>CM036905.1:133283217-134533217 GCA_020800305.1 Porphyrio hochstetteri
GGATTCAGTTAGAAGTTTAGGAATTTTTGGTACCTTAGGTTACTGTGAAAGCTTGGCACCTGAACAATAGGACAGTATATTTTAAAAAACAAAACCCAACAAAGCTCAAAGCTTCAACCTACATTTTTTAAAACAATAATTTTAGTTGCTAAGAAGGGGATCCCAACGATTAACATTTCATATGGCTAACAGTTTACATTACAAACTGTTTGAACTACAGAATGTTGAAAACTTGATTTATATCAGTATTTAAGGCAGGGCAAGAGCTGGTCATTCTGACACCAACGTAATTCACTGAGTCCTGACATTCCTATTAATTCAAATTTTTTGCTTTTAGGGTTGTTTTTTTTTAAAATAGCATCCTTCAGAAAAATAGAACCACCCAAGAAAGCAGAACCCAGCCGGAACCACAGACTTGACAGGCCTGTCTTCTGTTATCAGAGCAGGTATCAGTGTTTCAGGTTCTAAGTCAATTGCCACTTAAGAGTTACAGTATCCATTGGTAGCTCCATGTGCTACATAAGGATGTACAAATATGTAGCCACTGGGTGTCTCTAAGCTGACAAAAGAAATTTTAGTTTAGATCTTATCTGCTCATGCAAATCAGAACCAGATAATTAATTGTGCTCAATGCCAAGACATCTGCAGAAAAGCATTGTCTGAGAAGTGTCAAAGTGAATGACCAGTCATTTGTCAAAGGATATCTCTACCATAGTAACCATCTTTGGCTTCAGTTTGACTATCTCATATAGTATACCTCCATCACCACCTCCTAGGATTAGTACTTCTTTCCCAGTGTAGTCTTCCTTTCCACTGCCCATTATGGCTTGAGTGTATGCCAGGTCACTCTCTGCCAGATCTTAAAGAAAGGAAGAAAGAGTTGGAAAGAAATATTAGATCTTTAATTCTTCTCATTAATTTGTATTAATTTTGTATTAATCCAAATGTGATATAATACAGACCAAAGCAAGAGTACCTACAGAAACAATCTAGTTCTCAGAGACAGTCCAGGTTAATGGGAGGCTGGTGATTTACCAAAGCTGATGAGTGTCCCCTCAGAATCCCACAAGGGATTTCTCTAGTTCTCAATACAAATCCAGCAAAGGCTGCCTCAGCATTAGAAGTACTGCATGCCAAAGGAAGCAAAGTTGTAGAGCAAAACAGTCAGTACTTAGGACTTTATGTTCACACTTGATACTTCAGTGGGTTTTCACCTCAGACTAGTGCTGCAGGAGACAAGTCAGGAGATTTCTGAGAGCACAATCTGGACTCCCCAACTCAGAGCCGCAACCTACATGCACCCCTGCTGACTCCTGCACAGAAGCCTAAGTGTGGCCATCAACACCTAACTCCTGAAGGGCCCTGAAACATGCCTTCTGCTGACATTCACCTAAGCTTCAAACTGGAAAATGACATTCCCAAATTCCTACGCATCAACAACAGATCTGAGCTACCAGGACAAAGCTTTGTGCAGCCAGACATCATGGCACATCCTGTCCTTCTGCCTGGCAATCAGCACTTGGCTAAAGTCCACAGTAACAAAATTACACAAAGCAGTATTTTAAAGCCCCACAGAAGGTAAGTAAGTAATGGCGCACTTTCCTTCCTATGAGGCACACTGTTACAAGGTGCAAACAAAACCTCATCACCACATGAAACCGATGAAAATTTCTGGCCAGAAGTGTGGAATACCTAATTTGGTGATTTGGAATACAATTCTAACTGCATTAAAAAATACCTTGCTAATGAATTCAGTAATAACCCTTTTCAGCTGTCATCTGCACAGAAGTCCCCCTGACAGTTGCGAAAAGCTAATTGAATTGTTAGAGGTATTTCTGGTGATTTCAAAAAGCTAGTCAGATATCTTAATTACTCTGCCATTAGACAGAAATTAGGTTTCTATCCCTAGACAGCAACATCCCTCACTTGCCTCAGTTGGTAGTTTTCAATCCAACTAACAAGAGATTTTATGAAGCATAGTCCTTAATGCCTAAATTTTCTTGCAAACAGCATTACCCAGCTTAAAAGAACAGTACCCCATCTTCACTTTCAAAAATAACACATCAGCAGCCACAGAGTATCACATATAAAGACCCTCCCATAAAGGCTGGGTCACTCTTCTGCTCAGAGTTCAACTGCACACACACTTTGAAGAAGTCAAGAGTCAAAAGATGTTCACCAACAAAGCAGCTAAATGAGTTAAGCTACAGCTCTCCTGTATCTACCCAAGCAGGTAATTCCCTTACACAATCAAGGCAGTAATAGGATTATCCCCACACACATGCATGCACACACACCCCCTCGTTATTACTCCATGTTTCTTGAGAATTCTGCTGTGTTTTGAAGGCTGAACATCACTGTTAAACCCCACCCCATAACTACACACCCCCACAGCCACCCGCTTACTCTTCTCCTCACCCCTCTCTGCAGGATGCAGAGAATGAAAAAACCCATCTCATGGGTTGAGATAAAGGCAGTTTAATAAGACAACAAAGGAGGAGAATCATAATAGATAATAAATACATATACAAAGCAAGCAATTCACAAACACAATGGCTTATCACCTGCAGAGAAAGAAAAAAAACACACACAGTGCCTAGTCCCTTTCCAAGCAGCAATCCCATCTCCAGCTAGCTTCCCCAGTTATATGCTAAGAACGATGTCATACAGTATGGAATATTCCTTTGGTCAGTTGGGGTCAGCTGTCCTGGCTGTGTCATCCCCCCCGCAGCTCCTTGTGCACCCCCAACCTCCTGCAGTGGGATGAGGAGCAGCAAAGGCCTTGGCTCTGTGTGAGTGCTGCTCAGCAGTAACAAAAACATCCCTGTGTTAGCAACGCTGTTTTCAGCACCAATTCAAAACCCAGCCCCCAGCCACCGTGAAGAAAATCAATTATCACAGCCAAACCAGCACACCAAAAACCAGTTTGTTTCACTGTCAAAGAGAAGCCCTCAAGAAGTCAGATGTGCAAAAACCAGGTAAAAGCTCGTATGAGAGAAGGGAGTAGATTAAGCTCTGCTAAAGAACATCCTCCTGTGCCACCTTCCACAGCAAGGGCAATGACTTTGGAAAAAAGAAGAAAACTGTTTTTTGGTACTCTAGATGTTAAATTGGCCAGCCTTTCTGATTAAAATACTTTACATACAGAGAGATACATGTGCTGACGCACATATGCAGCTTCCTCTCAAGTGAGATACTTACTAACATCCCCACTGAGGATAAGAATATTCCCAAACTGTTTTGAATGCAGAATTTTAATATTCTGAAAGGGTGAATCTTCATCATAGACAACTTCATCTATGTCGTACTCCACCAGGCGCCCATCAGCTGTGGGCCAGTATCTGTCAATGACACCTCCTCTCAAAATAGCTGGCAATCTAGAAAGCAGTAAGAAAAACAGAAGACATTTCAGAATGTTCATTTTTTAAAAAAATCCCTGTAAACATTCTGTAGATTCAATATAATAAACAAACAATACTTACAAGAGGGATCTAAAAAAATCATTGAGTGCTAAATCTTGCAAGTTAAGAAACCCATCAGTATATGTATTAAATATACGTAACTTGCTAAGGTACAGATGAAATATAAATTGCTCTTCTTTATGGACAACTTCTACAATGTGCACATGAATCTATCTCTATCCTAAGAGAAGGGGTTTACATAAAATACCAGCCTCTGCATAAGAATCAGCTTCATGACTAGAAACAGAGACAGTACAAAAGCAGAATGCAGACAAAAACCCACGATAAAACCTCTTCCCACCTTCAGCTAAGAACAACTTTTTCTTGGAGAGTACTGGCTCTCACTCTTCTAAAGTTGTACTGACAGACATTTTAAATAAACACACATAAAGTGAAATAGTGCAGTGTTTCAAACTGAGCAAAGTCCCCCTGCAGCATATAAACAACCTTTGTTATCAGCTGATGGTTTGCATTACTCTTTTTTTAAGTGGTTGGAGCATCTGCACAGATTAGTTTCACTTTGTTGGCATTTTTTTTAAATATCTTGGTTCAAATCAGTATTTCTGCCCTCTTCCTTTCGTAAAAGCCAACTATATTTGAAATGGCAGTGAATTATTAAAATGTAAAATGATTGCATTCCATTTTAAGCAAAACGAGCAGGCATGGAATTCATCACATTTCCCACAGAGACTTCAGAGTCAAGGGTAGGTTTAGTTTTTCTCCTAGGAGGATGCAGCAGATCAGACGCAGACAAGCTTCTTCTAAACTCACTAGAGATTCTCAACATCTCAGAAATATTTTCTACCCTCAACGAGCCGCAAGATGGCAGCACACGGTGACAGTAAGAACATTATTCAGTACATCGAGACAACAAAAAAAGGCAGAACTTTTCGAGCAGCATTAATTCTAGTGGAGCTGCATGTGTGAAGCTAACACTGGAAGGATGCAAAGCACATTAAAAAAAAGACTTGAGGGGTTTATGACAAGATTCATGCCAGATCCACCGTTCTCGGAGCTTCATCTTCCCATACTAAGGTAATCAAATTAATCTAGACCACTTCAGGCAGACTTATCCTGACCTATTTTTAACCAGTTCCTATTACAGGGATTCCACAAACACCCCATGTCATATTTCAGTATTGAAATATCTTCACAGGGAGGGTTCTCCCCTATATGCACAAGTCTATCTACATACACACCGTGTGCCAGGTGAGGCTTTACCAGGACAAAGTAAAGCAAGACAACGGCCTTCCTGTGTTTTACATACTACTGTTAAACACAAAAAGTAATTCTCAAGGTATAACATCACTTTTCAAGTCACTACCACTTCACTGGCAGTCTTCTAGAGCCTTCAGATTACTTTCTGCTATAGTACTGCTTAGCTGTTTTCTCATTTTACAGTTTGCTCCTTGGCCTTACTTGATCTTGCAGATTTTACACTGCCTTTTAAAGTATTTCCACCTCTGATTAGGTTCTTTAAAGCTGCACCTTCCAGCAGATGTGGTGCCCACAGTAAGTACTCCCTTGGCTTCGAGGTACCAGTCACTCACAGGCTACTCATCACAGTACAGCAAAACACAATTTGCTTCCCTTTACTAACTGTGCAGACAAGCTATCTACAGAAGTAGATGTATGAACTTACCGCTTCACTCTCTTTATATTACCATGAAACAATTCTTTCATTCTTTCCTCTACTTTGTTTAGAAGCTGAAAAAGAGTAACAAACAAGAGGTTTGCTATTAGGCAATCACAATGTTAATCTGTTAAACTAGGCTACTCAGAAGGCAGTAAGAAGCAAAGCAGGACCTACACTGAAAGGCTTTGAAACGTAACATTAGAAGCCCAGAAATAACAAGCTGGTTGCCTTAGCCTTGTTACTAGCAAGAATATGCGTATTGCAGCAGCTGTCATCACTGTGTTTAGTTGTCCTCCAAGATAACATAGCCAGACCTTTCAAGCACAGCCAGAGTGGGAACATGAGAACCCTGTAAGGTTTTGTTCCCACCACAGCAGTGGCCTATTCCACTACAGTATCCAATGTCTGTCCAATCTAGTATTCCCCTGAAATATGCTGCATATTAGGGAAATTATTTTTCCCCATGGGGAAGAGGTTTGAGTACAGAGGCTCCCCATTTCCCAGATTAGAGAAGGAAGAGTCATACACTCACATACCAGGTTATGATTTGAGCATCACTCTTCCCTCACTCCCTACCTGAAGCCCTAACCAAGGCTGCTAGAACTTCAGTCTTTATGGAAAACAACATGAGGCCCAGGACATGCTAAAGAGAGAGTGCATGTGCACACTCATCCATGTATGCAACTATAAGAGGTGTTACTACTCATCTGTAAGCATGAGGGTTTGAACTAACTTTGGTACCTAAAAAATCTTTTCCCAAGATACAACTAAAGAAAAGAAGGGGCTCCCCATGCAGTTTGACAAGCCTAGGGAGACAGGCATCACTCGTACCTGATCAACTTCATCTCTTCCTTTCGTATGATCTTCATAGCTCTGCAGGTCCACCAACACTAATCCATGAGGGTAAATTCTCAAGTTGGCAAAACTACAAAATAGGGAGACACAGTAATGACAATTTTATTATCAAAAATCAGGAAGAGTAAAATCTGAAGTGAGTTAAATTTGGAATGCATGGGGCTTTTTCCAGTCATCTGTAACAGTTGGCAGTGCCAGCTCTGGTCGTCTTCTCCAAGTCATCAAACAGCAAAGTTACAAGAGCATGCCAGTCACTACATAACTAATAAAATCAGTATATAGCAAGGCAGTGAAACTGGCTGTTTAAACCAGAACAACTATGGTTCAAGGGGAAGATAGACTTCCTACTAGTCTCTTTAAAAAAGACCTGCTTGAACAGGTATGTTGTTTTTCTTTTGGTTTCCATTTTAATCGAAATCAAGCCTCAAGAAAACAACTGGGCACTTTCCTTCCCCTGTGTCTTCCCTCTCACATCTTTTGGGTTTTTTGTTTTTTTATTTTTTGTAAACTTTATAGCAATTACTTGCAGAGGCAATGTTCACATTCAAAGCTGAATAAAAATTGCTAAGTGAGAAACAAGGCCAGCAAACATGCTTACCTGCCATCCGAAAGAAAATGCAGACTATTCTGTAAGTCTTACCTGAAGATTCTAATTTTGGTAACTGTAAGATGACTAAATGATGAAACTGACTAGAGTAATTCAAGAATAAAGAACACTCCTGCTGGCTTTGGACAGCACTGATCTGTAGCTGTGATGTGTTTATAGTTGTCAGAGAAACTAGAGCATTGCCCACTTCCTGAGACGTCTTGGGCTTTCCTCAAGACTTCACACACAGGTCTGGCCTTGAGGAGGGAAGGTTCTACACCCACTGCGTTTCATTTCCCCCTCTGAGTCCCCGCAGGTTCCGAGGAGCACATTCAGGAGACCTTCCGTACACCTCAGCGATTGCTCACTAGGTGTCCTCCTGACAAGAGCCTCTGGTTAGGGACAGGAAAACCTCTGCACCCGGTGGCCATTAACCAAAACCACACAATAGCCTTAAAATGGGCTTCCTGCCCCGCCCCCCCAGCACTGGAAACTACTGCATAAACCACACTATTTCACCCTGATGAATAAAAAAAGAGACAAGGAGTAAAAGAAGATGTGCTTTTTTATTATTATTTTTAACTACCAGACAGAACGCTACCACTTAAGAGACCAGGTTTATGAGCTAATTAGAAAAAAGGTGTTTTCATTGTTCAAGACATTTCTAAGGCAGCTTTCTGCTATGTAAGAAAGAACCTGCAAACCCATTCTACTGTACTCCTGCCAAAACCAAAGCAGAGAAAAGCCATTCTGAACTTTGGCAGGCAAACACTTTACCAGCATGTTTTAGGATGCTGTGCCCCACTCACTGATGACTGACACAGCTTGGTACTTTCGATATGGGGGCCACTTTGTACTTTGCCTGGTGACCACAACATATTACAGTTTAAGCAGACATTCCCATCAGTAAGATAAATGTAAGACCATTAAACAGTAATTTAAAAAAATGAAGACACACAACCCCCCCTCCCAGTCTCTACACAGCTTCAGTTTTTGAGTACTTCTCTATGACCTTACAAGGTCCTGAATCAAAGGGACTCAGAATTAGTCATGCACTTCAGAGTATTTTGGTACTCAGCATAGGGGGAACGACTACTGCAAAGGGTAGTTCCAGAGAAAACCCTACTAGGATGCTGTTAGATGATTTTCATATCAGCAAGGACTTCCATTTTGCAATGTGCCTAACATGAGAAGAAAAAAAGAAAAAATCAGGTATAAGTGTAAGAACAACTTTATCACTAGACTCCAGGATTTTTGTTGTTGTTTAAATGAGACAAAAGAGCAGAGCTCACTAGACAGAAGCACTGGTCACTCCAGCAGGTTTTGGACACATCCATTTGCAGTGAAAAGGGACAGCAGACCTGCTCCAGGCCCTCAGAGCTGTGGCACTAGAGACAGAAGTGAGCATTTGCAGTTCAGATGAAACATTTTTAGTTCTGAGATGTGACACAGTGCCAGTAACACCTGCACTATTAGAAGAACTTTTTACGAGTTTATTCCCATATTCCAGGGGCTGCCATTTACACAAATGAGCAACAGACTAATTGTCCTATGACTTGAGTTCCCTTTTACATTTCCTTTCCTACAAGGATCACATTGCTGTCATAAGATTTGACAGCTGACATTGTCCTCACTTCTATGACTGCATGAAATTTTCCCAAGTACATGGTGTTACTGCCTTTACTTTGGGGTCTGTCTTTGGGTGTGAAGTGAGGAGAGGCAGAGATAAGGAAAGTACAACCACACAACTGCCAACTTATCCTAAGTGATATGATGGCAATAGAATACAGACACAGTAATAGTGCAGAACCATCATTCATTTATTTTGTCAAACTGTTACCTCTACCAGAATAGCACGGTTCTGACATTTGGGGGGAAGAGGAGGAGAGAGATGGAAGGCAGGCACCAGGCTGAAACAACGTAGTGGGGCAAAAATTCAAATTCTGAGCATCTGGCTGATAAATCACAGAAAATTTATGGCAAACAACTTTGAACAAAATTCAGAATTGCTGAAGAAGCTGCTATGTATCTGGAGTGATTATACCTTAAGTTAAGTCACCTGGCTGGAATTTAACACCTAAAAGAAAGCTAACGATGCCTGTAAAGATGTAAACACGTGAGCAGTACAATTGTACGTTCAGAAAAGCGACCAAATTAGTAGCATGAAGGCAACAGCAGCAGGACACCACAAAAGGCTGAGTCGCTTCCACCAGCAGATAGCGAAGGCTATGCTGGCTTTTGTTACTTGACACTCGGCTGCTCAGCAGAGCACACACGAAGACAGGTTTGCAGATATTTAGGGAAGGGTTTTTAAGAACGGCACCACAGTTTGTCCTCTACCTATGGAAATACAGAGATTACTTGACAATCCAAATGAGGGGAAAAGAACACTGTGAAAAAACAATGTTTCTTTCAAAAGTCTTCCTTCCTGCATTTTGTCTTACTGAAAAGTTTAATTCCTGTCTTCAAAATACGTCACCTGCCATACCTTTGGTGCGTGCTTGCAAATACTTTCATAAAAGCAGTGAGAAAAAAAGCTCAGCCAGGAGGGATCCTTTCCTTTCAGCAACAAAACCTGCACATGAAGAACAGTCCCCAGTGTAACAAGGCCCCATTTGGTGCTGCACCTGCATACCTGCTGCATCTGCCAGGACTTTTTGTGTTTCCATGCAAACGAGTCTCACCTACAGAAACAATTCTACGGAGTGCTCAGTCTTGTCAGCTGAACAACAGGGAACATCAGATGTTAAGAAACAGTCACATTGACTTGTGCAGCTGGGATTTATTTGAAATAAAAAGGTTCTGGGTGAGCATCCTTTTTATCTAAGAAGAGCCAGAAACAAGGAAATTAACACATTTTAAGTCAAAATATGTCACCTTAGTTACTTGTACTGAGGAGTAAGAAACACTGCAACCCCACCTATCTGTGAAAGGATTTCCACCACCCCACCCAGGTAACAAAACTGGATAGACCAACAAGTACCTACAAACCCCTCTTCACCTGTCAATGCCTACATCTACTGACAGATCAACTCTGAGTCACTACAGAGCAGACAGACTAGTTCAAGTATTTGGAAAAAAATTTGCCAATAAAAGCATCACCTGTCAAATTACTCATCACAAAGAAGGAAATTAAAACATAAATTAATGTACCAAGAAATCCCAATATATATAAAAAAAAAAATCACAACCTTGTTACAGTAACAGCTTTCTTAACGGTTTTCATCTAATTACAAAGTACTCAAGAGACCTCGAGGAATTAAGCAATTTTTCACTGTATTATTAATCCTATTCACTATTTATAAAACAAGGAAGTTAACTGAATGAAAGCTACCACAGCTCTGATCTGTTGCTGATTCCTAGCAAACAGCTTCCAATCCTTCAGCCCATTTCTGCACTCCAGCCAACTCCATGAATAAACTACAACGTTTTAGCCTGACAAACAGCTGAGGAATGTTCATCCTGCTCCTTTAAAATGCGCTGACTAGCGCATACAATGGTTAGCCAGAGACTAACACAGAAAAGAAAAACACTAGAAACACTCACTCCTCCCTCCAGTGTTAAGGTATTCATCATCTCACTGACACACAAACCAACTTCAACTGGGTAAATCTTGACAGTGAAGTCAAATGCCAACGGATTACACTTCTCTAAACAAGAATTCAGACACAGAAGCCAAAAATGGATTCATGTATAAAGGAGTTCAAAGCTTTTCTAAAAGGCAGTATTCTATTGTCAGTGACTGCTTCAGGTTATGTGGGTTTTTTTAAGAACTCTCAAGTGGTAGACAATGAAAGATGGAATGTGGATGCATGGAGGCCAAGAAAAACGCCTGTAGCTCTACATAGTGAGCAAGAACTTGCTCAAAAGCAGCAAGGCTATTAAAGTATTAGTTGAGAAGTACTCAATTTCAATTAGTTTAAATGATTTTCTCCTTACCTAAATTAATTTTTTTCAATCTCTTAAGATATACCGGACCCTATGACTCTGTACACAGTACCACATACCTTAAGGAAGATAAAGACTCCACATTCTTTACTTTTTAACTGTCCAGTCTAAGCTACAGTGAGTGACACATCAGTAAAAGCATGCTGCTTATGGCGACCCTAAAAACATCCTGGAAGCGGTCTGAAAACACACAGCTCGGGAAAACAAGACTGTTGGGGCCCCAAAATTTAAGGGACAGAGCTCCTCTCTTGCACGTGCTAGTGTTCCCCAACCACCGTTTGGGCAAGGGGGCTGGACAAAGCCCAGAGCAGTGCATCCATTCCCACCACTGCAGACAGGGCCTAGAGAGGCTCAGCTGAGCCCATTTCCTGCCCGGCTCTCAGGGTTTTCAGCTGAACTTCCCTCAATTAGGTCCTTTGTCAGCGTAAGTCACAAAGCAAATGGACCAGGTAGAGTTGCCACATGTGACTTTTTCTTGCTTAGCTCCAGACAAAGAAGAGGGGGGAGCTGTTGCTTTGGTAATGACAACAGGAAAGCACGGCTTAATCCCCCATATCAGCTCCAATTCGCTTAACAACCACAGCCCTCCGCGGGGCTGTTCACAGGGCACCTTTGTCAGAGACCAAGTTTTGCCAACAGCGGGCCCACCATTCAGCAGAGCTGTAGAGCTCGGGGCACCCCGCAGCCTCCGGGCATTATCTCTGCAGGCTTAGGCGCTGTTTAGCAACATCTCACTGCCATCCAATCTCAAGCATTTTTTTCCTGGGATTAGTACTCTGATCAACTGCACATCATTGTCTGGCGACGGCTGGGGCACAAGTGTGGTTTATGCGCACAGACTCTCAGAACTCCTACTTGCATACAGCACAACTCGCGCAGCTTTTGTCCTGGAGAACATTTCTGTCCAGTAACACACAGACATCCTTGCAGGAAACTGCTCTTCCCTCCAACACATTCTTCCTCCTGCTTTTTACTACAAGTATACTGTAGTGTAGAGAAGGAAAAAAAAAAATCTACTTATGTCTACTACTTTTTTAATTAGCATAAAATTCTTGTCGTATTTTAGGTAAGAATAAAGCTTAGTTAGTAAGCATCAATTCACCTGTATGTTCGCCAGCTCATTATTACCACTCCAGTGTTTATTTTGCAGGGTGTTTTTTAACTGCCCGGTCTATTGGTTGTTAAGTGTTCACACCCTTACTTGTTTCAGCTAATAGCAACTGATGAAGCTTCAGTTATTAGAAGAAATATGCTCTTTTGAAAAAAATGTATGCTGTTCTCCAGCTTTCAGATCACTTAAAGAAAACTGCTGGAGCCCCAAAACTCACAGGAAGTTCTGCACATGCTACTGTTTCCCAATTTGGTGTTTAATGGGGCTGGCAAAGCACAGAAATTAACCAACACCACTACAGGCAGTAAATTGTCTTGCTAAAGTAAGCAATTTCCAGGGAAGATAAATCCAGACAGCAATGAATACACCAAAAGAAAGCAATAACCATTCTTTATTAACATATTTAACACTGCATCAGAAAAAAAACAGCTACTCGAAGTGAAATCTTTTCTCTTAATATGCAGCTCTTCCATGCACACCCATTCTTCATTCTTCAGTTTTGAGGCTGCATCACAAAGTGGAATTCTTTACTGCATTTAAGATGCTCTACTGGGTAGATTCTCTTAGAAGCTCAGCTATTTCCAGACCTGTATTATGTTAGAACTTTTGTGAACTTATTCCATAAGGATTAAGAGTCTTCATCAGCAAATGTAGTTTTGATTTGTCAATACCTGTACACAATTTAACATTAAGCTAACGAAAGTAATTTGATATTGAAACTAGGTTCAACTAAGATAGCTGACAGTTCACCACACCTGTTGGGGACCCAATTCAGGGTTGGATTGGTGATGCAGACTGCACAGGACATATGGGGGAACAAGGGAAGACAAAGGCACAGCACCCACATACTAACAGGGAGTAGGGGAGATTGACAACTGACTGGTGAAAAACCATGTAAAATAGAGCGATAAAGCAAGTGAAACAGCCTTTGCAAATCAGGAAAGGCAAAATGGTGCTGCAGGAATGGAAAGTCCATTCATGTCTTACTTGGGACACAACAGTATTTGGGGTAACTTAAAATCTACTTTTTCTTCCCCTGAAGCTCCACTTTATCAGACTTCTCACTGAACTGAAAAGATGAACAGCTGTACCCCAAAAGATGCCCAGCATGTTATGCCGTTAAAAAGATGAGAACCAATACTTGACTAAACTGGTTGTACTCACACTGGAGGGCTCAAGGAGCTGAACTTCCCTGACAACAGGCAGGCCACATTCATGCTCACACCACTTGCCCCAGCTCTCCCTGCTACCCCCACTGTATTCCTGTAGCCCCAAGACAGTGAAGGTTCTCCCTCAAACTCACCAACTGCCATATCAAAGCACCTGAAGTGACATGAGGGGTCTGCTGCAGGCAACAGGGAAGTATTTTACATGTAGCTGACCATGTAAGCTTGCAGGCCATGGAGCACAGCAGGAGGGCTGTACGTGAGAAGTAAAGCTACTCAGTTACTTTGCACAACTGTGTTACAGCAGAAGCAACACAAACTGTGCAGCCTCACAGACACTGCTTTTCAGGAGAGAACTCTGGAACAAACCAGCTGTTGGCATAGCCCTGAAGAAATCCAGGAAGCAAGCCAGAAGTCTGCAGCAGTATAGATGTCAGAATGATTGTCCTTGCTCCCCAGCTCTTTTACTTAGCACAGTAAACAGTGGCCAGAGGTATCAGCAAGTTTGCTAACAAACACCAAGGTGCGCGGTGCAGTTGATGCACCGCAGGGAAGGGATGCCATCCAGAGGGACCTCGGTAGGTTTGAGATGTGGGCCCATGCAAACCTTATGAAGTTCAGCAAGGCCAAGTGCAAGGTCCTGCCATCTGGGTCAGGGCACTCCCAAGCAGCTACAGGATGGGCAGAGAAGATAACTCTAGGTAACTCTAGCCCTAGAGGAAGGCCACAGAATCACACAGAATAATAAGGTTGGAAAAGACCTTTAAGATCATCAAGTCCAACCATTCACACACTAAACTAAACCAAACCATATCCCTAAGTACTTCATCTACCCTTTTTTTAAACACATCCAGGGAAGGTGACTCAACCCCCTCTCTGGGCAGCCTGTTCCAGGCCCTGACAACTCTTTCAGTAAAAAACTTTTTCTAACATCCAATCTAAACCTGCCCTGACACAGCTTCGTGCCATTCCCCTTGTCCTATCACCTGTCACCTGGCTGAAGAGACCATCACCTATCTCTCTATAACCTCCCTTCAGGTAGTTGTAGGTAGTGATACGGTCTCCCCTCAGCCTCCTCTTCTCTAGGCTAAACAGCCCCAGCTCCCTCAGCCACTCCTCATAGGATTTGCCCTCCAGCCCCTTCCCCAGCCTGGTTGCCCTTCTCTGGACTCGCTCCAGGACCTCCATATCCTTCTTGTGGTGAGGAGCCCAGAACTGGACAGAGTACTCGAGGTGTGGCCTCACCAATGCCCAGTACAGGGGCACAATCACCTCCCTAGACCTACTGGCCACACTGTTTTTGATACAAGCCTAGATGCCATTGGCCTTCTTGGCCGCCTGAGCACACTGCTGACTCATATTCAGCCTGCAGTCAACCAACACCCCCAGGTCCTTCTCTGCCTGACAGCTCTCCAGCCAGTCCCCCCCAAGCCTGTAGCGCTGCATGGGGTTATGTCCCATGTGCAGCACTCTACACTTGGCCTTGTTAAACTTCATCCCATTGGACTCAGCCCATCAGTCCAGTCTGTTCAGATCCCTCTGAAGAGCCTCCCTACTCTCAGGCAGATCAACACTTCCTCCTAGTTTAGTGTCATCTGCAAACTTAGTGAGGGAGCATTCAATCCCTTCGTCAAGATCACTGATAAAGATGTTGAACAAGACTGGACCCAGGACTGAGCCCTGGGGGACGCCACTCGTGACCGGCCTCCAGCTGGATTTTGTTCCATTCACCACCACCCTTTGGGCTCAGCCATCCAGCCAGTTTTTAACCCAGCTGAGGGTCCACCTGTCCAGGCCAGTGGCAGCCAGTTTCTCAGTCAGAATGCTGTGAGAAACTGTGTCAAAGGCTTTACTAAAGTCCAGGTGGATCACATCCACAGCCTTCCCCTCGTCCATTAAGCGGGTCACCTTGTCATAGAAGGTGATCAGGTTAGTTTGACAGGATCTACCTTTTGCAAACCCATGTTGACTAGGCCTGATCCCCTGGCCATCATGCATGTGCTGCATGATAGCTCCCAAGATGACCCTCTCCATGATCTTCCCTGGGACTGAGGTCAGACTGACAGGCCTGTAGTTCCCTGGATCCTCCTTCCGACCCTTCTTGTATATGGGTGTAACATCTGCCAGCCTCCAGTCGACTGGAACTTCCCCAGTCTGCCAGGATTGCTGATAGATGATGGAAAGTGGTTTGGCAAGCACATCTGACAGCTCCCTCAGTACCCTTGGGTGAATCCCATCTGGCCCCATTGACTTGTGGGTATCTAACTGGCCAAGTAGGTCGCTAATCATTTCCTCCTGAACCATGGGAACTTTGTTATTCTTCCCCTCCCTGTCAGCCAGTTCCGGAGGATGAGTACTCACAGAATATCCTTCTTTACTGTTAAAGACTGAGGCAAAGAAGGAATTAAGGACCTCAGCCTTGTCCTCATCCCTTGTCACTAATGTGCCATCAGCATCCAATAAGGGCTGGAGAGTCTCCTTGACCCTCCTTTTACTATTAATATACCTATAGAAGGACTTTTTATTATCTTTTACAGAACTGGTCAGCCTGAGTTCCTGATCAGCTTTAGCCCTTCTGACTTTCTCCCTACATGATCTCACTAATTTCCTATAATCATCCCAAGACACCTGCCCCTTCTTCCAAAGCTCATATTTTTCCTTTTTTTTCCCCGTATATCAGCCTGAATCTCTCTACTCAGCCAGGCTGGCTTCCTAGCTCGCCAACCCCTCTTCTGTCCGACTGGGACAGCCTGTTCTTGTGCCGCCAAGATTACCTTCTTGAGGAGCAACCAACCCTCTTGGGCTCCTTTGCCCTCAAGGGCTGCCTCCCATGGAATCTTATCAAGCAGCTTTCTGAACAGTCCAAAGTCAGCCCTATGGAAGTCTAAGGTGCTAGTTCTGCTGTCTCCCTTCCTTACTTCTCCCAGTACTAAGAATTCTATCAGCTCATGATCACTATGCCCCAGGCATCCTCCAACCTTCACATCCCCCACCAGGTCTTCTCTACTGACAAACAAGAAGTCCAGCAGGGCACCTTCCCTTGTGGGTTCATTTACCAGCTGGGTCAGGAAGTTGTCTTCCAAACCCTCCAGGAACCTGCTAGACTGTTTCCTCCCTGCTGTATTGTACCTCCAGGAGACATCCGGTAAGTTGAAGTCCCCAATAAGGACAAGGGCTGGTGATCACGAGACTTCTCCCAGTTGTTTAAAAAACACTCATCAGCTTCCTCCTCCTGGTCAGGTGGTCTATAGCAGACTCCCATCACTGTATCTCGCTGATTTTGTTCTCCTCTGATTTTCACCCAGAGACACTCAACCCTGTCTTCATCATACTCCAGCTCTAGGCTGTCAATGCATTCTCTGACATACAGGGCTACCCCACCTCCTCTCCTACCCAGCCTGTCACGCCTGTGACAGAATGTGCAGCAACAGATTATTTTCAGTTGATATTGTAGTTGAACTCAGGTTCAATATTATAAAGCTCTTAAATTTTTAAATGACCTTACTCAGAGATACTTCTAGGCATCAGTTCAGTTACCTTGTGGAAAAGTTATACAACAGAAGACTGTTCACTAGAATGTTCCTGAATACATCAAAAGACAGTTACTTTAACTCTGGAAACTGCTCCTTGAGAAGAGGCAGTCTTAAGGGGAAAGCCAGTTCAAGAATTCACATATTATTTCACTTTCAGACTCAAGGAAACATAGGAAAGCAAAATGAGGCCATACTGTCAAAGAAAGCCAGCCTTTAAGTCTTCTAAGTCCTTCCTACTTTTAGATATTTAACCTCTAATTGTTCAGTGTTTGTGTATCCTTGACATCATGTTTTATGGGGAGCTAAACACAAACTTAGCCCAGTACAGAGAGAGGACAGCACCAGGCTAACAAGTTACCAACTTGGCTATCTTTCCACTGACCTCAAAGGGTTATCCAGAAATGGGATCTTGATAGTTTAGAAAAAACTATATACATATCTGGAGACAGAATAAGAAAGACTGCAAAACCAAGAGACAAGAAGAAGTTTTTCTAGGCACATCCAGTATCAAAACCAGTATGTTTGATCAGAAGTCAGCATCACAATTGTAAAGCTGACTGAAATATACTAAAGACCTTTATGAAGCATGACTGGTAAAGAAATAAGTGTTGGACTAGACTTGTCCCACCTGACTTAAATCAGGCCCTAAAGTTTACACCATGTATTTTGTCTGCACTACTTATTTGATACATAAAAGACATAGATGTAGGGCTCTATAGAGTTCAGAGTTAAATTCCAGCAGGCACACTCACCTAGGATATAATTTTCCTTCTAGAGATACTGGCTTGCTCTCTCATTACAGAGAAAACTTAAGAATCCTTAGGCAGTTCTCAGATGTTAACAGTGTGGTCAAATGATCTGCTTTAACAGGACACCCAACAAGCCAACAAATTAAAGCTTATTTAGCTTCAGGCCAATCTTGAAGAACACCAAAGTGGAGATTTCAAAAAGAACAGAAGCAGCAACTGCCACAATAGATGTCAAGAACAAACAACTGCATAACTGGAAACAAATTAAGTGCAATAAAATTATGGCAGTTACTAGTAAATAGGCCAGATAAACACATACTGCAATTAACTAACCCTGACACTGTAAAACAGCTTCAGGAAATCAAATTAATGTGGTTTTGCTTACCAGTTTATCCCATCAGATTCCGCTTATGGGAGTGTCACTAATGACACCAACCACCTCTGTCATGCTACTAATTATTTCAGTAGCTGGTTGAGAATTTGAAGCATATAATGAAGTGTTTAAAAGTACACGAGAAAGTTTTCATCATTCACATATGAAGTTGGACATGAACATATTTAGGTATATTCAACTGCTGGAAAAATTACAAACACATTTAGACTGACTGGAGCTGTCTGTCCTGCAGCTGGAAGAACTGGCTGAGTCCGAGACACTGTGCAGTGTTATTGCAGCAATACAGCCCAGATTAACTGTGTTCTGGTACCCTAACTGCAAGGGGACATTGCCAAGATTATTAACAGTATTCCGCTTCTAGTCGTTTCACACAAGGCTGGTAGGAGAACAGTTTGCTCTGTCTGCAGCCCAGAAGGGGATCCAATACAGGGAGAAATGGGTATTTGTAAGGGAGTAGAGAGGGTACATAACCTATAGATGGGAAAAGAAAATCTACTCACCTGCCGTTTTTTTTGATGTAGGTTGCTAAATAGCCATGATCTTCCCAGTTATGAACTGTTTCTGTCATTCCCTGCTCCTGAAATATGGGCTGTAGAGCTTTAAGAACAGCATTGCAATCAGCTGAAAAATGAAGGGAAGAAAAAATAATCAATAAGGATTTTTCCACTCAGAGCAGTTCTGCTTTTAAATGGCTGAACAGTTTTTGCTGGCAGTCTGGAACACTGGCTGTTCCATTCCATCTGAACAACAGCTGTCACATACTTTCTCCCCTCCACCCCCATCCCCAGAGATATTCCTCAGTGCACTGGGATCCAAACAATTTTCTTTTATAAAAAAACTAAGTCTTTACACCAAGCAGAAGTATCTATCTAAAACTGATGTAATAAGAGTAATATTACAGCTACTGTTAGTCAGCTATACTACCACAATCCAAGCAAATCATTACTCCTGTAATTACCTTTTAAATCACTTAAACAACAATCCCAGAAAAACCACAGCACTGACAAGAGACTTGGTAGTTTGCCTTTATTGCAGCTTAAAATTTTTTTCAAATGCACTGAAAAAATAGAAAGGGCAGAACTACCTTATCCACTCTGCTCTACAGAAACATCCAAGACAGAGCAGACCCCCAACTGAAACCTTCAGGGTACTATGGAAAAGACCTGTCACTCAGACCAGCACACCAATTCCCCTGCAAATAGCTATATAAGTGATTCTAGTAATTATCTTCAAAAGCAAGCTGATGGTATCACCATAAAATTATGTCCTTCAGTCAGAATGTGCTTTGAAAGCCTTAAGTTGTCTTTAGACAGTGTTCTTGGAGTGCTTTAAATAATCTTTATTACAACTACTTCAGATGCTCCATTCTAATAAGCGCCCCAAAAACAAATTGCAAGTTTTGTCAGTTGATTTTGGAACTGATGAGGCAAGTTAGTGGAAGATGCTGGTAAAGCTGCACCTACCAGAACAGGAACAAAACTGGAAAGACTGCCACATCACTAAGTGTCAATGAGGAAAACCTACAACAAACCAACTTACACCCTGTCCTTGTGACCCAGCTATCATCATTTTTGCTTGACAAACAAAACTAAGCCATTACAGTCATGCAATATGTCAACATCACCAGGATTTAAAAGTATTTTTCAGAGAAGCCACCTGGCAGAGCTATGTTATGGAGGCACAGTTTATATCCAAATGCTTCAGTACTGACACATTGCCCCCCCCCACCCCACGAGTTATTCCCAAAGCAATTTTGCTTACTTCCTGCCCCCAAATACATACACCTTGGAAAACAGCAAGTACAGCCTGCAGACAGTGATAGTTTCCAGGATGTTATGAATTTGTACGTGCTTCAAGCCAATTAACAAAAAAGTCCATACGAAGTAAATCACAAGAATTCAGCTCATCTATCATCCCTACACAGCTCCGCAGTAGACAAGGCTGAAAACCTGATTACTTGAAACATATGTCTGCCCATCTGTAAAGCCTGGGCTCAATTATCCCTTTATGTTTTAACCAGACAGACTGAAATAACAGATAAAGCATTTACTTTAATTGTCCTCACACAAAAGTCAATTCCCCAACATTTTGGTAAAGGTATTTAACAGAAAGGCCCTGTTTCTTACTGCTCATACTGTATGATCTTAATATTTACTTTTCATCTTCTATGCCTCACTCATTAACTCCCCATGTTGCAAATTACAGGGCAACAGAACTAAAGAAAAATAAGTTCTGTTAGACAACAGCAAACAATTTATTGCTGGCCTCTTCTAAGCTGATAGCACTACTGATGATGAAATAACCTACACAGCCTACTAAGAGGGTTTTTTTCCTTCCCTATGCTACTGTTAGAATTGATGTCACTTGTACACTTTCTATGCAGCACCAGTCAGGTACTACACCAAGGCACAGAGCATAGTTCCTCTGCCCAGGAACTGTGGTTACTGCTGTAAGTGGGACAACAGTCAAGGCAACATGATTTTAGGACATCAAAAGCATAAAAGAAATGGGGCCATAATCACAGCCACAGTTCTTAAACTGGTTCCAGTTTTCCAGCTTGGCACTGGGAAGGGAACTTTGCAATGCTCACTTGAACCCTGCAGCTTCCAGCATGCATCAGCACTCTTTTGGAGGAAGATAGGAACAGCTGCTCCTAAGCCAGCAAATTCACAAGAAGTGCTGTCACCAACACATGTGGTCCCCTCTTCTTGCTGAGGACTTGCCTCTTTGCCCCACTCTACCTTCTGCCTCATTTTTTACAAATCTCACGCTCATTCCTTTCCCTTTCTTGTTATGTCACCACCAAAACAACATTAAACAAGAACTCAGTTCAATAATGCATGCCATGGTCTTCCAGGTCAGCAAGTCAGCATGAAAAACAAACTGAACTTGTATGTAACTAATCCCCAGACCACTTCACTTCTGTAGCTCCTGCAAGAACTGAAGCAGTAAGATGGAGAACAGACTCTAGAAGAACAGAAGAGCTCACACCACATGTGGCCTATCTGCTTTCAACAGCTTCAAGGATTCCTTATGTCTCTGCCAAGACACACCTAGCAGGGCAAACCATCACAGATATTTTTCTGCTCCATGAACATACTAATCCCTCACAAGCTGCTCACCATTCAGCAGCATTTCTTTGCTAATCAGCCAGGCGTAAGCTTGACTGAGTCCTCTTTATTATGCTATTAACTTTATGAAATTAAAACAACATACTCTTTCATCAGGTCTCTTTTATACCACACAAGATTTGCCTTGAAGGGCTAATTAATTCTCTAAAGTTGGAGACTCCTTTTTAAAATATTTGAGGCATCAGTGGCTGCTTGAAGGCATCAGGAAGTTTCAACAATCTCAGAATCTCTTGCCCAAATCCACTTGCCACCACCTTACTCGAGGGTCAGATAAGCAAAAATGACAACGGTGCTTAGAACAGTAGGAACACCTTTGAATCTACATCAAAGCGTTAATTCAAGTAGTCATTAATTTTTCCTTGTTATTCAGGTGAAAAGGAAAACCAAGCATGAAATACTGTTTTAAGTATTTGATAATTCTTTGCCAGAAGGAATTAAAGGGCCCAGAGTTTCAACCCCAAATAACATAAATATACATATTTCTCAATAGAGTTAATACCCAGTTAAACCAGATGAGACAGGGATTGCAAAATGCAATCTGTAGCTGCTGCAGACATTCCTCTGAAGTTTTAGCAGTGAAGAAGCCATTATTTGACAGTGATCTGTGAACACAAGCACAGCTCACAGTCCAGTTACTGAAAGCATCTGCTCTGGCCTCATGCATAACACTGGCTGGTTTCACCCAGATAACTCAAACACTGAGCTCAGTAACCTGCCATTAGGCCAGACTATCTCTAGAAATATTCTAGTTTAAGACCTCCTCATACCAGAGGACTGACAGAAATCTTAGTAAGCTATGGGAACAGATTAGCTCTCATTTGAAAATATTCACTCATATCTGACTTCACATTTTTCTTGCCCTGACTTTGATTCATCTCCTCTAGCGAGCAAAAGTGTTAACACAGCCAAAATAGCAGCACACTTACAAATAACCAGGTACAAGTGTTATAGCTACAAGTGTTCCTCATGCAAAGGCTAATTGGAGGCATTTTTCCAATGCTAATACTGTATCTCCATCTTAACTATAAAAATTCCAGAATTAAGGATGTGCTGCAGAAATACTTAGCAAGCAAAACATTTATAATTTTTAAAGTCCAGAGCCAAGGAGAAACTTTAGTGCCTGTATTTCACATGCTCCGTATTTCCTTCAGGCATTAAAACAAACAGAGCAATTATAATAGAGACTAAAGTCACCAACAGCTTACAGAAAGCCTCCTCACACTCGCTTCCCCTCTCCCACACACATGAGAGTACACAGCAGTACATAATAATTTGCAGATAACTGGCTATAATTTAGTCATTAACTCCTGCATGGCTATCTTCTCCTTAGAACTTGTAAGCTTGAGAATAATCATGGTCCTTTTGTCCTGGTTAAAAGTATCTGCCAGCATGAAAAGTGATTATGCAGAACATACTAGTGTTTGAAACACTGTCCTGAGATGCTTCCTCACAGGCTCAACCAAAATGATAACTGGTCCTTTTCCTTCAGAGACTACAAAATAAACCCATGCCCCAGGAACAAAAGCCTCCCTCCCCACCTCCCAGCACACCCCAAAACCCCTGCTTTCACCACTCCTCAGGACAAAGGCACTGGCTTTTGCTTGACATGTTAACACACACACATGAAAAACAACTGGCTTTAGCAACATGCACCTTCTGGGTATTGTTTGGAAGTCTCCTGTCACTCCCCCCCCCACACACAGAGGAAGACTCCTGTGTTTGGCCCTTGCCAGCTCTGTGAAAGCAGAGCAGCAGGAAACAGAAGTCCATACTAAAATTATTCCAATGAATTCATACCTGTGAGAGTCAACCTCATCATGTTGACTTACACACAAATCAACAAATCATATATGGCATGAGGCTTAAAGGGGTAGCAGGTGGAAAGTCTTCTACTATTGACCCATCCATGGGAAAACATGTCACCACGCTTCCTCAATTTTAATATTCTGTATTACAGAAGGTTAACAGTAGAAGGCTGCTTTTCCACATAGTTTGTGTCCCTCCTATTTTGATGGCTTCCAGCTACAAAGTAACAGAGGCAAATCTGTACACTGCACTCCAACAGCAAGTGTATGAATGACGCATTATATTCAAGTGTCCTTTTGGAAATTAACGGTAAACTAATCCCAAGTCAAAATGAGCTCCCTAAGTGAAGATACCCAGCCACCAACAGGAGAATTCAACCTTCATTCTCCCCCTGTACTATGTCACCACCTTTTTATTAGTTCAAGTTGCCAAGAGGAATATGCACAAGACACCCACACAAGAGAACAAATACCTTTGCCAGACACTAGAAGTCTTTAATGCAGTATTTGCAGCATTTCTGGAAGCATAACACATAATCACAGCACTGAGCTTGGCTGAGTTCAAGAAGCATCTGGACGACGCGCTCAGTCCCACGCTCTGACTTGTCTGGCCCTGTGCAGAACCAGGAGTTTGACCCAGTGATCCTTATGGGTCTCTTCTGACTCAGGAGATTCTGTGATTCTACAATAGTTTCTTCTCCCTTATACACAGTTACAAACTCTACGTTCCTCCTGCAATAATCACCTCTCCTTTTCTGATGTTCTTTGCAAGTTAAATGCGATCTACCTCTTCCCTTGCGCACACACTGCTCTGTGGGTGACTACCAACCACCTTTTCCCAAAGCATCTGACCAGGGACTAAACTCTGGCTGTTTTTCCTGCACTGACAGATACCAAGCTAAGAGCACACTGCCACCAAACAGAGCGCTCCCACCTTCTCTCATTCCTGCCTCTTCCTTTACACACACGCACCAGACAGCGGTGGGGTGGGAGGTGATGTGGGCAGCATCCAAATACAATTCTCAACCTGTATTTTAGAAGCTAGTGCCAACATTAAAGGGAGTGAGAGGGAAGGGTAGAAGAGTGCTTAAGCCAATGATGCGACCATACCCTGAGCAAGACTGTAGATCATCCAAGGTCTGCTTTTTCTGTGTAAAGTTACTTTTGTATAAATCCTTCTGCCACAGCCAGGTCAGGCAGCTGCCACAGAACAGCAGAGACTGGAAGCCGGCACTGCAGATTGCCTCATCCAAGCCCCTGCTCCACTCAGAGCAGGCTCAATTAAGAGCAGCTTGCTCTCAAAATCTGACTGCTTGTGGCCTTACCTCTGCAGGCTAAGACTCTACTGCCTATGTGGGAAACCTCTTCCAGCATTGAACCACCTTCATGGAAGACTTTTCTCATGTTCAGATCAAGTTTTTGTGTTTCAATTTGTGCCTAATGCCTCTTCTCCTGTCACACAGGGCATCACTGAGGGAAGTCCAGCTCTGCCTTCTCCACTCCTCCCATTAACTGTTTGTGCCCCAAGAGGACATAAAATACTGGTTACTTGATTACACTATTAAAACTATCTATTATCAAAATGCAAGGTAATGGTACCATCACATGTCAAAGGACAGCTAGTAAGAACCAAGTGTCACCAGTAAGACTAATCTGAAGCAATGTTACACACAGGCATGATCTTAACTTACAAAACTGACTTTATAGTTATCTTCCTAGAAATTCAACACATGAAAACAGCAGATTTAGCTCCACATTTGCGTCGAAGTGTTGTAGTACTCACTGGCAGCACTTAAAAGCCAAACAAACCATTTCCATCTAGTCTAAGACAAAAAAACTCCTTTTGGAAAGGTTAAATAGTGAACCTCTGCTACAAGGACAAACAATACAGTTACAAGCATTTATTATA
The DNA here is from genome assembly GCA_020800305.1 of Porphyrio hochstetteri. NCBI lineage: Eukaryota > Metazoa > Chordata > Aves > Gruiformes > Rallidae > Porphyrio > Porphyrio hochstetteri. The sequence continues at coordinate 133,307,502 of CM036905.1, forward strand.
TCACAAAAATATTCCATCACAAAACACCACAACATGCAGTTTCATTAAAACCAGTGAGAGCAGAACAAAGTTTACTAGACTATATCAAAGGAAGCCCACTATCTCAGCCTCCCATTAATTTTTAGTCAAACATCATGTAAATAAGAGAATGCTAACAAGGTTGGGCAGGTTTATTACTCATCATATAGTATTTCTTGTACAAAAAGAATCCTTGTATCAAGGAGTTTCTTACTTTAACATGAGCTTTGCTGCACATCAAGCCTGCAGCAGAAGCTAAGCACTATTAGTATAACTATTTTATCATTCCTTCCCTAAGCACATGACACTTCCCATGCAGCATTGGCCATTCCACATCTATTTCATGGTTTGGTGTTAACAACCATGTTTTTCAATGCTTCTGGAACAAAGCTGAGGCATGCAACTTTGGTAGGCAATACCGAGAGAAGCCCAGGGTGAAGGGGCAGAATGAAGAGACCAAGAGCAAGCACTGATTGTTTTGGGCAGCTGGCACACTTGGGTGTTTAACCCTCCTCCCCTTACCAGGATTGCAATTCAGCTCACCTGAAGGAACACTAAGTGAAACACACTGAAACTATGCTCTCATGCTTGAATGTAAAGCTAAGTCACTAAACCCATGTAAGTGTTACTTAAATCATTCTCTTGCTTGAATAAAGCAAGGCAGGCACATCACACCTACAAGGTTCGGAAAGATAGAAAGTCTTTTCAAGCACACATGAAGACTTGTCACTGCAACACACTTACTGCACGAACAGAAACATTTGCTACTGATTTTGAGCTCATTACACTTGAAGACTAACTTTGGATGAGTTATTAACAAAGTGTTTATCCATTAATTTAATAACCAGGGTTCACATTCTACCCCTAACCCATCAGCCCACAGACCAATTTCCCAATTAATACATTCTTGACTTCTGGGAGAAGATCAGAGCCTTACTGAAGGTGTGTTGGCGTTTAAGAGCACTCAGGAAAGATAAATCCTCATGACCAGCTGAGGACATCAGTCTGTCTGGGTGACTGCTACACATACAGGCACACACTTGTGTACAGATTATTTTATTCAGCCATGCAGGCTGCCTCAGAAGATGCTTGTAACACATTGCTTATGTGAAGCAGTTCAGCTTTTTTATTAAACTTATTACATGCAATAGTTCATATATTTACTAGTCCCCAAAGTTCTGCCACACCAAATCTCTAGCCACTTGGTTAGACAAGGTACAGAAGCTAGAGTTGAGGAGGACAGCAGGTGTATGTGGCTTCTGCATGTCATGGTCCTGCAGAGATCCTCTGGGAGCCAGAATACACTGTCTACAGAAATACCTCTGAAAACCCATACCATGTCGAAGAGATAAGCAATCAAACACAGACACTGGTCTATAGAAAAGCTCAATTATAAGCACCATTAATAAAATACCCAGAGACAAGAAAATAAAGCTTTCACTGTTACAGGGGCAGACTACAGAAGAGCTAGAAGAGTCATGGTTAGAATCACAGAATCGTAGGGGTTGGAAGGGACCTCCAGAGATCATCGGGTCCAACCCCCCTGCCAAAGCAGGGTCCCTAGCACATATTGCACAGATAAGCATCCAGACAAGTCTTGAATATCTCCAGAGAAGGGGACTCCACCACCTCCCTGGGCAGCCTGTGCCAGGGCTCTGTCACCCTCACTGTGTAAAAGTTCTTCCGCATGTCGATGCGGAACTTCCTGTGCTCCAGTTTACAGCCATTGCCCCTTGTCCTGTATCCACAGACCACTGAAAAGGGGTTGGCCAATTCCCCCTGCATCCCATACTTAAGATATTTATAAACATTAATCAGGTCCCCCCTCAGTCTTCTTTTCTCCAGGCTGAACAGTCCCAGCTCACTCAGCCTTTCCTCATACGGGAGATGTTCCAGGCCCTTAATCATCTTCGTAGCCCTTCTCTGGACTCTCTCAAGGAGATCCCTGTCCTTTTTATACCAGGGAGCCCAGAACTGGACACAATACCCCAGGTGGGGCCTGACCAGGGCAGAGTAGAGGGGGAGGATCACCACCTCAGACCTGCTGGCCACACTCTTCCTGATGCATCCCAGGATCCCACTGGCCCTCTTAGCCACCAGGGCACACTGCTGGCTCATAGCCAACCTGTCATCAACCAGAACCCCCAGGTCCTTCTCCACAGCTCTTCTCCAGCAGGTCATCCCCCAGCCTGTACTGATACAGACGGTTATTCCTCCCCAGGTGCCAGACTCTCCACTTGCTTTTATTAAACCTCATCTGGTTTCTCCCTGCCCAGCTTTCCAGCCTGTCCAGGTCTCGCTGGATGGCAGCACAGTGTTCCTGCGTGTCAGCCACCCCTCCCAGCTTTGAATCATCAATACCTGTGGCATGTCCAAATCTGAAACTACATGAAAAAAAATTAAGACACAGCATCACTTTCCAAGACCTACTTGGATTTTCTTTGCATAAATATTTGATCATCATCTGACATGATTGAGGAGTTACTTGGGAAATCAAGCACTGCCAGCACAATCTTCCTGCCTTGTTTACTGCACAAATTGAGGCTTCCTGCTTGTGGATTCATCAACACGCAAAGGTTCACTCCTGATTATTCCTGCATCACAACACACTAGCAAAGTTTAAAAAGAACATACCACAGGGACATATAGAGGGGTTTTCCTTGTTAGCTCTTGGAAAAATTTCTAGAAGCCCCTCATTGCTGCTGGAAGCACTTCAGAGACCATTTTCATCTGGTGATTAGACAAATGTTTTTCAGTTAGGTAGAGAGAATCCAACAAAAACATTTCACAAGACAAAAAAAGGTAAGCTTAAGACACCAAGCACACCAAATTCTGCCAGGACAGTTCTGAAGGAGATGCTATTTAAACACTGCCCCTTCAAAAATAAAATCAGAAATATGATAAAGCAGCAAAGAGCTACAAGGTTACTATACCTTCCAGAGTAAGCACATACAGAGTGGTAAAGTTTAAAAAGTCTCTTTGGCATTTCATATAAAAATACAGAAAGAAGGGATAAGTTATATGTTGTATAAATAGTTTTTCCCATACTTGGCACCTAATTGCTGCTAGTTCTGATTAGACATCCTATGCTTAGCAACTTTAAATGCTATATTCTGGAAATGTGGACAACAGCACACCAGAAGTCCTGCCACTGTGATGAAATCCCATTTACAGGCCTCTACAAGTAACAGTGGCTGGCATTCTGTAAGTCACATTGCAGTTTAATGATCATACAGAGGTTTAGTCATGAAAAAGCTTTTAACTATTTTCCTTTCCCTAACTGCTACTTTACCCTGTAAGATTGTGATAGGTTTTCCCACTTTGTACAAATTCACTGTTCTTTAACACAGAAGCAACATTCCCTTATCTGGAGACAGACATATGACATTTGTCACACTGTTCTGGACAGCCCACAAACAGTATCTTTTACCTTGTAAACATCTAAGTCTCACATCAGACTCTTCCAGACTTGCTGCTTTGTCAAGCTTCATTTTGATATGGAAAGACAGCATTTCATTACAGTTATTGCACCGCTTCACCCCAACAGATTACCAGACTTGCAAACCATTCTCACATGTAAGTTTGGCATGCCACCTTCACAAAGGACCTGTGCACTCAGGGAACTTACTCCACATGTTGTGTGGCTTCGGCCTTAAAAATTAACATATGTTTCAATGCCCTGGCTTTGCTGACTTCATTCACCTCTCCAAGTAATCAGAGACTGAAGTGCCTCAGCTGGCACGTAAAGACTGTTCATGTTTTAGCCAGTATCACCCGTAGAAATAACAGAAGTACTTCTATCCGAAAAAAAAAAGCCGTAAAAGAGAAAGCATACATGGTAACAGAACTGCAGCCTGCCCAAATACCAGCTTTCCTATTCACTTACATCTCAAACCACTTTTCACCACCCAGTACCTGACTTCTAGACATGTATTAAACAAAGCTATTAGTACTTGTCATATGCATTTCTCTCCTTACAAGGATTCTGCTATTAAAAAGGCATGGTCAGAGAAGGCATGGGAAATACTTCTGTTTCAAAAGCAGTCTATTTCCTGCAGAAGTTTGTTGCAAAGCCTTAAGCCAAAGCCTTGTGGAAAACATCTCCTATTCTGTTAACCTTCACCTTTGCAGGTGACCGTTCCCTCAACGCTGCTTGTTCAGACATGAATCCTTGACATCACGCTGGATAATCAGGCAATACAGTCAGAGTTCCATTCAAAACTGGGAACCAACAGAAGCAGGGAACAAGTTCACAGCAGTCTTTGCTGCTAAAAATGGAAAGCTATTAATTCATGTATTAAAGCCTCCCCCCAAGCCCCACTTGTGCTGACACACAGCAGGCCAGTTCTTGGCCCAGGCCTGTCAGAACTAGACTGGGGAGACCTGCGGGGCTCAGCTGAAGACAGCCCAGCCAAGAGCAGAGGGCTCACCACACCACTCAAGGAGGCTGCTAAGGGAACACAAACACAACAGATCCATTTCTTAACTGCAGTTGGAAACTAAATACAAATACACCTTTAGCCAAGGTTGATAAGAGTTGCAAGCTCCACAGGCATTTACTAAAATCCTGTCTAATCTTTATTTACATGGTCTTCACATACAGATCACAGTCAAGGAGTTGGAGGATTTTGATAACCTACTATAAATCAATAAGGTAAAGAAGAGAGATAAGCATATCATCCTCCTGTTATCACTGTAATCAGATGTTTCAGCACTTCAGACAGCCCAGTACTTGACAGAACCAGCCAAACTGAGCTACAACGCTCAGAGATGCCCTTCCCTCCACAGTATGTTCAAATACGTGGTTTTAGTGCAAACTGCAGCCAGGTCCACTCAAAAGCACAAGCTGCCTTGGAAAAAAATGGAAAAATCTCTGCAAGAGACACCAATATTTCAATGCCAGTCTCCTCTTCCTGCTTTCTCTGGTATTTCCACACAGTGCAGGATGTGCCATAACCCAATAGCTAGAACTGCTCATTATCTGCTTATTAAACCAAAGCAGCACCAACTGTAAGTTGCCTTTACCACAGCTGGATACAGCACAACACACACGAGCAGCTGAACTCATGTAGAGTTTTCACAAATAGAAATCAAGGTAAATATTCTGGAGATGCTAGAGAAGAGGAGCCAATACATCACCCCTCCTCAGCATTTAGTTTTCTTTAACACTCCCACTTCTGCAAGATTGTCTCTCTAGACCAGCATTTTTCTAATTAGTCCTTAAAGTAAGGAAACTCAATGACAAGGCTCCAAGACTGAACAAAGCCTTGTCAACTTTCTCCCCTCCAAAAGTTTAGATAAGCACTGCCAAGAATAAGCACATACAATTGTGCTCCCAATCTACAAAGTGCTTAATGACTTCCAATAAAAACAATTACAATAATCCAAATATTAGCTTAGCTGCATACAATTTAAATGTTTAACAATTCAATAGCCTACTTAAAAATTTCAATACCGAAAGAATATTTAGTATAGTAGCAGCTTACATTCTATATTCTTTCAGAACATATGTATGGCAAGTTTGTTATTACACTTTTAAGGATAACAAACAATGGAGAAGACAATGCAGTGTTACTAAAAATCTGTAAACAAAGAAAAAGGGTGTAAAAATGTAAATAACCTCAAATTCTCAACTGTATACTCAGGCTTCACCCGAAATCATTCCTGTCTGCTTAAAAATGTACCAGAAGTTTAAGACACAGGATTGCCAGTGGAGTTAATGATCCCTTCTTACACTGCAACAGATGCTTCGGCTGAGATATGTTAAGTAACTTGTAAAGCAGTTTGTGTCTCCCCTTGAAAAACCTCTGTAGATCAAGTGCAGTTATGTAGCAAAAGGCTAACCAGAGTATAGGTTCTGCAAGTCAAATCCAATATATGTGACTCTGGTTAGATTGTGATTTCACACAATTTATTAGTAAAGAATGTATCTTGTCAAAGACAGGCCTGCTATTGACAGGGTCTCACGTGTGCCCAGTCAGTTGGTGGGAGTGACCCACCAGAATCTACATGGTAACTGCTTGTGCTGCAGAACAAACAGATGCACAAGTATTAGCACATGACAAAAAACCCCACCTTCCTAACACAGCACTGCGTCCCCTAGATCATTCCAGTGGCATGTAACAACAGCCTCCCTGCTTTACTTCCCAGTGAACCTCAAAGGAGGTGAGGATGAGGACAAGGCACATGCAGGGCACAAAGAAACAAACAGATCCCAGAAGATGGGGTGGTGTTTGAGATGCTACCATTCCTTCACAGTCATGTTCAATCTTGATGCTGGACAGTAACAGTGAAGCCTTTTTTTACCTTCAGGATTAGGACAACACTGGATAGATACTGTGTTAAATGAGAACCACATTCAAATGACTTCATCAGCCATGTATCCCAGCTCTCAACACAAGCAGATTCTTGAAGAAATAGCTGTGTGTAGTTATTGCAAGATGCATTGCAATGAAACTGTTGAACAAGCTTGCTTTCATAGACTAATGTCTTAACTTACTACAAGCTGGCACATTTAACAGCTATATTAATACCTACCAAAACACACTCTTCCAGAATTGAAGACACAGCTACTGTTTTGGGGAATAAGTGTGCAGATAAGAAGTTGACAGATTCTGCATTCTCCAGAATATAAACATAAAGATGTCAATAGCTTCAGCTGAGATGTTGTAAGGATAATGTGTTATCTCTACATCAGGTCAAAACCCAAACATCTCATTTTACTAAATGCCATTTCACAGCATCCCAGAACATATAGAAGTTCTATTGCCCATGAGGCTTACAGGAAAATCCTCAACTAGTTGATGTTCCATGATCCAGCATTAAACTTAACACAAATGGACATTCACCAATTTTCCCTCTATAGACCTACACTTGGGGCCATGAACAATAGATGAGAGGAAAAACTCTACATAAAGAGTACAAGCCAACTTCAGGCTGTCATGGGTGGAAGAAAGTTCTTCACATCTCGCTAGAGATATCTAATGTGTCAAAACGAACATAAAAGGGGAAAAAGGCTTCTTCCTGTCTTTGATCTTACACAGCAGCACTTCCACAGTTGGTACATTCCCCCTCCAAACCCATCCTGACTACAGAAAGATCCAAACATTGCCTTTAAAAGTAAGGGAAAACCTACTTGAAAGCAAAGACAATAACTAAGATAGTTACTATGCTATTTAATGAGGTAGTTTTTATAACTTAGAGCAGCTAGTACAACCTGTAGCTTATTTTCAATACACCTAGTCCTACTTTTTCCCTGGCAATTCTGACTCTTCTGCAGTAGACAGTTTGTGATGCAACCCTTGAATCCATGATACTTCTGGGAACTAAACAGGCAGAGATGGTTGTGGGGACTGGGTAGTGAAGCCTCAAAAATCACTGACTCAGTAGTAGCCACCAAAATTGCTTTTAGACTAGTTTAACTTCCCAATTCCGCTCATGCTAGATCAGTCAAGTGCAAGGAAAATGGCAGGACTCCTTCAATGGCTATCAGAGGTCACCATTTGAGTGGTCTAAGCCGCACTGCAAAACGGAAACGGGAAGCCTTTAACTCTGAATACTGTAGAATATCCTAAAGAGCACTGTTTGCAAACAACTCCACCAATGTCTCCCCCCCTCCAAAGTGCAAACACAGCATGCCACGACGGGCGCAGCACGAAGCAGAGCCCTCGGGGTCAGGAACCTCTCTCGAATCAGGCTACCGATAAGACTTTATTCGTAGATGCGGGGCAGCTTCCTTCACACCTCCCTCCAAAATGAGGGAAATAAAGAGGAAGACACAGGCGGTCAGGCGCCCGGAGGCCGGCCGGCCGGGCAGGCGGGCCCGCGGAGCGGGAAGGCCAGGCCAGGCCAAGCTGGCGGCCTCGCTCTCCCCTCGCCGACTTCGCCACCCGCCTTCGGCGCCCATGGCAGATCTCCCCCACCACCCCCGCCCCCGGCCCGCCCCCGTTAAACCTCTTCACCCATCTCGGCCGTTGAGAAACGTGGTGACTCCCCCGGTTTCTGGCTCGAACGTGCCCCCTATAGGCAAGCGCGGGGTAGCGCTTCCAAACCGCTCACCCGAAACCGAGCTTCATCACTAACCGCTTCCCCCACGCTATCGCGACACGGGTGGAGAAGCACCGGCGCGACAAGACGACCGCGCGCCCGCCTCACCGCCCTCCGCCTGAAGCGTGGGCAGCGCTGACTGGCCTGACGAGCCGATAAGGGCTTCGCGGGGAACCCCGGCCCGGCCCCTCGGAAACGGCCGGGCCCTCCCCCTCTCCCTCCACCGCCGGGCCCGCGGCGCAGCACCTCCCGCCCGACCGCTTCCCCCCGCCGACCGCAGGGAAAGCCTGCCCTGGAGGCCGGAGACCGCCGCGGCGACCGGCCGGGAAGCGGGCACCTGCACGGGCATCACCCCGGCCCTGCATCACTGCCGAGCCCCGAGCCGGGCTGCCCCCGCAGCGGGGCGGCCGCGCGGCACGGCGGCCTCGGGGCAAGAGGCCGCACCGGGCCGCCCGCATGCTTAGGGAAGGCGCAGCGGCCCCGGGGAGCACGGAGGCACCTGCCCGCCGGCAAAGGCGGGTACCGGGGCGCGCACGGCGCGCCAGAAGGAAGCCAGGGGAAGGGGCGCCTGCCTGGGGCCTGGCGGCCGGGCCGCTTCCTCGGCGGCGGCAGGGGCGAGGGGAGGCGGGGCGCGACGCGCCGCCAAAGGCGGGCGGGGGGTTGTTAAGGAAAGAAAGGACGCGTCCGCCTCCCTCCCGCGGAGCCGCCGCACTTACCCGCGGCGCCGAGCAGGAAGTCCAGGGTGCTGTGCCGTGCTGCTGCCATAGTGAGGTAGAGCCCTGTGCCATGCCTGGAGGAGGCGGCAGCGGCGCGGAGAGCGCGGCGGAGGAGCCTATATGCGCGCGGGGGCTGCAGCGGGGCCGCGGGGGCGGGCGCGCGCGCCGGGAGGGGTGGGGCCCGGCGGGCGGGGCGGGGCACCGGCCGCGAGGCCGGCGGGAGGGGAGCAGGAGGAGCGGCGGCGGGTGGCGGGCGGCGGGTGCGAGGCGTTTGGCGGCGGGGGCTGGCGCCGGCCTGGTTCAGGGGAAGGGACCCCCCGGGCCGCCGGCGGGGTCTCCGCGGGGCGGGGACAGCGGCCGCTGCGGCGCGGCCGCCCCTCCCCGATGGCTGCGGCGGTTGGTGTCTGCACTTCCCGGGCCGCTGACTCCCCGCGCCGCTGACTCCCCGCCTCAGGCCGCTGTGGCTGGGGCTGGTCACTGCGCCCGGAACACACCCTGCCGAGCCCAGATGTGCTGTGAGGTTCAATTCACTGCCCCCAGCACGCCCCTCTCCCTGCCCCCGCTCCGTCCCCCCCGCCCCCCTGCCCCGGTGAAGGGCCTTAACGATGTCCCAGCGCCGAGGCCGCGGGTCATCTCCCAGCAGCAATGGTGGCCTGGGCGCTGGGGGTGCTGAGCTGCCGCAGGGGCGCTTCTCACCCGCTGCCCTTGCTGAGGCGAGGGGAGGAAGGGCGCTCCCTTCCCCGCGGCTTCAGAGGGGCCGTCGGCACAGAACCCTTAAAGCCTTTTACCTAAAAAGTCTCTTTTTTTTCCTTACATAAAGGCTAGCTGTAAAATAGCGTGCTGAAGCCACAAATGGCGTAAGCCACGTGTAGTTACAAACCCAGAAAAATACCATCTAGAAGTAGTTAATGATAGGACTGTTGAACCTCATCGGTTACTTCAGGTTTGGCCAGCTCTTGGTTCACAGAATCACAGGACATTAGGAGTTGGAAGGGACCTCGAAAGATCATGTAGTCCACCCCCTCTGCCAGAGGAGGATCACCCAGACTGAATCACACAGGAACGCATCCAGGTGGGTTTTGAATGTCTCCAGAGGAGACTCCACAGCCTCTCTGGCCAGCCTGTGCCAGGGCTCTGTCACCCTCACAGTGAAAAAGTTCCTTCTTACATTCACATGGACCTTCCTGTGCTCCAGCTTGGTTCCTTTAATTTTTTTGCGGGATTGAGATTGAATTTGCACAGCACTGTGGCATCAGCGATTTCATGTGATTCCACAGCTAAAAGAAGTGATCATCGCTGTGCAATCTGCTGTGCTACCATGATTGACTAAGTTGCAGTCATGTTCTTTTCAGTGCAAGTTTACAGCATCCTTGCTTTGAAAATCATAGTTCCACACGTGCATCCTGAGCAAAGCAGAAACATTCACTGGAAATACACATCAAAAGATTCATAGGTGCCTGCTGGTCTGTAATAGCTACAGTTATGTCAGCTGGTGTTCACTTGACACAGACGACCCACAAGAGATGGATTTTTTTTTTTAACAATTGATTAGCCAAAGCATAGGGCTTTGCAGGTTCCCATTAAACATATTTGATCCCATCCTGGACATGACAGGATTACATTGTTCTGTTTGGGTAGACTGGGAATCCTTGTTGCCATTTCATCAGGAATTCTGCCTTCTTTTTTTTTAACCTAAACCTATGGTTCCTTGCTGCCATCTCTGATCTCCACTGTTTTTTCTCAGATGTGCATCTACCACAAGGTACAGGAAAATCCCTGTACCTTATGGCCTCTGCTGTGTCTCACCTTTGCTTGTTGCAGCTGCAGTTGTTTCAGTTACCTGCTTACACAAAGCGGCTTACTGGATTGGGGTTTTTTTTGCTGTCTTAAACTTCAGTGGCAGCAAGGAACTAACCAATGCCCTTTTTTCAGTTCCACCTATTACATTATCTTTCCATTGTGGAATAATTGGAAGGAGGTAATGGTGATGTTGTCACCTAAGTACCTTCAAATGTATTTGTTCATACGTGCCAGGTGCCTAGCTAAATTATGCCCTTATATACACATGAGCAGCTCTGCTTTGGGGAAAAGGGAAAAAAAAAACAACACCACTTTGTCATGCGAATCTTTTCCTGGCATTAGTTTTGCTACTTAAAGCCGACCATTCCAGACTGGCAATTGAAGAGGGGTGGAGCATCATCTTTTTAATTAAATTTGCTACAGAAATGAGAAACGGAACAAACTTGTCATCTTACCCATGTCCTTTCTGTGTATGGATGAGAATTCTATGGGTTAGGGCTGGACTTGAACTGAAGAAATGAAATGGCTAACAAATTATTCCAGAGAACAGTACAAGGTCTGTCTTTCTTAAACTTTGACTTAAAGTGCAGTTATTAGCCATGAATAGCTTTCACAGCTGTCCATAGGTTAGGTGGAGCTGGGAAAGCTGGCAAAACAACGTGAACAAATTAAAAAAGGGCATATGGGTGGAAACAAAGAGTTTTGTCTTGGAAACATCAGTAGAGCTGTAGGAAAACATGCAGCAAGAGGAAGAAATCTGAAATTTCAACATGTGAAAGGGAACAGTAAATTACATATGGCATTACCAAACAGCATATAACAAAGCCCACAGAATTTAAGTCTCCATGTGAAGGATCCCATCGCCAAGGAAAGAACTCCTAGTCTTTCTCTTCCACTTTTTGGCATGACTACCTTGTGCCTGCTACTTAACTAGGTCATGCCTGGGATATTTTTGGGAATCTTCCTGTTAGAAAATTACACTGAAGGGAATTTAAAGAAGAGCAATTAAAATAATTAAAGAGATGGAGGGATTGATTTATGAGACAAGATCAAAAGAGCTGGAATATTAAAACATGTTTCACAAATGCCGTGGAGCTTGGATGACATCATACTGTTAAGATTAGCACAGGCTGTATGGAAAGAGTTTATTCTGTGTAAGATTACACACATATTTTGAAACCGGTAGGGGCTGCAAAAATGGGTGCAATGTTGACAAAAAGGATGAGACATCGGTGTTTTCCAAGTTATGGAAAACTTCGGGCTGGAAAGACAGGGCAGAGGCGCTCCCCTTTATGGGTAGCTTGCTCAGATTAGATAAAAGACATGGGCTGACAGGAACAATCTTGTACTCAAGAAAACATTGAGACAAGGGCCTTGCATGGTGTGTGATGACCTGCACTGGGGGTGCGTTTTAGCCTGCTTTGCTTCTGTTCTCTGTTGGGGTCCATGGTGAGCTGAAATACCAAGCGTTACAAGTTTCAAGGTGTTTCAAGCAGAGCGTAGGAGCGTTTTTAAACCAGGGGCTCCCAATTCATCTTCCAGTGCTGCATCCACCTGTGTGCATTGGTCTGGGAATTTTTCAGCTACAAGTGCTACAATCCAAAGTTTGCCTTGGGAATTTAAACCAACTTTTTCTCATAGATAACTAAGAAATATTCTTTAATAAGAAGATGTTTTCCTCATGCTTATCACCCTTTTTTGAGGCATACCTAGGGTGCACAGGGATCGCTTGATGTTAGTAACCTTTCATTTTTTCTTTCCTGAATGGCTGAACAAGTTTCCAAAGTGATGACACATTTGAGACAGGAGTTCACAATGGCTGTGTTAGCACTTGTTTAGGAATACCAGAATATCTCATGGCTTTGTCACTCGTGAATAATGTGGTCAGCTCACAATGCTAATTAAAACCTTGATATCTAACATGCCTATTTAAAATATACATGCACGCAGAGGTTCTCTCCCCATGCCTGATTCTGTATATTCAAAGGAGTGTTAAACATAATCAATTTATATTAAGTAGAGGAATTTATTTGGTACAATTAAATAAGCAGCAGGACACGTGCAAACATGTAGCCCTACGCCGAAGCGACTGCTAGAACATTGTACCAAAATGAGAAGAGCAGGGGCTGCAAACAAAAGAGGGTAGAGATTTGATGCAGAAGCGTGGAAGAAGTTTCATCACCTTCCCTGTTTATGCATCATATTAGGTGAGGTGTTTTTCCCAGGTATCTGTAGTTTCTTTTTTTTTAAACCACAGCTCTAGTCCTTTAGCATTTGCTTATAATTGATAGAAGTCATGGTAAATTTGGAGGGGTAGGAGAGGGAAGATAAAACTTCATCTTAGAAAAGTATTATGGGGGCAAATAGGGTTTTGTTAGCGTCTGTTCCTAGAAAATGATTGGGGGTAAGGATGTGGTACCATAATTGTGACTGAAGATGAAGTTCACCTCTTTGCAAATCAGTGCCTCTCATTATGTAAGGCAAGTTCGTGTTTTCTAGAGGTGAACATCTGTTTAATACAGCTAAGAAAACGAACTTGGTATTCTAATTTTTTTTATTTCTTTCATTCTTACTTCCACTTTTGTGTCTGAGCATGTTACTGTTTACTAAAACAAATACAGTTTATCTCCCCCTTCTTGGATGCTCACAATCAAATATGCAGACTTGCTGGGGCATTGCTCTGGAGACGTTAAAAAAAAGATAGCAAACTGTCTCTTTTAAATCAAATTTAGGCAGTGTGGTGCCTAAATTTGAAGCCATGAAAAAAAAATCTCTAAAAACAAGCATCCTGAGTTGAACAAGGGAACACATTCAAGTAGGTTGCAAGATGACTTAGGATTTTTTCCTTTTTTAAGTTCTGCAAAAAAGGACCCTGGAGAGTCAAATTATATCATAGGATGTAAGAGTTCTCACAGAACAAGAGAACAATTTCAGGAAGTTTTAGCAAACTCAGATAAGAGTTAATTGCTTAAATAAGTGCCGCCGTAAATCATAGCAGCTATTATACTCTCTGCTTTTTGAGAGCCTCTGCTGGATTCTGGCCAGAGTGCTGCATTTGAACCCTTATGATGGGATTTCCTTTGATCCAAATAGACTCCTGTCCGTCTCTTTTGAGCAGAGGTTATTTTCCATGGATGTGAAACCTCGAGTCCAGTGGCCCCAGGATCCTGTTCACCCTGCATACCTTCTTCAGGGACACCCTACTTGTGCTAGCATGCTCACTAATCAGGTTTCAAGCTTGACAGAAACTAGCAGATTATTTTGATAACACTGAGAAGCAGCCACGGAAACCACTCTCAGACCATTCCTTACCTTTGCCTCCCATCAGCATCTTCTTAGCCCAGAGTCGTACCTCTAACCTGCACATAGGTGGGGTTTGGGGGTCTGCTTTAGGTTTTTGTTTGGGTTTTGGGTTTTTTTGCTATCTGCCAAAATGCCACAGGTCTAACAGAATTTCTTTCTATGTTTCTCTATAGATTCTTGACCATAAAACAGGACTCTCCAGAATCCAAGCTACTATTTCCTCACCCCCAAACCAAATACAAGGGAAGGCTAGATGAACATTTCTTTTCCACCCCAACCACAGTCTTGCTAGTGAACCTATCACATGATGCAGCAAAATGGGGTCAAGCTCTTCCTTAACATCTGTGTCATCTCTCAGAACTAATATATCCTATAAGCAGTCCCTTTTGGTGTTTGAAAATAGCCCCCGAGGAACCTTTTTATAACTTTTATCAGATGACCTCCCCCACTCCCTTTTCAACCCCTGTGATCATCTGATCTCATGGCCAGCTCATGAGGTGATCCCAATCCCACATCAGATGATCATTATCTTGGATAGCAACCAACAGGATTGCCTGGTGTGTCCACCTTCTTTATCATGCCTGTCAGACAGTCTGGATATACCTCTTCAGACATCGATAGTGGTTGCAAGCCCTACTCATCCTTTATGACCTAAGCTATGAAAGAACTGCTTGATAGCTGCATCGGCTCCTTAATGTACCTTGACCACTCCCCAGTCATGACTTACAGACACAGCTACAGGACAGGACCTGGGGTTCACAGTCAAAAGGAGCATACAGAAAAAAGCATTGGATTCTGGTGTCTTCTTTCCTATGGCAAGCTCAGGAGAGGTCAGAGAAATGGTGCTGGGGGTGGTTGTGTGCAACGTGGTTGGGACTTCAGGATAACCCTCTCCTTGTTCCCATCAGCGATAGAACAGTGTCATTTTTCTCTTACCAGAAGATAGTTTTTTTCTGTTCTCCTTCTGTTTTGTCTTCTATTTCCTAATAGCTAGTCACAAAACCAGTAATGCACTGTCCATTTTCCCGATCCAGCCAAGTCACGATACCTTGTCTATTGATTGATCATTTCCCAGGTTATGCAGGTGACTTCAGATATCAAAAAATTACCTGGATATCAAAAACCCGTAATGAACTGGTCAGTGTCCTGTGTTTTTCATCAGAGCACTCTATCCAGTAGATGTCATTCTCCTTTCTTACGATCAAGATTAGCAATTACAGTTGAAGTAATGTAAAAATTGCATCAGACCAATGAAATCTTAAAAAAAATAAATGGTCAGGGAGACAGGATTTATTTTTCTAACTCTGTAAACTAGGGGATAATATACATGGCTTGATAATTTGTAACCCTCCTTGAGCGCGTCCAGAGAAGGGCAACCAGGCTGGTGAAGGGGCTGGAGGGCAAATCCTATGAGGAGCGGCTGAGGGAGCTGGGGCTGTTTAGCTTAGAGAAGAGGAGGCTGAGGGGAGACCTTATCACCACCTACAACTACCTGAAGGGAGGTTATAGAGAGATAGGTGATGGTCTCTTCAGTCAGGTGACAGGTGATAGGACAAGGGGGAATGGCATGAAGCTGGGCCAGGGCAGGGTCAGATTGGATGTTAGGAAAAAATTTTTTACTGAAAGAGTTGTCAGGGCCTGGAACAGGCTGCCCAGGGAGGGGGTTGAGTCACCTTCCCTGGATGTGTTCAAAAAAAGGGTAGATCAGGTACTTAGAGATATGGTTTCATTTAGGATGAGAATGGTTGGACTTGATGATCTTCAAAGGTCTTTTCCAACCTTGTGATTCTGTGATCCACACAACATGAAGGAAATGCTGTTCTTTCTGATCAAAGCATTTATAGGGAGGAAGGGAAGTTCTGCACGGAGAAGAATGGATGGTAAATAGATTAAAAATGGAATTATGAATTAATCCAGGCAGCATGTGGTTAGGCAGAAAACCAGATGACCAAAAGAGAGGCAGCATATAAAAAGGCAGAAGAAAAGATTTTTTACGAGAGACTGGTAATACCTTACTTTAAATGAATGTTGTACCATACTGTTTCTCATAAAGTTGTTCCTTTTAGTTATCTTTTCTAATTCGGTTTTGAGTGATTATGCCTCAGTGTGCAGTTGGTAAGAAATGCTGGTGTACACACACACACACACACACATATATATATATAAAATGTGATCTATTTTCTTTTCCTCATGTCCATATTATGCACTGGATTCTTACGTGAGATGCTCTTGCAGCCAAAGTCAAAGACAGACTTACTGCTGACTCCAGAGGAGCCAGAATTTCAGTCTTCGGTGCACTGCAGACCAATGGGCTTAATATTCGGTTTGTTACAAGGTCATTGGACTTTCCAGGCAGAATTGTATGTAACTGCATTCAAAACATAAAAACAAGGAGAATGAATGAAACGCTTAAATGCATGCAGATAGCTCATGCTGTCTACCATTGTCATAGACATGCTGTTGTAATTCTATGAGGGGTATTAGTTTGTGTTCATTAGGCCAGCTTTTTTGTTATGAGGGGAGGTATTACCATCTTGGCTGTCACAAAGGAACCTTTTGGTTGCATGTGCAATATAAGTCCTAAGTGGAAAGCTGGTCTCTTCCTCAAAGGGTTTCTAAATGAAATAAAAGTGCCTGTTTGAAAACCCACAGCGCCAGTGCAGGACAGCTGTTCCACATCAGGCTGTCCTGTGAGCCCTGTGTGTGAAGCTCAGCTCATCTAACTTCAGAAGGCTGCAGCCCAGAAGTCTGCATTTGATCTGGCTGTCTCGACTGCCTTCACAACCAGCAGAGAGCATTTTTAAGATGCGATTCATCTCACCCTGCAGAGGATGTCTAAACCAGATGAGATAAACTGTGCCCTACTTCTCTCTGCTGACTGAGCAGTGCAGGTGAAATCCACTCTGGCATTCCACACCAGTGGAGCGCTTTGCTTGGATTAAACTCATTTCCTTCTGTTCAGAGGTACTCTCAACATGGAGTAAAGGTTGCCAGGTGGGGAGCTGGAGCAATGATAACTCTTTAAAAGCTTGCTCCTTAGCACAAAGTTTTGTACAAAAGTCTCAATGTATTTTCTACTGTAAATAAGACACAGCGTGTGCTTGGGAAAGAGAGATGAGTTTTCCAAGGGAAAAAACAATAATTCAGTAAGATAATACGGAGCAACTCAGGAGTCCATGATCACATTTTGTTGCCTGCCAGACCATTTCTGAGTTTATCAGAAAAAGATTGGAAAGTTTTTGTGAAGGGCTGTGATTATTCACAGGCATTTCCTCTAAGATGTTGTTGGGTTACATCTAATTATAAATCTGTATTTTTGAAAGCCAGGTAATTTAATCAAAAGATAGAGTCAACAAGAGGGATTGATCTGTAGCTTACCCAAGTACTTCCATGATTAGAGCTCCAATAAAGAGACCAAATTCAGAGAAACAGACAAAAATTTAGTTAATCCTCCAAAATTTACATTAAAAATACTAAACCTATTGATAATGTAAAAGATGAAAGTAAAACATCTTTTGTAGTCATCAGACCAGAACATTGCTGGAACACAGTAATAGTTTTTGCTAATGACAGCAAAGTGACTTTTGGAATCGACACAAAAATTTTCAGCCTAAAGCAGCCTGTTGTCTTAAATGTCAGAAATCTTACATGTCTTTGCAACCTAAAAGTTTGTCAAATAACATGTACTTGATTGTGGAATTTGGGCTTTACTGGTGCCAGCTCAGCCTTTACTAAAATGTCTCAGTCAACACTTTTAAGAGAAAGAAATGTCTTCAAATTAGAGCAGTAGGTCAAGAGTCAGGAGATCAGTGTTTTAATTCTTAAACTGGTTATTCCACCTTGGAAAAAGTAGAACCTCCCTGAAAAGTGGTGGCAACCGTACTTTCTTTCTCTATTGGTTTGTAAGCCCACAAGGACAGAAACGGTTTCAGCTGTGATATTTTTAAACATGCAAATTCAACAGCTAACTATAGATTTCTCTTGTGAATGAGGTACTTGATATTCTACATAAATTTTTCATAAAGCCTCCTTATTACTTGTCTTACATTATCTGAATAATTCCTCAGAGAGTCTTTATTATGTTCTCCAGTTATTTAACCATCAGGTTATGAAGTTTGGTTGTGGTTGGTTTTAATTTTTTAATTCCTTACTCTCGTAGTTCATTTTGAACCAAAAGAAATTCTGACGAAGCGTGAGCAGTTCTGAGCAGTTGTTCAAAAGATAACAGGTAGTTTGCTTGGAGGTTTTGGCTGCAACACTTACAGGATGGCTGCTATTGCCAGCAACATTAACCTGGAGTATATGAAAATGTCAGATAAGAACACTTGCCGTATGCAGAGTCCAAAAGCAACTTCTTTATTCTTTTTTCTTTTCTTAATTTCTCAGCATCAGGATTCTGGAAGGGTTTCTTCAAAGAGGTGAGAAGTAAAAATCTTGATAGGGAAGATTTTAAAATACTTAGAGGTATTTTTGTTAGAAACTGCAGCTTCATTATACTGGTATCACCTAAGTATAATTTTCAAAGGCAGGGCTTCTAAGTACCATTTTGATTTTGACTTCTAGGCTGAAAACGGTGAGAGAATCTCAGGCTTCCAAAATGAGACAAAGCAAAAGATTTCTTATACAAAAATCAAAACATCATTCACTCCTTCTGTCTGGACGATTTTAGAAGAACCGCCCCCCCCCCCCCCCCCCCCCCCGATGAGAGTTATGCCGAAGCGCAGGCAATGAAGATGACAGTTGCTTCCACAAACAAAAATGCAAGATTGCTCGGCTGCATGGAGGAAGGCTGTTCATACACGGCTCTGCAATTTAAGGACTTCAAATGTCTTCTGCAGTAACATGCAACTATCACAGAAACACAGAATCATAGGGGTTGGAAGGGACCTCAAGAGATCATCGGGTCCAACCCCCCTGCCAAAGCAGCTCCCTAGCACATATTGCACAGACAGGCGTCCAGGCGGGTCTTGAATATCTCCAGAGAAGGAGACTCCACCACCTCCCTGGGCAGCCTGTGCCAGGGCTCTGTCACCCTCACTGTGTAAAAGTTCTTCCACATGTTGGTGCGGAACTTCCTGTGCCCCAGTTTACAGCCATTGCCCCTTGTCCTGTCCCCACAGACCACTGAAAAGGGGTTGGCCAATTCCCCCTGCATCCCATACTTAAGATATTTATAAACATTAATTAGGTCCCCCCTCAGTCTTCTTTTCTCCAGGCTGAACAGCCCCAGCTCACTCAGCCTTTCCTCATACGGGAGCTGTTCCAGGCCCTTAATCATCTTCGTAGCCCTTCTCTGGACTCTCTCAAGGAGATCCCTGTCCTTTTTATACCAGGGAGCCCAGAACTGGACACAATACCCCAGGTGGGGCCTGACCAGGGCAGAGTAGAGGGGGAGGATCACCACCTCAGACCTGCTGGCCACACTCTTCCTGATGCATCCCAGGATCCCATTGGCCCTCTTAGCCACCAGGGCACACTGCTGGCTCATGGCCAACCTGTCATCAACCAGGACCCCCAGGTCCTTCTCCACAGAGCTCTTCTCCAGCAGGTCATCCCCCAGCCTGTACTGATACAGACGGTTATTCCTTCCCAGATACAAGACTTTACACTTGCTTTTATTAAACCTCATTTCGTTTCTTACTGCCCAGTTCTCCAGCCTGTCCAGGTCTCGCTGGATGGCAGCACAGTGTTCCTGCGTGTATCTTTAAAAGATTTCTTTTTTAAAGGTTATTAATTCAGGGTCTTTCTTTCGTGAGTGTATGTATCCTGAAAAGAGCAAGTAGCTGTTTTATTTCCTGTTAGTCCCCAATCCCAACTTTACTAGCATGACATGCAGAACTACAGATGTCCACGGTTGGGTAGTCTCCTTAGAATTTCAGGCATGGAAACATTTTAAATTTTCCTTCAAATCTTGAAAGAAAGATTGCTTTTATGTCCTACAGCAAACAGGGGGTAATTTAGTTTGGTCTGGCTCCCGTGCCTTCACGGTTTTGTTGGGATTGTTGGGATGCAGGGGTTCAGTTGTAAGAAGAAAAGAGCAGGTTGTCATACTGTCAGGATATTAGAAACCACAGTTAGGTTTCTCTTCTGACCTAGGCAGTGATACGGTGGCATTGAGTTTGTACTCTCATGAATTTAAGCAACAAGCTGCCCTGTTCTGAATGCTCGCTTCTTCCTTTCCTGTTTTGCCCTGTTTGCACGGGCTACATCAATCATAGCCTACAATACTGTGTCTCATTGTGCCAGAAGAGCTCAAGCTGGTGTTTTGCCAATGCCAGATGACATCGCCTCAAAGAGACATTTGAGAATGCTGAAACTAAACTTCTGGATTATATTTTCTTCTGGATTCCTGTTTTAAAGTACACACTATTGTATTCCTCTTCATCGCACGTTCAAGCTAACACAGCCCCATGTAACAGAGAACAGTAGCAAACTGACAGCCTTTAATATTTGCTCAGGAAGCGTGTGAGAGCTAATGGGAAAGTGTATTAATTTGGTTTTTTGACCAATGTATGATGAATAACAGAGTTTGCAGCAAAAATGGTTCAGGAAAAGACAAGGCTGCCACTTTTAACGATGTCAAACAGAGCCATAAAACTTAACTCTAGCCAATATGTCATGTGGACCTTTTGGACCAAAATGATGCAGTTGCCTGCCTCCATTCTTTCAGAAACCTTTTCCACAGATTTTTTGATGCTCTGACACGGTTTCGCTGTGCCTCTGACACGAGGAGCCCAGGGCTCTCCTCCTGTCCTTTACGCCACCGGCAGTTACCTGCCGCCAGCTGTAGCATGGAGCTTTTGCTGGCTCCAGCACTGTAAGATGGTGGGAGCAATGTACAGAGAGCTCTGCTCCCCCACCCCTACACACACACACACCCCCATCCTGTGCTGAAACTGTTTGCCTGGGTTGAAAGACCTGTCCCTAAGAGAGGAGCACTCACCCGCCGCAGGACCAGGCGGGGAGGAGCCGCAGTAGGGTTGCAGGAGGAAGCCAAGATGGTCGGAGGAAATACTGGTCATCACCTTGCTCTAAGCATTCGGCTCCCCTGAAAATACATTCTTGCTAGCGTTCCCACTGTTGGATCCCTCCTGCCAGTTGAGAGACCACATGCTTATGATTTTGCAGGGTAAAACTAAGGGACTCTTAATAAAAAGTTTCTTAATTTCCTAAGAAGAGAGCAAGTCCATTGCTACTATGCATATAGGACTTGTTGGACTACTGACCACTTGGCAACAGATTGGCTTTTCTTTCAAGAAGTTTTATTTTCCTGTTGTTCTTCTTTCTCATCCAGGGATGCTATCAAGCTAAAAATACTTTTCTTTTTTTTTTTTTGTATACATTTTGTTCAAAAATGGTACTTTCTGATGGGAAAGAGACCGCAGTTTCCTGCTTGTAGGTAGTATTTCTAGTCAAATTGTATGTTGTCAGTAGCATTTGCTTTAGGCATACTTCTGTTAGCAAGCCTCACTTCTACATTCATAATAATTCATGGAGCCCAACTTTAAGGGATCATGTATGTTCATTATTGGCAGACTAGTCCTACTCATACAATGTACATCGTGCATGGTGTGTTTCACTGCCTAGGTTATATGTAGTCTATATGAACGGTGATCCCGAGTGACACATTTACAGCATGTCCTTCTGTAGAACACAACTGTTCAGAGCTCACTGTATAAAGTGTGTAAGAGTGGAATATCTCATAAATGCTCCTGCCCTGTGCCCACTTCCAGCTGTATTAGTGAAACGCCCGCATTTATTTGCAAATCAGTCCCTGGACTGGTTTTATCAATTCCAAACCCCAGCTGAATCAATGAATTCTTTTTCTCTTCAGCTGGCTTTTGGTCAAGCCCTCAATCGCTTTCCCTGTGTGCCTTGAATGTTTAATCGGTAAACACTGCAGGGAAATATTTAACTACAAACAAAAATCTATCCTCGCTGCCATGTCATAAACACGTAGGGAAATTCCTATTTAATTTTCTGAAATTGCTTGCTTGCAGCACTAAATATGTGGGATTAAACTGCACTTTAAGAAGATGCAAACTGGGGAGCACAGTAAGATGCTCCTGGCCCTACGCTGCTTTTGTAGGATCTCTACAGATGCTATCGCACAGCAGTTCAGTTGCAGCAGGAATGAACTGGAAGTTGCTTGAGAAGAGGTGGTGGGTAGGTAAAAGGTTGCTATAAAACCTTGAACCACCCCTAAGGTTATCCTGTAAGCTGCTCGAAATAACGAATGCTCAGGACAAGTAATGCAACCGTGGTGAAAACACAGAAGTGCTGTCTAACTAACAAGATGGGGAGATAAAAAGGCAAAAAGAGATGAGGTACCTCTGTATGAAGGAGAAGCAATAGCTTATCTGTACAACCTTTCCTTAATCCTTACATCCCCTCTGCAGTTTCAAGCCCCAGTCATCTCTCCCATTCCCCGTCTGAACATCCCCTCTTCTCATCCTCTCCTGCTCTGTCTGAGTATCGCTTTGCATCTTTGCTGACTGGAGGCCTCCTTCTTTAACGCTCTTTAAATTATTTCCCCTCCATCAGCCTGGCTTTTCGTTTACCACGTGCTGCTCCAGCCCTGCTTCTGTCCATGATACCTGATTCACATTATTATCTTTCATTCTCCTTGGTATCTTCAGCTGTTATTGAGGTATCAGTGGAGCTTTCTCTGTCTTGCCATTCAAGCTGCCCAGTCACTTACCCAGCCTGTTCTGAATGAAGTGCCGTTTGTTCTCAGATCTTTCTTACTTTCCTCTTTTTTTTCCTAAGCCATACCTTATTGTCTTTGATACTAGTAATTTCCATCCTCTCCTGCCACGAGTCCTTTGTGTGATGTTCATTCCATCAGATTCTGACTTATCTGCTGTTTACAACCTCTTTTTCATGCTCTGCCTGCACTATCACTGACTTCTTGACTGAATTAATTTTCCAAATGCGTACTGCTGCTTGGGTTTGGAGTGTGAGACAGAGATCATGTTTAAAGGCTAGTATCACCGTTCAGGAAGCCAGTCATTCCAGTGTGCACGACTCTCAAGCCATCCTCTTCCCAGTGCTGGGAAAGCCTCCCTCTTCAAGCTGAATTACGAGAAGAGTTTCTGCACAGAGAATTTACAATCCAAATATCAACAGTAAAAGGGATCAGCAAAACATCAGTGCTGCAGTTTTACCCTGGTCGAGCTGAGAGTTTGAGTGAGACCCTGTAAAACTTTGTTAATGGTGGAAATATTCTGTGACTTGGGCTGTCGTCATCTTGGTTCTCCCAGAAACCAAATCAAGCCAAGCCTGGGCAGATGTGGAGATTTTCTCAGCACCTGCCATAGTTAATGCGGTGTCACAATCACAGAATCACTGAGTTGGAAAAGACCTTTGAGAACATCGAGTCCATACTTGTCCTCTACCAAACCATATCCCTGATCTACCTGTCTTTTAAAATACATCCAGGGTCGATGACTCAAACAGCTCCCTGGGCAGCCTGTTCCAGTGCCCAACAACCCATTTGGTGACGAATTTTTTTCCTAACATCTAATGTGACCCTGGCACAGCTTGAGGCCATTTCCCCTTGTCCTATCACATGTCGCTTGGGTGAAGAGACCAAACACCCACCTCTCTACAACCTCCTGTCAGATAATTGTAGGTGGTGATAAGGTCTCCCCTCAGCCTCCTCCAGACTAAACAGCCCCAGCTCCCTCAGCCGCTCCTCATAGGATTTGCCCTCCAGCCCCTTCACCAGCCTGGTTGCCCTTCTCTGGACTCGCTCCAGGACCTCCATGTCCTTCTTGTGGTGAGGAGCCCAGAACTGGACACAGTACTCGAGGTGTGGCCTCACCAATGCCGAGTACAGGGGCACAATCACCTCCCTAGACCTACTGGCCACACTGTTTTTGATACAAGCCAAGATGCCATTGGCCTTCTTGGCCGCCTGAGCACACTGCTGGCTCATGTTCAGCCTGCAGTCACCCAACACCCCCAGGTCCTTCCCCACCAGGCAGCTTTCTCACCACGGGTGCTGCATGACAGTTGTACTGCAGATTTTACTGTGAAGTGCAGTCAGCCAGTAGAAACTGGTTCAAGGACACTAAGCTGGACTGCTGTTGCTTCAGCTGTGCAGGAGGCCAGTGTGACTGTGTGTAACAGCTTGGTCAGTGCAGCTGGTTTCAGCTTTTCCAACCTCTTTCTTTTTTCTCTCAGTGGGAAGTGATTCACACACATTTGCAGATATAAATGCTAATGTGTAGCAAGTGATGGCTCTGGTGTGCAAGTTTGCTCTTCAGAGGACTGGGTGCTGCGTTGCACTGGAAAAGTAAATCCTTTAGAAAGGGAATCTTAAAAACATATCTCAATTCCATAGTCACTTTCCAGAATCTTGGCCACTTCTGTATATCATGCATGGAATGCTTATTTGCTGTAAAAACCTCTTTCTCCCTAAAGCACATTACCCTTGAACATGAATCCTGGTTTTACCCTAGCATCCCTGATGCCCGCAAGGGAGATGAAGCATTAAGCAGTGGATTGTCTGGAGGAATATAACCTCGTACAAATAAGCTGCTACTAATCCCTGGCCAGAGGCACTACCTTTCAAATAGCTGGCGAGCTACAAGTAATTAGGTAGGGAGCCGTAATTCTATAAGCAGTCCTTCCCAATCATATCTCCATAGTCATGTCCTTTAGAGAGCTGTAAAGAACAGAAAGGTTGGCAAACGTATTTGCTAATTAAGTCCTTGGCTAAAATACACAGATGTCTCCCTCCTCCTTTCCTTCCTCCTGACTGCATAGGAATGGGGTGGCTGAGAAATTCTCACTTTCTCATTTAAAAAAAGCCCATGTTTTTACTGACAAACACAAATGCAGGTAGCTGCTAATAACTCTGCAAAGTGTTTCTGGGTGTTAGTGGGAAGATGAAGTCAAAATGGGGAGGTGAGGGAGGTGCTGGGAAAGGCAGGAGGGAGAAGAAATAGAGGTTGTGAATTCAGAGTCAAACCGGTAATGACCGTGGCAATCAGCTCTGCCAGGGAAGAGGCATTTCTAACTGGCTTTCCAATCTCCAGTCTGGCAGAAAGACAGAGGGAAGGCTAGTGAACAATTCTGTAGGTACAAACGTGATTATTTACACCTACAGCAGAGGGGTATGGCGTGGAGGGTGGAAAGGGGCCGCTTGAAGCCACACGCGAATTGAGAATCCCTGTCTTTAAGCTTATTTCCAAGCCGAGCATAGCTGGGTTGATTTCTAAACCACTACCTTCATCATCAATGTTTTTAAGTATTATTGTCTACTTTTCTGACTCATTTAATTGTCAGTTTTACTTTAGAAATAAGAAGAGATTGATAATGCCAGGTACCTAGCCATTGTGAGTTGCTCAGCATTGCGTTTCAGTGGGCTTAATGACACACGCATATGTAACGAGTGCTATCGCCTTACTGGACTAAAACCCTTTACAAGCAGGAATGATTCAGACCAGTACTTACAATTTTTAGAACTGGTTCTAAAGCATTCTTTAAGGGAATGGGGTGTGCATGAATAAAGGCCTTTGGAGCAAGGTAATGAGGCACAAACCAGCAGTTTTTTGGGTCAAGCTTCTTATTTGGTAACGTGCTATGAGCCAAAGAAAGAGTGAACAGATAAGGCAGCGTAACACTCCCTGGGTTCAGGTTACTGATGCGGTTTTTGTGGGGTACTGTTGTGTCCCATTACACTGCAGACTGCTGGTCAAGGTGCTCTGAGCAATCCTGTTAATTAATGTACTGCTGCTTCAGCGTGGCCAAAGTGCAGGCTGTTCCTGGGCCGTGCACCTCGGCTGCCTCCCTAGCATGTTGGGTGAGAAGCAGCCCCACAGCATGGCGTGGCAGCTCCTGGTATGGCGGCTCCTGGCATGGCTATCTGTGGTGGCATCTCTTTCTTTATTGACTGCAGAGAGAGGAAAAGATGACTATCCAGATGCCTAAAGCAAGTGACTCAGGCTAGGTGGGGTTGGATCCCTGAATTCCTCCCCTCCAAGCAGCACCCAGGTTCAACCCACCAGCAGCCTTGAAAGCTTGTTACAGTCCGGAGCTGAGAAAACTTCCAAATTCCATTTGATTGCTACATCCTCACACTTCAAGGCAAACCAGCTTTTACAAGTTCTGCTTAGAAGAACAGGCTGATGCCACGCCAGTAAGGAGCTTTGCAAACTGTGCTTTCTGTAACAAGGGAAACCCCTTGCTTCATCCCACAGATTGAACACACTGGGGCAAGAAAGCTCTTTTCCCACCTCGGCAGGTCCAGTTTTGTCACTGTTCTTCAGGGTACATCACCTTATTCTACTCTTACTTCAACGTGTGATACTCCACCCCGTACCGGGGCAGGATGTTTCCCATTGATGTCAGCGTAGCCAGATCATGTCTGTGGTGAATGAAGATGGAAGAAAGGAGTCCTTTATGTTTTCATATTGATAACAGCCTTATTGCTCATGCATAGTTTGGCTCTGTTTTTGTGTGAACACTGGCATTCAGGGCTTACTTCATGGACCCTCTTTAATTTAAACCTATGATTTTCTGGTGTCAAGTCTGTCTCGCTGCCATGTTCAGTTTCCTTTGGGACAGTGCCCCAAAGCCTGGGATGCACTAGCAGAAATCTCTCATTTCAAATGCCCAACTGGCTAATAATAATTTAAGTTTCTCTTAAGACTGATGACTTTCCTTACAGCTGGAGAACAGCAAGGTTTTATCAGCAACATGTTTGGCACAGTTTCTCCTCAATGATACATCAAGGTCAAATATTTGGAGCAGCTGAAGAGGAGGCAGCCCGTTTCAAAGCCCCTTTGTTCATAAACTTCCATGGCCAAAGCTGTACACTTCCTAGGCTGCGAAGAAAGTTAGATTCATGGGGTCTTTAAACATAGTAAAGGTATTTCAGCAAATGCTGTAGAAAAGCAGATCAGCTATTCAAACATTAAACCACTTTTATTCTTTAAAATAATAATTAGTTTTCCCCCAAACCTGAAAATTGACACCTCCTCTTTAACATTCCCCTCCAACAGGAACAAGTCTCACGCTTACACAGTTCGTACACATCTGTAGAGGCAGCATCCCCACACAGACAGCTGCCCGGTATTGATGGTCCCAGATGCCAGACTCCTTGTGCTCCAAAAGAAATACAGCCAAGGTTAAAAGAATCCCAGCAACCAAAAGACACAATCTCAGACATTCCTGGAAACATCATGGCTCTGTCCTGGAGACTGCAAGTAGGTCCCAGGCAAGACTTTGAATTCACCTCTTGTGAGGTGGGCAGTGGTTCACTGAGCAGACACGGGGTCGTACCCAAGCTGTTTCCCATCTGCTCCCACCCCTGCACACAGCATTTTCAAAGGCAGCACCAGCCCCTGCTGCGTTTTAAGGGACACTCGACTTAGAGCTTCCATGCTGAGACCCAAGTGTCCAACTGAGGCTCTTGGGCAAGAGGAACAACGTGTGTCATTGCCAGACCCCAGCCTGGACGTCGTGGGTGAGCCCTGCTGCTGCGGCCCGTGCCGAAGACAACTTCAGGGCTGTTCCGAGTAAAAATCTGAGCTAGTTCCAGAGCCCTGTTGACCTCAGGGCAAATGGGGTCCTAATTGTAGAGCTTAGACGCTCCACTGGCCTAAGTCCCTCCCTGGGGCTGCAGGTCCCTTTCAGGGTCTGTCCCCGAGACACCGCTGCAGGTCACACAGGGCAGGTTTGGCTCAGCAGGCGATGTGGATGTGTCTGTGTCCTGCGGGGCCGCGTCTCCCATCCTACACCCATAGGGAGCTGCGGAGACGCTTGTCATCACTGTGAGCTCCGATTTATGGGCCTGACAGTGCCATTTCGGCTTCCTTACTGCAGCTACAGCCCGTGTGTTTCACAGCTAAGGCCACTAACAATCGCCATTGTTATCTAGACTGATGATGGTTCAGGTCAGCGGAAGTTGACGCAGTGCTTATCAAATTAGCATCTGCATGTAGTCCCAAACTGGGGCAGAAGAAAAGAGGTCTATTTTGCATGTCAAAGCACCCTTTTGATCTGAAAGATTGCCACAATTTAAGGGGTATTTTTAAAAAATATATTTAATTATTTATTTGTAATTAGCAATAAAAATTGCTATTTTTCTAAACCCCCGTGACCATCCATTTTCTGGATTCTGTTCACCATTTACCTCAGAGTATGCCCCAAGTTTGGTTTCACGACTCCTTCATCAGCTACATTCACTAGCTAGATTACACACATACACACACACACACTCCCCACACACCCCCCCTGCCCATTACTGTGATGAACTAAGTTCACCAAACCCAGACTCCTGGTTTGGCTGCAATCTTCATGTCTTCAGGTACATTGTACAGCTGTAAAAGCCTATAGAAAAGATCTGCATTTGCACATACAGTTGACTTAGTACAGAACATGAGAAACAAACAGGAGAATCACATATGTGAGAACACAGTGGTTTGTCATATGTAGTATCGCATTGTTGAATGTTAGAGTTTAATTTTTACACCATCACATGCTAAAAGGGAGCCCCTCTAAGTAACCCTGTAAGTGAAAGCTGAGACGTGTTCCTCAGGATTGCCTTTGACATTTTCAGGTCAAGATTAAAAAATAAAGGTTAAAAAAAATTGTGCAGCTCCCAGAGAGGCAATGTCTCAAGTGAACAGTAAGTTTCTGCATGTGTAGGAGAAAATACTGTCTGACAAGATGCTAAAGTTTTCACAACTATTTCAATAGTATTTTAACTTCTTGTTCGCTTACATTTAATTGCAGTTAAAGGGCTATGCAGAAGCGGGTCCTGTTAACTACTGAAGTGCTCTCCCTTAGGAATAACTTTAAAGATAATGCTGGAAAAATAACCAGGGCTTCATATATGACAAAATGTTAACTTCCCCACACTGCTGCAGTAAATGAAGCAGTGAGTTTTGTCTAGTGGTTAAAAGACTTACTGCACGAGTTCTGTTTTGTGCATGTTTTCCTTCGGCGCTGCAGCTGCAGCACGTTGAGCATTGCAGGTGCCTCACAGAATGCTTCTGGGGAATAAATTCAGTCAGGGGAGGGGGGGAAAGAAAAAAGAAAAAGAAGAAAGTTTGTTGGTATAACCATAAAGCCAGCAGTAGGCACCCAGGAATTATTTGCGGTTTATAGTGCACGTTCACAATTTGGCTTTGTTGATTTTGCGGCGATGATGGAGACACAGGTGGTTTGGCCTGGTTTCTGCTAGTTATTCAAATAGCTGCAGGAATGTAAACAAAGCCAAGGGGCAAAACATTATACAAATGGATTGATTAATTTTCCTTAATAATTGCGTGTGTGAGGTCAACTTGTGCTGAAGCAGGAATGAGGGAACAGGAGGAAAGTTCTGACTCCGCATGCGGGCTAACTGAGGGTAAGCTCGGGCCCCATCCTTAACCCTGGAGAGGGACCTGACTCTAAGGGCTAAATGCTCCAAACCGGTCTCTAGAGGAACAGGCTTTGTTGCTTCTCTGGTCCTACTACATGGGATGTTTCTAGCGGCGATGGAAGTTTGTTGGTTTCATTTGTGGGTCAGGTCTATAAACGCTGCAAGTAAAAATACTGATCAGGGAGTTACTCAGGAGGGCTTCCCTCTCCACCCAGAAAGCACACATGCTCTCTTTCTCATTTAAAGATTCTGCAAACAAACAAGCCGCTGCTCACTCCACCGCCTTCCCTCATTTTATTACATTCCTAGCTAAGTCTCATCACTTCTTTGCTCCTCCAAGGAGAAAAAAACCCTGAAAACCCCAAAAGTCAAGTGCAGAAGGGTGGCAGCTGGCCAAGGTGATCATTGTCCCCTTGAGCAGCCTTGTCTCCACCTGGTGCCTCTTCATTGCTTCCTCTAAACCTGTACGCTGCTGCTACCACTGCTCCACATCTGGAGACAGATGGTTATTTTCCTTATAAAATAATCTTCCTTTTTCTTGACATAGATAAGGCAAGAAAAAATTATTAATAATAAAAAGCAATACTCATTTCCACTGCTTCCAGACCTAAGGTCCAGAGCAGAAGGAAAACACACACATCCCGCTAGCCTAACCTTTATAAACCAGCCTGTACAGCACTGTTACACACAAACAGAGAAGCTTCAATGTCTTTTTATGCCAAATAAAACTTGATCCAAAAAGCCCCATATTTAACTCTTTGAAAGAAAAGAAACGCAAAGAAAGAAAAGGAGCCCATCTGGCTTGATTTGTTGCCCACATGCAAGCATCTGGTGTGATGCAAAATGCCCTCAGGTACCCTTCCTAGTATCCAGCTCCTGGTCCAGAATGTCTTTGATCTCTTATAGGGCCTCACCCACATCTGCCAGCCCCATGGATAGGTCTGAGCCACCCTAAGATCCAAACCAATAGGAGACAAAGAGAGACAAGTGGGGGATGAGTTTCAAAACGTTATCATTCCAAGCCAGGTTGTTAACCTAAGAACACCTTGGGATATCTCAGACCACACCAGGTGCCTACGTGGATAACTGAATCAAATTCTTAGAGGAATTTACACTTCAAGAAATATCTGGTAGTATTTTAATAAGAGATCCTCACAGAGCTGTGAAAAAGATCCAGACACTTTCATAATGCTACACCAAGTAAAAGGGATGGCATTTAACAGAGAAAAAAAAAAACAAAAAGGGAAAATAGTTCTTTTTGGTTTGAAAAATTCCTTTTAGGGAAATGAAAAAGGATGTATGTGTTACCTGAGGGTGTTGGGTGACTACAGGCTGAATATGAGTCAGCCAATGGCATCCTGGCTTGCATCAGAAACAGCGTGGCCAGCAGGCCCAGGGAGGTGATTGTGCCCCTGTACTGGGCATTGGTGAGGCTGCACCTCAAGTGCTGTGTCCAGTTCTGGGCTCCTCTCTACAAGAAAGACACTGAGGTGCTGAAGTGTGTCCAGAGCAGGGCAACGATGCTGGTGAAGGATCCGGGGAGCAAACCTTACAAGGAGCTGCTGAAGGGAGACCATATCACCACCTACAACTACCTGAAAGGAGGTTGTAGAGTGGTGGGGGATGGTCACTTCACCTAAGCGATGAGTGATAGGACAAGGGAGAATGGTCTCAAGCTGTGCCAAGGGAGGTTCAGATTAGACATTAGGAAAAAGTTCTTCACCATAAAGGGTTATCGGGCACTGGAACAGGCTGCCCAGGGAGGGGGTTGAGTCACCAACCTTGGATGTATTTAAAAGACGAGTAGATGAGGTGCTCAGGGATATGATTTAGTAAAGGACAGGTATGGTTGGACTCGATGATCTCAGAGGTCTTTTCCAGCCCAGTGATTCTGTCATTGATGTGTTTTCAAGAATATAAGGGTGGTTACATAGTATTTTGGCACCACTGTATTTGTAGACAACTAAAAATCTTTTAAAAATCTTATCCTGAAATCATGTTAGTGATGAAGGCAACATTTCTTAAGATGGCATTAAGACATCACTGATTTTATACTAGACTACTGAATATCCATGATCAGAGTAAGGGATAATGTTTTCAAAATCAACCGAAAAACCTCAGGTCCCTTCCTAGAACTTTAAATGCTACAGAAAAAAATAAACTATTGTCTTTACCTTTAACATGAGTAAGAAAAAGAGAAGGAAAAAAGCCATCTCCTCACGCAAGTGTTCAGAGAATTGCATAGTGACCTATCTGGGAAGCCCTGCCAGTGTGTCCGATCTGTGCTCCGTGCCCATTTCTCATGGTAATCTCTTATCTGGGAACAAAGCCACGCTTGCTGACACAGCTATGCTTGTATAAAGTAACAGCCTGCCCAGGAAACAGCAAAGCACCATTTAGTTCTCAGTGCAAACAACCTAACTCCAGATGAGTTCGCTCAAGAAAAGGGGCCATAAGGCTTCCTTCTCCAAGGGAACTGGACCACCTGGTTACAGGGTGCGGAGGCCGCCCCAGGCAGCACCGGGACACCCAGGCAAACTTGCTTGGAGCTATGTGAATGGGTGTATGTGGCCAGCTTGGGCCTGGCCTGGCCTGGCCTGCACACACAAATCAAAGTCACCATTTGGAGGGCAAATCCTATGAGGAGCAGCTGAGGGAGCTGGGGCTGTTTAGCCTAGAGAAGAGGAGGCTGAGGGGAGACCTTATCACCACCTACAATTACCTGAAGGGAGGTTGTGAAGAGATAGGTGATGGTCTCTTCAGCCAGGTGACAGGAGACAGGACAAGGGGGAATGGCATGAAGCTGTGCCAGGACAGGGTCAGATTGGACATTAGAAAAAGTTTTTTACTGAAAGAGTTGTCAGGGCCTGGAACAGGCTGCCCAGGGAGGTGGCTGAGTCACCTTCCCTGGATGTGTTCAAAAAAAGGGTAGATCAGGTACTTAGGAATATGGTTTAGTTTAGGATGGGAATGGTTGGACTTGATGATCTTAAAGGTCTTTTCCAACCTTCTGATTCTGTGATTCTGTGATAACGTCACTGGAAGATCTGACTTTTAAGTTCCTCACATAACATTGGCCTTAACACCCTGAGAGGTGGTTTCTCTTACCTTGACTATGACATCCCGTGTCACGTACAAAGCAAGAAGTCCTCGGCACCAGAAGAGCAGCACTGCACCAGAGCTCAGCCATGAGAAAGGGACTGGCTCCTGTAAGGCATCCCTGTGCACCTGGGGCACGTGAAACCAAACTAGCTTTCCTCCAGAATGACATGTTAGTGTCTCGCTGGACCTACCTCTGTTGGAACTCAAGCTACTACTTCAGATAAGCTGGCAAGGAAGGGAGAGTCCTGGTATTCATTTTAGGAGGTGGTTGGGTACTGAAAAGGAGAGTGGGACCTTATGGTACCTTGTGGGTACCCAGAGAGAGACTATAAATTACATGTGAGGAGTATGAGAATATGTGAGAGAACACGGTCATTGCCACAAACTGGGGCATGTGTCACTCTCACCTTGTTTTTAAAAACAGATTTAAGCACACGAACAATCAAACAATGAATTTATTTGCAGGATACATTTATCATACATAGAAAACAATACTTATTGTTTGGTTGATTAACTAGAGAAAAAAGGCAAAACAAAACCACAATACATTATTCAAAGTGTCCCGTGTATTCGTTAGCTGACATTTTCAAAAAGAAGCTTTCTTTTTTCTCCCTTTTTTTTTTCCCCTCTCTTTTTTAAACATGATCATGAACAATGCATAGTGGGAACAAAGGGTCTAGAAATCTAACATTCCACAGCTGTGAGTCAGTGTGAAAAATAAGGCTACGTAGAGGAAAAAAACCCACAGTGAATTTCAATCCGTATCCCATTGACAGGCTTCAGATAAGATCCTCCAGGCATACGAAATCTAAAAGCAACTTGAATTTGAAATACTACAAACAACCAACTTGGGAAGGAGTACCTAGATTTCTCTAGTGGTGGCTTGGAAATAGCCTCCAAGCTCTCAAACAAGTACCAAGTGAAGGTCAGTTTCACTATGATGCTGCAAAAACCAACCCAAGATGAACATCCAGAGGTGAGAAATATCCAGGTCCAATTAACTAAATAAGCTACTACTGCCACCCATACTGCTTATTCAGCACATATTTACTGATGGAATAGCAACATGTAAATAAATAAAAAAAGGCAAATGGAAAAAAGCAGCTGTTTGATCACCCCTTGGCAAAGGGCTGGGAAACAGATCCGCGTGCTCTGAAATGTTACTTGCAAGTTCTTGTCACGTTTCGTGCCAATGAAAATGGAATGAATGGAATTGCAGTGTCATATCCTGCTCTTTGTTCCACTCCTTTCACACTGGGTCAGCAGCGGGAAGGTTTCATAAAGCTGCCATAAACTGAGGTTCTTCGGCTGCCCCGAGCGGCTGCCATCTGCTCCTCCCTCGCGTCGCCCAAGGAACCAGAGTCACAGAGCTGCCCTTTTCCAGCAGTCCCTGGGCCGATGCTTCCCAAACGCTGCATTTAATACCGGATACGTACCCCAGGTAACTCAGCCACATCAAATAACTAATCTAGTGTTACACAAGGTTTGGGATAAAGAGGGTATAAAATAGCTGCGAATATTGGATCTTGCCCGAAGCTCAGATTCAGCTCCCTCACTCACAAGGTCACAAGAACAAAGCTGAGGCAA
Organism: Porphyrio hochstetteri; assembly: GCA_020800305.1. Taxonomy (NCBI): domain Eukaryota; kingdom Metazoa; phylum Chordata; class Aves; order Gruiformes; family Rallidae; genus Porphyrio; species Porphyrio hochstetteri. The sequence goes on from CM036905.1 coordinate 133,341,453, forward strand.
GAGGCTGTGGGAGCTGGTCTGAATGCAGGTGTGTGATGCGTATTTTATGAGTAACTATTTATTTCTAGAGTTTAACTCTCATATTTTTATAATTAAAGGCAGACCAGGCTACATAAAGCTTTATAACCCTTTTTCATCTGCCATAGATGACAACCAGATAGAAGTTTGGATCTTTCAGACAGAAGACAAACAGAACTTATTTTAAAACTTCTTTGCTACAGGTCCACTTTTGCCATCGCATAAACGGTATAGCAAACTACTAGGCACCTCGGCTGGCTGACATTCTAAACTGAACAAACATAGATCCTTCTTTCAAGAAAGCTGAAACAGCCTGACTGCCAGGGGGAGGCCTGTCCTGAAAACATGGCTTCTTCAGTATAGTCCACACAGTCTCACTCATCCCAGCTATCATCCAGAACGGCACAAACAGCAGCATTTACAGAGCGACAGATTTGAAGGTCAACCTCTTTTTGCTGCCCTGAAAACCTGTGTTTACCACGCTTGTAGCCGAGGCCTCACAGAAAGCAAGAAACGTGCTTCAAACATCAGCTGAACAAAGCCCATGCAGCTGTGGTTACATTATGCCCATCGCTTCTGTTAGTGATGACGTTAGATCAGTTATGGGCAAAAAACCCCATATTTGCAATTTTAAACCCCAGGGAAATCCGTGGATTTCATAGAAAGCAAAAGAGCCTACACTGCAGAGTATGGAGGATGGCTGTAAGTCATCCCTAAAAAAGGAGCAGTACAGGCGGCGGCAGGGTACGTGTCTATTGTATCTGTGCACATATGTTCACACACACAGAGGCACCGACGCAGAACCACTGCCACTGAAAACCGTAACCATCGCCACCGGGCGATGTTCCATTCCAAAGAGAAGGGGCCAGTTAACAAGCCTTCCGCTGCGGCTCACAGCTTTGGGCTAACATGCAAGCTGGTCTGTGCTTTTTTGAGTGAAGTCTCATTCCAGTCTGGAAGCATATGCTGGTTTGGGCCTCCTAAGTTAGCCAAGAGCCCACACCTTCCCACCTGCTAAGGTGGGAGACACTTTCATGTTGTACCAGGCGTTACCAGACGGTGCTATGGAAATCTTTGCTGGTATAAAAAAACTATCATAAAAACCTAAATCAGAATGAGGACTGATTAATATTACAGAATTTTTCTGGCAATTTTCAAGTAAAAACTACGTATAATGCTTCCCAATGTTAGACATTACTTTTTCCATCTGATACAGATTTAAAATGCATAGTATATACATAGATAGTGGTATCCATCCAATCTTTAAGAGTGTCCTGGCTTATATTCCAGTCAGTGTGGCCCGTAACGATGTTGATGGATCCTCTAGTAAAGAATACGTTACATTCTGAGGGGCTCAGTACGAAGTGGAAAGATTTCATTTTAAGGAAAGGCTTCTTTTCCATCTTTACAAAACCAGAAGAAACATCACAAACACTTCAGAGTAAAAACATGAGACACACAGACAACATTCTGTGCCCTCCTGTGCTCTGTCTGGCTAAACAAAGGAAGAAAACCCCAGCAAACCCCCTCCCAATAACCGTCTGTCTGGCACTTGCTTATCAGAACATAATCCATTTGTCAGGGTTACAGGAGAATGAAATGAATCAACTGGACAACTTCAGAGAGTGGTCCAGCTTAACTATTACCTTTGTACATAGGTGATCTAAGATGTGGGGGTCACCATTCATAACCCCCATTCAATTAAGTCTTGATTGAAAGCACTCACACTTATCTAAATTAACCCTTAGTCAGTAGAATTCCAGCACATGGAGAAATGGACCCATGGATTGTTTTTAAACACTTCTAGTAATCCCTCTTCCAAAGAAGACAGCCAGGGTCTTTAGAGATGACTAGTGCATCTGTTTGCTAAAACCTTGACCGGTGGGGCTCTTCCACCCTCTTTTATGAGGTCAAACCCAGGCTGAAGTTCTACTTAGTATAACTGTGGCTTTCAGTGATTGTGTAAAATAAACCGGATTTAGTTTCTTTTGATAGAACATCACATTTTGGTAGCACATTAAGTAGCCAGGAACAACCTGCCAGCCTCATTACAGCAAATGTAACTTGGGTATGTTAATTCAGACACTTCAGGGGTATTTTCAATCTCATGGCTGCATCTCCAGGAGGGGTACTATGCCAAAAGTTTGTCCCAAGCAGTTGCAGGCAACATGAATATATGGAGTATCAAACCTGAAATGTTTTTCATAGGACATTTTTAAAATCACCATGGATGCATACTGACAGTATGACAGCACTGCAACTCAGACACAGAAATAGCAGCCACTTTGGAAAGTAAATACCCCGTCTTATTAAACTGCATTACATCTCCCAAGTGCAAACTAGTTTTGTGCACTGCAGACCGGAGAAGGCAGAGACGGAGGAAAGTGGCACAGAGGCACTGAAAGGAAGAGCTCCCTGGTTAGCAAGCAGCCATGTCAATGAGCAAGTGGGCTTCTGGAGCACAGCCTCTGAGCCAGGCTTTGCTCCATCCCTCAGTCCATGCAAAGGCAGCAGGGTGGCCCCGCAGGAACACCTACCCTTGAAAACTCCATGTTTCCAGGAGTGATGATAAGCGAAGACTTTCAGGTTGTCTCCAGAGAAACCCACCTGCAGTTTGTGATAGTTTATTTTAACTTTCTTGGCAGTCTGAGTGACTCCTAACAGTCCCCAAAGGGACTGACTCTTGCTGGCCTGACCAGAGGATTTACCCTCTCTTACTGGGATCTGTGCTGACATGCCCAAGTTGAAATGACAGAAAATGGGAGATACAGGCCTGCTGGGCCACCTCAGAGGTGAACGTCAAGAAGCCCACCCAGCCTGTGGCAGCACTGGAGATGTATGTGAACCAACATGGCAACAAACAAGCAAACAAACAAACATGCTCTCTCCCGATGCTGCTCACATCCCCTGAAGAACACACCTTACGGAAGCGTGAGGCTCCTTCACTGGAGTAAAACCACAGTAACGCACCAGTGGGCAACTGAGAACTTCGGGGTTATGACCCACGCACCAGCACCAAGGGTTGGGCTCGACCCCGCTTTTAAAATGCCTCAGGCTTTTACCTCTAGTGCCAAGAGAACCAAAGTTAGCTGGCCACTGATGCTTAAGTAGCCCCTGCAGGCTGGTACCATGGGCTCGGCTTCCACATCAGTTCCCCACGATGAGGCCAGTTCTGTGAAGGAGCTCCCTCCTATGGGGAGCACTGCACCAGCCAGAAGCTGCAGGGTGTTTTTCAAAATTTTCCTATTTCAAACAACTAGGCTCCCTAACTAGAGCATTTTTGGGTTGTTTGGTTTTGGTTTTTGATAAATATCAGCCTACACTGAGGCCAGGCTCTGACTGAGCCTGATTTACACAAACTAGGCAATATATCGTGGGAGGACACGTCAGTGAAAACACAATTCTATCAGCTACAAAATATCACAGACTTAAGGAGATTTAAGTATGTCGAACATACTTCAGTCAGCAAAACATTGACTGTTCTTCCACTGTTCATTTAGGACCAAGGAGATGGTCTGTATTCCTTTTAGAAAGCAAAGTCAGATGTTTAAACAGTTTGATTCACAATTGTATTCTTCCTGTAAACAATTCTGACCCAAGACCCGCTTCAGCCCAACACCTCTGTTTGCTATCTGTGAACAGGATGAATCCTAGCAAAGGAAAACAACCCTTCGAGAGACAGAGGAACACCAGTGAGTTACTGTACGTATCACATGCATAGCATCAGAAGATAGACACCATGAGAACAACAGGTTTCAGTTTTAACTGTAAACAGGTGTGATACAACATTGTTTTCTGAGTAAAACAACACAAACGTTACTTGCCACTTAAGAATAATTGTGCACAGCATACTTCAGCACTCAGAAACTAAATTTCAGTTATCTTGTAGCTATTGCTGACAAATATTGCCTTTAAAAAATTCTTCAGCTGCACAAAATAACACACAACTGAAGGTATAAGGAACAGGGGCACGTGGGCTTTGTCATCCTCCCACGTGCCTCACTCTGAACTCTGAATTGGCACTTCTCACCTGCGTCCCGAGGACAACATGCCTCCAGTCATTTTGGCCAGCTGAAAAGGAAAGACACTAACCCATATGGCCCCTCTCTGCTCTGTACACATGGTAAGCCTTCACCATTTTGAGATCAGACTTTAGGGCTTCTCAAGGGTCCAGTTTGGTAGAACACCAGACCTGGAACACAAGACACTCAAGACTACACTGACTAAGAAATGACCAGAATCCACACAGATTTTCTGACAATTAGTCAACTTGTAAAATAAAACCTAAGTGGTTGTTTGGTTTTTTTAAATGTTTGATGCTGAATAATTCCCCTATGTTGAGATCTAAACTAACGTAGTCCTAGGGGTTTTCCTGTAAAACTTTACAATGCGATTTTCCAAAATTAGTACAGTGATTAAAGAGTATATAAAAAGGGTTCCTACTTCTTTCTATCAGACTCCTATGACCACAGGCACAATACTGTACAGTTTTAAATTAAATTTAAACAGCCGTCACCAGTGATTGTTCTTTCAGGGTTGTTTTAAGGGAATTATTTCAATCTCAGTACAGAACAAGTTTTAAAAGGCAATGGATTCATTATTTCTGTGTGCTTTGAGATGGAAAGTGTATCTGATGTTCTATCGTGCTGTCACCATCCAAAGTCCCAGTGCAACATTGGCAGCCAGAAGTGCACTACCAGCAAGCAAAATTAAAAAGCCAACAAGCTCTCTGTTTTGTTTTTCTACAATCAGGGAGCTCAGAGTGGCTTCCAGGAATGAATTCAGTATCCACTGGCCATCCAAAGCAAAGCACGGTACAGCATTGATAACTGCCAGTGCTCCTGAAAGGGAAATTAGGTACCTGGTTGACATTAGTTAAGGTTCATGAATAATATCCAAGAAAATGTAAAAAAACCCCAACAACCTCAAAACAAAACGTATCTTTTCTATTTCCAGTATGCAGAGAGAAACATATGAGGGTTATTTGGGGCTGTTCTGCCTTGAGAAAAGAAGACTGAGAGGGGACCTTATTAATGTTTAAAAATACCTCAAGTGTCAGATACAGGGGGAAATGGCCAGCCTCTTTTCAGTGGTCTGTGGGGACAGGACAAGGGGCAATGGCTGTAAACTGCAGCACAGGAAGTTCCGCACCAACATGTGGAAGAACTTTTACACAGTGAGGGTGACAGAGCCCTGGCACAGGCTGCCCAGGGAGGTGGTGGAGTCTCCTTCTCTGGAGATATTCAAGACTCGTCTGGACGCCTATCTGTGCAATATGTGCTAGGGAGCTGCTTTGGCAGGGGGGTTGGACCCAATGGTCTCTGGAGGTCCCTTCCAACCCCTACAATTCTGTGATTCTGTCATTTGTTTCAGCTGCCATTTTGTTTCACAAACATATGACTCCAGTGAGTTTTACACCATAATGTGCCAGCTCAGAGCACTGCCTTTACTGACTCATCCATTTTCAGGCAGTAGGCCTGGGTACTGACACAACTCGGGATGAAAGCAGGGAACAGCAAAACCACTCTTAATGCTGCCCATCTTCCTCCCTTGCTTTGTGTGGTTTTGGAGGAAGGTTATAGCTCTGACACCATGCCTGAAGTAAGAAGATATTCTAGATCTATGAGCTAAGTATGAAACAACCATTAGGAATATTTTCCAGAACACTCCCTTGTTTGAGTAAGTAAAGGGCTGGAACACGATTGGAAAGCTGGCCTCAATCTCTCTCCTACGTACCTGTTACAGCCAGGAGAGTCGAGTGGATTTCTGTATGTGTGTGTGAGAATGAGGCAAGGGTAGATCATTGTATTGCTGGTAAAGGCTGGCTGACTTCAGTGCCTACCCTGGTCCTAGAACAGCCAGACAAGAGATGCAGATGGGTCAGTGTGAACCTTGGCATGTTCCCAGACACAGGGAGCTTATGGAGCAGCTTCTCTCTGGTTTTACGGACTACGCTGAACCACACTGCTTAATTATTCTACAGCCACACATAAGCACTTTGGTTTCTAAGGCTGAGGGTTCTTAGATGAGCCATATTCAAGTCGACTAACCTTTATGTATATATATATATCTATCATCTCATTCATTAACAAGCATGTTTTAACAGAATTAGCTTCTTGTTTTTTGAATAGGCCAAGTTTTCTTTTCTGTTGAAGAAAAAACCCAACAAAACAAACAATATCCTGTTATTTAGTTCAGTAGAATGATGCAAAAAATGATAAAACTCTGACATTCTAAAGCTAGCAATAACATCTCATTTGTACTGCTGTAAATTCAGGCTTAACTTTGCCTTCCTTGACAGAGCTGTTAAGACTCACTCTCAAGAAAGAGTTTAAAAAAAACCCACTGACCAAAAATATCCTGCTGAGCCCAAGAAAGTGAGTGATTTCATTCTGAGCTTGGCACATGGACAATAATCAGTGCAGAGATGGGATAAAGATGTCAAAACTCTACAGAAATGTTTCAGAGCATCCTGTCTAAAATGATATCCAATTGAAATTTTGCTGGGTCACCAAATTCTAAATGGTTCCCTTCTTGCCTTTAAAGAACAAACAGATTTCAAAGGATACTTGCAAAATGTCTCTATTACCACAGGCAGATCGATGCTTAGGAAGTTTTGTCGTGGTAGAAAACTGCTGAGACTTACTGAAACGAAAATGTAAAGATACACAAAACATGAACAGTAATTCCAGGATTATAGCATTATGAATTTTAGATTATAATTTTGCAGGAAAATCAGATCTGAAATACAGTTTTGCTTGAGTGCAGCCCTTACATCTTTCTTAAACGTGGTCACTCCACAAAATACAATTTGCATGATTTCAGTAAAAGTGAAAAATCTTCACATCTAAGATACAAACTTTCAGAGGCGATTAGACATCTGTAGTCATAAAGACTACATTGTGTAGTTTAAGTCCTTTTCAAAGAAAAACTTATAAAAAGAGATTATAGTCACCAGACTTTTTGACCATATGCAGTCCACATGTATACATTCATACTGTGGGTGAACACATGTGCAAGGCCAGAAAATTCATCCCTTGCAGGAGCTGCCAAAGATCCCCACAACCTGAGGCTCAGTTCATGGTGTATAGGAGAGGGACAGGTAGGGAGCAGAGTTCTGGAGTCACTCTGAGAAAGAAAAGGCTAGGAAATGATTCATGGGTGCATTATCCAGCACCAGTCAGCCGGTACCCAAGGTAGCTTCTTTCTGTCTTCAGATGATACCGTGACTCCAAGATGTAACTTCGCAAAATTTAAAAACCTGAGAGGGGGAGACTCAGCATCCTTCCCACAAACAGTGCCTGGAAAATTGCAGTGTCATTTGCAATGACCTTGAAACACTTCTTTGGTACTGTAACTTCTTTGAAGGTGTACAAAAAGCTTCAGCTGACTGCATGGCAAATATGTGAGAGACTCCTCAAAGAAAACTGAGGTAGCCTGAGACTTCCCAGAGTGTACCCAGGGATCCTCCCCCTGAGTTGTCTCATAAAAACTCTTGACACAGTCTTTCAGTATAAACAGTAGTCTCAGTCTGCCAGCCTCCGGGGCTGTTTGAAAGCATCAGTTCTGGTGACAGCTGGTAGAATGACACCTTTCTTTCTGTGACAGCTGGAAGAATGACACCTTTCCTACTAGAAGGCTCATATCCTAGTGGAGTCTTATGCCCCGAAGGAAGAGGTTTCGATAAATTAAGGCAGAATTAGAAAATCACTTTAAGAATGAGGTTGCACAGTATCAATGACAGTCAATCTCCCTAAAGAACAGCTTTGGATGCGAGCTGAGGCCAGCCACAATGGCCTGTGTTTTCCCTAGCAACCTGGGAAAAAGTTGGGGCTGTAAGAAATACCATCTCCACAGTGATAACGTGAAAGCAAGTGTTCAAATCCCACTCAATACAAACATCCCTTGGGACAGGAAGGATTTAACCCACCCTATGAGAAATGTTAAAACCACAGGCTAAGAGAACACCAGAAACCTGACAGCACTAGTACACAGCATACCAAAAGTGCTGCTAAGTATATCTTAGTTAAGAGATCAGATTTCTTCAGGTTCAATAAACAATTCAAGGACACTGGAACAAAGACAGGGGAAAGTCGCTCCAAAAGCACATGAGGCAGAGAACTGGGCCACTCAGTCGCATAAACACATTTTCTTCTGTTAACAGAGGCCTTTCTGATGAGTCAGAAGTGATAATTGGTCCAACCGTCAAGCATACCATGGGATGGAGAGATTTGGATATGGATAGCAAGGAATGCCAAAAAAAAAGAATGGGTTAGGTGTGGCAACAAGCGAAGAACTTTTCCGATACCAAAACTCTGACAGCTATGCCAAGACAGCTCGAAAACCATGTTCTCTCTTACCTCAGCTTAAGAAAAACCTTTGATTTAGAAGAACTGAGAGAATATGTCTGTTGGACTACTGAGCAAAGAACATAACAGACAAAAATCCTGGGCACCACACAGCTCAAAGTCAGAGGCATCCAAATCAAATGATATCCAAAGCAAACAACTCCTCACGCTGAAGGCTGAACATCTGATCAGACCTCTTGTTCGCGAGCCAAAACAGCAAAATGGCTGAGACAGCCAGTGTATTCAGGAAGGTTTCAAAAGAGACACACTGCAATATACTGTAATCTCTGTCACCGTCCCAAACCTGAAGTTGTGCCCACATGGAGAAGGGATCACTAACCTCCTTCCCTCTGTTACACACCAGCCACTAGATATGTATCTAAACTCCAAACTTCGCTGCTGAAGCGGTCTCAAAAACACAAACTCTTCAGGAAGTCACTGGACTGAGCTCTAGACACTGTAATAGGAGGCAATGAATTTAGTGGCTGTAATGGATCAAACTGAATGGCAACAGGCAAATCCATCCTTCCAGGAGTAAGAAAAGAATTACAGACACTATGTTCAGCTTGTCTTCAAAAGGCACCGCTGGGAAGAGGTGAACAGCAATAAGGCTGAGTGAGAGAAAACATTCCACTCTAATTAAACAATTCTCTGACCTGGAATTAACACTTATTTTGTTGGCTAATGCTAGACAGTGTCGGGAAATATTGAGAAGAATGCACAACAGACACAATTTTAATTAGAAGTGATTGGGTGACTAGCTTGACCAAAGAGATTTTCAAAACCACTTCATGGGGAAAGGGCATGTATGCTATGGAGAAGAGAGACAGTACGGCATGAGGTATTTCTGTGTGGTCTCCAGAAGAACAATACATGTAACCCTTTAAACATGGGTTGAAAGCAAGGATCATCCTCAGGAATAAGGGGAAACAAGCACTGAAATACTGAGGAACCAGATTCTTATTAATCAGGACATATGGCTGTTGCTGCCCCCAAACTCCCCCCAAAGCTAGGAAGTGACTTTTTTTTTTTTAAAAGAAGACGACCTGCATAAAACAGAAATAGGAAACTGCTTCAGTTTGGAGAAATTCTCTTCTAGATAAGTTCCATCTTCTTTTCATGAAGGAAATCTTGTAGCTTTTGATCCTTCATAAGCGATGCAGATACAGCAACATGCAGGGATATGACCTTCCCTCAAACAGTCTGGCTTCCAAACATGAATGTTAGTCACCAGATTCTTCTCAACCAACAAGGGCCAAAGAAGGAAGCCAAGATTTTGCAATGTCAGAAAGGACATGCAGGAATAATAAAACCCCATGCAAAACAAAGAAGAAACACTACAAAGTTGCATGGCAATAATGACAGGCCCCTCCATTGCAACCTTGCCTTCCCCCAACACAGGGAGAGCCTCTAGAGCATAACTGGCCTGCAATGAGAAAAGTCTAAAAGTCTTGAGTAATACCAGATGAATGAAACCCACAGTATGAATTTATATTGGATTACATTAGATGCTTTTTACAGAGAGAATGCAAATTAAAAGGATTAATTACCATGCCCATCCTAAACAACATGCATGCCTAATCATTCCTTCCGCCTTATTTTTTGCCAAATCTCCAGGGCTCTTAAATTCATTTAGAATTATGATTCCTTAGGGTTTTTATTTTATACCTGAAACAACAGCTATATATAACGTCCACAGTGATGAAAAATAATTTTGCTAGGATATCTTATTTTGAGGAAACAGCAAGATTTTATAGAAGCAAGCTATGTAGTCTGTTTCTTGCAGGTAGCTAATACTGACATAACTGTTACAAAATATTGTATCAGTTTCTGTATATGAGATCATTACTGCTTCTCCATAAATCAGGACTATCGTGACAATGGTGCAAGCCTAAGTAGGAAATAATACATGCATAATCTTACAGCGTTTTTCAAACATCACTTTAGTGACATTTCTAGAGGAAGTCAAGTCACAGTACACACTAGTGCACCTCCCATATCAGGTTGTGTGTGAAATGTACCACCACTCTAAAAAAGTAACGTGTCCTGCGGGCAGAGAGATCGCAGTAAAGAACAAGGAATTTCACTAAAACATATTCCTATTTCAAAAGTCACATGGAAGAAGAAGAAATTATTTTCCTTTCTTCACTGTAAATAAATGGTTACCACACTCCAATCAGTCACATTTGGAAAAAAAAAAAAATCAAACCTGCTGGCCCTAAGCCAGTATTGTACACCGCAAAGTTAACTCTGAAATATTTAGAATCCTCTTCCTTGGAATGTGTGGAACTCTACGATGATGCAGCAGACTACCAGCTGCCCAAGCCAGGATCCAATCATTTTAGCTCTGGTGTTTTTCCAAGGGGAACATAGAACACAGGTTGCATTTGCAGCAGTTTGTAATAAAGTCAAACTTGTAGCTTTCAAATTAACACAGGCAGTGAGCAATTCACAGGGTACAGTAAATCACTTTAGAATTATACTCCTGTAAATATACTGTAAATTGTATTTGCACACAGCAACTTCTTAAAGTAGAACTACCTCTTTAGATGCAAGAACATTCTTCTCTGACTTCTGTAAGTTTGTCAGGTTCGCTTGTTTTGCAGCACTACTGTTCAGTAGGAAACACTGACTAGAATGCCATTACCCCCATGTATTGGAAAACAGAACAATATCAATTGTTCTAGAGTACCTACAGTTTGTATTGTTAGAGACAAAGAAAGGGAACTTAAAATAACTACCAAACTCTATTCTTAAATTTATTTTCCTGCATTTGGAATAGATGCCAAACTGTGTGATGATATCCTGCAGGTGTTTTCCTCCTGAATGGCAAGGGGGCAGAAATAAGAAGCGGAGAGATCATATTCAGGTTTATGTGAAGATGCTAATGGATTTACACTACCAGATTCCAGCACTGTTTCCAAAGCTCTTTTGTACCTAATTCCAGTGCTTATTCAGAAAAGTACAATGCCTTGCTAAGGAGGCACTTGAATATGTCTGAAGCAAAATCTCCCCCTGTGAGGTACAGCTGTCTGTGTCTGAAGCAGGTTCCTCACAAGAAGGGAGGGTAGTTTAAGACTTCAAACTTTTTTAAGGCCATCTAAAGCTAAATGTCACCTTGCCCCTCAAGGTACTAAGTGCAGATGTTGATGAGTTTGTTCATACTCTCCATATGTGCTCCAAGAGCAGAATTGCTTTTTACTTGCATGCCTGGCTCAAGGCTAGAAGCCTGCCTAAAGGAGAGCCATAGTCCATTTCAAAGTAAGGAACTAGACTGTTACATGTTATTTAATTTAGGATACTCAAATAAATTAAAAAATAATCAGGAAAAAAGTATGCTGTGATTGTACTTGTGGCTCAGTTGTCATGGGAATCTGTCACAGACAGATTTATTAGGTGTGATTTAAGCAGTCACGCTAATACTCCAGGCAAGGTGTCAGAGCAGGATGGTCCTGAGATTTTACAATAGTATTTGAAGTTTATGTGTTAGGAAAATGTGGGTGCCTGGTTCCTGTGACCAACCTGAGTGAGATCTGTTACAGAAACAGTCCTTTCATGCTCTCCTGAAAAAACAGCCATCTCATACCACATATGGTTTCTATTACCTTTGTAACTCATTGCACTGTGCACATTTCATTTTAGGCCTGAGTAGTCCATGTCTCTCCACTGGCTGTAACAAGAAATGGATTCTGCATTAAACAAATTAACTGACAAGCACTCCGAGACCTTGTTCAAGCAGTCAGGCACAGTGAACCGCATCAGGAATCTTTTGTTAAACTCTTTTAAAAATAATACCAACCTGTGTACTGAAGGTGCATGGGGTGTCCTACATACAGCATGTCAATGTGGGGTGGATGCTTTACCCTGATTAGCCTTGTTTGGTTCTCTAAAGAAGGAGTCACACAAAAGCTTGGAACAGAGTCCTTCTGGCAGTCCACACTGGTCCGACAGACTTTGCTGGCCTCGATAACTTTTCGTGCTGGCAGACAGGCATACTGCAAAGGGCATTAAAAATAATTATCTTCCAACAGATCAGAATAAAAGGTACTATATATATTCCTTTTTAAAACAAAGAAAGTGCCTCACTGATATACTACCAGCCCAGATTTTGGGTTTTCTTGTCAAATCCTGCAGAACCTCTGATACAAATTCAACCTGTCATTCCATTTTTGGTGGAACATGGAAGAGAGGGTGTGCACATGTACCATGATAAAAGCTAACTATTTTTAAAAAGGTACATACATGCACAACACAAAAATCAAGGCTTCTAAACATGAGTCGGTAGTTTCTAATGAGCAGAGCCTGCATCAACATACCAGTGACTTATCTGTTCAAGAAGTTTTAGTCTTCACTGACCTAAAACCTCATCTGGCTGAAAAAACCCTTATGTTCAGCAAACAAACCAACAAAGCTACTGGCTGTGTAGTAGCTAAGAAACCATTCTCAACTAAGATAACACAGGCCTTTAAGCAGTGCTGTGTCCCAAGTCCTACCTCTAACTCTTTCACTCTGCAGTCTGAAAGACCAGCTCTTTCTTGCTCCCCACAGGCTGAAGGGAGTACAGCAGAAAGGAACAGGAAATTGGTTTTCTCCCTCATGTTTCTCATAAAAGCTCAGCAACAGTTTTCCTTTTGTTCCTAAACACAAGCAAGTAAAGTTCTTCACCTACTGTTTGCCTTCGGAAAAAAAAGGGGGGAAAAAAGGATTTTCTTGCTCCTTGACCTGTCAGTTACACTCTCCATAGATGCACAAAGACACTCTTGATTAACCTCAATACAGGCTCTTTCCATTCTAATGAGGGGGGAGAGGGCACTTTCAGACACTGCTGCATAGCTCTGCAAAGAACATTTAAAATAATTGTTGAAAAACTCACAGCCAGTCTAAGGACACTTGAAGGTCACAGGCTTCTGGATGCCTTTACTTCTCTGCTCCTAAGTAGCAGCTATGAGCTTAAGAATGTCAGAGCTCAGTGGGGTAGTGATTTATCACATCATGCTGAACTCCAGGATGTTACCAGCCACTGTCATATTTCAAATGAACTGCTGGTCAGTGCTTAATTGTTAGAGGTTAAATACCACAAAAACACCCTGGAAGTTTACCATCATAGAAACTGTAAACATAGCAGATGTAGGAACAGACTTATCTCCATTTCATTAGGTATTTATCACTAGAGGTCGGAAGAATAACGAACTGGTACTCGTAGAAAAGTTCACACAGTTGGCACTTTGCTCTCTTTCTTGTAGAGAGAACTGTTAGAAATATTACATCACTGTCAATATGGGTCATTGTTTTAACAAACATTTCTGTTTTTCCTACCCAGAAACTTTCTAGGCTTCCACATATTACAAGAAAATCAACATGGTGGGAAAAAAAAAAAAAAAGAGGCCCTGATTTTGAAAACGTGGGCAATCTCTAGGACCCTCTTTTCCATTTCTTCAGTTTAACCCAGTGAGCAGCACTGCTGGCACCAGACAAAATAAATGAACAGATGGTCAGTCCGATGCTTTGCTTTGCCTGTAGTGCTCAGTACCTTTAAAGACCGAAGCATCAAAATAAGCAATTTCACCTTGTTCTCAAAAGTTGTTTTTTCTCACCAATATTCTCATCCAGTGGTGAAAATGGGGAGGTGACTTTCTGCCTAAAGGAGTAAGGGGTTGAAAATCTTCTCTAGTTCTTCCAGAGACTCCTTGATTGATCATGGGAAAAAAATCATAACTAATACTTTGATATTTTACGCTGTAAATGGGGAGAATAACCTCCACACACACACCCCTTTATTACAAACTCTAGTCATTCTTAAGCACTCAATTATGCCACACAAATGTTGGTAAATACTACTAGTTTAATTTAAGTAATTCCAGATTTACCAAACAGAATTAGTAGTTTAAGTAACTTACCATGTGGCTGTCCAAGTTATTGCTATATGAAAAGCAAATGTCTGTGAGGCTGTTGTTACTGCAACACTCAACTGTGCCGTCGAGTCTTCTATAGACTAAAGAATATGGGCATAGAGCAAACGATCAGTATTACAGTAACTTCCTAAAAAGAAATTAGTCTCTGAATAAAGTGAAACAATCATTCTCTAACCTTCAAGAATTAGAGTAATCCATGGACTCTGGCTGTGGTTAAGGCACAACTAAAAGTACGCTTCACCACTTTAACAGAGGCTCCTGATTTCAATCATGTCACACAGTGTTATCTTGCATCTTAATACACCTCCTTCAGATACTGGGGATCTACCACTGCAGTGCTCTGAGCATTACAGTTTATAAAATACTTCTATCAGTTGCCCCCAACTTGCATTAACGTTTGGCACAGAAATTTGTTACCTGCTGCTGTACTCATTTCACTGGCTGGCTATGCAAATGACCAAGACTCAAAACATCCTCTTTAAAATGTCAAAGTGTTTGGAAGACTCATTTTTTTTGAAAGCTTTCTGAGCCTTGAAGGCTGCAGCAGTGAATAAATGATGCTTTAAATTGTGATTTAAAGAGTCTGGTACAGCATCTTTGTACGGATGTTCTTTATGTGACTTAAACAACTTACTCTACTGTACCAGCTTTTAAAGAAACCGCAAAAGAATCTCACTGCCAGAGTCTGTGCCAAAGCAGCACTGCAGGACCTTCCTTAGGTAGATCAAGAGTGAGATACTCGTTGCTGATTTATCACTGCATAACCTGCAGTCCACTAACACAGAGCTTTATGCCTGGGGCTTACAGGTGCAAGCACTGTACCCTATAATCTTTTTTTTCAAGTACCCTGAGGCTAACCAACCACATATATTTCTGAATACTGAATGAGCACGGAATTAGTTTCCTTATAAACTACACTGAAAACACTTCTTTTTTTTATTTTTAATGTCAAGAAGGTCCTTGGGGCATTGTTTTCTGTCTAGTTT
This sequence comes from Porphyrio hochstetteri, assembly GCA_020800305.1. Taxonomy (NCBI): domain Eukaryota; kingdom Metazoa; phylum Chordata; class Aves; order Gruiformes; family Rallidae; genus Porphyrio; species Porphyrio hochstetteri. The sequence goes on from CM036905.1 coordinate 133,356,717, forward strand.
CATACTCAGATAGTTTACTCTCCATTTGTTTTACAGTCAAGTAAATAGGGTCCATTTGTTAGATTAATTTTTATTTACATTCTGTATTTATGTCAAGTTGTGAACTGTGAAGATTTTGACAAATGACAGCTGCTAGAGACCAAGCAGAGTTCATTTAATTTCAGAGGAATATTTCTCACTGCTGGAGGCTTATGGCTCCAAAAATGCAGACAGACTGGTCTGATTAGAATGCAGCAGTGGGCTGCTAACACAATACTGCAAACAAGCTTGGAAGCAATATTGAGTCTCTAGTATTTAAAGTCTCTGGTGTTTCAATCTGAATAGGACTGGTTCAGTTGCAGAATATGCAGTTTTGTTATCCATGAGTCTGAAACTGCATTCTGGAGAATAGCAGAATCTGAGCATGTATACCTACAGCCCCTAAGAACTGGCTGGGGATCTGCCATCCCTGCCCAGCTGAAAGCCTGTGCAAAGTCACCCTCCTCTTCAGAGGGCTAATCACAACTGTTAGGTCTCTAAAAGCAGGATTTTACCCATACTCTGCTAGTTTCTAGTTTAAATATTTATCTTAGTTCCAGATGTAAGATTACTTCCCTTACATACTAAAAATAAATAATTACTTTCTCAGTCTCACAAGAGAACTATAAAGCATCAAAAAACACGGGTAGGCCTCCTGTTTCCTCCCAGTATGATTGAAAAATGCAGTCAAAATTTTAAAGCTCTGAATAGCATCATAAAGGTTTTGTTCAGCAGCAGCCCCTTACCTTTGGAATTCAGTCTCCATGGATCCTTGCATGAAACAAGCTCTAGAGAGCTTTAGGGCATGTCACAAGACATTCAGCCAATTTAATTTGACTGTTCTTTTTTGTTCTACTTAATTTTTGTTTATTATTCTAGTTAAGTTCGGTTGGCGTTTTGTTTGTTTCTCATGGGTACAGCAACAATCACACGAAGGTGTAAATGAAAACAGAAGGAAACAGACTTCTAGAAGCAGTTCCTGCAATCCAGGCAAAACTGAGTTTACAGGCAATGACACTGTGAGGTTGAAGAAGCAAATGAAAGGTAAAACCCACACAGTGAAACAGATCAGAGGAAGTGGCCATAATAAAGCACATCATTGGGTTAAATCACACAATTTGTAATGTCATGCTGATCCAAGCAGTAAGGTAATGTGTGGAATTTACATCTGTAAAAGATCACTGAATTGATCCATGTAACTGAACAAAAAATAGAGGAGATAATTGTGTTACTTCTAATAACCAAGTTATGCAGTATCCTGAAGAGGCAAGTTTCATTATTCAGATCATATAGTGTACTTGTATAGGATGACTGGAAGACCAGAGAAATTCTTCTATCAACCTCTTCCTCCCAAAATTAATGGCATATTGGTCACTGCTTAGGATGGAAAAGCAGAATCGACTTGTTGGGAAAGTGATCTGTCCCCACCAACAAATCCTGAACATGAAATACTGTTCAAGACATGATAAAATTACAATATAAAATAATGAAGAGAGCACCCAAAGTCATACCTCTAGCTGGAAAGCTCAGCTGTTGCAGGGTGGCTGCACTTATACAGTAGCCGACCTGTGACTTCTCTGAAATGTCTCCCAGACAGGAATTCCAGTCTTCCACAGTATAAACTGGGCAGTCTTGTAGGTTAGTGACAATGTCTCCCACAAAAAGACCCCTTGGTCCATTGGCAGGAGAATCCTGAGAAAAAAAACAGTGAAGTCAGTCATGTTATTACCGTTAAAAGTACAAGGTTACAGTTCTGCCAAACTGCCATGAAATCTTTAGGTTAAAACACTATTTCCAGATAAACACAAAATCTCAGGCTCCACAAGAACTGATTATTTCAACTTAGAGCATTGCAAAAACAACATCCTGTACAAAGAATAACTTATTTATTGAAAATGAAAAGGGCAAATCTCCAAGTGTTCTGGGGGACCTCTTCAAATCTGAGTAATTATTTTCCTACAAGTTAAAATGCTATGTTTTTTCCTACTGTTTCCAGTTCAAGAAGCTTAAATTAATACCCTGAATCTTTCAACAAACCAGGGTGTACCTATATTTTCAAAGGCAAAAAGCATAATAAATGTCACTCTCCTCCTGAGTTATATCAGGTCACTTCAATCCAAGAAAGACTGAATCCTTTCAGTTCTGTGTTGAGCTGTGCTGTATTTGATTAAGCCAGAAAAAAAAAAATCACTTCTTTCAAGAAACTCAGCAGTCTGTCTCTACTTTGCTTCCAGCTGACCAAACATGCAAGGAAATCAGCTCAAAGTAATCTTGAACATTAAAACCAGATAGCAATAACTACAGAGATAATGCAGTTTCCAGTAGATTTACTTGGAGCCAGTACTGAAAATGAGGAAAAAACCCACCAACCAACCACCAACCCAACCAGAAATAAGCCTGCAAACTCATCTGAAATGTCTAAACAGTTTTACAGTATGCTGAATAGTCCATAATTATTCATGCCATGTTCCTTCATTTACTAACACTAAAAACTGTAATGCTGAAAAGGAAACTTTAAGCAGACAAAAAGTGCAATGTATTAGATTCTGAGGAGTGCTGCACTGACTAAATTTGACTGTGAAGAGACAAAAGTACACTTCAGGCCACAAAGCATGTAATATGGAAACAGTACAGATCTTTTCTTACCTCTGCGACCTCGGTGACAAGTGCCCCAACACCCGTGTAATAGAAAGGGAAAAGAATGGCTGGCAGCAGGAACAAAACCATGAAGCTTGCAACACCAAGAACAAAATTATGCCACACTCCTAAAAAGAAGGAAAAAAATCACGTTTCTGAACAAATGCTAATAATGAAAAAGTGGGTTTTGAGATGCAAGACTCTACAGTTACCATCTGATGAACTTTCTTGAAATAATCACTGTGAGAATGGATGAAAACTTAATTTGTGACCATGGGCATGGCAGAAGAATACATATATTACTTTATAAACTTAGGTTTCTATGATGTCACTTTGTAGGGGAGTTATAGAGAAGTCTCTGAATCCCTGAGAATTATACTATCAGAAAAGACAGGGAAGCGCTAAGTCCACTTTTAAGGTGTCATTCTACCATATTAGTATTTCATCACATAACACTACTTTTATATGTAGCATGCAGTGGGCAAAATATCCAGAAGAAAAACTGGGCTTCAAAATCAATTCTTAAACTACAGTTTCTATCTACAGACGTGCATTCAGTCATGAATATTAAAAAGTAGTGGAATGAAATGTATCACTTGTCACCTTTTACTACAGTAAACCTTGGATTTAAAGATCAACAGGCTCATATGTGAATAAATACTGTTTGTCCTAGTCAGCAAGATGGCTGAAATTTAGGTGCAATTCAGTATTTTTCAAGGTTATCTCCATTGTATCAATGAAAATAATTACATGTATATATGCCAACAAGTTCAGAAAATTATTTGAAAAAAGGCTTCTTTTACAAGAAAATCTGGACCTAAAACCACGTCAAGAAACTTAAGTTGTGCAATCAGCATTTCCTGACACATTATTTTGGGCAACATATTTTCAACTGCAGTCTTTCTAGTATGCTGTTCTCCATAGGAAGAAAGGAATTGCTATTGTAAGACACGCTTGGCTTCCTTCAAATCCAGTACTGCACAAATTTTCTCATTTTATTTCTGTTCTTGGACAAACATTCTGTATCACCAATGCAGGAAAACTCCTGCATGTTGCAGACTCCTTATTTCATTCTTCTAGTGCTTCATCTTGTTAAGAGGGGTTTGACTCAATTCTACATCTACAGTACAGTTACAGGACAGGAACTGAAGTAAATATATTTAAAGACATATAAAAGCTATCTTTCTTGCACTGTATATAACACAGGAATCATAACGTAACTGATTTCCCCTGGATATCTCTACATGTCATCTGGTTGTCTCTTACAATGTTTCTGATGCTGCGGAATCAAGACACATTTTTGGAGTACTTTAACAAAGGGTTTGTTGCCATTTCCACTAGTGGATGCTTCTCAAAGGGACTGCTTTTCCTGTAAGATTTTAATTGTCTCATTAAAAGGCAATCAAGTAGATGAAATATTTGAGCACTCAGTTCTCTTTTTCTCATACATACATGTGCACAGGTATATACACACACACACACAAGTGCAACAGAACCAAAAGTGTTAAGTAAATATTTAATTTAATTGGTTTACTCTTTTAATCTGAAACATAAACTGTATTTTTTGCAGCTTAAGAAAGGATCAAAATCTAAGAAACAAAATTCCTTTAGCAGTGTGACTGCTAGAGAGAATAAACTGACTGGAAAAAAAAATAAGGGAAAAAAAAGGTGATGGAACCGCTGAAGGATGACAAGGAATACTTTCAAACAGCTACAAAAACAAGGGCCTAAATACCATAATCTACACAGTGAGCTGTGTGGAATACAGCAAAAAAAAATCTAAAATAGAAAGGTTTCAAATTCATCCCAGGCAATCCACAGAAAAATAAACGGGCTTAAAATGAGAATACCTGTGGAGGCACACTGCTGAGTATACCGTCAATTTCATTTTATTAAAACAGCCTCACCCTTGGATACCAAATGCCTTATATGTAAAAAGGGACAATTTACTCCACCTTTAAAAGACTTTAAAATAATGTTTTAAAAATCTTTAGCTCCTTTCTCAAAGGCAAGACAAAAGTGTATTAAAAAGGATCTCAAAAACAAAAATTTGAACTAATTATAAGAAAGTGCTGCACAGAAGCACTTTGTATCTACTAGGTGTAGAATTGATGCTAAAAATATCACAAATCTTACAAGAGCACTCATTGGCTATTCTTGAACTCATGATGCCATCTGCTGTACAACAAATATACTCTTTAATCTCCAGAGTATAGGTGGACTACAAAAGGAGCATTCGGTGTTGTTCTCTACTCTAGCTCTTTCATTGCCATAGAAAATCTGAAAGCATGCCTCTCTAAGCTCAGACCTTCAGAACACTGAGAAGAGGTTCATTCAGCTGCTGTGATAATTAAGAAAAACTGAGTCAAGTTGCCTGAACATCATGTTTAATCATTATCAAACATCCTGATTCTGAAGCATATCTATCATTAGCAATTAAAGAATGCATATATTTGTTATACCAAATAACAAGCCATTGATACTAACCAGTCCTGTAATATGCTTGTTCCTACCCTGTATCCCCCTATTTCAGGTTTCCCAGGAAACCTGAAAAATCATTATAGGTGTTTGCTTGTCATGAAAAACATGCAAGCAGTTATTTTCTATTACAGCTCACAATCTTATTTTTCTAGATGACTTCTCCTGAATGTGTGTAAGCAACCCCTTTTTGAAAATCTTCTCTTTAAGTTCTGTTTGGGGTAGCTGGAAATGGAAATTGCTTAATTTGAGAAATGGGCCTTCTTAAAAGTTAAGTCTATGGCAGCAAATGTTTTTAGCTCATTAGGGTATTTGGAATACAGATATATTTACTTACATCACATTTGTTACCATTTACTTCGTTTATGAAAGCCTGGAAATACCCTTTGCTAAAGGATTCTGTATGCCCAGCCAAAAACCCTCCAAATGTTTTAGTTACAGTATTCAAGAAACAGTGTTAGCATCTAAACATTACAGCAGGCTGGCTGGCTGCTATCCAACCCTCACCTGCAACAGAAAATCATCAGCATAAAAACTACACCAGGATGCTAACTTTTCTTTGTTTCAGTAGCTGGGGAAACACCTTGGTCTCCAGAAATCAATACTACAAGTAGATCAGGCAGCATAATACAGTCTCAGTCTAACTTCTCACAGCCAGGCGGCACTACTTCCCACTAGCCAGAGACCAAAACACATCAAATCCAACCCATCTGGAGGTTACTTGGAGCCATGAGCTGGGATTCTCTTTGGATGTGTGTCTTCTAGTTTTTTATTTCCTCCCGATGGCAACATCAAAGCACAGTGACCTGTGTAACAACATAACTCCCACGTCACTGAAAATCACTCACAATACTATTGAAAAACCACATAATAGATTGATGCTGTTGCAGAAAATGGCAGTGGATTGCTCAAGGGTGTTCACCTGTGACAGCAAGTCCTGTCCTCATACCACCAGTCTTCTGGCTGAGTATTTTCCAGCTTGTGTGCTCCAAGGTTTTGCTACATACGTATTGCCATACAATGTAGTAAGGGCTTTTTCTAATGAGAGAGGAAGGTCAGAAACCCCATTTTTTCCCCAAGCACAACAACTGGAATTTCTCATGCACAACTATTCTGAGTCAGATCTAGGTTATAATAACATTTTTCATGAGAGGAAACAGGTACTCATTTAAGTTCCTAGAAACTAACATCGCTCCCCCAGAAAACAGTACAACACAGACAGTAATTAAGGATCAAATGACCTTCTGAACTCACAATTTTGGTTCAGAACAGAAGGATCACCTCTAAGCTCTTGTGCTTCTTCATTTTAAACCTTCAATCCTCCACCAAGGATTCACAAATGATGCCTGCAGAATAAGTAACTGTGCTAAGCAAAGGTTTAATAGAAAAGCACAAACTATTACCTGCACAAAATATCCTTAATTGCTGGACTGGAGATATCAGTTGCAAGTGGGTTGTGAAGAGGTCAACAAATGCTCCGGGATAGACAATGAAGATAAAAATCCCAAATCCATTGAATCGTACTTGTTCTCTTAAAAAGAATGAAAAGAAAAAATGAAGTGGTGTTACTGTAAATAAAAAAATAAAAAAAAAGGAGATTCTACATAGCACACATATTTTTGACAATGAGAATAACTAAAATCATAATAGTAACTTATTTTTTGTAACACAAAAAATGGAAATATAATTAAGCTAATGGATGTTTTCTGCAATAGTTGCCACTTCTAAGCAGCCCTGGTAAAATACAAAGGACAAGTTCAACTTCCTTTCTGTCTGCTGATAATAGTAACATATAAAATACTTTCCTTAAAAAAAACCAAACACCTTACTCTCATGTCAACATATATTTTAACATTTTTGGGATTTTTTTTCTTGTAAGTAAAAAATTGGCAGCAGCCTGTATGATGAAGTTTCAAACTAATCTATGAAAAATTATCTGGAAGAAGCAATCACTTTTCTTTTAAAGAAACACTTACAGATTTCTGGAATTTAAAATTTCTCTGTTTCTCCTAAATGAAATTTAGAGTAAATTGTAAACAAACAAAAATGAGGGAAATGTCATCTCAAAAAATGAAAACAAGTCAAGAGGTTAAAGGGACAAATGCTATTTAAATATATTAGTAGCTGACACTGTCATAAATGGCTCTTTTTTGGGAATAACTACATGAAGGTTTTATGAAGCTAGAGATTTCATAAGGGACTTATAGAGGCATGATAATCGTGTTCTAAGACAATTACATTCCAATTATTGTTCTAAGACAATCCAGACATGGATCAGCTAATCCCATATCTTTACTGCAGCAGTAGACCAGGCATATTATTTTATTTATTTATTTATTAATTGTGCACAGTCAATGACAGAAGACACAAAACTAATCAGAATGAAGTGATACGTTAATTCCCTGAAGTTAACTCATCAGACCTACCCATGGTTACAATTAGCAATAGGCAGTCTAATATCTACACGTGGTGTTCTGACTTAGGAAGAAGGTACAGAGGAGGAAGAAAAAGGCATTTTTTGGCACAAGTCTTGACTAAGCTAAGGCTCAAATATTTAAAGCTCCTGTAGTTCATAGCCAATACTATCTTGAACAGAAGATGGCAAATGTGCACTAGATCAGGGAGTCAAATAAAATTTGCCCACAGCACAGCTATTTAAAAAACAGTTCAAGCAGAAAACAGCAGTAGCAACAGCAATGCACATTTGGACAAACTAATTTTTCCTCTGGAAATAGCTGAGAATCAATTCTTTGACAAAACCATAACACAAACTGGAATATTCAGAGCCTTTGCACCAAATCTTGAATGAAGATATCACATTGATAATGTATAAGAATTATTCTTTAATATATAGTTACTCCTGGCTTCTCTGTAGTTAGCCAGCAGTATGCAAAGGCACTGTGAGAGAAAGGAAATTTTGTTGCTTCTTCCTGTGGTGGGATAAGCAAGAGCCTCATCCTCCACTGAAAAATCCCTGTGAATATTAGGAGGAAAAAGCTGAGAGACAAACAAACCATACAAAACAGAGGGTCCCAAACCATCCCTTTAACTGAGAATATTTTGGGTTATAAAAAAGGCAGGAATGGGTTCAGACACAGCCATGACACCCTCAAGACTCCCCCCTCAAGAGAAATAACTTAGAGCTTCAAGCTCATGGGACAGATACTGGTAATGTCCAGGAGAAATGCAGAGGATGCCTGAGTATCAGTTCCAGTAACCACCACTAAAGCCTCTTATGCTGCACTGTTACTAAACAGCAATGACTAACCATGTCAAATAACTTTCTTAATGAAGTAATCATCAGAGTTAAGTGACATAAAAATATCATATTTGATCAAAATTAACACATCACTGAGTTACTGCTTCAGCCTGTTGGTACCTACCTCACAAGCTATGCTTAAACCTATCAATTTAAAAATCTTATTAAAAGTAGTTGTGCAATAGCGCTCGGGTCTTCATCAAGTGCCACAGCTGCAGAAACGCAACTGCCACATGTGGAAAACAGGGCCCCTGAAGGCAGGTGTTACTTTAAACCTGGTGTAGCACGGTATGTTTGCAAAGCAGAAGTCCTTTCTCACAATGTGTAGAACTGACATTGTATTAAAACTATATCCTTAATTTGTACTCCCTTCCTAAACCTGAAGTCGAAGGAAGCTGTGAAATAGAGAATAAATGGCCTTTCTAGATAAACTGAAGCAAGGCTAACAACATCCACCTGTAAGCAAATGCTCTGGAATATTAGGCTTATGTTGGCTCATAGCAAAAGAAAAGTTATATGTATTACCGAATAGCTGCCACCCCATGGCCGACTTCATGTATCACACCACTGATGAGGATTGCAGAGAAGAAATAGGTCAGCTGGCTGACAGGCAAATTTACACCAGGCACCTGTTAATGTGGGCATGACAACAAAACAAAACACAGGAGGAAACCAAGAGGTACAAAGACAAATCGTTCTGTCCCTAAACTTACTGCCTCTCACTCAGCTTCTTCAGACCCACAACAGAGAAGGGGCCATTCTCATGTAGCACTAGCAGTTTGCACCTCTTCTCCCAATTTATTCAATGTATTTTTAAATATATTAAGTATATATTCTGTTGTTGAAGGTTGAAAAGTTCTCCAGATGCAAAAGCTTTCTCCCTGCCCTGCTTATTCCCCACTGAATGTGTCCTACTCTATATTAAGCTCAAGAAGTTTATAAAAATGTACACAGACTTCCACTCAAACAAAACAGGCCTGGCAACTGTGAGCATTAGTTACGATTTCCTGTAGCAAGTCACGCAGCTAGAGAGATCTACCCTTCAAATAAAAAAATTTAAAATTGTATGGCAATGAAAACACTATGAGCCCTAAAAGTTAAGAAAATGAGCCTACAACTGGAACTGTGAGTCTCCCTTTTCTCTCCCCATCCAAATCACAAAATCATCCCAAATTTACAAGGTCAAAAAAAGGGAATATCTTGTTCAAGTTTTGACAACCTACATAGGACAGTTTAACCTTTAAAAAAAAACACTTGAAATGAGTACACCATTCTAATTTATGTAAGATGTAATATGCAGGCCTTTCACATTTCTCCTGTTGCTGTAGATTCCCATCACTCTCCAAATCCTTCACTGCACGAGACACCAACTGCTTCCAGATGGACTTCAAAGCAGTCAGGAGCCAGAGAATGAGGAAAAGGATCACACAAGGGTAGGGGTTGGAAGGGACCTCTGGAGATCATCTACTCCAATCCCCTGCTACAGCAGGATCCCCTAAAGCAGGTTGCACAGGACTCTGTACAGGCAGGTTTTGAATGTCTTCAGAGAAGGAGACTCCCCAGCCTCTCTGGGCAGTCTGTCCCAGTGCTCCATCACCCTCACAGTGAAGAAGCTTTTCCTCATACTGAGATGGAACTTATCATGTTCCAGTTTGTGCCCACTGCCTCATGACCTGTCACTGGGCACCACTGAAAAGAGCCTGGCCCCAACCTCCTGACATTCACCCTTTAGGTATTTATAAGCACTGATCAGATCCCCTCTCAGTCTGCTCTTCTCCAGGCTAAACATACCCAGTTCTCTCAGCCTTTCCTCATACAAGAGATGTCCCAGTTCCCTCATCAACCTTGTAGACCTCCACTGGACTCTCTCCAGTAGTTCTGTCTTTCTTGAACTGGAGAGCCCACACCTCAACACAGCCCTCCACATGTAGCATCACCAGGGCAGAGTAGAGGGGGCTAGCAACCCTTGACCTGCTGGTCACACACTTCTTCATGCATCCCAGGATACCATTGGCCTTCTTGGCCACAAGGGCACACTGATGGCTCATGCAGTTTCCTCTTTCCTCCTCCTTGGTTCCCATCCCCACGCAGCTGCCATGCTGCAGTGGGATGGCAAAGTCTGTTCTGCTGCTTGCTCTGGGGCAGTTCTCCTGTTGGCTCCACAGGTCTCCCCGCTCGAGGCAGGGTGCACTCTGCTACCGTCACTAACAGCTGATGTGAACACAACTCGAATGCAATCCAGTGGCAGAAAAGAGATGCTCTGGACAAAAATTCCTGGCCTATCTTTGGGATTTTCTAAAAACTACCTCTATGGGACACAAAAGGCTTCAGATCCAACTGAGCCTTTGCTTCTACCTTCATTCAGTCCTTCACATTCCTTAATTATATGCATTCACCTAGCCCTGCAGCAGAACTGTACAATAGGTTGGTAAGACAATTTACATAAAAGAAATGTTTCAAAAGATTACGTTCATTAACATTATACTGAATTATTTCACAAATCCTGTCTAGAATGTGATCATGACCAAGACATTCCTGTTAACTGGCACAGCCATTGTACCTCACCGCATAAGGGCAGCTGCTTTCCATTCGTTAAGCATCGGTTGCCTTTATTACAGCATCCGCTGGTGGCACTAATGCATCAGGTAACTGGCATTGCCAGTGGCCCTCCCCTCCTGGCACAGGGGAGGACAGACAGCAATAGCAGGAGCTGCCATCTTAATGCCACCATGACTGTAGCCTGTTAGAACACAGCCTCAGATGCTTTTGGATTTCACATCAAAGAAGCTAGTTTAGTATTTACCTAAAAGGGGAGCTAACTCTCATGAAGGGTTCTGAAATCAATAGCAGTAATTTGTTAATAAGCATTGACATGTTCTATTTTACGGTCTCCTGGAAATGCCTTTAGTAAACTAAAGGCATCCTTTACTAGCAACTAATTGATCTGTCTCTTTCCCACTTTTATCAATAGGCAGCCAACCCAAGAGGGGGCAGCTGAAGAAAAACAGCCCAGTTACCAACAGACAGGTATTTGAGATGAACTACATAACTGAACAAGAGAGGAAGGAGACAAAAATCTTAAATCAATAAAATATCAGCAAATGTCTCTCCATCTCTCTCTCTCCCTCTCTCCATAGCCAAAGGCTAAAGGCTAAACAGTTTTTTGCCACAGGCTAAAGTGGAGTTAAAAAAAAAGTTGTTTTTTTAAAATAAAAACCTAACTCACTCACCTCCAGGCATTCAAATACAAGTAACTAATTTAAATGAGAAGGGTTTCCTGACTTGTTTTTCACGTCTTTGCATGATTACTTTTATTGTGTCAACTTATGCTGGCACATTCCCCTCAAGAACAATTCTGAAACTCCTTAAACCATTGAACGAGGTGGGATAGAAAGGGAACCACAAGTCAACCCAGGAGAAGTACCCACATCTCCATACACAACATTACATTATCACTATAAATTACATCTTCTTCAGTGCCAGCCTGTCTTTTTTTTGCATGCAGTGATGCTGCCTGTAGGCAGTCACTGAGGAATCAGTTCCACACTGAAATTGAGTATTATCCTAGATTTCTGCTTTCACAGTTCCAAGTCACACCAGATTAATTCTCAAGGCTTATCTCTTTATTTTGGTTGCCTCTATGTTACTTTCTTCAAAGAGCGGTATGTTGCAAATGGCCACAAAAGTGGACAGGTCCTTATAATCTCAGAAAATGAAGATGTAAGGGATCCTTTTCTTACTCCAGAATGCAACAGACATATATGCTTAGGATAGACCCTGTTAATTAAAATTTTTCTGTCTTGTGTTCAACTTTGCTTCACTGGACACACTGTCTGCTTCTGGAGGTAATCCAGGAGCAGGCTGTGGACCCGGTGACTGTGGTGGCAGTACCAGCAGTTCTCTCCCAGGCCTCATTGCCTGCGTTTGCACATAGTGCATTTGCTATATGCACCCTGCATGTGTGAGAACAGACCAGAACCATTCCAAAGGCACTGTGTTTATGGCACACACTAATGATCATGCTTCCTGCACCCATGCAATTTCTTAAGTCGAGTTTAGCCCTTATGGAAAGGCTTCTCATGGCAGCATGCAATTCCCAACTTCTGTTTACACAGACTAGCAGAGTACTTGGTAAGAATAAACCAGTTGGGCACCCCTGCTCTGAGCCATGCAGGAGACAACAAAGCCATCTCATTGGACCTTCTGCATTTCTGGGAAATGACCATATTTCTGGCCAGATTGCACTCTTGGGTAAGGAAGTATGGCTAGGAATTCTCCCAGGTTAAAACTGCTGTAAGGCAAAGTCAGTTCTTTCATTACTGCCTCGCATAGAGATAGGAATGACAGCATTTGCAATCACTCCCATTCCGCAAAATACATTCCTTTCTAAAACCATACAATATCTAGTCCAGCATCAGAAATCCATACAGTAATTAAATGCACCGTTATTAGGCCTTTGACTAGACAGTGTAGTACTGTGTCCAGTTCTGGGCTCCTCACCACAAGAAGGACATGGAGGTCCTGGAGCGAGTCCAGAGAAGGGCAACCAGGCTGGTGAAGGGGCTGGAGAGTAAATCCTATGAGGAGCGGCTGAGGGAGCTGGGGCTGTTTAGCCTGGAGAAGAGGAGGCTGAGGGGAGACCTTATCACTACCTACAACTACCTGAAGGGAGGTTATAGAGAGATAGGTGACGGTCTCTTCAGTCAGGTGACAGCTGATAGGACAAGGGGGAATGGCATGAAGCTGTGCCAGGGCAGGTTTAGATTGGATGTTAGAAAAAAATTTTTTACTGAAAGAGTTGTCAGGGCCTGGAACAGGCTGCCCAGGGAGGGGGTTGAGTCACCTTCCCTGGATGTGTTCAAAAAAAGGGTAGATGAAGTACTTAGGGATATGGTTTAGTTTAGGATGTGAATGGTTGGACTTGATGATCTTAAAGGTCTTTTCCAACCCTGTTATTCTGTGATTCTGTGATAGTGCCAGACACAGCATTTTCAATTTCACACCATAAATTAGGGCACAAGTCCTTGAACAATCAAAAAAATATGCCATCTACACTCACTAATGAATCTTTTCCTCCAGTATCACACAAAGCTCTTTACAGTTCTTTCCTTTTCCACTGATGCTTTATATTTTAGTAAATGAAATAGAATTCCTCTCTTTTTGTGGATTATGAGCTCTGCAAATATCAAGGCCATCAGTGCCTCCATATTGCACAGCTCAAAGGAGGAAAATTCTTAACTGTTTTGTATTCTTAGTGATATGATAATCTGTGGCTTTCAAAACAACTAGCCAATTCTCATTCCTACAAATTTTTAATATAAACTCTTCCACATGTTTGCCTTCATTTGTCTTACCCTCTTTTGCTACCTTCACTCCCTATTTTTAAGGCTTATAACAGACAAGCAAAATTTTACATATATGAATGTCAGGAGTTAGGTTATTCTTGCATGGGAAGATTTTAGCATCATATATGCCATTAAGAAGCCCCTGAAGGTAAGTTCACAACTCTGAGATAAAGAGCTGAGAACACTTACCACAACTTGCAGCATACGATCATTCTGGGCTTTTGGAGCCTCGGTGAGCATCTGTGTCAGTGTCTGCAGCAGTGTCTTTCCAAGGAGAATAACAGAGCCAAACATGGCCACGATCCCGAACACCATTCCTACGCTGAACCTGCAAAGAGAAGCAGTTATTGCAGCAACACGTAGCTGCGAGAAGATGGGCTGTGTTCTCTGCATGCCTGACTGCTTTAGCACAGCTTAGCACAGCAAACTCACAGACAAAACTCCCATGATGCTACCACCCCTCGTGTATCAACAATCCTCCACAAAAATATGAACTAAAGGAAACTAAGAACAACAGTAGCATATACAAATAACACATAATACCTTCCTTGTTTAATACGTTTTACACCCAAACCTCATCCTGATTGATTTTCAAATATTTTATGTTGTTCTTACATAGTCTACATTTCATAGTTACCCAATACATGTAACTTTGCATTAGCTATGAATATAAAAACATAACTAACTGTACAATTTACCATGTTGTACCACACCATTGCATATTTAGAGACCTGGATCAAATGAGGGGGTAGCTTAGATATTTATTTATATAACCTTTTTCAAGAAATTTTGCATATTCCTCACATATAAAAACTGATAAGGAACAACAAATGAGAGTCCACCTTTTTTAAAGAACAGCTAAAAGGCATAACTGCAAGAGCAGATTAAAATCAATTACTTGAAAACACAGTTATTCTTTCCAATTTATTTTTCTGTTGAAAATAATTTCAATTTGCATCAGTCCACCTAGTGGTGAATTATTATTATCATAATAATCATTATTATTATTATTATACACTGTCTAACAGTTGAAAGATGTGCTAAAGTTTATTTTCTAGTTAAAACACTTCACTAGCAGTCCTTCTTCCCCTCACAATAGCGTAACTGTTACAACCCTTAATGAAGCTCACTGGGAATTAGTAGATTTACTTTAAACAACATGTACCTGTAATGTTAGTTAAAGAGACCAGTGGAAACATTATACTGTAATAAATTATACGCATTTAAAGCTTGTGATTGATATAGAACTATTTGAAACTGAAAGAGTAAAATCATTACACACCAGAGATACCAATATGGAGCAGACCTCTCTTATTACTATCTTACAGAGGGGCAGCGATGCAGAAAATTCAAACCTCACTCAATTTATATTTTCAGAGAACATATAAAGTAATGCCAGGAAAGCAACTGAGCAATAGTTTTGTAAAACTGTCCAGGAGCACCCTTACTAACCCCCTTCCTTCCTGACCCATTCCCACCAGTCTGTGCAGCCAATGGAGCAGGCAGATAAAAGACAAGGTGAGCAATGTGCTTCTGAGCAGGTGTATTTGCTGAATGCCTGGGCCATGAATGACAACAGGGACACAACTGTCTCTGAATACTTTGTAAACTCTAGTGATCAGGGGAGCATTCAGTCAGTGCGCCATGATGGACAGAGCCAGGGTATGAGAAGCTGCTTTCAGACCTACTTCTGCATGCAGCATTACAGGTAACAGCTGTACTCTTAAGAACTACGTGTAGTTCAAACCATAGGTAAAAAATAGTTTACAGTTTCTAGTTTTATAGCATCTCAATATGCAACCTGTATAACAGCTACATATTTTTTAGCACAGAGGAAAGACTTGAACTGGCACGGTACATTTGTGGCAACCACGCTAATTTGTTTGTATCATTAGCCTCATGAAGTAACCACATCTATCCATCATTTTTAAGGCTGAAAGGCATAGATGTGGTTAAGCTGATGACTCTCTTTTTGACAGAAGAAAAAAAAATCCTGAATTTATACCATAAATACAGAAATCTGGGTTTCCATCTTCCCCAGTTGTAGAACTGGCGGTTGAAGAGAGCTGTTTGCCATCGCATGTGAAAAGGAGAGACACTCAAGCCGTATGTCAGGAGCCAGTCTTCATAAGAGGCCTTCAGAGAGCTGGATGACTGTAAAACAATTGAAAATCAGTTTGATCAAACCTTCTATGAAGATTTTGTGTTATGTGACCGAGCAGTAAATGTGATTTGTTCATATAAAGAAGGATGTATAACTTCAGGTAAATGTCCTGCATGTTATTTCTATTTTGACACAGAGGTAGGTGCAACATGTAATGTGACAAAGTTATGCTACTGTTTTGAGGTAAATTGCAATAATTCTAGGATTGCAAGAGAGACTGGGTACGTAGTGTTATTTGTCAAACAAGACATCTATCCTAGCATTAAATAATTTTCAGTAGATTTTAATTGTCTGGTTATAAGGCCAAAGACTGGTATTATTATGGTATTCTTTCAATCTCCAGTTATAGTTCAGTCAACATTTTTAAAACTACAAAGAAGAATTTTTCTTTATTTAGATTCAGCTGAAAAAAAAAATGTTTCTTACATTGGTAAGATACGGACTGTTACTTTTAGTTAGGGTAAAAATGAGGTCTACTATTCAAACACAAAGACTATACCTAAAGAGGCTCTGAAATACTTGATGATACTAACAAAAAGCCAGAAGGAATCTGAAACCATCAATCTGCATTGCAACAGCGATTTCACTACAGTAACTTCCCAGCATTCAAGATATTGCTAGAATTCCTAGTAGTAAATATTTCTCATTAATGAGAAATGAACTATATGATTAATACTTACCTGCAATATTATCTGTTATAACAGACTGACAGACATAATTTTGCTATTGCTACTTTATATCATATGGTGTTTGCACTCTCGATAGGCTTCGCTGGGGAGCTTGCTTCATGGACGCTACGATCAGAAGCCCAACTGAAGGAGTGCTTTCCGTGGAGGTGAAAGCGGAACTCACAGCTCAGAAAAAGCACATCAGAGCTTTCAGCCTTCAGACATTGGGCATTTTCCAACATAGGAATGCCTCTGACATAATCCAGACAGTTTGGAGGCATCTGAACTGCAGCATTGTTCCCAAGTTTCCCTATGAGCAGCAGCACCTACTGAAGACATAGTTCACCACAAGAGGAACCTCACAAGGTTTTGGCTGGTTCTTTAAATGAACTTAGAACTCACCAAGTTCCTTGCATTCCTCCTGTCCTGTTGCAGTATTGGTAAGGACTGGGGATCTCATCTTGCACAACTATATTGAATTAATTACAATTTTAAGACTAAAAATTTATTTCAAGTAACGATTTTCCTAGGCTGTGAGCCCCTTCATTCCGGTCATTGTTCTTCTATCACTTATTACACCATTTATCTGTTCTGCCTATGTATTTCTGTGTCATGTCTTCTTCACCCTACTGTCACATTTTTGTTCAATCAAAACAAAACAATTCCTGAGGGCACTGACAGGAATTTCGTCATCATGTATCCTAATCAACACTAGACACTTCCTATGACACCACTAAGTTTAGTGTCTACAACCAGATCAGCATTTGCTAACCCGGCATTTACTAACAGAAGAGATCACACTCGTACAATTAAAAATATGTAAAACAAAGAAACAAAGTAAAAGACCTCCTCACATAATCTACCAGATAATAAAGAACAAAAATACGTATGACATTAAGTACCTCTGATATGGGAAACCGTCTTTTGGGAATTAACTAAACACATCCTATTCACAGAATCACAAGGTTGGAAAAGACCTTTGAGATCATCAAGTCCAACCATTCACATCCTAAACTAAACCATATCCCTAAGTACTTCATCTACCCTTTTTTTAAACACAGCCAGGGAAGGTGACTCAACCCCCTCCCTGGGCAGCCTGTTCCAGGCCCTGACAACTCTTTCAGTAAAAAATTTTTTCCTAACATCCAATCTAAACCTGCCCTGGCACAGCTTGAGGCCATTCCCCCTTGTCCTATCAGCTGTCACCTGACTGAAGAGACCATCACCCATCTCTCTATAACCTCCCTTCAGGTAGTTGTAGGTGGTGATAAGGTCTCCCCTCAGCCTCCTCTTCTCCAGGCTAAACAGCCCCAGCTCCCTCAGCCGCTCCTCATAGGATTTGCCCTCCAGCCCCTTCACCAGCCTGGTTGCCCTTCTCTGGACTCGCTCCAGGACCTCCATGTCCTTCTTGTGGTGAGGAGCCCAGAACAGGACACAGCACTTGAGGTGTGGCCTCACCAATGCCCAGTACAGGGGCATAATCACCTCCCTAGACCTACTGGCCACACTGTTTTTGATACAAGCCAAGATGCCATTGGCCTTCTTGGCCGCCTGAGCACACTGCTGACTCATATTCAGTCTTGCAGTCGACCAACACCCCCAGGTCCTTCTCTGCCTGACAGCTTTCCAGCCAGTCTCCCCCAAGCCTGTAGCGCTGCATGGGGTTATCATGTCCCATGTGCAGCACTCTACACTTGGCCTTGTCAAACTTCATCCCACTGGACTCAGCCCATCCGTCCAGTCTGTTCAGATCCCTCTGAAGAGCCTCCCTACTCTCAGGCAGATCAACACTTCCTCCTAGTTTAGTGTCATCTGCAAACTTAGTGAGGGAGCATTCAATCCCTTCGTCGAGATCATTGATAAAGATGTTGAACAAGACTGGACCCAGGACTGAGCCCTGGGGGACGCCACTCGTGACCGGCCTCCAGCTGGATTTTGTTCCATTCACCACCACCCTTTGGGCTCAGCCATCCAGCCAGTTTTTAACCCAGCTGAGGGTCCACCTGTCCAGGCCAGTGGCAGCCAGTTTCTCAGTCAGAATGCTGTGAGAAACTGTGTCAAAGGCTTTACCAAAGTCCAGGTAGATCACATCCACAGCCTTCCCCTCATCCATTAAGCGGGTCACCTTGTCATAGAAGGTGATCAGGTTAGTTTGACAGGATCTACCTTTTGTAAACTCATGTTGACTAGGCCTGATCCCCTGGCCATCGTGCATGTGCTGCATGACAGCTCCCAAGATGACCCTCTCCATGATCTTCCCTGGGACTGAGGTCAGACTGACAGGCCTGTAGTTCCCTGGATCCTCCTTCCGACCCTTCTTGTATATGGGTGTAACATCTGCCAGCCTCCAGTCGACTGGAACTTCCCCAGTCTGCCAGGATTGCTGATAGAGTCAAAAAAACCTAAAGCCAACCCCAGCCTACCACAAAACCCACTTTTTCCCTAGAAATACCACAAATCCATCCCTTCAAACTCATTCCAACCACATCCCAGTCCCACTGTGGGACACACTAACATGTGTACCCTACTCATGCCCTGGTATGAGATGTGTCTGTATCCTACATTTCAATTCAAACTTCCTTCACTTAGGCCTTGGCTCTGCTTCTTTGAGTTCTAAGTGATCTTAGTTACATTAATTTTACTATAAAAGCAATACCTTTTTTATTTATGCAAGCCTTCAAAATAATGAACGTCTGCTAAATCCTCCAGGAGCTCCATAAGTATCTGCCAGCAAGCAGGAGTCCTTAACATTCCTCTTTGCTGACAAAATCTGTTTGAGAGCTCTGAACCATTTCAGCTTCCTGACCTTAAAAGCTGAAGACTAACCTTGACTCAATGTGTCTAATGCATCCTTTATTCCTCATAGCAGAAGGCGGGACAACCTTCTACCCTTTGCTCATTCCTGATCCTTCAGGCAGAATGAAATGGGATAATTAAGGCTGCCAGGGAGCAGGAATTTCAGGGTCTGCCCAAGTGATTCCCTTTTGTAGGATCCAAGCTTCAATGGAAACTTTCATGCCAGTGGTTCAGTGAAGAGCAACAAGAGAGACTTAAAATTCCAAGTCCTAGCTTGATTCGGCATATTTTTAGTTTGCTAACACAAATGTATCTTGTAACAGAACTCTAGCAGTATTATAATCTGTGAACCTATTTGTGCAAAGATGCATTTATACACAGTCACGCCTTCTGTGTTGTAGACTTTCCAAGAGTCTGACTGCTGGACAAAATGTTTGAAATCTGAACAAAACCAGCAAGGGAACAAACTGAGCAGGAGACACTGCACAGTGAGTAAGTTTACAGAATAAGCATCAAGCGCAAGTTACAGCCCTGTCCTTCTCTTGCCAAAAATATCAACAGGATCACGCATGGAAAAGCGCTCCTGTATCAGTTTTCACTCACGCTATGTACGCCCTTTTGTAGTAATTAGATTGTCAGCTGCGGTTCAAGCAGGGACTGCCTTTTGCTACGGTTGTTCGCAGCCTCGGGTTGTGAATGCAGTGGGAGATTTACAGAACCAGCACTAAAACAAACAATGCCAACTTTCCCATTTACATAAATCTGGCTCTTCAACCCAAATTCTATTGTGGCTGCAGTGCTCACGGTGAAACTCATCACTGAGATCTGCAAGTTCAATAGAACCCAACAGCTCACATGTCCCTGCTGACGATGAAAAACCTTTGTCAACTTTTAATTTAAAGGTTAAAGTTCCATTTTAACTCCTGGACTCTTTTGCTTGCTACAGCGTTCCAGGCATTCCCCCTTCAACATAAATCAGGCATGAAGTCGGCTCCAAACAATGTGGGGTTCTTTTTTGTCTCCCTTGCTGCTGGCTAAGCTTTACCAGAGGTTGTAACAAGAAAAGCAGTGGCTATTCTTACTTAAAAAGAGAGTAATTTTAAGGTCTAATGCTGGCAAAGATCTTCAGAACCTCAGAGATAGAAAAGGCTCTCAGCATCCTGGCACAACAGGCTGACTACCTGAATCAAGCTCTTGCTTCAGACTCTAAGATTCTTCTTCAGATGCAAAGTTCCTGCCAAAGGGAAACCAGCCTGCCAGGTGACCTTTCTGGTGGGTTTTGCTGTGTCTCCCTACAGTCAGGAACACGTTTTTCTGGTATTTGGTCAGTCTTCTAATGCGTTTCAAAACAATGCCACCTTATTTTTCCAAATACCGAATACAGAATTGATGTAATAAAGCTTGGAAAATCTTCAGATAACGTGCTGTATTTTCTATTGTCACTACGTACAGATTAATGCTTGGCAATTAATAACTCTCCTAATCTACTGAACTACATCTGCTCTCCAACCATTAGCAGCAGGGGGAGCCACTTGTTTTCCCAAGTTTTTTCATCACCCAGAATTTCTTACATGTCATCCCGTATTTCACAGGGGAAAGAAAAAAATGGCTTCTTACTTTGAAATCACTAGGCACTATCCACACATGACAGAAACAGCTCTAGCTTCTGGACTGTAACAGCGTAAAAGAGAACTAGAAATCAAATGCTAAATGGGAGGGGGGTTTCCTCATATTTAACCATAAAGCAACCTATTTTGTATACATACTTCACAATTCCATTAATCTCTTAGATAAATGATACCTCTCAGGCTTTAAAAACCCCCTCAACACTTAATGAAACTTGTGCAATGCACGAATGCATCCCCAGATATAATGTCTTGCTCTTCTACTTTCTTTTCAAACCTTCCCCTCTCCATCAGGAGGATAAGGATGAGCCTTGCTAATACACTCTGAAGATTAAACTTTATTTCTTTAAAAAGTATTTGCGTTGATCTCTGTCTCAAACCTTTTTTTTTTTCTCTTTAGGAAAACTAAGGACATTCCAAAGATAAAAAACAAAAGTGCACGTTATGTTTTTACATAATGTTTAGAAAAATCATCATTATAAAACATATAGTCAACACAGCAAACTTCTACATTAAGTTATAATTATGTGGGCGGGTTGTTGTTTTGGGGATTTTTTAAGGTTAATATTTTAAACTCTGGACAGCACACTCAAAGGCCACCGAACAGCTCAAGCCGTAGGCTAAAAGCTGGCTTCCCTCGCGTTTCACAGCTTCGGCCCTTTAACTCAGGCCCCGCAGCCTCCGCTGCCACCCGGGAGGCGTTTTCAACCCCAGCCGTGGGCGGACGCGAACGCCACCTCCCCGGGCGCCGCCACTAAGGCTTGCTGGCGGGCAGGTTTTAGGAGGAGGGGACTCGCCATCGGGGACAGGACGGCCTCAGCGGCCTGGCGGGGCACCACAACCTCCCTGGCAACGGCACCCTGCTCGGTGCCACGGAGCGGGAAACAGCCCGGCGCCCGCCCCGAGCTCAGCGGGGCGCACAAGGGGAGGGAAACCCGCGGCCGCCCCCCTCGCTCCAAGCCTGAGCGGTGCCGGCGGCGCGGCCGGCAGAGCGCCGGTCCCGGCACCGCAGCGGGGAGCGGCGGCGGCGGCGGGGGGGGCGCCACAAGCCCCCCTCAGCGGCCCGAGCCTCGCGCCAGCCGTTAGGTCTGAATCGCGGAGCAGTCGCGCGCCGCCAGCGTGGGCCTGTGGGCTGAGGCGGGGCAGCAGCGCCTCCGCCCGCCCGCGATGGGGGAAGCGGGGGAGTCCTGGCCATCTCCGAGGCTCCGGAGGGCGGGCGAGACAGGGAAGCCCCTTCTCGGTTGTGGCTCCAGAACGCGGCCTGGGTTGGGGGAGAACGGGGCTGCCAATGCCTTCCCGGCGAGGTGCGAGGGGTGAAGCGGCGCTCCTGCCCCGGCGTGCGCCGAGCCAAGGGCTCCCGTTCGGCTCTGCGCCCGCCGCCCTCACCTTGAGCAGCGTATCCGCTAGGTAGATGGCGCACCAGCCCCCCAGCACGCACACCACCACCGGGATCGGGATCATCCTTGCAGCCGAGGCGGCGGCGGCCGCGGTTCATGCGGAGGAGCCCCCGGAACTAAGCGCGCCCCGGAACCTTTCTCCATCAGCTGCACTGCCTGGTCGGACGCTTCCGGCCACCGCGTTGAGCGAGGGCAGGTGCCGGGGCGACGTCACGGCCGTGCGCGTGCTCAAGTGCGCCGGCGGCCCCGCCCGCCACCGCGAGACGCGGGGCTGGCTGCGCCTGCGCGGGGGGCAGAGGGGCGGGGCTGCGGGAGGGGGGACGGGAGGGGATGGGAGGCATCAGGGGCCCTCCCCGCGGGCTAGATCGGTCCCTCCTCCTCCTGCTAAATTTAGTTCAGGTGCCTGTGCGTACGTGCGCGGGGGCGGGGCGTAGCGATCGATGTACACGCGTGATCGCTGGCTGTTACTTGCTGAATGACAAGAAGTCGCAGGCGGGCCCGTTCCCCGCCTCGGCGCCGCTCACCGGCCGCCCTCAGTTAGGCCCCGGCAGTGCCCCTGGCGGGTGGAAGAGCTTCAGCTCCCTTCAGGGAGGGGAAGGGGCGTCTGTGTGTCCCCTCCCTGTGTCCCCCAAAATGATGGGGAAAGCATGGGGGAGCGGCGGTGCCGCTTGTGGTGGAGAGATTAAAGCCGACTGTGGGAGCGCCGCAGTGATGAGAGTGTAACAGGATTCCCTTCGGCTACTGACGTTCTCCCCGGAATTAAACACTGACCTCATGGAACCGCAGGTTCGCTTTGTGAGGCCTGTAAGCCTGACTCCCAGGCAAGACCTCACAGGGCCATTGCGTTTCCTTCCTAGTCCCCTCTCACTAACTCCCCGATCGTACGCCTCTCTGGATCTCTCCCACTACTCTGAGGCATGCTTTTCGCTGTTCCTATGAGCTTATGGCTTCCAGCCCACCTTTTCCTGTGTGCCACAGATAAAGTTTCCTTGGCCTCACTTTGCGAGAAATTACTCAGAAGGGCATCTTTCTCCTGAAAACCCTTCTTTTGGCCAGCCTTCAGCTCCAATGTCTTAGTTCCCAGAGCACCCTGTGGAAGAGCTGGGACTGCCCTGAGGAGAAGGGTTCATAAAGCCAAGCACAGCAACAGTATAGCCATGATCTTCAGAAGCAATGGAGGGGAATCAGTAAAACATGGGCATGTTTAAATGATCCATCTGATAAAAAGCTTTGAAACATTATTGTATTTTTATTCTATGTTCCCCTAGTATAATGTATAAAATACAGACCGGAATTTTATTGAGTTGGCATAGAAAATGGCAGTGCAACCACAAAGGAATGGAACTAAAATTTTATTGCTAGAAAGTTTATCACAAGAAAGTGAAACAAAAGTACAATTTTACAGAATGCAGAAGATAAATATTCTAATTTCAAATAATGTTAGAAAAACATGCACGAGTATCTAAGTCCATGCAAAAACTTCACAGAAGAATAATTTCATTATCATAATATGCCAATTAAATGTAATTTGACAAGTAAATACCAAAGAGAAGGTCTTAATAGTAGGTTAATTAAGATATTACCAAATTCATATCATCTTAATATCATAGGCATATTTTTCTAGACATAAATATACATCTTAAAATTAATTATCAACATGTCTTATAATTAATCTCTTCAACTTTGATCTATTCTTGAAATAAATATCTGGTTATTCAGCTATTACCATAGAAGATACATTGTAAAATAAAAGTAAAACCAGTCTTAACAGCACTTGGAAAAGCTCTGATGTTAGAGGGGTTTTTGCAGGGCCTCAGGAAAATTGTACCTGATCACAGCTCACGCAGGCTCAGACCTAAAATCTTCCACGATGTGGATTTTGGCACAGAGAGGTGGTAAATTTTGCCAGCTTGAAGACAATGTGATCAAACCATGGCTTGGTTGGGTATTTCAGCATTGAGGGCAGCAAATGAGATTTTAGATATATTTTGAGTAGTATTTGTCACTGGATTGTTGGGTGTTGAGATGAGCTAAAAAGGGGAAAGGAAAGCTGGAATAAAATGTGATTCTGCAAGTGTTTATGTGCCAGTGTGGCATGGAATGAAGGGGTGGGTGCTTTCATGGAGTATGTGAACGTTTGCTGAATGAGTGCCAAAGCCTAGCTGGGACTTCACAGAACAGACAAGGGCCCAAGAAGGAAGAAATAGATGGGTAAGGATGAAATAGATGGCCCACTGAGCACTTACACAGGTTAAGAGGTTGCTTCTGGAGGGAATAAAAAAGTCAGAGTAAAGAAGAAATGTGAGACACAACAGGAGGGAAACAGAGACTGGCACACTACAGAGATGTATACAGCATTGGTTGAAAATGTTTGAAGGACAAATATGGTTTCATTTACCTTACTAGGGCTATTAAGTAGAAATCCCAGCATATGGGAGAAATTCAGTTAATGAGAATTATGGAGACATTAATATGTGTTACCTTTTAAACTGAAACCCAAACAAGAAAAAAAACCCCACCAAAACCCAACTTTCATCCTTGTTGTGCTTAGAAAAGAAAGTGCAGAACGTTACACAATTTTCTTGATAGACTTTTCTGTTCCAATTACAGTACAAAACAGTCTTGCTTTATTTAAATAGAAATGAGGTCAAAATATTCTGTTAAGGTTCAGAATTTGTTTGCAGTATTTAACCTGGTTACCAGAAATACATGCTGTAAAGGTAGGATTTTGACTCTTAAACCAAATGAAATTTGTTCTTAAGTGTGTTCTGCTTCAAGAACCAGACTATAAGGAGCTGCTTCATGATCACATAGCTCTCCATGCAGCGGAGACTGTAATCTTGACTGGTGTCCCAGTGCTACAGGTTCCCTCTGTGCCTTGTCAGCCAGAGCACCTGAGAACTATCCATGACAAAGCAGTGGTTTCACCTTAGCATAGGTCATTGTATTTTATGAACCTGAGCTAAGAACATTTCCTTTCTTCCTCATAAAAGCAAATATTCAGTTTGAGAGCTGGCTTCAATAAAGCTGTGAACCTCTTCATGGATACTCTAATCAGAGTATGAGGATTATAGAATCACAGACAGTTTTGGGTTGAAAGGGACTTCAAAGGCCATCTAGTCCCAACCCCCTGCCGTGGGCAGGGACACCCTCCACCAGACCAGGTTGCCCAAAGCCCCATCCAACCTGGCCTTGGACACTGCCAGGAAGGGGGCAGCAACAGCTTCTCTGGGCAGCCTGTGCCAGCACCTCACCACCCTCACAGGGAAGAATTTCTGCCTAATACCTAATCTAAACCTACCCTTATGGCCCAGAACCTCACCGACAGTTGGTGGGCACAGGAAACAGAGCAGCCTGAGGTTCTCAAATGCCATTTCCAGGACAGATGATTTTCAAACTCCACTTTTAACTTCAGATCTTGAGAACTGAACCGTACTTCAAAGGGTTACACTCTGTGGAACAGCCTGATGTGACTGAATGAAGCAGATTAATATTCGGAATTTCTTTTTTCAAGTTTGTTATTATCCTTGGATAGAAGATACAGCCACAACTCTGCTTCATATGGGTGCAAAATAAGATGTGAAGATTTAAAAAAATTATATAATTTCCTAAGAGAAACTATTTATACTATCTACAATGCTTGAAATTTGATGCTATATTTATAAACATCATCTAGAACTTAGCAGCTGGAGGACTTTACTGGTATTTCTGTGCCAAGATTGATTTCTTTGGCAATTTCTCTCTGAACAGGTACAGTGTTTGTTTGGCAGGAGGCCACAGATGATAAAAATGTTCCTGTAGCAGATCTGATTCAATACAAGTAAGGTTTAATATATGTTTGACTACTTGATAGATAGGTATGACTAGTAGATTTATTCATATCTTCATCAGGGAAAGCATTCATTCTTAATTGTCTTATTTTTCAGAACATCAGAGGTATGAGAAGCTAAGGATTTTTTTTGCTTGTGACTCAGGGGAACTAAGAGAAGTGTCCTGATATTGATTCAAACTTTAAAAATCTTCACACCCACAGTTTATCAATCTTCATCTTTTTTCTGTTCAGCAGAAACAAACCAAAGATGGCAACTGATCAATCCTGTGTGATTCAGCAGGTTGGTGCAGTTGTCCTTGAATTTGGTCATTTTTTTATCTAAATGTCCTTGATATTCTGTTTCCTCTAGCCTATTGCCTCAACTGCCTTGTTCTGGGCGCGTCTTTCTGCCAGGCAGATTTTTTCGTGTCTCAACCATGTCTTTATTCCTGCTAATACACCATTTAGATGAGGAATCATCAGAAATTGGTCTTTGTTCTCTTTGTTAGACTTGAGATGATTGCTCTACTCAGGACTACTACATTTGCTCTCACAGTGGGATCATAACTGCGTGTGAGCTGATTACCTGCACAGCTGCAATTTTGTCTCATGCTTTATTACAAGAGATAAGTACATTGCTTTATCTGATGCTGAGTCCCCAAGTCCTCTGCTATGTCTGTACCCAGTTCTGCTACATCTTTGGGTCAGATGGGTGCAACAGCAAAATACCTTACTGTACATTAGGTGGAGTCTTAATCTGACCATTGAAGACAAGAGCTAATAGTGTTCAGCAGAGGTGATCAGCTGATAGGGATGGCTTCCATCAAAAGAAGTCTGTTACAGGACTGGAAAAGATAATAGATGCCTATTCACATACCCTGATTTGTGAAAACGATGAGTAGTCTGTTCAGAATTTCACCAATGATTCAGTCAGTTCCTATCTTGTCAAACTTGTTTGCTGAGAATAATACCTGATGGTGCAATGTCATGTTTTTTTGTTTCTTTTCCAAATGATGCTGAATCATTGTAGCAGACAGGATGTTTACAAAATTCGTGTGTCATTTAAAATTCATATTCCCTTCAGAATCTGCCAGTACCCTTGCTCTCTCTTACGGTATCAGCTTTGCCAGGTACAGTGGCTAAAATTTCCCAGGAAACAAGTGGAAACAAATTTGTTGCTTGTACATCATCATCACATTTCAGTTACTCAAAACATTTTGGTAAGTAAGAATTTTACAGAATACAAAGCAACAGAGAATATGGCTCTTTTGTTGGGTAATTCAGTGGTCAAAGCTATGACGTTCTAGCATTTGTGGGGGTTATATCATCATGCAGTTTTTAGAACTTAATGCAAATTCTTCGATGATGCTAACAACGCTATTAAAAGATGCTGGAACTCTGAAATTTAGAACAAGGTCACTGGCAGCCTCTAATGAGACCATCTTCTTAATACAAGGCTAATTATTTCTTGATGGAACAGTCTGTGATAATAATCACCATGCTTTTATATGGAAAAGAAAGAGAGCATGCAGGAATTGAATTAATATTTAGCAGCTCAGAAAAGTCAGAAACAAAATCAGCTAATTTAGATGTGTTTGTTGATTTCCTGTCCACTAAAAAATAGCAAACATTTCTGCATGCCAATTTATGTCATTCATTATTTAAATAGCCTGATGTTATTGTTGTTGGCATAACCATACTAGTAGAAACTCAAGAGAAAGTGCTTAATTTTTTTTTTTATATTAAGAAACATATAGCTTGGGGGAAACTGGGAGAAACAATCAAACAGTAGATGATACTTCCTCAAACAACTGTTGCTTCGACAAAGCAGCTGAGGTCTGATATTCTTTCTGCAGTCTAGGATTTAAAATTATTCTCAGTTTAGAGCAAGAGTAGTAAGAATGGGCTCTGGTGCCTGGTAATTATTAGCTCCACTGTATTTAAAATTTTCGTAGTTCTGTCTAACCTCATGCGACTGGGTACCATTGCTGAAAGTCTCTGTCTTTCATCAAGCCAGTCTACTAAGTCGTTCCTACAGCAAGTAGATACATACTAAAGGGAAAAGAGCCCAAAAGTACAAAGAAAGTCTGTGTGCGTTAGAAAATGGGTGGTGTTATTTTTTTTTCCAGGATCCTCTCTACCTTAGTCCTCTGATAAATCTGCCTGATTGATTGCAGGTTTCTGATTTTTATATCTTAGTCAAGAACTTAGTCAAGTACTAGTTGTACTGCAACTTTGGTTTTCGTATTCTTCACCAAACAATTCAAATTAAGGTAGTGAGAGGAATTAATTAACCAAATACTAATATGATGGGCCCGCTGTTCTTAGCTGGTAATAAACTGTAATTTCTAGAGCTAAAATTAAGATAGAGTGGCAAAGTTTTGCATTGCCAAAGACCTGTATCATGTTGTGGCTACTTGGTAATTTAAAGCAAAACTCCAGGAACGTATTTTTTAGCTTTTTACTTTACAGAAGTCTTACATGAAACAAGCCAAGGTTGTAACTTCTCCTTTGTTGACTTGCATTTTCAATTGTATTACACTGTTTACATTACACTAAAACACTTTGGGCTATAATGGAAAAAATGTTTTTCTTTTGGGAGTCTCAGGGAAGTTACATCTGCACTCACGAGGTTTCTCAAAAACCAAAACATTTAAGTAAGCATATTAAGTAGTGACAGCTTAAAGAAACAATTCTGACATTAGGCAGTGAAATATCTCAGTCAAGAAGTAAGACACATACACTTAACCATCAACTTTGCTTTCAAAACTAATATGCTGTTCCAGGAAGCATGTTAATTAGACAAGCCTCTAAGAGTGCAGCCAAAGCATATTTTCATCTATACTGGGATTTTCTGTATGTCAAATAAATACATTGTTACTTTGTCTTTTGGATCTCTGCATGTGAGACATACGAATTCTATGTAGCGTGTGTCAACGTACCCGCTCAAACTTGCCAGGCATTGAATCCATCATCTGAACCCACATATGCCTCATTATTTACTTACCAAATCATCTGCTGCACGTATTTAGCAGATGAATCTGCAAGTCATGGGGCTGTGCATCCCAATGGTTATTTGGAGGTAATAGTACCCTGCAAAATACTGCTAAAATTGTGGGGTTTTACCCTTTTAAATCTACTCAGATATACGTTTTCTGATAGCAGTGTTAAATTTGGGTTTGCCTCCCTTATCCCCACAATTAAATACAGTTTCGGTGTGGTAGTTCATGGTTGTAAGGTATGTGACAGGGGTCGATTCTTTTCCTATTCACACATCACTGAGACCACTAAATTACTTGTTTCTGCTGTGAAAATTTGTTGAAGGAATCAGTGTTGAGCTGGTATTTCTCAGGCATGTTTGCAAAATGATGAGATTATAAAATGTAAGCAGTGGCCTACCTTTGCTAAATTAATGACACGTGGAAGAAAGAACTGTGTCTTCCAGAGATGGTTTGTAATCTAAATTGAAATAAATTAATGTACAACACCATGTTGCAAAAATATATTGCTTCTTTTGTTCTTCTGTTGTAAATATGAACCTTCACAGGGAGGTATGTAAAGTCACTTCTCTTCCTCTGGCTTTGCTTTAATGTGATTTCGACCAGCCAGAAAGTGGGAAGGATCTTAGCCTGTAGCAGCAAACTCCTCCATTCTAGGCAAAAGAAACATCTGGGAGCCCTGTTGTGTCCTCTGCCATGTTCCAAGTGCAAGTCTTCAAAAAATATTTGAAGTCAGCCATGCTGGGCCTTTCTGAGGGAGTAGGCCAAGGCCTGTCCTTGGAATGAGTTGATTGCTATATGTACCTCCATCAGGCTTGACCTAGCACTAACGTACGTGCTTGTTGCATACCTATTTGTGTGTCTGTCTTGTCATAATTAGTCTGCAAGCTGCTGCAGCAAGTAAGTCTTCAGCTTTGTCAGCTGCTTCCCACGGACAGCACTTTTGGGAAAGACAGCAGAGAGTGAGTCACAGGCTTAGGGAGGTGGTCTGGGTGAACATTGAGATACTTGAAATGAGAAGAGTGATTGGTCAATTGAGTTAAAATCAAGGAAAATCCTCTCTGAAGTCACTATTTGTTCTAGTTGTCTAGAACAACCACTAGTTGTTCTAAATGTCTTTGGAACTATTTATAAAAATTGCCAATCTTCTCCTAAAAGCTGCAAGTATCAGCAACAAGTGGCCAATACAGTACTGCCCATAAAGACACTGCCATTGTCACTGGTAGTGTTGTGGGTCAGGTGAAGAGCAGGTATGGCAGAGGAGTGATGAAGAGGAAAGCTCACTGTTGTGAAGCTGCAATGAGCAGGGGACCATGCTGCTGGGAGTGGAGATGTGAGGCTATGCCCCGCACATGACTTGGCTGGGGCAGATCTGTAGATTTCACTGAGGACAGTACTCCCAAGAGTGTGTGCACAACCATATAATAATGCTTCACTTCTCCCATGAGCTGTAACAATACCTCCCCCACACACTCTTCCTTTAGCATCTGTTTGTCTACTCGTTTGAAGGCTCAGCAGCCCTCTGTGATGGCCTCACACAGCCAGAAGCCCTCCTCCCCATGTGCACCTGCTGAGCAACTTCTCTCCTAGCCCAGTAGCGTCATGTTGGTGTGGCATTCACCTCCCCTAGCTTGTTCCTACAAGGTGAGTTCTTCATAATTATGACTCTGTAATTGTTTCGTTCTCCCATGTGGCACTAGGGAGGCCCCTGCTACCCCACACACCATGGGAGGAGTTGTGCGTTACCTTCTGCCGCCATATGCCTAGTGCTTGTGAAAAGCCCAGAGCGACAGGGAGAGGGGAGGGCAGGAAGAGGACCCAAAGGTGTGTTCCTTCAACACCTCCCACCTGACACTTGAGCCCTGGTTTTATGATGGTCAAGTGTCACGGGGGACCAAGTTACAGGGTGAATCAAACTCTATATTTAGCAAGAACAACTGGAAGCTATGACAGGAATTCCCTTTTACACTTCGCTTCTCAGCCGAGTCCCACTCCAGCCCAGAGCAGCTCTCAGTGCCGTCCAGGCTGAAAGCATCGGAGCTATTTCAGACACATTAAAAGGATCGCAGTCAATACCTCAGCTGGTAGAAGAAGGTACCTCTTTCAGCATCGAAAGGAGGTACACGTACTCACTTGATGGTTTGGAGCTTTTCTTATATAAGTAAATAAGTAATCTAATCTTGAAAGGGGTCGATTAAAAACTTGAGAGACCCTTAAGAAAACTTGTTAATAAGTGCTGTGAGGAGACTACAATAGTCCTGGGTTTCTGCTTGTTTTAATATCTCTTGCAGCATATCAGTGTATTCGGAGCAGATTGTTATAGTTATTGCTTCATAGTCTGTGGGGATCTTTAAAGATTTAAACCAGAAAAGTCCTTTAGATACCTGGTGACTTGTAAGAAGTGTAACTGTGTATTAACTTTAATGCTGTAGGTACATGCTGATCATTTTCTCTATGTTTGTTGTGGCTCATGAAATATTACATTTTGGGGGGGTGTGCAGTGATGAGAGAGGTATTCTTTTGCTGTAAGCTCTACAGGTAACTGCAGTGGGGGCAATCGTGGTACAGAAAATGCAGTTGCATTTGCCTAGAGCACGTAGTAAGTTTTTGTGTAACAGGCTGGAAGCTGCAAAGTGGGGGTTTCTCTTCTGTCTTTCTACTAGCTGGGTCTCACAGTAGTGGAGTTCCTGTCAAAGCCTTTTAATGCGATAAGACACTGCAGTCCTGTGTCCAGAACACCCGTTGTGCTTCATGGCGGGGGGAAAGGACAGCTTCCAGAAGGGGGGTTGGGAAGGAGGGGGGGGGGGCGGGGGGCTCTTTCTGTTGTTTGTGTGCTACTGTACATCTCTTGTGCAGATTACAAATGATGGCATTATGATACCGCATTGGAAGCAAATCGAGTAAGTCGGCTTATTATCTTGCTGCAGCCCTGTCAGAAATTATTTTTAGCAGAGGGACAGAAGATAGGTCCTTTGTTTTACAAAGTTTCTATTCAAAACACTGATTCATTTCACTGCAGTTGTAGTCCTGTTCATGATCACTTTCACTGAGAAGCAAGGGAATTTGCAGGGGAATTCTGGCATAAAACAGCTCCAAACCGAACTAACGTTGCTGTTGCTTTCTAAATGTGGCTCAACACGCAGCCCATAAAAGGTAAAAGGTAAGGTGTGGGGAGGCCGAAAAGACACCGGGGAATACAGGCTGCGTGCGTCTGCGTTTCTCTGGCTGCGCACATGTGAGATCCCGCCGTGGAAATGAGGATGAGGAGTGATTTTTTTTCCAAGTTTGCAGAGCTGATTGGAATGCCAGAAATACTACAATCAGCACAGCACTCTCGACTGTCTCGCTGACATGCATGGCAAAAGAACAAAGGAATTTATAGAAGTGTAATAATCACTTCGGTAGTAGATGCATCTGTAATCTAAGGTTTATTATCCTGTGGCTGATGGTCAGCATTACTCTGGAGGGAGACTCAGGGAAGGGGGGGGAAAGGGGAGAGAGCTGGAGAAGATTGTCTATTTTTACTCAGTAGCATGCGGTTGTCCTGATTTCTCTGTCAGTAATGAGGACAGCACGAACTGGTAGGAAAATCACCTCCTCCAAAAGCAGTCCTACACAATTGTATCATGCATCCATCTTTAGGAACCAGTGTCTGATTGCAATCATTTCCAACGCAGACTTCTTGTGAACCCAGGGGCTCACCAAGGAGCACTGCTGCTGCGCCTGTTTTAAAGTTGAGATTCGGTGTAAATCCTTAGCTCTAGGTGGCCCAGGAAGTGTTGTGCTGGTGTTTTTGCAGTGCACAGGCATGCAAGGTGGAGAAGTAGACCTTGGCGTGAATTTCTTTGTGACAGTGTTTGGAAAGTAGATCTATGGTGGTTTAAAATGTTTTATGTTAATTTCCTGTGCTTTTGTTTCCATTTCTCATTCTAATTAGAAAGTGGAGAAGATGATAAGAAAAATTAATTAAACTTTTCTGTATTATGAGTCCTATCTTTGTAATAAACTGGAGGATTGTTTTGAATTTATCTTTGGAACACAAGCATTGGTTAGAGAGCACAGTTCTTTCTATGCTTAGTAAAGACTTTCGAAACAGAAGGAGAGAGAATGGAGTGAGTCCTTCTGGCTTTTTGAAATGTGTGCAAATTCTGTCACGAGCTTCAGTGGCTGAGATTTCATCTCCCAAAGCGATTTCTGAAGTTTTTAAAACTAGCTCTTACTTTAAGATTGCAAATGTGAAAGTGAAGCCACATTATAAAACTCACTGGAATCCTTCTGGTTTCATTTTGCATGATGGGATTTTTTTCCTAATTTATTAATTTAGTGGAAGCAATGTAAACCTGAAGCAACCTGTGAACGTACTCTGTCTTAATCAACTGTGTTGGTTTGGACAGCACTCTTTACAGCTGAGAGTGTGATCAGAGGGAGACCTCTTATGGCAGGTCATTTTTATGTGAAGTTCTGTTCAGCATTACATGCAGATTTGAAGCCAGTGTGAGACTTGCAAGAGCCAAGTCTTCCTTGCAGCTCTGGTGATACAATTTCAGGCTGATGTTCCAGACTGAAGCCAACCTACAACATCATCTGTATTTTCTTTGGTTCTGCCTCCACATGACAGTTATACTCTTTGGAGGTCCAAAGTCTTGACCCACTTTTGATTTCTCAGTATATTTCTGCTATTCTGTCCTATGTCATTTATTACTTTTCTTAGTATTTTCCTTCTCACTTCAGGTTAAATATAGTAGCAAAGATACACTGTAGCTTTTTTGTGATCAAGTGGTTCACTGGTGAAGTAATTTCTCACCATTTAGTATTGCTATCTCATTTTGTATTATAATAGTTAAATAACCAGGCTTGGATGAAGGTCTAGTCTCTTAATTCTCAGTGAAAGAAAAAAAGGCACAGATGGTGTTTCAATCAATCTGACAATAAAATTTCTTTTAATACTTTTTCAGAATCTCTTGATTTTGGTGTATCTCCCTTTGTTACTGTTTATTAATAGTGCATCAGTCCATGTTTTTCTGCTTGCATAAAAGTATCTGGGAAACCCTGTTCTTTTTTATCTTATAAAAATTGTTAAATATATATGATTTTGATGCCTTGGAAAGCTGGAATCAAAGCTCACCAGCCTTGGTGACTATTAAGCAGGTATCCTTTATTGCAGCGCTGGGCACACAGGGAATTGCTCCTCTGAATGTGTGCCCCTATTGAAGCCAAATTTCTCATATTTATACAGATTAACGATACATATTCATTATAATTTCTAAGAAAAGGCAGAGTTACGCTAATTATTTCTAAGAAGTTATTTACATTAACCCCTCCCAGATAGAGCATGCTCAGTGACACTCAGGGGGTCTTCTGGTGGTCTTCATGGATGAAGGCTGGACGTCTTCCTCACTCTCAGCGCATGCTCTTTACGTTTCTTCTCCGTGATTATCTGAGCTCCCAACACCTGCACCGACTAGTTAGTGCTTCACTGAAAACAAGATATACTCTGTCTCCTAATTGGTCGTTAGTCTTATTATTTATGACTCCTCTATCTCCTGCTTCCTCGAGTTTCAAGGCTGTTGCACTGTTATGGCTGAGTTTTGTAGCCGCTTTCATGAAACTGCTTGTGTGATGACTGCTAAAATCCAAAACTAATCTATTCCTAAAAACACACAAATTCTTACTTTATCTTCAAGGCTGTTTCTGTTGCATTGTTATGGTTAAGTTTTGCAGGTGCTCTCACAAGTAGCCTACACAGTTAAAGCTTTCTCCTAAACTAATCTATTCTTAAAACCATGAAAATTCTTATATTAAAGTTATATTAATTGTCTCTTAAGCTACACCTATATCAATCTATTAAGCATGATTACATTTCATTGAATCAATTTAAAACTTTGAAGAGAGGCTACTTTTTGCCCCAGCAGTTGTTGAAGAGAACTTAAAATTATCAAGTTTGACCATCTTGATAATTTTCAGTCTACGAGCATTAAAGATTTGCAAGGATTTTTGAGTCAGAAAGTGGTTATGGCTGCATTTATCAGTGTTCTGTAGCCAGTTATACTCTATTTGAAAGAAGGTTTAAACTGGGAGTTCTAATAATTCCCACGTACATACTGTGACAGAGATAATCATACATTGTTTGTCCTCAAATGCTTCCCTTAATTCTTACCCATTTCACAATGCCACTAAGGTTTGAGACATCCCTTATCTCTACCAATTATTGTTTTTAATGTGAAAGAGATAGCTCCATTTGTGGCTATGAAAGATTAATGGGAGAAGCTCAGGTGTTCTGTCTCCTCCTGATATTGGGAAGGAATAACTAAGCAACTTGGAAACTGAGATGGAAACAAGAGCTGGGCAGATGAAATGGATGCCTGTCAAGAGGCGGCGTGGGTTAAGTTCTAGCTTATCTCCCGTAGCTATCAGAATGTCGGAGCCTGTAACACTTTCCCATTTTGCTTGCAGGGATAAGCCTCTGTCTTAAAAATGTCAAAACAGCCAGCGTCACATGTCAAAGCCATTCAGGTAAGAGACGGTATTTATGTTTCTAATATCATAAAGTAATAAATCTCAACCTCTGTTTCTTGGCAAGCTGAGCGTTTTTGCTCAGACAAAACACCACGGAAAGTGCTAGCTGGGGATTATTCTTTTCAAGTGGAAAGCTTGGTAGATATGAAAGTGCTGAAAAACTTTGACCTGAAGAGCATCTTATGGTCTGAGCTGTTAAAAAACTGGAACAGATAGGTTGGTTGATTGCTTGCTTGCATGGTCTTTCCAGGGTTAGGTTATGCCTGTTGGTGGATCAGCTGAACAAAACACATTGATACATCTGCATAACTGATCAGCATTATGAGTAAGACTGATTCTTGCAACTATTAGATTTTCTACAGGGTTAACATAATGCTGGAAGGATTACAGGCTAAAAAGATGGCATTGGTATTGCGAAGCTTTTCATGCCTGCATTCCTTTAGGAAAAAACCCCACAACTTCAAGTATTTGTCTAAGAAACAAATAAGAGTATTTTAAGAGAAAATTTGACATTTTCATGTAAAACATTCTTATATGTCACATACAACCTCAAATGGCATAGGCTCATAAGGATGAAGTTGGTTGTTAGATAATTAATTGTAGAAGAAACAGCTGGAGAATTAACTCAACCTCATCATCAAGTAACATCACGAAGAGTGTATTTAGCTCATGCTGTCATTGATTCTTGTCAAAAGGCCAAATACCTCCTGAACTGCAAAATTTCACAGAATCTTCATGTACTTTATGGACTGAACTTGCAATGAAATTTTACAAGTTCGGGTTCCCTTAGAATTATGTAAGAAACACAAAACGGAATTTCTAAAGTCTGATCTGTCTTCTGTTTCCTCAAGATAATACCAACTCAATGGGTTGGAGTATCAAGAAGATTAATTACCCAGTGGCTAGACAGCTCACCGAAGTTGCAAGGCACTGTAAAAATGCTAATTATCTTTATCATCATCACCTCTACTGGAACAGGCATGCAAACTACTGTACTCTAATTCTGTTGAAATTAGCAGAAGGTTGCCATTGTTTTCACACAGTTCAAATTTTCATCCCTCTTTCGTAGTGACTACAGAAATATTTGTATGATTCATAATTGGATAATTTATAGCTCAGAAATGTTTACACTTTACTTTTAAATTCCATAGGCACATGCAAACATTTTTAAGGAATTAATTCCGTTTACTTTTTTTCCTTAAAGTAGTAGTTATAGACTCCTTTTTATTTTTATGATGATTTTCCAACTTCTAGCTGTAAAAAAAAAAAATGTGCTTCTAGTTGGTCCACTTAAAAAGCACATTATGTTTATGCACTAGGTTTAATATTTTAAAAAGTTTTTGCAAAGGTAATTTGAATCATGAGAAGAATTACGGCACAAATTTTAAAATAAATTGATTAAACATTGTGTCAAAGGTTGCTCCAGCGGGGAGGCTTGCACTT
Organism: Porphyrio hochstetteri; assembly: GCA_020800305.1. NCBI lineage: Eukaryota > Metazoa > Chordata > Aves > Gruiformes > Rallidae > Porphyrio > Porphyrio hochstetteri. Next base: position 133,393,873 of record CM036905.1, read on the forward strand.
GAATTGATGCCCGTTGCACTTTGAGCACTCTAAGAACCATGACTCAAAATGCCACATTACTTTTGTACATTGTGATTCATATATTATGATCCTTTGCCATTATGTGCTATTATAGTAAAGCCGACATCCCCTGGAGAATATACATCATGCTGCAGCAGTGGAAGTATAATGACACTTTACTGACTGAAGTGTTTCATAGTGCTCTGCATCAGGAGTGGCTTCTTGCTGATGCCAAAATCCTCACTGGGCAACAGCTGCTAGATATGGATGTGTGAGAGTTGAAGGTAGTGCCTGGTTCCCAAGAGCAGTTTGGGGCGAGAGAGGACCAATAGATGTTAGTTCCTAGTAACATTCCTTGCTGAATTTCCCCTCTCAGTGTGTAAAAACATTGTGTACAGCTCTGGCTGAAAACTGTCCTACCTTCAAACACCACTCTAGGCATTCCCTAGAGGTAAAGGGTATTTTTTCCCAATTTTTTCTTTTTTTTTTTTTTCTCAATTGCATTGAGTTTTCTCTGTAGTTCCTTTATTATTTTTCTTTAGCTTGAATATGTTTACACTGAAGTGGCTTTACAGCTTATTCAGTCATCCTTCTAGGCAGCTGAGAATGGCTGTGATGCTGTGGAGAACTTAACTGTGAAAGTTCTCAACTCATGCAGGACTGCTGCGAATTCCAGCAGCTCCCAATCTCAATGCCCTGTTTCTAGCAAACAGAAAGAAAAATGCAAAGACATCTCTAAATACCAGTTTAATTGAGTCAGAGCAGAAATATGTATTGTGTGTCATGCTTACAGGTATTTTTACCTTCAATCTGTTGAGTAAGACCGTAGTCCAGTATATTAGTACTCACACGTACTCAGTATGAAAACTGCAGTGATGTTCAAAACATAGTAGGTGCTTTCCAAAAGCAAAGGAAGATGCAAACCCGGTAGTTTTAATAATGAGTATGATTAAAAATAATAATCACACCTAGAAAGTCTTTCCAAACCAATTGTAATTTAGGATTTTAGGAGTCTGGAACAAAAATATATATATAACATTTAACTGGATGGGGTGGAGGTGGGAGGAGATCATTGAAGCTCTGATCTCCATCCCAGCAGCCAGGAGCCAAGAGTCCTGAAAGGTATTTTAAAAAACAAAGTTACAAACTCGTGCTGATCGCAGCACAGCACAGTCCTTACAGAGCTACACTAGCAAGTGGAGTTTGGCCCTTTTCTTCACTAATTATATGGCTGCCCATCTGCAGGAGGGGACAGGCACTGGATTAAGAAGGAGGTTTACAGCTCAGGACTCTGGTCCCTCCGGTAAGGAGCTGTTTGGAAATCAGTCCTACTTTCATTTCATACTAGTGCTGTTTTAATTTATAGTATTTGTTATCAGATCCATACAGTGCTAAACCGGGTCTTAAAAGCTGCTCGTTCATGTCTGCACTCACCTTTTCCAAACTGTGGGTGCATAGTTTAAACCCCTCCAGCATGACACAGGTTACTGCAAGAATGCCGAAGCAGACCGAAGAGCAGTTTATTTAATTAGCTGTCTGGCACTCAGGGGTTTCATTTTTTGTTTCCCAGACCACTTTTAGTCCCAGAGGGTCTGTCAGTGGCCATCAGAAATGCAAGGGCTGGGTGTCAGAATTGCCGTGCTTTGGTACGCCCCGGGTGCCCAGGGACAGCTAGCTCCTGCTTTTACTGACCCCAAGTGGAATCACAGAATCTCAAGGTTGGAAAAGACCTTTAAGATCATTAAGTCCAACCATTCCTATCCTAAGCTAAACCATATCCCTAAGTACCTGATCTACCCTTTTTTTAAACACATCCAGGGATGGTGACTCAACCCCCTCCCTGGGCAGCCTGTTCCAGGCCCCGACAACTCTTTCAGTGATGAATTTTTTCCTAACGTCTAACATCCATCTCGGGAAGGACTGCCCGAGTTCAAAATCAGCACCAAGAGGAGAGAGGTCTCTTAGTGCTTCATCTCTGCAAACCTGTATGGCCACACTAGCTGCAAAGGGCAGAGGAGTTTCCTATTCCAAAACAAGAGAAGTTGCCTGGAGGTACCAGAGCCTGGCAGGGGAGATGCTTAAAATTAAAAATAGCAAACCTGGGTGTTTATTTCCACTCCTACATGAAATAATGGGTTAAGTACTGGGAGGCTGAAAATGTCCTGTCTCCTGGGAACTTGGGAAGTGCAGGCGAAAGGTTTCGCAAGGTCTAACCCAATGCTTAGTGAAGAGGTGTTATGAAACGAATACCCAGTGGTGGATAAAGTACACAGACCCACAGACATTTGCCCACCCCTCTGAAATGGCAGCATCACCTTGCATAAATAAAGGCAAGTAGATAAACAGAATACAGGAAAAGGTTCTGCTTCCTTGGCAAAAGGATTCTGGATTTCCTCAACGATTGCTTAATTTGATTGCAGCTGTCACAACAGTTGTTGGTACTGAAAACAGTGGGCTGCTTTCCTGTGGTTACCCAACCTGGGGCATGATCTACAAGACTACGATTTGAGCAGAATTTTAGGATTATTCATCTTCATTTAATGCAAATCAGTCAGATGGCAAACTACAGTAGCACAGCTCGCTGTTGGAAGGGTCTCTGTTTCCGTTCCGTAACATTACCGATCCCCCCCCGTGGTTGTACCAGTGGGAGTCGTGGTATTTTGATGACATTTCCTGGGAGCAGCTTCTCTTCTGAGATCACGAGAGAAGAATAGGAATAAATTGTGTATTTAGTTGGTCATGCCATTTGACTTTTAAAATAATCCGAGCTGGGTCACACCAGGAAATAGATACATTTTAGCTGCTCTTGCTGAAGCAACAATTTCTGCCATTCTTCAGTCAAGAATCTTAACTTTTCAGGTATCTGCTATAAGCCCCACTTATGTTATGGCTACTGGCTTTCTGCCACAGACAGAAAGTCAGGCTGATAAAGTTGTGTGGCTATCATTCTGGAAGGGGTTTGATAAAGCCAGGGGCCAGCGGTCTGTCCAGCGTTGGAGCCAAATCAGCCTACCCAGAGCCACGAGCCCCTGCTGCAGACCAGGCTGGGGTGGCTGGGCAAAACCCAGTGGGGGCTAGAGGGTCAGAAAGCCTTCTGCTTTTCCCACAGGTCCTCTTCACAACCAAGAGGTGTATTTCTAGGATTAAGGCATTGCATTTACAGTTTGTAGCTCCCATGGGTAAATTTTGTTGGTAAAATCACATTTTAAACACTCATGCCTTTAGTCAGCTTGGGTCAGGCTTTCCTTCCAGCTACCTGTGATTAAATGAAGTGAGAACTGGTGTCAGTGGGGCAAGGAGAGTGGCTTGGGTGTTGCTGTAGGATTTGGGTGATTTACGTTTAAATGTTGATTCTGGCACTCATTTTCTGTTTGACCTTGACAAAATCGAAGCAGTCCCAGATGCCAGAAGACACTTTGGTGTCTATTACTCATTTGTTTAAAGTCCAATGAAATCAGGGAGCATTAGACTAAAATGCAGAACTTCAAAAGCTTTCTAGGTAGCTTTGTTTTTTTCACTTTCCATCTTTAAAATGGAGATGAAAGCATTTCTCTTTCCCATGGGAGTAGTGTGATGTTGCATACATTGAAGGCATAAGTGCTCAGAAGCCACAATAATGTCTGTATTTTGTCCCACCCCTTTTGAGTTTTGTCATTCACCAACTGTATGCCTACTTATCAGTCACTATTATATGCATCATAATTGTCTTCTCACAGGCTAATATTAACATCCCAATGGGAGCATTTCGACCTGGTGCAGGGCACCCTCACAGAAGAAAAGAACTTACTCCTGAAGAAGTGGAGGAGGTAAGAAAAAAGGGGACTTTTGATACTTATTTTTTTTCCCCAGGAGAATCCTTGAGGTTGACGGAAGGAAGCCCATTAATCAGTCTTAGAGCTCTACATACCAGTCTTAGGTATCTCAGTTGAACGTGCACTGACCCTTCATGGAAATAACTGGCCACCTACTAAACACTTCTTATTGTTCTGGTTTTGATGCAAAGGAACTGACAGGAATTTAAACTGTTACAAAGGTTTGTAGCTCTGCTTCAACAGCACGATGTACTTTGCACTGATGAGGCTGCACTTTGAGTGCTGTGTTCAGTTTTGGGCCCCTCACTACAAGAAGGATATTGAGGTGCTGGACCGTGTCCAGAGAAGGGCAATGAAGCTGGTGAAGGGTCTGGAGCATAAGACTTACAAGGAGCTTCTGAGGGAACTGGGGTTGTTCAGCCTGGAGAAAATGAGGCTGAAGGGACACCTATTGCTCTCTACAACTCTGGAACAGAGGTTGTAGTGAGGTGGGTGTTGGTCTCTTCTCCCAAGTAACAAGCAATAGGACGAGAAAATTGGTCTCAAGTTGTGCCGGGGAGGTTTAGATTGGATATTAGGAAAAATTTCTTCACTGAAAGAGTGGTCAGGCACTGGAACAGACTACCCAGAGAAGTGGTGGTGTCACCATCCCTGGAGGTGTTCAAAAAACTGTGTAGACCAGGACATGGTTTAGTAGACATGGTGGTATTGGACAGACAGTTGGACTTAGTGATCTTAGTGGTCTCTTCCAGCCTTAAAAATTAACGATTCTATGATGATATCTCAGTCAGGAAAGAGAGACAGGATTTCACTAGCATTATTTATGTGGATTGGATTTGACGGAATACATCAGGAAAAGTTATAGCAAGGCTTTGGAATAATATATTACTACCTGCTGCCCTGTGGTGGGATTTATCATTACAGCTTAACAACACTGGAACAGGTTTTCAGACCTGCTGGGTTTTTTGAGTATTTATCAACAAGGAGAAATTAAATGTGGGGACTATACAATTGCAAATTAAAACCAGAAATTATTAATCACTGCTGGTGATTCAGCCCCCAACAAGAAGCAGGTAGAGCAGTTTTGGGCAAATCATCAGCTTCCTGTGACCTGATGTAGGCACTTAAAATGGTCAGTTGCATAATAGCTAATTCTTCCTGCTCTCTCTAAATCAGACAATTTTTTTTTTCCTGAATTTCAACATATTTAATATAGATAGTGCTCTATTTATGGAGAACTTTCCTCAAGAAATCAGGACTGACTTAACTCTTCTTAAGAAGATTTAAAAAACCCCCAAAACCAAACATACAAAGTGACCTTGAACACATACTCTGGATTTCTTCCCCAGAAAGAAGTGAAAGCATATTCTCTCTGCAGTAATTAAACTGGTGGAGGAATGCATGTTATTAAGCAGAAATTAATACAGCATGTGTGAACTCTGGTAGTATTTGAGAAATAAAATAAATGACTAGTGCTGATAATTAGACTTAGTTGGGTAATTGAATATTGCTTTGCTTCTCAGTTAAGGGAATACTATGTATAAAGATCGACATTATGGAATGAAAGTTCTTGGCCCTGGTTTTACAGCCAATATGCAACCAAAGCAACAGGAGTTAAAACTACAGAAACAGATCTTGGGACAGGAATGGGATAAAAAAAAGACTACCCATGGACTTATCTTTTCAGCTTTGTTATCTCATTAAGTTTTGCAATATGGCTCATGATTCCTTAGATCGGCTTTAGACAAATACAGCTTTTGCTAGCAGTGCCTGGCATTTTCCATGGTGTTTTAAAACCTTCACAACTCTTGTCATATATCTAAGTTGCTCTTCAGACCTCCTTCAGGAGGACTGAAGGCCAGGTTCTGGTTTCAGCTGCGCATTGCCCACGCAGTGGGTGATGCGGAGAGGGGCGCAGTCATAAATAGCCCACACCCGAGATGAGAAGGGAAAGCTGACAGCACTTTGTGAAGCCAAGTCTCCAAAAGATGATCAAAGTTTGCACTGTTTGTACAGCAAATATTACTGTCCAGTGAACCCCTCTTTTATTTCTTGTCCAATGGGCTACGTGCTAATGAGGAAGCAAACTTTTAACAGTGTCAAATAGTTCATACTGGCCAGTATTATTTGACAGATAAGTTTGTGATTTTAAAAATGAACCCAAATATTAATAAGGGGCTGTTCAAGGTCAATACTATTTTCCAGAAAGGCTAATAATTCTAATTACTTTGTTCACTCCAAAAGGCCACCAGAAGAGGATATTCACAGAGTAATAAACAACAACAACAAAAAATTCATTGTGAAATTACTTGTAGTAGAATATTCATCTCTAAACCTACATGATTCCCTCTCCATGTCAGCTTTACAGAATACTGAGCAGGCTGGATGAAACTTAAACTCCCTAGTAGAAAACTACTCCTTCCAAATGTTGCTCAGTCTAGAATAGAAATTGTCTAAAATACATAGCAATAGTACAACTGAGGAAGTACCAAGGACTAAAATACTTTGGTCCATTGGGAAGTTAGCTGAGATGCTTGCTGTTGTGTTATTAGTGTTGTTATTTAGCCTGAGTTTTTACAGTGTCAGCAAAATAGCTGTCAGGAACTACCCTAATTCAAACATAAAATGACAAAAAAAACCCTTCTGGTCTTAAAACTGAGGTTAAGAAAAATTAAAAATCAATTTAAACTGAGCTTGGATGGAGCTTTTGGGGTCCAAAACTTACTCTCACATCTCTTCCCCAGAGCTGCAGACCTGCATGATGGTCTTCCTCTCCAACTGGCTGGCGACTATGAGACTCTGACAGAAATTAGACAATAAAAATGGTTCTTCTGCTTTTTTTCTCCTAAAATATGACAAACCTCATAGTTGCCTTTAATGCTCCACTCAGTTAATTTTCTGCTGATGGTCTGACACTGTAAATTCTTACACATTTACCAAAATATCCACGTTCCTCTGCACTGAGCATCTTCTATTTTTTTTTCCAGGATACTTTTAGTCATTGTAGACAACAATCAACAAAATAACCTATCTCTCCCTGCTCCCCCCATCCCCCCATTTTCGATTGGGATTGCATTTATTATCAAAGCATCTTTTCCTGTTTCTGAAGTAACTGGCCTGTCTCACGCTCGAGAGATTGCTACTGCAGCAGTAAGGTCACTGGTATCCTGTTTTGCAGAATGTTCCTGCTTCAGCGGAGGAAGAGAAAGACAAGAAACATCTCCCAGGAGCTAAGAAACTACCAGGTCCTGCTGTCAACTTGTCAGAGATTCAGAACATAAAGAGCGAGCTGAAATTTGTCCCCAAAGCTGAACAGTAGCTGGAACAGGCAGGTGAGTAACGGAGAGGTTCTTTGCATGGCTCTGGGAGAAGAAGTCTGATACAGAAACCTCTTTGTGTCAGAAGATGGCTTTCCAACTACTTAGAAGGGCCTGTAATCACACCCTGTATCTCAAAGACAAAATATAAGAAGAAAAGATTATAATCCTTGGAATTCTCTGCTCTGTCAAACATGGAGCATGTAGAAGGCTTTATCCAACAATACCTGGAACCCATCAGCCTAACAAAAGGTCTATTCAACTGTTAGGAATATTGAAGCTGTTTTAAAGAATACCAGCTTCTTGCTTCACAAATACACGCTGCAGTTTTACAGAACACAGGACCCCCATTTGTTCACACTGACTACACATAAATGTATTGCAGTGCCAATAAATGTATTGCAGTGATGGAGAAGTAGGTCAGTATTTTTGAAAAGCTCCTTTGGAAACTTAGACATTTTACATCCTTTGTGTCATTCAAAACTGACATGCTAATGGCTCCATGTATTTGATCACACTAATGTACCCAATGCCCCTTGTAGCACCCAAGGACTTGCTATGTGTCTGTGCAGGGCTCAGATATGTGATATAAGATCTTGGAGAGATCTGTGCTCCTCCTCTTGAGCAGCAGATGGAGACCAGGTAGGGACCCTCAGGCACTGCAGACAGCACCAGACACCTATGGGTTGAACTACTGATCTATGAGTAGTGTCATAGCTCAGACATCATCTTATTTTGCTCAATGGCCAGATGGAGATCAGTGATGAGTGGTGTCTCTTGGGGGTCTGTACTGGGACCAGTACTGCTTAATGTCTTATTCAATGACATAGACAGTAGGATCAAGTGCACCCTCAGCAAACTTGCAAATGACACCAAGCTGAGTGGTGTGGTTGACATGCTGGATGGGATGTCATTGAGAGGGACGTAGAGAAGCTCAAGAAATTAACTTCATGAGGTTCAACAATGCTAAATGCAAGGTCCTGCACCTGGGTTGGGGCAACCCCCCCATATCAATAGAGGCTGGGTGAGGAAGGAATTGAGAGCAGCTCTGAGAAGGACCTGGCATGGATGAAAAGCTGGACATGAGCCAGCAATGTGCACTCACAGCCCAGAAAGCCAGTTGCATCCTGGTCAGCATCAAAAGAAATGTGACCAGGAGGTCAAGGGAGGTGATTCTCTTCTTCTACTTTGCTCTCATGAGACCCCACCTGGAGTACTGCATCCAACCCTGGGGTCCCCACTACAAGAGAGACATGGAGCTGTTGGAGCAGGTCCAGAGGAGGACCAGTAAATTGATCAGAAGCCTGGAGCACCTCTCCTATGAAGACAGGCTGAGAGAGTTAGGCCTGTTCAGCCTGGAGAAATTAAAGCTTTCGGGAGACCTCATAGCAGCCTTTCAGTATCTGAAGGGGGCTTGAAAGAATGATGGGGACAGACTTTTTAGTAGGGCCACTGGCAATAAGGAAAAAGGGAATGGTTTTAATCTAGAAGAGTGTAGATTCAGATTAGATGAAATTTTTTATTATGAGGGTGGTGAAACATTGAAACAGGTTTCCCAGGGAGGTCGTATATACTCTGTCTCTGGAAACATTGAAGGCCAGGTTGGATGGGGCTCTGAGCAGTCTGATCTACTTGAAGATATTCCTGCTTATTGCTGGGCAGTTGGACTAGATGACCTTTAAATGTCCCTTCCAACCTAAATTATTCTCTAATTATTTTATTTAAAAAGAAATATTCAGCACTTCAACACAGATTTCAGAATAATTTCCATCTGATTTCAAATCCATTGTTCTACATTCTGAGCCTTAAAGAAATTAATGATCATTTCTGTCCATGAAATTATCCTCTGATACTCTTTGAAAGGCCTGAGTCAATAAAGATGCGTCAGCCAGCAGCTACAATGAAGATTCAGCTGTGCAGAGAAGTTTCAATACAAAAAACACCCTGGCTACTGTAAGAAAAAGATAATTGTGTCACACAGTAGTCATCTGAATCGCCAACTGTGCCTATTCACACAAGTCCTTTTTATCATGAAGAGAGACAGAGGAACTGAGCTGGGTAGATGAACATCATCTGGAATTTACCTCACCACAACATAAGTGAAGAACAGAAGAAAACAGAAAGCAGTGTAAAAGGATTGTGGGAGCGCAGAAGCGCTGTGGACCAGGAATGGTGAAAGAAATGGCGTATAATCTGCGTGAATTGCCCCAATACACAGTGCAACGTTGACTTATTTCTGCATACAGCATAAATATACCATTTAGAAGGAAAAAGTGTTAGGTTTTTCTTGCTTTTACCCAGCTGGGTCGTAATGATCCTGTTATTTTAAAGAGGCAACAGAGTCTTTCTCCTCAGAAAACTTGGGAAAAAGAAAACGAACATTTTGTAAAATGCAACATTGTAGTCATTGCACTAAAGCAGTGCCCAGAGAAATATGAATTTTTAATGTGAGGCTTTAAAGAGGTTTTACTCTGTAAGAGGTATTTAGGCATAAATTTAACCCCATAGTTATTCTTACATGATTGCTACTTTCAACTTTTAAAACAGTTTTTTAATAATTAGCTGATGGAGAAGTCTGCCAGAAACCTTTAGTCTATGCACAGAGATTTGACTCTAAAGGGAAAATTTCCCCAGAAAGGTCAGCAAAGTAACAGACATCTTGAAAGCTATGAGGTCATTAATGGGATAATTTCTGTCTCCATCCTCCTTTTGATGTTATGTTGGTTATCAGGTTCTGACAGTGATTCTGGGCAGTACAGTTGCAGACATTGTACTCCCTGGGCACTATGGGCTTTGGGTTTGGTTGCAGTGCAGAACTAAGCGTGTGCATAAATTCTACATAAAATCCAGACGTAAATCAATCACTTGCCGCATCCAGCAGCCTTGTATGGTACTAAATATAAGGAGTGTCCCCGATAGAGGACATTGATCAGCTCAGTTGCTTTAGGCATGACCTGCAGCCTTGTATAAAATGTCATAGTCAGTGAACTATTTTATGCCTGACCTTGCCAAGCCAGTGGAGATTATCTTTATTTGCAAGAAATCCATGCTCATGTCTGCCCGTTACTTTGCTTCATCTCCAAGAAGGGGTTACTGATCATCCTTTGGATGTGATGGTCTCTAAGGAATAGTACTTGAATATGCCTGTGCAGAGTGCGTGCTGATAAATGAGGGCGTCCTTTGGCTTTCACAGTTTGGAAAAGAACTCTCTCTCACATCAGTACAATAAATGCTTCAGATAGTCACTGTGGAGGGATTTCCCTTTGTTAGTATTTCTATATTTCCTGTGGTAGTCTTTAGGAAATACCCTGGTAGAATAACTGGTGGAGTAATTCCAAAATCTCCGGATAATTTCCGTTGTGCCACGATCCTATAACATGATACCATAAAAATAGAAGAAATATACCTAAATATGTCAAAAATACCCCAGGTCTTACAACAACAATAATTCTTTCTAACACTTCTTCCTAATATTGTAATTTTTCATTGGATAGTTTCAGTAAATTGCAAGTCAATATGATCAATTTTGCTTTCATTTTGATCCATGTTGTCTTGCTCAGTTTTACAGAGTGCAAACCCATCAGTAAAAATAGGGAACCTGAAAAACAGCAGGTTGGTTGATTATTTACAAACCTATTCCTACACAATTTGCACTTCAGAGTAACTTCTGTCAAACAGCTTTGGTTTTGCTCTTTCACCAAATTAGGAAACATGAATAGACTTGCTAAGATCATAGTTGTGAGCCTAACAGTTTGTGGGAGGGATATAATCTGTGAGATGTCATGAAGCTGGATCCACTGAAGGCCATGAAGTGTTTATCAGTTCAGATATTCCTGTAGTCATCCCCTGCTTGTCTATCATCTTTAATTAGCTAATTAGCATACTCCTCTTTGTCATAAAGGGTTTTTTTTTTCTTCCACAGACCTGTAGATGATGTGCTTGGTGCAGCTAGTTTTAATATGCAACGAGTTGTGATTCATTTTTCCTTTCCTCCATCGGTAATTCTCTTTTCCTGCAGCTCCCCTTGCATCCACATGCACATTTCTACACACAAAAGAGAGAAGCATATGCAAAATAAAATAGTAACAAAATAGCACACACCAATCAGCTAAATATATGTCCTATTGAATAAGGAAGTGTAAGAAGTGTTTAATTTGTGACAAATGAAGCCTGCTATGGCTGAGGTTTATTGCTGGTTGTTGCAACAAGGGCAGGGCAGGTTCAGATTAGATGTTAGGAAAAAATTTTTCACTGAAAGAGTTGTGAAGGCCTGGAATAGGCTGCCTGGAGAGGGGGTTGAATCACCATCCCTGGGTGTGTTTAAAAAAAGGGTAGATCAAGTACTTAGGGATATGGTTTAGCTTAGGACAGGAACAGTTGGACTCAATGATCTTAAAGGTCTTTTTCAACCTTGTGATTCTGTGATTCTGTGATACTGTGATATCTCATGTGACAACTAGGATGGCGATTCTACCTGGAAACGGGCCTGAGCAGAAACCAGCATTTCACCTAGGAATATATCATATAATTGCAGCCAGTTACTGCTGCAACTCATGTTCATTCTTCATTCTGTAACCCTTCACGTTTTGCATCCTGGAGTGGGGCAGGGGGTCGTTTAACAAGGCTTTTTACAGTGCCATGCCAGACCTAAACCTTCAGCTAGAGTGGTCGGGTCTTTCCCCCTAGAAGGAGACTTCTGTACTTACAGGAGGAACTTCTCAAAAGGGAAAAAGGGAAGTTTACTGCCTTGAAGTTACAAAAAGTCTGTTGTGGACCTAGGGGCAGTGCTCCTGGCATGGTGGTTGTGTTAGGAGGAACAGCTCCCCACTGGGGAGGGAGGTTTAATTGCAAAAAGTAGTTCTGTTGTCAGATTACAGAAGCAAGAAAGTTATATTTTGAGGGCAGAAGGACAGGCAGCAAACAAAAGCTACCCAGGGGAACCTAGCCTTTGCATTACTTGCAGCATTACCACCTCTGTAACATACTGGGAATCTTGCCCTGTATAAAATGAGGAGACTTCTCGACAGAGCAGCCTCTGAGATTGGCATCACTTGGGGAAGAAAGAGAGAGAAAGGGGCAGGGGGAAAACCCCAAACTCAACAGAAAACCCCAAAGTCCCTTAGGGGACAGGGCTCTCATACCCATGCTTACTAGATGTTCCTTGGTGTTGCTATTTATTTACAAAAAATGTCAATTACCCTGGGCTAAAAATACACATTATAATGTTGTCCACTGAATACTGCAGATTTTAATTACAGCTTTGTGCTATGCACTGTTCTTAACCTGCATCTCAGTTAACAGTAGCCATGTACCTCTCCCCGTGTCACTGCTCGGACGCTCAGTTCAATGTCTGTGTCTTATTCCTGGACTCACTTGGCCTGGAGGGATACAGTTAAACTGCTGTACAGCTACAAGCAAAGTTAATGCCATTTCTTCCAGAAACACACCCAATGCTTTGCTGGTAGAGGAACTCAGATGTGCCCTGAGCTCTTGAAACAGCCCTGCAGTTTTAAGAAAACATGTTCATTTGCTTAAGCCCATGTAGCAACCTTGTGTGAGAAGGGAGTCCTGCATCCAGAGGATGCCAAGGTAGGTCAGGAGCTCAAATCTCCTTAGCTGGTGCAGTGGGGTGAGGGAGGAGGATGTGTTGGAAGGATTTCTGCAGCAAACATCTGATGAAGTCAGAGGAGGCTTGGGGGGCATCTCATCAATGCATACAGGTACCTGAAGGAAGGGTGCACAGAGGGCAGAGCCAGGCTCTTTCCAGTGGTGCCCGGTGATGAGCAATCCCTGGACCCACTCACTGTTTGGCCTGTGCTAATTTCATAGTTCTTGTGGTGTTTTTCTCTCCTTGGTTTCCTACCATCCTGCTGTCTTTGATTCAGAAGTCCCGGATTAGCAGCCCTTGGGAATTTCATGGCCAGACACCAATTTTACCAGGTCACTTCTGTTTGTAAAATTGACCTAAGAGATTAGGGGGTTTTAGGATTTTTTTAACAGAACGTTTAAAGTTCTTTTGATTTGTCTTCCAGGTTTTTTGAGTCTGCTTATGTCATGCTTTCAGACTTAAAAACAGAAGAACTAGAAATTTATTTTCAAAGAGAAAACTGGAATCTCCAGGACAAAATTTAATATCAGAGGAACCTTTGGAATCATGTTATCTCCTTGAGAAAAGAAAAAAAAAATATTGACGTTTTGTTTGCCAGAGTTTCTGTGTTCAGAAGTAAAAATTTAGTTTGTTGTCTCTGACATGGCCTGCAGCTGTCCTGTCTCTTCTCCCACGACGATTCAATGCTGTGGTAAGCTCCCCCCAGGAGCGGTTTCCTGCTCATTCTCTTGTTGAATGGTGGAAGTGAGTAGGAAAGCAGACTGGAGAGACTCTGCTTTTTAAGTGCCTAAGAAAGCCTGAAGGTATGTGTTAGGAGGTTGGTTTTACTGAGTAAAGACCAGGGCATACATATTCTTCTGAACAACAAATGCTTCAACCAAGACTAGTTAGGAAAAGTTTGTGTTTTTTCAAAACTGACTAATAACTTCAAAACAAACACTGAAAAATCAGAAAACATTTTGCTCCACAGCAAACTACAAGAAAGGATACTTTTTTTTTTCTTTCAAAACATAAAAAAGCTCTTTTATTTCCAAACTGACTTCAAGCCGAGCATTTTTATTAATGGAAGAGACAAGCACAAAGTAATAAAGAACTCTCTACTGCTTTTTAGAACATTAGAATGTTATTTATTCCTCTACCTTCAACCATGCTCAACAGAGTTTGCAGACATGTGGAGATGAACAGGCCTCTACAACCAAACAGAAGAAATGGCTTCTTTGGGCCGCTTGCTTTGAGACATTCATGCCCTTAAAGTAAGAAAATACTTCCCATGCTCAATGTGGTCCTGCAGATCTCTGCTCCGTTAGCTGTTGGGAAAAAGTTTCAAGTGTTTTGCTTGACAGCTGAAAATTCTCCTTTTAAAAAAAAAAGTCAATTCTATTTAACAACTGCTTTCTTGTGACTGGGTCCTGAACTTTTATTGTCAGACTCTTTTATACGAAACTCCCATGTTTCCATCAGCACTGTTCATCACAGATTTTTGTAAGAACTAAACTTTCCTGTCAATTCCCTGAGTTAGATGCAATTTCTGGGGTGACCTGCCTCAAATAAGGCTCAGAAAGACAGGAGGCCTCCTGAAATGCCAGGCACAGAGGCATCAGTGAAGTGTGAAGGTGGAATACAGTCAGCAGGCTTTTTCTTCTTCATTTCTTCTATATGCATGAAGGGGTAGTATGAATGAACCACAGCACTGAATGATAAGTACCAGTGGAATGCATTCCTCTTGGAATTCCCGATACTGGGAATCCCTAAAACTTCAGGTATTTGCCATGTGAACAGATCCTGGTAGTTAGAGAGGGCCCTTGTGACTGAAATGACCCTTACCCCGAGGCATACGCACATACACCCACGGAGAACTAGTTGTAACCAGGGAACCGTGGGTATTGGAAACTTTGGGGAGTGGGAAAGAGGTCACCTGGACCACTGTTAAAGAGTTAGGAGTGAGATGAGAGTGATGCTCTTTCTCTGTACCTGGGAACCGTCCTGCCAGCCTTAGGTACGCCTGGAGCTCTCAGGCTCTGTACTGACAGGCATCGTCACCAACCAAAAGTAACAAGCAATCCCAATCTCTCTAACCTGACGCAGTTCACAATGTATTCAGCACAAAGGTTTTCAAGTGCCTACATCAGAGCAAAAAGGCTAACTGCCTCTGCACACATGAAGTGCAACTTCCTACGTTATTAACAGCTCAGATTGTTTTATCAAATCCACATAAATTGTAGCCAATTAAGCTGACAGCACGATGTGAAATTTCACCGCTCTGATGCGATAATCAAATGAATTTTCTTCTAAATTCAGTGTCTCGTCATTTTGTTTTATAGTTTTTATTCGTTTCATTGGAGAAAAGACTACCTAATTATGTTCTCACAGCCTTGTTCTCAAGAACCACATAAATTACCGTGTCACTGTGCTTTGCTGTCTCTTGCAGAGATGGTTTGATATTGCAAGAGCCTTGTGACCCCTGTCTGGGAACAGGCCATCGGCAAGTGTCAGGAGCCCTGTTCTGTGCTTAGGGTGCTGTGTGCTTCAGCCACCAAATTATGCCTTGTGTGCCTTGTTTGGAAAAAATGTAGCTCCCTTCAGTGCCAAGGCTACCTCTCTGTCACACTTGTTTGAAAATTCTTTCTGAGAATTGTGGTGGTTTAGCCCTGGCTGGGGGCCAGACACCCACCAAAGTTGCTCTATCCCTCCCCTTTTCAGCTGGACAGGGAAGAAAATATATATATTGAGAGGCTCAGGAGTCAAGATAAGGACAGGGAGAGATCATTCTGCAATCAGTGTCACGGGCACAACAGACTCAGCACAGAAGAAAGAAACTCTCTAGTTTATGACACTGCCCTGCACACCCAGTGACACCAGAGTCGGGTAAGGAGAAGTGCAACCAGATCTTAAAGCACCTCCCCCCACCCCTCCCTTCTTAGACTTCACTTCAGTCATGATTTTGCTCCCTTCTTCCCCCCCATTGTGGCACAGGGAGGGGCAGGGACTGGGGAAATGGGGGTTTTGGTCAGTTTCTCACATGGCATCAGATAATGGTAAGCCTCACCATACGTAGGTACAACATCATCTATGGGTAGAGCTCACCATGACAGTGATCCCAACATCTGTTGCCCAGTCAGCAGCACTGCTGAGGAAATGCTATGCTGCAGATGTCACTGGGTTTTGCTGTCCCTATCTGCTGCCATTTTAACCTCCTGATTCCCCTTTGACATGCAGGAGGACTCTCCAACACGCTCTATTTCCATGCACTGAGAGAGCAAAGCACATGGCATAAATAAGCATTTCCCAGGGGAATATGTCTTGGTTTTACTTGGTGTTGGACACACTTCATTTTGCTGCAGGTGATTTGCTGCAGGTTGTAGCCAGCTGAAAGGAAGCTCAGCGGAACCAACCTGTACTTGATCTTGGGAACAAGTATGAAATCTGGTTTTGTCTCCCCCCCATTTAGTGGTTCTATTGGGATGGCTGTATTTGTTCCTGACTGCAAATGGCTGAGCTCCACGTAGAGACATGGGTTCAGTAAAAGCAGAATAAAACTCGGTGTTCAGAACCAACACCCCCCCAACACACTTCAGTAAAGTTGCTGTAATACTGCTTTAGTTTAACAATTCAGTTATTCGACTGATTTAAGAAAGAAAGCAAGCAGGCCCTGCAGCTTTTAGCTCTCCTGGGTCTCTGTTCCTGTTTGTTGCCTTGGAGCGAACCTCGCCTTAAAATTGCCGTCAGTCCTGCGCGGCCTGGCAGGGCCTTTCACGGTACAGAAATGTGATCTCGGGGGAAACAACAGCCACGGCCGTGGTTGCGCGTAGGCAAGAAGAGGGCGCTGGCAGTGCTTGCCCTGCTCGCTAGCAAACCAACCACGGGAGCAGCGTGCTACCCACCCCGCGCCCGCGGCCGCGTTAGTCCATTTTAACAGCGGCGGCAGCGATACCGGTGTGCACACGGAGAGAGAGAGAGAGGACAGGACTGCCAAAATTGCTTTTACAGAGGTAACATCAAAGCACAAAATGTTTCCCCCAGAGCCAAACTGCTCCCGTTCTAAGGGAAGGATGCTGGCGATGACTAGATGGTGTTATTTTGAGGCTTTGAAAGGTGCTGCCTTTATATATAAGATGAAACCAACACCAAGTGTGTACTGAAATGGAAGAAAATAGAAACCCGAGGACCTGAAAACAAATATTTGAGCTGGAAGCGGCAGAATACGAGGGAGAGCAAACCTTCAGTTGCTTCTGTGGTTGCAGATCATGCTGTTCCTGAGTGCAGCATCCTTCCCAAAGATTGTCAAAGACCAGGATAGAGTATGTCCTCTGCTGTAATTAATTAAGGATCTCAGACATTAATTAAGCATTTAATTGAGAATCTCAGACCTTCTAGTTTTGAATTTCTCAATTTCCTTGGTTTTGTGGTTTTGTCTGTTAATAGCTGAATGGATCTGTCTCTTCAGAGTTTGAACAGACACATTTATTCTGGAAAAATTGTAATCTTTCTCCCTTTTAGTTCTCAAGACCAGAAGAGCCCTCTATGAAGACAAGTGCCATATTTTCAGTTTTTCAGTCTGTTTCACAGAAAGTAAAGTGAGTTCAGATGGGTAGATACCTCACACGTACTCCCCTTTTTTTTTTTTATGATGTAGTACTGCAGTCCTTTCTGCTCTTCATATGCTTTTCTTATTTTTATTCTGAAGTCTGGTGTGGAATAGATTTGCTATTACTACATTACTTCTCGGGCAAAACCATTCTGCCAATTTAAGGAGCAGCTAAGCCTTGGCTAAGTTTCTGCAGTTTAGCACATTATCAGACAACACCTGAGTCACCTGACCTGAGCACATGCCTGCCTCAAAGCCTTTGAGAAACTAGTAGGAACTTCAGGGAAGGTGTTCATGTTCTGCTTCACATGTGTAGAGATTAAGAGGTTCGTCTTGGCCAGATGCCACAGCTCAGCTGCCAAGCAGTATCTTGCTGGTACATGGGGTCACATGGCCAAGTGCAGAGTTATTTGTAGTTTGATTGAAATTAGGGAAATCTGTTTCCCTAAGGCAGGAAATAGAACAATTAATTCCAACTTCAATGCCTTACGTTAATACGACACCATAGAGGTGACTGGAGACTGGTTCCCAGAGAACCTTGTGCTGAGCTGAGGCTGAAGGTCTCATTTTAGAGCTGAAGATTGACCAACCTTCATGAAAGGAAAGTCCTTGGGACCCCACCTGCAGTGAGAGTTTTGACATCTAACCATTTACATCGAGACAAGCCGCTGGTATGCAAATCAGAAGCAATGGCATCAGAGTTCCTTGAGCCAATGGGGAATTCCTCCATGTCATCCACCAGAATCTGGGATTTTATATGAAAAGCACAGGGATCAGATAATTTCAGCCAGAACGGTGCAGGCAGCAGTTTCTGGTAGCCATGGAGGATGACAGAACAATGCCTTGCATTGCTGTGTGCTTGTTTGGCTCAGAGGGGCACTACATGCTCTGTGTTTCCCAAAGCCTCTCTTTTATCATGGAGGTGACCCTCCTGCATCATCATCATCATTGAGGGCTGGACCCGATGATCTCTCGAGGTCCCTTCCAACCCCTACGATTCTGTGATTCTGTGATCTACCAGTGGATACAACTGCTATGACTCCACCTCCTGTTAAATACCTGCTGGCTGGCTGGCTTCACCATTAAAGAGGGGAGGTGAAGTTCCCCAGACCCTGGGGGTAGGCAGACAGGAGTGGAGAATAGATGTCCCACAGCCTGCAGCACCACCTTCTGCCTTGACTGCTGTGTCCCAAGTGCTGGGTGAAGGCCAGTGCTGTCTTCCCCTAGCAAGGTACATTAGCATTGCTCAGGGACAGGTTCTGGTCCCTCCCAGGAGGTAACTGGCTGTGAGGAGACATGCAAGGTTACAAAGAGAAGGCAGGGAGGTGGAGAACCCACGGCCCCCAGAGCCTCTGATCACAGGCGCCTATTCTGAAACCCTCCTTGCAGAAGCCTGCTCTTCTGGCATCTCAAGAAGGTGGCGCTGCGTACGCTGTTAAGGAGCCTTGAGCCACTTCTGCGAGCAGCACCGGGAAGCGTGTGCAGGGAGCTGTTCAGATACAACTAATAGGGAAAAAATTAGATGAAAACAATCAGATTGTATTCTCTGGGACTTAGCAATGTCCTGTGTAGCTCTGGGAGCTGTGCCCTCCCTACACCAGATTTACAGTGTGAACCGTCTCCTTCCGATTCACCCGAGTACTTTTTTTTAAAAAAAAACCAAATAAAAAACCTAAAAAAAACCCAACCCAAGAACAATTTGAAAAGATGCAAGAGAAGGAAGGTGGTGGTGGCCTCTCCTTTCTGCCTTGGCTCAGCGATTATCACTCGTACCCAGCCAGGATGCGTGAATAAAGCAGGTCAATTCCTTCTTCTCTTCAAAAGGATTAAAACCCATGTTTCTTGCCTCCCTGGAATCTGCAGGCTACCTTGGCAGGGGGGACCCTTTGCTAAAACTAGGCTGCTGTGCAGAAATGAATTAAAATTAATCCGTAGACAAGTGAGCCTGACAGCAGCTTAGCGACGGGGAGCTCAGCTGGCAGCGGGGAAACCGGCTTCCATGTGCCTCAGCGAGTGGATTGCTGTGTACCTTCTCCAAAGGCTAATTTGTGTAGTGACAGCTTCCTCCGGCTGTGCTTTAAAAGAAACCAAGGTAGCTGCTGCTGTGGTTTTGTACTCAGCCTGGTTCAATTAGGTAGGTGCTGAGGAGGAAGGTCTCTGTGGAAACCCAAGTTCCTGGGTGCTGCTCAGGGTTCCACATTGTTGTGGTTTAGCCCCAGCCAAGAGCTGAGCACCACACAGCTGCTCGCTCTCTAGGAGAGCGTGGTGGGGGGAAATGGCAGGGGGAGAGGAGGGGAGGAAAAAGAACCTCAAAAAAACCCAAACCTCGTGGGCTGGGATAAGGACAGTTTACTGGGACAGCAGAGAAAGAGGGATATAACAATAACAGCACTTTATAGCAAATTATACAAAACTGGTGATACACAGTGTCTCACTGAACTGCACAACTCAGGCCGTACGCTCAGAGCTGTCCCGAACCCAGACTGTCCCCAAACTGCATGTCCTGGACCTGTGCACTCCTCCCCACACCAGCCCCCTTTATGCTGAGCATAACATAATTGGCATGGAATCCCCTCTTTGGCCAGTTTGGGACACCTGTCCCATCTGTGTCCCCTCCCAGCTTCCCAGGTTCCCCCCCTTCTGATTATCAGGGCAATATGAACAACTGAAAAGTCCCTGACTGCTTGGCAACAACTAAAGCATCCCTGTGTTAGCAGCACTGCTCTCATCCCAACTCCCAAACAGGGCATTCCACCGGCTGCTAGAAAGGAAATTAACTATCCTAGCCAAAACCAGGACACATGTCTCTCAGGTACTCAGCTGAGCAGGTTTGTCAAAACTAGGGCAGGAGCATAGGTTGAGGTTATGGTGTAGTTGGACCACAGTTCTGAGGATGACAGTTCTGGAATTAAGCACCTAAGTCCCATTTGCACCTTAGGCATCTGAATTGCCAGGACTCTGCTCCTGCACTAAGGAGCACAATCCCATTGCCACTCAGTGGGAACTATGCTTCTAAATCCCTTAGGTGCTTCTCAAGATCCCACTCCAAAAATGAATGTGCAAATTGTGTATTGTTCTCTGTTAGGAGTGAATGGGCCTCTGTGTCCTCCTGCACTCAGATCCAGGACTCGTACTGATGGAGCCGTGTGAGTGCTCTGGTAGCAACCTGTACGTTCTGGGAAGAGCCCTTCTGCAGAGCTTAGCAGAAGAGATCTTTTCCACAGGAACTGTAGACTGTGGTGATGCAAATTCAAAACCAAAAACTAATTGGTCTTGGACACATGGTTTTTAACAGCAGGTGATTCCTCTCACCTTTTCTATTTCTCTGTGAAAACCAGGCCTTTTTCTTTTTTTTTTTATTTTTTCCAGTTTGCTCAGTCAAAAATCAGTTTCCTGTTGTGAAAAAGGGTGTTGTGGGAAGGTTTAGTTCTCTTTCTCTCAATCCTAATACCTCATTTCTAAATGCTCACCTGTCACAGGTTGCAAAATCAAGTATTTAACAGTACAGTCTTGTACAGACAACATGCTGTAATACCTTAATTTGTGTTTTGAAGAAATCTTTTTATTCCATGTGAAAAAGTGTATATTTGAAGCTCTAATAAATGACAAGCCCCTATAAACCAAACTTTATATATATATTGCTTACTGATGTGAAAGATCTTCATGTGTACTGTAGCTATCCATATAAAATATTAATATTAAAGACTAGACAATACGCTTTCTAAAGAAGAGACAATTACCACACTACCTGCAGTAGCTTTGAAGAAACAAGATAATGTGAGGAATTAAGCATATCTTGCATGGACCAGATGTCAGAATACAGTGTTTTCTGATACAGTCAATTACATGTCAAGTTAAATTAGCAGCCTGGGTATGATGTCTTGCCTTCATGCTTATCCATCTCTGAAGAGACCCTCTGGGTTATGCACAAGACGGCTGTCAAATTTCCTGAGCTGATTAAGACCTCTTGCTTTTCCGTGTCAAGGAGGCCATGAAATCCGGGACAAGTGTGTTAAATATTCAGAAAAGGCTGCAGAGATTGTGAGTTAGGGAAAGACTATGCTGGGTTTTGACTGTTAGCAATCACTTTCTCACCACCCTTGCTTTTCCTTGTGTTTGCTGTATTTTTTCACTGTATTTTGTTTCATACGAAGCGCTAAGCAGTTCAGAAAAAGTTTCTGTAAAGTGCACAGAGAGGTCTCAGTCTCACTGGGAATATTTTGAGAATAAAACCATAGGCAATTTTCATCTCTTCTGTAACTGTATTTGCAGGGATGTGAGCGTTGTCTCAGGCCCACTCTTTTTACTGCACATGCCGGGGTTACATGGAAAGAAAACAGGTGGATGAATAGTGCCACAGTTAATCATGGTTCAGTCGTGTTGCAATGTTATATGCAGGCATATCAGATGTACACTATATTTATATGGACGACACTCACTCATACATTATGAATTCTGTTGAGAAGCAGCCATATGACCGGGAGAAAGTAGCATTTTTAGAAACTGTAACTAGCACAGAGAGTCAAACGTGGGCTATTTGCAGTACAGGCTGGGTGAGGTGGTGGAAGAGGCAGAATTCATGATGAATAAATTGGGTATTGCTGCCCAAATAGAGCCCAAAATTATCGCTTGGAGAGGAGCCCCTTCTCAGTGTCTCCAGGATCACAGACCTCACTGCTAATGCATTAAAAGCAAATAAATCAATCCGAGCGAGCTTGGGGATGGGTACTGCTTGGGGAGCAGCAGCACTTGACTTGCCCCAACCACATGGCCCTCACACTCCCCATCCCCGTTCCTGCAACCCAGCCGTGCTAAAGCGGAGCCACAGGTCTCTGCACCAGCTTCCCCGCTGAGGAGAAACGACCCACCCTGCCCTCGAACCTCAGCGAGGACCCCTCAGCATCACTTCAGCTGACGGGGATCTCTGGGCACGACGCCCTCTCTCGCGGAGGAATTTCAGACTGCCAGAGTGCCAGTGAAAGCCCCGAACAAAAAAACACAATAAAAACCCAAATGCTGAGAGTACTGGCATGGCGGCAGGGCCTCGTCCCTCTGCTGCGGCGCCCGCACGAAGCCGAGGTGCCGGCGGAGCCCTCCCCAGGGCTTAGCTCTGGGCGGCTGCGGGAGCCCGGCGGGGCCGTTCCCGTGGTAACTTCAATCGCCGCCTGGTTTTGAAGCGGGAAACGCAGCAGGCGACAGCTGAGGGGCTTTCGCAGCACGCTGCCCCCTCCCCCGGTTGCCGGGGGACACACACGGGCGGGGCGGGGAAGGGGACGGGCCCGACGAGGGAGCGGGCCCGGCCCCGGGTCCCGGGCACGGCAGGAGGGAGAAGGCACCGCGCAAGGTTTTAAGTGCCAAGGAGCTTTTTGTCTTTGGCGGCAAAGGCATCAGGGCACCACCTCTCTCCCTCCAACAAGGGATTTATACTCGGGAATCCGCCGTGTCTCCCCCGCCCCGGCGTCGCTGTGACGGCAGAAGCGGGTCCGCGCTGCTGCCCCCCCGGGTTTCCCTGGCTACCACAGGAACGAGCTTTCCCGCCTCCCCCACCCTCCTCCCAGTAGTAACGTACCGGCACAACGTGTCCCGCGGCTCCTGCGGCCGTGCCATGTGCTAAAATGCCAGAGACCCTTTTTCTGACAGTCATCGCTCCCCTTGTGCCCACGGGGATTGTCAGTAATAAAGGGTATTTTTTAGAATTATTGTTATTTTTGGAAGTTGCGGGTTTACCCGTTCTGTTTCCAGCGTGACTCCGGTACAGAACGTCGCCCGGAAGGATTAAAGACGAGTCGTTTCTGTACCCTGCGGGTCGATAGGTTTGGGGGGAGGTGGTGAAGGACCGGTGTGGGTTTTTTTTTTGGTTTGGGGTTTGTGTTTGGGGTTTTTTAATGGAAAAGAAGGGAAAATAATTGTTACAGTGAGATGAATCATAGCCAGAACATAGTATGTACGTACGGCGTTGAGACAGTAACCCCTCAGGGAGACTAGAGGGCAGACTTCTAAAATACTTCAGGCTCTGTAAAGCCTGAGATCGGCGTAAAGAACCTCATCGGCTTCCCCAGAAAACGTCAAGTGTCTTAACTCCTAGGGGGTTTGCATGTTTAACCTACTAAATGCTTTCAAAATATTGTCCTGAGATGGCTTAGGGAGCCTTTTACATAAAGATAATAGTCATTGCTCTGTGTCAGCAGCCAAGAAACTCCTATTGTAAGGCTGCTAATTATTCTACCCAATAAAACTGAGCTGTCATTTCCTTATCCCTCTCTTTGTCTCAAAGTTGTTGTGTTATGAATTGTGTCTCAGCGTCTAATACAAATCCCTTTGGACTGGACAGGTTTTTGTGAGTATTACTTAGCATCTGCGTGGGGCTTGGCTTTCATTGTGGGGCGTTTACAAAGACCCTTGCTGTGGCAGAGAAAAATGGAGAGAAGCAAACCCTCATAGCCAAATTTCCAAGAAGGAAGAAAAATTAATAGAAATTTATTTGGATTTTTTTTTCCTCCCTAACTTCTTGTGCTCTGGTCTTCAAGTCTGAGGGAGATTGGGCACACAGTATAATGTTTAGGGCTTGGAGTTGTCAAAATTAATCTTGAAGGGAAGAATTAAAGGGTTTAGCATCACACACCTGAAAGAAGGTGGAGATCAATGCAGCAGGAGGCTGAGATGGGGGGGGAGGCTGTGGAACCAGTTAGGACATGCCAATTTTTTGTTATACTGCAGAGCTGGGCCCTACCTTCAGCTGGACCACAGTGGTCCAGGAATTGCTAGGGTTTAACCAGACTAATTGTCTTCAGCAGCTTCTGGATGTTAGGGGTATTGAGCAGGAATTTGGGTTTCCACATCTGGCAGACCTGAAGTTTTTGGCCCTTGGAAGACCCCATGAAAGAGCTGCACCAGCCTCTTGGCAGGCTGCTGGTGAGCCAGCATGGGGGCCGATAAGAAACTGCCTAGATCAGTCATGCTCAATGTTCCGTGTTTCATCAGGAGAATTGCTGAAAGCAAGATGTTTCCATAAAAAGTTACACTTTCAAAGCATAAACCTTTCCCAGTGGAGAAATGTTCCGTCAGAAAATGTTGGACCAGTTTGACTCTTGGCATACTCCGAAGTACAAAAGCTCATTGCATTTTAAATAAACTTCAGCGGCCTCAGCCCGTGCCAACTCTCAAACAACAAATCAAGCAAGCTCGCCTTTTTCTCCCGTAATGATCCAACCTAATAATTCTCCTGTCATTTTCCCCCCTTGCTTCACTGAAGGAAGAAAGCCTGCGTCTGCAGTACACCAAGATGCTGTTTGCTTCCAGTTTCATTGCCCTGGAATTTGAAATTCATAACCAGTCATAATATAAATACATATAACTTTAATCCCAAATTATGTATGTACAAACGGCACCAAAATTCAATTACCTTTAGGACACACGTGACTGGACTTTGTTTTATTAAAAAAACATTTTTTGACACAGTCTTTTCTAAAACCAGCATTTCTTCAGGGACAAATGAAAGACAAAGTCTATCTTGGCAAGGTGGCTTTTGAAAGTCTAACCAGTTAAACACCTAATGCTTAGACCTTTCCCCTCAAACATTAAAGTTGCATGAGTGTTGGGGAGCATTTACAATGAGGAATGAGTGGCAGAGCTAGCCATGTGAATTCTGAAGAATCATGAAATAAAATTGTTTGGGCAATGTTAAAGTCTGTGAGGAACTGAAAAAAATCAGGCAGCGTGCAAGCTAAGGGGGAGTGTTTATGTGTTTGTCTGTGCAGCCTGCCTTCTGTTGTGTTACCCAAAAACTGCCATTTATAACAATTTTCTGCAACCATCTGATATCTGCAAAATTATGCATGGCTACAAAACTATCACAGTAATGCCGATTCATCCTTTGTACACCCCGGTGCATCTCTGAAGTAACCCACCTCCCTTTAAGTATAGGGGAAAGCAAACTTGGTACCTGTATCTTAAATTTGGAATATGAATAACCACCATTAAGCTCCGTGTTCAGTCTTAACTGATTAACTGATACTTATGTGAGTCATTTATCAGCTTAATATTGTCTTAATATGGGCTTTTTATCACTCAGTTCCTCAACTTTTTTTTTTAAGAGGAAAAAGCCATTGACTCCACAAATGTCAGTAGGCAAGAAAGACCAATGGCGCTTTAGAAATGCCAGTAGCGAGGGCACAGACTTCTGGACTCTGTAGGGATCAGCAGTGTGCCAGATATCTCACTTTCCACAGCCTGTGCCCCTGAAACTCTCCTGCAAAATGAAGACTCAAAATCTCTTGATTAAAAGGTTTTATTTTAAAAATGCGAATATTTTTTGCTTCCTAATTTGTGGAAGCTGTGCAGACACCAAGCAGTGCTGCTTACCGCCAGGCACGTGTCTCTGGAGAAAATGCCAGCTTATCAGGGGTATTAAGTGGCAGACAGGATGACAATAACAAAAGACATGAGCATTCAGGTGTGAAATCAGAGAACCTTTCCAGCAGCAGCGTTTTGCTGTGTGATATGTTGCGTTCAGATTTGTGAGAAAGTTTTCTGAATAATTTAGAGAAAAGCTTCAATATTTGATTGGAGAGCTAGTGCCACATGAAGTGCCAGCACAAAAGACATCTGAGGTCAGCACCTTCCTCCAGAATCTCTTTCGTATAGTAAAACAACTTACTTGAAAATCATTGCTCATCATTACTTATGGAGCAGAATTAGGCACTTTAGAGTTCATGTAGCATCAAACAGTATGATCTTGAGCGTGTTTGCCCTCTCCTATGAAGGCTTTTGAGGGACCACAATGAGAGTGCGGAAAGGATTCAAGTGGAAGAGTCTTTACCCTACCATAAAAACGCCAGTAAAAATGAAGTCACCTTGCCAAAATTTCAACCTCCTGAAATCAACTGTCTGTCTAGAAAAACAAAACTGTGGCCTAAATTTTCATAGAGAAGCACTGAACATCTGGGGATTTTCAGTCTGCTGAGAGAGATTCAAAATCTGCAAAGTAAATCAGGCACTTTTTTTGAGCAGCTTTGCTTTGTTAGCTTCCTGTCCACCCTGAATGATGATCACAGAATCTCAGACTAGTTTGGGTTGAAAGGGACTTCAAAGGCCATCTAGTCCCACCCCCCTGCCATGGGCAGGGACACCCTCCACCAGACCAGGTTGCCCAAAGCCCCATCCAACCTGGCCTTGAACACTGCCAGGGAGGGGGCAGCCACAGCTTCTCTGGGCAGCCTGTGCCAGGGCCTCACTGCCCTCACAGGGAAGAATTTCTTCCTTATGTCTAATCTAAATCTGCCCCGTTTTATTTTAAAGCCATTACCCCTTGTCCTGTCACCCCATGTCCTTGTAATCAGTCCCTCTCCATCTTTCCTGTAGGTCCCTTCAGGTAGTGGCAGGCTGCACTAAGGTCTCCCTGGAGCCTTCTCTTCTCCAGGCTGAACAAGCCCTTCTCTCTTACCTGACTTCATAGCAGAGGTGCTCCAGCCCTTTAATCATTTTCATGGTCCTCTTCTGGACTCGGTCCAACAGGTCCTTGTCTCTCCTGTACTGGAGACCCCAGAGCTGGACACAGTGTTACAGTGTTCCAGGCCGGGTCTCACCAGAGCAGAGTAGAGGCACAGAATCACTTCCCTTGGCCTGCTGGTCACATTTGGTTTGATGCAGCCCAGGAAATAGTTGACTTTCTGGGCTGCAAGCACACATTACCGTCTAATGTTGAGCTTCTTATCAACCAACACACCCAAAGTCCTTCTCCTCATGGTTGCTCTCAATCCATTCTCCTCCCAGCCTGTAGCTGTTCTTGGGATTGCCCTGACTCCTGTGGAGTACCTTGCACTTGGCTTTGTTGAGCTTTTTATGGGCCCATCTCTCCAGCCTGTCAAAGAACAAATAACATTTCTAAGTACACCTGTTGTTTAGCAGCTTCAAACCCTTAATGCTATGGGTTTGATGCAGATGCAGGCCATGAAATTGTTACAAAATGTTATAGTCCAAGGTAGTGACTGAAGCTCTACAAGGCTGTGAGATGCCACACCAAACGTCCTCCTTTGCTGCTCGAGTGAAGCTTCCACCAGAGTGAATGGGACTGCCATAAGAACTGGCAGCAAGGCTCTGAGGAGTGCTAAATGTCTTTGGTTCCCCTGCTTTTGCCACCCTATGTGGGACATTAGAGGATTTGAAGTTTTTCAGAGTCATAGGGCTTGTGATGGACTAGCTCATGATACAACCCAAAAGCTGTGACCTCCACACTATAAGTCACTTTTGAAACAATCCAGGAAATCTGTTTTATTTGCTTTATAATAATTTGATAATGCAATACCAGTCATTGTGTTCTTACCTCTTGTGCTTTAGCTGCTCACACCTGTGAAGCATCTTCCCCCCCAGTTATCTCTGTGGTGGGCTACCAAACGCTGACTGTAGGGAGCCTCTGCAGTGAGAGCACTCACCACCACATACATTTTCTCCTAGCTGGGAACTTTGCTTTCAGAGTCACATCCTGGTTGAGAAACCCCAGTCGTGCAATTAACTCTCAGTGGGGGCATTTCATATTGCATCAGTGAGTGCCCCCTTACAGAGAGCCTTCATCCCTCTCAGTATAACAAGGATATCCCATTGTTTCAAATGGCACAGCTTTTCTGGACTTTTTCTTTAAGTAGTGGATTTTTATTGCTGCTTTTTTAAATCGATCATTATTTTATTTCTAGTAGTGCTTAGTCTGGTCCCTTTTGTACATATCTTTCTCCTGTAGACACCACAGTTATAACTCCATAAGGGGACCTAGCAAGATCTTTTCATTTTCACCACCACCCAGGTGCATTTCTGCTTGCTACTTTTTGCCCTGTGCCTGTAAGCAGCTAAAAGGTTTTGGTTATCATTGGAGAAATCAGTCGGATTTGTAGCACTTTGAAGGAGGTAATAAGCACTTTGCAAGATCAGTTTTTAGACCTTGGCTTCCTTACTGATGAATTTGCTGCAAAAAAACAATTCCTGAAGTTTCAACACCTCTGCTAGCCTTTGTCTGGAGTATCTGAGTTGCTATCATGGTGAGTGGAAATGAAATAGAACTAAACTGTCCCAAAAATCCCTTTCTAATCTCAGTGCCATAACATTTTTTACTGTGTAAGCTCTTTAAGTCACGTGGCTCCATTAAGAGAACACTTGGGCGTACTTGCGAATATAGTCAGGATGATACCTTAAGAAGGGCACCAAGCCCTTGAGTGAGGCCTACACAGGGAATCAAATGCTTTTAAAAGGAGATCTGGTATGGGTGAATGAGAATAGCTTAACGTGAACTCTGAGAACACTTTTTCTCCCTAAATTGATTAATAATTACAGAGAATAACAAGTGTAAGCAGACACCTGCATGAACCTAGCAGGGCTTAGTGAAGTGCCATAGTGGGAAACCCGTTTTTTTCCCCTCTTTGTGAGGCAGCAGTGTCAAAGGTAGTAGGTACTGTAGCGTGGTTCTCATTAACAGAGGTAGAAGGAGCCTCTGCCGCTCCTCATCAACAGCTTTAATCACGGCATTTGGTATATACTGCTTGATCTTTGCTTCCCATTACGAATCACAGATGACCTCATACACTCCCAAAGCAATTGGAGGTGAGTCTGTGGAACCTTTTTTACAGGGATGGCACTTCAGGTTATGAGAAGTGGGTGGGAAAGCATTAATAAAAAGTGGAAAATTGAAATGAAAACTTGAATTTAATGCGAGGTAAACATATGTTACAGCCACCATGCTTCAAGATATGTAAACTGTGGAGAGAAAATGTTAAGAGTAACTCCAGAAAATGTCACAGCAGAAGCAGCAATAGCAATATCAGGAAGTATATCAGAGCTAGTATAGGGGAGTTTTGTAACACGGCTTTGAAGTGTTATGCACAATCACTCGCTAAAACGTTGGTCTCTTTATGAATGTCTCAGATATGATAAACTTAAAGATATCATATATTTCACCAACTTTAAGAAACTGTTGATTTTTATCCCTATAAGAAACAACTGTATAACACAGTGAATCCATAAGCAAAAAACTGTGCTCATTAAGGTGCTACTTTGTCTAAATGATAACTAGCAGCCCATCATGTGCTGTTCCTGATCTCAAGCTAGAGATGCCAAACAAAAGAAGAAGAAGAAAAAAAAAAGACAGATAAGACTGAGGAGGTAGAGTAGTTTGGAACACATTAAAAATCCTAAATATTTTGAATTAATATTAATTCATATTAATTAATATCGAGAAGTAGAGTCATTTGTTATGGGAGGAAGTTTATTCTTTTTCACTGGAAGTATCGGTCCTTCAGGGAACTGATAAACTTCTGTGCTTACACAATACTCAGTCACTTGCCTTCGAAAGTTAAGAAGCGTCTGATGTACAGAATGTGAAGAAGCCAAGCTGTTGCTTCAGCTGGCTTCAGCCAGGAGCCTGTGTGCAAGCCTCACCATGAGTAATATTCACAGGTATGATTTGTTCACGTGTTCTCCTGTCCGTGCTTATTAACTCTCTGGGAGCCGTTTGCATAAATCAGCCCCTGTGCCCAAGGAGTTGCGATCTCCAAATTACTAGTGAACAACCTAGCAACCCCACACAGTTTTAATACTGAGCCAAACATCCTCCAAAGAGCTTCAGGCACGTACTGATATCTTATCTGCATTTTTTTACAACTTAAACTGCTATGGCAGCACCATTCTTCTTAACTGTGTTATGTCAGCTGACTACCCAGTTTACACCTTTCAAAAATTCTACAGGCTTTTCTTTATTTGGCAGGATATACATTTGCTGCCATACCATATCGATCTGAAAGGCCTCCATTCGCTAGCTGTCACTCCAGAGCCACTGGGCTAAACTAGTCTCTCTTTTGTGAGTTCCTTTCCCGACAAAGTCTTCCATCAGTGTAGGTAACAAGAAATTTTGAGAACTGTATAACATGAGAAATGGTTTTACTTGGCTGTTGGTTTTTGGGGTTTTTTTTCTGTTTTAAATAAAAGGATCTATTGTGGTTGCCTAGATGTGCTGTTGCACTGTACTGGGATGCTGCTCACTTGGGCATGCACTGCCAAACCACCAACTGCAAAGGGTCGACTGTCTGTAGCTCCTCATGTCACAGAATCACACAGAATCACAGGACAGTAGGAGTTGGAAGGGACCTCAAAAGATCATCTAGTCCAACCCCCCTGCCAGAGCAGGATCACCCAGACTAAATCACACTGAGCATGTCATACTGTCCGAAGACAGATCTAGATTAGAGGAACAATATATGTATGAGAAATTGAGCTATCAATATTTTTTAATGGTTAATGTAAGCAGAGGCCATTACCAAAAAGATTATTTTTGTACTTCAGTGGAAAAGGCACCCCTTTTGTTTAACATTCTTTGTCAGACAAAACGAAATAAAAGTTCTGACTTTTTTTGGTTTGAAACCGTGTGTATGTGTGTGTGCAACCAGAGTCTTCTTTTTTTTCCTGCTTCCCCACATATTTCAATTGGCTGCAGATAACAAAACTATAGAAGAAACTATTTAATCTTTTCCATATTTCACAGAATCACAGACTGATTGAGGTTGGAAGGGACCTCTGGATGTCATCTGGTCCAACCCCTCTGCTTAAACAGGCCACCTAGAGCAGGGTGCCCAGAACCACATCCAGAAAATATAAATAAGAGCAAATACCTTTAAAAAGATATATGACAGATGCTCAGATATACGAGAGTTATTATTATTATCCTGACAGAAACAGAACGAATCTGTTGAAATAATGTGAGAAGAGCATGCAAGAAAGCATAATGTAGTTTAGAGTAGGCTTTTGCATTTAGCCAGCCAGCTATCACTGGGAAGGAGTCAAAGGATGAACTCCCCGGTGGAATCTAAACCCTCTCTCTGATGTCCCGTCACGGTACTAACACGTTCACCTGGAACACTCTTGACTTCCTACTGCTTCCCCTGCCATCTCTGTGGGACAGTGATTCCAGATGCAATATAAATATGCAAGTAGTCGCACAGGGGAAGGTGATCTTAGTAAGTGGTGCCCACTGAAGGGAAGTGAGGGCAGACAAATTAAAATAGATCTCTTGGCACTTCAGGTTAATGTCTCAGGAGGGACGAAGCTTTTGCCAGATTCATAGGAGAATTAGGGAGTTGAAGGAGATGGTCCAGCTTTATTTCACATTCCCAATTCACTAGAGAAATCAAAGAAGATGTGTCCTTGGATTTACCTTTTCCCCAAGTTTTTCCTTCTGAAAATCTATGTGTTTGTAATTCCTGGCTATTTCTGCTCCAGACTAACAGAAGTTCATGAACTCTGTCCCCTTCTTACCTTACTGAAACCGACACCCTTTTCATTCCCAGGGTGCTATTTGCTAGGAATGTCCAGATGTCATTTAAAAATGTTGGGAACAAAAATCTTCCCTGGGTCTTCTAACTCCATAGGAAGTCACTGCCTTAATTTCTCACTTCTACTTTTGAAGTGGCATCTTTTAAACCATTTTAGTAGAAATTCTCTAACCTGTGCAAAATTCTGTCTGAGCAGCCACACCTGTTGTCCATGTGTAATACCCCAAGTATGTAATGAGTGCTTTAAGTTGATTATAAACTTTAGACTTTGCATGATTTAAATCATGCTTCACAGCTTGGCTAAATAGTACCATAAAGAAAAGACCCAGTTTTCCGACTGTAACACCCCTACCCCGCTCCCAGAGAGAGGACTCTTGCTGTCTTTTCCTAAATGTTGCAAGGATGACTGTGATAGTGGTGAGTAAGAGATCTATAAATGGGTTCTGGTGAGGAGTAAACATCATGTGGTCGTTCACTTTGGAAGCTTGTTGAGTGGGAGGCATTTACTGAACCTTGGTGCACCCGCTATAATCGCTGATTTTCTATGAGGTGCTAATGGGATATGTCTGCTTTCTCCTTTGTAAAGTTGCTTCTTATAAACCAGGCTGCCTTAACAGAATTTATAAGGTTAAATTTATAAGGCTGTTCAAATAAAGACAAATTTTATTTAGGCTTCAGGTGATTCATACACGGCCTTTAATTATATAATATTAGCCCTGACTATGGTCACTTTATTATATATATACAGACAAAATCTGGATTCATTTCATGTTTCATCTTCATTCAGTTAACATGTTGTATAAGAACAGAAAATACTGCCAGTTAGAATGCCTTTTTTTCCCTTTTTTTTAGAGTAAATCTTCTATCTGTTTGCAGTTAACTACTTTGGGCATGTTTTCAGGCAACAAAAGGCAGATGCAACACTTAAAACTGTAATTTGGTAAAAAAAAAACGAGGTGAGATTTTGCAATTCGTTAATTTATGTAGACTTATTTTTGAGGTTGCATCTAGGTTGAATAGCACATAATTAAATAATTTCTTACATAAAAATAGCCATTGCTTTTGCCTGTGGTGAGAAAACTCAGAGAGCCAGCCTTTTTTGTCCCAGAAGTGAACACTGGCATCCCAGCGACTGCAGACACAACAGCCCAGCAGATCCTCAGATGGGGAACGGAGAAAGTCTTGAGGGCTGAAAAAAACCCCTCTAATCCCACAATTCAAAGAAAAAGCTCCTAAACTTGTGCTTATGTCCATCCTTAATCAGGGTAACGTTTAAGGATATGCTGACAAGTACATCCTTCTCTGTCACCTTTTTAAAATGGCAGGATGTGGCTCAGCAGAGTGAGGTTGATTGGAGTGTCAGGGGAGGCGCTGGTAGATAAGCTGCAGCAGCTGAAAGAATAACCAGGGAACATAACTGTGAGGATTATTAATGTACCATAAGCAACCTATTTTTGAGTTTACAGACTCCCATTGATCTCTGGAGGAGTTTGAGCTCTAAAAATAATGTGCCTTTGGGAGCTGGGAGAGAGAGAATTGGAGCCGGCCAGAGGGAGGTCTGAGTGGATTGGAGCATCATGGGGAGAAAATAGAGGGTCTGCTGACTGCAAAGGGAGTTCAGGTAGCAATTATAAGCAACCAGAGAGCGGAGAGAACACCTGAGAGAAAGATAATATTATTAGCAGGTGTTAAAATAGCACTGCTTGCACATGGTGTGCTTCAGACAAAATCTGGTAACAGTGGGCAGATTTTTCTCAGCACCTGAGCACCGAGACAAAGTTTATCATCAACAATTTGGTTGCTCCTGCATTTGGATGGCAAGTGGCAGGATTCTTGGGCACAGACATGTTTTTGTGTTAGGTTTTTTTTTTTTGCTTCTCCTGCTAATTAGCTGGTCCTGTAGGTGTTATGGCCTTGTTGTGACTGGAAGAACTGGTGACAGCAGACCTTTTGGTGGGCCCACTGCCCAGTGAGAGTCCTGTTCTGTGAGAGGGGGAAGAAGGGAGGTGCTTGTCCCACTGGATGGGATATGATGCCAGTTGACACCTTTCAACCCTGAGGTCATAAAGGTATTAAGAGATGTTAACACTGATTTCAGTGGGAGCTAGGTGTCAAAGGTTTGGGATCTGTGAGGAAATGAAGGGAGGACAAAGGAGTATTTGAAGAAATGGGGCATGTGGCTAAAAGTAATCCCATCAGACAGATTACTTGGATTATGAGCAACACAGTGATACAGTACATAACATCTTTTTGTTTTAGTTTGTAAATTCACTGACAGTTCCACAGCAAAGCAGGGGCAAGCAGGGATCTTGCATCTGGCCCCACAAATTTACCCTGACCCTCATTGAGTGGAAGACAGCATCTCTCGAGACAAACAAAGGCTGGCTGAGGCTTGAGAGCACCTCTGGAGACCATTCAGTCCAACCCCCAGCTCAGGACAGAGTAATCACTCAGGGAACATGTCTGGTCAGGTTTTGAGTATCTCCAAGGATGGAGACTTCACAGCCTCTCTGGGCAGCCTGTGCCAGTGTTTCACCACCCTGACAGTAAAACAAGTTTTGTTTCCTGTTTAAATTCCCCGTGTTTCAATTTGTGCCTGTTGTCTCTTGTCCTGCCACTGGGTACCACCCAGGAAAGTTTGGCTCCACCTTCTTCATACCCTTATCACCAAGTTCACTTGGGTCTTGGTGTGTGCAGCACAGTAGGGATGGTATTAGGAGTTCTGGTGATAAGAAAAGGCTAAACTACATGGAGAAGGTAAGTGTGAAGTTCCCACACAGGGCAGATTTCTCCTCTAGGATGACAGTCACAGGAACAGCAGTCTTACTATCTAAGATGCTGAATCTGCTAGAAAGGTATATTAAAAAAATCACATAATCTAAAAACCAAAAATGCTAAATCAGCTGTTCTTCATGCTACAAACCTACCCACGACGTGTGTGGAGGCAGAACCTGGCGTTGGCCTCTCAGCAGAAGGATCAGCAAACAGCTGTGACACTGTTCTGCTCGGATGTGACGGCTGCGCTCTGCACACCCTCCCTCTCTTCTGATCCTGGGCTGGAGCGCTCAGGTTTAATCACAGCTAGCAATGTTTTATCCGCCCACCACGAGCAAACAGTCACCTTGTGATACCGAGGAACAGGCACAGAACAGTTTGAAAGAGAAAGGAGAATACGTGGCTGAAACACAAGGAGAGCGTGTGTAGGCAGGCAGTAATTACAGAGGACAGGGTTACACGTGCGTGTGTATCCTGGGGAGCCATCAAATGCAGCCTTAAAGCTGGATTTTGTTTTTTGAGATCAGAAAGATAAGTACCTAAAATTACCTGATTGGGAGGAAATTTCAGCTGAAACAAAATAGAACCTTGCCTCACTGAATCGGGCTGCGAGGCCATTGTGGTGTTGGATTGCTAGAGGCCACAGCGCCTGTTAGTAGCACTACATGTGGTTTTATGTCCTCTTCCCTGTGGACAATGACACCCCCTCGCTTTTTTTTTTCAAGCCGAGTTAATTAACTTTTGACTTCTTTAGTCAAAAGTCACCAGCACTTCCAAGCAGTTAGTGCAAGCCATGCAGGGTTTCCCTTCATAGCACCCCGTTTCTCCGGGGAGGTGTTCCTTCTGAAAGCTAAGCAATCCCAGCCTTTTGAATGTCCCTCCAATACCTGTTCGGATGTGTGCAGCCTACACACACATCCAGGAGCCCCAGAGAAAATTCACTTTATGTAACAAACCGTGAAATATCTGTTGTTGTCATGGTTTTCTCTGTCCTGTGGCTTTTTTCTCTGCTTTCTAAGCTATTTGTTAAAGGTTCATGAGTTCAGTAGAATTTACCGGAACATAGAGATATTCCTCCCCTTCAAATACTTATATCTTAGCTGCTGAAACATATATGCTGAGAAAGTTATTGTCTTGAACTTTTGAAAGTTAATTGCAAAGCCTGTTTTCCTTAGTATTGAGCTGTCTGGAACTACCAATATCAACCGCAGCCACTGAGACCTCTTAACTTCAAAGAGAGCAGGAATAGACCCTATGCTGGGCTTCAAATTAGCTGTGACTATGCAGGAAAGAGTCGCTGGAGACAGGTCAATGGAAATTGCTCATCATTCCCCAGACAGCAGCTAAGCAGCCTCCCCCACCCCACTTTACATAAGTAAATGAATTAACTCCAGTGGGGTTTATCCAAACAGCACAGAAAATACTATGCTACTGTGCTTTCAGTGCG
This sequence comes from Porphyrio hochstetteri, assembly GCA_020800305.1. NCBI lineage: Eukaryota > Metazoa > Chordata > Aves > Gruiformes > Rallidae > Porphyrio > Porphyrio hochstetteri. The sequence continues at coordinate 133,429,723 of CM036905.1, forward strand.
GGTCTGTCATGAAAACTAAAGCAGAAATAGGGTGGGAGTGGAGTTGGGACAGAAGCAGGAGGAACAGGTGTGCTACCAAACAAAGAGAGACTGAAAAGGCCAATGGTATCCTGGGCTCCATCAGAAGAGGGGTGGCCAGCAGGGACAGGGAGGTGATTGCCCCTCTCTACTCTGCCCTCGTGATGCCCCATCTGGAGTCCTGTGTCCAGATCTGGGGCCCCCAATACAAGAAGGATGTGGAACTGTTGGAGAGGGTTCAGAGGAGGGCCACAAAAGATGATTAGAGGGCTGGAGCACCTCCCCTATGAAGAGAGGCTGTGGGAGCTGGGCTTGTTCTGCCTAGAGAAGAGAAGGCTGCAGGGGGACCTCATTGCAGACTTTCAGTACCTGAAGGGAACATACAAACAGGAGGGGAATCAACTTTTTAAAAGTGTAGACAATGGCAGGACAAGGGGGAATGGACTAAAGCTAAAGGAGGGAAGGTTTAGATTAGATATTAGGGGGAAGGTTTTACAGAGAGTAGTGAGGTGCTGGAATGGGCTGCCCAGAGAGGTGGTGGATGCCGCATCCCTGGAGGTGTTCAGGGCCAGGTTGGATGGAGCCCTGGGCAACCTTGTGTAGCTCCAGGCCTGGAGGTTGGTGGCCCTGCCTGTGGCAGGGGGATTTGAACTCTATGATCCTTGGGGTCCTTTCCAACCCAGAACATTCTATGATTCTATGATTAGATCCAATAGTTCTTTGATTTTTATCCAGTTGATGCCTCCCTACTGCAGCTCAGGAGCCCCCCACCCGTGCCCTGCCTGGCAGCTAGGGAAGCTGGGCACTGGGATGGGGCTTGGGTAGCAGCTACCCTGTACCGAGGGCAAAACTTGGGTCTTTAAAGTCCTGAGTTCTTAACACAGTCGTGAAGTTTCATCAGACAGAGATTGGGAGTGTGGGTGGAAAAAGCTAGTGGATCAAAAAGATTTGTTTCACGCCCACTCTGTATCCCCGGAGCCTGAGTGTAAACAAGTACACTGAGTGAAAGCAAAATTGCGAGTGTGGGGAATATATACTCCCCCTCACATCTTGCAGGTACTTTTCTGCATCCTCTGAACATACCTGTGAGGGCACCGATAAATGGTTAATTTCTGGGTCTTGTGTTTGTCACGCAGGTCTGACCAGAGAAACCGAATGGATTCCGATGAATGGAGATGATTTGAAGTATTTTATATATTTGTATGAAGACTAGGAACTTCCTAACTCTGCAACACCCCGAAGGAAGCTGCTTCTTTGTACATTTATATCAGCACTTTCTTGTCCGTTTTGTTTAACGTAGGACAGTACTGCTGAAACAAAACATAACACAGAAACTAGCAATGAATGTGTATGCATTCAGGAATTATTGTGACCTGAGGTGTTTGGTTTGGATTTTTTTAAAATATAATTATTTGCAGTTAATTTGCTTTCTTTCCCTTTGAAAAAAAAAAAAAAAGGACAGAAGATCTTTTAAATGGTGTGACAAAATGCAGAATAAATGAGGAATGTAGCATCTAATTTCCTGTTGTGTATTCCTGGTTATAGAACAGGAATCCTTTATTGTGTGTAATAAGGAAAAATTAATATTTAAAGGGATGCTTTTTTTCTGATGAGTTTAGCTAAATTCTTCTTTTGCTGTAGAGCCAAAGTATTCTTTGAGAATCTAAAATGCACTGGGGTTTTGATGTTTAAGCATCACCTTTACTTTATGCAATGAAAATACAAGATGTGAGCTAGCTGACAGAAAACCTGCAACCTTTACTCAAATGAACAGGTCAGCCAGCCTTGATGGAACACGCTTCTGAATACAGGTTGAAGAATCACTGTCTTCAAAAGCCTGAATAAAAAGGCAGCATTGAAATACTGCTGCTGAGTAAAAATCATGTATGATCACACCAACTCCTACGTGCGATGATTAATCCCTGAGGCTTGTTTTATATGGACTGTACATAAATAAACTGCTCGATGCGTATTCTATTTTTGGAAATGAAATTTTAATTGTTAGAGAAATCGCATACACTATGTCTCCTTGGGTCTCTCCTGTGTCATTTACTGTGAAGGGATAAGAGGAGCTGTTTTGTACTTATATTCTTCTACCCTTGACTGAAAACTCTCTGCCTGGTTCTCCTTTCTTCAGTTAAAATAAAGATAATTATTCTGGTTAGAAAACAGATTTCAGGTTGAATATTACTGACAGTGACAGTCATTTAAATCTTGTTTGCTACATCAAACAATACAAAAGCTAACACCGGCAATATTTTTGTATCTTAAGTTATTATTACATCTATTTGTATAGCTTTGTACAGGAAATTAGCTGTACTTGCTGCAGCTCAATCAAAAGGACACCCTTGAATTTTCTTCCTTTCAATATGCAATACCAGTGTTGCTTACTATCCTGCTTCATCCTTATATGCTCATGGCTGATTTCTCTTAACGCATTCTTCAGAGGTGAACATCCCCATAAGACGGGTTGAAATGAAAGTGTCAACAGGCAGAATGCATCAGGAGCCCCTTTCATCTACATACCGATAACATTAACATGTCTATTCAATCGAAAATGAACAATTTTCCCCTCACACTGCATTATCAGTCACTGATATTGGACTGCATTGTTCCTGCTGGTGTGGAAGTGATAAAAAGAGGCGAAAACACAATCCCATGAGCCAGAAGCATGTTGGAGGCGAGATGAGTCAGGGCCTCAGCTTTTATTATTCTTTACTCACTTCAAAAATACTCGTTTCAGAGAACTGCAGAAAGGTAAAGCCACATTTTTTCCCCCTCCTTTCACAGTTAAGAAATTTCATAGTGGAAATTCCAGGGGTGGGGAGAACTGGGACCACAACCCAGCCATCACATCCAAATGTGAAAAGAAAGAACCTCATCCCTGACACAGATATGTGATGCTTTTACCAGTTCTCAGCTCCTTGCTACGAAGTGGAGGGATGCCACCAGTAGCCATTGGAACAACTTAATGATGGGGAAGGGCTAGGCAGAATCACAGGATATTTTTTCTTAGCTGTGTTTTTGTTTGAAAAAAAATTTCAAAATATGTATCGTTTTAAACCATCTTGAGCCTGACAGCAATGGGACGTGGGGATCAGTGAGGACCCCAAGTTAGGTCTTAGCATTATAGGGGATCTTTGTTAAAGCATAAAATTAGCAAATCAGTTCTAGAAAAAATGAAGCTATAGAGGCTCTCTGTGTCTTGGATAGCAAACTGTTAACAACTGGTCTGCACCATCATGTGCTACTGATGTTACTGTTCATCTGAGTCTTTTGAAAGGGTCTGACATTGGGCACACGCAGACTGGTGAAAGATGCCTCAAGCATCTCTGCAGTCTGATGCTTCTGGTGTGGAGACATTTGCCCCCCAGATGTTATATTTTGGCACAAATGTAGGGAAAGATTGAGATCTTAAAATGAAGATGAGCATGGAAATACATAATAGCAGATCATGCTGAAATCATGACTATTCAGTGTGGTTATGTGCCAGCCTTTGTCAGTAGGAGCCAAACTCACTAACAGCCATATATTGATCTTGATATATCCCCTCACTAATGAGATGATACATGATCACCCCTTGGCAGTGAAGCCAGGGGAATGGTTGCAGCACAGCCAACAGTTATCACAACTGAACCACAGAGAGATAAACTCCCCTGCACCCCACGGCCCCTAACCTGCTTAATGAGGAACCCATGAAACCAAGCCAAGTAGCTGGATTTCAATGTCACCCCTACACTCTGGCCTCTACATAGTGCTGGTGTGACAGCAAATCAAAGAGACAGTATTGCCTCGGTGTCACTAAGCATGTAAAGCAGAGGAATAGTTCCTTTTGTTAACTCCCTACCCAGTTGTCTGCACGGTATTTTATGGGGTTTTTTTTTGGTCCCAGTGCTGTAAGAAATATTCCTTTAATCTAACTGAACACATTTTTCTGGGAATTTTCTCCACCGATGTGGTGGAGACATGTTCTGTTAGGAAACTAGAAATAGTTATTGCTCTGTGCCCAGGGCAAAGGGTTTAGTCTAATGAGACACCAAGACCCCAGCATGTTCTGAGAGAGACTTTTAACTGTTGGCCACTGAGCAAAAACATGGTGTAAGGGTTTCTCTGATCATCTGCGCAGAAAAATTCAAACCCATTTAACTTGGAGGTAAAGATAAAGGTAGAGATAAAACAATAATTACTGTTACTGGAAAACTTTTGGTGAGTTCAAATGTATTTCAATTGATGACTCTGGTTTAATTACTTTCAGTTAAAAGATTGTGGTGCTTCCACATTTCTAAGGCAAATAGTGTTCCTTGCCCTAAAACTCTGGAGGCTTGGCTTTATGCATAACTTGAGTTAATAGAACTGAATCGGCACTTTTGTGTTTTCTTTGATGGTGTAAGCTATGATTTTCAGTAGTAAAGGGACTGTCCCAGTGTTCTGCTTTACCTATCCTACCAGAAAAACATCTGTAGTTGCATGCAGCTGTGTTTACGGACACGAATTCCCAAAATCAAAGCCTTGAGATGCAGTTCATTGAGTTCAATGGCATCTTACTGGGACTGTGCTCAGTGCAATCACAAGGGTGATAAAGATAACCCTTTTATTTATCCCTTGTTCCACGCTGTCTGTAAATTATTTACGAGAAGATGTAATAAAAATCTGGCACTTTGGCCATTTTGTATTATAAAAAATTGATGTCAAGAGAAGAGAAGCAGAGAAGGCTGTCCAAGGAAAGCAGTCATATTTTTTGTGGTTATAGCTTTAGGGCCAAAACATTGAAACAATTTTCTTTTGCCCTTGTGACTAAGTCTTGGTTTCCTTAATGTTTGCACATTTAATTTGAATGAGTTTTTGCTTTATAAGTAAAGCAGCTTAAGTAATGTGCTTGCTAAAAAAAAATAAATCCTGATACTGGTATCTGAGCTGCCTAGTACTAATGTTGGATGAATAATTACAGAGGAAACTCCCCCAAATGCCAGCTTTTTAGTCCTTAAAAAGTACTGCAGCTTTGCTTCTTAATTTATACCCTAGAATACACAGTTCCCTAGAGAAAAAAACATAAGAGTTAGATACAAGAACAGTGAAACATGGTAAAAATCCAGTGTTCCCAAGTCTGTGGAAGCAGGCTAAAGGCATTTATAAAATAAACACAGATGTTCGCATCTTATGCTCGCTTCCCACTACTTTACTTTGCAGTCACCAGGAAGGGGATGTTTTCAAAGGTACCCTGCAGAAGGCTGGTGACTAACTGCAAGTGCAACAGCAAAGTGCAACAGCAGAGTGACAGTGTGGTGGCCCCGATACTGACTGTGGGTTTCACATGCACCAGTGGCTGACAAATCTTGTCTCCTAACTAATTAAATTTTATTTTGCCTGGATGCTGTACAGTGAAAAGTGATCTGATCCTTTGCTGTATTTTTAGTGAAACTGGAATTTTATTTGTCTTTCTTACAGATGCTGCATTCTTAGTAAATGTTTTTTACAAGTACTCTAATAGTTACTATTCAGAGTATTCTCCATCTAAGACTTAAGACTTTCTTAACTGATCATTTGCAGGGTCAGAGTAGGTCTTAACAGATCTCCCCTTCTATCAGGAGACTGATAATGCAAGTCCTGACCCGAGCACAAATGCAGGAGTCAGCCCATAGCTGAACTGGACTTTGTAATTATGCAGCAGCACACAGTATTTTCTGTCCTTCTTGGCACCTAGGTGTTGACTATGCTGTCCCTCTCTACTCAGCAGCGGTGAGGCTGCACCTTGAGTACTGTGGTCAGTTTTGGGCCCCTCACTTCAAGAAGGACATTGAGGTGCTGGAACACATCCAAAGAAGGGCAATGAAGCTGGTGAAGGGTCTAACAGACAGGTCTTACGAGGAGTGGGTGAGGAAACCAGGGTTGTTCAGCCTGAAGAAAAAGAGGCTACAAATACCTAAAAGGGGATTGTTGGCCAAGTGGGGGTTGGTCTCTTCTCCCAAATAACAAGCAGGAGAAGAAGTGGCCTCAAGTTGTGTCATGGGAGATTTAGATCAGGTATTAGGAAAGATTTCTTCACCAAAAGAGCTGTCAAACACTGGAGTGTTTTGAGTCACCATCCCTGGAGGTGTTCAAAAGACATGTAACTATGGTGCTTAGGGACATGGTATAGTGGTGGACTTGTCAGTGCTAGGTTAATGGTTGGACATGATGATCTTAAAGGTCTTTTCCAACCTAAATGATTCTGTGGTTTGAAGTTTGGACACAAGGGGCAAGTTTCACATGCTTGCTTAGACATGAGGGGATCCATATGAGTAGAAAGACCTAATGAGTGCAGTGGGAGAACAAAAGAGGGATCAATTCCTAGGTGGAATTGAGAAGTAAAAGAGGGCATAGGTGTAGGTTTCTGCTTTGAGAAACAAGCTAGGGAGCAAGAGTGGATTCAGGACTACCAAGATCCATGCTGCCATCTTCTTTCCTCCTGCTTGGATTTTCTAACAGGCAGGTCAGCAGGAACACTGGAGCAGGCCCAGCAGGCTGGAGAAAGGTACATGCTGGGCTGACACACAACTAAAGAATGTTTAGAGAAAGGCCAAAGGCTGTAGGAGACATCTCAGGGCCCTTTAGATCCGTACTGTTACTGTACTGAATAAAAACTACCTTGTTCCTTACTCCCCACCGAGAGTCCCGGTGCATGCTCAGGTGCTGATTTGGAGATGCAGCATGAGTGCTGGAAGAAGCTGGGCAGGGGAAGGCTGTGAATAATTAGACCTCTACTTCTCAGTGTTGCTGTTTGCCCTCACAGTTGCTTCCAAAGCTGCCTGGTGGCCGTATCTAGACTGAAGAAAGTCAGGAGAATACCCAAATCCGTGCTTTCCTATAGAAACCAGGATAAGAGAACAAAGCCTTAACTTTTACTGCGCAGTCAAGTATCAAAGGCACACACACACACAATCAAATACAGCACCCTGCCCTGTGAAACACATAGCGTCCTCCTCCTCCCTCTTTCCATGGCAGCCACATGTCACTGGAGCTAGGGTATGGTTTACCAGCCCTCTGCCTTTCACAATGTTCTCAGCGCTGCTCGCATACTTCCCGCATGCACATCCGTGCACTCATCCCCCATTTTTATTGCTGAAGGTTAACAAGGATAAATGAAAGCCTCCAATGCCACTTTCTATGGCCAGTTTAGATATCTCAGATAATCTCCTGTGAGGTCACCCACCTCTTCTAAATGTCACGCACGCATGTGATCTGAAAGCCTTCACAGACTGTCCTCACGCCTGAATGACATCCCAGTGACTCAGGCACTAATGTCTCCGAATGAGGCTGGGTCTTCGTTACCTGCTTCAACCCTTTCTCCCATAAACTGCTGCTGATCATCCTCACGCTGAGAGCTATCAACCAGGGCAGGGTGAGGGGGGAGAGCTTTGTGAGACAGGGAAAATGAAACTAGACGGCACCACACGGTTGAGGAAATTCAGTTAGCATCAAATTCGTATAGCTCTTGTGACACAAATGGGACATCTTGGCTCTTCCCTGGCCCTTGGGAAGCGAGGAAGGTGCTCTGCCTATGCCGTGTGTCCGGCAAGGCAAGTGAAAGCTGTATGTGCTACAGTCATGTTGGTGACCTAAAACCAAGGCCCAGACTATCTGCTGGAGCAGTGCGGCACCTCACCATCCACAGTCGTTCAAGCTATGCTGGTTTGTACCAGCAGTCGCTTTTGTCTGCAGCCTCAGAGAATCAGGGGAAGAGAGAGACACTCAAAGAGTGTAGTCTGGATGTGAGGAAAAAAGACAAACAATATCCTTCCCAGGTGAACTTCATTTCATGGACTGGTATTTCACGTGTGAAGCACAGAGCCCACCAGTGGTCATGTGGAGAAGGGTCTTAGTAGGTCATGGGCTCTGGAGGAGCCTGGGGAAGAACACGATGCAGAAAGGCATCAGGTGGGACTGCAAACTCCCAGACCTCAGCCCATTGTGGTGGCAGCAAGCCAAGGCATAGGGGAGGGAGGGCCAGCGACCTCCCCTTTCCTCCCTTGAACTCCACCAGAAGCTGGGCTCTGCCAGCCTGGTCTGTCACATGGTCAGGGTTTCTGCCCTGCTGTCCTGCAGGGAGGTTCTCACATCCATGTGGAAGAAGCTCAAGGGGGCCAGGATTTCTAGTCCTTACCTACAAATCATTGTCTATCCCAGCCCTCTGAGAACTTCTTTAGTTTGGCTGTGTTTTCCACTGCAAAGTCATTCCAGCCTGCATGAGCAACAAGTGAAACAGCGCGCTGGGGAAGTGATTTTGTGTTGCAGGATGGCACGGTTATTTCAGGAAATGTATGTGCATCGGTGCAGAGCCATTATTCCTCCAGAATTTGGCTTGTTGTGCCCCAGCATTCATGCTGGTGCTACATCACCCAGCAAATCTTTTCCAAGAGCAGCTTCCAACTCAAAGGGGTCTTTCTCCTGCACCTGTATTGATTTGGTGCAGGACAGAATGAATCTGACAGAAGAACATCTCTGTTGTTGCATTCTTGCTTATTGAATTTTTTTGGTGTACTGATATTTTGCATACCTTGCTCCTTCTCTTCAAGGAAAACAACCAAAGGCAAGGCACCTCCAGAAATGCAAATTCCTAATACCCTAATATCCAGAAAAAGAACTATATCTACTCTTCAAATTTCAAGTAAGATGGAAAACTACCCACTTTGTCTATCTTTATGTGAGGTAGGGAAGAAGAAGAAAAAAGAATGAAACTCAGATGTCAGGAGTAGTGGAGTTCATTTCCACACTACTCCAGCCAGTTGTCAAAAATGCATTCTTCAAGGATTGATCTCAGAAGTGCTCAAGTCATGACATCCCCAGGGAGCAGCTTTTTAAAGAGCAATGACCTTCCAGTGGCTCTTCCTGTGAAGAGAAGCAGTGCTTTCAGGAGGGCTCTTTGCATAATGTTTGTCCCATAAGTTTTCAGCTTACCAACATGCTCAGAAAGTTTTCCAAACAGAGCAAATATAATGTCTCCAAAGCATCACATACCAGTGTGTATCCCAATTTTTTCCCTCTTTAAGGCTTTTGTTTTTCACTTGTGTGAATCACCAAGACCTGATAAGACCTCATAGTTCAGAGGACTTGGTTATTGAAGGTTTATCACAAGCAGAAGATCCTAGGGTGCAGCACACAGAGGGATTCAAAAGACTATCTAATCCACTTCCTGGTCTCCAAACCCAAGCAGCTTTACTTGCCTAAATCCAGGTAGATTTGTAGGGAATATATTCTTTACAGCGTACTTTAAAGATCCATCCATGATGACACTTCAGAGATCCATCCATGACAGCAACCCTACACCTCCCTAGGCTACCTATCCTAGCATTTTATCTTTACTGTTAGAATGTGACTCCTGATTAAAGGTGGTATTATTGGCCTGCATAACTGTGACATATATATATATGATAATACATGTGATGGCTGTGCAGGAAACATACAACACTGAGTAGAGCAATCAAATTAGAAAATAATGTCAGTCCTCTAAGTTTCTATCCTAGGGGTGAGCAAGGTAACCTTCTATTTCCCAAGTCATGATTAACTGGCATGCAAGGAACTCTTCAGTCTCGCGATTTTCTAGGTCAGATGGCAAAAACAATGAGTCTTAACAGAAGATGAGCTGGTTCTGGTCAGTAGAACTAGAACCTCCCAGTCATGTGGAGCTTCACCTTCTCTATAGACCAAAACCAAAACAAATCCCCAACCACTGCACCAGACAGAGGGTGTAGCTCAGCACACAGTTTATTGCCTTCACATGCAAGTAACTCAAATGAGTGTGCAGGTGATCAGTGTTATTAGAAATGGTGTAAATCAAATCAAAAGAGTCAGGGCACAAAATTAGATAATAGCTTCCTCAGCAATTGCCCTAGCTGGCATTTTTGGTTGTGATGAAATGAAAGGTGAATGTAAGAAATAATGCCAGAGCACATTTCTTGTCTGAATAGTCTTAGGAAGTTGAGATGACGCTTATAGCTGAGTTGAAGTTATATAAGAGGACTACAATAGTTTTGGAAAACCTGGACCTTTTTTTTTCTTCTTAACATGAAATTTCACCACTAATAACAACCACAGAAAAATCTTTTTCTCTCCCATCCATGCAGGTTTATTATATGAGGAAAGAATTCTAACTTCCCAGCAGACCACTGTCATCCAACACATCAACACCATCCAAAAGTATAAGCAGCACGAAGGCATCCATTTTCACGTAAGCTTTTAAAAATAACATGTGGAAACAGGCCAAGAGGAGAAAAACTTTACTCCTCCATCCTTACACATAAGTACCATAGTGATGCCTGCTTTTATGGCAGTGCCAGCTTGTACAGGAAGCCAATGTTAAATAGTTGGAGGTTGAACAGCTTGGCTCCCCTTGGACCTAACATCAGTGACCTTTAGAGGACTGTGCAAACCAGAAGCTGGTAAATATTTGTTTCTAAGAGAAACATTAGCAGCAGTGACTTATGCACTAGCCTCATGGGAGGGCAGTTGACAGCACTATCTGAGAGTTTCTAAAGTGCCCCTTGCACACAACACTGCCCTGAACCAAAATGGACAGGTTGGTGTCACCTGGATAACAGGATCACTGTATTTTAAGTAAGTAGGAAGGACACGGTCATGAGGGCTGATGGCCATTAGAACTGTTTAGCTGCCTGAAGGGACCCTGGTCTCTAAATGCTCATTCTGCCTTTGAAAATGCGCTGAACAATTTTGATCCTCATGTCTTAGCAATACCTATTTATTCTCTCTGTTCATCTTTGTGGTCGAGAATGTCAATGTTTGGGAAACTAAAAATGGCCTGTAGGAACTGAAGTTCTCTGCAGTACCTCATTTGTGGGGGTTGTGGTTATGTACTGTAATTCTGGAGGCTGTGGAAATGTGATATTTTCTCCAGTAACCCTTTTCTGAAAAATACGAAGAAGAGTAGGAGAAAACAAGCCTTGTCTGCCTAGCTGAAAAAAAACCCAACCAAGAAAACCAAACAAAACAAAAGGCAAAAACCAAAGACTTTTTGGTCATTTAATGAAAACATTTATAGGGGGTGAACAGTAGGAAACCATCCTGCAAGTCTGTCTGCTTCTGAAGTGAAATCAGAGGTAGCAACAGCAAGGGCAGCCACACAATGCTGGTGGCTGAAGACTCTGCTCCCTAAAGTGACAGTGAAGGCTGCAGCATGGGAGTATCTGAGCAGAGATTATTGCTGCCCTTCCCCAGCCTTGCTCACTAAGGCCTGCTCACCCCATACAGACCTCTGATGTGATGTCTACACACCAAGAGTTGACACATTGAAAATCTCGTGCTGTATGTAGAAGCTCATGAGGTTCTCTTCTGTAGTGGATGAAAGGTTCAGTTGTAAAGTGTATGACCTTTATCACAGCCTTTATTCCAATATGAACATTGGGAGCTGAATACACCCAGCATATCAGGTAAGAAAGCTGGTTTACAAGGCAGAAAAATTAAGGTAAGGCAGAAAAACTAAGCTAAGGCAGATACTTTGCCCCTCGCCCCCTCCCCCCACCCCGCCCCCAGCTTTTCTGTGCTAAGAACATTGCATTTCTGCTCTTACCAGGGTTGATAGAAAAATTTCCTATTGGCTTCAAAGGGATGAAAACCAGCTTCTTTTTCCATAAGCTGTAAACTTTGAACTGGAAGAGATTAGATCACACAGCTCATTTGGAGAAATCTGCAAAATACAACCCCCTGCAGAACTTCTGCCAGACTTTGCACTGCTGTTTTGTTTTGTCAAAGGCAAATAAACCCACTCGGGGGAAGGCAGACAGATGATCTGTATGGTGATTGCTTTAATTTTCTCTTTATTATTTCTCCTTATGGCCTCCTAACCATAGTCAGGAGCAGTAGAAATATCAGGGGGTGCAGTCTGTTTGCGTGGATGGCTTGTTATTTGACACGTATGGCTGCTGGGTGTCAGAATTGAGTAGATACGGCTATTTCAAGGCATCTCCTGAACTTGATTGTTTTCTCTTCAAGGGAATGTCATCATCCAGCCCTGGAAATGATTTTAGGGTGCTGATATTGGGAAGTATGGGAGAATACAAGTAATGCAATCTATCTCTTTAAAAGCCTTTGCTTACGTAGTGTAATGGAAGTGCTATGCTCGCAGCACACAGTAGCTCCCTGCGTAGTGATGGGCTGGAAGTCTGCCTCAGACCTAGTTTGTGAAGATAATATATTAATTTTGAGGGGTTTTTTTTAACCAGGCCGTAGGCACATTCATATGCTACTGTGAGCTAAATGAAGGTGTAAGCACAGAGGCTATCTATTCCTCTACATATATAAACCTGCTTACCTTTCAAATCATGTTTCCTCTGACCAGATTTGCCATTTTATTAGTGAAAATTAAGGAAATTTTCTTTGTGGTAACTTGCTTGTTGGACCATAATTCAGGGAAGAGGAAGACTGGAAGAGACCATATGGTAGGGAAGATATGGCTGTACTCTACCAAGATGGTCAGCATTGGCCTAAACTGCTCTAGTTCTGTCATTGTATGACTCCCAGAGAGTACTAGTAATGTTGTTACTTGTAATTTTAAAGATTTTGGAGCACGGGCATTTGTTTTTCATCTCTCCCTTTCAATGTCTGGGCACCCAAATTTACACTACTGTACAGTTGCTCCATTTAATCGCATTTCTCATTTAACTCCAGCTCTCATCTGCATCCTCCAGTTTGATGTGACCCCTTGTCAGGATCAGAAAAGGTTCCTAGACATCAGTGCTGCCTCCACAAATGGGGAAGCAGATACAACTGGACTAGTTTTGTGTGTGTGTGTGAGGACTCTGGATTTTCTGGAAGGAGCATGGCATCCTGCTGAAGTGTCTTTCCCACCCTCACCCTCAAAGAGCAGTCTTTTTACTGCAGGAGAAGTTTTACCAGTCCACCTGAGAGGACATCTCTGTCTGACTTGCATCCCTCAGGAGTGCATGTAGTTACCCCAGGTGCATGGTTTGGTGCCTCAGCAAGGCTGGAGCGTCCCATCCAAGAGCTGCTGACTTCTAATGTCAGACAAGTCCCACCATTCTGCTGAGAGACACCTAGTGCCCTTGAGACGTGAGCCACTTGGGAGACCAACAGACAGATAAAGTTTTGCAGCATTAGGAAGGTGATTTACTCTTAGCCAATTTGAACTGTATGTTTCCCCTCAAAGGGTTTCACAGGTTTCAGGTCCATCTGTCCTATTCTTCTCTCCTTACCTGTCTGCAGTTCCATTTCTTCAGTGTGACAGAAGAACTAACATGCAGTGATGACTTCTCCACTTCATGCACAATCTAAAGGTCCCCGAAAGCCCTGCCATTGTATCAAGGAAAAGATGTGGCACTGTCAGGCCAGGTGCATATTGCTGGGGCTCAGAGCACGGGCCATCTATGTTCACTCCCTTTGAAAGTCACTTATGCCAATCCTTGCTCTAGGCAGGTGAGACCAAAACAAACTTGCTGAAGACCACCCCCCCAACTCTCCTCCCAAAAAAAAAAGTCAATATCTCTACTGCCTTTCAGTTGCATTTAAGGAGGCTATGTGGCTTTCCTTCTGGGCAGGCCAACCCTTGCACTTCCCGTAAGGAAGATGATATTTGTGTTGCTGCTGGAACAAGAATTCTAAAGTAAAAATTAATAAAAATGAGCTCACAGTATTTTAGTTCTTGGACAGTGCCTTGCAGATGAGGGGTTTGGCTCACCACTATCCACAGCTTGTATGCAGGCCCAGTATGCATCCAGATTATACCAGGGGAAGAGAGGAGATGACTGAAGCCACGGAGTGCCAGGCCTTTGTCCTGGAGAAGAAAACTTAGCATATTTAGTCCATTTTTTATAACTACCCTAGAAATTTCTTCCAGGAGTGGAATTTAGAGACTGTGTCCAGTGTGGAGAGAGATGTCTCTCTCCTTGTTTGGTCCACAGGGCCACTGCTACTACCTTATACCACTGCAGACTGGCTCTGAGTTCAGCCCAACAAAAGATCGGTGAGGTTTGCTAGTTACACAATATTCAGTAATTAATGAAGATCTGGAGGGTGAATAAAACACATCTCATCAATGCCTCTGCCATGCTCCAGAATGTCTTTATGCAGTTGAAAGTCAAAAGGCCCTCTACAAACTTGGTGGTTTGCCATCCATCACCCATCCTTCGGCATGTCCAGTTCATTCCAGCTGCACTCAGTGTAGTGAGAGGGCTTGGGTGCTCTCCCTTAGATGTCTCTCCCACTCTCAAATCTCAGATCTTCTGAGCAAGTGAAGTAGTGTTAGCAGGTGTGGGTACAATCCTTTCAGTCCCAAGGGTAAGCCTGATTGTGGAGGGACTGAGTCCAGAACTACTAGGTAACATGCTACTGCTGCTAATGATGATGATGGTGATGTAATAGTGTACAGATTCTGGGAACATGCTTAATGATTAATTGTGGACATCAGATTCTCATTATCTCACAGAGTAACAGCATTAACAGCAGCTGATTACAGTGTAACCTTCAGTTTGCTAAGCAACAGTCTATATCTTAGAGAGCAGTTGCTTGAATGTGAATTAGGGAGTGAAAGAGGACGGAAGAGCTGAATCCAAACCAGCTTATGTGGAAAGCACTGCAGTTTCAGAGAGACCTCTGCAGCCTGCAGCAAAGTCCATGGAGGCTCTTAGCTTTACTTCATCTGTATGGTTTCCTAATAGAGGAAATTGTCATTTGTGTTTTCTCCTCTGTGGTCCCAAAGCACTGGCTGTTCCTTATGCTTCTATCCCTACAAAACCAAATCCCAGTTCTAATTACAAGTAAATGCATTAAAGGACCATTGCACCATGGGGACCCAGTCTCCATTTCCTTGTCATTTTCCTAGACTTGAGGTGTGTATCCCAGTTATACTGGTTCCATACTGGACACGGTGTCACTAGGAGCATAGAAACAGAATCACAGAATCACAGAATCGTAGGGGCTGGAAGGGACCTCCAGAGATCATCAGGTCCAACCCCCTAGCTGCCAAAGCAGCTCCCTAGCACATATTGCACAGATAGGCGTCCAGATGAGTCTTGAATATCTCCAGAGAAGGAGACTCCACCACCTCCCTGGGCAGCCTGTGCCAGGGCTCTGTCACCCTCACTGTGTAAAAGTTCTTCCTCATGTTGGTGCGGAACTTCCTGTGCTCCAGTTTACAGCCATTGCCCCTTGTCCTGTATCCACAGAGCACTAAAAAGGGGCTGGCCAATTCCCCCTGCATCCCATACTTAAGATATTTATAAACATTAATTAGGTCCCCCCTCAGTCTTCTTTTCTCCAGGCTGAACAGCCCCAGCTCACTCAGCCTTTCCTCACAGGGAAGCTGTTCCAGGCCCTTAATCATCTTCGTAGCCCTTCTCTGGACTCTCTCAAGGAGATCTCTGTCCTTTTTATACCAGGGAGCCCAGAACTGGACACAATACTCCAGGTGGGGCCTGACCAGGGCAGAGTAGAAGGGGAGGATCACCTCCTTCGTCCTGCTGGCCACACTCTTCTTGATGCACCCCAGGATCCCATTGGCCCTCTTAGCCACCAGGGCACACTGCTGGCTCATAGCCAACCTGTCATCAACCAGGACCCCCAGGTCCTTCTCCACAGAGCTCTTCTCCATCAGGTGGACTGGTGTCTCTGCTGCGGGGGCAGAGCTGGGAGCTGCTGGGTGTATTCGGCCACAGACAGAAGGGGAAGACCCAGCTGTCCTGCCATTAGTGGTCACATAGCTGAAAACTGCAGCTTTTGCTACTAGATATACCCAAGCAAATAAAGTTTGAGAACCCAGCTCAACCAGTCACGAGGACTTGGGGAGGCAGGAAGGCTTGATGGGGGTCAGGAATGTTCCTTTTAGGGCAAGGGCACCTCCACACATGCAGAAGTGACCTGTGATGTGCATAGCTAGGGCTATACGTGTCCTCATCACGCAAAGCCACCACGGTCTCTGGGCAGCCCTGAGCTGAATGCAGGGAGGAGACCTCCTGTGCAGGGGCTTCTCTGCCCCAGCTGCAGAGTAGACAGTGCTGGCTGTCCAGAGGGAAAAGCAAGGGCTCAATGCAAAGCATCTCTCGTGCCACCAGGACATCAAGGGGGCAGACAGACCCACCATGCAGAAGGTGAAAACTGCCCTCCGCTGTGAAGCGCTGTGAAGGCTGTTAGAGCATCTGCTCTGAAACTGGCTCATTAAAATACACATTCACCTTCTTTACCCTGAAGCTGCCTTGCCTGACTCATCCCACTGCAGTCTCTCTGAGACAGGAGCCCAGGTTAAACAATTCCCCAGCTTGTTTTTTGTTTAGTGTGGAAGCTCACATCTAACCTGCTGGGAGAGCATGAGAAGCCATGGCTACGTCTGTCCTTGTGGGAGGTGAATGGAAGGGAACCTGGAAAAAAAGGGAGAGGAAACAAACAAGGAACAGGCTGATTGAAAGACTTTTATTTCATGTTGCTTCTCATGGTTTGACATGGGATGGTTTCTCACACTGGTGTAGTTAGTGCTCACATAACCCGTTTGGGGCATGGCACCCCCAACCCAGATCTACCAAAAATATTTCCTCCTCTCCTCTCATTTTCCTCAAAAACACAGGAAACTGCCACGTAGGCATGGCTTAGCCTGGCCTTGCATATGGCTTTGGCTGAGATCCCTGCTCTGACTCCTGATTACACTCAAACTCTCTTTCTCCCCATTGGCAGACAGAAGCTTACACTCAGCTACAGTTTCTTGCCAGCATCAGATCCCTCCTTGGTGTCACATGGATGGATAGAGTGCCTGAGGGTTTGCAGACTCCTACTGGCTGGGGGATGCACTGCCCTGCGCTGATTTACTGCTCTCTCCACTCACCGGGCAGGGGCAGAGTGTCCTGTGAGCACCTCCATCTCCTTCCACACATGGACAGTGCTTAAAGCTATGAGCATCCCCAGACTCCCCTTGTGAAAATGGAAACCTCACAGCCACCTCATTGAAGCCAGTAACTTTCTCCTGTGCTTTTATACACAGACATGATCTCACCATATATTGCTTGTAGCTGCAAGAAAATGTCTCCTTCTTGCTGTTTTGCTCTTAAAGTCTGCTTTCCCAGGCTAACCGTCTTTTGCTTTAAATAGATGGAGTGACCCAAATACTATTGTGAACGATTATTCAAGGATGAAGTACAGACTCTAGTGCAATGATTTTTACAAGACAACTTAAATCAATATGGCCTTTCTGATTAGTATTTTCTAGAAAACCTGTATGCTGCATCATCCCTATCACATTCATCATTTGGCTTCACTTTTGCCCTATTTCTTCATGTGGTACATTATCGAGCATCTGAAGCATTTGCTCTGTTGTCCTCTGGACTGCACTGATTTCTTCTGGAACAAAGTGTAGCCTAGAAATACTCTGCTATGGATTTTTGTAATGAAAACCTTTGAGTAAGCCACTTGTTACTAGTGAGCCTGGTTTTACTTGCACAAGTCTTTTTATAACCTTTGCTCTTAAAAAATAATTGGGAAAATTTACAATGGTAATTGACGTGTTTATTAACTGATGACCTACTTGCAAGATTAAACCAAATACAGCATTGCAACTCAGGCCATTTTTCAGCTTTATATAGTTAAAAAAAAACCCGAACCTGCAAGTTCGGAAGGCAACATTTTTCCCAGTGCACCTCTGAATATTCTTTTTTATTGCAGACTGCCTACTGTACTGGAGCAATCATTTCCACAGAAAATAAATACACTAAAAGCCTGAAATCTAAATCTAATTTAAAGTCTAAATGATGCACATGATTAAAAATGTACTATCTATTCCCAACAAATCATATATTATTGAAACACTAATGTTTCCCTAATTTTAAGCACCATCTAGTGAGTCAAACATTAAATCTGATTTTCCAAATTACAGCCGAGAAAACTAGGACCATGGCTTGACTGCATCCCACCTAGTGCTAGCCCTGTTCCCGAGATTCATAAGTTAGCTGCTCTCTTGCTAATGGACATTAAATATTCCTCCAAAGGTGCCAAAGACCTGAGCTGCTGTCTGGAGATAATTTGTCTGTTGACAAAGGAAGGTACCGGCTGAGTAGGCTCCCTGGTTAGACAAAGCTAACTGCCTAAAAGTGGAGCAGGGAGAAACCTCATTTTGATAATGATAATCTTTTTATTTTGCTGCTCCAGAGTAAGGGACTGGAAAGGATTTGGCTTTATTTCAATTATAAGTGAAAAAAAAATATCTCTGAGCAAATAAACAGCTTCATAAGGATCATGATTCTTACTATTTCTATTAGCTGGCTTGCCATGAAGATGAAGTAAGTCTGAGAGGGAATCACACAGCAAATCTGCATACAATTATATCCAGCACTGGTATTAAATCAGTTCAGTTAAATCAGCACTGGCTCCTGTGGCAGCGCACTGTAATCTGCTGGCAACCAACCTGTACAAACGGCAGCTTGTGTGCAGAATTCATCTGGAGAGCAGGCGATGCATGACCAGTTTGGTTAACGTGGCATCACTCTGGGCACAGGCCTCATTTGGCCTCTCCTAAATTACAGTGAGTGCTATCCGAGTCAATCCCAGCGTCTCTGGCTTACTGTTGTACATGAAACATTTTACCAGCGCTGGGGGTTGTTGGCCATGGCTCAAGGAGAGAAGACCAGTCCAGTTCCTGTGCATCAGGTGGGTGTCATGTGCCGAAGGCCTGTCCTGCTGGTGGGTCCCCCATTGCCTGCCCAGCCAGTGACTCACCTCTGCTGCACTCTGGGTCAGGGCACTACATCTGCTTGGCAGGCTACACAGCAAGGGACCCAATCCGGGCTACAGAGACCTCTCAGCTGCCATATTTTTAGGTTTCCTTCCACTCTTCGCTGAGCATCAGCTCCTGTCCGTGTCACCTCCCAGCCCTCAGACTCAGAGCAGTCATGGCAGTACAGGTGAAGGGCTGGTGGACGACAAGAACTGTTGGCAACGAAGACATGGTGCCAGGACTTGCTTTTGCCAGAACTGTTGCAGAAATGCTCCTCAAACTCAGTCCTGCACAGAAGGTGCAGCCCCCTCTGCTACCCCGTGCTCAGCACTCATTCTCTGGAGGGGAAGAGTGATGGTGCAGTGCCAGCTTGATGTTTTGAAACAGTGGAGATTAGTCTACACCTTGTTATAGATACCTGGTACCTTACAGGGTTAAACTGGGGGAAGCAGCATCTTTAGGAGTGGCAGCATTTAAGGCCTGGTCCCTCATCACCAGCATGCATGGCTGCCAAGGGGGTGACAGAGCTACCTGGTCTCTGGCTTGTCCAAAACAGGAAAATCATCAAAACAGAAGTTTGACTTATCTACCTGGCCTTGCTAACAACATCTGTAATACTCTAGAGTTGTCCTAAAATGGACATGGGACATAGGACAGTAGCCAAGCCACTGGGAAACAGAAGAAATCATCCCTTTATTTCTTCATCTCCGCTGCCCATACATGTAATTTTGTTGGTAAGGGAGAATATTTTTTAGCAAAATCCTGATTTATGGTCTATAATGTCATGATGGAAAGTAAATCAATCAGTAAATCAATTTCCAGAGCTATATAGCAATGAAAAATGATGGGTTTGGAGTCCTTCCCCACAAACAGAGCAGAGCATGTGTAAGTATCAGTCTGCTTAGCAAGAGAGCTTAGGATCACTACAGCTGTCACACAGCATGCATGATCCACATTAGGATCCAGACAGCTCCCAAAAAACTCTCAGTTACAGGGGTGAGCTAGAATTTTATGACATCATATAAATAAATACAAGCAAATACAGAAAAAGAGCTTTACCTTATGCTTCAGGAAAAGGTGAAATTTTTCCGTCCTGAGGGATCCTCCTGCCCCAGTATCTGTTGGCTCGTGATGCAGCAAAGTAGTCTGGCATTTATCAACCCTGTCAAGATTTGTGAGTCCAGAGCATGTTTGACCTGGAAAGAAAAGTGTCAGGAGGAGATTCCTGAACACCTCCACCCAGAGTTACACAGAAGAAAAAAGAAAAAAAAAAAAAAAGCAAGCTCTGAGGGATCAGCATGTGTAGCTCGCCCAGAGCTACTATTCCTGGTAGAAATTAGACCCTGAAGGATCCGGGTGAAAATCAGGCATAATCCCCATATACGTGCTTCTAATTGGGACAAACTGAAAGTGAGAAAGCTGAGCAAGCCACCTCTGTCCCATCCCTGGGGGCTCTGGGCTTTTTCCCAGCTGGTAACTGAGAGCACAATTATGCAAAGCCTCCTCCATAAACAGATTTCGTTTTATTATGGCCGAACTGGGGGAATCTATTTTTGTCACCGCTTTGTGAAAATGTGTTACCCTTGTGATTTCCAGCCAGGTCATTCCAAGTCAGCTGCTTTGGCTGTGGCTGTCAGTGGAAGCTTCTCCGTTTGCCCAGTCTCTGTCCCCTCTGCTTGCCTGCCTGGGGACGGCCTGGGGCAGGGGGGGACGAGGGGATGCGCCTGTGGCTATTCTGGTAGCGGTGAGTTATGGTGGTGTCATGTGAAGCAAAGAGCCCAGAAATGCATGTCAAATCAAACCAGTGACTAATCATGATATTTTGGTTGTCTTAGTGCCTGCCGGGCAAAGATTTATGGGCTCAATATCTTCATGTAATAATCCCCGGGTGCTGATTTGATCTTCAGCTGGGTCTTCTTAGGAGAGTGCGAAAAGAGGACGAAAAGGGGTCTGCTGTCCCAGGGGTGGCGAGGGCTAAACTTATCTGAGTTTGAAATACAGGCAAGGGAGGAGAAAAGCCAGTGCTCCCTTCTCATCCGTGTCTCCTCAGAGCCATGCGCGGGCAGCCAGAGAGGATCTATTTGATCTGCCTACAGAGCAAGAAGGGTCGAGGGCGACGGCTGAGCAGACACAAAGTGTCATTTGTTGGGATTGCCATCTAGCTCCCTCATCTGTCACCTGATGGCCAGTCAAGCAAGTGCTCGGCACAACCGTGGACCATTCATCCTTGCACAAGAGACGGAGGAGAGAAACGTAAGCGTCCTGCAGCTGTTGCGACATTCAGCTGTTTTTTCTATAAATGAATGCATTGAACTCACTACAAGTCTACTAACTGTTCCCCTATGCCAGGCAAGATACTTGTCTTTTGTGTTGTTTTTTTGTTTTACTTTTTTTTTTTTGGTTGGGCTTTTCTCTAACAACTGGAGCTCTGCTGGGCATTCAAGCAATGGCTGTCGAGTAGGGCAGCTGTTTCAATACCTAATTGCATTTTAGCTTTAATAACTCAAGGGGAAAGTGTTGCCTACCATGAGCTACTTCCTCTCCTACTGCAAAGCACACTGTACCACCGTGCTTGCTCAGTACCAGATGCTGAGAGCAGAGGGCTTCCTGTGCGACATTTTGCTGAAAGTGAAGGAAAATGAATTTCCTGCACATAAGTCCCTGTTGGCATGCTCCAGCGACTATTTCCGAGCCATGTTCAAAAGTTATACCCAAGAGTCTAAAGCCACCGTAATTCACCTGCAAGTCATCTCACCCACCGGTCTCCAACACATCCTGGATTTCATCTACACATCCTTGCTGCCCCTTTCCTTTGAAAGCCTGGAGGATACCTTGGAAGCTGCAAGCTACTTGCAAGTGACTGACGCTATTGGCTTGTGCAATCAGTACTTAGTTAACAATCTTGCCTTGGAAAACTGTTGCTTCTCTGCCAACGTGGCCAGGAAGTTCTACCTGCCGGGTGCCTTAGCAGCAACAGAAAAATACATTGTCAATAATCTCTGGAAGCTGCTGGATGTGGATTTGACAGGACTGCTCGAGCTGAACTTCAGGTCTTTGCTAGCAGTGGTTGAATCACCAGATCTCCCCATGGTGAAAGAAACGCGCCTGTTGAATCTCGTGCTGCTGTGGCTGAAGCAGGATAAGCCCCGTCTGGCTCATGCTAGCAGACTTTTAGAGCACATAAGATATGGCCTTATCCCGGTGGAAGAGCTGAGGAAAACCTACACACAGTCAGAAGTGCCCCTCTCTGCAAGTGTTAAGTGCTTGATCATTAAAGCAATAAATTACCATACATCTGTTTTCAAACAGCCTGTCCTGCAGGATCAGTCCACCATGCTGAGGAACCAGAAAACTCGGATCATTCTGCTGGGAGGAAGGACAGAAACCGAGGGGCTCGTCACCGACGTGGTGGCCTTCGACGTTTACAATCACAAATGGCGATCTCTCACGCAGGTGCGGGACAGGGTGCAGAACCACAGCGTGTGTGTGGTGGGGAACTTCCTCTATGTATTGGGTGGGGAAATAGAAAGTGGTGCCCCAAGTGATGCTAAAACTGAAAAGGTCTTATCGGTTACGAACAAGGTCCATCGTTATGATCCGAGATTTAATACGTGGATCCAGATCACGGGCATGCTGGAAAAGAGATGCCAGTTTTCTTGTTGTGTCCTAGGAAAGGATATCTTTGCCATTGGTGGAAGGGGAGAGGATGGGTCACTTCATTCGTCTGTGGAAGTCTACAACATCAGCAGGGACAGATGGACGAAGGCCAGGGAATTGCCTTGCAAAATACATGGCCATGCCAGCGCCCTGTGCAAAAACATTATATACATCTCTGGCGGCAAGTACTCGCACCCTGCCAACACGAGCAAGGACATGTATTCCCTGAGCTCGCCTGAAGGGCAGTGGATGAAACAAGCCCCCATGAGCATTGCTCGGTTTGGGCATCAGATGGCAACAATCAGAGAAGCCATATTCACCTTTTTAGGATTATACGAACCATTCTCTGAAATAGAAAGATACAACCCTGATCAAAACCAATGGACTCGGTTGAGACCACTGGTCTATGATCGGTTTTGCTATGGCCTGGCAGTGGTAGAGGAAACAGCTCTTCTTATCGGGGGGAAGAAATGGCAAAACTCACAGGAAGTCCCCACGCAAGACGTGGTTGGCTACGACATTGACAACGATGGCTGGGAAGAGATCTGCAAAGCCCCCTTGCCTTGGAGTGGGCTGCAGTGCGCAGTGCTGCAGCTCTCTGAACTGGCCGATGAGCAAGAGAGTGACAGCCAGCAGAAGAGGCCGCCGAACTGCTGAGCGTGCACGCTGAGGAACAACCACCCCAGGAGATGGGCCAGCAGGGATGTCCTGGTGAAGAAGAAGAAAACTGCAACAGTGCTGAACGTGACAGAGTGGACGTTTCGCTTTGACAAGCCACATGCTTGGTGGAAACGGGCAAGGAAGTCTGGCTCCAGCACAGGAAAAGGCATTAGGATTTGTAGAGCTGGAAGCCCATCTCTCTGAGGAAGGACGTGGCAAGTAGCATGTTCAGAGGCGACGAGCGAGGACCGTTATCCTTGACTTTTAAAGAATAATACCTAGATAGCAGTTAATAGGTGTTGCAAGTCAGATTTTTCAAAGGTTAAAAAAATATAATCCATCTTTTCTGTTTTCTTAATCAGAAGTAATTTTCCCAGCTGGTAAGTGCTATTGAATTTTTGTGCTAAGGCTAAGCAAAATGAAAGTGAGCTTCATAAAGACTAGAAAATTGGTGCCTATGAGAACTAATAATAAGTACTGCCAGGGAAAAGGTATTATTTGATATGCTACATACTAGGCAAGAATGCCCAGTGTGAAATTACTGGACAGAAAGCATGGATTTTTCTGATGTGTAGACTCAGTGATGGCCATAAGTTAAAACAGTGACTGTGGTAGAAGCCATTTCTCTCTGAGTGGCCTTTGTTGTCACATGCCTTTCAGATGCTTATTTTGTGTTATTTTAAAGATGCACATTACTGGCATTTCTTTTGTAGCCACACATCGTGCTGGTTTAGATGGCTGGAGCTGAATGGATGTATTTATTGGCCTCTAAGAAACATGTTGTAGGAGTTGCTCCAACTAATGCCTTGATACTTACCTCGGTAGCGTACGTTGCTTTATTGTACCTTGCTCATAGTGGTAAAACTGCTCACAGCTCTTGAACTAGTACATGAGAGCATCCTGCAGTCAAAAAAGGTTTACTTTCATGAAAGAGTGTGAAAGGGAGGGAGTTAAGGTTTTCAGAAGTCTTTATTCAGTGTCTGCCAACATCTGAAACAGCAATAGCCTTATTTCTTTGAAGTTTGAAGGTGTGGATTATGAGGTGACTTTAAGGTAGGTGGACCTGTGAAACGCAGGTAAAACGGTCAGATGCTGTAGAACCCCTTTGGCATGGAGTAAATCAAATGTCAGGCCAAAACCGTTCATTTAAAAGCTAAATTTATTGAACTTCATTTTACAGTGTTCCCTTTCTAGGCTGAGAGTTAATACAATAAAAATATATATATAAGAACATTTAATAGTCTTAAAAGAAGGCAGCACAATGGAGAGGACACATGTTCTTTGTCACTAGACTAGCTTAAAAAACTGTAATGTTTAATTTTCACCTTTAAAGCAATCAAGCTGACTTTACTAATGTAAAGTGCAGGCAGAATAGCTGTTGCATAGCAACAGATCTAAGTCTCCTGAACTGCCTTGGTTTTGACAAGGAATCAACTACACAATGTGCATATACATCCATCAGATATAAAGAGTTTTTCATATGAATATATTTACTTTTGGTCCAGTAAAACAATAGCAAGAGAATCTAAATGCTTGGAACAATAGCACGATCCATTTCAAGTCAAGCATTTTTTAAGAGAAATTTACAAAAAAACCTCACAAATTTAATGTACAAGTTGGTACCCATGCAGTAAATAAATGTCCAGTTTATACAAACAAGATTCTTCTAATGGTACAAATATTACACTGGATCCAGAATTCTATACAAATGTTAATACATGATTTGTCATCCATATCGACTTGAATATAGGATTACTGAAAATGGGCTACAGAAAGGCCACTCTTCTGTACAATTGTGCAAAATCTGCAAAACATTTGCAACCCAAATGAAATCCAATATAAAGAGGGGAGGAGGAGAGAGAAAAAGGGAAATGGGAGAAACTGAAAAGGAGAAAGGGGAGAAGGAGAGGAAAGAAGGAGAGAAAGAGAGAGGAATAAAAAGAAACAGAGAAGGAGAGAGAAAATAAATCTGTCCGTTCTTTCCTTCATCCCTTCATGGATATAACTGCCAGGACATAGCAGAGCTCATAAAGTTTAAAATACATTCACTGAGCTGCACAGGCAATAGTCTAAAGTTGGTTAAGAAAGGGTACAACTCGCTGTAAAAGGTATAAAGGAGGCTTTCCCCTTTCACGTGAGCGTTGCTACGTCGCGTCGCGAGTCCTAGCTTAGGCAGCAGAATACTGAAAAGCAGCAGGAATATTTTGTCACGCTCTGAGCGCTTTTCGCAAACAAGCCCATAGAAAGGTAAATACGTGGTTTAAGAACTGCCTCCTGCTTTCCTAATCCAGGCACGTGCCTAACTCTAAGGAGCTCTTTCTACTCATATTCGCTGGGCTGTCTCTAGCGCATCTCAGGAAGTTTAAAACGTTTTAATTGGCTTGTGAACTCCGCAGAAGCCAGAGACATCCCTCCCCCCGCCCCCCCCCCCCCCCCCCCCCTTCAAAAGCAAACCAGAGGCTTTTTTACTCCTCAGTTATTTTTCACGTTCCGTGCTCAGCTCTGCTCCCACCATGCACCACAGCTAAATTTCACAGCTCAGAAAATGCATAGGAGACTTCTTGAAAAATCCTATTCATTCCTTTTCTATTGTGGGAATTTTCAAAGCCTCTCAGGTTCGGAGCATTTCATGGGGAACCTTTTCCACTGCTGCTTTTCCTGGGTGAGAGAAACACTGCTCTGAAGGATGTTCAAAGCCTGCATTTCCTCTTTTGCAAAATCCGCACTTTATACTCATACCTTCAGTACAAAAGCAGCATAAAGGACAGTACCATGACCAATTTATTAATAAATCAACCAAATGTGATTAAGAGACAAATAAGACATTAGTTTGGTCTTCATCAGAATACAAACCAGCATCCCTTTGCACTCATGGTAAACCTTAGCAACAGGCTTTAAAAAAGCAAGAGGAAACGAGACCTAACATTTTGATGCTTAAATTCACATTAGTCATTTCTATCTGCTGATTTTCACCATCTTGTGTGTTTGACAAAACTGGAACACAACCACCGTGTCACAATTTTCCCCTGTTATTTAAGAAAACTCCTAGAGATTCTCATTAAATATAAAAATTGAATTCTTCCACCACCAAAATAGTACCCGCACTCCAAAAATGCAATGCAATACTGGAATTATATAATATAAAATATCATTGTAAAAGTGGCCTTCGATAACAAAACCTTTAGCTTGTGGAACTTCCTTCATGAAGGCCACAGTCTTCCAAAAATGCTTTTAAATACTTCAATAGCTAAAGATCATGTTTGTTATTTCACAGAAGGTAAACACAAGCGGAGCGTTGGTAGCATATAAAATATACAAATCCTCATTAAAGACGTGGCATCGTTGACCACTGAAGGTTTACTTCACACAGCTGAGTAACATTAAAATATAATTTACTAGAGCTCCCACATATTGATATAAAAACTACTTTATGCACTTCAGTAAAGGGCTGGAGTATAGCAAGTGGACAAGGAGAGGGACCCTTATACATGCGTTTCAATGTAAGAGTGAGTGTGCGCTAAGGAGGCTATAAGCGCATCAACCTCAGACGAGCCATTAACAGAGTCCCTTGGGGTGCTGCTTTGATAGATGTCCATGAAGAGATCAAGGTACATTTGTTTCCATTCTTGAAAGTCTCTAGACGTCAAAGCTGGATTATCCAGAACTTTATCTATAATGGCTACTTCTCCTTCCCTGGCCTGTGAAAGAAAAGGGACAAGCACAGAGTCAATGGGAGAGAGGAGTCACTGGCAGAATCAGTCACGTGGGTGCAAGGAGAGAACGGGGAGGGGGTGTGGGGGGCACAAACACAAGCCACCAAGCCCCCTAAAAGCAAGGGGACTACCTGTCTGCTGTAGGACCGCTTACAAACAGGAGCCCTTCCTAGCAAGGGTGTCACACGTCATCCACATGTCACCCTGTGGGGCTAGGGCTTCCCTCGCCCTGTCCTGCACCCTCTGAGATAGTCCCCATTACCCCTCCTTACCCCTTGTTTGGCTCGAGAAGAAGCAAGCCAGCCCTGCACTGTTTACTATTAGCTGCTGGCGTTTCTCAAGACGGGTTTCACACGACAAAGTGCCATCTGTTTGCTCTTCTCCATGAGCGTAAGAAATACTGCGTGGGATGCTGACAGATGGCCTCTCGCACGCCAGCACAGCTAAGCCTTTTTTGCCAGGCTTGTCATGGGGACACCTGAGCGCTACATTGCAAAGGCTTGTGCAAGGACCCCCGTGGTAATGGTAACTCATCTTCAGTAAAGAGCCGGTGCATGTGATGGGCTGGCTGGCTGCAACCTCCTCCTACTGCTGCAGTGGCAAAGAGAAGGCAACAATGGGTAAAACCCATCACAGCTTCTAGTACCTCCTTACTCATCATCAAGGACAGGGATGTGGCTGCGTCATAATCTCCAGACAGTGATTAATTTATCAACAGATGACAGGCAGCTGGTACAGGTCAGAGTAAGCCTCAGATATACCCGCAGCCACTCATGACTTGCAAGCAACGGAAGCTGGAGGCAGCAGACTTAAGCCTTGGAAATATAGTTAACATGCAGGTTTCCAGCAACACTCCTTTGAGTAGGCATGGTACGGTCACCAGCAACACCCCATCCATCCTCCCTGCCTGGGCGGGCTTCACGCTCCTCATGGCTAACTTGCATTTTCGATGTCTGTACTATGTTAAATCTTTATGGGGAGCATGTTAAAGGGAAATATTAAAGTGTGTCAGATCATGTTGATGGGAGAGAAGGGTCAGAGACATCACCCATAAGAAGTAGGCTGTAAGGTATTTGTCATGCTTTGCAAACAGCTGCTAATTAATGCTATCTACTAGAAAAGTAATTTTCAGAAGTGGAAGTGCAAGCTGAGAATGACTGGAGAAAATGGAGCCACGGGAACTCCTGATTACCATATCTCTACTTGAACTACCATAAACAGCTTCTCGCGGATCGTGGCTGATACCCACACCTCTGCACTACCAGCCAGGTAGCTCATCCTTGTCAGCAGGAGAATGGTTTGGTGGTTGTAGGACAGGAAAGAGAGCAGAGGGGTCTTTTGTTAAGGACTTAGATGATGGGACAGAGATTCTATGGCAGAAAGAAGTAGAAGCAATCTGGATGGCTGTCTCAGATTACCAGTAATTTGGATAAATTCACGGGGAGTTCAGAACAGCAACCTCAGCAGGCCAGCACAAAAGGCTGCATTCAGGAGGAGAAATCAAAGGCACAGATTAAAGCAAAAAATAACTGATTGTAGGTAACAGCAGCAACTACTGGTAGATATAACTACCAGTAGCATGGCAGATGTGGAGCTTTGGGTTAGAACAGAGCTAGAAACTCATCATGAGTTACCCTGATGACACTGTGAAACAGGCAGGTGCCACTCTAGACTGGTCCTGTGTGCAAGGAACAGGAGCTACCTGTCTTTGGTGCTCACTGACATTGTGTCTTCAATTATTGGAGTCGGGTACTTTAAGAATGATTTATCAGGGTCCGAATGAGAAAGGTGACAGATTTAAAAA
Source organism: Porphyrio hochstetteri (assembly GCA_020800305.1). NCBI lineage: Eukaryota > Metazoa > Chordata > Aves > Gruiformes > Rallidae > Porphyrio > Porphyrio hochstetteri. The sequence goes on from CM036905.1 coordinate 133,458,272, forward strand.
TATATGAACAGAAAACAAAGTGTGTTTGCTTGGTCCAAAATAAAGATGTCCCAGAGAAGCATAAAAATAGGTGAAGGGGATGAGCTGCTTTTGGAATTCCCTGGAGGAAAGCAATTCCAGTCATAGGGAGCCCTCGGCATAATGTAGCTCAGGTACCAAGAAACGCTAACAAGCTGGACAGTTAAGCATGGCAGCAAGCTGCTGATGCTGAGCCACAGTTTTGGTGTGAGTGATCCCACCATGGTGCAAAAGCATAGATACAGCGTGAACCTCCTGCCAGCCTGACATGCCTGAGACCACTGTGGTTTTGTTTCAGTTTCTCACGCTTGTAGAAGTCGTGTGGAAAGCCTGTGCACCTTGGCTTTTTCTGCCAGCCCCCAATCCTGTAATGACTCACGTGCCCAGATAACACTACAAGTAGTAGTTGCTTTCAGTGAGATGATGTGGTGCAGAAAGTTAAGGGTGAGCAAGATTCTTTCAGGATGGGAGCCCCACAGCATGGAAATAATATTGCTTAAATGCTTCTCTAGGTGATGGAAAACTAAATTAATTAATGTTGATAAAGCCCTCTTTGATGAAAGCTGTTTCAGAATCAACTGTACAATTATCTAGTGACTTAAAACGTGGTAATTTAATACAGTTAACAGAGTTCCTGGGGAAATCCAGCATATTGTTTGCTGAAATCTCTGTCAGGACAGAATTGAAACTGCTGTAACAAACAAAGAAGCTGACAGAGAGGCTAAATGAGCTGTGGTACTCTTAGAATAACCGGAACAATCTTCAGATCTATCGTTACCACTATCTATTTATTTAATCAATCCTACTGATTAAACACAATGATCCTATCAATTTACGCTGAAAGCAAGCCCGAGGTTTCCTCCTGGACAAGTTCAGCAATCAGAAAACAATCAAGTGTTGCAAAAACTCCCTTCCAAAAAGCTGGTTTGGCTTAACTTTGGACTTTGGCAATTACAGAGCGAATGGGGTTTGGTAAATGAAAATGTTCAGAGACAAGGGATTAAGGTCTCCTCTGATAATCTGGTGTCAAATTCTGTTAAACTAGCTAGAGGAGGAGCAGACAGATTTTATCTGTGCAGAAATAAACAGATACCCTCTCTTCCACTGCTCTCCCAGGGCACATTTTTCTCTGCTTTGCCACCAGTGCTTCCCAGCAACTCCCTTCTCTTGCACGCTAGGTTTGGCCTGGACTCCAGCGTGCTCGGTTAATCTCTGACAACAACACAGTCCCATCCAGCCCTGGGGCAGGATTTTTCCTCCCTCTTTTATCTCACCTTTAAAGTGCTTTTCAGAATTCGCAGCTGGTGCAGTTTTTCATTGACTACTGGGTCGCTACATCTCTTTATGAAAGATTTCTTATACTCCAGCTTAGTGGAAATCCGGTGTTCTCCTAAGGGGGAGAGGCTGGCCTGCTCCAAGGCTCGGTACAAATCTTGCAAGGAGTCTGCTGTTCTTTCCTCTATAGTTTCAACTGCAAAGAGAAAAAGGAGAAAAACAGAAACAAAACAAAAGAAAACAAAAAAAAAAAAAGAGGAAAAACAGAGAAAGGAACAATGTATCATTAACGTGATTATAGGAAGATGTATCAAAAACCTTCACAAAATGTTTACTGGTTTAACTAGACCATAAGGAGAACATTTCACACCTGCTAAGCTCCAGGAAAAAAAGTGAGAAAGTGCTGCAATTCTAACTGCTCCCTCTCGCTGCTGCCTTCAGGAGAAAGGGAGAAAGACTTTCCAGAACACAAAGTCTTGATGCACAAAGGGAAAAGAAAAAAAAAAAAAGAGAAACAGTGCAAGGTGCAGTGATGTTACAGTGATGTACTGTCAGAAATCCCATCTCTGGTATTGCAGTTAAATATGGTTGTGACTTTGTTACTGCATGGAAAGGAAGCCCTGGAAGGTGATCAGGGATTGGATCTCGGCCCTGGAGCGCTGATATGGCATTTCAGATGATGTTTATGATGGTGGCATTGGAGTGACATGTTTTCCTCCCTAGAAAAGTCAGTTTCTTTTTGCCTCTTATTTTTGATACTCAAGAGTGTTGTTTCATCATCATTAATACAATCACTTGTGGTATTTATTTTACACTACCATTACCTGAAGGTTCAGCAGCAGATTACGGACTGTATGTAAGAGGGCATTTGTGACAGCATACCGAGCAGCATGACAAACCAAACCAGAGCTGTTTGCAGTATAGGTTTGTTTATTTATTTATTATAAGTTTTAAAATATTTGTTCTAACTAGTACTGGGAGCATTTTAAAGGAAAAAATTTTTAAAAAAAGTTATTACTTCTCTAAAACCAAAATCTAGCAAAGGCTGGGGAGTAAATGTTACACTGATAGAAGCATTTTTTAAACACTTTATTTAGAAAGCTTCAAAACATTTTAACTTCTCACACTCCCTTTTCCCCAGAAGAAACTGATGGCTCCGTACAAACTCTGGAGGTGCCAGTGAGGCACCAGGATTAGCTGAGCAGTGACCAGGAGAAGCCAGGGCAGCCCTTGGGAGCAGCCAGCTGGATGGGTAGACAGCTCCGTCCCAGCTGCCTCGTCACACAGTGACACACCTGTACACACAACAGCCGGCCAAAACCTGTGCACAGCCTCTCGGTTGTCTTCAGACCCCTCAGGACCCTGCCACCCATTCTTGGTTTTCACAGGGGTGGGTTTTCCCCCAAAGTGCCCGTGTCCTCAGGATGCTTTCATGAAAGCTCTTACAGGAAGGCTGGCTACCGCTGTTTGGCTTCAAGCATTACTTTTATCCTGTGACTGACCCTGCACCAAGACATTATCCATCTCTGCTGTCTGAAAGTTTAGCCTATGCTTAAGAACCCATAAGCAGTGAACCTCAGTCTCCTTGGTGTTTACAGGGTGTTTTATTGAACACCAAGAGGGAAGACAATCAAAGTTCAGAAGTGACATTTCTAACTCACCAGGAGCTACCCAAGGCAACCTCCCATTGAAGCCCATACCATGCAGTATGGCAACTACTCACCTCAGGTTCAAGCAAGAACTCCAGAGACCCAAACCTCCACACCCCATCACAGAAAGTGTTTGCATTTGTTATAAAACTTTACACATGAAAGAATTTCCCAGTCAGCATCCCAATCTAGGTACATCTCTCATCAGTTTATTCCTTTGCCTTTTTTAGGAGATAGCTGTTTTTAAAGCACTTTTTTTTCTTTTTTTCTTCTTTTTTTTGAGACATATGGAAGTGAAGAAGGGCTCGAGGCTTTTTATTGATAGAGGTGTTGTTAACATGTACATAAATCCTAAATCCTCCCATCACACGCCACCCTGCTTGGAGAGCTGGGTTTGTTAATCTAAGGGATGGTCAGGACTTAAAAATAGAAATGAGATGCATTTCTCTTTCTTGTTGCCTTCTTTCTTATTAAAATATCAAATGTGTTAAAGGGTAAAGCATCCAGTAGCTGAATACTTAAAGACCGGCTAAAATCCCCTGCAGTCTTGATATTTATGCTTTCCTAAAATGTCCACGCAGCAGCGAGATCAGATGTTTGGGATCTATCAGTTCCTATCGCTGAACACTGAAGTCCACCAGCCTGACAGCTGGGGAAGGGGAGTGATTTGCTAAAGGGCAAAGCGAAAAGACCCACCTCGATCTGACAAGGCAGTATTTTACATCTGTTTGTCTCTTTCTCTTATCCCTCGTTACGCAAGGCAAAAAGGATCTTTCCTGGGGTCTCTCTTACCCAGCAGCATTGGCACATTGTACCCTCGGGGGGATTGGTACCGGGACAGTCTGTTGAAGAAGCAAGGCAGTGCTCTGACTCCATGTCATCTGAATTTGTGTTGCTAGGGTGATCTACAGCCTGGACCAGCAACCAGCCACTGCATTCAGGCTTGCCATTGAAAACCCACAGCTTCCTAAAACACCAAAGGCCGCCACCACAGCGAAGGACAACGTTTGGATTTAACCCCAAGTTTCAATACTGAATGACAAGTGCTTTTAATGAACCTGGAAGGCAGCATAGCCTGTGTGGGCTCCCTCCCCATGCCACCATCCCGGAGGTCTGCACGGCTGGCAGTCCTCAGGGTAACCTCCTTGGGCAGGCAGCTACTGCTCAGGTGTACTGCAGGTAGGGGATTTCTACCCTTGCCCCAAATGGAAACAGCTCTGAGGCTGCGGGGGAAGAGGTACAGGACTACAGGGGCACGATGTGGGCAGAGTTAGGCAGTAGAGCACTGAACATCAGGTCTTTGAAAAGCATGGGGACGTCACCTCCACCCAGCTGGGGCTGCCACCCCCGGGCTCTGTCACCGCCTTGGTGCTGTAGCTATGAGCGGTGTGCAGGAAAGGGGATGAGATTTGCTATAAAGCAAAGAGCAGGCAAGAAAAACAGCAGGCCTCTTCCCTTAAATGTCTTGCTGCTGCTGAAGCTGGGGAAGCTCAAACAGGGCAAGACACTGCCTTGTTCCACCCACGGTCAGGGAGAAGGCAGCGGGCGTCACACTAACACATTCCAAACCTGTAATATTTTCCAGAGAAACACTGAAGGTGGTGGTACTGCTGCTCTCAATGGCTCTCAGTAGGCGGGAATGAGATTATACATGAATCTCCCCTCCCTCACCCTTCTGCTAAAGGCTTTGATTGATTTCCTGTAGGTGTTGGTGAAACCCTTGGCACCATAAAGCATCTGAGGTACTTGATTAGATATACAGCTGAGCTTAAAACATACTTTCTTTTTTTAAATCGGTGGATTTGTATGCGAGTCATGCTATTACAGCAGGGCTGTCTCCTTAAGGAAGAATAAGGCCTCAGGTAATGCCTTGTTTAAGTAGAAAATGTGGCCTAATGGGATTTGCAAATGACCTCAGAATGGCAGCCGAGGCAGCAGGTTGGTTTTCACCTTCTCTCTGCTGCTGAGTCATAGGGGTGAATCTCCTCTTTTTCTCTGAATACGCTATCAGGTAACTGTTCTCACATGCTACTACTAAAAAGGAGGCTCTCTTCTCTGACATGGTGATTTTGTCCCCTGCCCCACTCCAGCCTGCACAACTATATAATTCTGGAGCAGAAATAAAGCTGCATAAACTCTGCAGGACACAGGATCTGGTTCAGAAATGTATCTTCCATATATAAGACTACGCAGGCACTAAATTTGGTAACAGTGAACCTTCTGCTGTGTCTTCAAGTGGATGCAAAGCTATTTGCATTCAATCCAGGAATTAAAGAATACATCAGTTTAGCAAATTACATGTTATTATTTTTCATTATTCTGCTTTCTGCAAGGAAGAGTTTCTGAACTTTCTGTACTTTGTCCTTGCTTCTTTAAATGCAGTAAATATTTGTATCTACTTGTATGTTTCCTCAGGAGAGAGAGATGGAGATTGTGGCCAGATGGGTGAAACTCAAAGAGGTCAGGAATGGTTTGGATTGTTTGGATTCAGGAAAAACTGCTGGGATTTCTTGAACTGTGCTGTCATTTGTTGTTGAGAAGGGCATTGACCAAGACCCATGATGTACTAAGTGTAACCACCTCCTGGTTCTGTTGGGGCTGTTCATCTTTCTATTATTTCCCTCTTATAAACCAAGATCCCAAGAATAATAAATAAGAACATCAGGCACTTGAGTAAAAAGTGACCAGGGAGAAGCAGTCAACATTGATATTTACATGGATCGAGACATGATCGATCCATGTAAACTGATGATTCAGGAAGACTAGGGCCATGCGGAAGGTCACCGTTGCAAGCCAGCTTGGTTGCTCATTGCTCTCTGGGCACAGAGGATCTCTAGGCACACATTTCACATCTGCTCTAAATATATGGAATAACCTCTAATAATTTTCAGTGGAGGTTCCTGCACTTCCATGACTCGGTTTCCCTGTAAAAGCTCAAGCCACTGGAAAGAAGCTTGCATGGTTTTCCCCTTTCAGTGAGGTACCAGGGGAACTTGTGATGCACCAGGGACTGTAAGTGCACATAGCTGCCCACACACGGATACTACAACCCACTGTGCTGACAAGGTAGGATTTTTCAATGGTTGACACTGTCCTTTGAGGCCCTTCTGTGCTTTGCCAGTGCCTCCTTATGCCACCCAGGCTCATCCTGTCATCTTCAGACTCCTTGTCCTGACTGATGGACACTGCTGCTGCCCCGACAGCATCCTCCATTTTCCTGCTATCCTTGCTGCTGTTCACTACCTTCACAGCTTAGAGACGCACTTTCCTTCACCATGCAGCTCCTCTCCTGCACACCCACTCCTCCACTTGCAATTAGCCCTGCGTCTGAACGAAATTACCACCCTCTGCAAATCCTGAGAAAGCCGAGCTGCTGTGAAGCCTGTGACAAGGAGCAAACAAGGCACTAGCAGTCAGACTGAAATCCTCCAGCTCCACTGAAATTTAAACTCCCATTTTCATTCCTTTTGGTGAGCTCAATTTCTTTAGCAGAGGAGCCAGCTAAGCTCAGCTTTCTGAGGATTTTAAGGAGGAAATTGTGTTAAAATACGTAATTAATTACATTACAAAACAACTACTGTATGTTATTACCCCCCTAAAAATCACAAAGATTTGCTTCCAATTTGTTAGACCTTTCTGCTTCACCTTTCACACAGGGGAGGCATCAACCTGAAGCCTCACAGAGACTTTTTGAGTGTCAGTGTTGTTCCACTATGACAATGATCATCCCAACCCTGGCCTCTAGGAAATGGTCTCAAACTAGATAAAGCAGGCCCTGATGCACAAATCTCTGGGTTGGTTGTTTTGTGGGTTTTTTTTTTCTTGTGTGTGGGTTTTTTTTCCCCCTTTGCTTCTACTCTGCTCTCGTGAGATCCCGTGTCTAGCTCTGGGGTCCCCAGTACAAGAAAGACAAGGACCTGTTGGAGTGAGTCCAAAGGAGTGCCACAAAGATGACCAGAGGGCTGAAGCACCTCTGAAGACAGGCTGAGAGATTGGGCTTGTTCAGCCTGGAGAAGAGAAGGCTCCAGGGAGAACTTATAGTGGCCTTCCAGCACCTGAAAGGGCCTACAGGAAAGATGGAGAGAGACTGGTTACAAGGGCATGGGGTGATAGGACAAGAGATAATAGCTTTAAAATAAAACAGGGCAGATTTAGATTAGATATAAGGAAGAAATTCTTCCCTGTGAGGGCGGTGAGGCCCTGGCACAGGCTGCCCAGAGAAGCTGTGGCTGCCCTCTCCCTGGCAGTGTCCAAGGTCAGGCTGGATGGGGCTTTGGACAGCCTGGTCTAGTGGAGGGTGTCCCTGACCATGGCAGGGAGGTTGGAACTAGATGGGCTTTGAGGTCCTTTCCAAGCCAAACCCATCTGTGACTTTATGACCCTGTTGGGTCTATGTCACCCACCTGGCAACAGAGAAGCTTGTCTGACACCAGGTAGCTGGTAAGAGACACAATCCCAGTACCAACAGAGCATGTGCCTTGTCTAATAGGTCTATCACAACCTCCTGGTCTTGCAATGGTGTCACTCGTAGGTAGTGCATCTGTCTGCTGATCCCTTGGGGAGGGAAGTCCTCCTGCGGCAAGCTGTTGAGCCCCATATCAGGCTATATGACAGCCCAAGTGTGCTAATGGGCAGGCAGGGGCAGGGGACAATAAGGCTGCAAGGTCCAACAGCCTGCCTGGGCTTGTAAACCCCAGGGAAAAGCTAGGAGAAAGACAGAAAGGGTCTCCCTATATTTAATGTGGAGAAGCAGAAAGATGGAAGGAGAGTGGATGGTGTTTTAGCTGTGTTGGAGGAGAGGGGAGAGAAGAAATCCTCCAAAGAAGTGGTTGTTGGCTTCTCAGTGCAAGGCTTAAATCCATCTTTGCTGCTGTTCAGGTTAATCATTAGAGTCCAAACTGCACAAGAGGGAGACATAGCCAAATGCTTATGATGCAAAGAGCCAGGAATTATAGTAATTTCTTACACTATTTGGATGGAGGGCAGGCAGACTAAGGTAGGTATTTCCTTTCCCTCCAGACTACAAGCTAAAAGGAACGAAATGGTGAAATCAATGAAAGGTTGACAAGGAGATGGTGTCGGCACAGCTGCGTGCTGTGTGTGAGGTCACCCCTGCACAGGTATGGGGGGAGCCACGGTGACACGGAAAGTCAGCTCCTGGCAGGAAAATGCTACAAGTCATGTCCCTGGTTACCGAGAAAAGGAAGAAGTGGCAGTGTTTAAGCCTTCCATGGTACAGCAGGGAGGATGTGCAGTAAGATGCAGTTCAAGTCTGTGTGGAAGCCAGCTGCTGATCATCTGCTATGGGTAATGCAGAGTAGATTTCCCTGTTAAAGTACAAATAGTAACCTGTGCCATCTGCTGCAGCATGTTATGGTCAAGGTCAAGGCCTGACTGGGCATGTGAGTATGCCTCTGAGCATCCATATATCTATATAACTGCATCATCTATATATCTATACACATGTATACATATACACATGTCTATATTAATGCTTGCCATGAGTGAAGAAAAGTTTAAGCAAGCTGAAAAAAAGCTGGGGGCTTCTCACGCAGTGCCTGGCCCCTGCAACCTGTCTCTCTGTCATCTTTTCCCTTTGCCTGCCCTTTTCTGATCTGTGTAATCCTCCATCCTCTCTGGCTCTGTGTACCTGGAAGTGCAGGATTTTCCCCAAAGTCTTGAGTCTAGAAAGGGAGGAACAGAGCTCTCCTCCAACACAGCTAAAACCACACCCACTTAAAAAGAAGTTTTGATCCATGTGAAATGCTAGTGGCGGGAGGATCAGAGAACAAGTATTAAATCTGCATTGCAAACCTTTCTTTCCTCTAAAGGGGAGTTTTTTGGGGTTACCAGGATAATTGTACACGGTTTCTATGCTCTCCTATTATGTAAACCTGCCAGCAAAAAGAGTTATTCCCTAGAGAGGGTGTTTGCTGAAAGCACCAAAACAACAGAGCTCTGCAACACGCTGGAGTTTTCCACCCCATGATGTGAGGCCGCCTCTCCTCTCGCATGCGCCAGCGCGAATTAGTTTCTTGAGATAAAGTGAAGTGTGCAGACAAGTGGAAAACTCGTCTCCCACAGGACAGATTTCCGAAGGTATTTCAGGCATTTTCCACTACAAGTGAGTTCAATCAGAAGCAGTTAGGTACCAGAACCGCTTTTAAAACTTCTAACCCTGGCCTATGTAAGGCCTGAGAGATGCTAAAGCTCTGTTGTGGCATCCAAGGTCTAATTCTTTTTGTGAACTATTTACGGCACTAGTGCTTTTCTTTTTGGATCAGTAGAGACCTGAGACTCTCTTTCCCTCTGAGGTCACCTTTCTGGTGATACCTGAATGACTGGCTTCCTATACCTTGTCATGGCCTTGTGAGTCACAACTGCCCTGCAGACTGCAGCTTGTGAGCTAGTGGCCAAAGCATATCCAACCTCCAGGCTTCAGGGGACACTCGAGCTGGTCTTACTAGAAGTCTCACACCCACATTGGTCACCACTCCTCAGCTTTCCACACAAAAACCACTGGCACTAAACTCGGAATTAGGGAAAAAAAAATCGATCCTCGAGGTTTCTCCCCGCAGAACCACATTGTTGGGATGACAGTAACATTCAGGCATCTTCTGCATTCACTTAGCAATGAAGTACAGGTGCCAGCAGATGGGTTAACATGTTAGTGAGAAGGGAAAACACAAACAGAGGGAATAATTAGCTCGCTTTGTTCGCCCTGCCTCTTGACAGCTCCTATGCACCTTGAACAAGCACCAGGAGAAGCTCCTGATTTGCTCCCAGCCTTGCTGTTTCATGAGGCTGTATTGGTGGGATGTGATTTCAGAGAGGGCATAAGAACGAAGACAAAATAACTCCAAAGCTTCCCAAAGTAACTCCACTCAGTGGCAGAACTTTTTGGCAGCAAGGTTTTAATTGCATCCTTCGGTATTTGGACATGGTACTCCACTCATTAAGTTGCCTGTGAAGGCATCAGTTTAACCTTCATCTGCTGAGCAGGTTTTAGTGACTCTTTGGGAGAATTTTAACGTGATGAAATAGGATACCCTGACATTCTTCCCTGCCACACAGATATAAGGTGCTGTTTAATTTTACCGCAAGCTACCAATGCTTGAACTGAACTAAACAGAGCAATTACGTTTTGATGGTATGCTTCCTCTCAGTCCCCACGGTTCAGAAACAATGAAAAACGTCTCGTATTTATGAAGTATGCTGGGAGCTGAAGCAAACTGGGCAAACTGCTATACATCTGGGGATGCTGTGACTTTTAAACGGGACGAGGAGGTCCCTATGGATCCATCTCCCAAGCAGTGTATGCAAGCAATTACTCCTTCAGGAAAATGCTGGGGTTTTTTTTTCACAGGCCTAAGCTGCTAAAGTGCACAAGGCTGAAAATGGTTGAGTGACAAATGACCTGGACCCAGCGACGTTACTCACCAGTCAGAATCAAGCCACAGTCACGCTTGCGCAGCAGCGATGCCTGTCAAGGTTTAAGGGCTTGATACCTGAAAGCAAGCTTGAACAGAAGGGGTATGTATTCCCAGTGAGCAATGCCCGCCAAGGAAATAATGACCCTGGCTTCAGGCTACAGCCCAAGGTTGCTTATTTACATGAAAAACGTAACACTGAGAGTGAAACTTTCCAAAGCGCTCGCATCGCTTAGGAATGGCAATCCTACTTTCAACATGAAAGGAACATGGCAAATTAGTGTGGGCGGGGCCCCAGTTAATTTAATAGCCGGTTCGGTTATCTCTGTAATGCACTGCACTCCGTTGGGGAAGCACCTCCCGAGGCATTTATGACAGGGGCCTGAATTCTGAAATCACTGTCCCAGAAGACATCGTACTTATTCAGCTATTCAGATTGGTTTTTTATTGGATTTAAAATCAACATGTTCTGATAGACTAATTAATCTCCACCCTGGTATACACGTTATTGATGTAGGGCACCGTACTTCCAAATATGAAGCACTCCCCTGTCAGCTGCCGAATGCCCATCACACTGCCATGGTCTGTAAGCGCCGCAGTGTGCGCTTTTCTAGACATGGCTCATGTCGTCGGGCGTCATAATGAACCTGTGAACACGTATACACCTTAACACAAAGCTCTTTCAGAACTGGCATGAGAGTCGTCACAGAAGAAAGGTCTGTTCCCCCTTCCCTTGGGAAGAAGAATGTGTTCGCACTCAAAAGAAACAAGAGAAAGGAAATGGACATCAGCCCTGACAAACAATGGTTACGCAAAGGCAAAGCTGAAAATTTGCTGGCTTATTTCCTTTATTAAGCCCAAAATAACACCTTCAAAAAATCCTGACTTCGTGAATAAATCAAATGCCTTCATTAAAGAAACATTTACTGCCATTTTCTAAACTTTATTTTAAGGCATACAGAAAAATATTTAACAAATGTGTATGCAATTAAATGCCGGGGACTGCTAATTACAGCCCTTCTGAATGCCTCGGCAAAACAAAGATACTCGATACAATATGTTAGAGAGGGTGGGGAAAAGAAAGAGAGGAAGCTGAAGACGATCTAATTCATATTAGCACAGATATATGTTGGCCTTTGGCTACGAGCAGCGAATAAGCCATCAGCGTCACCCCAAATGGCAGCCAAAGGACATTTCAGAGTCACGTCTTTGCTTCTGCTTCTCTAATTCATTTCCAAAACATTTCACCTCTAACTAATTATGGAATTTAATGACAGAATGTAAAGGACTGGCTGGGGTTGCAGGCCATTCCAACAAGGCTTTAATGACATATCCTTCAGGTTGCACAATCTCTATGTACTTAGCGGTGATTTATCAGCCCTGGCAGAGGCAGGTACTTCAAAGGCAACCTTATATAAAAAATAAATTCTGCCTTTGCCAAGTGTTGGAAAGAGCACTAAATTAAATTTAAAAATCAATTCCTACAGACAAGAGAGTCATAAAAACTCAGTGGGTTTGTCTTATTTGGCCAACAGGCAAAAATTTATGACAGTACAGCTTTGTAATCAATAATAGCAATACAGTGTATGTTTTTGATCGGAAAAAATTAAAGATGCCAAAACAACATTGCTAAATATATAGGCTGATTTGTGACAGTCCCATTGAGCAGAAACACAAAACATGCATTTTGATGAATCTTCAGCTAGTTTATGTCATACTATACTTTTTATTTTTCAAAAAAAAGAATATTAAAACTATTATAAGCTTTGTCACCTGCTGTAAGGCAGAATGATGTAATTTTATTCACTGCACATTTCCTGTTCGTGAGGCAAAAAAGCATAATTTACTTCTTTATAAAAGGGAAATATATATATCTATATATATATAATTTTATTGGTATTAACATAATGCAATACCATACATTGAGCAAACAGAAAGAAAACATTTCAAAATACATTTTTTAAAAGTATCTCCCCATAAGATAGTATGAAATATCAAGTAATTAGCATTAACATTATTACAATACACCCTTAGCCAAATATATTAAGGAAAATCCACATTCTAACCACAGAGATAGAGGCAAACATCAACCCATAGGGGACCCAGAACATAATGATAAATACAATATCTGAATCTACTTTGAGTGACATCCAGACAAATACTGGCCCCAAAGCAGCCCTCTGGAGTCGGGGTGTTATACAGAGAATACTTTGTGCCTGCTTGGCCAGGCAGCATCACTCACATGTTTAAGTCCTAGGAGATAAAGAGGAACCGAAGAGTTTGTTTATCTGCAGAGTCTAATAAATCTCAGCGTGAGGTATCTTCTCCATCATCATCCAAACGAGTGCCAGTGTACCCTCTGGTAATTCATTACGAATCATTAGATAAATGGAAGTCTCGGAAAGGTCTGTACATACCTCCACTTGACAGAATACACTTAAGTTTAGCATGACACAGTAAGGTGACTTCCTTCACTAATGTGAAGCACGCTTAAAAGACACGACTCTGCCTGGTTGGCCTGAACGAGTTCACTGGAGTTCAGTACAAGCAAAAGGATTTTACAGTTACCATGGCTGAATCCCTCTTTAATTCCTCGAGGTCTGCAGAACAAAACTGAGTGACATCAAAGCCCTTGCCCTGCCAAGACCCTCTTCCCCTTCCGTTCTCCCATGCGGGGGGCAGTATTTTCTGCAAATGTGCTCCGTGTAGACTGGATCTGACTTTGTGCCTAGTCCCATTGTGGAAAGGGTGCATTCTTCAAAAGACTGGCCATGCCCTTTGACACCTTCCTGGAGGCCTCATATCCAGGCATGTGGTTGTCTATGCTTTAACAGGTCTGTTCTCTGTTATAAACATCAAAGTTATTCAAGAAGAACTGACTTTCTGAACGGAGGCCATTAGGTCGCTTGCAAGAGGCTGAAGTTGAGTCTCCGTCGTGCCAATTCTCTAATGATAAGTTTATCAACCTTTGAGTCCAATCGGTTCAGTGCCAAGAGAAGAGGATCCCATTTGACATGGAGAGGTGCTATCAACTCTCGCAGTGTATTAGCCTAATACGATAAAGCAGTGATACAATATGTTGAGAGAACTGTGATGTGCCATCATTTCCATTTCATATCAGTATATTAGAAATACTATCATGCAAACAAGAGCAAATAGCAAATCTGGCATACAGTGGCAGCACTAGAGAGCTCTTCTAATCTGCATGCAGCTACACTCGTGAGGACAGAGACATGGCACTGCTATTACACCTCGCTCCATCAAAGTATCCATCCCTGATGCGAAAGAGGTATTTAGGGCAGAAAGTTATATATTCTCTCTTTGTGGATATGCTTTAAAAAAAAAAAAAAGAAAAGAAAAGAAAAAGAAAAGAACAGAACAAAGACTGATTAAAAAAACCCAAACGAACAAACCCACAAATAAAACAAGAGAACAATACACATCCTGACCAACTTGGGCTGGTTTCCTTCACGTTGAAGAGACATTAGCTCACTTGAAAGCACTGAAAAAGGGTCACATGAATGAGGAGAAAGGAAGCAAAGAATGTGCCCCAAATCCACCAAACGTGCTACAAACACAGAAAAATATCCTGTCGGCAACTTATGCATGAAATAGGAAAAGAGGTGGCACAGCACAATCTGGCTCCTTTCATTATCCTAGCTGACAAAACAGCATTGTGCAGCGTTGGGCGAAGGGTAAGATACAGAGCTAGGAAACGATGTGATTTTGAAACCACACTGACATTACATACATCCAAAAGCTAGGGCTTGGGAACTCGAGAATCTTTGCGGACCTGTCTTAGCAAAGAAAAGAGAAAGAGAAAGGTGGAATAAACAGCATATGGCTAAGTTGTTTGCTTAGAGTTTCTGTGTGGATGTGTGCTTCAAAAGCCTGGCTGCTCTAGTATGTACCCTGTTCTATTGTCTGCTCCACTTAGTTGTGATAAAAAATGAAACCTTTCATGGATCTTGAAATCCATTGTGGTTTTAGATCCCAGATACAAAACCCTGAGTGATGGCTTATTGTTAAAAAAACCCAACACTTTGGGGAAAAAAGTTCAACTGGTGAGACTTGTTTATCCTTTGTCAAAGATTTCCCCCTCCCCCAAAGGACAGAATGAAAAAGGAAGGAAAATATCAAGTTTTGCTTTTGAGCATATCACAAAAGGTCTGGGAAAGCAGAGAAGAAATGTTGTCTCAGCGACAGAAGGCACAAGGTGGAAAGAATCCCAGATGGAAACATTGGTGCCATTTATTCCACCCACGGCTGCAACTGGAAAATGAGTTTCCAGAGAGGCACAGGGTGAGCAATGCTGTACAGAACTGAAACCAAGTTCAGCCTCTCCTCCACTGCTGAGATTTCCTGGTGACTCTGTACCTCAACAGGGAGAGGAGGAAGGAGGAGGGAGAGGAAAACTGTTTATGTAACTAAAACCTAAGTATAGCAGTTGAGAGAAATTTTATGTAACTTATTGTTTAAAATAAGGAACATTTGCTTCTACAACCAAAATTTAAAAACAATACAAAACAACCAGCATCAAGTCCGAAAAGCAAACCCCTGACAAACGGAAGGCCAAACCACCACGTTTCAGGACTCATGGGGTTGAGGGAAGGGAGACTTCAGTAGACTGCAAAAGTGAATCCTTTTCCATTTCATCCTGTTTTATACTACAAAGAGTCCCAGGAAGTAAAATGGGAGCTGTTGATTTGTTTGGAACCAGGCACTAAGTGAAAGTGGATACCGCTGCTTCATGTGTGGCACTTCCCCATCTTCAGGAGATCCTGTTGTCACATTGATGTCGCTCATGTAACTTTGCCTCTAAAAATGTGGAACTTTTGTTTCAAAGGTCAGGCTTTGGTGAAAGAAACTTCTGTTGTCATGAAGCAGGGGTTATGAAATAAAGGCAGGTGATTGAAGTTAACGTGAGGGACGTTACCTAGCGGATGTCTACGCCCAGCTCTTCCACACACCTTGCCGAGGCTGGCTGGGACATGTCCTCTCTGTCTATGGAAGAACTGTGCTATCTTCAGCAGATGGTGGGACAGGACCTTTCTTAGGTACCTAAACTTTGCATGAGAGGATGAGTACTTCTGAAAAAAATAAATTACCCAAACAAACCCAACTCTGCCAATAAGCCTTTTGAAAAGGATACTCGGTACTACTGCTCTGGCTGTCACAGGGCTATTAACAAACACCAGCAGTTCTTTGCTACCCGGGTTTGGATTAGTCACAGTGTGCACAAACAGCATTTCATTAGGGCCTCTTAAGATAAGTGGTAGCATGCGCTGTCCTATTTATCTGAAGGTGAATATAATTAACAGGCACTTTTTTTTGGGGGGGAAGACTTTTCTAAAAAGATTTTCTCATTATTTTACTGTATCACTCTTACTGATATAACTAATTGTACATTATTTCCTATTAGTGTGGATGCACATTAAGAGCTTAGAAATTCTGCTTTTTGGTAGTAAAATACTTTATCATTATAAACCCCACATTTTTCTTTCTGCATCACTAGCACTAGCAAAATGATTTATGTAAAAAAAAGTCCAGCATATGGTTCCCTTTCTAGATAAGGGTTTTTAAATTCATTTTAAAGGAGAACAAATACAAAAGACAAAGAACAAGCAACGTGCTTTTGGATGGATACTTGTCGACACTACAACTTATGAAACTCATGAGACTTGCAAACATTTTGAAAAATAGACCAACTGCCATTCATGAACAAAAATGAGCGTGGCCCTAGGAAAATAATGAAGTGAACTTACTGCATTTATTAACCAAATTACGTTTGCATTATGAGAAGAGCTCTACAGCAAATGACTTCCCCAGAGAGGTTACGGAAGCAAAGCTCCTGCTATAAATCTCTGCCTATTTCTTCAGCTTATGTGAGGAATCTTACGTCTGAGCAAACCTGCAGCAGTGGGAGGCAATTTACCCTTTGAAAAAAGTGGAGACAGAATGCATTGGGGCTGGGATGAACCTGACAAGCAAGAGCAAAGAGATGCTCTGCAGGCCTTTCCGGGCCTGCCACCATGTCTCAAAAACCAATAAAAATGTAAGTGAAGGGGAGGAGAAAATTCTCACCAGTCTCAAAATGGCTCTCGCAGAAGAAGTCCTATGCAAGGAAAGGGCCATGGAAGGTGAATCAACTGGGTTTTTTTCTCTTTGAGACCTATTTATCAGTAATGAAGGCACACCAGCAGTAACTAATGAATAACAATTTAAGTTAGGGTTTTCACTTGGATGTGGTTTGTAATAACATGTGCAATGCTTTACTGCTGGTGCTCGAGAGTACACTTTCTTACGACTGCTCTCATTGTGTATTCCGCCTAAACAGACTACCGGATGCCCGATGATTAAACAGCATGCTTATGGTAAATTGTCTTTCCAGAGAAGGGTTAGGTCGAATAATAGCACGTTAACAAACTCACTTTTGAAATAAGTACTTGGAAGTTTCAGCAAAGGAAATTTCAGACTTCCCATCTACAGTGACAGCCAGTAAAACTGTCACCGCCTGTTGAATCTCTCTCCTTTATTTGCACCCTATTTTGCGTATATATCTTTACATCTGCCTATATATTCACAGAATCACAGAATTGTAGGGGTTGGAAGGGACCTTGAGAGATCATCGGGTCCAACCCCCCTGCCAAAGCAGCTCCCTAGCTTATATTGCACAGATAGGTGTCCAGACGAGTCTTGAATATCTCCAGAGAAGGAGACTCCACCACCTCCCTGGGCAGCCTGTGCCAGGGCTCTGTCACCCTCACTGTGTAAAAGTTCTTCCGCATGTTGGTGTGGAACTTCCTGTGCTCCAGTTTACAGCCATTGCCCCTTGTCCTGTCTCCACAGACCACTGAAAAGGGGTTGGCCAATTCCCCCTGCATCCCATACTTAAGATATTTATAAACATTAATTAGGTCCCCCCTCAGTCTTCTTTTCTCCAGGCTGAACAGCCCCAGCTCACTCAGCCTTTCCTCATATGGGAGAGGTTCCAGGCCCTTAATCATCTTCGTAGTCCTTCTCTGGACTCTCTCTCTTACCTATTATCTAGTCAAATAATGAAACATGCCTAGTTATGTATATTCCCCTAGAGGTAAATACTACGTGTGAGTAACCAGGCTCTGAGTAAGTATGAATGCAAACACTGGGGAAAACAAATCCCTCTCCATGTACCACAAGCTGCTACCTGTCTGCTTCTGCCATAAGCCCAGTGGCAGGTACATCTTCTGCCTTACTAGGGAAATGGCTCAGTGCTGTTTGATGCAGTGTCCTTGGGAGGAATGCTGGCAGCTCTACAAACTGTCCCTTGCTCATCGATGGGAAGCTCCTACCATCTTCAGAACTGCTCCGGTCTACGGCTACTGTGCAGAGATGAAAAGGAGCTGGTGTGGAGCCTGGTGATGAGGATGAGTGAGGAAAGAGGTTTTTGATGACACAGCCAGGGCAGACGCTGACACTACACTCCAAAACAGCATCTCTGCAAATTATCTTGTAAGAAGCCAGTTGGGTGTGGAAGTGGCAGCAGGAGACTCTCAGTACTCCCCTGGAGACTGAGTTACAGCAATAAAGGGCACTAAATTCAACATTGATAATACTCTGTCTAGAAACAGCAAGTCCCAGCTTTTCCAGCATCACAGTAGATGGATGCTGTAGTGTCCCTCATGTCCTCACTGAGCTCAACAAAGGAACACCAAGAGCACAAACGCTGTACGAGAAAGCACCACAATGAGGTGGATGGGAAGGACAGATGGTGGTGTCAGCCCACACGTAACCTCCACGAGCACATACCTGCTCCTCCACGAGTGCCCCATGAGAACATGGTGCAGGGAAATTGCAGGGCTCTGATCAGCAGGCATCCTTCCTCCCACTCACCCCAGTATTTCTGAATGTGCAAATGCATCCCGGCTCTCCCAGTATGCGCTTTGTATACCACAGCTATTGCTAAGTATCTAACTACTCAGTACTAAAAAACTAAGTAAATCCCCTCAAACAAACAAGTAAGCAAGCATCCCACTTAGAGTTACAATAAAAAGCACCTGAAAGCTTAAAATTCATCGTTAATGGTGTCTTACAGACTCCAGCACCGCATCCCTTATGTGCTTATTAGTACACAGGAGAACGTTATTCGCTATCATCCTGTCTTAAGAGGCGCATGTGCATGTGGAATTGCATTTAGCTCACCTCATGTGCACAGGGAAGACCTATAAACCCTATAACCTGATTATGCCTTTCCCCAGGCTTGCTTAGCCTTGCAGCTGCAGTGTCTCACACCGCTCTGTCCCTAGGTGCAAACACAGACATCACGCTGGCGCTGTGTGCTGCAACAGCCTTTGCTCAAAGCACTCTCACTGCCCTGTGGAAGACACTTCTGGTAAAAGAAGTGGGACTTGGAAGTTCTTGGTAAAATAAGTGGACTTGGAAGTCTGTGGAGATGGAGCTCTGAAGCATTTCTAACCCTTCTTTCTGCACTGCCTTCTGCATCGAGGAAAAAGGTTACATATCGAATATGCATTTGCTTTACCAAGACCCTGTTCTCTAAATGACTAGAAGCTTTTATGACAATGCCACTAGAGCTCCTGCATTATTTGCTGTTTGTTCATGGAGGTTTCATTAAAAGATGAACTTCCAGCTTGTGCAACAAATAATGAAGACATGGTATCAGTAGTTAAACATCTAATGATGTGCCACCTGCCGATAAGGTGCCCATGTTTGGCTCTCTTGTATGAGGACTTTTACTTTTAAATGTAGCACGTTAAATCCTAATTCTTACTAATTTTGCCTGTGTTATATTCCTCCACATCAGATGTATCTCATGGCTATTCTTGTGCTGTATAGCTCTCTCTCTAGTATCAGTAAAACTCTTTCCTGTAGCTCACTACCGGGGTTGTACTGGAGTGACGGTTCACAGCTCCAAGATGGAGCAGTTTGAGCTGTGGCTCTGTCAGAAACCCACAGTTATTTTTCTGGAGTAGTTTGTTTCGTAACCACTGTAAATTAATACAAAGAGTTGCTCCCAGACAGATGAGGCCCTCTAATTTGGGACATAAACAGTGAGACACAGTTGAATAACGATGGTCAGGGAAAAAAAAAGAAGAGAAGCTGGCCGAATTCCTTGCACTTTTATACAGGTTCAGAGGGTGCAAGGAGTAATCAGGACTTTAGTGTCCCGCTGGGACATTCCTGAATTCTGAGAATGTTATTAAAATTACTGCACCTTGGGGGTTTAATTGTGGGATTACACTGAAACTAAGTTTCACACGCCCATGGGCCAAGCCTCACCCAGAAGCCTACTTTACACCCAGCAGAGAAGCACCTGGGGCACACACCTAAAGAAGAGGTTCCTTTCAAACCAGTCCTTGGTACTGGTGCAAATGAGGCAGGCTATAACTGCAATGGCATAATAAACTCAATTTATCTCATAATAATCTCAATCTATCTCATAATAATCTACCAAGCCTCCTGAATCGTTCATACTGAGAACCACTTTATTTCCTGACCATGAAGTGGGAACTTTGTAGTTCCAGTCTGTCACCCCATGGAAGAGTTCACCATACAGCACAAAAAACAGAGCTGTTTCCTGACCCACGCCTTGGACTTCAACCCTGAAAAAAGCAGTACTGTGCTAACCTTTTGCATTTGTATCACCGAGTCTTTTAGTAAGGAGTATTTAAGGACAATCGGTCCCATTATCATAAGAGACTATTCTGTGTATCATTGTTATAAGCAGGATGTTTCTGGGAATTTTTATATGTTAACTGGCTTGGGGTTTTGAAAGCACACAGAAAAGTATGGAATTAGTTATAACTCATCATATTTAAATTTACACAAACAAGTTTTTTTTACTTCAACGGGGAGAAGCCACTTTCAATAAAGAACACTTTAATAGCCCATCATCAAATAACAAAATTGCTCTTTCTGATGGTGCCCTCCATGCTGACAACAAAAATAAGGGATGCCCTGACAAAGTCACTCGTGTGACTTAACAACCATGTGGCCAGACAGTCCCCTCCCGGCTTCCTGCACACATCCAAGGGCAGAGAACTGAGATGCTGCCCCTGCCACAGCTGCTGACAGCTGCAGCAATTTTCCACCCTGACTGAGGATCTCTTCTGCAAGCTGGTCAGTAATTCTGTATTTCAGAATACAAATGCCATCAGACCTGAAATCCTTCCCTCAGATCATCAAACTGAAACACACTGCCCAAAATTGGCATATAAAGAAACCAATTTTAGAAACCTGGAAACCTGGCTTCTAATTAATTTGATTTCCATACAAAGAAGGCATAAGTAGCCTTTCCTCTTTCAAAGCAATGATTCAGCTGCTTTCGCGGGTGCCTAGTGTCCTGAAGGTCCATCAGACCAACAGAGCAGTGAGCTGCTTGCTTTGCTGCATTGAATTCATTACCTGCTTGGGAATATAAAATGAAGAATTAATGATGAAATGTTTCACACCTGGTAGATCCTGAAAGCATGTATTTTTGTCTGGTGAATTGAACTTTTTTTTTTTTTTAATGAGAATAATTATCTCTAAATAAAAAGCTTAAACAGAAAGGCTTTATGTAAGGTACCCTTCTGGTAAGTCAAGCACTCTAATGGGTTTTTTTGCTTGCAATTGCTTGCGTATTTTTAACATGCAAGAGCTGTTTTCAGAGGTGCTCCAGATTTTTCATAGAAGTGTATCCTAAGCCTATCATATGCCAAATAATGCTCTCACCAGTGCCATAAGAGAAGAGCGGAGTTGCGCAGGGATTTCATTAAGCTAAAGGCTCCTTTTGCAGGAGGCAAATGCTGAAAATGTCAGAGGTTCCCCAGTGCAGTTCAGTTTCAAAGACAGCAACAAACAACAAATTACAGAGTATTTCAAATCCCTGAACATGCTAGAGTGAATATAGTCTCTTTAATTGGATAGCATCTCTTCAAGCTTGCTAATGAAGTACTCCTAATACACAATTTAGGAGGGGAAAACACCCTCTGATACAGGGGGAAGGGTTACCTATGATTGCAGCCAACCTTGGAAACTGCCAGGTAAGCATGCCCTTCCCTCAGAGCACAGTCAGCCGAAGGAGGCTTCTCCTGAGGGGTTTCTGCTGTCCAGACCAGCCACCTGCATGGCCACTCCTCTTCTGGGCAAGCTCTAGTATGACCCAGGGCTGTTCTGCTGGGAACATCTATCGCCAGCAATTCGCTACTCATTCCCCCTTCTGTTTGCTCAAGTGTCTCAGGACAGTGTGGAGGGCACACAGCAAGGTCACTACCATACAGTTCAGGAAAGCAGACCTTATCCTGCTTGTAGAATACCATGGGACAAAGACCTGGAAGGAAGAGGGGCCCAAGAAATCTGGTTAGTATTCAGGGATCACCTCCTCCAGGCTCAGGAGTGATGCATCCCAACAAAGAGGAAATCAGGCAAAAATACGAGAAGGCCTGCAAAGATGGACAAAGAGCACCTGGGAAAACTCAAATGCAAAAAGGAAGCCTAGAGAGGCTGGAAGCAAGGACAGGTAGTCTGGGAGGAATACAGAGAAAGTGTCCAAGCAGCCAGGGACTAGGTTAGGAAAGTCTCTGGTAGAAGTAAATATCACCAGGGACATCAAGGGTAACAAGAAAAGCTTCTATGGGTGCGTCAGTGACAAAACGAAAACTAGGGAAAATGTGGGCCCTCTCCAGAAGGAAATGGAAGACCTGGTTATGTGGGATATGCAGAAAGCTGAGGTATTCAATGACTATTCTGCCTTAGTATTCACTGGCACATGCTCTAGCTACATTGCCCAAGTTTCAGAAGGCAAAGGCAGGGACAAGGAGAATGAAGAACTGCCCAGTGTAGGAGAAGATCATGTTTAAAAATATCTAAGAAACCTAAAGGTGCACAAGTTCAGGGTATCTGATAAGATGCATTCATGGGTCCTGAGGGAACTGGAAGGTTAAGTTGCTAAGCCACTGTCAATCATATCTGGAAGTCGTGGCAGTCTGGCAAAGTTCCCACTGCCTGGAAAAGGGGAAAAATAACCCCCATTTTTAAAAAGGGAAAAAAGGAAGACCAAGGAAACTACAGGCTGGTTAGTCTCACCTCTGTGCCTGACAAGAACATGGAGCAAATCCTCCTGGAAACTATGCTAAGGCACATTGAAAATGAGGTGATTGGTGACAGCCAACATGGCTTCACTAAGGGCAAATCATGCCTGAACAAATTCAGTGGCCTTCTCTGTTGGGAATACAGCATTGGTGGATAAGGGAAGAGCAACTCACTTCATCTACCTAGACTTGTGCAAAGCATTTGACAGTGTCCTGTACAATATCATTGTCTCTGAATTGGAGAGACATGGATTTGACAGATCAACCACTTGGTGGATAAGGAAGTGGTTGGATGGGCACACTCAGAGTTGTGGTCAATGGTTTGACGTCCAAGTGGAGACCATTGATGAGTGGCACTGCTCAGGGGTGGGACTGGTGCTGTTTAACATCTTTGTTGGTGACATGGACAGTGGGACAGAGTGCACCCTCAGGAATTTTGCTGATGACACCAAGTTGTGTGGTGCAGTCAACACACTGGAGCAAAGGGATGCTGTCCAGAGGGCCAATGACAGGGTTGAGAGGTGGGCCCGTGTGAACCTCACGAAGTTCAACAAAGCCAAGTGCAAGGTCCTTCACATGGGTCAAGGCAATCTCAAGCACAACTACAGGCTGGGCAGGGAATGGGTTAAGGACATACATGCACTAACTAAAGAGACAAAATGTTGATCACTGCCTTTTCCAGTAATAAGAACAACTGGAAGTTTGGGTGGCAGGTTCAAAAGTAACCAAAGGAGATACTTTTCTCTCCAGTCTGGAGTTAAAGTTTGCAATTCTGTACTGTGACATGATACAGCTAAAAATACATCTGAGTTCAAAATCAGTAAAACTCTTGTGTGGCAGAATCATCCACCAAGGATTATAAGCAAGACATCTTCAACTCTTCCCTAGAAAAGTGCTTTTAGGTACTGCTCAAGGCAAGGTAACTTGGTTACCTGGAACATGGGGCTCAAAGTTCCTCAGTGCAGTCATTTGTGCTTGCAGGCTTTTTCTTTTTGGTTTGTGGGTTTTGGTTTTTTTTTAAATGTAAATAGCTCAAAGTCTGAGATCTGATTTAGAACTACAGAAATCAATGTTCTGGACAATTTTACTAAGCCCACATCTGCTGCCCAGAATGAAAAAGACATACTGCAAGCTGAAGTAGAAAAAACAAGCAGCTGTGTGGGTTTTTTATTTTGCAAGGACTTGTTTTTTCAGAGGAAAGTAAACACCCCTCTTAAAGAAGTTGATTATCTAAAGGCAATAAGCTCACTAATTTTCCTCTCTAAAACCAGGACTTGCTGTCATTACAACTGGATATTCCAAAGAACTTTTACAGCATTAGAGTTGTCACTACTGCTTTTGTGATCTGCAGTGAGTTGAATTTAGGTTCCTCATCCTAAATGATTTTTATTCCAGAAATATAGGTAGAGAGGTTCTGTAGAAATTATCCTGGTGCGATGATGTGGAATTAGGCTACAAATTTATCTTTGATTTGTGTCATACCTTTCTGAAGTAAAGGTAAAGGAAGAAAACAAGATTATTTCTGGGAAAGAGATGCAAGGAAAGTAATTTTGAAATACACAGAGATCATGTTACCTTTTTATAGTGTCCTTGCTTTCATCTGACATATTAAAGATTTTACTGTGGTTACAGAGTAAACACAAAGTTCAGTGTATATTAGATGATACATCTATTTAACAACTGGGTGGAAAAACAAGAACTTTCTCCATTTAAGCTTTCGATGAGAAAGTACGTGAGAAGGAACACCCAGGACTTTATCTGTTCTGGTTACGTTACGTGTGGTAGGAACCATATCAGCATAACTGCTGGTGATAAAAAAAATGTTGATGACCATGATTTCCAGGCTTCTCTGTGAACTATGAAATATAGCAGGCACATGGCCAGCTTAATCTGAAGGTTTTAAAAACAGCCCCTGAGTGAGTGTGTGCAGAAACCTTGGGGAGATTTCAGAACTGGAAATGCACAGCTGCACGCCTAAGTGCAGACCACAGCCTCCCCTGCCCAGCCTGGAACTACTACAGCCATTACATTTGCCTTGGAAGGAGGAGACAGACATTAATAAAACCCATGAGGAACACTGATGAAGATCTGGATATATACTTTTAGTCATTAAAAACAGTGCTAGCTATGGCAACCGCTAAAGATGAGCAACAGCAGGCTGAAGAAATGCAAAACATGCAAGGACAAAATAAAGGAATGGGCTCATGATTTTGACTTTTAAAATAGCCACTCCATTTCAACACGGCACAAACAAGTAACTCATGCAAAGACAAAGTCTCACCAAAGGCCTCTGCGAATACTTTTGGAATACAAGCTAAGGGGACACTATAAAAAGGCTTTATTTGTCAAAAAATAAGTGTCACTTCAGATAGTTACGGACAGAGATATTAGAGGGTTTCCAACAGAATCATGAGGTTATGCCAGATTCTCCTCCTCAGAGGACAGCTTGTGCTGAGGAAATGTTTCTGTGCACTGACGCAGGCCGCCAGAATGCGGCCTCCCCACCCCCCAGCACGTCTCCCCGGCCCACCTGTGCAGCATGCTGCATTGCGTAATGCTGTGAAACAAAGTCAAATGCAGCACGGGTGCATTGACAGTAGGCTTACCCTGCAAGAGAAATGTGTCACTATCAAGACAAAATGCTTTTGAATCAGTTTTTTCTAACTGGGGGAAAGCTTTGTAACACCACCATCCTCAGCTGCAGCACAGAGCACTAAGGCTGGTGGGATTTTCATTTGGAAAACCAATCATGGCAACTGAAGGAACCAGGTTCCACAGCTTATTCTCACCATTACAGATGCATGCCCTGTTTCTCATCTTCAGTCTTTTGCTTCCATCTCAGCCCATTAGATTTTGCCATCTCTTCCCCAGCTGCTTCCTGCTCCCAGCCAGCACTACAGATCATGACCTGTAAAAAAGCGCTTCCTTTCTTTTCACACAGGTAAATTAAGCCTCCACCACCTTGGTGAAGGCGCCCTTTCCTTTCTTTCTTCACTGGGTTGCTCTGAACAACCTCCTACTTCCTATCATCCCCAGGAGCAGTGATGCTCGGAAACAAACAGAATCTTCTCACTGCAGTGGTAGAAGAGCCAAAATCTAGGTGGTATATAAACCTCACCCCTCCACTCTGAGTAGAAACCCAAAGACTACAGGTGTCACAGGCCTCCAAGGGGCAGTGCTGGCTGCTTGGGGCCATCTGATGATGGCTTCGTCCTCCGATGTTCAGCCTCCCCTAAAGTTCAGGAATAATGAAACACATCAAGGACACAAGTGCTCTTTTCAAAACTGACTGAAGAGCCTAATATTTGCTTCAAGTGACTTTTGTACTCTCACTATAAATCCCATAATCTTGTTTAGACACAACATGTACAAGCTTAGGAAATTGGCATTTTGGGATGGAGGAGAGCAAGAAGAAGGTGGCTGACATTTTTGAGTTTTATTAACTGTAAAAGACATTTCCAAATTGTGAGTCTCCAAGGCAATTACATTTGTTTTCACTTTATGAAAACCCCAGAAGTTCCTTCCACATTTTACCAACAGTTCAAAATTAACTGAACCAAAAATTTCAGCCATCCTAGGAAAACTAACACACATCCTCTTTTCCTCTTCTTTTACTACGGAGACATTTTACACATATTTTATAGATCATGCAAGATGTTCATATAATCAAATTTCTCAACTTCTTAGAGTCTGCACAGATGCAAGGATAGCCTGTTTATGCTATCAGGTTCATGATGGCCACTCTAAGGTGGCCGCATCTGTGGGAAGAACTTGTGAACAGGACTGCAGAAGGTAAAAATGCAAAGTGAGCAGAGAACTTAGAAACTATAGATTTATTAATGCATAGCATTAATAAATGCACACAGTGCATTTTCTGTTTTATATTTTACTTTTATTCTTCAGTCTCCCCATTTTATAAACCACTGTCAAAATTCTGAGATTTAAATTTTCATTGTGTTGGTATAAAATTTTATGGTATGGTTCATTAATAGGCATTTCTAGCCCCTGTAAGAATCATATGAAACTTTGGAGGCCACATTAGAAAATATGGCATTAAATATCAAGATCATACAGTAACACTGGAGAAGGTAAGCATTCTCCTCAGTGGCACAAAAATGCAAACCAAAATATTTAGCCTTGGAGAGCTTTAATGGGAGTGTAAAATTTAAATGGCTTTTTCCTAGGCGTGACACAGCCAGAAATAAATAAATAAAAATACTCTCTCTTCTATCTTCTGAAAAGACAGAAACCACCTACTCTTACTTGTCCCTGATGCCATTACCTCACAGTTAAAAATATAAATGTTGTACTGTAAAAGTATGTGCATGTACTTAGCTTGATTAAAGAAAAGGGAAAGAGTCTTGAAAATAAAATTTATTTGCTTAATTAAAAGGGGAAAACAAATGGCAGGGTATATTCTAGCACGAAGGAAAGAGACAGAAGAATCCTCAGAATGATGGGCTTCAACTTTTTTATAGAATAACTATGATTTTCATACTGGATATCAAGTATTTACATCGATACAGCAAAAATCTCACTTTAATGCCAAATGTGGAGGGTATTAAAATACTGTTGTGAGTATTCTAAAGCAGATTTTGCTGGTTTTACTACAGGTGGATACTCGCTAATTCTCCAGGTCTGACATTCACTGGTTCTCAAGTACCCCATGGTGACAGCTTTGCACGTACAGGAAACGCTGGGTACCGTAAGCCTCCCCCAACCATCCCACTTCACTCCAAATCTGAGTTTCACTGAACCTGGAACGAAATGCACAATGGTCCCTGGTTAAGTTTTATTGCTTATTCTCATTATTCCTGCTGGGGAAAACGATCAGGACAAACTTCCTCCTGCTTGCACCCTGTGGTTAGGCCTCGCAGTGCCGCTGCCTGACCTTTGGCTAACTCTGAATTTACAACCAGGAGGAATCTCCCAAGTGAGTTTTCCTTAATTTCACCTCCTACTTGATGCCTGTGAATCTTCACATGATTAAATGATTTCAAACCCTGGGTTTAAATCCAAGTTTTTTGGCAGTTCTTCTCCTCACTCTCTAATGGTGATAACAACTCAAATGCTTTTAAACACATCAGTGCTGATATTTAATATTCCAAAAGGCCAAAGTTCATCCTCCTGGAATCTGGAAGAAAGAATTAGCTGCTATTAATTTGTGCCAGCAGTGCTCAAAATGTGGAGCTGGAAAGCAACCATCCTGCTTAAAATGCAGCCATTTTCTTCATGCAAATACAATGAGATCCTGCAGGGAACTTGTTTTATGCTTCATCCATGAAATCATACTATTTCACAGCACCACACTAGGTAAAACAACGTGGGAGTGTTAACTATCATCAGCAAGATCCAAAACTTGCAAACTGAGGCCACAAAAAGAGACAAACAATATTTATCTTCTTGTTTTTGAACCACACTTTTTAAAAACAAAGCTAGAAACCTATTTTTTTAATTATTAATGAGAACTGAGATCTTTGCAAAACTGCCTGACTATAGGGCTTATTTTTTTAAAAATAAAGTACCATACTATCACATTTGTTTCATAAGAACTGGCAAAAGAACCTGATATTGAAAAACAAATAAACCCCACATGGTTAGTATAAACCGAGCATTAAGCTCTTTTGAGTGACTGATGAAATCCCAAGTGCCAAAAGGATAAGCCTTTGGTTCCCACCTATCTCCAGGTAAGACCTTCCTTGGCTATTTAGATTCAGAATGGATGTGAGACACTGTGCAGTCTTTTCCTTCTGGAAGTTCACCTCTCAGAAGTGAGTGACATTAGCCTTCTAGGTAAGATATCAGGAAGAATTTCTTTACTGAAAGGGTTGTCAGGCATTGGAATAGGCTGCCCAGTGAGGTGGTGGAGTCACTGTCCCTGGAGGTATTTAAAAGGCATGTAGATGAAGTCCTTAAGGACATGATTGGGAGGTGGTTAGGGTTAGGCTGTGGTTGGACTTGATGATCTAAAGGGTCTCTTCCAACCCAGGCGATTCTATGATTCTCTGATACCCAAAGTGTCCTCTGACAGCAAAAGCCAAGCCCAGATTGAGGAGATAGCCGAGGCTCGCTGTTAACAGGGAAAACTGCACTATGTGGGGTACTCCTCAGACTGCCCTGCGTCCAGAAGCAGTCCCAGGGTGCACTAATGACCTGGATGGTAGAAGAGAATAAACCTATTAAAACCCACAAGCACAAAAGTGGGAGGAAACACCCTCTAGACTGCTGGGGGACAGCCTCAGAAGTTGGAATGATTTGGACCGATGAAATCCCTTGCCACGTTTCATGTAGCAGTATTGGAGATAGAATGCTAATGGGCAGAGCTTGGCAAACACCAAGTTTGCCTGTCAGGCTTTTTTGTTGTAGTTGTCTAGTCAGGCTTTAGTTTTATAAAATGTCATATTGGTTTTGTTTGGCTGTTTGGTGTGAGCCCAATTAATTACATACTTTAAATCACCTGAGGTTTTTATTAACATAGGCTATTTAATGTGGATGTGTGAGAGGCGCAGGAATAATCAGCTCAGCTATGATTAGAAGAAGAACCATTAAGCAGAAATGCATCTGGGATACTGTACAGCACGAACTGAAAAGCAAAGCACAGCGTGGTTGCAGAACAGATACTTATCATGGTACAGGGCATCAGACGCCCAGGGCAAAGCCATCTTCCTGCTCTTGGGAGCTGTGCTGCACCCGCCTTGGACACCACCATCCCAGAAGAGGTGGGAAGCAGATATAAAACCCAGGGAAGCTTGGCAAGAGGGGTCAGAAGCCTAGAAAACACTGTCTGCGAGAAAAAAATCAGGTCAACCTCCATAACAACCCTTCAGCTCGCAAAAGAGCTGCTGTAACGGAGAGGTTTTGGTTTCTATGCTGTAATGGAAAGGTAACGCTAGGCTGAGATTACAGAGGGAATGATTCAATATCCTTTAGGAGGGGGAAAAAAAATCCTTTCCAATACATCAGAAAGGAAAAGCACTGTCAAAGAGCATCCAAGGAAGTTGTGCAGGGCTGGCAGGTTGGACACACGGCCGCTGTGATTTCTGACTCCGGAGCAGCAGCTAGCGGCTGACGGGAAGTCAGCCAAAGGCCAGGCTGGGGCACTAGGAAAATTCAAAGAAAACTGCCTTGACACATTTATTTCCTAGTCCTTCATAATAATCCCCATTTTAAATTCAAGTACTCTGAGGACTTATTTTTTTTAAAATAGATTAAACCAAATAAAATGGCTTTGTAACAAATTTGTCTTTTCTAGAGTCTCTTCAACCAAAAAATAAATTCTAGCAGGATGTTGACTGTACACACTGAAAGCTTTAAAGTCTCATCCTACTCCCCATGATGAACAGTAATTAAAGAGGAATGCACATTTACATGGTGACACTATAGAAGTTCAGCATGGTAGTAGTTTAATCAAACCATATCCCTCCAGTGTCCTTCCAAGCACTGCTGACTCAAGTTCATCCCTGCATATGCCTTGAAAGAACTCGAGAGCCATTGACAACAGATGGTACCACCTGGAGATGCAATACGTATAATTTGAAAAATTTTAGTCCTCCTCTGGAACCATGTCATATTTTTCTGATTTAATTATAATCAATGATAGAAAGAGGGCAGGAGAGCTTTGAAAAAAGCTAACCATTTAAAAAATATAAAAATAAACATTTTTAAAATATAAATTTTAAAAGAACATTCTCACAGAGAATGTTTATTGTAGGTGTCTTTCCTTTGGATTCAAAAACTTTCAAATAGTCTAAGTCCCTGCTGCATCTCAGAGAAATTATCCCAGGTCTACAAAAATCCCAGTAAAACTTGGCTTCCTGGTGGTTCAATCTGAGAGTGTCTTTAATGCAATTTTCAGTGAGTTTCAGTGAGAGGATCTATGTAAATGATTAAAAACAATGCATGTTTTTCATCTTTGAAATCAAAATGAGTAGAAATTTTGGGAAAGGATTTCCCATTCTTTTTAATGGTAAACTATATGTTATTAAAAAAAAAGTCTGATTTTCCTTTTTGTACACAAAATAATTTCAGAAAAGCTGCATATCCTTGCTTCAGAAATGTGACTAAATTACCCTTCAGAATGAAATCATATTTGGAATTGAGGGCGTGGAATCTGCAAGCACAACAAAGGCTTTTTCACACTGCTGTTGAGACGTATCAGGCCAGCAGTCTGGGAAGCAATCACACATCCTTCAGTATCGTACACAGAGAGCCCTACAGGGTTTGGACTGACTTCGCTGTGTCCCTCACAAAGTGGTCTGCCACTTGAGAGTTCTCTTTTCCCATGGACAGCATCTCTGCTGCCAGACTGGCAGGGCAGCAGCATCTCTGCAGCCACACTGGCTCTGGCAGGGCAGCAGCATCTCTGCAGCCAGCCTGGCTCTGGCAGGGCAGCGTCAGGGACAGAGCTTGCTTACAATAAGGAACGGAAAAATTAATGGCAAATCAGGTTGGCTGCAGAACATTTACTGAGAGAATTAATGCAGGACGTATTAAAACTCAGAAAGACATTCCCACATCTATAGATTCCTTGCTCTATCACCTGACCTGAAGGTCTGTGGTAACATGGTTCCATTGACAGCCCCCAACTTAGTAACAAAATTGAGGATACCTTGCAAGAAATTCTCTTGTGCATTTCTTCTGCTTGTAAAAGGACCGTTTAATCCATGCATTTCAGGCAAAAGTAGATGAACTTTGACGGCAAAGACACCCAAAGCTACTGAAACCAAAGAGTAGGAATTCACACCTTTTTTTTGTTTTTAGAAACATGGGCAAAGGACATCAACTAAAATTCAAAATGTGGCAACAGCATATCTGTGGGTAAAATGCATTCCTAAGTAAAAATCCCTACATTTATTTTTGTTGACAGCCCATATTGATTTCTGAATTGCTACTCAGTAAATGATTCAATATTTGGCTTTCGAAGACTGCAGGCAATTTTTTCCTCTCAAACTGAAATTTAAAAGCAGAATACAGAGGTTTTGTATCCCATCATTTTTATTTAGAATACAAACCTACGTCTATAATGGAATTTCTTATGCATGAGAATTGGAAAAGCTTTCATTGATACAGTTTAAAGCTGGAATTAAAGGACATACTCAGAGAGAAAGATGCCTACTCCCAGTACTTGTTTATCCAAGTAAGTCCAATATTAAAAAAAAAGATAATAAATAGTCTAAACCACATTTTTATACATGCGGCTGAACGTGCACACGTACATGGTAGCTAGAAGTTAACTAAGCAACTCTTGTTTGGGACAACAGTTTTCCCATATATGCAGTTGCTTCTGGAAGCTGGTAGGAGTTTTTATTCAGATAAACACGTATTTTAAATTTTAACACATCCTTTTAGCAAGGATGCTGTCCCCTGCAGTTAATCAATTTTCAAATATAACGGCCCTCACAGGATCTCACTGGATCTTACAAAAAATGAAGCACTAAATGGGTTAAAAAAAAATAATGGGAGGACATGCCGTTCCACCAGATGTTTTGCATGTATGGCCTTTGCTTTGAAAAGCCAAGCAGTTGACATGGCAGCCACTGTCTTGTCCTGCTTTTCCATAGTTCCTTCCTCCCTGACACTGTGAGCTCAAAATCTCTTTGTATAAACTCTCCATACCATAGCAGTGTGCGTTAGCCATTGACCCTATAAATCAACAGGCTTAAGGTTGTATTTTTGAACATAACTAGACAGTATTTTTAGGCAAGCTCATTCTGAGCTAACAGCAAAGCTAGCACCTGGGGAGCTGGAGGGAAGGAAGGAGGGAGAGAAGGAGGGAGGGAAGTCTCCTACCAGCAGAAAAGGCACAAAACTCTGAGGGTCCTCAGCCCACAGGACTGCAAACTCCCAGTCATGTGCCACTGGAAGGTTTAAATGGGAATTGGGATCGAAAAACCAGATCACAAAAACAAAGCTCAGAAAAAGCAGCCTGTTCATTAGTCACTTCAGTGTCTGAGCATGCATGGGCTGTGCTGCCCAGAAGGATGTCGAGCAAAAAAAAACCCAACCCTGTAAAATATTCTGGACTGATAGCGGATGTAGTAAGTTAGAATAACATCCTTCTCAGCATCCCAGAGGGTGCTGCACTCCGTGCTATCCACCAGCCTCATAAAGAATATTTCTAATCTGAAACATATGTAATTTCTCATAGCTCTGCCTATTTAAGACACTACCAGGCATGCCCACCTCTACTAACCTGAATAATTCCAGAGGCGAAGATACGGTATCTTAATGGTCTCTTCCTTGACTCTTGGTGCGGATAAAACTAACTAGGTGGCCAGATGACAGGACACCGCTAATAGTATCCTCTCTAAAATGGAAAGAGGCTGTTGGAGAAGGAAACAGCCCTATTAATTTCAGACACACATCCCCATCAACTCCAGTGCGCTCAATCCAGACTTTAGGCATTACTCATCCTGACTCCCATGTTCCACTGTTGCCAAACCCTGCCAAAGTGAAAAGACACCCTTTCCAAAAGGCAGAGAAGTAAAACCTACAAGTGGTACATCGTGTACCACTTCATAATGTAGTGTCTAATGAGCAAACATTGATCTTTCTGAAAGATACCATTTGCACTGCACAGTACAGCCCTCTCATCACAAAAAGACAAGCCTCCCTCTACCTGTATTTCAGAAGCTGAAATACCTGACCTTATCTTGAGTCTATTTTTTTACTAGTGTAAACCCCTTCTTGAAGGCAAACGCTGACCAGGATGTCCCACAGATAGACCTCCTTGGGCACAGTGTGTGAAACTCATTGCTAGTCTGGGACTCCTTATACCCATCTGTCCTACTTTGTGAAAGCACTGCCACCTTGAATTTTATTCCTGTGACTGGTAGGTGGGATGGGAGGAACTGCTCTTAGTTTCTTTTATTTTTCTCTCTCTGGTTCCTAATTTTTCCACTGTGAAAAGAAGAAAAAAAGTCTGATGCTTGCACAAGCAGACATTTGATATCTCTTTCAGCGACCAGCTCTCACTGACATCAAGTGGAGCTTTTCTGAAGTCCTTTGCAGGAACGGGACATCTCTCTGAGCTGCAAAATGCCAGCACCTGCTCCTGCTCCAGCCTTTGGCAAATTTCTGCAGTGGCGTAAGGTAAAATGCCAAGTTTCAGAGTCTGGAGCACGAGGCTATTGCATTCCTCTGGGATACCACTCACTAGACTCTGTGGAACTAAGCATGGACTGCCAGATGTGGCAAACCTGTACCAGGGCTTACAGGGATGAAGCAAAATATCAGAGAACACGTGTGAGTGTGCCCAGACACTGCAAAACCTTTGCAGTGAAAAAAGTAACTCGTGGAAGATTGCTGCAGCTTGTAAACCCTGAGGGGGGCAGGGGAGGGAAATCAGGGCAGCAAAAAAATGGTCCCCATCCTTCAATTGCCCCAAAAGGACAGCCATTTATTTACTGAAATCTGCTTAAGACTTTGTTATATCCAAACTTTATTTCCATACTTTGTTATATCCAAAGCCTACTTAAGACTTTGTTATATCCTTTGGCCATCCTATACAGAAGATGCTCCAAAATTCTGATGAGGTAGCAACAAGAAAATCCTAAACCACATGTCAGCGGTAATCACAGTACTTAGAGTGCAGGGAAAGGGCAGAAAACTTGTAGAAGCAAGAGAACAAAGAGGTTAGGAATGATGCAGAAGGAAAAGGGGTTCAACAGTGGTAAGACAGTCTATGTGATTTCTTCCTGCTCCTTTTCAAACTCAGAGACAGCAATGCTCTTCTGTCCATATTGCTGAAGAAATCTTAAGGGTGCCTGTGCTGTGGAAATCTCCCTTGCACCCAGGTGTGAGGTCCCTGGAAGGTGTGCCAATATGTCCCTGGTCAGCCCCATGGCACATGGAGCCAGCAGCAGAGCTCCCTGCCCAGCAGTGTCCTGCCAGGTGACAGCAACCAGAGATTCCCGTGGATGCTACTGCTCTCCAAAGGCTTTGTCAGGGAGTATGGAAAAAATGTGCAGGATTTTCTGCGGCTAGGCTGGTGGGACCTACAGCCAGTTACACTCTGTAGAGAGCCAGTATCTGCTTCTCTTGAACGCTGAGCCCTTAGTCATTCCTGTAACTTTCCATTAAACCAAAGAAGTCTTTGAAAATGAAGGAACCATTATCAAAAATGCTTTCAAAAAGTAAAGGAAAAAATGAAGCAAGTTTTCCTGGGACAAAACCCAGACATAGCCTCCCAGGAAGGTCCTGGAAGTGTTCTTTGGCATTACCCGATGAAATTTGTTGAAACAGAGAGCGCAGCCAGCAGTGGGCTGGAGGGGATGGGGGTGATAGTGCTGTGGTGTACAGCTGTCTCCTCCTATTACCCCCCACTAGCAAAGGGCAAACCTGAAATGTCCCAACTTGTCCTTCACAACTGCATCACAGACAGGCAACGCACTGCGCCACAGCCATTGGCCCGCTCTCTGTGTGTGCGATGCCTCTGAACAACACAGCAAGAGGGATGTTTGGTGACACAGGCCCTGAACGTTTGCCTTTGTCGCAGCCTCAGGAGCAAACACACGGACAAACACAAATATCCCACAAGAGAATCCGCTTCGATTACAAAGCAAGCGACCATTATGGGACGGTGTCAATATGGAACATCTACACGATATACACACACAAGTCATTTTTTAATTAGGGAAATAAAACAATCCACTGAAGATTAGCAGCGCAATGTTAATGTGATATAACAAGACAAAAAGAAGCGACTGAACACACAACGAGGTCAGATCCTAGCGGATGAACATCGGAAAAGGCAACCCGTGTTTTCAGTTCACCATGAGGTATCGAGGCATTACGGCAGAGCTGACATACATAAACTCTTGCAATAGCTATTTAAGGCATAAAGCAGCGATCAACACAGAGCAGATTCTCAGTTGTTGCAAATCTGCGTAGCTTAGTAGAAAGCCAACAGGACTATGTTAAACCGTAGCGGCTGCGTTCAGCATCTGACAAAAGCATGGAGCTCCTAATTTGTGGTGTGGTTATTTGAAAACAGTTCTGCAAAAGAAGCTGGAAGAAACAGGACTGCATTTTACTGTTTGGTTTAAACTCGTGAGGTTTTAGAAGTGGGAATGTAAAAACAAAAAGCTGAGAAAACACACTCTTGGCAATGACATTTGACTTGTACAGCAACAACTGCAAAGGAGCTGCATTCCTTGTCCCACACAGAGAGCAATTGGAATGATTAAGCTTTAAAACACACAGGTACACACAGGAACACGTACAATCGTCCAAGAGCTCAGAACTACGTCAGGACCACAAACGTGTAAGGCAAATAAATACATTTAAAAGGTTCATCTGGTACCATGTCAGGGAAGGTTTGAGGCAAGGTTAAAACATTTTTAAAAGGGAGAGGATTCCCCTTCTCCAGCCAGTTGCAACGTTTCATTTTCCCCGAGCAATGGAGGTGAGGGAGGCAATGACGTAGCACGCACAAGGGCACCCATCCTATTAGCAATGACTTAGCAATGACTATGAGCAAGTCTCTCAGCTCAGAAACAGGGATTTTGCAATTAAAAACACCCCTTGCACAAAATCCCTCCTGCCTTTTACTGGTAAGGGCACTGGAAAAAGCCAGCATTGCAAACAGAACATTGCAGCCATAGCAACAAGCAATTCAACACTTAAATTCTTCAACAGACTAAACAGTATTTTCTTTCTGGTTTTATAATTTCATGGTCAATAATTCACCATGAGCACTTTACTTGTCGAGCTGGTCGTTAATGTCTCCAAAACAATCTTCTGTTAACGCTTCAACCAAGAAAACCTCCTCACTCAAACTAAAAGTATGCGTATACAGGGGAGACCATCTCAAAAATTAAATGTTTTTCTCCCTTTTTGGAAATTGGTATAGCAAGATGGCGAAGAGCCCATGTTCTGGCCCGTTAAATCAAACACTAGCCCTTTCTTAGTATCGTGTGTTATTAAATGTTACATCCAGGAACCCGAAAGCCTTAAAATTGAGATTTAAAGCACATAATGACTTAGGCTCTGCACAGTATCTCTGAGTAAAGCCCAAACAGCGCAGGAACTCCAGGGAGAAGTCTCCTCGGCCCTTTTTGTTGACTGTGAGGATTTTTTTTCAAAGTATCTTTTATTGCTATTGGTAAAAATACTTTTGAAAACCAAACCTGCAGGCTAAAAATAGGATAAAACATTCTGCATGGTTGATGAAATTTAACCCTGTTAATTAGAAAGCTTCATTTCACAGTCAGTAACAGTCTAATATTACCTAATAAATGTATGGGGATTTTTTTTTTTAACGTCTCATGCACGAATGCAACCGAAATCGTGCCTTTTTTAGCTTTTAATGGTATCAAATTTAATATCTGCAAAAGAAATCACTGTTTTCTCCAAGGCAAGAATTTGAAATGTTTAGGGCCTACTGACTAAAGCATAAGGGCAATCGAAAGCTGTTGATGTCTCCCAAGTAGATTAATCAACACCCACATGAATTTTAATGCTCAGAAAAGGTGCTAACCTTAATGAATTAACTTAGGTAGGCAGTTAATTATCCAAAGCTTTCATTGCCCTTTCCTATCTCTTTGGCATTTTTTTACTACTTCACTGCAATGAAAAAACTGAATTTGTAGGAACCCTTCACAGATAGCACAGAACCTTTGAGAACTTCAGGGGTCATCATGCTTCCCTTGCCACTGGAGGTAACTTAATTGCAGCATAACACCACAGTTCATGGATGTAGGCTTTGTTGACTGACCCTACAACTTGGGTGCGAACTCAACTTTGCTAGCAACGCAAGCCGAGAAGCTCCATTAATGACAGTGAAAGACAGAGCACAAAACAGACACAGAAATGTGTTTACATGTTCAGGAGGAGCAGGAACCTTCTCCAATCCCTGCTTATTGGGATTATTTTTGACAAATAGCAATAATATCTATGGAGTTAATGTGCCAAGTAAGAGGTCACATAGCTGTTCTCTTTGATTTCTTTTTATTTGTTTGAAATGTTTTTTTAACTCCTCTCCCTACAAATCACAAGGTGAGGAACTGGGGAAAGCACACTCCCTTCTTCCACTTCTTACAGCTTCTGGGCTGTCTCGTGACGTGCGTGCCTGGACACTACACAATCACAGCCTGACCCTGCGTTCCAGGATTACCAAGTGTTTTTTACAGCCCAGATGGGGTTGGCTGGAAATCTTCCTGAGCCATACACGTGTCAGTGGGGCAGGATGCTGTGCAAGTGGAAGTGCAAATAAAAGCATGGAAGCAAAATCCATTTATAACTAAGAATTACTAGTAGGAGGTGCTTGGTGACCAGCCTATGGGGAAGTGTCTGGTGATCATGAGAGGTCATGCAGCACTCCAATTATTAAGCCTTATACAGCAGGCAGATCAAAGAAAGGTGTGCGACAAGGAGGACCTGGTAAAACATGGGGAATGTTGAAAGGCTGTTGGGGTATTTTGATAGGAAAAAGGAACAACAACTTCTACGTTACACAAACAGGACTCTTGAAAAGCCACAGAAATGTCCCATACTTACTTTTATCTTCCTGGTTTTCTTCTGCTGCTTTGCCTTCCTCTTCCTCCTCCTCCTCCTCCTCCTCCACCTCCTTCTGCTGAGCTTCTTCGTGGTGATCGGCGGCACCAACAGAAAGGCTCTGGCAGCAGTGGTTGAAGCCGCTATCCCGAGGCAGCGTGAAACTTCGGGGCTTTCCCCCATTCCCATTCAGCACTTGCATCCGCTCACCCTCCACGAGGGGGAAGGGGCCGTAGTGGTCTTGCAGGTGGCACTTCTGGGTGGGCAAGGTCGACTGCCGCCGGTGCTCGGGGGAGACCACAGCTGCCTCGGAGAACACAGAGTCTTCCAGCGGCAGCGTCTGCAGGTAGTGGAGTCCTGAGCTCGTCAGCGGCGTCTCTATGAGGTCCTGCCAGGAGCGCCGCTGGCTCGCCGTCTTGCGCACCGGCGAGTCGGTGGCGCTCCCCGCCGCCTCCGGGCGAAACTCCTCGTGCGACGACTGCGACTGGGAGGTCTCCGTGGACGAGAGTCGGCTGTGTTTCGGCTCTACGTAAGGGCTTGCGCAGCTCATCTACAACATCAGCAAAGAGGCAATCTTCAGATGGGTGTAGGAGACCCTACTAGTAAAGATCACGTACTTTTCATTGTCACTGGTGGCATCTAGTTTCGTAGCCAAGGCACATACCTAGCTGATCCTAACTTTAAGGCATGCACACATCTACTACATGTGTTAGTCCTGGGGGCCAAATACAGATGCTCAGTCATAGTAAGTATTCTTATTATGTCCCTTCGTCTATAAAATAAGCCAACACAATTATTTGCAGAAAACTTTGCAGAATATAGCACCATGGAGGTGACAGAAGAGGTGTGCCTGGTCCACTAAAATTCTTAAAAATGCCACCCAAGCGCCTGTTGTCATCCTATCTTGCAAAAAATTTCTTCGTCAGTGTCTGCGCAGTGCTTCAGTGCAGCTCAAAGATGTCTGGTTTTGGAAGATAAAGCACTGCATTCAAATTAAGCATCATGAAAATTCTTCCCCTCCCCACCCTCCACCCTCTCAGTTTTTCAATCCAAATTTCTGCATATTAAAAGCTATATTCAAGTAAGGTATATTAGTTAACAGTGAGTATACAGACATCAGAATTAAAATTGCCAGCACAGAGTAAGTTAGAAGTCTATCCTCTGGTTTTATACCTACAGCTGCTTCAAGAAGAAAATACAAACCCAAATCCCCTTTTGTTCTGGTTAGTAGACAAACCTACTTTTCCACAACAATAGAACAACAAGTATCACTGCGTGGGATATAAGACAACATTTTTATGTTGGCATTTCTGTGGAAACCCAAGTGTAACTCGTTACTGTAAAGCTTCACAGCACAACTGCTGTACCATAGAGAAACAAGTCTGTGGCGTTACTGAGGTAACAACATTTTGTCAGAGAAGATGATAAGGGGGTAGTGAGGGATTGCGTGGATGCATAGGGGTCCATCATGAACAAAGAACTTACTCCATTTTGTACAGCAATTGGGATTATAAATCTGTGTTCTCTACGCACCAGTGGAAAGAGCAATGATGGCTGTTGAAGTTAGCAATGCCTGTTACTTAGCAAATGCCACAAGTATACTTCACAAATGACTACTTTATGTAGCCATTCCTGTAGACGGTGGTAGGTGACTTACCGAAGGAGGGCGTGGGTATGTATCGTACGGGGGTGGTGGGCTGTCTTGTTTGGGTGTCGATGGAGTGTCAGCTTCCTCTTTATCACTCTCGCTCCAGTAATCTGGAAGTTACATACAGACCAGATGAAAAACTACCAATGTGTTTTGATACTCATTCACTTTGCCAAAAGCAGCCGGAAACTCCATCCTCAGTATTACTGTGAGTTAAGCACTGGGCAGTGCTGACTCTGTAAATGTTAGCTGCTGTGATTTGGAGTTTCTTTAATCTAAAGAGGGAAAATTCAAAACATTATGGGGTATACTAAATCTAATGCCCCACTGCAGAGATATTAAACAACAACCTGTGAAAAAGCCACAGATTTACCTCTTGTACACACCTTACATGTAAAATACAGAATCTGTACAGAACACTTTGAACACAAGTATCAGCTTTTCAAATATTTATACAGCCCTCAAAATAATTATGGTTGGACATGTATTGACTCAAAAATACTGCAAGTCATTTAATTTTAGAAAAGATTAAAAATGTAACTTGCAAAAGTGTTGTTGACTGCAAGTAACATTAGCAAACCTAATTAACACCAACTGGCAAGTCAAACAAGCAGTGGCTATTGCACATGACTAACCAGTATTGTTTCCCTACCCATTTTCTCTGTTGTAGGCTACTAGTTATCCAAGTTTTTGATTCAACTTCTAATAACAAACAGCTGCATTTAAGTAAGACAGCAAAACTTTATATCATCTATCTGCTTCATAAAACAGCTGCTACACTCTTACCCATGCAAGAGCACAAAGGTGATGTGGTAAGGAAAAACAGGACAATGACATTTAAGCAGAGAGTTTCAAAAGATGGATGAGAAAATAAAATGCACACAGAGCTCGAGGGCTAAATTTAACGGGATATGAAGTTTCACTTTTGTCAAAAAATCAAGTCTTGCCCAAGTACATTTCATGTTTGGTAGCTCAGTCAAAGGGGGAAAACACATGGCAGAATGTACCACATGGGAATTTGTATTTATTCTGTTGCAAATATTTTTGAAGCAGAACAGAATGTAAGCCCATGGACACCAGATCTTAATATTCCTTACAAAATAAAAACTACTTAAATGCCAACTCCACTCAAGGTGGGTATCTTCAACATTTCTACATATTGTATGACATAGGCAAACATTTCTGTTGTCCCTTTGTATCTGACTGTATTACCTTGGTGTATTTGGGTAAATCACTGTACAACAGGACCCTTTAGCTCAGGCTATTCACAGACTAATCACAGGCAAATTTTACTTGGCCTGGTAAGTGTTCAATGAACTGCATGACTTACAACTTTCCCTTTAACTGACGGAGAAAAAGATTGATTGTCACTTCATAAATGATCTAAACCAAAAATTCAAGTTAGCACAACATGTGATTTTGACTTTAATGATTTTTTTGTTACTGTGACGATTACTGTATTGTATGATGAATGATCTACTGTACCTAGTCTTATTTCAAGATTTAAACCAAAAACTTACCTTAAAACAACACCATCTTAAAACAGCTGTCCCCAAATTAATACTTTTAGATTGTAGCAATGGTGGGGACAGCCTTATTTATCTATTTATTTTTTCCAAGCAGTAACAACTCTGTTTTAACTCTGGGTCTCTTGATTTGCTTCCTGCAAGCTTATAGACGAGACATTCTCTTCAAACGGTATAATAAAGTAGCACAAATAAATTTTTCGTGACTATGAAATAAAAACTTCTAAAAAGTATCATCTCTAGAAACCTGAAAGTAATGAATTTTTGGTGAACGAAAGACTAAATCAGAGACAACTGTTTTTGATATCACTCCTAGTTTTAGGAAAACTTGTTTCCAGTGACTCAAAACACCTGGCAATACTGGCATGTAAGCACACTTGCTCCTATTACAGCAAAGCCTAATGGCACGACGAGTGCTAAGACACCTGTCAGAACAGCATCACTCAGTGAGATTTCTGCAGACTCGGAGCTCAGCTGTTTGTTCTGAAAGTGAAATTTAGCAGCCTCAGTGCAGGTTCCAATTTTGGCTAAAAATCCAAGGGTGTTCTTGCCATCAAATGCACATGCAATAGAACGCAGTGTGATCGTGCTTTTGGGCACCTTCCATCAGGCAGGGAGCTCTTCTGGCAACCCACAGCTCGCCAAGAAAAATTCTGCAGTCGCAGGGGTCAGTTTCCAGAAGAAATGTACAAAAATAGCCTCCCTCCCATTTTAAAGAATGTTCTGCTTTTGGCAACTGAATCTG
Source organism: Porphyrio hochstetteri (assembly GCA_020800305.1). Classification (NCBI taxonomy): domain Eukaryota; kingdom Metazoa; phylum Chordata; class Aves; order Gruiformes; family Rallidae; genus Porphyrio; species Porphyrio hochstetteri. The sequence continues at coordinate 133,500,129 of CM036905.1, forward strand.
TCGAAGATGTGCACAGCGCTATCGAACCGTTGCTGTATTTCTCTCTGCAGATTTTGCCCAGTTCGGTGTGGGACAAGTTCAATGCGCAGGGCATACCTGGAAAGCTTTCTGAATGAGCCATAGACCGTATATATTATACATAAACAAATGCTGACCTGCCACTTGCTGAATAAATATTTTCTATTTCTCTAAGCAAGTCTTTTTTTTTTCTCTGATTTCACATGACTGGAAAGTACAGAGCTTCTCCATCCAAGGAAGTCCCTTGCCGTATTGCTATCATTCGTTGCATTTAATATGGAAAGTCGATGGTATTTTTATAGAAGTGTTCTGTACAGAATGTGACATTTTATTCAGCAGCACACCCACAATTTGGTGATTTGTGCATCTCTGAAGCACTTAAATACATTTGTGCGCTTTAGATTCAGAACCATTCAACTCCTAATTGAAACAGGTTTGACAACTGCTGCTGGATTGTTTCAGAGGTATTGTAAAGCTTTGCTGCAAAGGGCTGAACTGAGCAGAAATAAAAGACCTTTTGTAAAATCAAAAATGTAGATGACAATCGGTACAGTCAGTGAATATGGAAGATTCCAGATGCACAGGTTTTTTTATAATTGCAGACATGTTTGGGAGTGATAGAGAGGTTTTACTTTGCTAGCTTGATGCCTCTGCTAATTAGGGGCACTACTGAGCTGTTTAAAAGCCCTTGTGCTGGGAGCCAAGGATAATCACTAGAGGCATAAAACCACCGCGCGGCCGGTGGTTTTATGGGGGGGGAGCGAGGGGAGAACATGATACCGGTTCCCACACTAAATGCAACTCTGCAACACAAAGAGGATATAGTTTTACCTACCTGTGTATGACAAATCAATCTGAGTGAATGGTGTTAGAGCAGTAATAAAGAGCTCCATCAGTGCCTGGGATATAATTTCTGCAGTAAGTGGGGTCTCACCGATTACCTTCAGTAGGGAGACATTTTAATAATAGGTAACAGGAGGCCTGAATGCACATGATCTCATGCCTAGGAGCTGGATCATCTGCTATTTTATTACTTAGTGATTGCTTGGTAGCAAAAATATTTCTCTATGTCCGTCTGGCTTTTGAAAGGTCTGTCATGTCTGCAATTGTGCATTCGGACAGCGTTAGTGTAACTGTTCATACACCTTTTCCCTTACTGTCCCAAATGTTCTTGTAATTCCAGTGCCAAATTGCTGTCCATAAGAGTTTGAATTTGGCTTTGAATGCTAACACAGAGGATTTCCTAGAAGACTCCAAGACTCAGAGTTTGTTCACGGACTCTTTGAGCAGTGACAGATGGGATTCAGGTCCCTCCAAATCAGTTACGGCAGTGCTGCCTGGGGAGCAGAGATTCCCAAACTGATTTTGAAGTCTGATGAGGCACCGAGAACTTGACTGGAGGAACAGTGAGCACGGTGCTGCTATCCTGGGGCGTGTGAAGGAGGAGGATCTGGTATTACGGGCAACATGATGTGCCAAAGACCGGATCAGCCTACAACAGGGTGTGGGCAACACTCCCAGGATGAGCAGCTGCACTTATTGGAAGACATGATGAGAAACTAGGCAACAGCAGGTACAACCTCGTTATGTGCGAGAACGACAAAACACCCCAAATCCTTCCCACGCACGCTGCTACCACTGAATTACAGCAGTATGCTGCGAGCCACTGCTCTTCAACCCCAGGCTGATCCCTCTAGGATGCTCTGTGGTAAGGCAAGCGGGGGATCAATCAAGGCAGACATAATTTTCTAATGTTGTCTTGTAATCTTATACCATGACAGAATATCCTACTCCCTTGATGTTTCTACCTGGCTGCCAAAGTCACTTTTGCTTCCCACTAGGGAAAGGAGATTTTGCATCATGTCTCCCAGGAAAACAGCCCCACAGCAACATGCTGCAGAGGTCAGGTATTACGTTAGACCGTTAGACCAGAAGGTCAGGGCTAACGCTGCTGTCATGTAGGTTGGTACAGAACCGTGGCTTTGGGGGGTGGGTAAGGAGGACACCACATGGCAAATTTTGAAGCGTAATGATAGCATTTTGAACACAAGCCTCCCTGCAAAATGGTTGGAAATACAGTCTTTGTAAAGCAAAGCCTACATTAAATATATTGCTGCTGCAGCTCTAAGTATTTTGGGCTAAAAGACAGAACCTTATTGATGGAGGCTGCAGCGCCACTGAATTAAAAAAAGGGTTTTTGACTCAGTGGGCAGCAGGCAGACCGGCATCGGGATAAGCTCTGGATCGTCACAACCACTGCAATTTTCTGGTGCCGGCTGCCAGATGCATCCTTAGAGAACACTTCAGTGGATCCAAGTCATTGGCAACCCTAGGAAACAGCGTCCCCAAAACAATTGACTCTTTTCCTGTCCGCAAACAGGATTTCTACTGCAGCAAACCAAAGAAAAGTGACTTACTATATTAGCCGCTTTTTAAAACCAATGAAATGTTAGAATATGTCAAAAATAACCAGATGCAAAATGCTGTAAACCTGCAACTCCAAACGAAATGGCAAGAGCTCTTTAGCACGCACCTCAATACAGCAAAAGCAGTATAAATCACAAAAAAGGAAATGGCCTTAAAATTAAAGTCTTTAGGGGAAATTCAATTATGTCAACAGTCTTTAGAAGAATGATTTTTTCCCTGAGACCAATTTCATGCATTCCTGCCCCCTGTGAATTCAAACATCAAATGCAATTTTTAATTTTTTCTTTCTTTTTTTTTTTTTTTTTTTAATTTGCAGATTCATAAGTCTCTTCTGATAGGGGACACAGACTCCTTGGTACCACATACTGGAGCTCACTGGCAGTACATTTGCTGCTTTTAGCTACCTTGCTCAGTAATAATCCAGTGTCTGTGGACCGGAGTCTGAAGCAGCTAATAAAACCCCCTGAGAGGGAAGGAATTCTCTAAAGCAACAGCAGCGATATCCGTATGTGAATTGCTTTCATATGACAAGAATGAAGCCTGATGCACAGCAGGGAAAAGAAGAGGTGAACTTGTGGTAAGAGTTGACAGAAGAAAGCAAAACAACAACACGTTACCTTGCTCTTGTTTGATCCTCTCTCTTTCTGCATAGCCAGCAGCGAGCATGTTAATCCTGTTTAGCCATCTGAAATAATATTAAAAAAAGTGGTGATACCGATCCAGCCTCTTAATTTTTAGGTGCATTTCTACTGAAAAGATAGCTACGAGCATCTGAAGGCAATTCAGGACAATGTTATTTTTCATATTAGACAGTTCTTTGCTTTGATCCTCTTACTCAGGGAGTCTCCAAAGATCTATGATTTTGGTGTTGAACAAATTGTTTTCACAGCAAAGATTTTATTTCAAATGGAAAACCATGTATGATGTCAAACATCTGTAAAATAAAGGATTTGTAGATAATCAAAGAGCTATTAAGTCTGCTGCTCACAGATATGCCATCACACCAATACTCCTGCTGTTCTGATTTCTAAAGAATAAACACCACTTTTCAGAGATTTAAGCAATATTTTAAGGCCTCAATTGGCAACTTAGCAGAGGAACAGAGCAGAAACCAGCAATAAAGAGAACAGGTTCCCTCCCAAACAGACAGTGATGTTTAATTATGCCATTATGTGTTTTAAAGCTTACCTACAGTGCCAAGTACAAAGGAAAGGAGGCATATCAGAATTCACTTTTGTGTTCGTGTCAGAGAAGCGGGGGGAGAAAAGACAGTTGCCTCAATGTGATTCACATCTAAGGCTTTAACCTCAACTTAGACTTGAAAAAAATGCTGCCATAAGCTGCACAAAATTAAAAAATGATAATAATAAAAAAATACAACAAAGCCCCCAAACTATTGCTATTTGCTTCTGGCAGGGCTGTCGTTGCCAAGCACATGCTCTGCTGCCTGTAGCGACGCACTGCCTCAACCTGCCCTCTTCCCCCACGGGGCTCGCAGTGTATTCATTACCCAAATGCTTACACTAAATCAGGTCCTTCATCAGCAAGGCTGTAAACCACCACGACAATCTCCCATGGTTGTCCCTTCCATGGAACACCTGGGATTACTTGCTCCAGTCATCCCGTAATCAGGATTTGACAGGACTGCCTTGCTGACCTACCGGCTTGCTGTATATCCTGCTAGGGTATATAGGACTGAAGTCAGGTTTGTGTTTTCTTCGGGAATGTGCAGCCCCCGTTTCAGGAATCTGGGCCTAATGTGTTTCATTTGCATGGAAACAAGATGGGGGTATTGCCTCAGCAAGGGATACACCTTTATAATAACTCCTGGGTGCCAGCCTTCAAGACATTTCAGTGCAGGGTAAGTAGTCATCAGATCATAAAATACAGTTGCTGTCCTTGAAATTAACTCCTGTCCATGTTCTTCCACCAACAGTGGCCACATGTATGATTGGTAAATCACATCAGTGGTCCATAAGTCATTGTACATTGGGAAGAAAGCTAGAGATTCACCCCTGAAGTGCTTACCAAATACTTCATGTAAACATGCAACCAGAATTTCTGCCAGAAGAAATTGAAGAAGAGACTTAAAATTTCAATTGTAATTGTTACTAACACAATTGTTAGTTGTGTTCGTAGTACACTTATAAAAGTAACTGGCACACTGCAATATAAATCCAACAAATTGTGTCTCAGACAATAATTTCACATCTTTACAGCAGAAAGGTGATCCACCACAAAGTTGTCTTTTAGGCTTGCATTCCTGATATGCGAAGGCTTTCTTTGGGGAATAAAGTTCAGCTGTCTCAACAGCTCTGTCAGCCCAAATCAGAGGTGCTGAGTCAGAACCTCACCCAAAGCGCTCCAGCACCATGCTGCTGAGGGACCAGCAAAGGCCACAGACTTGTCTGTGCCTGAAGGGTAAAGCAGGATAAGAAGACAAGCGCCTGCTCTGCCAAATGGCATGGCAGACAGAGGAGGTGGCCCTTTGCTGGCCTCTCACCTATTTTGGATTTCACATTCCCAATTCAGCTCATGGCTTAGAAGCTCTCAGTGCAGCCAGCAGGGAACAGACGCCTACTCAAGCCCTCTAGATAGGACTGATGGCCATGAAGTATTAGATGATATACCTATAAAGGTCCTCCTGCTGGAAAACTTAACTCTGCCCTGAATATGAAGTAAAATTTTATGTTAAGTGTGTGTGAGAGTGAGGTAACGAATTAAATTAACAAACACTATCAACAGTCAATCGATACTGCTTACAGCCATGGTAGGTGATTGTTTCCAACAAAATGCTATTTCCTGAGAAGTATAATCTAATAAGACTGTGTACCAGTCTGGGAGAGTGACAGCAGACTGACTTCACATTTAATGATTTTCCACACGTCAGGATCAGTGTCGTGGTTTGGACTATCAACTGCAATGCCTGGGAGGTGAACAAGGAGGTCCTGATGTGGCTGTGAACCATTACCCCAACATGTTTTTTGAGAGATCTGCTACTTTAGAGACTAAAATAATTCTTCTGCATATTTTCTGATATGTGGCTGCTGAAGCTTCTTCAGACACGGTTAGAATGGGTATGGTTAGAGAATTAATGTTGCTTTAATAGAGTGTGGCTAGAGTTATGGATTATTGAAGTTATAACCATATGAGAAATCCATTGCACTGGGCTTGTATCACAGGGAAACGTAAAGATGTCCGAGAGAACAGAAGAGGAGTAAGATGTGCCTGCTTTACAATGCACTGGGGGCAGATTCCCAAACATACAACTATCCAAATATTCCTTTCTATGAATATTAAAAGACACAAAGCCCTAAGACATGGGAAGATTTAAATCATTCTCCCCTGCGGTGTGCTGTGTCCTGGTAGCCACTGTAACTTTTAGAGGGCAAGAGGCCGAGAAAAATATTCCTTCCTGGCTGCAAATGCAGCTTTAATTTTCTTGTGAGAACTAGGTATGACAATAAATACAGTAGCACTGGTAGTTGCAGGACTCACCCAGCTTTTCCTGCTTTTTTTTTCCCTTTTTGAGAATAGCACATACATTTCTAGTCAGGATTTAATTAGAACAATTTCATGACACATAGAATAGTATTAAAAAATCCCCAATCTTTCTGTAGACCTATAACTTCTGTAAGGAGAAATGCATGGTAACACTCTCACAGAACAGTAGGAAACATTCTGCTGTCTCATCTCATGCTCCAGGTAGATGCAATGGTTTTAGTCAAAGCAGGGTGTTGAATCATTCTTAATCATACAACTCAGGGACATGGGATGAACTTGCTACATGTGAATTTCAATACCTTATAGTGTCCAACTGCAGTTTAGCTGGAAGGAAGAGGCTTATAGATGACGTGAGAGAATTTTTAGAGGCCGCCTTCACTGAAATCTTTCAGAGGCAGTGTCTCATGCACTAATACTACAAGCTGACTTGTCATCCTCCCTCCTGATCATAGAGGAAGAAAACTCTTACAAATGTCAATACTTGGTGTCACAAAAAGAGAAAGAGGACAGCTCAGTTACAACAGGTCAAAGAAGTTCTCCAACAAATATTCCACATGAAGTTACTGACTTTATTTCTCTGCCTAGAAGATACCATTTTGGTAGTTATATGTGTCATCTTGAAAAACTGACAGTTTAGAATAAAAAGGAAGAATAAGAGTACTGTAAGTATTGAAACCGGCCAGGCCCAAAAGGATTCATTCATCTCTGAGCTGATGATCAGGAGTTTTAAGAACAAATAGTCCATAAAGCAGCAGGCATAGTTACCATGGAAAATCAAAATAAAGTTACATATAGTATCATCAAGTAGAAATGTATCAACTGCCTTCTACATCAGAATGTTTTCTTGGAACAGGAATAAGAATGAATTTCCAAGGAAGATGTTTCTACGACTATACGCTTACACTACCAAAACAGTACTTTGCATCAATAAAGGATATTTCATCCTACTTTTCACCCAGCTTATGAGTGTTACGGGTGCGTAGAAAGAACACTTTTGCAGGTGTAACCATGCAGATGAAAGGAACTTCAGGTGCCACAACAATAAAGTTCAGTCATCATAGTTCTCCAGACTCCTTACGCATAATGGTATGGCACAGTCATAAAAGTAGTACGAAAATTTAAATAGTGACAGAGGTACATGAGATTAAAATACTATTTTTATGTGAGTATAAACACACAAACAAAAACTTCAGAACCTGCATACACTTTAAAAAACAAAAACTCCCAACTAAATCACTTTGTACAAGGGATGAAGAAATTGAACCATTTGGAACTATCAATCAGACTATGTATTAGCAGTTTTTTATGTTTGTTTCTTCTGCTTCAAACATAAACAGAACTGAAATTAAACTGTATGTCAGCAACCTGGCCAAAAAAAGAACAGAAATTGATCAAAACAGCATTAATTTACCTTAATAACTTAATTTTGTGTTTGAGTTCAGCTAGGCTACAAAATGCTTTTTAGACAGGAAGCATTTTATCTTCTATGCTTTGGAAAGGTTATTTTTCAGTAACTCGTTTCCCAATATATCGAGTTAATTCAATGTTTGTGGAATTGAACTACTTTTAGTAGTAGTTCACCAATTATTTGGTGAGACTCTGATGGCAACTCAGATGTAAGAATTTCAAGTAATTCCATAGGCCTTAATAGAGTTGCTTTAAATTTACACGCAAATAACTCAGATCAAAATTTGGTCAAGTTCATTCTAAATGAATTAATACACATTTATTTTAAAATATGATAAAAAGACTATTTGTGCTGGGAAGTTAAAAGTATTTTTTTCTTGGGTGTTAGTCTGTGCAACAGATTTTTAAAGAACTGATACATATTTGTTGCTGCTTTCTGATCACTGAAGAGTTATATAAATTTTTATCCTTAGAAACAAGGTGCCTTGTCATGCTGACTGAGGACCTGCTGACAGAAATGATTTATCTACTGCTGTAGTTCAGATATGCCAAATAGACCATGCCATTATTCTGTTTGCTGCGCAGCAAATTCCATTTTGAGTGACTGGCTTGACAGAATTATCAAGGAAAGGCAAGCCAAAAATTTTACAAACAAATATAAAGGCTTGGAGTTTTCAAACTGAGGAGAGACTTTTGAAGTGAGGCTTAATCATGCATGAACTCCTGAAAAAAAATGTTTCCAGGCAGTTCAATGCAAGCACAGTATCACCATACTTTCCCAGGCAGGTGTTGTCAGTAAAGACCTGGCGCTACCTTGAAGGTGCTGAATCTAGTACACACAAGGGAGATTAAACTGATTATAGCACTTGCTAACAGTTTTGTGGATTGAGTTTTATCTCCTGTCTCCCCTGTTTTAAAAGTGATTTTGCTCAGCGAGGATGTCCATAAAAATTACCTGAGACAGAACAATTCTCAGGTTGTACTAATAGATTTTTGTTTGTGTCCTCTGCCATATGCCATTTTATTTTGAACTGAATGACTTTCAGTTTCTGCTGTGAAAATAAATGAAATAAAACCCCAAACATTTAAATAGACATGAGATGAATTAAGAGGAACTGTGTTTATTTTGTGCTGAAGTATCAATCATTTTTCTGGGGAAGAAAAAAAAAACCCAACCAAAATTGCAAAAGTGGCCTAAAATAGAGATCGCAAAACTCAATACCCAAAGAACTGAGGCTTAAGCCCTTGCTCTTTCTGAGTTGCTGAAATTTCCTCCACTAAATTCAATACAACCAAAATTTCCCTTCACCATGTAGGTTAAATTCCTATCAGGAGAGATCATCTACAAAATTCATTCCTTGTAATCTCTACCTCCCTCTTCAAGACTGGCAGAAGAAAAATCGGTAACTGCTTTAAATCTTTCTCCAACTTCTCAATACCTCCAAGGTCAGAAACAGAAGCATCCCCAAAGCAAGCATCAGATCTCTTTGGGAGTAAGTTAGGAAGCAGAGTTGGAGCTATTGCACAGTTGCAGGTGCTGCACTGCCAAAAGCAGAAACCAGGAATTCTGAAATTGTGTTTGGATGTGGTTTCACATACTGTATTTCTTTCTTTTTAGGCAGCAGGAATCTTGTTTCTAAAAATCTTCACACCTTAGTTTCAAAATAAGGTAACTTTTGCATGAATTGAGTATTTCTCATGTGCTGCCACTCAGAAACAATACTACTCTGCACTTTTCTCACCTATTAAACTTAACCTCTTAGATGAATATGCAATCTATTATCACTCTGCTAGTTATTTTTGAGAAGTATCACATTTAAGGAAGGTTTCCTTGAATATTTCTAGATTTCCTTACCTGTTCATATCATCTAGATGTTCAGCAGCAAAATAAAAACTTTTGATCTTAGGATGGCAGGCTTTGAATGCACTGTAGAGGAAACACATAATTATAAAAAATGTAATGGCACAACTCTTTACTTTTAAAATGTGAGATAGTGTGGTCACCAAGGAATGAGATGAGTTCAGATTTCCTGAGTTGTTGGATGCCCCCAAACATTATGGAAACATACAACTTTTAGGATTGTGCCAGATTTCACCATGTAAAGTGCTTTTCCACTCCCCCTTCCTAAATAATGCTTGATTCATGTGTGCATAAATATTGTTCAACAGTCACCTGTGATGCACTATATTTGGGTAAAGTTAACCAGTAAAGGATACCATTTTACGTATCAGGTAATTTTGCTGATATACCTATAGGTCTCAATTTTTTCTGAACAATTTACTTGGTAAAACAGAAATACTCTCACTCCTGGTGATTTCTCACATCCCAGTGACCTTGATATTACCTTCAGTGCTAATGACTGCGTTTCAAACAGAAAAATGTGATGCACTGATTGACTTCTGAAAAGCTGTTATAAATCAACACCGTGTTCTTGAGGTCATTCTAAGCAACGGGCAATTACATCTCATCTTTTCTTTCCACTCAAGTAATCAACATGACTGGGCTGAGAGAATTACTGCATTTCATACATAATGTGAAATAAATTACTAGAAAGAATTTTTTAACTGTGCTGGATAAAGATTTGTGGTGAGGTACTTGAAGATCCAGAAAATGCATCTGAAAGTAATTAATAATTTACAGTACAGAAGAATCATTTTTGAGAACAGCTTGAAAGCCTTTTTAAAAAAGAACAAAAAATGTATAATAGTCCCAAAGAAGATAAGGAAAACTGAAAACGTGGTATGTGACGATCATTGTTGTAATTTCTCTGAGACACAATGGATTTTATATGCATAACAATAGATGTAATAATTCTCAACTGTCTCTAATCCATATGGCTCAGAAAAATGATAATATGTTCTTCATGTGCATCATGCTTGCAAATTTCCATATATACGTCTGAGTGTGTACATACATGTAAATACATGAAAATAGGTTTTAAGAAACTAGGGATATGAAATAGATATTGTGTAAAGTTACTGCTACTGAAGGTAATGTAAAATTGAGACAAAACGAATTCCTCTAACACATCAGAGCATGACACAATGTTATGTAAGTGAAAGCAGATGTACTTGATGAGATGACATCTGCTCAATTTAGAAAGACATCATCAAGTTACCGAGACCCAAAACTTGACTTCTTAAAATTGTTACAGCATCTGTTGTCTGGATTCTTAGAGATTTTTTTTCTTTTATTTGCCACCCAAGCACAGAATTTTAATAGCCATATTTTATGTTGTACTCTCCAGCAGATACCAAATCAAGAAAAATAAACAATTTAAGCAAGGATGCAATTCTGAGAAATGAGTTGACTTTATGCTTCTGCCCCAACAGAAAAGCAAAGATGAAGCACTTTGGCAATGTAGCCCAAGGACACAGGACAATAAGCCCAAGCTGATGTATCTTTAAAAAAAAAAAAGCAGTTTTAATTTGCTGCCCTTTGAAACCATCATGAAGAGTAGATCTCATCCTGAACAGGTATGTAGATCAACTGATACAAGGTCATTGCCTTCTTTAGAACTTTATGTACTACAAATCATCCCATTTTACTTCTGCAATTGCTTTTCTGTACAAATTTCAGTGATTCCACAGTCTTGATAAACTTAAAAGAACAGTAAAAGCCATTAGAAGGCAAGGGAAAAAGTTTTCAGCAATAACGACTCTAAAAATACCTCTGTGGGCGTGTGCACCTGTCACATCGCTCCATAGGCTGGAATTTGCATCTAAATAAGAAATGGATTTGCACAATGGCACAGATCTGGACAGCAGCACACTCAGGTAGGTGAGAGGAAAAGTCATTGAGACCTTTAGGTCATAATCTCAAAAATACAGCAAATCACTATCATTCTCTTTTTTTTTACTCTGCCTCAGGACTGATACTGTCAGCAAAGTTTGAGATGGCGCTAACAAATTTGAAGTTACATTGAAGATTGTTGCCTGGCCATGAACATGGGGTTTTTTCTTATTTGGATGGACTCTTTATTAATCTTAGAGCTTTTCGCTGCTTTAAGGTATCACAGACACTGCCTCCAACCCCAACAAACACTCCCCCTGCCCCCATCAAACAGAAAGGAAACAAAAGAAGAAATGAAAGCTAGGAAAAAAAAAAGGGACAGAAGCAACCAAGTAGCCTTCTTGCTCTTAACTCATTTTGCTCTAGGCAAGCACTGTCATTCATGATAAAGTAAAAAAAAACCCTTCTTTAGGAAAGATGGCACACAGAAACCACACTGAATTTGCCTGTTCTGTATGACCTTATTCTGAGATACAACCAAGTGATCATTGTAACAAAGTCCATTATGACACCCTTTTAAGGGAAAACGCTGTTGTCCTCTGTTCCACTTTTTCTACTGCACCATTGCATTATTTTTAAGCACACTTACTATTTCTTGCGGCATTCGCTGGCTCTGTCAATTTTAAATTCAGGTAGACTGATAAATCCTTCTGCTTTTTCATCCTGCAAAGATAGTCCTCGATATTACTCTTGTTAAGGTGCCAGAAAAAAACCCCACCCACAAGCCCACAGCAAACTGAAAACTTAAAGATATTTTCACTTGCCTGCTTCTTACGTAAGGAATACTAATGTATGCTCTGCTCTGGCAAACCTCCCACAGAAGTTAGTAGGACTTGTGCCAAAGTAGTAAGACGGATCCTTTGGTGTAAAATACAATTTGAAATACTCTGTTTTCTCAAACAATTTCACAGCTGAACCAGCACTTGAAAAATGACCAAATGCATTCAGGCAAATAGTTATTGTAATTAGTTAATTTTGGGGGAATATAGACTAATTAGTAAGGAGAAGAGCAGCCTACTGGAAGGAATAGGAAAAAAAAGCAATTTCATTGTGTGCTGTTTACCAACTTAATATATCATATCACAGCTAAAAGGCATGATACCTCTTCAGCTACTTTCACCTCTCTCCAACACTTGAGAGAAGACATCTGACTCTCCGCCCCTCTGCTCTTGAGACATGTGCAGAGTTTGGTTTATCAGATGTCCAATCTCCCTTGACTTTTCACAAATTTAAAGGATTGTTTATTTTAAGCCACTAATACATCAGTAACACAGATTCTCCTATTTAACTGCACATATCTTTGCATGAGAAATTAATACAGGATGATGAAAGTGTAGCTGCAGAAAACACAAATGCATGTTAAGGAATTCCACAGAATGACATCTTCTCAGAATCCCCATGGTTATTTATGCTGCGTATGCAGTCCATATGACTACATGCTTTCTTAAAAAAAGGAAAGAAAAGACACAAATCAGCAAATCAAACAGGACCTAGAGTTGTTCTGTGGAAGGTACAAGGTTGTAACAGGTTCTGCTGCACTGGTTTTGGCTTGCACAGGATTCATTTTCTTCACAGTGGCTGGTATGGGGCTGTGTTTTGGATTTGTGCTGAAAACAGTGTTGCTAACACAGGGATGTTTTCGTCATTGCTGAGCAGTGCTCACACAGAGCCAAGGTCTTTGCTGCTCCTCACCCCACCTCAGCAGCATGGAGGGTGGGGATGCACAAGGATTTGGGAGGGGACACAGCCAGGACAGCTGACCCTAACTGACCAAAGGGACATTCCATATGATATGATGTCATGCTCGACATATAAAGCTGGGGGAAGAAGGAAGGAGGGGGAAAGTGCTCAGAGTGATGGCATTTGTCTTCCCAGGTGCTGGAGCCCTGCTTGCAGGGGGATGGCTGAACACCTGCCTGACCATGGGAAGCAGGGAATGAATTCCGTGTTTTACTTTGCTTTGTGCATGGCTTTTGGGTTACCTGTTAAACTGTTTTTATCTCAACCCAGGGGTTTTCTCACTTTCTTCTGATTCTCTTCCCCATCCTGCCCATGGAGTGTGAGTGAGTCCTTGTGTGGGGCTTAGCTGCTGGCTGAGGCAAAACTATGAAAGTCCTTTTTGGCATCCAACACGGGGCTTAAAGGGTTTGAGATAACGACAGATTTGATCGGAATGTGTTAGATTGAATTTATAGCTGTTATTGCTCTTTAGCAAGTTCCTGTGCTTGCCAAGGGGCTTGCTTGCCTTAGTAACGACTAGTGCTCATTAGTGGCCACTTTTTACTTCCACAGCTCACCTCAGAGCTGCTCTGCTGACCACCTCACTGTGCTGTGCTGGAGAACATTCTGGTAACAGTGATGGTGATGTGCCTGGGCTGGCAGATGGCCAGGTCATCGCTGCTGTTCCTATGCTGCTGGACTGGGAAGGTTGGAACTACTGTGTGAATTCAAGTCGAAGGGACTGTGACCTGTGGATGAGTTCCCATGGGAGCAGGACACCCTGAAGCATCTGTGGCCATGGATGAGTCCACACCAGCACAGGTACACCTTGAAGCATCTGTGGCTGTGAAAAAGTCCATGCTGCAGCAGGTGTACCATGAAGCATCAGTGGCTGTACATGAGGTCATGCTGGAGAACCTCAGCGTGTGAGGCCATGGATGAACCCACAGTGGAGCAGGTTTACTGCTGAAGGGATGGTGGCTGTGGGTAAGGCCATGCTGGAACAAGTGCACCTCAAAGCAACAGTGGCTGTGGATAAGCCTGTGCCACAGAAGAGAGACTGTGGCTCGTAGACAAGGCTTCACTTGGAGAAGGTACACCCCTAAGGGACTGCCGTCTGTGGATAAGTCCAAGCTGGAGCAGGGGCAAGGGGAGTTCACTGCAATGTTAAACCTGATGGTCTGGCCCAAAGGGACCAGGGTTAGAGACTGTAATGGAAATATCTTTAACTTGTAATCGGATCTGAGCTGGCTTTAGCGCCCAGTAACTCCAAGCAACACACCACCTCGTCTGTCCTGAGTGACCATCAAAACAGATGGAGCTCAAAGCAGGGAGGATGGGGAGGTGGGCTTTTGGGCACAAATGGGATGAGTTTGTGGGAAAACAGGCTTCAGTAACTGTTCATGGAACAACTTACTCTCTGTCTGCTCAGCAAAAAGTTGAAGGTCACATTATTTTAAATAGGTTCTGTACAAATGCTTGCAGTCTTTAAAAGAACAAGCCCAGGGCTGAGTGCATCCACAGGTTTGAAATGATGTTATCTCAGGATGTTTACTAATGATACTAACAGGGTTTGAAATTAAGGTTTCCTAACTCACTGGCAAAAAACTTTTTTGCTCAAGCTGATATAAATAAATGTGTACTAATGCAGAACATGTTGCACAACCAAAGGTGTACACAGTTCAGTTGGGCTATGTGAGCACTGAAATCATATCAAAAGCTACAAAGAAGGAATGACAGGAGAACACAACTGAGAAAATAAAAACATCTTTCTTAATTGCCAGACGTTTTGGTGATTTCACTAGCACAGATAAACAAGGAACACCAGGCAGCTCATCATTAAATTTTACACTCCTATGACTAAGCTTGAATGACAGGATTAAATAACTACCTTTCCCCCTTTCAAAGGTCTGAGGTAGATTTATTCTAAACTGATGTGAGCAGGACACAGCAAAGTGAGTTATTTCTCCTCATAGTAAAAGGTAAATTTGAAGGAGCAAATACCTCTGGACCTTAATGGTAATTTAGTCAGGCAGTTAATATTAATTTCAGTATGATTATTTGGGTGGGTAAAGTTATTCACATACATAAGCACTCAAAGCATTGGGTTCCTGCTAAACCATGACAACAGCACTACATGGGGTACCGTTGGCACAATGAGCACAGATGCTTACCTCTTCATTGATATACCAGTATAGAGATGTATCCTTCAGCACAAACCAGTATTTTTTCCATTTCTGTGAGAAATAACTCTTGGCATCTTTCTTTTTCCAAAGCCAGCCTTCACAGTCCCCTCGACCAAGATCTTTACATGAGATCCGTCTTTTGCTTTTCCCAGGAATAGGAGCTGAAAATGACAAGTTGATGTGAAAGTGTTTGACTTGTCCACTAAATTGACAAGATGGCTAGCCAGAAAGCACTACATATTTGCTTAAGAAAAGGAATTAAAATTTACAACCTCAAGTTGCTATGAAGAAATTATTACAAACCACAAAGTCTATGCAAGGCACTCTACATTAAAAACCAAGACAAACCAGAAGAAACAATGTTCAGCACCTCACAAAGCTCATATTCTATGGATAAGACCAAAAAGATAAGATATGGCAAAGAAAAGAAAGGCAAGATATTTAAAAATAAGAAAAATTGTTATTTGTAATTTTTAACAAATTAATATTTCACATCAGCATAAAATACACAGCATAGAAATTCATGTCCTATCACACTTGGCAGCAAATCCAACTAAAATCCTACTTTACGGGTATTCAAAAACCTCTCTTGGCAGCTCCTTTTGTAACTGAACAGTTCCTAAGGCCTTTGTACCTCCAAATCAAAGTAGAACAATTTATTATGATATAAATTACCTGACAACCTAGGTAATGAGCAAGGGCTGCTCTAAGGCATTACGTGAACACAGCTGGAAACAGCAGCCCCATCCCCGAAGAGGCTAGAGTTCAGATATTAAAAGGAAAACCCCAAACAAACCAGCAGCAGATATATGCAGGTAGAAGAGCATTAGGAAGCTATGAGCCACCACTAATGGACAAACACCTTTTCAACATGATCAACTGAACTAAACATAGGATCGGAGGTAACGAGTTCTAGCTCCTCAGATACTGCAATACCACAAACATTAATGCTGGCAATTCCCTTCCTACCAACACATGAAAACAAATTTAATTTTTTACCTTTGTTCTTCTTTTTACTTTTCTGCTGTAGAGAAGACTGCTGAAATGTCTACAAGAAAATCAAAATAGAAGAAGTGAAAATACAGTTTATATTCAATCACAGCTTCATCATAAATGAAGTGTAATGTTGCTGGCACTGAAGACATCACCAGGTATCATCAGACAACAGACTCATAGGAAAAACGGTAATTCTAGTTCATCTGTTCATAAAGTTGTAAAGCAAAAGCACATAGTGAAACGCCTGAAAACAGACCACAAATTGGTTTGCCAAAGCAACTGGATTTTCTCTCTAAAATGGTTGCTTTTGTCTCGTTCTGTTAGCAAGGAAGGAATGTCTCCCTTTGGTTAGCATGAGAGTGAAGCACAGCCTGTGCATTTCTAATACATCATCTAATTAAGGTCTTCCTGACATAAATATGCAAGTATGGAAATTAGCACACTACCTAATATAGTAATGTAATTTATACAATAGCCTTTGGAACATCAGACAATTTGCTCAGAAACTAGCCTAATATTTTTAAAGACACCAAAACAATTCTGACAACTCTAAATGGGAAAAAGTCTACCAAATATTCTGAAATAGAAAATAACCCATTGCCTTGGCAATGAATCGGGATGGAAATTATTCCTCTACTTAAGATCTTAGTTTATTAAAAATGACAATACATATGAACACATTTTACAGTCAGTCCTGTTCAAATCTTTGACTCAGATAATCACCATAACTGACATTAAAAAAATAATTCTGTATCAATCACTCCCGAGTTGAGAGACATTAATTTAGTTGGTTTTGAATTGCAGTTTTCTGTAAAGACAGACAAATGTATTAACTGCTGAAACTAAGAAAAGGCCATATTAGAGTGGCTGAGTATTTAAACCTCTTATTTCAGCTTACCACGAATCAATACAAAAATCAAAGCTGTTGTGCCACTTGATAAAAATAAACCTAAGCAAAGGCACGGACAGCCCTGTGAGCCCAAATCCTATTCCTAGCCAATAACACAAACCCTCCTCACTCCAGCTTACAAGGCTCCCTTTTCAACTCAAGGAGCTGCTTGTCTTTCCATTCTCTCCTCCCTGCTTCCCAAACACCTGAGCTCACCCGCAGGAGGCTGACACTCAGCTTTCCAAGGGGTGTCTTGCCTCACAGCTGCAAACACTAACCTGTCCATGGGGATAAATTACCAGCAATACAATGATACTTAAGCGTAATATAAAAAACTGACTCAGCAGATGTGCTGATCCCTTGTAGACTGCATCTGAAGAAAGCTACTAAACTATATTGTCACCTCAGACGGTCAAAATACATCTCCACTGAGAAGAAAAAAAGAGCCCATTTGTCTTCATTCCCTGGGTCTTGTCCTTTTTCTTCTGCTACCGGTATCAATTCAATCAACACCAGCTCTCAGCAAGCCGAGACAGTAACACCATCCCAGCTTATGTCACGTGAAATACTCTGACCTGCGTAGGACTGAGAAAGATTTTTATGACCCAGGAACAGCAGAGTGACTGGGCAGAAGCACGTAAATAACTCCCTCTTAGATGCTTTGAAAATCTTCCCAAACTCAAAGAGGTTGAAAACTACACATATGCACAAACCCAAAGCTTTAGCAGTTCACAAGCCAGACAATTTCATCCCTCTGCTTGTGACTTTTCTGCATTAATATTTTCAGAGTGTCAAAACAGAAAAGGAAAACCTCCACTTGGTTTTCTTCTAATTGATTCTGAAGTGGATGAGAACAGTATGAAATGTTTCATTTGTAAACTGAGCCTGCAAACATGTGCTTGCACCGCTCAACTTCTGAGCTGGTTTTTGGGAAGAAAGGGTAATAAAAGGGTATCAGTTTTTAATAGGAAGACAGCATGCAATTTAGAAGTCTAGCCGTTTTCCCATACATTATGTCATATGGCAAAATAGAAGGGTTTTTAAAAATTCAGTTATTATTCTAAATTAGCTCATTAAATTAAATTGCAATTAAGGATAAAATCTACAACTGAGTGAAGTTTCTGGGAACTATTCACCTGACTCCAGTGATTTTAGTTAACACTTTAGATTTTATATAGACTTAAAGCTTCAAGTTGGTTCTCCCTTTGCAAAAGCAGCACCTGCTTTCTTCACCCAGAAGATGTATAAGCAGTATGCATTAGTCAGCATCATTCAGTTTCAAACTCATAAGACCTGTATTCCAAAAAACCCCAAGTAAGGGTGAAATCTAAAAATGTTTCTTCTGTTGATTTTTTTTTTTTAAGGAAATTATCGAATACAATCTGCAGCGTCTCCTCAGTTATTAGATAGTGCTTAATGTCATTTTCTCAGTGCTGTTTAGAACCACAGGATGATGAAGGCAGGCATCGCAGGCTTCCTTTGAACCCAACACTGGATCATGTTCTTCAGGGTCATTTCCAGCCTGGATCCAACTGTCTCCAAAGAGGGAGATTCCACAGCCTCCTTAAACAACCTACCGTAATGTTGGCCGCCATAATGTTT
Source organism: Porphyrio hochstetteri (assembly GCA_020800305.1). Lineage (NCBI taxonomy): Eukaryota > Metazoa > Chordata > Aves > Gruiformes > Rallidae > Porphyrio > Porphyrio hochstetteri. Next base: position 133,518,670 of record CM036905.1, read on the forward strand.
CCCCTTTTACAGCTTAATTCTGTGATGTGGCACATATGACAATAATATAAATACTTCTTTTTAATGACACAAACCCTAAAAATATAGATTCACACCAAAGCCAGAAATTTAGTTGTACTTGTACTTGCAAGTTAGCTGCAAGATGCTGTTTAATTACCCACCCACAAGACTGGATTTCAACATATGTTCACTGCATTTCGATTCTGAGACATCTTTGAGCACCTGCTTTCACATATATCTTGTCCCAATTTCCAGGAATTCATCTCTCCTACTAATTCTGAGAGCATGAAATGAAATAAAAAAACAGCATTCTATATTAAAGAAAGTTGTTACTAACTCAAAATAATAATTAACATGGAAAGAAGACTGCCACTGAAAAGATGAAATAGATTAATACCTTAACCCAAATGGAAATTGTCGTTACTGAAGAAAATGTGAAACTGGTTAGTCATATTCTGAATTACATGCTTTCCAGATGCTGAAAGTAAAATTAGCAAACCTTTCCATTGTCCAAAATCAAGGTGTCACTTGGTGTTTAACATATGAGAAAACTCCCTTGAATGCCCTGAGCCTCAGTTTTTAAAATGCAGTAATTTTCTTCTGTAATATGTTATGATTGAGCTTGCTATATTTAATAATAAACCTAAACTAAGCCCTCTGACAAATTCACATCTAAGTAGAAAATCAGAGGCATTTGCATGGGCCTTTGGGCAACCTAGTCTGGTGGAGGGTGTCCCTGCCCATGGCAGCGGGTTGGAACTAGATGGGCTTTGAGGCCCCTTCCAACCCAAACCAGTCTGGGATTCTAGGATTCTATGATTTCAGGTATATCAGCAGCCTCCAAAGCACATGTATTTCAAGAGGAACACCCTCAATTAAAGGGATTTTTGCTATATTTCTGTTCTTTTTAACAAAGGTACTAGCCCTACCTTTCTGAGGTTTTAACTGCAAATCCATCAGTCAATTGAGATTTCATTTTCCATGAAAGAGCCAGAACAGTTCCCCTCTTCCTGAAACTGTTCATTACCAAACTTGCTATGTGGGTTATATTTACTTTAGCACTCTTCAAAATGATTGACAGAGTTCTGAAAGCCCATCAGACAGAAGACTGCACAGCTGTAAATAGCAATCCGCCCTAGGGTATGCCTTTCCATGTTTTTAGGATTATAATGCAGTAATACATTGGAAAAAACCTTCCAGGTGGAGGCTTGTGCTAACAACAGAGGTCACCAGTGACCTGTAACTGTATTCGTTAATCACAAATCACATATAGATGGTATAATCAACAGCATCTGCATGCACACAGTCATGCATCAGCATCTTCACATGTGGAACGCAAAATTATCAGGAAATGAGACTATCAGGTTTTTCTGTCATCCTCAGAGTTATCCAGTTCCTGTCTGCTTTCAGCTCTTGTGATAAAGTATTCTTTCTTGGTTCGTACCACGCCTTCTGTACATTTGCTCAGAAAGGAAGCAAGATTGAAAGTCAATCATTAGCATTTACAAGCCCTAAAATGTATTTATTATGAACTACTTAATAGCAATTTAATTGGCCTCTATTTGGAGAAGATGTATTTACATAAAAGTGTTAAATAATTCAGGTTAATTCATTTGTTTTATGCTGAATAGGAAACTTGATAAACCGATCTCCTTATACCAATATGAAATTGGAGTGAAACTGCTATCAGGAGAGATGAATATTCAGTAAAACTCATGTTATGATGAAATATAGAAAATTTCTATTCCAGTAGATACCTCAAATGAGAGTAGAAGACAAGTAGACTGGTTATAAAAACTATTGATTTGGAAGAACTTGTTATTTTGCCAAACTTCAAGAGTCTGAAGAGGAAGACTAGACTTGGAGTCAAGCTATTCCTATGTAAGGGCTTCCCTAAATTCTAATATAAATTGCATGAGTGACCAACAGCATGTGACATCTGTGTTCAAAAAACATACATTCTTACAGTTACATGAACAACTTAATGGTTACAGACTTTACAGGTCTACCTAAAAAAAAACCCAACAAACTATAGCTGAAGTTGCTGTGAAGATCTGGATTTGCCATAGCAATTAGTAGTAAATTTGGCAGCTCCTAAAAGCCTCTTTCAAGTGCTTTTTTCTTCATTTTTGTTCAGGGATTTTCCACTGGCTCATTTTCAGAATGTTGGAAGAGAGAACCTGGTTATGGAAATAATAATCTCCAATTCTTTTCCTTGAATTTGAGCTCAGTCTGATTGTGAAGGAAAATGGCAGGTACCTTTACAGTTTTTTTGAGAGCTCAAGTCAAATCCAATTTTTCTCAAGCTGCAAGTTTAGACACTAAGGAACTATTTACAGACAGACAGTTCCCTTCTGTCACTGCAAGATAACTTTCTCTAGTTTCAGCAGCATTTCTGATTACTGGAACTTTCTGCTGCAGATGGAATACCCCATAGCTGGAAAAAAAAAAGAAAGTTGGTGTTGCCAATTATTTGATTGATCTCTCACAAAGTATTCTTTGAGAACATGGGCAATGTTCTGTTTTCACAGTTTGGATACACCACATATACATGTTTCTCTGCATTTGGTGTGTTGACATCCAAAATTTCAGAGCTAAAAGAAGAGTGAAAAGGGGAGAAAATTCAAAGCTATTTATAATATGCTGGAACACTATCCATCACAACTCATGCTTAAGGGTACTCCCAACAGAGGATTTTGCCAAAATCTTTTTTGCTTGCCATCATGTTCAGTCCCCATTAAGAGCTAATGATAGATAGCATTAATTATTTTCATGACATTTTGTGGAAAATACAGATTTCAAGGATGATGTTACAAAGGTACGATGAGACAAGACCTCTGGCAGCTCAGGATGTTTGAAACCCTCTACCAAACAGCAGCAGAATTTCATTCACAACAAATAACTGTTTAATTTACAGCAGGAGCAGGTATTGACCTGTTATTATGTTTAGCTCTCAAAAATAAGCAAAAAAGATTACTGTGCATAACCAGCTGGGGCTTGAAGCTAGCTAAATCCACACAGGGCATCTGAAGACACTCTGGAGCAAGAGCTGAAGCTGTGTCACACAGGCCAGAGAAGAGACAAGGCATGACTTGATGCTCTGAAGGAATCAAGTTACCAGGGCTAAGGGTCAAATGAAGCACCTATGGGTGAAACTGCTGAAAAGGGAACCTACTAAAAGAGTGGGATAAGGAAAGATTATCCATCCTCTAAGTTATGACCCTACTTAGGAAGGCAAAGACTTCACTGCCTTGTTTGAATAGTTTTGTGTGTTCACTGGGGTTCAGAGACTGCTAAAAGAATGAATATCTGCAAAAAATCCTATGCTTGGCATATCTGATTTCTCAGGTCAGGCAGGGTGTTTTAGGAAATACTCCTGTTAAGATTATTCCAAATCCTAGTCTATTCTCTTTTCTTCTTACATTTTGCTGAATAATGATTCCAGTTTTTAAAATTTAATTCTGGATTTTGAACTTCTTATACACTCAACCTTCTCCGATTTATCTGTGGCTATAACTACTTAATTGTCCCAAAACCAGTACCAAGTGGCACTAAGTTGTGAATAAGGTATTTTTAATATGGTGCAAGAGCTCTAGTTTACACAACCCATCTAAAAGTGGGGCTTCACTCTGGATAGGTAAAATGCAAATGCAAAAAATGGGATGATCCATGTGAGAGACAATCTAAAACAAAAGCACAGCAGTGAATTTATGAGAGCAGTTCCTGAAATATTTCCTACACTAAAGTCACAGGCTGATGACAAAACAGTCATCACTTGTGAGTAATTCATAAATCCATGGTGAGCTGGAATGAAAAGTGATTTACAGACCAAGGATGCCACAGTTGGTTTACAATGCCCTGAAACCTTCAGTCTTGCCTCCCAAAAGCAAAATTTATTGAATCGAATCTGGATTTTCTTGGTGCTTTGGTAAAAGATACAGATGCTGGTCTCCCTGAACAGGTCACTCCGCTCTTGAGCACAGTCTATAATACAAATACCCTCCCTGGGTTTAAAAGGACAACATTCACTATGGTTCTACCTAAGACATAGCACAGTATGAACACTATATATGAACAGACATCTACAAATGAGCTTTTGTAGTACAAAAAAACCATAATGTCAGCAAGTAAGGCAGAATCATTATACTAAATATACTGGTACCTCAGCAAGAGAGAAGAGTAAATCACTGATTCCGTCAAATGGGTTGTGAGAAGCATAGACATATTAACACTCACTAGAAGTGCCTTGGTATGTTATCTTATACGCTATATTCCTCTCCCTCCTTTAGTTTTGCCTTTTTCAGAACTGCAAAAAGGTGCTTCAATACCAAGGCCAAATGAATGTGTATCTGCAAAATTTGGCAAAGCAATAGTTTTCTTGGCAGCAGCCACAAAGTTCATTTCAGGTGAGGCAATTTTCTACATTTACCTGACAGCCAATGGCCCTGTTCCTACTCCTTCTCTCCTTTCCCCACAGCAGCTTCATGAAAGGCTTCTAGGAAGTACGAGACCTACAGCATGTGATGATGCTATCTACCACACACAGCTGGAGCTCTAACTGGGTTCCTGTAATTTGGAGCTCTGGCCATGAATTCTCAACACATGCATTTTGTTGGTGACCATGAGGACAAAGAAATAGTATGTGTCTTAAGAGCAATATGTTAAGAGCTTTTTACTACTAAAAAATGTAGTCTGAGATCTTGAAGCTGCCACCTTTCTAGCTGCCTCTGCTGTAGGCAATGGCTACATTACCTGTGCCAGATGCTCGCCTTATGACAAGGGCCAACAATATCAAAGAAATTAAAAATATTAATCTTTTGCTACAACTGCTCCTATAGCTGCTTACCCAAGAAGAATATGCTAGCTTAGGACAGAATAGAGATGTGATAGCAAGCACAGCTTTTCTGTTCAGTGATTCTTATTCCTTCTCCCATCCTTAAACTTTTTCTTGCAATTTGTGTGTAGGGGGCTCTGGCAAATATTGCATTAGCTGGATGCAGATTTTTAATTTCATAAGCTAGTATAAATTTTTTTGTGGGAAGTTGCTAGCATAATGCAAGCAAAACTTAGAAAAATGAAAGTGTTTTAAAACCTTCGGGCCATGCTGAGGAAATAACGTACAGCGGTCCTGCTTTCCACCATCAGGGAAAGATTTGCCTTCTTAGCCATTAAACCACAGGACTCTTTAATTGAAATGCTGAAGCAGTAAAACTTCTGGACAATATCAAATTTAAATGAGAGTTCTCTTATTCCCCCACTGTCTTCTCGACTGACAGAGGAAGAACTGAGCGCTGTCAGAGCTGCCTGAAGCAAGCGAGGATAAAAAGTTAAACTAGACAAGCGCTGTTCATTAGAATAACTTATTCTGAGATCATTCTTCTGCTCTACATCTACTTTGAAACGTGTAATTTCAGTACCTCCCACACTGCTTTTATTGACAGTAAGTAATCTAGGAGAAAAATGGGAGGGTTTGAAAACTTGATGTATTCTTTAATGGCAAAAGTCCAAGAAGCATCAGTTGTTCCGTCACTGTCTATGTTTCAACCGCACTCATTTAAGAAGGAAAAAGAAACTTCATCATCACCCATTATAGAATAGCATTTAACCCTTTATTTGGATTTCTACCCCAAAGCAATTCCCAGTTTCATCTCTTTACTGAAGAGAACAGAACAGTCGGGGAATCACAAAATGGCTGCGGCAGGAAGGCACCTTTGGAGATCGTCTTATCCAACCCAGGGTCAATTAGAGCAAGTTGCTCAGGGCTGTGTCCAGATGGGTTTTTAATATCTCCAAAGATGGAGACTCCACAAACTCCATGGGCAACCTGCTCCAGTTACGCCATCTTCACAGTAAAAGCAGCTTTTTCTTATGTTTACATGAATTTCCCATATTTCAATTTGTGTCTGTTGCCTCTTGTCCTTCCACAAAATATCACTGAGACTGTGCTGCATTTCCATCAGACATCAGACAGTCCAACAAGCCTCTTTCAAATGCAATTTCCTTTGGGAAAAATCTGTTTTAGCTTAGAAAAATTCTTAGGTAGGTTTTCCTCTGTATGTTTATCTAAACATTAAAATAGTAAGACTATCCAAGCAGATTTAAGAAACTTATTCGTCAAATGACCTATGTTAAATTTGAGAGGCCGTCTGAACCTTCTGGGAAGAAAACTTAAACTACTGTAAAACACCACAGAAGTCAACCTCAGGGCATTAATAAAATCTTGAATCAGGCCCGTGGTCTTTCTAGGTGAAAAATCGTTAGCTTGAAATAAAGGTCCCATGCTCCCCTCTCAACACCTAGGAGCTTGCTTGTGATGAGAGGAGTACATACACACAGCTCCTTCCAGAGGAGGAGTCAGCAACACTTCTGAGTGTGTCCCTCGGCACCATCTCTTTCGCACTGCTCAGTCTGACCGCGTGGCCGAGAAAAACGCAGGGGACGTGGGCGCTCTGTAACGAATGAGGGCAGAACCAGGAGAACAGATTTTTGCTTTAAGGAAGATAAACTCTTGCAAGCTGTTCTCTGTCAGTACTTGGGCATAATGTTCTTTCAGTGAGAGGAACAGAAAACTCATTCTGACTTTCAAAAATGGTAAGTTTTTGGTGAAAAATCGAACAAAACAGAAAACCGTACTTTTCTGGAGCTAGGGAGGGTGAAATGGCGTGGGTGAAACAGGAAACCAGTGCACAGTTGTGCGTGGAAGAAACAGTCCTAGCAAAGGAGATGCATGAGACAAACTGCAGCCACCGAAATGCTTTCCTTATTCATGTCTAGAAGATAAAACATACAACCCCCAGATTTTCTCCTTTTAAGTAGTACTGTTCATCAGGAGAAAACCTTATCTACTGATTGCATTGCTGTTAAGGACTTGTTGTATAATAATTTCCAGGGCTCAGAGATTTCTCAGTATTTGTACCTTCTGGGACTAAAACGACAATTCCAGACTGTATTGCTTTGTGCCTCTTCATTGCTGCACAAGGAATTAGCTTGCACCAATAGCCGTAGTAACAGTTACATATCAGGGCTGAACTCAAGTAGCTGCTGACTACTGGAAAGGACAGGCTCTTGAAGAGAGGGGAAGTTTCCATGGGGAAATGACGGAAAGTGCGTTTGTACCTCAGCCATTATACTTTCTGCTAAAATTCATACCAAACGCTTCCACTGCACCTATGAATTAAGGTAGAAAAAGAACAGTTCATTCCGGGATAAAAGTCACATTAGTTGCTGGAATTCAGTAACATTTCCTTTAAGCATGGGATGAAGCAGCACTTCTCTGAAGGTGGGGAAAGATCACATTTTCAGTTCCGTGCTGGCTACAGTGACCTGACGGGTACAAACTGGCTTACAAAATTAGTTTTACACTTCATTCTAAAGTCAGACTTCTGTAGCTTAGAAATATTATCTCCTTGGGTTAAGCTGAAAGCAAAGGGATATATACTTGAGGAATGGACAAAACACTGTTTTCTCTATATGAAAAATAAGAGGTGTTTTTTTCCTCCACAGCACAGTAGCAGGGATGGATTGGCTGACTCAGCCATCAGGTGCTAAGCAACAAGCACTTCCTCCCAGTAAAACAGAAACACCGAATAAAACAGCTTCTGTTCAGCAGCTGCACTGCTGCGAAGAGCCATTTTCCTCCCAGGTGCCACCATATAATCTCCCCTGTTATGTGTCAGCTCAAGGGGCCACTGCCATCCACGCAGGGCAGGGGAACGGGGCAGAAACTCCTGCTGAGTCCAAACGACTACTTTGAAAAAAATTACTTGTTCAGGAACAATTGCACTCCCTTAATGCAAACGTTTTTACCGCTCAGTGCACGTTTCTCAGAACGCACGCCAGCCAGGTCCTTAATTCACTGCTTTCAGAGGCCTGGTGCCTCCCCTCTGCCTTGTGCAGAAAGGATTGTGAAGAGGAGCTGGTTGGAAAGTCTGGAGCTAGATCTAAGTTCTCACAGATATGACACCCCACCATACTGCAGTGATATCTCACACTGTGTCCCCTCCTCTGTGCAATGCCTGACATACGCTTCTCTGCTACGACACGCTGCGCTTAATCTCTTCTTTATCAAAGGGGGATAACTGGGGGAGTCAATCACTTATTCTACATTAAACAACAACAACAACAAAACAACCAAATCTCTCAGCAGTGCCATTGTGATTGTACCATCTACAGGCAATGTAGCTGGCTGGTGAACAATGTTGGTACCTACAAAGGCCAAAGTCCTCGATCAGGTAAGAAATGCAGGATATAACCAGGAATGATTAATTGAAATAGATAACAGAAAAAATACAGAATGGGGATGGAGGAAATTAGGAAATGTTCTGAGCTGGGAGATTTATTAGTCTATAGATCTACATCTCTTGACAATGTAAAATTACACTCTCAGAACATTATATCATATGCAGTAAGGAATAAATCTAGACCGGCGGAGCTGGACTAGATGACCTTTACAGTATCTCTCTCTTTTTTAAAGAATTTCCCAGCTTTGTCATGGGAAGAAATTGTAACAAGCCATTTTTCCCCTCCTGGTCACATGCAAAAGAAGGTAATAGAAAAATTTTAAATAAAAATTTTCCACAAAAAGCTCCCAGTTGTGCTTCATGATGGCCCATAAACCAATCTTACCGCGTCTCTAGTGCATTTTACTTTGCTGTATTAGTTAACTTCAGATTTTAATAAAAATGTCAGGCTATATAGAAAGAGATTTAAAATCTCCCACATTCAATACCTTCAAATTTCATTTCGGCAACCACTTCCCCAGTAACACAAAATTCATGGTTTTAACTGCTTCTTTCAATGAGAAGCAATGCAGATGTGAAAATATTCTCTCATCTGTGAGAGGAATAATATTGCTCATGAACATTGCAGGTATTATTCCGTATAATTAAAAGAACTTCACACTCCCTCCCGAGAAGACAAAATATTACTATTTTCCAAAACATATGCTTAACCAGAGCTCAACTATAAAAGCTGCATATGCACACCCACTCTCTTTAGTCTTGAGTTTGGAGGACTGAGAGTCTGGAACTGGCAAAACAAATGTGAGATTACTGAGGCAAGAACTTTCACAATATGATTTTAGCTAAACAGCAATGAAACAACAGAAAATCTGCCTTAAATCTGCTGCTATCGTCTCAGCTGCTGCTGGTCTTACTGCTCATCTCCAACTCTTTTTGCCATGAGGCCAAGCAGCGCAGCAGAGTGGCTGCAAGTTCCTGCAGTCTCCATCTCTGGAGTTTTTCAATACCTGACTGGGTGAAGCCCTGAGGAGCTTTGTCTGACTTCAGACCTTGCCCTGCTTTGAGCCAAAGCCCCGAGAAGAGACCTCTGGAGGTCCCTCCCAGCCTCAATTACACAATTATCCTATGCACTTTATCCTGGTTTCAGAGGCATTTGGAGTATTTTTCTGCAGCAAATTCATTAGGAGTGATGCTTTTCTCTTGCTGGCAGGCTAATTATAATTTTGTTCTCTTTTCTCCCCTCTGTTGAACATTTTTCTTGGAATTATGACAACTGGTCATCCGTTTACCCAGTTTACCAGCTTTTACTGGTCCTGTCATTAGCAACACCAATTCATACCATGTTTGAATGTGGAGTTTAAGTACATATCTGAATAGGATTAAATGAAGGTGATTAACTGCAACAGCAGAGGACTAGACCCAGGAGGCCTCTCTATTTTTTTTCTATGTTGATTGCACTAGTCTAAAAATAATACAATGCCATCTTCCATTAGTAAGGAATTTACATGCTGTTTCTCTCTTGCCTTTCCTCTCAGAGATGTAGAAGATTTATTTCAGACCAGACTGCTACCCAGCCCAGATGGAATATCTAGATTTACCTTTTAGCACAACAACCTTATGGCTGTCCCAATCACTTCGAATTGTCACAAGTACCTTATGGAGTAAGGCACAGTTTGCTTACTGGTTAAGTGTTTCACCATTCTGTTTGTTTTAAATGCTCGCTTTATGGCCTAGATGATATTCCTGCACTGGGTTTAACAACATAACTATTATGTTTATGACTTGTGTTTATGCTTGTTACATTTATAAAGTACAGCATTCAAAAGAAGGAATACATATAGTATCATTTAGACAGTTTCTTTTTGGAGTGAAGAAGCTGGCCAAGGGCTGGAACCACTATTCCAGCTGCAGAACATGAGATGCTACTCTTCTGTCTCAATCAGACACATAAAACCAGGGGTGTCCAAGAAACCCAACATGTGCCAATATGGCAAAGCTGTCTATGGCCAATGGGATGATGATGATGGCCGTGGGACATGAAGGCGTTTCAGACTCATGAAGGCACTAGGTAAGAATTATTCATTAGATTTCTTCCTCTTACCCATCTTCTCTTTTACTGGAGTTTTTAATTGTTGTCTCTCAGAGCAAAAGGCCTTCTATACCTGATCTATATTGGAGGAAGCTGACAAGAGAAGTGGATACAAGCTAGAGGCTCATTATACCTTCATAGCAAAACTGGGTATTCTACTCTGCATTGCATTATATGAAATATTTTATCAGCACTTTTGCTCTGGAATAAACTTTTGAGTGCTTTAAATTAACTCAAAATCAGATCATTCTATAAGCTTCATAAACCTATTCAGCTGTTTCTACTGCAAAACAGTGAGATCCTTCCACTTCTACATGTGTGGATCAAGATACCATCACAGCCTTATTTCCTTGTTACATGCTAACTGGTGGGAAAGTGAGCAAAGAATTAAAGTTGTAGAACAGGCCAAAGCACTCTCCTACATCCCCAAAAGGCTACAAAAAAATAAGGTGACACATGACCAGTGTAACCTACGGAAGAAAGGGATGTAAATGCCATCAATGCTACAGTCACCTCCAGTAAGCGATAGCCCAGTGTTTAGTTTTTACTGAAGCCAAGTTATGCTGAACCTTCATTACATGCAAGTACTTGAGAAGAAACTAGGGCGTCACAGCAATTCAGACTTGTTCTACTGAGGCACCCAGGAGCCTGCTTGGAGTCCAGTCTGGCAGAGCTATTTTTGAAAAGGCCAGACACCGGGAAAAATGACAATTTTCTCACTCTTGAAATTTCAAGAGTATAGGTGCTACTTCAGTTGAGGTTAGCCAGTGCATGCATAATTGTATTTAGACTATGAAGGGCTAGCTTGCAACAAAGCATCTGAGAAATGAGCTTTTAAATCCTTTCTTACTGTGGTAATGAAATATTTTTTTAAAAATCTTGATGCTAATTTTATTTCCGGGCAGTTATTTGAAATCCAGTGCATGTGTTTTAGCTGGGAATATAAAAATGTCAGTGCTTTTTAACTTAAACACAAGTATAATTTTTTAAATGAAGAATTTCTTACAAGTGCATTTTCAAGGAATTTAAAATTTCCTTTGCTGATGATTGCTACCTGTAAGGCTGTAATCATTCTGCAAGCTTCAGTATTATTCTAATATAAATATTTAAATGGAGATGAAAGACAATAGAGAAGAAGCAATACTACCTCAAATGGTAACAAAAATAATGGAAATACTTATAGAAAAATATTTTTCACTATGCCCTTAGGTTATTCTACAGTAATTAAAAGCCTAACTATAGACAATTGTAAGAACAGGGAAGAGAAAAAGGAAAAGGGACCCTTGATATTTAAATACTGCCACAGTTGGACTTCAAACATTTTGAAGAAAATGTACCAACTCCATCTGTTGGAATGGTACAGTGACATTCTATATTTCAGACACCTACTTAAAATCTGTGCAATTGATTTTCAATGTCTTTCTCTACAAACTTATTTTTGTTTAATTACAAATACCCATATAAAAGAATTCACCAAACAGAAATTCTTTAAAAACTGCAATGCTTACAATTGTAATACACTTCTAGTTTTTTCAGTGGCGTTGTTTGAGGTTTTTTCTTTTGGGTTTGTTTTGGTAATACTTTTCCAGTATGTAGTGCTTATTAGATGCCATTTCTATTCTGAAGATTTTTGTACCGAATTGCTGGGTAGCACAAGTTTATTAGGAAACTAACATTCACATGTTCTCTCTAGTGCTTTCTTAAATGCTAGCTACTGAGTACTACAATTAAAAGGTTCCATAAATACATGTGTAGGCAATTCAAGAATCTTCATTAAAAAGGTAGGTACTTTATGTTCAAGCACCTTTTCTTTTCCCTTCCTTTCTTTTGGCCTTTCTGCAGCGAGGAAGGGGTATACTAAGAGAAAATCAACCACTTAAGTTAGACGTCAAAATCACAAGCTTTTAGCCAATTCTCTGTAATGAGAACACCTAAATACGTACATTTTGAAATGAACTTTTAAATAGCATTTTCCTGTATTTTTCTCTGGAGGGGTGGGAGGCAAGAAGTATCTGAAAATACACATAATTTAAAGAGACAAGTTATTTTTCTTAAGTTACTGTCTCCTGTCCAATTCACGTTATCAGCTAGAAACTGATTTTTGCATTAGGTCACAGCATGTTCAACAAGATCACTGTTGCAACCAACTGGACATTGCATTCCCAGGGTGATGCAGACCCAGCAGCTCTGCTCAGCAAAGCCACTGAGCTGCACTAGTACGTCATCCTCACCAGGCCTAGAAGAGAGAGTGACTGAAATTACAAGCTTGGCCAAATCCCTCATCGTGGTTGCCTCAGTGTCCTCCCTGGCAAAGCAGAAAGGGGAGGGGCTTGGCTCTCTCTAGGTGCTTGTAGCAGCAAGAAGTAAAATTAGTTACGTGAGTTAAGAGTCAATGAGCTGCACTCCAACCACACGGAGAGCTACATACTGCTAAAGAAGAAAAAAACCCAGTTTGCCAAAGGTGTACCAGCTTCTTGGAATTTGCAAAAAAGCCCTCCAACTGATGGCTTTTATTTTATTCCTCCCTTATTTAATGTAAAACTGGAACAGTAAAGATAATGCATGTGTACATATCTACACATGTCAATTCAGCAAAAGCCCTGTGGAACAAATCCTTAGTTTCTTTTATGTATCCGTTCACAAGCCACCTCCTTCCTTATGTATGGACTCTAAATGGTACATCTTGCTGCTAACATCCTTTATTCTCAAATATAATTAAAATGACCAAGAAAGCTACTGTAATTAATGAAAAAAAAATTAAATAGGCCAGTTATCAGCAAAGCAAGAAGCCATTACTTTTTGTCACTTTCCCTATGACAAGCAAGTTATTAGGTATTGAGCCCTGCCACAGGCTGCCCAGGGGAGTTGTGGAGTTTCCTTCTCTGGAGATACTCAAGAGCTGCCTGGACACCTCCCTGTGTGACCTGTCCTAGGGAACCTGCTTTGGCAGGGGGGTTGGAACCAATGATCTCTGGAGGTCCCTTCCAACCCCTATGAATCTGTGATTCTGTATTGCTAAATACATATGAACAAGCAAGCATACACTGGAAAAGGATGAGGGATAGGAGGCAGGGAGAAAGAATAAGCTCAATAATATAAGTTTATTGGTGTAGGTTTGGAAACATTTTATAAGCAAGGTTACTTTCTCTTGTATAACTCCCTACTATATACAGCAGGCTGCAATCTTCTCTTCCAACAGAAATACTGTTTCTAGACTAAGGGAAAGTTGTATTGATCCAAATAGGAGCAGATTATTATTAACCTGATGTATAACTTCTTTCGACTCATGACACTATCTCCTTTCTAAATAACTACATTATTTTCCTGCAACGAAAACAAAGCACAACATACCAAGGAAATTCCTATACAGAATAACATAATGAACTTAAAAAACTATAATCATGTGTCAGAGCTTTCATCTCTTGTGCCCCAAAGGTCCAAGACAATTTTAACTGCACTGTTTTATATCTACAGTAATAGATCACATTGAACACCTGCTTGCACACTAGATTAGCAACAGCTCGAACAGTTTGCCTTGCCTTAATAAAAACATTAACACTCTGTGTTGGTATTTCTTTTGCAATACTGAGGGAGAAAAATAGAATGCAAAAACAACTACTTGGCTAGAATTCAACATTTGCTGGAAACGTTTTCTGGAACAAGAAACAAAACAAAGCAAAGTGGGGAAGAGGCTTTGTATGTGAGGATTAAAAAAAACCACAACAACCCTAAGTGGATACAAGAGATGATTACTTCACAGACAAATTAATTTTTCTGGTTCCACTCTATCAGCAATCACATCAGTTATGTTCAGTGGACACAAGTAAATGCTGTTTTCATACTGAAACGCTCCCTTGACCACAGAGCTTTTGATTGCAATGGCAGGTCAAGGATATAAGCAGAATCCTTAAAACTAGTGTTTTTATGCAAATTCAGTATACTGACAGTGAGGGAAATGCTAGACTGCCACAGTTTTGTGATCACTTCAGAACATAACATTTCGAATCTGCTGGCATTTTGTCAAAATAACTTTTAGCAAATAAACAGCCACCACCAAATAAACAACAATTACCATGGTGATTTTCTAACACCAACCATTTTGTTTATAGGACAGAAACATACCCTTTCTGTTGTGGGAATTTAATTGTTCAGTGCCGTTTTCTGATCAAAGATTTTTCTTTTCTATACGGACATGTATAAAAGCAGTAGAAGCTAGGACTTTAAGTCAGCATAACTGTAAAAGCTGCTTTTCCTTCATGGTAAAAAGGCAGTCAACTTGCACACGTCAATGGCTGCAAAATTCAAGAGGAAAGAGACCTGGAATTGTACGGGGACTTTGTCATAACTAGAGGGATGCATTCTTAGTCCAAGATTATTTAAAGTTTAGATCAATGAACTTAAAAAAGAATGAAAACTTCATGGAATAAAGAAAATGCAGGATCAAAGATGAGTGAATGACATGAGACCTGAATGCTGAGTGAACAGCATGGTTTCTATTCCAAGGAATTCAGAAAAAAGGCAAAAGAAAATAAGGGGGGGGGGGGGGGGAAGAAATTAAATGTGTGTGGGATTTTTTGGTTTTCATTTTTTATTTCATAGAATATGTATATTAAAAAGATAATTTCAAAACAAGGGTTTTGGCAGTTCCTTTCCACAGCAGACCTCAGATTCCTGGTGCTTCAATACTCCATGTTATGGACTTGGGAATCGCAGGTGCCCAATTTGAGGGTCCAGAGCCCTTACTATTTGGCATTTCATACTTAAGGTTGCTTCAGGGACATAGACTATTCAGGAAGTATACCCAAGAAGTAGCAGGTTTCAATATGGCAAACCATACATAATGGTTAATATTTAAGAACAAAGAATGCAAGACATAAATGATAAGACTGGGAACATCAGTCTTGCAAATCAGTGATTTGGAAAAGTGACATTACAGAAAAAATAAAATGAAAACGAAGTAATAAACATACTCCAATTCCTAGTTGATGGTTAAAAATGGGTAAACAGTCCTTTAAATATTTAAATAGCGAGGGAATGACCAGGAATAGAAAAGTTATATTATCTTTCTATCCAGCTCCTGGAAATTTATGCCCTGTTCTGGCATGCATACTTTACGAGGGATGCTTACAATGCTTAGGCTATGTTAGGATTAGATACAAAGAACTGAATGAACTATGAGAATGGTGAAAGGATATGAAAACACGCTTTCTGATGACAAATCCAGGATGCTCACTTTATTTCTTTTATGCATGAGAAGGCTACGAAGTGATTTGACTATAACCTATGAACTCCTATGTTGGGAGACAAAATTTGGTAACAAAAGACCTTTAAAGCCAGAAAATAACGCTACATTTATAACTAAGATTGGCCATAAAGCCAGGTAAACACAGGCTAACAGGGTAAACCTTTAATAACAAGAACAGGCAGGAATTTGAACTACTGAACAAGACTGGTGGAGTATTCCCTTTTTGCTGGGACCTAATACAAACAGTTGAGCGACTATAGGTACAAGTTGAATTCGAGCCACCTGTTAGGAGCTGTACTTACTTCAGGAAAACCCACTGACATGTAGCATGCAGCACAGAGTCACGGTATTCTCTCTTCATCTGACATTCTAGTATGATGAAAGTACTGACTTCTTAAAAAACCCCACAAAACAAAAGCAAATGAAAACCCAAACCACCACCCACCTGTCCATACTCCCAGATCTTTTACTACTGCTTGTGCATTTTTGGGAGGTACCACCACTCCTTCTGAAGTCTTGCTCATCCATAGGCTGCCATTTACAGATCACACAAAGTCTTTATGAAAACTAGGTAGCCGGTGCTTATAAAAAAATATTTACTAATAGGGCATCCACTTTTTAGTGACCTTTAAGATGCAATTTTCATTTGAGCATAAGGTATGCTTTCTTAGTCCTATTTGTTACTCATAGTTTAATAAAACTGTACTACAGTCAGATACAAGTTCCTTCTGTTTTATCTCTATTCCCCTGTTCTTTATCTGCTCACTGCACTGTTTATTTAAGATCTTAAGAAAAGTTCTGTCCAATTTATTACAAAACCTCTGACATACATCCCCATCTGTAAACTAGATCAGGGTTTCGTAAGTTCAGCATTCTTGGGTGCCATCACCACAAAGAGGGAACTGTATTGTACTGCGCAGCGACAGCCATGTGGCTTCCAGAGATAGGACAATCATCTGCAGAGGGCTGAAAGTGCTTTGTGGCAGGCTCCTTCCCATTTCCCTGGGGACAAATCAATGGCCCAAGCTTCCTCTTTCTGTTTATTTCATGCATTTTGCTTCAAAGCCAGTTAGCAGATCAATACTGATTTGTATTCCAAAGAACGGATAACCTTTATTTATTTTTATAAAATAAATAAGCTCCCACTAAACTTGGAAAAAGATGCTGAAGATTTACTGGCATTATAGACAGAGACATCCTTTAATGGTAATGATGCAGAAAAAAAGGATTAGCAGACTCTGGTGGAATTTGTGGTGTTAACAGTTTGGATGTTTTGTGGACGGATATCCAAAGTACATGAAAAATGCCAGTTGTCATTTCTAAGTTTGCTGTTGCTTATTAACTTCCACATCAGAATCCTGAAGAATCTCCCAGTTTCTGTGCATATCATTTATTTGTGTAAGGCAATTTGGAAACCAGACATAATGGGTAATAGAGGAAACCAAGGAAAAACAAAGATGACACCTTAAAAAAAAGAGAAAGCTTTTCTTACTGCAGTGTCAGGAATTCAGCATGTACTAACAAAGAAACGTTACTGAGAGACTGAGTATTCTCTCAATGTCGGAAGTTTTGCACATTCACCACACTGTTCTTCACAGAGTGGAAAGTCCTTTGTTACACAAATAACTTTTCTATTTTGTTCTGTAAATATTTGATTTCAAGGGCTCTTGCACTGATTAGATTCCTTCTAGGAAAGACTGAAGACATTACAAAGAGGACAGTTTGGGGACACTTAAAATCTCCTTGGCTTCATGTATCAGGGAAAAGCGATCCATCTATCAGTATGCCTTTGCAAATAGAAATCTCCCCCATCATTAGATTTCCAACATATAAAAAGAGAACTAAAGTTGGAAATAATAATGTAAGAAAAGGCGTTTATTATCATACCTAAATTACTACAAATGAAAGAGAATAGCAGTTCTCAAATCTTGGGTCCTGATTTAATTAAAATGCACCAAAAGCTTTTATTTTTAAAACTAAATGACATCTCTGAAGTTTATCAGAGTCACCTATGCCCTGCAGCACACTAAGGTGTTTTAAAAGCCAGTGGACCAAGCACTCGGATGGTGTAAAAGGAGGTAAAGGCTCCATTAGTTTCAAATAATCCACACCAATTATAATGCAATAATCCACAGTAATGTTTTACATGAGGAAACCAAGTTATTTGTCTCTTAAAGAGCGAGTGAAGCTCCACCTGCTAGTCTTCCACAGCAGACTTCCTGGCAAGCCCACACTGCCCTCCCTGAGACACGGGCAATCTTTGTTAGTGTAAGAACATAACAACCACCTGTGTGAACTACTCTAGGAGATCCTGCTCTTGAAGGGGAGTTGGACTAGATGATCTTTTGAGGTCCCTTCCAACCCCTATCATTCTGTGATACTTTCAATTATTTTTATAGTTTTGCTGTACCGTTACTGTGCATATATTCATCTACAATGATGTATTTTACTCAAATGTGAATACTTTTATGAGATGAACGTCAGATCATACCTAAAATATGTTGTGATTTTACAACCCCATTTTCTTGACACATTTCAAAACTAGCAAGTTACTTCAATTTTCCTTTTACATCCTGTTCAGCAGAATCCCTTCCTTCACATTTACTTGAGTTATTGAGGGCTGCATGTTAAAATTAGTTACATGCATCAGGGCTGCCTTTCCTCAAAGGAAAAACAAATGCCTCCTCCAAACTTTCCTGCCATTATCAGGCCTTCCAAGTACCTGTAAGAAAGGGGTTTGTCTGATAAGACTTAGCATACTGCAGTGACAGAGATGCTGGGAAGAAATTTCTAGCCAGTCTGGAAACAGTGGCTTCTTCCCTTCCCATCAGTAGCAAGTATGTCAAGGCAGAGATACCGCGCTCCACTTCGTACATGATATCTTCTAGTTAGAGGAGATACAGCACTGGTGTCCATCCCACATCGGTAACAGCATAATAAAGAATTCTAAAATATTTGTTTGAGATTAGTTATTGTCTGAAGAACAGCAATCTGTGTTAACAGCTGCAGGAGGCCGAAAAAAGGTTTCAACACCACCGTTAAAACAAGACAGTCGCTCATCACATGCACAGCGCAACGGATTTTGTTAACGTTATTTTTACTCACGTGATATAATGCAGTTTCTGGTCCAGGTGTGCCCATGACTTCTTGTCTCAATGAGTCCATTTGTAAACTTGGCAACAGCGAGTAATGACTTGGACTACTACTCTTGTCTCCTTTCTTTTTGGACTTTTTCCCAGTATCCTTTTTGCTATTCCTTTGAAACATGTAGTCTTCCTGACCTATTTTCTCATTGCTCATGTAGCGAAGCAACGAATTTTCTGTTGAAAGAAAAGTAATGCAAAACATCATTGTGAATTGTTGTATGCATGTTAATCCTGCTTCCAAAATAGATAATAGTCTTGCTAAGATCTATTTACAATTTTAACTCTTCAAGACTATTTTATTAACAAAAGCCATTTGCTTCTTTGGTCTGGATATAATGTGCATGCAATCTTAGCAGGGAAAATTCATGGTTCTTGCAGGTTTTTGGTATCTTTGACAATAAAAGGAACAGGACATAAAAGAAGCCCCACATCAATAAATTCTGTCTTGGGAGTTTTCAAAAAACGAGCCATGATACACTTACAACTGTAATTTCTTTTGAAAAACGAGATCCTAATGAATACAAATGACTGTGGTGCCATACATTTAAAAGTAATTTGCTTTAAGCATTCATTTGAGATTGCCCACTGTATCATCCATGCTTTCCTCAAATACTCTTTCAGCATCGACCAGCTTGTAGCTGAGGAACATCCTGTACCAGAAGCAGTGTTTGTGAATTTAGGAAACCTCAGCAGATTTGTCTTTCACGAACTTCTCCATTCTTTCTTTGTATTAATGTGAACTTTTAGTATCCACAACCTCCTGTGACAAGAAGTTCCTTAGCTTTAACCCAACCTGAACAAGGAGCCAGCTCTTTTTAACCATGACTCAGTGGAGACATTTGATATATCTCGGGTCTTGTTTTGAGAAAAAAAAAAAAAGAAAAAAGTGACAAGCATACTTCCTTCATTCCACACAAGACTTTTAAAATCTTTATTTTCTCCTGCCTAAATTCTCACAAACTGATGATGGCCAGCCTACTGAACTGACTCTCGTTTGGAAGCTACTCCATATATTCGATCATTTTTGTTGACTCTTAAACCTTCTTCTATTCTACTGTGTTTCCTGTAATAGATGAAGAGACCAGAACTGCACACCCACCCACTGTGAGCAAGAACTACACAGCAGCATAATAATACTTCTTAATGTGTCTTGCATTCTTCTCATAATTTCTAACAGCGTTTCCTTTTTTTGATCCACACCAAATATTTAGTTAATTTTACTAATGAAAATATCTATCATTACTCTACTATCTTGTTCCTGGGCGATAATAGCCATCTCAGAGGTTGTAATTTTGCATGTGTTGTTACGTATCTGAGCCTCAAACCCGAATTTTGAAGAACTTAGCCTCAATGATTCTGAGGTGAATCCTGTGCTGCACTAGAATGTTTTCCATCCAAAAAGAACTTGTGAAGACAGATAAATGTGATATATAATTCTTATTTAAGCATAACAATATTTATCAGTAATAACCAAATATTTGCCCTCTAGTATCATAAAATTAAGGTCAGTTTCAAAACAGACTGGGTAATACAGATGAATCAATGAAATGCCAATAAAAGTTAAGCCGAAGTGTAGGGCTTTGCAGTCATGATTTTATTTTGCCTGGCTAAGTAACTTACTCAATCCTAACAGAGGCTCTGCCAAAAATGAAGTACACATAATGAAAGAACCCTAAAGTGGTTCACACAAAAAAAAAAATTATCTAATTAAGCACCAAAATGAAGTTGAAGTATATAGCTTAAAATGTGATAAAACCCATAACGCCTTATACAAGATTTGTGTTCAGATCACTTACCTCTCCTACTATCTCTTTTTATTTTATTGGGGTCTTCATAATCCCCCACCCAGTTATATTCTACTGGCATAGAAATAGGCCTTAGTTTCCCTGGAAACAGAGGAAAAAATTGAGATCATGCACCATAAGGCAGCATTAAACTAACATTCTTTTGAAGAAGGAACAAATGATGTGCTAAGGTGCTATTCTACTGGGTTGCTTATGAAAGAGGATACAGCATCACCTCTGAAAAAGAGGTTAAGATGGGAGTTCTCTTTTCTTTAACAGAAGAGAAGCAGTTAAGTATTTAATATTGTTATTATTTTTTTAATTTAGAAAAGAAATCCAGTGCCCTACAAAATCATCATCAGCAGACTGATGTTTCAGACCTACAAATGCATTCCATTTACTTTAGTTTTCATTGAATGATATCTATTTGTTATTCTGGAAGCCCCTGGAACACATGTGGAGAGAACTGTTTTAAAGCATATGTGAATTGTTTGTAACAGAAATGTTTCTATATCATTAATCTACTCTTCACAAATAGCGTCATTGCTGGTGGGCTTAAAGATCCGTCTGTGACTGAGTAAGAAAGGAAACGTAAAACCTCTACGTGTAATTTGTTTTCTAGCATTTCATCCACAGAATGCAAAGTACATTACTATTGGTAAATTCAATTTGATCTCAGACAGCAAGAGACAGAACAGATGAAGACTATTCTAGCTTTTAAATTTTGATTTAGAAGCTGCTGTACTGATTTTTTAAAATGCTGTGACCTGTGATTTCTGCTTAAGGATTCCACAAATACAGTTGGAAATTCAGTGAAAATGTGCTATGCATCTTAGTGGGGTTACTTAAAGTGGTCTGAAGTTTTCAGAAACTTAAATAGCCTATTGAAACAAAACACGGCATATGGCACAATATCTAGCAGGCACAAACCAAAATATTTTCTCAACAAGGTCAGACCTCACTCTTTTTTGAACTGATCTACTGAAAAACAGAAAAGTGGGAAAATTATTTGTTTTTAAAAGTAGCAGAGCTTAAAGTGAAAACTTCAGAAGTCTTGTGAATTATTTAGGTAAAAAAGTCCTCCATAGAGGTGATGAGTCTTATTTCACATTTTGGAGGCTAAAACTGTGACAAAGAGAAAAGGAAGATGTGTTTATAATAAAAAGGAATATTCAAACATGTCCATCTACCTATTGAAGTATGGCATCTGTGGGAAATACACCAGTACCAAGCAGGTAGAACAATGGCAAAATTTGCATTGTCTTAAATTGAAGAAAAAAGGTATATGTTTTGTACAGACAACAGGATCAGATCACAAATACATCATTGCTCTGGAAATGCAACATATATATTTAACTTTTATTTATCCCTTATTTTACTATTTATGGACACATACTTAACTCTGATTGAAGCCGCTGAGATTTCAAGCACAGAGTTAAGAAGTCATTTCCTGAGTGGGGATGTATTTGGCTCATGTTTACTTGATCAGAAGTAACTTTTCAAGTTACTTTTTCTAGAAATACAAGTTTCTCTTCTTCCTGAAGGCTGAACTCTCTCAGTATCTAATTGAAAGAACCTGAAGATACAAAAGCTACAAAATCACCTGAAGTCTGACTGTTATCAAAAGCTATGGCCGTAACAAATTGTCTACAGACTCTCTAGCTGTTCAAAGTGCCTGGGTTTTGTACCTGGCAGTTAAACTGCAGTGACCAAAGTTGTTTCTTTCCTCAAACTCAAGTTTCGTTTGCCTGCTACCTCTGCTAATCTTCTTCTTGTTAAGCCCCATGGATTCCCTAAATCTGTTTTCCCTGGTGACTGCACTCAGGAAAATATCTTCTTTTGGATATGAACAGAAGCTTTCCAAGGCCAATTAGCAACAATTATACAACAGCTGGAAGCCAGTAAGAGCATGAAAGAGAAATCTCTTTGTTAACATTGTCAAGAAACGTCAAAATGTTTCCAAAGAAGGAAACCAAAAATCAAGCAGGGCACTATTAACCTCTCACAAAGGAGGACTGAGAAATATTTAAAGAAAAAATTAACACCACCATATAATTAATGGTGAGTACATGTTGAATACAATTATTTCTCTAAGCCTTGGAAATCTATTTGACCTTCTTTAATGGGTCACCATAAGCCAGAAGAGTGTTATTGTCATTTTCCAGATTTCTGTTGAAATCCTCAGGTCATGCCTGGGCATAAATCTTAAGCTAACAAATGCCATGTGGGAAACTTTAGAATTTAATGCTGAAACAGTAATATTCTTATAAAATACACTTAAACAAAAATGGACTCAATAGTGTGAATTCATTAAAAAAGAAGTGAGATCAAAAGTGAAAGGCTGTATAACAAATGTATTAAAGAATGACTGATTTTCAGTGCTGTCTCTGATCCATGTATTTATAACCCTGTCTGCTAATAAAAAGAAAGGCTAAAAAAGCTTTCTTGTAACAAAATAATGGATTTAGCAGTCCTTGAAGAAGAAAAGTGTTCTTCACTCTAGACCACCAGTATTAAAATTTAACACCTGGAATAGAGTGCATCTCTGTTAATGGAACTGGCTGTATCCACCATTTCTAACAGTTGAGATTACAAAGTCATGAAGTTGATATTCACTGATTCATAGAGTGGTCAGGGTTGGCAGGGACCTCTGAAGATCACCTAGTCCAACCCCCACACTAAAGCAGGGTCACCTAGAGCACACTGGACAGGATTGTGTCCAGGCACGTCTTGAATGTGTCTAGAGAAGGAGACACTGCAACCCCTCAGGGCAACCTCTTCCAGTGCTCTGCTGTCCTCAGAGTAAAGAAGTTTTTTTCTCACATACAGACAGATTTTCCTGTGTTAGAGTTTGTGCCTATTGCCCCTTGTCCAGTCACTGGGCACCAGTGAAAATAGTCTAGGGACCAACCCTTTAGATATTTATAAGCATTAATCAAATCCCTTTTCAGTCTTCCCCAGGCTAAAGAGACCCAGCCCGCTCAGCCTTTCCTTGTAAGAGAGATATTTCAGTTCCCTCATCATTCCTGTAACCCTCTGCTGGACTCTCTCCAATAGTTCCCTGTCTTTCTTGAACTGGGGAGCCCAGAACTGCACACAGTATTCCACATGTGGCCTCACCAGGGCAGAGTAGCAGGGGAGGAGAACATCGCTTGACCTGCTGGCCATGCTGTTCTTCCTGCACCCCAGGATACCACTGGCCTTCTTGGCCACAAGTGCACACTTCTGGGTCATGGAGAGCTCATTGTCCACCAGGACTCCCAGGTCCTTCTCCACAGAGCTGCTTCCTAGCAGGTCAGCCCCTCACCTGTACTGATGCCTGGGGGTTATTCCTCCTTAGGTGCAGGACCCTACACTTGCCGTTGTTGAGCTTCATTTGGTTCCTCTTCATCCAATTCTCTAGTCTGTCAAGATCTCACTGAATGGCCGTGCAGCCTTCTGGTGTCTCAGCTGTTCCTCCCAATATTGTGAGGAACACTCACACCAGTATTTGCTGAGGGTACACTCTGTCCCTTTATCCAGGTCATTGATGAACATGTTGAAAAGAGCAGACCAAGCACTGACCCTTGGGGCACACCACTGGCTACAACTAGACTCTACACCACTTATCACAAGCCTCTGGGCTCTGCCATTCAGACATTTCTCAAGCCACCTCACTATACAGTGATCCAACCCACACTTCCTAAGTTTGTTTACAAGGATGCTATAAGAGATGATGTCAAAAGCCTTGCTGAACTCAAGGTAGACAACACCCACTGCTCTCTCTTCATCCATCCAGCTGGTCATGCCACCACAGAAAGCTATCAGTTTGGTGAGACATGATTTCCATTTGGTGAATCCATGCTGACCATTCCTGATAACCTTCTTCTCCTCCACATGCTTATTAATAGACCCTAGAACAAGCTGTTCCACCACCTCTCCAGGGATGGAGGTGAGGCTGAGTGGCCTGTAGTTTACTGGGTCCTCCTTCTTGCCCTTTTTGAAGACCAGAGATACACTGGGTTTCCTCCAGTCCTCAGATGCCTCTCCTGTTTTCCATGGCCACTCAAAGATGATTGAAAGTGGCTTAGCAGTAGTAACACCTGACAGCTCCCTGAGCACTCGTGGGCGCATCCCAACAGGGCCTATGGATTTGTGGATGTTGAGTTTGCTTAGATGTTCTCTAATCTGTTCCTCCTCAACCAAGGGTGGATCTTCTTTTCTCCAGACTTTCTCTCCTACCTCCAGGGTCTGGGTTTCCTGAGGGCTGGCCTTACCAGCAAAGACTGATGCAAAAGTGGCATTCAGTAACTCTGCCTTCTCTGTCTTCCATCACTAAGGCACCCACCTCATTCATCAGTGGGCCCACATTTTCCCTAGTCTTCCTCTTGCTGCTGCTGTACTTGAAAAAGCCCTTCTTGTCGATCTTGACATCCATTGCCAGTTTTAATTCCAAGTGGGCCTTAGCCTTCCTTGTTGCACCTCTACATTCTCTGACTACATCCCCATATTCCTCCCAAGTGGCCAGTCCCTCTTCCAAAGTGGATATATCCACTTTGAAAACTTAGCAGTTATTCTGTACACTCTGGGCATCGTTAGAAAACACCTGAAAACACTTTAAAATTGAAAGGATACTGAGGATTTTGCAGTAGAATTGTGTAGTTGTGTAGAAAAGGTGCATTTTATGAAAATGCCTCCTTTAATGTTGTGCAAGCACATTGCTCCAGGTCCTGAGGATACTTTATACAGGTCAAGTTTGATTAATATCAAGGCTCCCAGGTGATTTTCGAGCTTGGCTGCATGATGTACTAAAACTACACTTCCTCACAAATTAAGCTTATCTTCTTCTCCAAGGGATATGATGTCAGGATCACTATAACAACTCCAACATACAGCTTGTGCTCAGTTAAAAAATTGAAATAACACAGCAAGTAGAGTGAAAAAATATTCCAAGTGTGTGCTCAGCTAATACCATAGTAGTCAAAATATCTTTGTTACACATAAAATTTCCTCTTCATCCTATAGCCTAACAACTTTGTGACTGCACAATTTTATACTTGGCAACAGAAACCTAGTTCTCTCAGTCCAAAGCTCAAACTACAATTCCAGTTAAAGGAAGAATTCCAACAGGTTCAAATGGAAAATAACCTGGTGCATAAAGGTTTGAGGAGGAACACTCTCCCCAGAGGTTGTTTCTGATTTCTCACCCTAAAGAAGTCAAAATCCAGGATATCCCTGTAGCATGAATACATGTGGGTGTTTACGTGCAAAATTCTTCCTTGGAAAACATATAAACTCAAGTGAAGAGGAACTGCTAGATATATGGGGAGTCAACACATTCCATGCAGGAAGTTGCAGGAGGTTAATGAGTTTAGAGAGCAGTGCAGCACGAAAGCAGCATTTCATCTCTCAGTAAATCTGATATGGGGATCTTTAAAAATATTATACCTGGGTAAATTTTTCTAATCCTGAATTCCTAAACCTATGCAAGTATTGCCCTTACTGGAAGAACAATTGCATCTTGTGTTCTTAGTAAAAATATATGGGCTTCTGCCAGTTCTTTGGGTTTTTTTGATAAAATGATACTGAAGCATAATCAGAAAAATTAAACTGAAAATAAATGTATTGAACTCATATTCAGAAAAATCATCAATATAAAACTGGGCTTGCCCTCCCTATCACAGTAAATAATTAATTTTTCCTTGCACAGAAGAAGGTTTTAGGTTGAAATTAAAAGTAGTACAGAATTATTAGCAAAACCAACGGCCACCAAATCTATTTTCATGCTTAAAAACAAAAGCAGATGCACGGAAATCCTAAAATCAACAAATGGTGATTATCCTTATTAGATCAATGGCATACCATATGTTGGTGTGCTCTCTCTCCTTCCAGGACCACTTGTTCTTCCTTTCTCATATTCATAGCAGTATAAAACTGCATCTTCTTC
This sequence comes from Porphyrio hochstetteri, assembly GCA_020800305.1. Classification (NCBI taxonomy): domain Eukaryota; kingdom Metazoa; phylum Chordata; class Aves; order Gruiformes; family Rallidae; genus Porphyrio; species Porphyrio hochstetteri. Next base: position 133,545,100 of record CM036905.1, read on the forward strand.
AACCACATTAAAGCGTTTCCGATATTCCTGGTCAAGAAATGAGTTTGGAGATTCGGATCCTGTATGAACTGGCTTGCCCACTATATGTCTGCCAACATCATCACATGGGAGATTTCCTTTTTCATCCCTTTAGTAAACAAGAGAGGGTTTTAATATATTTGGATAAGACACTGTTTTTTTTTTTTTTACTATGAATATTTCAATAAACATGGGAATATGTCAATATTTCATGTGAGCAGGAAACAGATGCCATCAACCAACTTCACAATCAGACAGTGTATATGCATATGTATCCATGTACATGCCAGTCTTGCCACACATCTCTGCTTATTCATTTCTTTTAGACTCTATCCATTTTACTGGTTCCTTTTGAAAGGAATCAGAAATTAAGCTGATGTACAGCTACTTTTCTTTCTTTCTTTCTTTCTTTCTTTCTTTCTTTCTTTCTTTCTTTCTTTCTTTCTTTCTTTCTTTCTTTCTTTCTTTCTTTCTTTTTCTTTCTCTCTTTCTCTCTTTCTCTCTTTCTTTCTCTCTTTCTCTTTCTTTCTCTCTTTCTTTCTCTCTCTCTCATTCTCTTTCTCTCTCTCTCTCTCTTTCCCTCTTTCTAGCATTTTGTGATTTAAGGCAGACAAATAACATTGACCTTATTTTGTTATACTTGCATTCTAAAATCAATCTGGTAGTTTTAAGACATAGCTATATGCCAAGCATGGGCAAACTCAATCTGGTTTCTTACAAACTAACTCCAGAGCAAAAAGAACCTGGTACCGATGATACACAGATATTTGACACAGTCTTGCACAATGAATTCAGGACTAGAATTTGTATAGATACATCCATGCAGTACCAAATATGGCATGCAGCACCTGACCGTGGGCTGCTATCCCTGGACAGCAATGCACTGCAAGGCACATGCTTGTGTACAGATCCCCAAGATGATTGCCTTTTCCTTCCCTGCACCCCCACTCCACTCCCTGCAAATACAAACTACTCAAAAGCATCAAAGAAGACGGCAAGTTGTGCCCAGGGTAGGAGCCCTATCCCTGCAGTAGATAAAGCAGGGCTCAGAAAACCTGTTGGTAGGACTGTGCCTACAGATGGCTGCAAAAGACCTAATCAGACAGTAATTTCTGGGCAGCAAAATGCTTGACAAGCAGCCAAGAGAGAAGCTGGGGACTTGTGCCCTTATTGGAGCATATTGACCCGCTATTCCCTTGGCATCCTGAGACTCCGTCTGAGGACAAAGCAAATCCTCCTTGTGGGATCAGGGTGGTCACAGAAGATGCGAAAAGGCCATCCTGCCTCAGCTGTGACAGCAGAGCATCACAACCCCCCACTGACCACTATCCTTTGCATTCCCAGAGCAGTTATGGTGTCATCTTAGCAAGGGAAGAGCTCATCTCTAGTCACAGAGAAACTTTCTGGGGTGACAGTGCTGGAGGACCTCAGCAAGTAACATGATGGAGACTGACACAACCCAGCCAAACACTAATTGCTGCTGCAGTTACCTTCAGAGGCTAGCACAAGGAAGTCTCAATGATAAGGAGGGACAGCCTGAGCTGGCAGGATCCATACTGTGAGCACAAAAGTGCAGACCACCAGGCAAACACCCTTTGCCACAGCCCTCTGGAGATGAGGGCTTCAGCTCTCACCTCCTAGAGGATTTAACAAATTTGAGCAGGACTCACGACCAGCACTTGTAATTGGGACACGTAAAGTGTTGGTCCCTCTTCCTCATGCCACCCATGTGCAATTATGTTGGCAGCCATATTATCTGTGGGAATTGTCATCAAGCAGGCATGGCTTTGGGGGTTTACAAGTTACATCAAAATATCAAGTCTTTTACTCCATTCCAGTTACAAAAGGAGAGTTTTTTTGTCTGTTTGGTTTTTTTTTTTCCCTTGGAGCTGCAGCAACAAACTGAGAAACAGATGCTGAACTGATCTAAATATACCCGAAATAAAGACGTGCTTATATATAGTTAATCATGGACCAAAAAACCTGACAAAATGCCAAAACAGATTCTTTAGAAACAGTGTACACTATGTGACAGGTTTGTGAAATGAAGTATAGTCCATCAGGATTAATCTGACAAAAAAAAAATTCAAATGTACACAGCTTAATCTCTCTCTAAGATTACTGCTTGTACAAATACGTATTAGAAGATCTAATCAGAATCGGTCCAAATGACTGCATTATCATAATGATTTAAGAAATGTTATTAATAAATAATCAAAATGTACTCTGAAGACCTCAATTTCTAGAGCAGAACTCAAAAACTGCTGAGCAGTGAATATTCCCTAAAAATACTTCAAAAAAGGGATGCATTTCTTACCAAATAAAAATATTGTTGTGATAGTAAATATGATCAGTATCAGTATGAAGGCACTACTTCTTTTAAGACAGTACAGTTTCTGTTTCCAGAGCAACAAGTCTTTACCATATAACTACTGCATTCAAGGAGAGCCTTAAAATTATGTTTCAGTTGGGGTTTCTTTTAGCAGCATTTTTACATGAATGCATTAGAATTAAATACTTGATTCTTTTTTCTGTGGATTTTTTGAAAAACAAGTCCTTAAAATATTTACAAAAATCCCCAAAATACCATTATCAGTGAGATAACAAACACATTCAATCCCTATGGGCAATTCCAGTGTCCTGACTGACAATGTTTTTCTTTAATTAGAAGAAAAAAAAAAATAGTGAACTATACATATTCTGTTTATCTCTTTGTCACTTTAATACAGATACTAGAGTAATTGTGCTAGCAAGTTCAACTGCATTATATGTGTCACATCTGAAATAAAATGGCTTTTTTTTTTTCCCCAAGAAATAAAAACCAAGGCAGGAACATGAAAAACAGCTTATGGCTTCACAAAGGCTTGTGACATCATCTAAATCATGAAGTGTAAAGTCACTCTTTTGCCCTGGAAGGTGTTTTTGTACCTCAGAAGAGTAAGAATTTATCATGGAATCACAGCTTCTCCTCCCCAATAGGCAATTTAATTTGCCATATACTTCATTCTTGGATAACCCCCAGGAAAGTCTTGTCAGTATCAGGTCATACATCTTATTAATTAGCTATCAGTTACTGATAAGAAAGTCTAAGAAAAACCCATCTACAAGAAACTCAGGTACAAGAAAGGACATGCTGCACTTACAGCCTTTCCACAAAAGTTAACTAAATGAAAAGCAAGAAATAATTTGAAAACACATTGACTTGACATATGATAGCGGGTGTCTAAGAAAAATATGGATTCCTCTTAAATACATTCCTAGATCTCTCGGTACTACTTCTGTATTATTTATAGGCCATAATTCTCTCAGAATTTTAGGCAAGCAACATCTGTGCACATTATGGAATTACACTGAATCATCTGAGGTCGTGTGAGGGTAGGGTGATGAATCTGTGAGGAGGATCTGCTGCTCTTCTGGCTCAGCAAGCCCAGAGACCTGGGAGAGATGAAAATGCCTGTTCCGGGTGATGCAGGTCAGAGCAGCAGATGTATTTACAGGGAACAGCAGGGTGGCTGCAGAGTCTCAGAGTGGCCATACTGAAACACAATCCTGACATTTGCTCTATCACTATCAAATCAATCTAAAAAAAGAAAACACTATGAGGGTACAAAACAGTGCTCTTGTTGCAGTCAAAAGTTTCTTACTTTTAGCTCAGCCTCCCTTGTTGCACTGTGGTTATTAGGCAAGGTGACAGATAGAAACTCCTGTCCTAATTACAGATTCAGGGTTTCATGGTAATTTTTGCTCTTCTGAAATATGATGAGCCTGTCAGAGAGAGCAGATTATCTCCTATTTGAGAAAATAGGGTACTGAGTCTCCTTCTGTAAAGGCTACTGTCTGTTTTGCTGGCAAGACACTGAATCAGACCACTGTGGGTCTGATTCAGCATATCTACCCTTCATAACCAGTTTAGCTGCAGAGAAGGCTGACCAAAGAGTAGGAACAGAATGGCCAGCTACTTTACAAATGTTTTTTTCCCATTAAGTTGTGCCTGAAATAATATTTGTTACCTTGGAACATAAGGTTCTGTTGGAGGAGGGGGTATGTAGAGATCCTGAAGAGCAGAGCTGTCTCTTTTTGTAGGTGTGCTGATGGTGCTGGAGGGCGTAGCAACACTGCTTGTAGGACTTCTAGGAATAAGAGGCTGGTTCAAAAGAGAGAGAAATAATTAAGATTATCCTTATGCAGTATACATTTTTATCTGAAAAAGCTATAAATGTTCTGTAGTTCTGAAAGTAAATAAAATTTTCAGTTCTAATGTTTTGTGTGCTTTTAAATTGACATGCTGAGTGAAAAAACACTCACGCTAAGAAGACAGATGTATGAATGGACATGTATTGTGCTTCTAAAACTGACTCCTGATTACATCTTTTCTCCCTTTTGCACAGCAAGATTACTGCCAATGCCCATAAAAATAGTAATCAGTAGAGCCACTGGTGAAATCTTAATGAGTAAATAACATACAGAATCCAGTGAATTCTGTAATTAAACTAACATTGTAAAGAAAAAGTCTAGTGTTTACAATAAAAGGTGCATAAGTAGGCATTAAATTAAATGTCATCTCCCCCCATCTGCTCTACAGCTTAAGTGTAAAAGCTTCAGTTTATGTCTGCAGACGCTGTAAAATCAGGTACTGCATCCTCAGAGCACACACACTATGAGACAGAATAAACTGGAGATTATTATTATTCTTCCCTCCCCTGGGCACACTCCTCACAAAGTAACACTGATTCACAGGTAAATAAATTGTATGCTCATACATGCATAATCATGCATTCTAGTGATCATTTCAGCCAAAATAGGATCCTTCCTCTTAATAACAACACCCCCCCCACCCTTCATCTTCCTCAGCTTAACTATCTTGGCTAGCCTAATAATGACTAAGCATTTGAAGTCTCTATTAAATCACTGTAGGGCTGGAAATTATAGCAATATTTTCAAACAGACTCTATACCAATGCAGAAAAATGAAATGAGAACAAAACTTTGATTCCTTTAGTCTACTAAAGAATATGTCTGCCAAATAACATAAAGCCTTATGTTGCTTCGCTTGTGTGATGGCGAAATTCAAGCAGAAGAATGGCCAAACAGCAAGTCTAATAGTATCTTCACATATCCCAAAATTAATCTAATATTAAACAAATGCTGAGTTTTGCTTTGAAATAGTTCTTTCCCCACCATCTTTTCGGAAGTGAACTTCTCTAAGAAAGAAGAGTTAAGGATTAAAGAGAGTTCACTGTATGTGCAATTTCTGACCTACATAACTACTGGAGGACAGAAACATTTCACATCACATTGATGGCAGAGAAGCTCTAAACAGTGACTGAACAATCCTTCTGCCAGCACTATTAAGACCACTTCATGACAGACCAACAGGGTGCTCCTGTGCAGAATAATCAGTCCTCATTTGCTAGATACCAATCTTGACACCGTAGCATTATGCCTACACTGCAGAAAACCCTGGGTTCAACAGCAAGAACATGTTCAAAATGTTGGCCTTTCAGAAGCTAGTGACGAGCCGTTCAACTTCTGCGCTTATCAAGCACAACCCCCACCACTCTATTACTTCTATTTCATGCTGTACGTAAGAATTAACGCATGCCACCTAGGGAACCTCATCCCTTAGGCAGCTACTGCCTTGTTTTAGGAACAGAGCTGTGCCACAAGCCATTTATCTCAAATGTAATAAAATGCATGCTTGAAATCTCCTGCTAAAACTTTGCAAGTCCACCTTTAGAGTAACAGCTATAAACTGACACAAGTTTGCTCTTTGTGGATGTTAGAAAGCCACCTCCTCTAAACAGCAATTCTGCTAAACTCTTTGCTTAGTTCCCACGAGTATTCTGTGTCCAGGCCGGTGAAAGACTGACAATATTTGCAGAAAGAGAGGGAGAAAGACACACACACATAACCAGACAGGTAAAAGACTTTACAACCACTAAAAACAAGAAGACAGACGTCTGCAAAAATAAGAATAAAGTTGGTGGCAAAATTGGGTAAAAAATAAATAAAATAAAAACCAACAGCAACCTCTTTCAGAGATCCTTTGAATTTCGATCTGTAACACCCTAGGCATAGTTATTCTTGAACACCTTACTAATACAAAACCGGTTCTTTCCTTTCTGGTACCTTGCAATTCTATGACAAGGATCCTTTGTGGTGTGTGGAGTAGCTTGTAGAATTAATCTTCATTGTAAGCCAAGAGAATTTTGCGACCTAGACCCTGCTTACATTTGTTAAGTCCAGGCTGTTGCTGTTCACGGCTCTCACTGGCAGGAGCACTGAGAGGACAACAAGCTGGGTACATGGATTTGCTCTTCTCCACTTTGAGGAAGAAGACAGCCCTTTATCTGCCTGAGTAGGTAGATAAGAGGAAAGGGAGCCCTAGAAACTAGGCTGCTGGCAGTCAAGAGGAGTTAATGGTTTATGTCACGTAAATCAAGCTCAAGCACTACAGCAATATGGACTTAGAATAGGTGGATGAGCCAGTGGTGGTCCTGACTGGCTGCTGGAGGGCTAGAGGACACACATCAAGAATTTCAAGCCTGGAATAGCTGAGCTTTAAATACTAATCATATGGGCCTAATTTAAAAAAAAAAAAAATTGCTGAAGTCTGAGGGGTTTTTTGGGTAACTTCACACTTCACCGGTCCCTGCTAATATATAGTGCAGATATATTGTTCAGTTTGTCCTCCAGAACAGTTTTCTGGAAGATGCTGGAAATCAGCTCTGTGCATCTTTGACAGATGCATATTTTGATTCATCTTTTGGCTTGGCAAGGTGTTGTGAGTGGTAACCACAAATTACCCAGCTACCTGAAGGTAAAGGGTTTCCCTCAAACTGTTCCCATGTCACACACTTTCAGAGGTGAAATTAGGGTGTCATTGGAGAGAGCCTGAGTGACTGTGGTATCTCACAAGAGACAGCAAGGTGGGTACTCCTTCCCAGGGCACCTGGACCTCCTAAGGGGATGGAATCTCATACAAGTGGAAGCTCAATTCAGTAAGATTGCCTCAAAACATGCCGTCTCATATCTTTTCCATATTTGGGTCATATTGCCAAAGTCAACTCTGCAGCTTATTTCCACAAAACCAGAAAAGCTGTGCAATTAGAAAAAAAGGAGAAATCCAAATTTTAAAATAGGTCACCACTTAAAAAAGAAAATGAAAATCTTAATCGCCACTTCACCAGTGACTCAGTAGCTCAGTAAGAACGGCTGCACAGTAAAAGCATCCAAATTATCTCTTCCAGTAGCAATTCAATGCACTCTGAGCATTGCTGCATCCACCACCTTACCCTGTAAGAGTTCAGCTTTTCTAGTTTAAAGAATAAGTCTTCAAGCCCTCCTGGTTGAAAAGAGAGCCTTCAGAACATGCCCCGCTGGTGTGGTGCATCAACATGGCTATTTGCATTGCAATTTAAAGAGACTTCAACTGTTTGGTCGAGTCAATCAGTGTACCTGCCAGTAAATCAGCTCGTGCAGCTCTCCAGTTCAATGGCAGCCATTCAGGGGACTATACATGGGCACACTGAACAGAAATACATATGGAACTCCATTCAAGTATTTCTGAATCGGAGATCAGTGTTATCACTGAGCTAACTCTCTTCCAAGGATGCTCTCATCCTTTTCCTGCAGCGTTTTCCTGCTGCTGTCCCTTTCGGTAGGCTGGCCAGGCCAAGTCAGATTGCTGAATCAGCAATAAAACTAAAACATTTTCATGTCCAAAGAATTAAATACTCAATCCATGAGAACAACCTGACAGAGAAAGTTTAGAAGTTACATTCTCAAACAGGAAGAGCCTCAAAAATGTCACACAACACCCCACCCCTCACCATCCCCCCCATTGTTAATGACAGACACAAAATGCGTATTTCAATATGTTTTGGAGTACTATTTCTCAAACATTTTGGATGCACCATCCTCCTTCAGGATCATCAGTCTTTATTCTCAGTTGTCCAGGGAACAGCTAACCAACCATCTTTACTTAGAGCAGCTCAGCTTCCCTAACACAGAGGGATCAGAAATCCCTGCAAGTACTGACTGACAGCACATAGACACCCAATTCCCCTCTCCCCCAGAAGCTGCTCTGTCCCTGGCTAGCTCTGCCCTGCCCTCCCTCCCTCCTTCTTGTTGCTTTTTCCATCCCCCATCCTGGTGTCCCCAGTAAGTCAGAATATTATTTTTGCTTTTTCTTTCTAAATAATGAATGCAATTAATATTTAATATATGCTGTTTAGAATTCTTTTTAATGTTTTTTAGAAGTCTTTGAACCTTTCATTAACTCCCTCGGAAGCTGCAGTATATAGTTTGAGAAACATTGCTCCAGAAAAAGACATACAATTTAAAAAAATGTAAGAAAAAAGAATACAGAATTTTAAGTGGCAATATCTTTACACAGTATTTGCATCAGTAAACAGATTTTACTGCTAATATATTTTTCATATTGCATCAAGGTTATGACAATTTATCGAACAGAATGTTTCCAATAAAATAAACTTTTTGTAAGACCAACCATGACATGCAGTAATAAAATACTATAACGAATTCATACTCTGTAGGAAAACCCAGTAAGAATCCATTTTAACAGTGCTGCAAAGAATGCCCAGTTCCCATGTAGTTAAAAGACAACTAAGCAACAGCAGAGCAAACAAGTTAGCATTTTATTCAAATGTAATGATTAAAAAGTATCAGGTCATTAATTCTAGTCATAAATTATGAAAACAGAATATAGCATTGCCTCTAGACGAATGAAGGAGGAGGCAATATAATCAAGTATAATAAGGAAAATAGTAAATAAAAATAATAAAAGTAGCATTTTCTCTCAAACCAAGGACTCTGTTGCTGTTTCTTCTCAGGAGGCTGGGAAGCTGAATATACCGTAATGGAAATATAATGCACATCAGAGTGGAGAGTTGATGCATATCTCATCCAAAATAAAGTCTGTTAATAAAACTACAGATACTGAGCTGTTGCTGATTTTATAACGGTGCAATTTAATCACATACAAAACCATACAGTCAACTATTTTAAATATACAAAAGGCGACACTGAAATAAGCTTGGTGAAGAGTGTGACAGAGTGTTTAAGAGGGGTCAGAAGGTTTTTTCCCAAGTCAACACATAAGATGCGGCTGGCAGCTGGACCTGCCCTCAACCTCAGTGACATCAGTCAGCCTTTTCAGTGGTATCTGCAGGGAGTAGTCCAAATTAGCTGAAGCACCACAGCGCGCTGCTCTCCCACTCCTTCTCTGTATGATAAAGAAACTGGATGAAGAGTCTTCTGTACTGTAGTCAAAGTCCAGTTTCTTTTGATTAATTAACAAACCATTCTTTTCCAGAAAGCAAAGGAGGACTTTGCAGCTGGCTTCTTGCTAGTGCGATGACAGAGACTTATATAAGATTTCAAATGCTCCGAGAAGCTTCGCTATCGCACCTTCCACCCTTGTTCAAACAGCACTTCGGGGAGCCTCCCTTTGAAACCTCCCCAAAATAACACAAAGTGGAAAGGAGAAATCAAACAGACAATTTAGAGAAGACAATGTTTATTTAAGTTTGTTTTCGAGTCAGACAAAAATTTGGAGAGTTGAAAGATAATTAAGTCACCTCTGTGTCAAGTGTGGAAAAAAAAAAGGTTAAACTTATTTAGTTTGCTCACCACATTCTGTAGGAGTCAGAAATACAAACACTGCATTCTGAAATATCATTCTAGGCTTTCACTGCACAGATCAGAGCATCAGAAAAAGTAACTGAAAGGCAAATTGAATAAGAGTTGTCTTGGAGGCATAACATCTTAATATTTATGGTACAATACCAAATTAATGAATACCTTCAATTGCAAAGGCAACCACAAAATTCCCCAAGGCCACAGCTGCCTAATTCAAATGTTATAAAAGTAATAACGGAAAACACAAGCTGAAAAATCCCTTGACTTCACGAATTCTGACATGATTCCAGAATGCGTCAAGGGAGAGCTGTGATTATCTGCAAGAAGTTGGATACTGATGGATATTAAAACAGACAATCATCAAGTGACTGAAAACAAAACAAAAAACAAACAACCAGCACTCCCTTTAATCAGGACACAAGGGAAGAAGACGATGTTCTTCTTTCTGTACTGATTGACCTTAGAGCTGAAATTAATGCACTTGTAATACAAACCCATTATCTAATGGTACATCGTATAGCCAGAGGATAATTGTATGATTTTACTGTACATCAAGCCATATGGTATCAGTTCCAGGACTGCTCTGCAGGATGCATAATTCTTCTTCTTTCTTTCTTTCCCCTAACTTTTCATATTTATTATAAGGATAAGAATATTTGTGAAAAGAATGAATATATCATATTTCTGCTAAAAGGTAAAAACCGACCAAACCCAAAGAATTAATCATTTGTGATGTAGACTGGATTTAACTCATAATTCATGGCAAGACTGTGATGTGAAGGCAGAGCTGTTCAAAATAAGCCACTGAGAGTTCTAAAAAGAATTTATGCCAATTAGTAGCCAGTTAATATCTGAATGATCTAAAAGCGTTTCCCACACTCGGAGACCATGAACCACTTTGCTGGCATATGGCTAATCCAGATCACTAACAGTGGATAGCAAGCTCTTAAAAATGTCATTATCTGAATGCATAATTAAATTACCAGGATGCCCTGCCACTCACATACCCAACTGCTTGACGCACTGGCAGAGCCTGCATACTGCCTGAGCTGGAAGGCTCACCCAGCACTTCCCCAACTTACACACGTACTTGGTATCTCTCCATTAAGCCCAGTCTTCCGTGTAGCTTCAATTGGAAGACTTCATGCTCTTACATACAATTACTGATCGAAGAAGCAGAATGCAACTTACCAATAGTGCCTGAGTGTTATTCACTTCCAGCTGAAATTAAGCTGTAAAGGTCCTCAATAAAAACATCCCAAGGTGAACCTCAATGTAAATGCGTTTTAATTTAATTTACTCAAACATTTACCTTCTACATTCACTGCAAAGTGTTAAACATACTCATTGGTAGGGTGCATACAAAAACTCAGTCTCTGCTTCTGTATCAGCTTCCTTACGTTAGGGCAAACTTCAGCCTCTGCACTTCACTCACTGCAATTTGATTAGGATGTGACACCGCATCTTCCCTCTGTTCACTCCATCTGCAGAACCAAAAATACCCAAAACCCCACAGCAGCCAGCCTGCAGCTCCTAATTCCCATTTTATCAGAATTTCATCCCCATATCTTATTCTAGAGTCTTTTGAATATTTTGCTCATATTTTGTACTTTAACAGAATTATTACTGACTCATAATTTCCTTATAGCTTGTGTCTGTTGAATAATACATATGGTTCAATTAACTTAGCTCTGGGATGACAGCACAGTTATAATATTCTCAATTATTTTATGACATTCTGATATAGGAAAACAAGCTATCATAATTTCCCCTGCTTCCAAAGGTGATGGAAGTACTACTTTTCATTGGGTTTTTTCCTAACTGCGATCACCCTCCCCCTCTCCTCTCATGCTACCTCCCAAGCTCCTATTAAAGAATAACACCCTTCCATGAATCAGGAACATAAGAAATGCCACAACAGCCACAGGGTAAATTGCAATTTCAAAACATGTAGCTTTTCTGAATTTTTTTTTCCCAGATAGTTTGGAAGTACATTCTGTTAAATAAATATAATTTCTTCACATTTTTAACAGTTATACAGCTACATTGCATTCTGACTGCTTTTCACCGCTTTAAACTTTTAACATCAGCCGACTTTAACATCTGTTCACCTCTGATCTGCATAAATTAACAACAGAAATCTCCACATTACACAGCTTCTGAAGTTTGTCTTCACCCTGGAGCTTTTTCAACATTCAGTCTAGTTAAGAAAACTGTTGTTTCTCACACTAAAATCACAAATTACAGCAGACACGCATATGTGTACTTCACACATAAGTGCTGAATGAGGTTCTGGCTTTTGCCTGGTGTCATGTTTCATAAAATCGGAACAAAATAATCATGATACCAGAATTACATCTCTAATGTTCAACATTAGCCTTACAAGTATTCCTATTTTTAACTCTGACAGAAAAAATCCCACACCAAAACCAATTCTCCCATTATACCCCCTCCCCTAACCTGTCAGATATGGAAAACCTTTATCTAGAGTCGGCCTTCTATCTAGTACAGATATCTACATTCAAGATAGCTGTCCAGACTCCCTTTATCATCAAATGGAGAGAAAGAGCCATGCACAAGTCATCCTAATGCAGATTTGTTTATAATAGGCCAAGATGAATGAAACACTAACTGTTCTGCTGGTCAAAGGGAGGAAAAATGAGAAACTGGAATGATACATAGATATACATACATCTAAAGTTAGATCAATTGAATAACACCCTAGTATCTGTATTAAACTAAGAATGCGGAGATGTCAATCAGAGCCCAGTATAACACACTACAGAATAATTGGAGTTTTACTTCTGAAAGTGAGCATGGAGTTTCAAACGGGCCATAACTTCAGTTCATGACTGCATTCGCTGCAAGAGAACCACAGGGATCCTCACCTTCCTACTGGACTCAGTTTAAATGGGGAAAATTGGTTTGTAGCCTATCTTAGTTGCTTATGTACTATTGTCTGTGTCAATGGCCTACATTAAAAACTTCTCTCATGGAGTCTTCAGTGTAATTATTCTAGAGTCAAATTAGGAAGTGAAGGAAAAAGAAGCATTTCGGAGAATGACTCAACTCACCCCAAAAATACCAAACTCACCCAAAGAGGATTTAGACCAATGTTTAAAGCAATGACGTGCATTTTTCATTTGCATTTATATTCTCACTAAAGCTATGATAAAAATGCAGCCTTCAAGAATGGACATGCATATGCTCATATCATGCACAGAGATTTGCAATTTTATGTCCAGAAGCTAGTTTGGTTGAAAGTTTTTTGTCACATGTCTAGTCAGTGCTTTATATGTGAAACACCAAGACATCCCACTTAGAAATGTCCTAAGTTTCAAAGACAAAGATATGTTTGGGCATTATAAAATAATTTATGTACATATATATTCATATTTGAAAGAAGTTCTTCATGGTATTAGTACTTTTTGTGAATCTCTTATTTTTTAAATGGCGAAGACCACAGCTACTGGCAGTGGCATTTCCATATCTCATTTTTTGCCAGAACTTTGAAGAAGTCTTCTCTCTCTCAAATGCACTTAATTTTAAATTAGCCTTTTTATTGTGATAATAAAAATGTCCTGAAGAATGCATTCTTTATGCAAAGAAAATAAATTTATAAACATTATTCTATTTGAAGTGAATGAAAAAAGGGATTATTTGCCAGTTCCATCTGTTGGTTACAAGCTTTCATCAGTCTGGACATAACTTTTATTTCCTAGAGTAATCCATCACAGTGGCATTTTATTCTAGAGTGAAACATGAAAGATTTAATGAAACCATTCCATGGTTTTCAGCACATTGCAGGCCTAATAAAATTAAAGGCCCAGCCAGTCATCCTGTGCCACACGTTATGTGCAAGGGTTCAAGCTCAAGGACAGCTCCAACATGAATACAACTTTATTTACATGAGGAAATTTTGATGGTCAACTGGTTTATTGAATAAAATAACTTTATAAATTCTCCTGTAACTCTCTGATTGATCAAACTGAGTACTTAAGATCTTTTCCTCCACTCTTTTTTTGAGGTTCTGCAGCACTGAATGCTTAAGAAGTCAAACTAAAATGTATCAGTTTTGGGAAATATGTTTGTTTCCCTTTGGCTAGAAAAGTTATCTGGAGCTACTGTTCTGCATTGTAAAAAAACACTGGGATGATTACTTCTTAACTTTGAAAAGTTCTAGTAACAGGTTTAATTTCAATTGAGCCTATGAGAACAAACTACAGAGAAATCATTTCAGAAACAGTTTTTCAAAGTATACATGAGTAAATCCATATGCTGCTGAGATGAAGCACAATAAAGCATCATTGAGATAATCTATAGTTAAAATGATGGTGTATGACTTATGATTAAGCTTCATTACCTGCAGAGCAAGGGGCTTCCATCTCATATTTTTCAGTAAAGCTGGTGCTGAGGTAAGCATGCTCTGAGGTCGCTTTTTCAAAGTTAAGATAACACCACTCGGATCCTCTCGTAGTGCATTCACCAAATTTTTCAACTGCCACCCCACCTGGTAACCAGTAAAATCGTTACAATAAAATTGAGGTACAGTATTCAATATGTAATGTTCCCCTTTTAAATAAGATTAGTAAAATAACATAATAGGAGTGTGTATATATATATTATAGGAGATTAACTCGAGAAATGTCAAAAATAAATTACTGCATAAAAATCACGTCAGCTAAAGTAATTATAATGTATTAAGATGGATATGCATCATTTCATGTTTTAAAATTAATAAACTACTGATACTCCACTGTAAATGCACAATTAAATCTCAAAGTGATTTCAAAATTAGCTCTGGTACATGGACTTTAGAGACTAGAAAGTTAAAAAGCCCTGGCTTCAGCCCCAACACCACTGAGCATTTTATACTTCATGGTTACTTTTTAAACACCACTAACCACATGTAAGTCATACTACTTCTACTCTTAACAGCTTAATGCAAGCACAAACACATTGAGGAAATATCTTACTCTTCACACTGTTATAAAAATAAAACCAAAATCACAAGGCCTTTTGTGTTTTTTTAATAAAAAGGCATTTCATAATGCTTTCAGAAACAAATACATAAATTAAAATGCAGTCTATCTACTACTTGAGCATTAGCCCAAACTAAAGTTTTCCTCTTTTAATTATAGCATTTAAAAATATTCTAAAATTAAGAACTTCACTAACATGGAATGCAACAAGTCTTTATTTATAAACACAGGATAGAACTTTCTCAACTATTTACTTTGCATTTTTCTAAAAAGTACTTCAAATATTAAAACAGCACGAAGCATGACAGTGGTTTTCTGACTAAAGAATGCCTGGCTTTAGGTATCTATCTTGAAACGCTTTTAAGGTAGGAAATCCCTGCGTTTCCAAGTTAGGCACCTAGAGCAGCAATACACAGAACCATACATCTCTTGGAAATCCTGGCCTGCAGACTTAGAAAGTGATTATTTCTGTGAACTTGACAGCTTTTCTACCTTCTTCTTCTCTCTCCCCCCTCCCCTAAACAAACAAGTAAATTTTCCTGATGTTTTAAAGGATCACAGTTACGAATATTTTCCTGCTTTCACAATTAGCACAAGAGCAATGTTAAGAAGGAAATTATCCAATTGAGAAGTGAAATTCTAACTGACAAAACATTTAGAACATCAGTGATAAGGTATCATCATTGTAAAAAGGTTGCCTTATATCACATCAACTTATTTGGAAAAAATCAACTAGGGAATGCAAACAAAGGTAATGCAGATGTTCTTTACCATGGTATAGTGCAGTATGACACAAACATGTATTCGTTTCCTATGTTTAAGCAAGGTAATAACATGTAGGTTGCTGCTACTTACTTTTAAACCATATTCCCTATTACACTGAAAGCCACTTTGTTTGCTTAATATCACTTATGTTAAGAGCTGATACTCCCATGTGGGCATGTCACTTACGTCACCACTGTTACCAGCAACCCTAAATCACAGATGTGATCCAAGCCTCACCACTCTCACCTACCTGTCCTGTTTTTACCACAGCAAAGCTCATTACATCCAGGATGCACTTCTACAGTAATATTATTGTTAGCAAAGAAACAGGGTGTTGGCAACATGCATCTTCATTGAATATTTTCCAGCTTCCGCGGAAGACTTCCAAGCATGCTGAAGTTCCTATTTTCAGTCCAATGTCCTAGGTATATGGCTATTATACTTTGACTAAAACAAAATATGAATGTAATGAACTTCAGCTCAATTCCCACATCCCAGTGAAGTCTCCATTTTGCTTCAACAGTATCTAAACAAAGTGTCCGTAAACCCAAGCTTTGTGTCATAATATTACAATTTTACAATACTGTTTTCCTACTTGGAGAGACTTCCACCTCTGCTTAGAAAAAAAGTACTGCCCATAGTTCCATAACATCACCTTGGGCATATGTAAGCTTTCGTTTCCTACCTAAAAGAAGGAATTAGAAATCTACAGTTCACATGAAATATCTCTGTACACAAGCTACTGTACAGTTTAATTCCCTAATGTAACAACTGAAGACAGATTTCTGGAGAGGATTCCTTCTGCTGAATAAATCAGCACAGGGAGCCTTGAGGAGAACAGGACATGGCCCCAGTTACAGAGCCAGGATGTAAAATTTTTGCCATTTAAAGTGGTAGGATGATGCATGCAAAAGCTGTCCCTTAAAGCCATCTGTTTCTCACTGTAATAGGCAGAGGAATATAAATAAAAAGGGGATTTTTTAGTTGTGATAGCAGTTTAAAAATTATTTTAAATGCACTTTCATACTTTGCAGAGATAAACTGTATCAAATATTTCAACTACGTCTTACACTGCAGTAAATGGGAGATTATCTGGTCTCTTTATGAGAGTTAGGGGGATTAAAGAAAAAATCACTTCAAAGCACTAAATCTGATGTATTTAACTTAGAAGCTCATGAATATAAACAATTTCACTTATTTTTTTCTCAGGAAAATTCTGAGTTTACTATAAATTTCAAATGTTCACCCTTTGCTGTTACTTAAGTTCCCTGACAAGCTTTCTGGCTGGTTCAGACAGTTCTTGGTTACTACTCATCTTTTGAACAGAAATTACTAAATTGGTCTAAGAGGAACAAGTCACGTAAGAGGCTGTCAACAATGAATTGAAGGAAATTTATGTCCATGTAGGAGGCATGCTTTTCAGTTCCCACACAGTTTAGATCCCAACAAATTTCATATTGACACAGACTAAACAGAAGCAATCGTATTTGAGGAGGTTAGGTTGGAAAGAGGAAAAACCAGTGAATATATCTGGAACTGAAAACCATTTTCCAGAGATCCACTTTGGTCACATGTAATCTACACTTTCTTTTAAGTGTGATTTGAATTTATTCCCTCTAATCTCTTCTCAGGTTCTTCCCCTTTCTCATTACCACCACAGTTATGAATTCTCTGCTTCTAATTACCAAGTTCTTTGGGCAGACCTTTCAAAGTTCCTACCACATCCTTTATACTTCTCATGTAGTACCAAGATGGACAGCAAAAGGAAAGTTTCATTACTGATTCAAAAATTCAATAGATAATCAAAGGGACTATATTAGTAGATAACTAATTAGCAATCCAAGCAATTAATTTTAAATTGGTGCACTATGCTGGCCAGGTACCCATTTTTAAGGACTAAGCAAGCGAGTAACCACCTCTGCTTTAAAATAAATGTAAATCGTTAAACCAAGTGCCATCAACAAGCTGTAGTCAGGAGAGGCCTCTTCAGTGGCAGCCCGAGCCCTGTGTTGGGCTTTGCTGCACAGCACCTGGATCATTCCTGACTGCCAGTGTGGCTCCGGGCAGAGGGCAGGGAGGGCAGAAGGCTGCCAGGGGCAGCCTGTGGTGGGATGGGCAGGTGCCCTGCACAGGCACAACACAGTCGGTCCCCAGGTAACGCTGGGAGCTCCAGGGAAGGAAAGCACACCTGCTGCACAGGTGCAGGCCTGGGCACCAGAGTGAGCACGGGGCACTTTGTGGAAAGGTGGAGCTTGGAGCAGGACAAGTCACAAAGGGTTTTTGGTAAAGAAGGAGGAGGATGGGCTCAAGGACCAATGAAGGAAGGTGAGCATGGCATGCAGAGACAGAGGAGCTAGGGGAAGAGGGAGAGAGCAAGGGAGCATCACAGGGGTGCCCTGAGGGGTTGTGCTGAGCTGTTTCAGACAAGGAGATTACAGCACCTTTGCTGGAGGACCTACTGCCAAGGTAAAAGAGAGGGAGACAGGGTATCTCATGTCCACACCACCTAAGGACCAACACCCCAGGGTCAGAAGAACAGCATTGCTGAGGGATGGTGCGAGAAGGGACTTCAGTCTCTGAAAGGCAAGGGCAACACTCCACGCCAGGAGAAGCAGAGGGCACAGTGCCTGCAACATCAGCATCAGGCTACCTCCAAATTTCTCATCTTATCCTGCCACTACATGTCCAGAGGTTGTGGCCAGGGACTGGTAAGCCTCACGAGTGTCTCCAGAGGCACTTGGGGCCACCCAGGTTGGTTCAGTAGGACAAGGTGGGCATGTGGGAAACCTGCCTAGTTGCACCCAGCTCTGATAGATCCTTTGCATCTCCCCCACCTCCTCCCTTACCTCCCACTGGCTTCCCCACCACCTGGAACATCCCAGCACCCGTTACCCAAAACAACAGAAAGCTTTAGCAGGGGGTGCTGTTAGATGTCTGCTCCCCCTAGCCCCCATCTGGAAAAAGAAGATGTCCCTGAGCAAGATAAGACATACTTTAAAACACCCCAATGTTTCTTTGGCTTGCAGCAGGCACATCTGACTGAAAATATTACAACAGACTGAAATGGAATGTTTATTTTGAATTCCTAGTCTAAATTGCCAAGAATGTTAACATTTTAAACTACTAACAAATTGCTCTTAGAGTAATGATTTTTTCCCCCAGATGAATCTATTGCTGCTTTACAAAAAGCCTGGAAAATTGGTCTTCCCTTTTTCTGAAACTAAGCATGACCATTCACTGGACCTTTTTTTTGTTTGTTTGTTTTTACACAGCTACACCCCTGGCAGCATTCCCAAACTCCTGTGCTCATTCATGATTTCTGTGAGTACTTCTGTATGTTATGAGCTGGAGAGCAGGTCTGTAAATAATAACATGCAGGCAGCTCAAATACAAATGGATGGACTTATGTAAATCAAGTATTTTTAGGATGCTGCAAGATGCAATACTAAATAACTTACAGTCTGAAAAATCCAACACATATATCCCAAAGAAACCATGGAACAGCTGTGTCATTTAAAAGCGATGTGCAAATCTAATACACATTGAAGCTACATCATTTAGAGGACAGAATTATAGACAAATGATAAATACAAGAGTCCATATTTTTACAGGCATATTCCTGGTCAAAGGGTCACCAGAGTCCCAAGAAGAGCTTTCTGTTTACACGAAAACTATATTGGTTTAGGTTTTTTTCCCAGTTACAGTAAGTCTTTCCTGACCTTGCACAAGGGAAATATACTAATATCTTTACACTTTTGAAGGAAACTTCATATCTTCACGCTAAATATAATTTGCAAAGCCATGTGCTATTTTCTATCTAAGAAAATCAACTCTAGTGTTTAATTTTTAAAAGTTATTGGAACGGGAAGATAAACAAAATACGTATTCTTTCAACGTTGCCTGTTATAGACGGCATGCAGCCAGAGCTCTTTGACTTATCAAGCATTTCAAGCTTCAAGCTTTTACTCACTTTTCAGCAAAAAAAATAGAATTTCTAGGAGGAAAGTATATTCACCTTCAGAAATAGGTGTTTTTTTTAAAGAACTCCTGTATCTATCAACCATCTTGCATTTTTATTAATAAAAATTAGTGCATAAGGAAAAAAACCCACAAGTATAACACTGCACTTAAATCACTGTCTATCAAACCTAGCAGGTTGTTAAGCAAGTCAGAATCTGACAAGAAACTAACTGGTGTCATGCTGTTAAATTAACAGATTGATTTCCATGAACACTGGCCAGAAATGAGGATGGTCAGTTGGCAGCCCTATGAAACAAATACGTTAGCAGCAAGGATCTCCTTCCATTCCCCCAGCTTCAGAAGACTGAAAAGGCTAAAAATTAAAGGAAGGACATAGGTCTTCAGCCTCCAGAGAACATTACTGGTTGAGAAAAGCACAGAAGGCTGTCCTATGAGAAGGACTACAGCAGAGATGAAAGCTGTATATGTATGCAGTAGTGCTGAGAAGTGGTGTCAGGAGAGTAGCAAATGTCTTTCTGGGGTTTTTCCAGCTTCTAGGCTAGCATGATAATGAATGTCCACGCTTGCATAACAGGGAGGAGAAGTTAATAATATTCTGATTGCATATGCCACAATTTTAATTAAAGAGAATCTTGGCTATATTATTAAAATTTTAATCCAAGGTTAAAGAAATTGGTTCTGTGCATCCTTAGAATGTCACTGACCACACCGCACTGTATCGTAGTTCCAAGTCACACCAACACAGGTTGTGTGTAAAGTATATTGAGGAAAAATCACACCTCTCACTCAAGCAAAACCTGATGTTTCATCAAAAATGTTGCTTACTACCACTAAACTACGAAATTAGTAATTTTTATGTTCATTTTTGCCTATACAAACTAAAGCTCACAATTAAGAGATTTCCCCAAGAATAAACGAGGTCAGGACCCAAGTTAAGAGCTGAATACAGCAGCTATTGCCTCTCCTTAAGGTGCTCTGATCCAGAGCATAACTTCTGACTGATTTTATCACCTTGCTCTTTTCAGGTATTCACACAGATCAGTTCCATCACAATTCAACAAACTTCACAAATGTTAGTAGCACAAGTGCAGAGCTCCACACTAATGGGGACAAGCATCTGTTTTACCCAGGGGGGAACTGCAACTTGAATTATCCGGGGACAGAATCAGTTCTGTATTGAAGCTTGGACACGGTTTAGTAACTGTGCTCAGCTTTCACTTTTCACTGACACGCTCAGCCTTCAGTTCAGAGCTACCTCACTGATTTGCTTTTGAGTCATCGCTAGCAACATGCAGAACAAATAAATGAGTACATGTTTGGAACAGCAAAGACTCCAGCTTCAAGGGTTTGACTATATCCTATTTTACAGATCTAAGGTCACTGACGAGGCACAGGTTTTGAGGAAAAAAATGGGTCTCATTTCCCTGTTTCAGGGTATGACTAAAAAAAGGGGTTGATTTCAGTTTTCTCAATTTTGGTGCACTTCTGACATTTGGGCATCCTCCCACATTTCGGTACCTGCTCTTCCTCACAGTCACTGGCACCTCCAGTGCAATGACTCTTCAATCTGGGGTACAGATAACCAGAAGAGACAAGTACTGGCAAGTTGAAGGGTTTTCGTCCAGCCTTCCACCCATTTGCAGAATGTGCATATTATTTAGCCTCAGAGGGACTAAACTCTCTCTTGAAAAACTAGAAGGGTGTCTCTAGCTCCAAGGTGTCCATAATTCCAGGTTAAAGGGCTTCCCTGAAGTCAAAGAACCATGCTGATGGGAATACACCAGTACGAAGCCCAGACACAAAACAGACAAGAGAATACCAGGTCCCTACATTGTGAGCAGAAGCAGAGGGCAGGGTGCCTGCAACATCATCATCTGCTACCTCTGAATTTCTCATTTCATCCAGGAAAATGAGGGTTCCAGCCCAAATTTCCAGGGACCACTTTTTTGTGTAATACAAATGCAATACAAGCTACACACATACTTCAGGGAACAGGCTTTGAAAGCCATGTCATGATGAGCAAACCCTACACATTCGTCAGCAACGGTACAGACATTAAACTATTATGAATAAAGGTACTGCCACCAGAATCTTCATTTGGGATCATTTTCAGGAGCTTCCAGGGAACTTATGGAGATCCCAGATGCCTACCTCCAATTCAGTGGGGCTCCTGGTATAGGGACAGACCTCCACTGCCTGAGAACGTCATGTCAGAAGCCCCAGGTGACCACAGATGACTGCTAAAGATACTTTAAGGCTAAGCAGGGCAGGGCAGTGCTGATAAATGCCTCAGCAGGCACAGAGAGTAGGTGGTCCAAGTAGAAGGCCCAGGAAGGATTTAGGTAGACTGGATCGCGCCCTGTTTTCTGGTAGATTAAGCTACAGGATGAATGTGGGAGGCCTCCTCCTTCCTGAGGGGAAGGAACAGCCAAGTTCTCCTTATTTCACACGGCATAAGGAACGTGCACCTTGGGAGTGATCCTGCAGTAGTAACCCCCCAGAGCCCTGTTTGCTTCCCAGTAACTCATTTGTGCTGCTGTGTGCTTACATCTCACAATGGGAATCTGAGGTGTGCCTCTGTGTGTGCGTGTGCATCACATACCCTCATACGTAAACTGGCAAGATGGTTGTCCTGGAATTAAAATAATGAATATATGTATAAATATACATGCATACACATGAATAAATAGTTTTTTCAGATTAAATTTACATTATCACAACTTAGTATCTGAGAAATATTCCAGTGAGTCAGTAATTCCAACAGTGTTTGAAACCACCCCCTTTTCAATGT
The DNA here is from genome assembly GCA_020800305.1 of Porphyrio hochstetteri. Taxonomy (NCBI): domain Eukaryota; kingdom Metazoa; phylum Chordata; class Aves; order Gruiformes; family Rallidae; genus Porphyrio; species Porphyrio hochstetteri. The sequence continues at coordinate 133,567,299 of CM036905.1, forward strand.
ATAAATAAAGTCCCTGAGATTCCTAGCTGCCCTGCAGCTAAATAGTGCTGCTATCCTTGAAACAGATGTTTCTTGAGACTGAATTCATACAGTGAAAATAAATTAACATGTGTACAAAGAAATTGTAAAAAAGTTCTTTAAAGGTCACTAATAACCAAGCAAACTGACACCCCTCCCAACCCAAAAGCCTTTAATTGAGCTGAAAACTTACATAGCATCACTTATCTAAAGGAAAGACAGGGATAGGTTGTTTCAAGAAATTGTCATAATAAAGCAGTAATTATTTAGCCATGAGAGTTCTTTTACTTTTTGTTCTATTTTACTGCTATTAAAATAATTAGCCATAGACAATGCACAGCCTTCAAGCCACTGAGGTGTTCTAAGCTAGCACTGAGGGTTTTTTAAATAAAAATTTCCATATTCAGAGTACATCTACTCAAATCAGGCATAGAATTCCCCTGCTTTAATATTTCCTCCCTCGTAACACAGCATTAAGGATTTTTTTCTTTTCTTACTGTTTTGATCTACTTTTACACCACCTACCACTGTCTTACACTTCCTCACAATTAGCTCCTAACTTCATCAGAGTAAGATAATGAATCATGCAACACAAGATCAGGCTGTGTAATTTACACAGCTGCTACCTGCCCAAAACACAGAGGTATTATAAACTACTGAATCCTAACTCATAAGTGGTCCAGGCTGCGCACAATCGTAGTATGAGATAGTTAATTTCCACAACTTTGAAAAAACCTCTCTTTACCTTTCATCTCCTCTACAGTGTACTTCAATTTTCAGCAATCTCAGTTAAAAGGAAATTATTAGTAGCAGAATAATACATGCCCTCTTTTCCAAATACACATACCTAAATTTACACCAGCAGCAAGTCTTTTAACCTGTTCTTATGAGACAGAATGAGTAATATAATCTGTATTCTGTTCTATAGGCATCAACATAATTACCAATAAAAAGTCCAGTTACCTGTTACCTAGGCATGAAACTTATGCTCTAATCGTGTATCTCACACATCAGAGACTGAGAAATTTTGAAAGAATTATTTTAACAGTAGAATTTGCAGTACTCTCACTATGGAGAACACGCTGTTAACATTGTAAATTAAATTGCCTGCAAATACAAGTTGCACCAGGATTAGTAATCAGTAGCAACTAGCATGTGAGTATGAAAATAATTTTTATCAAGAATATATGCACAAAGATTTTGGCAGCTGTCATGGTTCAGCCTCCCCCTTCTCCACCAGAACCTTGCTATGCAAAACCACAACAGCAGCTTGCAGTCTTTCAATATTTCTGCTGGAAATATTAATACCACTTGCAGCACCTCTTACAAGATCTTTTTTTCTCTAGAAGCACTACCATATGGGAAAAAAAAAACCCATAAAGCAACTGTACAAAATAAATAAATTAAAATATATCATCTCCCACTCTGTTCTGCACTCTGTTCTGCGCAGAAAGATGAACTTAACAATTAGATCATAAGAAAACTCCACAAAATACTGCAGCAGTTTTTGCTGATACATCATCAGGACTGTGACCATAGAATCACAGTATCATAGAATCTCCTGAGTTGGAAGGGACCCATAAGGATCATCAACTCCAACTCCTGGCTCCACACAGGGCCAGACAAGTCAGAGCATGGGACTGAGCACATCGTCCAGATGCTTCTGGAACTCAGTCAAGCCCAGTGCTGTGACCATTTCCCTGGGGAGCCTGTTCCAGTGCCTGGCCACCCTCTCAGTAAAGAACCTCTTCCTGATATCCAGCCTAAACCTCCCCTCTCGCAGCTTCAGGGCCAGTGAGGGTTCTCTCACTGGTCACCAAAGAGAGGAGATCAGCACCTGCCCCTTCGCTCCCCCTCCTCTGGATGCCACAGACTGTGATGAGGTCATAGATCCTCAGTCTCTTCTTCTCCAGGCTGAGCAAACCAATGGACTTCAGCCTCTCCCCTTAAGACTTCCCCTCCAGACCCTTCACCATCCTCTTTGACCTTCTCTAGACACTCTCCAATATTTTTATGTCCCACTTGTACTGTGGCGCCCAAAACTGCACCCAGCATTTGAGGTGAGGCTGCACCAGCACAGTATGGAGCAGGACAATCCCCTCCCCCGACTGGCTGGCAATGCCGTGTTTGATGCACCCCAGGATACAGTTGGCCTTCCTGGCTGCCTGGGCACACTGCTGGCTCATGATTAACTTGCTGTCGACCAAGACCCCCAAATCCCTCTCAGCATGGCTGGCCTCCAGCGTCTGACCGCCATGTCTGGATGTGCAGCCAGGGCTGCCCCTTCCCAGGTGCAGGATCAGGTGCTTGCTCTTGTTAAGCTTCATGCTCTTGGTGACTGTCCAGCTCTCTGATCTGTCCAGGTGTCTCTGCAAGGCTTCTCCACCCTCAGTGGAGTCAACAGCTCCTCCCAATTTGGTGTCATCTGCAAATTTACTTAAGACACCCTCTAGTCCAGTTGTCTGGGTTGTTTATGAAAACATTAAAAAGAACTGGCCCTAAAATTGAGCCCTGGGGAACCCCACTAGTGACTGGCCACCATTCAGATGTAACCCCATTTACTATCACACTCTGGGCCTGACCCTTCAGCCGACTGCCCACCCAACGTGTTATGGCTTTGTCTAGTTGTATGCTGGACATTTTGTCCAGCAAGATACTCTGAGGCATAGTATCAAAAGCCTTACTGAAATCCAAAAAAATAACATCATCTTGTTTCCCTTGGTCAGCCAGCTGGGTGACCTTGTCCTAAAAAGAAATCAGGTTGGATAGACAGGACCTTCCTCTTCTGAACCCATGTTGGCTGTGACCAATGACTGCATTGTCCTTTAGGTGTTTTTCAATAGCACCCAGTATGATTTTCTCCACAATTTTACCAGTTTAACTGAGGTGAGACTGACAGGCCTGTAATTACCAGGATCTTCTTTCTTACCCTTCTTGAAAACTGGGACAATGTTTACCAGCTTCCAGTCAACTGGGACATCTCCAGATTCCTAAGACTGTTGAAAAATAATTGAGAGAGGTCCTGCAATGACATCAGCCAGCTCCCTGAGTACTCTGGTCATGCATGTGTAGCTTATATAAAAATACTCGACCTGGGTACAGATTCAGTGACTTGGCTATCACCAGTGGTGAAACTATGAAGGCCCATTGATGATGTCCACAGAAAACCTCAACTGGTAATGCATCAGATTCCTTACTACAATTACAGTGCTTCTAAAAGAGACATCAGTGCCTTCAAAGTCAGCCCAGGTGTGTATCCCCAAACTGCAGTCAGTGCCATACAGAGCTGACAGTATTGTCAAGGATAAAGGAACTTTCGCCCCTCCCCGGAGAAAAATAATGGAAAAATTAGTCTGTGGAATGGTTACTCATAGATGTACATCTAATCACATGGGTAAACTAAGAGAGCCCACTGATAATAGTTTTCCAATCTGGGGTACAACCAGGACAGAAAAAAAAAATAAAAATTGATGTTTCTGAGTGAGCTGTGGGACACAGCAAATGGCAACAGGTCAGCAGGACCACAGTCAGCCAGCAGGGAATAATACTAGAAATACAGTGTACAGCCACTGAACCCATGTCCCAGTCCTGAGAGGACGGGCACCTCCTGTCACTGGTTTACTATTACAGTTTGCACTATTGCTTCCTGAAAAGTCTCCAGTAGTGATACGAACCTCCCAGTGCTTGACCACCAGCCGTGCACCAGTCCCATGGATGAGGCTTAACATGCCCAGCATATACACTTCAAGTGCCGCAGTGCACTATACATAACCCTACAGCAGAGGGTTGGGATCAGGGTGCTCCGGAGCACAGATCAAAGAGCTCACTCAAAGTGGGATGTCAGCAACCAAGTTTCAGGAGCAAACTTGCCACTCATAATGCCTGAGGGATTAAGGAGGACTTTTCACAACCACTTGTGACTTGTGAGGGACAATGCTGGTGTTCTCTTTCCATTTTGGGGCATAGTCAACCAGGTTTAATGTTTTCAGGTAAGTCAAGCAGGTTGACTTTAAGGTAAGGTAGAAGCACTGACACGGTTAAGCTCTGTTATCATCTAGGAGACAGGCTAGCTGCGAAAGGCTGCACAGAGTGGCATTCTGCAGCAACTAACCTAACTCTACTGGCCGGCTGAGACAGGAGTGTAGTTAAGCGTGAAAATTTCATGTGGAGTGAACAAAGAGGAATTATTTAAAGTTTGGCAGAAACATGAGGCAGTGTGGGCTGGCCAAGCTTTGGCTGCTCCAACACAGATGTGACAATGACTTGTTTGTTAGCTGATTTGTTGTGCCAGAGTTAGGAGTGTGAGTGGATGCCCACACTGACACAGCACGCTATTTACATAATAATGAACCTGTGCTCATCAAAGTGGTGTGCATCTCACACGTCAACTCCAACAAGCCCCAGAGATCACTAGAAAACAGATTCACTGGACAAGAACATCCAGCATTTGTGATGCAGAACTGGCAGGAGAGTCCTTGCCCATTCAAATTCCACCAATCCGAAAACAAGCATAGAACAGTTCTCAAAGCAGATTCTTTAGCTGTGGAGCTGTTGCCAATGACCTCCATTAATTTTATTTTTCCAAATATTTACCTAATTTTAAAAATACCTGTGGAAAATTAAAAAGGAATCTATCTACATACACACACATGCACACCTTCCTAACTCTCTTAAAAGACTGACTCCTACCTCTTTTTCTGAGTAACAAGAAGCCTTTCTCCCTGGAGAACATTATTTGGAAAGGACAACATAATCCAGCTGCATTTGTCAAATTTGTCAAGTTGCTTCTCTTTTTCATTTATACTCATGTAAAAACCTTTTCACTCACCACAGGGAAACAAAATATCATCTTCCCTCAAATACTTCATTTCTGCAATATCACACTTCCCTGAGATATGGGATATAAAATAATATATTTCTGTGTGTATTTGCACATCTGTGTAGAACAGACATCATGAATAACAGCATGCAATCTCAACACAAATTGTGTATTAAAGGGAATTGCAAATTCACAAAAAGATTTTTCTTTTTGAGAGGATCATGGCAACTTAGTTCCTTTATCAGTATGACACAATATTTTTGGATACTGTAAAGAAAGCATAGAGAATTAAACCAAAATTTTGAGAGGGAATTTGGAGGGCAAACTACATTTGTCAAAATCAAAGTACGGTCCTCATATCCTGATAGACGACAGAGAGTTCAGGAAAGAGCTCTGCAGAGAACTAGGTCACTTCCATAAAGACTTCCATTAATGTTTCTGAATAGACCTGAAAAGCTTAGACATAAATCCCACCTACCTTTAAAATTAAACATTTCTGTTAATATTTACCAAGCCATTATAAACAGAGGAAGCCCAACGGTTTGGAAGGGTTAAAATAATGTTTTGGGAGCTATTACTCTATCTCCTCTTCCCTAAAAAGCACATACATGACAGTAACAGAAGGGAGATGAGCATGAGGCTTGTTTCTTTTGAACTTTTATCATCTTGGGGCACTGTTCTGTTGTTCAAATCAAGCAGCATAAGGAAAGAAAAATATTATTTTAAATGAATGATGTCGTTGGTGGAAGCTGTTGTATAAGGTGTCAAACATCTAATGTAAAAATCTTGGACTAACACTGCTACCCCCACTCTTATACTCTTCCAGTCCACTTCACCATTGAGCCTCTTTAGAAATACCTTTTCCTTCAAAGCCAAGTTAAAAAGGCCTTAAATGAAATACCTGTGTTCAAAAAAACCCCACGTAGCTTGGATCCAAAACGGATTCTGCAGAAAAAATGAGTAAGCAGAAATATTTACAACTTCATTTTTCTACTTGTAGCCATTTCATTTTGTTTTTCCCCAAGAAGACATCTATGGAAACTCCATTTTGGATGCATACACTCCAGAGATTTGCGTGCACCCCAAGTTCAGGGGTTCCTATCAGGTGGAATTTGCCAGCTCCCAAAAAACCCTGAAAGGTTCTGTTGAAGTTGAAGTCTTGTCACTAATTATACAGTCAATCTTAAAAATCTCTTCCTCAATTTTCTAAGCAAAGATTAAAATAAGGTAAGGATCTATAAAGATATCACACTCTTCTTAAGCATTTACCCTTACTGAAAAGCAAGGTAGGATCTTGTAAATGTGTCCATCATGATTCAGAGAAATTTTAGCAAATTCCTCTCAAAGTTTTTGTTCTGTAAATACAAAAAAGGATTCCAGCAACTCACATCCATGGAATTGCCTTGGCCCACAACAGCCCACAGGAGTTTCCACAGTAAGGAACACGTCATATAAAAGCTAGGTGTTATCTACCTACTACATTATTCCAAAAAATCCAATTTAAATTGTAACTTACAGGCATTAAAAACATTAAGCATACTAGCTTCTACATGAAACAGATTGATAACTGACCATATTCACTTATTTTTTCCAAATTAAGCATATTTCCTCCATCATCTATATTTATGTATGTTCTGATGAGTTTTAGCCATCAAATAGAAATTTGGGGAATCTGTATGTCTATCACGTCATCTTAGTGATATTAAATCCCTAAGCCATATCATACTTGTATTAGAATTAGATGCAATGTGCCAAAAATACCTTTGAAATAAAGAAAATATACACAGGGGACTACACAAGAACAGCCTTCTATTCAAGAACCATACACTGCCCTGACTCTATACGTCCCTGTTTTCTGCTTGGAGCGTTTTCTCCACAGCTTTATCTATAATGCAGCCAGAAAGAGTACTGTGAAGAGTAATAATTCATGTAAGCAATTAGATTGTTTCCTGCACTTTCAGTTGGTTAAAAGGAGGACTATCTTGAGGCAAAACACACTCTTGAATTATATATGGGAAGAAACATGAGTACTGCAGTACAGTGCAAATTCTGAATCGCCCAAATGACTTTTTTTGGGTTTTTTTACATTAGAAATATTTTAGACAGGCAGGCTTTTAGAGGGGATTAAGGATGGAATTTACAGGGAAGTTTAAGGGAATACAGTGCCTAAATCCTCTGAATTTTAATGAGGGAGTCATACCTCTTGGTTATGAGCTATTTAAAAAAAAAAAATCTATTCTATAAGATAAAACCGATGCAGAAGATTCACATAGTTATCTAACCTCAGTAAATCACAATTCAAAGGACAATTTTCTGAACATCATTTTTTCACAGAATTTAGCCTTAATCTTACTACTCTTTTTATTTTAAACATCCAGAAGATATTTACATTCCAGACACCCTGCCAGCAACAAGTGGAATACATCCTGCTACGCATGTTTTCTATCAACATAACAAAAGATCAGGGCAATCACTTGAAATCCTTTGATTTCACTGCCAAATGAAATATTATGAAGATTAAGCATCACGACAAGCAAACAGAGGATGTCAATAAAGAATGTAAAACTATTTGACACCCAGTATTAGGTTGTGTATAATAAAAATCAATGTAAGTCACTTAACTATTATACTTTGTCATGCTGCTTATCTGAAAGCCAATGGGCTTTCTGAAAGAACAGCTTTTTCATAATTATTAAAATATGATTCTTGTAAAAAGCACTGGCTAATACATTGGATTTTAAAACTAGTTGTGTGGAATTTCTCTTCCCCCTATTGACATTCATTCTTTGAAATACATAGTACTGAAAGCCAGGTACTAGCTTCACTTTGATAAACACAATACACTGAGATAACTGAGGAAATTACAAAAAAAAAAAAAGTTTGAACTCTAAAATTCATTTAAATTAAAAGTTTGGGGATTTTTTAGACTTTGATTCTCCAATTACAAGATATCACCCCAAAAAACAGTTACATGTGAACAATACTTCCTTAGAGTTTTAGATTTAGATCTTTTAAAAATTTAGTAATTGTTACTTCCATAGTCATGAGTGATAATGAATGATAAGTTACAAGGAAGAAGTTAAAAAACAGACTCTGTTTTCAACTGCTGAACAGTATATGAAGTATGAAAAGAATTCAATGAAAACACAAAATCTACTATCTTCAGAATTCTTGATCCTCTAAGTACAAATCACTATAGGAATAACTCTTCCACCCAAAAAACAGATTCCTAGAACTGGACAGTAAATTCCTTGATGACAGAGGCCAGCATACAAAAGAAGTGACTTTGACTCTCACCAAAAGAAATAAAAATATTTTAAAAAATGCTGCAACAACTATAAAAGAGATCAAATACTTGGGCCGTATAAATTGGAAAGTGAATCAAATGCACCTTTGCAAAGGTAAGATGGGAGGTGCAATCACATTCCTAAGAGAACACCAGCTAACTCTCACTGTGGAAAGATGACATTAAAATACAAGGAATTTACATGGATAAAATATCAAAGATGACAATTAGTCAAATTATATTATTGATACAACACAGCCAGACCACATATAAATGTGTGATTTAGTCTATTACTATATATATTCTCTACACCAAATGTTACTACTGAAAATTAAATTAAGATTGTCTTGGGTCCCTATGGTCCTTTTTCCTAGAACTTCAATCGACTCCTTTTTTTCTACATCTCAAAATACTTGGCTTCACTAATCCAAAAGCCAAAACACCCAAATCCTACATTCCATCCAACTAGGTAACAAAGCTCATCTTAAAGTTTGTCAAAGATTTTTATTATTAGTTTTAGGAGAAAGAATCTGATCTTTCCATCAAATAAATGCAGTGTAAGTGTGCCAAGAAAACTACAATATATACCTAGTTGATTGGAAATTTTCAAGTTGATAAGGCAACTTTGCTATACAGCACCATCAGAATTTGTTGGAAAAGCTAGGTAGTGTAAGAACTGAATACTTGTTGACTTGCTTCTTCAGATGTGTATACATTTTGATAGTCAAAATAATGTCTTAAAATGCTTTTCATATTAAATTGATGCCATAAGCTTTCTCAGTGCAGAAAAATAACTGTACATGTAAGTAATCTTGAATCTATATGGCCATATTGAATAATGAATCTATATGGCTAAAAAAAAAAGTATTAAAATTCCCCCTGATCTGCTTAGATTTATCAAATTATATTGCCTAGCTCAAAAGATAGCTTCTCATCAGTTAAGTTCCACACATGTACAGTGTATTCGACATCAAACTTAGCTGGAGGGCATACTGAAATATTACACTAATTTGTGCAGAGGAGCTGACATGATGTACAATGGCCTAAAGGGAGAAGTGAAACCCCATGGGGAATGACGAAACAGACTTTTAACAGATGACTGCTGTGTTAATAATGGCAATCTAGGGTATTTTTCTGTCAGTTAAATTGCTCGCAAGGACACATGCAATTAATACCATACATTGACTTTCAGTACCCTTAAGAAACCTTATACTTTGGGAAAAGAATAGTTGTTTTCTACACTGACAGCCTGCTCTTTTCTATTACTAAGCCCTACCTTAGGAAAGGTGATTTTAACAGTTCACCAGTCCTGAATAACTAACGTGCATCTGTTCACACAAAAAGCAATTTGCACGGTATTAGTTTTTTTGCCTCTTATATCTGAAATACTTGTTTTATCTTAACTTTCCAAATTTTAAAATCTGTATTTAAATCAAGCTAAACACCCTAGGCACACTATGGAAATTTTGTGTGCTTTTGTTCTCAAAAACTGTGTTCTACACATGCCAATATGTTTGGAAAGTAGTAAGCCTTCCAGCTTCCAGGAAGCAATCTTGATCTTAAACCCTCAAGGGCACAACAGTTCCAAGTCCTTGCATCGCCTTGCCCAAAACCTTCTATTACACAACACCAAATGCTTATTAATAGAGTACAGGTAAGCAGAAAACACCCCAACATATCTCCCAAGGCACAGCTATTTAGCCTAACTTGATACCTCCAGTGATACTCAGAGGATCGGGGCTTAATTTACAAACTTAAGAACTGTGTGGTTTCAGAAGAGAAAAGGAAAATTTAGATGTCAGGATAAATAATGATTTATAAAAACACATTTTTCTACACATTTCTTCTCTACACATGCTGATGTGCCATGGCACCTCTATCTCCAGTTGACACAGAACATAGTTATACCTACCACAGTTTGGTGGTTAACTTGAATCACTTCATCCCCAGCATGGATTTTCTTGCACCGATCTGCAGGTGACTGAATTTAAAATAAAAGAGATGATCAAGAATACAGTTCTTACTGGTCATCATCTCTCTTTCAGCAGTATGATTGCTAAGCTATGTAAATCAGGTTAGAGTGATAATTACATTCTACTGTGAATAGTTAAATATTTAATAAATCAATTCATTGTCATTGGAGAAAAATGCTCTGTACTATTGTACACAATACAATGAGATGGTAAGAAAGGTATGATTTTTTTAAAAAAAAATTTATTAAAAGGTAACCAAGTCCTAAGGATTTCATTTTAACTTCATTCTGCCAAAAGAGTGCTTTAATCTGCCTGACATCTCTTAGTTCTTGAAAGCCAATCTTTGGCTGAATCAAGCAAGACTAATCGTCAATTCCTCATAAAAAAAATTCACATTATTGCTGCCTTAGTCTACCATGATTCAATATGGTACAGAGAACTTCAGTAAACTACTGTTCTTCAAAGAGTACACAAGGAGAGATTGGGTTAGGTTCCTGCTATGAAGATCATATAAGTTACATGGTAACTAAGTTTCTGAGTCATTATCAGGGTGAAAGAAAGTGAACCAGCATCAAAATCCTGCAATGATCACACTTTTGAAAAGCAAAGTAGTTTTCTTCTTTGCTTTTGCCTCAAAAATACAAGCCAGGAACAAAAGAAAATCCAAACAAAAAACCTCATGACAACCCCCCCACCCCTAAGGAGACCCCCCCCAAAAACATTCCCTTGTTCTGCCTACTATATTTACAGGAAACCAACTGCTTTCTGAGGGAAATAAAAATATCTTTGGAGAAAAACTGGTTCCTTCAGCTTTTCTCAAGTGACAATGCTTTGATTTTTCTCTCAATACTGTGGCTGCCAGCCCATGAAGGCACTTGGTCAACTTAAAGACAGAAGCTAGGAGTGACAGTTTGAAAAAAACAGTGTTGTTCAGGGAGAGGTTTCTGAAAAGCTGCTATGATTTTTACAGAAAGAATTGAAATGAAATTCATTTTCAGGTGAGATAATAGGTTGTCTAGAGAATATGCTCCAGGTCTGAAAGGTGGACTGCTTGTACCCTAGCTACCACATACCCGTTCAAAATTTATGTCTCACAGCTATGCCGTGTCTATCTAGTACAATTCCATTTAACTGATGGCCTAGGTTAAGGACAGAGTTTAAATGGAAGATATCCAAGAGAAGCCTGAGGCTGAAGGAAGGGCCACTCATGACTTGGTCCTAGGAGACACTGCTCAGAACATCCTAAGTCAAGCTTGGCTGGTCAACATGTAATTTTACTTACATAAAGAACACCAGCCGTGACTTTTTGGAACTATTTCAACATTAAAGGTGTTGGCTGAGTGACGTGAGGAAAAATTTTAACACTGGTAATTATGTTCTAATGATCCATCTTCTGCCTGCCATTTCACTACTCACACTTACTCATTCATACCTCTAACACTTTATAATCCTCCTATGTAACACTGCTATTTTAGCTCAGAGGTAGTTACACCAAAGACGTTAAAAATGTCAATGCAAGTGAATCTTGTGTCATTACCCTTGAGCTCTGCAGGACTGCATTATGATACAAACTTTCTCCTGTATTAACTTCAGCACTTGCAGCTTAAATCTTGAAAAAAAAAGGTATTTTCTGTAGCAGTTTGCAAAGTCAGTAAATATGGTCTAAGCAACTTCAAATCTGCTTAAAAAAAACCCCCAAAGCTCATTGCAATTAAGCCTCAAACACTGCAAAGTGAGGTAAAAGAATTAATTATACAGGAGCCTCAAGGCACCCTGTACAAGGCTGCGGTCTGATGAGGTTGCATCTCTTGCTCCTTACCGTTTTTTCCTCCCAAGTAAATAATACTGTCTTTCCTGCAAAAGCAGTGTCTTTTATCATCACAATTTAAGGAAAAGAGAGAATTTATAAGCTCTTTCCTTTTTTAGATGTATATACTGATCATCAAGCAAAACATCCATTCAACAAGTCCTACTATGAGGAACAAAGCGTGTCACAGCACAGACATATTTTCATTAGCTGGTCATTCGGTTCGACAGGGAGTCGAACAACAGATGGAAGTACCTGTTGCTGAGGCTCACACATTGATACCACAACAAGGTATTCAGCATCTGCTTAGGATTTATTTTTCAGAAAAGATTTTGTTTTGTCCTGTAGGCAAAATGTTGCTTTTGTCCCATTTCCCCAGTATACCCACACTGTCCAAAAGCCCAATTTAGACCCCTTGCAGCACAGCTGTGCATGTCCTGAGTGGAGATTTTGGTGCTATTTCTTCAGAAAGACCTCTCTTCTCAGAGTCCTAAGAGCAAACTGCAAACTCAACCAGTGCACAGTGAGTGGGGACACTGGGAGCAACCCTTTCAAAGTTACACTCCTCCTGAAGATGTACTGCATGCTATAACTTTAGAAAATACTTTCTTCTATTGGAAAAAAAAAACAAGTTATAAGATGGCCTTATTTGAAGAACTCATCTCTCTTGTGAATTCAAAGAATCACTCCAACGCAGTCTAATTGGGCTATTCAACAAGAAGGCTGCAATCTCCTGCTGGACCAATGTACCCTTTAGATTTATTACTTCCAAAGAAAACTGAGATGAACCAGAAAGCTCAGTTTGCTGTAATACTACAGGAGAAGCTCTTGTGGGGCAGTGATCTGCGAGAAACCCTGCTCTCTCACAACTCAAGTTCCAGAGCTCATCTGCTTTGAACTGCAGGGCAGATGTGTTGGGAGAGGTGGCTCCTAATGCTGAACAGCAAGATGCAGACTCTAAAGGGCTTTGTAGCTGGACATCGAACACCTCGTACAGCAAACAGAAAAAGCCAAACTGTGATTATAAAACTGACTACATTAGATTAGTGCAGCTAGCACTGCCATGCTACTGTGCTCATTGAAAAGAGAGCTGCTTCCCTACGATCCTTCAGGAAAGTGTCAGGCAAAATGTTGAGCTGATGTCTCACTTGGAGAAGAATTGTAAAGAAAAGGGCCACAAAATTTTGTTCAGAAGGAAAAAAAATTTGGATTCTTACTGTTTACTAGAAGTTACATTGTATCACTAATAGTAAATACATCAAAAGGTCAGATCACACCTGCACCATCATGGCTTTTCTCTGGTCAGGCTGCTTAGATGTTTCTCCTCCCAGAATCATACTTTTTTTTTTTTTTTTTTAAATTGATTGAAAGAAGCTGCTAGCAACTGTGTGTTTAAAGGCAGGAAACACCTTACTTTCTCTAAGATTTACCCATTTTCACAAACACTTTGACATACAAGGGGTTTTTCCCTAGACAGCAGACGGCAGTTCCTTGGTCTGCTCTGGGCACCTCCAGGCTGTTAGAGTGAGTGAAAGAGTCAGTAGCGAAAGCAGAAAACCCATCATGACTGCAGCTTCCTGACATGGCTTTAAATTATATTCATGAATCACAAAAGATAAGAGTTTTCAGGGAATGCATTAAGATTTTATTTTTATCTTTGCCCCTGGGAAATTAAATCCAGTATTAGTAAGTCATGAAGAGAAGTGGTTCTTTTTTTTCATCTGAGAGAAATTCAACTGTAAAACCCATCCTCTTTCTTTCATATGTTTTCTAGATTAAGCTCATCTATGGCTCTGTTGTTTTTGTTTAGTTTTGCTAACTTCACTGATGATATCTCTGACTCCCTAGAATTTTGTTTTCAACACTGAAATTCCTTACATCCTCCTTACTCTGAGACAGGTGGCATTCACAGACGTTCTACAACAGATACTATCTATTGGGTATAACCCATGGACATCCTGCCCACAGCAGAAGAAAAAAGAAAGAAGGAAGGCTATCAGACTGCAGCTCCTGTGAAGGGACGAAAATAAGATTCCTATTTTATTGAGATGTTAACAGAACCTCACTGCCGATCAGAGGCAGCAGCAGTAAATGCCATGTAGGTAGTGTGCACTTTCCACAGCATGACACAATAGCAGGATAACACAAACATTTCTGACAGCTTCATTTTAAGGAAATCTTTGAAAGGAATTGCTTAAGCCATTATGGAACAGTTCAGTGTTGTTTAGTGGCTTGTTCCATGTTCGTTGAAAGTTATGGATAGAAGCCTTTCCGCCCAAAATGATCATTTTGCTCACTTCCTAACAGACAGCCAGTTCTCTAAATATGGTGTACAAGGAAAGGAGGTTGCATTTCAAAGGTAGTTGAAAAGTATTCTATTATGTTTTGTTTGCTCTTTAATACCTTCAGTGAGAATTAGTACACCAGTAATAATAAGTGTTCCTTTCTATAAGCATTACTCAGAAGTTCATGCAGAAATATATGGTTATTTGTCAACGTGAAGGGATGTTCTCATTTCCATGCATTTATTTACTGCAAAATAAAGCTTGATAGATGGAAAATATAAAAGCTGTTTGTCTAACACTGCAGCAAACTCCAGCATTTCAGCTTATACATAATAAGGACATTTATTTTTTATTCACAGAGCAAGGTAACTCCAAGACAGCTACTTCCTATCTTGATCAACTGCAGCATTTTAGGTGTCTTGCAAGAACAAATCAAACCTGATTCCCCTGGTCCTCAACTGGGAACAACTCTTTCAAATCTGAGGTAAACAAGCACAAGCGTTTCTGCTGCACAACATGCTATTGGTCCTCAACAGCCAACTAGCACACTTTTGCAAGCAAAATGTAGTCTATAGCAAGGGGAAAGCATAAACCACAGGTAAGGTCAAAAAGGCTTCCAGGCCTGAACATACAGTATTAACAATACTTACATTTTCTGTTGTTCCAGTAATTACATGGAGACCATCATATGTTGATTTAATGTACATACCCTAAGAAAAAGACATCATGGGAAAGAATTTTTAAAGTGTTTCACAAACCATTCACCATCCAAACATAACTTGCACATCTCTAAAAGAAAAGCCTTTTTTTTTTTCTTTCTTTTGTTTTTTTTTTTTGAAGATATGTGGACTTTTAACATATGTCATGAGGAATTTGTCTCTGGATAGCAAAGTGCTTTCTGATACACTTCGAAAACAACAGCCCCAATAGCAAACTAAAGCTTTTACCACAGTCATCTCCATAAATACGTCCCATTTAAAAAAAATATATCCTTCAACTACAACACCTGATTACAAAGAAAATACAAAATACAAATTTCCTTTGGATGATCAATACTTTCTCCCATCAATTCCTTTTGCTTTGGATGCTACAGAAGAGTTCAAAAGATCTGGAGTCTCGGCCAGCGATGCTGCAAACGCAACTTTCAAACTGATAACCAATGCTCTGAAGTGTGCCTGCAAACTGGCTCTAAGACTTTTTGATAGCCTCGCTCACCTCAGTGAACAGCTATAAAACTCAATCAAGAAAATTTAAACATCAGCTATCCCACTTCTTTCAAAAATGTATAGAAAAGGAGGGATAGTTTGTGGACAGAAGTTCCTGCATGGATAGTCAAGTCATAATTCAAACATTTTAACAGCATCCGCTAAGATAATGAGAGAAGGACAAATGAGAGAGAATTGGCATGCACTGAGCATTCAACAACTTTTAAGGAATCTTCCCCAAACAGTTCAGGGAAAGCAGGTAAAAATCGAGCACTTGAGGAAACATCTCCATAACCTACTTTTTCTCCTCTTAATTAGAGTGCCACAAAGAAGCCTGTTTCTAGCTGAGGAACACAGTGAACTCACTCGTCACTAAGTATGTCAAAGAGGCAAAGAAGATATATCAGGTTGGAATAATCTAATTTGGGAGCAGTACTCACACACACTTTGGTAGCAGGGACAAGGAAGTACACCCCACCTAACAAGGTGGATGATATCTCCTGTAAAAAAACTAGGGACTTTATGAGTTTCTTAGAAGAGGAGGCTCCAAACTAAACTCCTGTTTTGCTCTGCACAATATGTAGCAGTAAAAGCATCAAATCCAGTTGCCATGTTGGGCGGTCACAGCTAGAAGAGAGCAAAGCAAGAATTTGCCTCTAGCACCGTTCTTCAACTTTCAGCTCCTCTATGAACCTTTGGCAATTTTTCCATTGACTGGCACCATGAACATAGTTTCCTGCTTAATTCAGTTATCTCAAACATAGAATGGCAATTTCTTATGCATTTATCCTCACAACACCCCTGTGAGGTAGGGAAGCACTAATATACACACATTTTACAGACAGGATAATAAGCCACGCGAGAGGCCAAGGTACATTGGTATCTGCTACTTGGTACTCGTATGTACCTCAAACCAACAAAAAACAGGGCCCATATCCCCCTTGGGATCTGGATCTAAGTGACCTGACCACACACCCTGTGACACGGCAAGAGTTGAAATTGTGGTGACTTCACTGTGACAGGAACTATGAGTCAGGTCCACACACAGAGCAACTTTTGACTAAAGTCACATCTTTTTTTTTTTATCGACAGCAAGTTATTGTTTTCAACTTAAAACATCAGGATGAAAGCAAAGATAAAAGGT
Source organism: Porphyrio hochstetteri (assembly GCA_020800305.1). NCBI lineage: Eukaryota > Metazoa > Chordata > Aves > Gruiformes > Rallidae > Porphyrio > Porphyrio hochstetteri. Next base: position 133,583,836 of record CM036905.1, read on the forward strand.
TACACAGCGCTTAGTGTTGTGCAAAGCCTCATTCTGAAGGATAGTCAGGTCATCCAACTACGCGACCATGGCAGAGTGCAATTCTCATCTAATCTACCCTTCTCTAGAAACATAAAAGACTCTGAAGAAGCAAAAGAGAAGAAATACTTTTTGCAGAATTTCCTTTAAGGGCTCAGATCAAGATTTTGCATATGTTGGGAAAGAAAAAGAAGAAAAAAGCTGGGGGAGGGCGAAAAAAAAGAGTGTTTTTATTCCAAATGTGCAAAATTAATAAATGTTACACTGGTACTATGCAACATTAATTTTGCAAAAGCAAACATAATTCTGTTCACAATGCAGCTTTTAAATGGAGAGAAGTAAGATTTTGCAACAGAAAGACGAGCTGCCCTTTCACCCATATTCCTCTACACACATTTTAAGTGAACAATGTATGGCAAATGCTATAGAGAAGAAAATTTTTCCGGCTTATTGGATCTGGAATGGAAATAAGTGTAATACAGACATTTAGGAGTCTTCCCTTCTCTGCCTCCTTGTGGCTGCATGATAAGAACAGTACTTTCAGGGATCAAGAAAACAAGAGAGATTGGTGTGTGTGCTGTTCATTTCTACAAATTGGCAGATACACGTCTTCGGTATCCAAAGGTAATATCAGGGTCCCTATGAATTTACAAGAATCAGTTAGGTCAAATTAAAGGAAAGGTAATTCAGTTAACATGATTAAAATAACTGTAAGGTAGCCACTCTTGGAATCAAGAACAAACATTTGTATGCCTAGATTAAAGACTGAGTAACTCACGCTTAATTACATCCCAGATTGTGCTTCCTGATCAGCTATGGGTAGAAGTCTACTTTCAAACCATACATTTTAACCTGGTGCAAAACATTATTCAGTTAATGGGGTTAGAAAAGAGACCTTATATCTTTTTTCTTTTTCTCTCTTTTCTATTTTTCTAAGAATGAAAACAGAATCTGGTATAGTATTAACATATTTTCCCCCATGCTGGATGCAAAGAAGAGGCAACTTCCATTTTATCTCACACAACTGAATTTTTACTCTTTCACTGTAACTCATTTTAATGGAATCCTCCAAAGCTGCATGTGCCTCTATCCCCAAAGAGTTCTGATAGCCCTGTTCGTAATTTTTTCCCCGCTCCTCCAATATTTCAAGCCAAATAACTCAGGAGAAACAATAGGAATAGTAGTACACTATTCCTGGAAAATACTTTCTAGCTAGGCAGCCAGCAGTGCTACCACACTCTACTGTATCTTGTATTTGATGAGTGCTTTTTGTGTTTGCTTCTGCAGGTGAAGAGGAACTCGGTACAGTAAGGCTCATGTTCTGGTGGATTCACCCCCATGCTTCTGGATCTTGCAAGCTAGGTGAATGGCTGCTACTTGAAACCATATTATAGCACTTGAACTGACTAGGAGTAAAATGATAATGTGAACAGAAAAAATTGAAATTCAAGCTTAACTGTTGCCACAGTTCTGTGATACTCTGTGGCACTTAAAGAAATAAAATAGGAAGGGGCTGTAAAAGAAAAACTTCCCATAGAAAAGTGGTAGCTATAATTTGGTCACCTGCTTCTTCTCTAACAAAAAGCATACGGTATTGTGCTTTACTAAAAACACTCACTGTTTTCAGTCCAGCAGTAATATTTTAAAGTCTGTCTGTCAAAAGATACTACCTAAGCTGCTAGTCAGTTTTGTCTCTGTCTAGAACATCAATAGTGTAAAAACAAACAAAATTTAATTCTACTTAAAGATGCATATAAACCAACTTCCAAGTCCTTGGGAAAAAAAAAAAAAAAAAAAAGAGGAGTGATTACTCATGGAAGCATGTTGGTGATCACAAAGCTGACCACATTAATCCATTTCAGAGATTCTTAGAATTTTCTACTCTGACAACTCTCTTTTCACCATCCCTTCACAGCCACTGCAGGCTGTATCTCAGCAACACTCACTGGAGAACAGTCACACACCTGGAAAACAGACCAGGGAGGGAGGAAAGAAGAAAAAAACCAAGCCACCACAAAACCAAAACCCACCCACCAATAACGTTGCTTTACCCAGTAAACACAAGTTTTCCCACATCACATCTTAACAACATTTTTCTCTTGCCAGGTTACTTAGTGTGTTTTTCTCATAGGTATTAACTAGTTTTAATGTCTGTGAGACGCTGTAAACCCTGCAACACAATTACCTTTTCCTTCTGCATTGAGGTATTAGTCTGCCAATTTACCTTTACAGAGCTCAGACTGATATATTTCCATGAAGAAAAAAAAGAAAAAGGTCAAACACAGTGAAAAAATTATTTGTGCTGATTAAAACATCCTGATAATAATGCTCCAATGTGTTTTAAGTTGTATATACTCCAACCATTTTCTTAATTCCATCTTGTATTTACCATATGAGTTTAGGGAATAGCATTGTTTTCCAAATTTTCCTTTTTATCTCTCCAGAGCTTCTCAGGTATTAAATTTGAGATACCTTAGATATTCTATTTATGCTGACATAAATAGAATGTCAAAAAAAAATCTTCACAGTTAGCAGCCATCCTTGTCCTTTTTCTTCTGCTTGAAGTATTTCCATATTTATAGAAGATTTTATTTAGAGATCAGAAGAGTCAGCACAGAACTACCCCATGGATAAAAAATCTAGAAGAAGGTTGATAATAATCCATTTTTCCATCACCAATGCTGCACGAATCCTGGAAGAAGGTCCAGAAGTTATCAAGCTCCACACTCATCCAAGTGTTCCTGATGCGCAGAGGATATTCACAGCTCCAAGCTCCATCAATTCTTAAATGGACACACTCGGCACTCAACGGGGCAGCACTAACATTTGCTGTATCTTAATTTTAAGATTTAGGTTGAGAAACAAACCAACAAAAGCCCAAGAACTCCAAAGCAAAGCTTTCATACAGAGCACCAAGAGCAACCTGACAAAGATGGTCTATTAGTACAGCTGGCATTGTAGCAAACTGAAATGGTAGATATTTACCCTCCTGGCGCAAATATATCATTCTTAGTGGTTCCTGCTCTGGAGAGCTCACAATCTAGAAGACACAGCACAATACAAAGGCAACAGAATAGTGGCATACAGGCAAGGATGAAGGGGGGGGGGGGGGGGGGGCGGGGGGAAAAGAAAGACCATATCAATATAGCATTGTATCCTTCTAAGGCTCGTATACTGCACAGGTAGTATATTCCATTTTAAGAAAGTAAATATAATAGCTTTTATGACATTGGCATGGAAGTCCTCAGTCAGCACGAAGACCCTGTTCAGCTGGTTCACAAATACGTATCAAAAGAAAAAACCCTGCCTTAAGAGCTTCCAGTTTAAACAGACAAGACAGACAGAGGGTATAAAACAGAGGCACAGAGGGGGAAGAGGTTTTCCATCTGATCAGCTACCCAGAAGGAACAGACCCACGAAACACATTCCTATTTACAAAAATACTGCTAAACATCTTTCAGTCACTGGGGGTTAAGAACACCCTAAAGAAAGACTTAAATGAGGAAAAAAGCCAAAACCAACAGTCACAAGACAGAAAGAAAAGTAAAGAAAAGCTCAGATAAAAAGGGACAGAACTCCAAAAAATGGTGTCTGAGAGAAAGGGGAAAAACACTTCTTCATTACAGCAGACGATAGGGTTTTGAAAGGTGGACTGTGGTGTGCTAGTTGAAGAGATTAAATCACAGGAGAAAGAGAGGGAGAAGAGAATCCATAAAAAGCTGAAATCCTGAAGCACTAGTTTGAAATGGATTCAGAGAGAAAAAAGCAAACCGGTGGAGGAAAGGAAAACAAATAGGCTAAAACAAAGGATAGGGCAAGATTTACTCATCCAAATGTTTGGGATTGTTTCTCATTTTAATTGTCATTTGCTGAAAGAATGAATGTCGTATATAATTGCTCCAAGTATCTTGTCATACCAGATTTGTCAAAACACCCAACCAAACCCTAAAGCCCCACAACAACCAACCCAAAACCCAACATACTCTCCAAAACTTCACCATCAAATATCTTCAAAAGCCTGCTGCAAAGTGCACAGCAATAGTCCCTCTTATTCAAGAAAAATGGAATGAGAACAAACTTGGTCAGAAGTTGCCAAAGCTATTTCATTAGGCAAAAAATGGTTAACTCTATTCTGGTCACCTTCTACTACCTCCAAGGGAAGGGATATTACCAGTAATAGGAAATTTTAGAGCCATAATTGTTACCAGCGTTGTTTTTTTCCCATCGAGTGGGTGTTGGATATTTGAGTAAACAAAAGATCAACGGTCAACAACAAACATGATATGGCTGCAGTGAGCTTTTACAAGCACCTGATTAAGTGTGCAGAGTTCTGGAAATAAAATTCAATAAGCAACTTCTCAGCAGTGCTGTAGAGCCCTTGAATAACATAAAATAGCTTTCTATCCCGGAGATACTATGAAGCATATTCCAGAATTTGACAGGTTTTGTGCATAAGCCCACGCAAACTTCTTGGTTGACTTGATCTTAGTAATTTAAATCCCTTCAGACTTCAAGATCCTAGAACAATCTGAGCCGTTTTCCAGAAGCTGGTATAAATGGCAAGAACTCCTCGCTCATTTCTTCCTGTACACTAAACTCATTATGTACATCGGTCAGCCTTACTAAATACTTCCCTGTTGGCCCAAGCTGCATGAGAAACCAAACTAGCACGAGAAATCAAACTCTTTTCACACTTTCATTTAGAAAAAAAGGGTAGAATGTCCTAGTCCTTTCCATGCATACAACTTATTTAAAAAAAAAATCACTTTCTCATCCTGGATGATGGGTTTGATTAACTGCGTACTTCTTACCAGCCCTTCACTTGGCTTGATGTTTGTAAGCTGGATCACTTCAAGGTGAGCAGACTGGGAAACCAGAGGATCAGAAGAGAGTGAGATAATGTGATCACAGACACCAGAGAGAGTTTTACACTAGGAAGGAAGGAAAAAAAAAAAGCAAATGTCACAATAAGCATACTGTTGCTATTCGCATCTCGACCTACAATGTAAAGCACTGCATTTGTAAAGGACATGCTAAACCACACTGCTGAATTGACAAGACAAAGGGAATGAAGGAAGAGGGGGAAAGGCCTCAGTCAGTGGCAGGGCACAAAAATCTGCGTTTTTTTGTGATGACCCCGAACTGACACAGCACTAGACTGGGGAAGAACAAGAGGTGAATGCTTTTGCCTCTGAGTAGTGAAAAAGGGACTTGTGGGAGTTGGGTGCCCTGCCTCCGAGCTGTGCTCAGGCATGCAGGGAGCATGGGGTGAGCTTCATCCCCCTCTCTGCCCACATCCTGTACTAAGACATTAGGTGCTCCCTCAAGCCCCGCTAATTTCAGTTGAAGGTGCAGATGTTCAGCACAGATGAAAATCGGGCTCTTAATGATGATGGGTAACTCCCATTAACTCTGAAGTTTATTCTACACTAATAAAATGTGCTAATTAACTTTGGACTGCGGTTTTTTTAGATTCTACCGATGCCAAGTATGATTTACTAGTGCAGAAATGAAGTTTACAGTAACCAACCACTTCATGATGGGATAATTTTTAAAACTGTTCTCCTTGGCAGCCTCTCAGAGCACGATCAAATTAAAAAAAAAATTAAAAGACTGGGACTGTCAAACAGCTACTGTGTATCTTCCATCTCTCACTCCCTGAACTCTCTTATCTTAGAGGCAGGGAAGCAGTGATGTTTTTCTATCATTCTCTCATACTGCTGTAACTATGCAATTTTTGAGAGTTTTAATGTTTTCCACAAGCCCCCTTATAGCATCTAAAACTGATTTCTCAGTTCAGGTTTCCAAATGTTTGTTTTGTCAGCAAATTCAGTTAATAGGACATTCTTCTGGTCCCACAACTGTGGCTACCACCAAAATCAATTAAGAACCAGCTTAAATGCTCTGAAATTTAAAAAACTAAACCTAATCAGTCTCCTCAAATGCTTGAAACACAACTGCACACAACTGCTGCACCAACCACTCTTCCAAGATCGCAGCTGTACTGGGTTTGCATGTCAAGGTTTTGGTAGCAGGGGAATTACAGGGATGGCTTCCATAAGAAGCTTCTGGAAGCTGGCCCCGTGTCCAACACAGAAAATGCCAGCTGGCTCCAAGATGGACCCATTGCTGCCCAAGGCCAAACCCATCAGCGATGGTGGTACTGACTCTAGGATAACAGAGTTAAAAAGGGAAAACCTAAACAACCAAAACCAGCAGTGTTTTGCAGCTGGAGGAGAGGAGTGACAATATGTGAGAAGAACAACTCTGCAGACACCCAGATCAGTTTAGAAGGAGGGGCAGGAGGTGCTTTGGGCACTGGAGAAGAGATTTCTCTGCAGCCCTTGGAGGACCCCAAGCTGGAGCAGGTGGATGCACCAAAGGCAGGCTGTGACCCAGTGGGAAGCCCACACTGGGGCAAGCTCCTGGCAGAACCCGCAGCCCATGAAAAGAGGAGCCCAAGCTGGAGCAGGTTTTTCTGGGGGGTCTTGAAAACCCCTGAGGGACCCACACTGGTCCAAAGGTCTGCACTCTATGTAAGGGACCCACATGTGTGCAGTTCGTTAAGAACTGCAGCTCATAGAAAGGACTCATGTTGGAGAAGTTCATGGAGGTCTCTCCTCCATGAGAGGGACCCCACACTGGAGCAGGGAAAGAGTGTTAGGAGTCCTCCCCCTGAGGAAGGAGCAGCAGAGACATGTGATGAAGCCCCACTCCCCATCCCCCTGTGCTATTTGGGGGAGGAGGGAGAGAAATCAGGAGAGAAGTTAAGCCTGGGGAGAAGGGAGGGGTGGGGGAAGGTGTTTTGGGATTTAGTTTTCATTTCCTGCTACTTTGATTTGCCTGGTAATAAATCAGATTAGCTTTCCCAAGTCGAGTCTGTTTTGCCAGTGAAGATAGGGGCTGGGGGATCTCTCCCTGCCCTTATGTCAGCCCGGGATCCTTTTGTTATATTTTGTCCCCCACTGCCCAGCTGAGGGGGGCAGTGAAACAGAGGTTTTGGAGGGCACCTGGCTTCCTCCCAGGGCCAGCCCACTACAGCATTGCACGCTTCTTAGAAGTAAAAAAATATCTTCAATGCTACGAAAAAGAATATAAAACTGGATACAACCTCCAAATGCCAGACTACAAATATCTTATGAAAAAAGGGAAAGCAAAAAAACCCTAAGTGATAAAAGCAACAAAAAATTCAAGTGACAATGAAATCTTAATCTTGACCATTACAGATCATTACATTGGTATTTTCTCTTTAAATTGTTTACAAACAGTTGGACATTTAGGTTAGTATATAGATGGCTTATTTCATTGGACAATAATGTTTCAGAATGAATATACAAATCAGAATCAAACAGAAAACAAAATTTGTATTACCATGGCCTTCTTCCAGACATGCCACCTTCACACACACACATACACACACCCCTACCCCTTCTGCTTTATCTGTATTTCCAGATGCAGAATCATTTCATCAAAATGAAAATACAGATATGAATACATCTCATGTATTTCGTAGCATGTTGCAGAATCATTACTGAAAAAGGGAGTCAAGATATATTTAAAATGGGGTTAAGAATGCTTTGTGCTTCACTTGAACTAGGAAGAAATGAAAAAGTGATAGTGAACTTCATTGCAAAACTGGGATTTTATTGCATTTTGGATACATGAAAACTCCTTGGAGCTGACATCTTAAAAAGGTAAAAATTAGAGGAATTGAAAACAAAAGCTTAGATTTCTTGTTATGTTATTAACATTTAATACAATGTTGTCATCTTATTTGTATTTTCACTTCTCTTATAGAAAACTTTTCTTTTAACAACTTAAAGAACACACAGCTCCCCACAAGCAAAGTGAAGAGAATTATAAATTGTTCTTTGGTTACGAAAAATGAATTTTTCATAGAGCTTTAGATCACTCACCTACTCTTTCTATCAATCTCTTTTAAAAATACTAAACTTATCTGGTCCGGAGAAGCTTCAGTGAAATTTCTATTTACAACAAATTAATGCATGATTTTTTTCCCCTCCTATTCCCAATCATTGCACTGCAGAGAGATGCCACAAAGCACAGAAAACGAATGTTCCTCCCACCTAACACAAGGTATGTCATTTCAAGTTCACAGTCACGGCTCCTCACTGAAAAAAAAAGTCCTCGACCGCCTCGACAGATGATGAGGAAAGGAGCGAGGCACATCCAGGAGGAGCCCTGGAACAGAAGCTTAAGCTGAGATGCATTAAATAGCTCCCTGGAGCAGCTGCTCTCCCTCTGCCTCTCTGAGAGAGGGGTACAGGCAGTTTATACAGTAAGCCTAAGGAGATCAGCATCCAAATATGGTTATATCAGTTGCAATCCTAAAACAAGGTGGTATGAATATTCCCCAAGAGGAATTCTGGGAATACTGGATGCCAAAATCACCAAGTGACTATGATAAAATAGTCTGCCATATGCTTCCATGCATTTATAAAAGATTATTGTCTTTCAGGTCTTTGCAGCTTTTGTTCCGTCTTAGATACTCATATCACCATCCAACAGCACAAGATCGTGCCCATTCTAAGCACAATACACGAGCTGCAGCAAAGTCTCTAGAGAAGACCTGATGATTAGAGGATGCTCTTTCAGATTAAGGCTTCAAATTTGATGACCTTTCCAAAATGTAAACACCCATTCAACATGTGGGAATGCGTATATAACTGTCTTCCAGCAAAATGATATTTAGGGACAAAACTCTGCTGCATTATTATAAAATCTTTTCCATTTCATGAGTTCCCAGATCTGACCAGGGTGAAGACAACAGTTAAAGACAGAGAGGTTTTAAAGCTCCATTAAATGTTATCAGGTTCATTAGTATTTATTAGCATAAGAGGTGACTGGAAAAGAAAACATAAGGTACAGAAAAGCAAAAATGAAAATTCTTGAATTACTGCTCTGCTGAAGTAGTTCTTTTTCATCTAGAGGATCTGAATGATTCAGTATGACAACATGGGGTAAACTAACTGTAACCACAAAGAAACTTTCTCAAAAAAAGTCACTCCTGATAACGAGACCTAATCACAACATCATTTGCTTAGCAATTATGAAATAGTCCTGTGAATCAAACTCATTTCATTCAAACGTGGTTTGCTTTGCTTGTGAGAACTGTCCTTTCCTTTGGAAGGGAAAGGATGTTTGCCAAAGGAGGATTCTGAATTTAAGGCTCATTGCCATTGCACAGCAAACTGGAATATTTGTGTTGTCCAGATTTTCAAGGAATGACTAGCTAATTTGGTTTTAAATAAACCACTCATCTAACACTATGCATTTTATTTCAGTTTTCTTGTTCCATCATAATTTGGGAATAAAAAGCAATTTTTTAGAAATTGGGTCTGCTACTGCCCAACCATCCAAAACTTTCAGCTGCCACAAGAAAATATCCAACTACTCCTTTAGTTTTCTTCTGAAAGTATAAAAAGCCTGCTTGTATTAGAATACTTACAGAATATCACAAATCTCCCTCTGCTAGTATACATTTAAATAATTTTGTTAACCAGGGAGTGTTTAAAGAGTTGTGCTGTAAATAGGATTAAGTTTGTCCAGAGCCAGGGCAGCAAGAGGACCACTCTTACGTGGCAGGTATCCTCTCCCCTCTGCAAAGACAGGGTACACTAGAAACAAGTCCAGAGGCTGCACAAGCAAAAGAATGTTTTTGGTTTTTTTCCCTTGCCTTTCCTCTCAGAAAGATCTCATCCATTGCTTGCAGGTTGTTTTGTTGTACCCGAGGTTGAATGGCTCTGAGACATGTGCATAGGGTATGGCCATGTGAGTTTAAAAGAGTTTAACCTGTGCCTCTGAATGTAGCTACTGTCCAGTTCCCATGCAGATTTCTGCCGCTGACTTCATTAGCCAAGGCTTTTTAATATACTGATCAGCACAAGCCAGCATACACACAAAACAGCCCTGTGACCAGGAGTGTGCTTCCTCCCCATTAAGTCTCTTTATGGGTAAAGACCTTGGAATTAGTAAATGGATCAGGACCTTCCATGGTAAAGATGCTGCCACGTGGCACAGGAACGATGGTAATTTAATGGAGGGAACATGTTATTGTACGCAGAAAGTTGCCAAGTGAACAGCCTTTGACTTCTCTATGCTTCTCTTCCTAAACACTTGACAGTGTGCCTCATCAAGTTCATTTAATGTTCATTCCAGCAACCTCCCTGCCTAAATCTGAAGTTGTGTTTGATGCTGTTTCACTTCTAGCTTGACTCAATTTTCCCTAAGTTCCCCAGGCTTCACTGGAGCTTTCACCTTGGATGATGCAAAGCCAATTTGACAGATTATGTAGGTGTGAGAAATACCAAGGGAGTTGTTATTGCATTTTTTTATTATTAATAATAAAAAAGTTTTTAAATGATTGATTTATTTCATGAAAAGCAGTGGACTGACATAATATTTTGCATATAGGCCGCTCAATTAATTTGAGGGGAAGAAAAGCATGCAGACAGTGCTCTTCTATTACTCCCTTTGTTCCAAACAATCTATGAAGGCACACTGCTCAGCACAAGCTGTACCTCAGAAACACATGTTAAGTTTCCCTAAAATCAGATGACAGTACAATTCCCCTTTTCTCTCAAACTTGTTACTTTGTAAAACTACACTCCTGTTTATGAAAACAAGGGAATCAGGTTCCTTCCTCTTTTGTAACTGTTGATTCCTCGCTGCAATGCAGTACTGGGTACAGTAAAGCAGGCAGGAGAATGAGCATCCAACTGCTCCCACAAAAATCAGCTGGCATTAAAAATAAAAAATGCCTGGCCTTTCTCAAGCTGGGCTCAGCTTCCAGTGTGCAAGAGCAAAGCAGCAGAACAAAAGAAACAGATTTGGCCAGGCCCAAAAAAAAGGGAAAAAAAAGGAAACAAAAAGGCAAGTTACAGAAAATTAACTGAGAGAAATCAACAGATGACTACATTTTCCCCTTTTGTCCCACAGTCCCCATTGCCACTATGAGCCTTATAGTAATGACTTCAGTTCCCTTCCGCAGTAACTCATCACTGCACTTCAGCAGTAAGTTCTTCTTGCTAATCGGTGACAAACTTGTAACTGAAACTACATCACAAGCTTCATGTGCAAAGCTAAATGATTCAAAGGAAAGAATAAATCACTATACAGCATCTAGTTGTTTGGTAGAAATTCAAGGGGAAACATTTTCTTTCGCTCAGTAGGCAACTAGTTTACACCCCAGAGCATGACAAATAATACTTAGTTTCTAGCTGTATTTGTGGACTGTAGTGTACTGATTTCTGATAAGATTTTCCACAAGCGCTCCTTCCTTCAGTCAGGGGAATGAGGACTTAAAGGTGACTAAATTACATTTGCATCTGTTCTGATTCCCTGCAGCTACTTCAATTTGTGCTCAAGTTGTGCTGAAAATCATGTCTGTCTTCTGCAGGAGACTGAAGTACTTCGGGACACAGCTAGCTTCAGAGGCCTCCCCAAGTCATGGCCTTTCCTCAAACTCTTCATCTGTTACCTGTTCAATTCAAGCAGCTCCAGGGTCACAAAGCATTTCTGGTCAAGCAAACACACTTCTGTTTGTTCCTGTCCTTAATTTTACCAAGGCTATAGACCAAGCTTAAATCTATCTTGCGAAGTATTTGCAATATTGCAGCACCCTGGCTCATCCACATTCCCAGGGCTGAGGGCAAGAAGAGCCAGTCTCCTCCATTAACCTCTCACCTACGTTATTTGGTTGAGGGATATGATGCCAATGAGAAACACAGACATTCAGGGCTTAAAATAAGAAAAAGTATCTTGGCAATGTCAAGTTTAAACTGTTTGGAGAAAAAAAAAAGCTCAGTTAGTTACAGCAGACTGAGACAAAGCAATTGCCACATGAGCATTTAGGGTGAAGTCTACTTAGCTTGAGCTAAATCAAATAATTATTAATCAGTTAATTTTGATCCACAGCATTTGTTGTACATTCGAGGCAGGGAATACCTCAGGAACTCCGTAAATCTTAGAACTGCCTGGGCCTGGATGTCTGTTTGTACACATGAGAAGTTTAAACAGCAAATTAAATCTTAGATGCAAAAAGAGGCTTCCATTAGGGTGAGGTTGGCTGGGCCCAACCTGCCATGTGCCTGCAAGCAGATGGTTACTTTTTCTTTATTTAATACTATCAAAATGGTACCTCTGACAATTCATTTTTAGTTGATTATAGTTCTTTAACAAATACTCAAAATAAAGTGGACAGGAGTGAATTATCGTCACTGTGGTTTATGCAAAGCTCTTAGCAAAAAGAGAATGATCTGATACGTCACTTGTTCTTTCTTTTTTCAATTTAGCAGCTCTTTTTTAATGTAAAAAGCTCATTTGTTTTTCAAAAACATCTGAATATTAATGTCACTCTGTGGTTCTACATTCTACAGTTTTACAACTCAAAAAACCTTTATTTTTTTCAGGAAAATCAGCGTAATTTTAAGAAAGTTAAATTTCTTAGGAACATCATCTATTTTTTATAGAATTAAGCTAAAAAGAAAATTCAGTTAAAACTTATTATTAATCTGACTGGAGCCCAGCTTCTACTTTCTATAATTAGTCCTTGCTTTGCTCTCCCTTTAATACTGCCCTGCTTCACATGGATTAATCTGAACTAGATATTTCCATCATATACAGACTGGAACAGCTGGATGGAATCAATGAATTAGTCTTCAAAGATTTTAAAGCTCCATTCAGACTTTCACAACGATTAACTTCTAACTCTCTGAATAAGCAGAACTGATACACTTTTAAGCTGAGCAGTTTTTCATATGTTTTACCATCTCAAGTTAAACCAATATAAAGATTCTAAATATAAACTAGAATGAGCATACCAATTTCCAATTTTGAAGGAAACACCACACCTACAGCTTGTCCTTTTTTTATTTAGGCCCACTGTTTCTTAAAACCTGTTCATCTTAAGTCACTATTTTCTGCTTCCATCTACTTCTGTTGGTGTTATCTTCTGGTGATATTTACTTTCTGGTTTTGTTAACAAAGTATTTACTATTATTATAATTTAATTATGTAGCTCTTACATCTCTTACTGAGCAAAAGGTAACCTGAAAAAAACATAATGAGAAATTGTGTGGCAGAAATATGAAGCATTCATCTGTATTCATGAATATTTCTGAAGCATCAACATTCTAATGAGCAAAACCAACAGGTAACTCCTGTGTGGTTTTATGCTTCTTATTCCACAGAAACCAAGTGTTTCTGTGAACAAATCCACAGTCAAAAAAATAGAAGAATACAGTTCTCTTTAAAATAATTATTTCAACACACCTACATTTCTAGAGCAGAAAACCACAGAAGAGACATATTTTTCCCTGACACATTCTGCAACTCCGTTTAGAAGAAATAAACAAGCTGAAGTAGGTAATTTCTTCTTAAAACTTCATCAGCTTTCCATAAGACCTTTTGCTTTAGATACATTTTATGTGTTTAGTTGAATAACAAAGATTAGTTTGCTACTTAACCTAATATTGTGAGTGACAATCAAAATGCTTTTATATAGCATTTGAAAACTCAAATTGCTTGGAGTAAACAAAAATATTTCTTTCCTGAATAAAAGCTGAAGCTATACGGTTCTGTCTTCACAGAATACCATTTCTTAAACTTGTCAGAGACACCAAAAAAGCTCACATCAGAGTAAGCTTACTGACATTAAAACATACTATCTATGGACAAGGTGATTCAACAGGCTCTCCAGATGAACACCCACATCTCTGAAAGAAAGAGGGCATTCATTTGATTTTCAAAAGAAACTTCTGCCATTAGAATATGAGCACATTAACTATTTTTTTTTGCCCTACCTAATTAAAGTAAACCAATCAGGCATTCAATTGAGAATCTTGCCTTTGGTGAGGGATGTTGCCATGCTTTAGAGGAAAACAAGAGGACTCAGTGACGGGTGAACTTTGGAGGTATGCACGTAAGCAGCAGCAGAGTGGTCTGCAATCTCCTGCCTGTGCCCTCACACCCTCTTGCAGCCCCAATTTGGCACAAAATAGGATCGTTCCAGGGGAAACCAGGTAGCATCCCCACAGAAGATATGTGCTTACAGAGCTCCAGCCCCCGAACCATGGCACACAAGTCCAAAATAACACTTTGAACCAAGTGAACAATGGAGCTGTTCAACCCAGAACATAGGTTCAACCTGAAGTAAACCACTGGACCACCAATAGGTAATGCAGACAAAAATCAACTATGAGCCAATGGTCGTCTCTTAAGGTAGTAAATGTCCTGGTGTCCTAAAGAATATGAGCAGATAACTGTCATTTAATTTATTTTCATTTCTATAGCTGCAGTTCATTTTTACTTATGCAAGAAGGCCCTCTTAAAATTTGACTTCAATCCTCAGGGGGAACAATACCTTGCAACAATAAGTTCCTTAGGCTAAATCCCATGAATTGCTAATTAGTTGTAAATCACTGCCTTTCACTTTTGTGAGGAACTTTGTTTCCTTGTGTCATGAAGGGAAGTGGCATGTGAAATCCCACGGGGTGAGCTCACGGTTTTGAAATCAATTCCTTCTGTCTTCCAAGTGAACAGACATGTATGTTGATATCTGATCATTCAAAGGCAGCTGGATGTGATGCTGGACAGACACCACTTCTGTTACTTCCTGGACTTTGCATGGTTTGCAGAAAATGGACTTGTAATAGCTCGGTCTTTGCATTTAAGAAGACAGAATTTAACATATATATCTGTGTACATGTCCTCTCCTCCCAGTCCTTCATAGCTCTCCCAGCATTTCTCATGCCTTTGCCAAAATTTACTGTTATTCTTTTTATATCAGAAAATCTTCTTTTTAACAAATACCTTTCAATTTACTAGATGCACAGTCTATAACGGGAGACTTAAACTCTTAATCCCCCTCTGGAACATTTTTCATCTAGTTTGTACTTGTGCATACAAATATCGTTACCTTGTAAGGTATCTAACATCCTCTCTTCTTTAACACTGGCATAAAAATACTACACTCTCTCAAGATCTTGACATCGGTAGCTTTTCTTCTTTTTTTTTAATCTACTTATTAGATTGCTCCTCCTCATGTTGTCTAATGGCCTAAAGCCACACCACCTTTTTCTGTCTTCCAAGGTTAAAGGGAAGCGTGACTGCTTTCAATTCCAATTCTCACACCAACCGTTTCAGATGCACTTGTAAAATACTCCCTCTCAAGTTCAAAATGTGATTTCAAATCCCATCCTTTAATTATTTAATCACAGATTTATCTCTTTCCGTGATTGCTTTTGGTCAGCTTTTGCCTCATGAAATCCCATCCATCAACTGAAATGCAACATGGTTGGAAATGATCCAAGCTAGGTGTAATACATACAGTCATTTTTAATCCTAGGCTTTAGTAAAACATTCAACACTCTGTTTGTGTTTCCTTGCAAGCTTAAGCACTAATCATAGAAGCTAATTAAGCTCTTCACAATAATACATATATCCACCTGTCACCACAATGAAGTTACTGTGGGTTAAAGAAATAAGCCTATGTGCATCTAAATGATATAAGATAATATAACTTTTGAAACTGGTCTCAAATTTGGGAACTCACACATCTCAAAAGAATGCCTCTCAGTTTCCTCAAAATTTTCTGCTAAAGACCGGATTACCTGATGCTTCATCAGCTCTAAACACTACCAGTTCCCTTTACAATCCTTTTTGCTAATTTGTAGAAGATGCATATTGTATACAGCAGATGTCAGAATTCTTAGCTCTTACAGGAGAAAACAAGCATGCATTGAAAACCAGGCTATATATGATTTCAAACTTAAAGCACTTCAACTTCTGGCAAGATTATGCAATTAAAAACTTCGTTAGTTAAATACTTGCAGAGATCAGCCTAGCAAAGATAATGATGTCAGCCTCACTAAAATTGCTAATTCTTTGTGTCCCACCGGGAAAAATGTCAGTGAAACTTAAGAATACCAGGAGACATTTTATTCCCCATCACTATGAAATCAAAGCATCAAAAGCTTGCCAAGCATTTGATATGGAAGCACTGAAAAAAACCAAAACTATAGTAAAAGTTACTGTGAATCTCACGTTATAAAATAAAGAAATGCGGCATTTTCTTGCTTAAGCTCAAGTGGTAGGAAAAGTAAGATATCAAAACCTATCTAAATGTGGTATACAGTGAAGAAATAAACTAATTAATTAATCACTCTTAGGAAGAGTATATTCATATCTAAATTTTGGAAACCAGCTCTGGGTTAACTTAATAGCCACTAAGCTACAGCCACAACATGAAAACCTATTTAATACCTAGGCCTTAGGTGCAGTTTTCAAAGTGTACTCAAGCTTTTGACTCTCCATCCACCAAAGTACCAGCCTTTAAAAACCAATACTGTGTTCTGATGCCCTGATGACTTTCATCTGCTTTATTCATTATCAATAGCACGACAGATTCTGGGAACGGGACGTTGTATTTATGCTGAGAATTCAAAAGGAAAGAATTGCATTAATTTTCCTATCACTAGGCTGATTCCATGCTCCCATGAGGAATAACGCTGTATAACTGAAGCTGTATCACCAACATCATTATATATGGTTTCATAGAAGCCTAGCAACCAGTTCTCTTGAAAAAACACCACCATTTTTCAAAATCATTCTTATGACTGTGGTTTACAAATAACAGATGGGTCTGAGCCAGAGAAAAGCCCTTGTAAAGTTCCTGGCTTCTCCTATGCCAAGCTCATCTTCCATAACAGCATTACCTATTCACAAGTAGTTCCACACATTCGCTCAGTCATACCGAGACTTCATCATCACACTGGCACCGCACAGAAAAAGCTCAAAACACACAGCTCTCTAATTCTATGTACTCTATACTAATATATTAATTAATAACAATCCAAACACTACTCACCACATGAAGAATTTTGTTCTCTGTTTCATATACCGTGCAATCCTGAGAAAGTAAAGCAGAAAAAGCAGGTTAAATCATAACAATCATTCTTGCTTTCTACATTTACCCTTAAAAACAGTTAAACTGAATTGAGATGTTTTTAGGATGAAATAGAAGATTTCAAAGTCTCAAACAGAATGGAAAGTTTCATGTAACCAAAGTGTGAAGCCAACACAGAAAGGAAATACTGATAAATGTTTATCTCTTTCCTCTAGTTCTTGTTGCTGCCTTCCTTGAGATATCATCTTCCTTCACTTTACATCCCTTTGGCACATACCTGCTAGTGACACGTCTATCAAACAAGTGGCTTCAACCAGCAGTCCCTGACCATGGAGACAAACAACCCAATTCTAGTAGTAACACTGAAAAACAGGTACCAGCAATAGCCTTAAGTAAGTAGGAGAGAAACCGAAACCGAACAGTTGCTGCTGAGCTGAACTGAACTGACATGTTTGAACACCCTGCCAAATCTTGGGAGGAGGAAAAGGGAACCACTGAGTGTTTATAACACTCCATGCAATAGATAGCGGGGAAGACAAACACCAAATACAAAATACACAGGAACCTTGAGTCAGACCATCTTGCTGCACACAGCCAGCTGGGGGCTGCGAGCACACAGTCGTGTGTCACCTTACGTAGCACGTGAGGCAGATTCTATAGACAAGACTCACAAACTAAGCTGGGGGCTGCAAAAATTTTTCTGACAGGCCGAAATCTCAGTGGATATAGAGAAATGGAATTAGCAAGGCAGCGAGCAGATGAAACAGAACCACTGTGGTGAAGGTGACACTTTCTCCAAGTCCATCAGATGCAGTAGCTTTATGCTCACTAGTGTGAGCTCTGTTTAGAACAAATGCCTTATGTGCTACCAAAATAACCCACGTGAAAACTGTGACTAAGTTTTTATGTTGTAAGTCTCATTTTAAAATGAGTTTATCCTGTTAGAAGAGCAGCTTTGTTATATGCAACAGTGGTTTTTTTTTTTTTTTCTTTTAAAAAAAGTTTTAATCCATGAAAAGCTTCTAGTGTTACTCAGGCAAGAAAAGCTAATATGTTCTGAAGCTTTATATAAAGCAACGCATGCAGAAGCAACAGGTTGATCGGGGACTGTTTTCCTAATGACAGCTGTTGGCATTCAGGAAACATTTGCCAGTAAGTAAAGCCGGAAAGAAAACCTAGCATGTTTAATTATATGCAGACATCAGTGAAGTATTTGCAATCTTAGTGGCAAAACACAGATTTCATTGTTATACGTGGGAGGGCGTATAACATTTTCGGGACGGATACATCTATGTTCTGCATGAGTTCTAATGAATCATTTTGCAAAAATACCAGAAAGAGACTGAAACATTTACACTGAAAAAAAAAGAAGTGCTTTTAAGCACTCATAATTATTTCATTGGTAATAGGAAGAGTTTACTATCACAGAATCACAGAATCACAGAATCGTAGAGGTTGGAAGGGACCTCGAGAGATCATCGGGTCCAACCCCCCTGCCAAAGCAGCTCCCCAGCTCGTATTGCACAGATAGGCGTCCAGACGAGTCTTGAATATCTCCAGAGAAGGAGACTCCACCACCTCCCTGGGCAGCCTGTGCCAGGGCTCTGTCACCCTCACTGTGTAAAAGTTCTTCCACATGTTGGTGCAGAACTTCCTGTGCTCCAATTTGCAGCCACTGCCCCTTGTCCTGTCCCCACAGACCACTGAAAAGGGGTTGGCCAATTCCCCCTGCATCCCATACTTAAGATATTTATAAACATTAATTAGGTCCCCCCTCAGTCTTTTCTCCAGGCTGAACAGCCCCAGCTCACTCAGCCTTTCCTCATACGGGAGATGTTCCAGGCCCTTAATCATCTTCGTAGCCCTTCTCTGGACTCTCTCAGGGAGATCCCTGTCCTTTTTATACTAGGGAGCCCAGAACTGGACACAATACTCCAGGTGGGGCCTGACCAGGGCAGAGTAGAGGGGGAGGATCACCTCCTTAGACCTGCTGGCCACACTCTTCCTGATGCATCCCAGGATCCCATCGGCCCTCTTAGCCACCAGGGCACACTGCTGGCTCATAGCCAACCTGTCATCAACCAGGACCCCCAGGTCCTTCTCCACAGAGCTCTTCTCCAGCAGGTCATCCCCCAGCCTGTACTGATACAGACGGTTATTCCTCCCCAGGTGCAAGACTTTACACTTGCTTTTATTAAACCTCATCTGGTTTCTCCCTGCCCAGCTCTCCAGCCTGTCCAGGTCTCGCTGGATGGCAGCGCAGTGTTCCTGTGTTTCAGCCACCCCTCCCAGCTTTGTATCATCGGCGTACTTGCTTAAACTGTAAGTTTACTTACTTACTTACACTATAAGTTTAAACAGTGAGCTTAAAGAGGATACTGTTTGAGAAGGCTAACTTCTAAGGGAAGAATAATTCTTGGTTCTTAAATGCTGAGGAAATTTATTTATTACAAGCAAGAAACCAGTAAATAACACAGAAACACAGTCTTGAAAGAAGCTGAAGAAATATGCTAATTTCTGGAAAATCAAGAGTATATATATAAAAAATAAAACATTTCTGAATCTAGAAAAATCAGTAAAGCAAAAATGGAAAACTACTCAGGCATCTGAGCTATGTATAAGGGCAGGTGGCTTCACTCTTAAATTAATTCTCTCCTCAACACACAATTCCCTACAAATCCAGGGTCTGAAAAGAGGAAATACTAAATGAGTTCATCACATAGCAGACAGCTAATTTTCAATGCTACATCTCCAAGCCTAGGCAAAAGGAAAAATTAGCAGATTAGAAGACAGAAAAACTGGAGGAGAGAAAATGCAGTGCTTAGGTAAAAAAAAAAACAATTCCACAATATACTCTTTCCATACATGAATGACATCCAACTAAACACAAATCAAGCATGAACTCAGGGAAGTGCAAAAGATCCATGCCAGCATAGCCCAGAGCAGCCCTGAAGTCTAGGATTCAAAGAAACCTAGAAAAGGTCACCAAGCTGATCCCTGCATCCTAGCAAGCTCGTTTCAACTTCCTGCAGCCATCCCTAGGGATGAGGGCTGAGACTACTTCTGAATGATCCCAAAAGCAAAACCTACATGTCACTTTCTTTCATAGTGAACAGTTTATTTCCCCTTAGATTTTTTTTTAGTCTGTCCACTGTTTTGTGCTTTGTCTTTAAGCAAGTGCTGAGGATAACTGTGCCCACCCTCTTCAAACATCCCTTAGGTAGGATGACAAGCTGAATGCTTATTACCGGGGGCCTTTACCATTTACAATTATTGCTTTTTCATACCCATTTCATTTCAACTAAAAGAGCTTAAAGCACTTGAGAACTATAAAAAGAGTCACTAACTACGCAATTAGAAATAAATTTGTATTCTTAATAGCATACCACCCACAGCTGAAGAACATCTCTTCCTTCCATACCTAGATTACAAGCCAGTATCTTCCTCCTGAAAGATCTGTTAAATACCTGTTTAACCACACTATCAAAACATTGCAATTAAGGTAAGAAACAGATCATATGCAAGTTCAACATCAACTTTTTTTCTACTTTAGAAAAAGCAAGAACACACACAAAAATCTGCAACCAAGCTTTACTCCTACACAAGCTAATGATTTGCTATTCACTTGGTGAAACAATACTGTGATTGCCCCTGAACTGAAATATGCAGGTACAGCAAGGAGGACATGTTTTACTCTTTGTTTATTCTCTGGACTTCACATGCATATTCACTGACAGACCATAACTAAAGCTAGGCTATAGGATTTTCATCTAACTGACTAAATAATATTTCAGCTGAAACAACATAAGGTTATCTTCTAAATGGTCATTATTTTCTAAAAGATTAATAATGCAGGCTGCTAATAAAGCAACAAAAGCACTTCTGTGTTAATTTATACCTCCTGAAAATGTAGTAAAATATTGGCCATTAACAGTTTTAGAGAGGAAAATGGGGACAGTATCATCTGCAAAGGAAAGAAATAAAAAGGGAATATGATGGAACAATTTAATTACTAATATCAGGTTTTCATGGTCACTCTTTCTAGCTCTGCCTTGTGCATCAAAAAAGGCAAGAGTGACCTTTGTGGAGGCAGCTAAGATCCTAAAGACAAGGGAAGCGTGAGGTCCAAAACTGAAAGAAAAAGAGAAGAATGCAGTAAGGGAGGAAAATAAGAAAAACAAGCACAAACCACAACAACCAGAGAGAGGCTTCTGCACTTTCAATCCCAGTATAATTTTAAAAACTGTTTTTAAGACTAGCAAGATCTGTTTCGCTCTGCAACTGAGGGGCATCACTTTGATTTCTTACAGAACTTCTGACTTTTGTAAATTCTGCATTATCTCTACAAAAAACTAAAAGTTTTATCTGCAAAGATTCTATCATAATGTCAGAGGTAGTTATTGCTAAAGACATTTAAATTAAACCCGCTGAATCAGACAGCACTGACTGGTGACAATGCTGAAGAATGTACACAGCTCGCCCCACCCTGCCCGAGACATGGCTAGAACCAATCACACCTGAGGCAACATATAGAAAACACAAGTATTTGGGGATTTTATTTTTCAAAAGTTTGATGATCCTTAATTTTTCCATTTTATTCTCTTTTCCCCTCACTATTATTGCTTTCTTTTTAAACATCTGCCTCAGAATGTCACAGAAGTGGGGAAAGGGGTCAGCTAATTACACCAGTACTTTTCTTATTACTTAGTCTTCTTATTCGCACCCAAGTTGATTAAATCTGAACTGAATATGTGAAGTACTGAGATCTAGAAGACCTGCCAGCTCATCCTACTTCTCATATACCCCACAAGGAAAAAAGCTTATGCGGTTCTCCAGTACCATAACTATGGGATAATGTTCAGCAGAAAACACTTCTATTTTTGCATATATATGATCTGGTTTACAAGTCCAAGTTGGCAACCTGTCAAATTACCTATTGCAATTACCTGCCAAACACTCCTCCTTCCAGGGTTCTTGCAGGCTATAATCATACCATCAGCAGTATTGCTACTACTACTACTACTACTGCTGCTGCTGTTATTTGCGGTTTTGCTACATATTCTAGGCAGCTGCTGCCCTGCACTCTTCTCAGCAGTCTTAAATTCCTGTGAAATCCATGACTTAACTTCAGAACAAAGTTATGCTAGCTCGGAAAAGGAAACATGTGCATACAAATAGTTAAGGGATACAAAACGGGAGAACAGCAGAAATATGTTTATTAGTTCTTCCAGCAGCAAATCAGAAGCATTTCAGCCCTTCTAGTAATCCTTAGATCAGAGTGCTCAAGAGAGGCATGTAGTACTTTTGCTGTATTTTCTTTTTCAGCAGAATGCCTTAGTTGCTCATGTATATTTAGTCATCCTAATTAATTTGTTTTCCTCCAAGGCAAGGAAATTTCTAAGGCAGAACTGATACAGAAGCAGACTGTCAGGAGCCAAAACAAGATCTCCTGATATTCAGGTAACATGCCCCCAAAAGTCCCCTGTGAATCCATACAATAGCAGCACTGCTCAAATACAGGCTATGTGGTGCTACAGAGGTGTAGCCAACTGGAGCAACCTGGGGAGAACAAGACCTTGCCATGAAAGCATTTGTTCTCCAGGCAGTTTTCTCCACCAGCTGCTTCTGGTGGAGGTTCTTCACGGCTTCTTTCATTTGTTTGCCTCTGCAGACCAAATGAATTTACATGAAGGCAATTTACACGTGTGTGTTCGTGTATATGGCACTGATTTTACCAGTATTTTGCTGATAAAATGTAGGCAAGGTTAGGAACACAATTTTAAAAGCAATAGTGAAATTGCCTGGGAAATGCACCTTTCAAGAGCAATCCCACACGTCCTCCACCCCTAGTTTTAAGAGGGCAACAGCTAGATTTTATGTACTGCTTAGAAACAGATGTCTGATAGAGTTGCTGTCACTGTTACTTTGAAGAAATGCAAAATGCTCTCAACTATGTAACTCCAGTTCTCTATTTGTAGCAAAAATAATGAATGACATGATTGCTAAAAGAGCGTTCAGACTCTCAGGCATTGCCAAACCTTTGGCATGAAATCTCTCTTGGGTAAGGTAACCACTGGTTGGAATTAAGCCAAACCATCCTTTAAATCCTTTTGCTTCTCAAGTTGATTAAAACTGTAACTGAATCCTTTAATACCAGCATAAGTCAAATGGATGGTCTGTTGGTCTTGCTAATTAGCAACAATAAAAAATAATTAGCTTGAGAATGCTCAGGTCATAACTCCCAGTCCCTTCAGCCTCAGCATCGCACCATCAAAACCAAGTTGTTTGGGCTTCAAGGAGCTCACTCTGAGCCTGCTCAAGTGTGACTAGCTCCAGGGGATTTATGCCATTGGCTCTGGAAAGGCTCATTTGGTTTGAATTCTGCCTAATTCAGCTATGGCAAGAGAGCCACAAGACTGAAGTTTGCTGGAGTCGTCACTGAAAGTTCTCACAAAAGTCCTCAAAAACAATAATGACAAATTAAAAGCTTTGCCAACACATGAAGAAGCTAATGTTTTATAGCTTTCGTAGCACCTTCATTTAATCATAGAATCATTAGGTTGGAAAAGACCTCCAAGATCATCTAGTCCAACTGTCCCTCTACCACCTATATTACTAACTAAACCATGTCCACAAGTACCTCATCCAACCTTTCCTTGAGCACCCCGAGTTATGGTGACCCCACCATCTCCCTGGGCAACCACTTTCCAATGCCTGACCACTCTGAGAAGAAATGTCTCCTAATTTCTAACCTGAACCTCCCCTGGTACAACTTGCAGCCATTCCCTCTTGTCCTATCACTACTTATCTGCAAGAAGAGGCTGCCCCCAGCTCACCACAGCCTCCTTTCAGGTGGTTGTAGAGAGCAATAAGGTCTCCCCTGAGCCTCCTCTTCTAGAGGCTAAAGAGTCCCAGTTCCCTCAACTGCTCCTCATAAGACTTGTGTTCCAAACCCTTCACCAGCTTTGTTGCCCTTCTCTGGACATGCTCCAGTGCCTTGGTGTTTCTTGTAGAAAAGGGCCCAAGACTGAACACAGTATTGGAGGTGCAGCCTCACCAGAGCTGAGTACAGGGGAATGATCACCTTCCTGGTCCTGCTGGCTATGCTAATATTACCCTTCATCACTTTTCTCGAACCAAACAGGTACAAGGATAAGTTAGATTGAGTTAATTTAGTCTTTCACTACTTACAAAATGCATGGAAAATATATCTAATACAGCTGACAGCAGTATTAAATGACAACAATTTTGAAACAATAAACTTGATGGGTATAATAGAGGCTATGGCAAAATGTTGTCTTCTGTAGAGCATGTTGATTAGAAAACTGAAGGATATTAGGGAACTTCACTCAGACTGGGATTTACAGATATGTCTGGGTAGTCGCTGGAATAATAAAACATAAAATGGCAGATAAGCAGCTCTGCTCAACCCACTGCCCTCGAATCCCCCTGCACAAAAACAGAGAGACAAAAAACTCTTCAATACCCCTAAAACTGCAGAAGCTGGCAAGCAGGTACCATTTCCCTCCAGCAACAGGCAAAGAATTATAACACAAGCAGAGTGTTTCCTGAGGTACTTTACCACATCTTAGATTTTAAGAGCTCTAGCAGGACTTTGGATACACAAAGTGTGGGCCCTGGGGACACTGACAATTACAACTGTTTGGAACAGATGCAATGGCAAACTCCTCTTAAGCTCTACAACAATGCAGTGCTTGCACAGGTAAATCCTTGACTGCTGCCATACAAAATGAATTTTTAAAACACCACAATCGTTGTTAAACACCTATAGTGCATTTCTAAGTGGACATCCCAAAATAAGTCCTTGCCCTGAGTTCCATCCCACTGAGCGGCTCCAAAAGATTCTCCCTCCTGTCACGGCTGTTCTTTCTCCTTCTGACTGACACAGTCCCAGGGAGCTCTGTCCTCAAGTCTCCCCTTTTCTGCAACCTCTTCCCTACCGCTCAGCAGCCTCCTAAAACCATGCTGCTTTAATTATCATCTCTGTGCGGATGAGTCACAGATCTCTCGTCCCTTCTGTTCACATTCGCAGCTCAGAATCTCCTTCTGGATATTTGCCACCAGCCCTTACGCAGTATGCTGAAAAGCTGAAATCACGTTTCTTCCCAAACCCTCCCCGCTCCCCACTTCTCCCCCTATCTCCGTCAACAACTCCACCACCTTATGTCCCACAAGCTCACAACCTGGGTGCCATTTTCAACTCCTCTGCACCTCCCACACAAATCCTGTCGATTTTCTTCCCACTGCCATTCAGAAATATTTGCTTTCTTTCTCACTTATGCTACAATTATTCAATCCCTGCAGTTTCTTGACACTGGGTCTGTGGCATCCTCACTCTATTATTATTCCCTGCCCTTCCACGCTGGAGCCAGAGCTCATCTGTATCTGCAGCAACCCACTCTGTCCTCCCCCATCGGAAACTTGCGTAAGAACTGATGGAGATGAGAGAAAAGAGAATGGTGAGCACACACTATCTGAGATATGAAGGGAAGAGGGGAAAAAAAAATCTCTATTGTGAAAAATATAATACAAGCTATTAAATAAACTCTACAGAAAAGGACATTTCCTATGCAACCTACACAAGTGCTCCCAAAAGTCTAGAGCCTTTCCCTGAATACTTAATCAACCTGCAGTTCCCTAAGTTCATAAGCCTGGTGTACAAACTATTAGCAATTACCCAGCTTACTGAGTACAAAGAATTGCCTTAATTTTATTTAAACAATCTGCGTGGAGTGGCACCCATCACCATAGTAACAGAATACTTCATGTAAAAATTTAACACAAACTTATATAAATCACCCACAGATCAAGCAACTGCTGGGAAAAATTGCTTGCTGGATTAAGGGAGATGCAATGTGTTCACTAAGCTCTTTCCTTCTATCTTTCCAAACTCATTTGCTATTTCCAATTATTTCTACCCTCCTTTCTGTAAAAGACATCATCTTGCTTTCCTTTGGGATCTGGTCACATATTAGTTCTTAATTTGCATACAGAGAGTAATGCTTCTTCCTGCTATGCTGTTTCTAAAATGAGCTGGTATACCATTAGGTCAGAAACCATAGCAAGTATTTTAGCACCAACTAAAATCACACTGATACTTGCCCATATATCCTGCTAGAATCCAAGTGCTTACATGGTCTAAATTGAATTTCAGCTCTTTGGGTGATTTCTGTACGCAGTGATGTTCTCAGCGGGTAAAAATAAAATCCACTGAAACTATCAACAGATGAGAGGATGGAAATGAGGCCAAAATGTTCCTATCCAAAGGAGACAAGAAGTCAAACCACCCTTCTTTTCCACACCTCTAATTCAGAAAAATAAGTGTCATGCATTCAAAATGAAATCTTTTTTTACTGACATGCAAAACAGAGTTGGCAGCGTGATATGTTGTGTGGTTCTTCAGTTTTCAATGTCACTTCTGAGACCACTTGGAGATAAGTAAATTCTTAATTTTTCACTCCTGCTTTTCCTCTAGTACTGTCATGAAAAAAAAATTCTGGTTTATAAAACACAATTGCAACAAAACATTTCATGTTTCATATAGCGCCTAGGTGGTTATTCTGCCAACAGATGAAATAAAATTAATCGAACCTGAGAAAAAGTAATGATATTAAGGTTGATGGCATTTCAGGCTCAGCTACTACTTGGTTTCATAATGGATCATCTGAAATTCTTGATGCATTTTTAATGGGTTTAAGCAAACAAACACACACGTTCCTCATACAATGAAATAAAGATTGATGCTAGACTTTTTCACGCCCAAGGCTTCTGCTAGCTACCTAGCAACACATAGCTTCTGTAATTCACTATACCCAAGTGAAATATAGCTTAGTTGCACCTGGTTACAGAGAGTGAACCATCTCTGGAAAGGGAAATTAGTTTCCAGAGTCAAAGAAATGCAGAGACTTAGTGTTCACTTCTACTGATACAACCTGATCTTAATCCATCATTACTAAGGATTAAACTTAGTATTTATAAAGGATTCCACAGGAAACATAGCATATCTTCTGCCTGCCTCAGTACAACTGGGAAATGATGCCACTCGACATGCACTGACACAGTGCCCACAACAATCAGTCTAAGAAAAAAAGGTTTTGTTAAAAGGAAACATGACACAATAAACACATTTTCCCCCTTCATCTACACTTTATCTCAGTTTCCACCAACTTTCTGCCCCTTTCGGCAAGTGCTTCCATGAGTGAATGAATTAGCTCAACACTCCCTGACTCTTCCACTGTCACCTTGACCCACTCAGGCTCCATCTCTTGGAAAAATTTAACAGTTCCACTGGTTTACAAGCATATGTCCCATCAAAAAAGACTACTCCTTTTCCCACAAATTATTCTGTTTTGTGTTTCATTTTTCCCCATGTTCAGAGACTGTCAATCATTAATCTGGAAGAAAAACAACCAAACATAAAACCAAGCAATCCACCACCAACCCATTTTTGCTTTCTGATCACAAACTTCTTACGTACTCAGCATCTTTTGAATTTGGGGTCTTTTTTTTACTTTCTTCTTCCATCCATGAGGGAAAGTAACTACCTTCTCTAAGAATGGGAAAGAAAACACGGCTAAGAAATTCACAGGACTTTACAGGATGGGTTTTTATTAAGAGCATGCAGTGGCTTCATAAGCTTCTTTAAAAATGTCACATCATACATCACAGACTACACAAGTTACCTCTTTACAGAATATATCTCAATGGCAACTAATGAGGCATCAAATTATTTCTAGTAGTGGTTCATATCCATAGACTATTAGTGACGCTTTAACCTTAGAGCTATTCCATGCCTAATCCCATTTCAAAAAGAACTTCAAAACTTAAATCAAAAGAAAACAATATATCTAGAAGTGAGCCATTTCAAAGGGGAAAAAAAGCTATAATAAAACAGCAGAAATAAACTATCAGAATCGGAAAACAAAAAAGCATCTTTGTTAAGCACCCTAGGCACTTTTTACATTACATTAAATTAAATCTGAAATTTTCCATAAAATACCACTATAGAGAAATAAGCTACTCTACTATGAAAAAAGCATTGCTAAAGAGCATAAATTGAAACTACTTTGACATAGCTTCTTGTAAACAACGGTTTCATATTTCCAACAGTCCTTTAAATTCTGTTTTACCTTATACATTATACATTGACTTTTAAATGTGAAGAAAATAATGGGATAATACGTCTCCTGAAACACCACTACTCCTGAGCGTGCTTTGAACCTCATGCAACAGAAAACCTTGTGTAAGCACAGTACTTGAAGGATACAAGGAGAGTCTGTAATTCTGCCAGTGCTACTTGCAATGAGTTCCAACATTCATATATATATATATATATATATATCTCTATATATATCTCTATATCTCCAGGACCATTTGGGTTCCACATACTATAGGCAGATATTGCCAGGGTATTGTTTGCTGGGAGGTGCACTTTTTTGTTCTGTTTCTGAAAATTCACCACACCTATTTAGCTACAGAACTGTACACCTACACCCCTGCTTACACCCCCACCCCTCCTTCAGAAGTGTGGCATTTTGTATAAACCGTGCACTATGTGTATACATATATATATAAAATTCCAAGAACGCTGTCTCCTCACCATTAAAGTATTTGTATTGAAAATAAGCAGGGGGAGGGGAGAGCCCACAGTAGGCTAACAAAGATTTTCTTGCAAGCGTTTGATAAGAAAGTTAGGGTGGAATGAATAATGTTGAAAATTTAAATTAAACACTTGAAAATTTAATACATAACTGTTTCCATCAAACACATATTGCTTTGAAAATCCCAACAATCTGGAAGCCCAAAGCAGCTTTAATGAGGATCCAATAAAACATTCACACCCCTAAACTATTAAAGCCAGTTTATTAGCTAAAGATACCAGAGGTAATTAGCTACTCACTATGACCTAAAATTCAAATTTTAAAGTTATATTTAGTGAGTCCTTTAAGTCCTTGACAACTAGGACTTAACAACAAAGGTGAGGAATTGTGACAAAAAGTTATATGAGGGATACTTTTTAACAACCGTACTAAGGATATTAATTATTATTCTCTATTGATGCATTTGATATTTTCCTAACAAAATGAGTAGAACCATTTTGCATTATTATTTGTGTTCTGAGTCAGGACAAGTGGCTAAGAAAGTGAATTCCTTTTTTATCCTTTAAACCAGAAAGAAGCCTACATTTAAAATTTCTCAGTGACATTTGATATTTGAAACGTTTGTCACTAAGTTACAGCCACTGGATTATGCAACATGAGATGTCGTACACAGTTAGTGCATTGCTCAAGAAATAATTTGTGATCTTTTCCTGTATCTTTTGTCTGAAAAATAGCAATGACTAGAAGCCCAGCTGGGGCATGGACTGTACAGACGCTTAGTTTTTCAAGTCTGAAACACCTTTATAATGGGAATAAGCTCCAAACCACTCAGCTGAGGCAGTCAGTGCACAGGGCACTTCGGTGTGCGCTCTGTAGTAGGGCTTTTAGCTGAAAACCCCAGGTGCCTTCATGTCCAGACAGAGTTTTTGAAAATGGTTGTCTTGGTCCTTCCTAGCTATCTTCCACCCAGGACAACTCCTCCCAAACTGCATCACTCAGGTTCAAACCCCTTGTCATCAAAATTCAGGGTTTACAGGTTTGTTGCTGTGAGATCGATGATGTCTGAAGTATGTTCTGTGGCAACAGTGCAGGCCAGATGCATGTCAGCCAACTGACTGTTCACCGTCTCCACCCCTGTTACACAGAACTGTTTGCACCCCATAGTCCCTCTCCAAAAAGGTGCTTAGGCAGAGAAGTAATTGCAGCAAAGCTTTTATAAAGGTGTATTTACAGGCCTACAGCTATGCTTCTGCTGGAGCATCTTGCTAAGTAAATCCCAGAAGACATTAAAGCTGTGAGATAAACATCAGTGGTTTTAAAGCTAAATAAACACAGCAAATCATTGTGAAAGCTGATTAAGGAAAGTAAAAAACATGTGATGAGTGCTACTAATGATCACTCCTAAACAGCAGCAATAAGAACTACAGTGTTCAGCTGCGAAGTTTTGTTTAAAAGCCTGATAGTTTAAAAAATCGATACAAAATTAGACTTTTCAGATATTTCCAGGGTTTTAATTCTAAAGAAGAAAGCTTCTTTAGTGAAACCTTTAATGGGTTCCTAAGGAATAAGAGCACTGAGAATGATAATAAAAGCTAACTACAGTTTGCCTAAGGAAACAACAAATCTTCTATTCCTTACAGTTATCATTGTAGCTACCTTTCTAAAACAAAACAAGCACACTTAAAAGGTCCAGTTCCTGGCACCCTCTGAAGCTGAGTACTCCAACTAAGAAAGTCAACAGCATTACTTTCATGAACGCCATGAAGAGAAGGAGTTGCTGGTGTTCTTCCTTATACACGTTTCTGACGGTAACAATTTGGCCAACACGAATCTAAATTCATGAATGAACCAAAAAGTAAAAAAGCACAACCCAAACCAATCTCTCACACACCCCCCTCAAGCTGGATACCCATGCCCCTATTTTGTATCAGGCCTATTTTACTTATTGCAGTGTAACAGAGTACAGAGAATGCTCAGCCTCTGATTCCTATGTCAGAGAGTGCAAGGAAATGGGCACAAAAATCACGATAGTCTCATGGATTTGTTTGTTATTTAAATCCATTTCCCCCCCCCCCTCCAGCATTCTGCTGCAAGGGAAGAGTTGATTATCAAAATGAAGCAAGAATGCAAGCCCTGAATTAAATAAGCCATCAGCAAGGAGGATGGTATTACGAGTGAAAACCTGCAGAAAGTGGCTATGAAACAATATCCTAAAATCTTAAAGGGGAAGAAAAAAATCCCTAAGCCAAAATAAAACAGCTGCATAGAAGCAGACGATCAATGTGAATACAAAGCAGGTTGCAACAGCAACTTGCAGCACCTGGCAAACACCCACTGCATGCTGGCCTGTTAGCTGGGTCCTGGGTTACCTGCAGCCTGGAAAAATCAAATGGTTCACACAAAATATGGGCCATTTTAGTCCAGACTGTCTCCAAGTAGGTATTATAACTCCAACTTTTCTAATTCTTTAAAGGTAAAAGTACAGACAACAATAGCTTTTCATGCTTGTAAGAGAGAGCCTTAATCTGTCTTTTTTTTTCCTTCATTACACATTTAGCACTGATAATGTGGGGTAGGGAGGTGTGGGAACCCAACAACACTTAATTCTATGACAAAACACTGACATTACAGTTAGCCTCAAAACATACAAAATTATTTATGCCAACTTAATTTTAGGGTTTTTTCCCTCTACCTCGACTAATTTTTGATTGATAAATCTGAATGTTAGATGTAACTTAAACAAGATAAAACTCCCAGTTTTCAGTCCTGCCAGTGTTCAGTTACTGAGATGAATACCGAAATGGTAAATACTGGAGATGTGTTTTTAAATTGTGTGAATGTCTTAAACCAAAAAGCCAAAGGTACAAGAAAACATGCAGACTGAATAATTTTTAATAAACGATTAAACTTTGTAAAAATCTGCTGTTCGCTACTGTTACAACAGTTGTAACATCTTTTTCACAAACAAAAAGTATCTTTTAAGAAAACTATAAATTATTTTAATGTGAAGTCCTATCAAGTACTTTGCATATGAAAGACAACAGAATCTGAGATAGAAAAAACAACTTAGAAAGGTGATACTGACACATTGGATTTACAGCCTTAAGACAGCAAAATGAGGATTTTCACTGTCTTAGGTGATCATAGCATCACAGACTGGTTTGATTTGGAAGGGACCTCAAAGACCATCTAGTACCAACCCCCTGCCACAGGCAGGGACATCCTCCACTAGCCTAGGTTGCCCAAAGCCCCATCCAACCTGGCCTTGGACACTGCCAGGGAGGGGGCAGCCACAGCTTCTCTGGGCAACCTGTATAATAAAACCTCATATAAAAGCAAAGCTCAGCAAAGACATTTTAAAATGCTACACTGGAATGCATTTGTTTTAAGTAGAGCTCAAACCACATGTGTTTTGGACTAGTAATGGAATTTTTCATTATCATTCTTCTGACTACAGCCCAATTCCATTTCGGAGCATGCTTAAATTTAGACACACAAATGTTCCTTTTGACTTCAAAGTATGAATTCACGTGCTGAACTGCTCTCATTCACACTGAAAAATACACATAGAGAAATATTTACCTACACCACAGCAAACTAGCGGTATCCTGGATAGGTGTGAATTTGTAAGAAAAGGAGCTGATACTGGGCTAGTTGCTTGGAAATACCGTCACAGCTGATATTTTACCCACTTTCTCACTATCAGTGGACACATGAAAATGGATCAGATGGCTCCTCCCCTGAATTAGAAAACTAGATGTGATACACAGCTACATCTGTGGAAATTGACGCCCTCTATTCTTGCTTTTCCCAGACTACCAACCCCTTCCCACAGCTCAACAAGGGCACAACAAGCCATGGGAGGACAAATAAAAACACACATCATGCAAAAGGCAGCCAACAAAACAAAGGCCTGTGTTCTTCTACAGCCACCACCACTGGCACCTCTGTCCCAGTTTGAGGCAGGGGACGGCAAGAAGCTTGGTGGGGAGCACAGAGCAGATGAAGGATGGGACTTGGTCAGGCAGCCCTTGGCCCTTGGGCATGGGAAGCAAACAGGCACCTTTGCTGTGTGGTCTGTGGGGAGGGCATAGCCCATGCTCCATCTCCACAGAAAATCTCCCCACTAAAATTTCCACACCTAATCGAAGGGAAATTATTTTTGTTATTATTATATATATACTATATAATAACATGTTTCTTGAAGGTAGGACATAAAAAACATATAGAAAATATTCTAGCCTTATGATGACATATGTCATCTTAACAGAGGTCTAAGAGATATGAACTGTATGAAAGAGTAGATGACTAAAATCCAACACGTGCACACCTTTTGAACTACACAGTTAACTAAAAATAGTATAGAAATTATAAGCAATCAAATATGCAAATTATAAAGTAGACTTCAGAAATTCATAGTGATGATATTAGACTAGAGAACCCAAGACGAATTACTACTGAGATGTGCAGAAGGAATATACAAGTCAACCTAAGCTAGTATTATGTAACCAGGAAGCAGACTTTTTATAAAGCATTTACTAAGCACAAAGATCTCCTTATTTCTGTTAGACAATAATATAGACAGAGTAACACAAAATTGCATGAAATGGGGATGGCCATTTACAATGTAGGAAAAAATAAATTGCTAGGCAGATGGTCTCGTACCTGTTGTACTATTGTTGTTAGTTCCAGACAGAGCTGTATGACATTATTTCTTGTTACTGAGTAATCTGTGACAGCAGCAAAAGGTGATCTAAAAAATAAGAAGAAAAAAAGTTGAATAGCACTAGCATATGTCCAATTGCTTCACCGGTGCACAATGTGCTTAATACATGTTGTTTCTAGAGATACTAACTTGCAAAGAATACCCAAAATCTATTACTAAAATTGTAAAATACAGGATACATATCCACATAAGATGTTCATCTCTCATTGGTTTTGTACTTTTTAAGCTCCTCTTTAAGAAATTCCATCTATAGAACCATTATTTCTTACAGTCTTTCATCTGGACTTCCTTTACTCCCTCAGAAAAAGCCCACCTTGCTTTCTGCATTTGTTTGGCAATACCTTCATAAGGGCAACCAGAGGCACTGCTTCCACCTGTGATATGAATGGTGTCCAGATGGGAACCAGAGCAGAGAAGCATTTGGCTGATTGAGTGGGATTCTTGGCACCTGATCTAATATCTGGTAAAAGTACTGAAAGGACATGGAATAAAATCTTTATCCAAAGGGGAGAACAGCATTCAGAGCCAGAGATGCATCAACACTTAAAAAGATCAAGGGAGGCTAAACTGGATGCGCAACTTAACTTACACAGACACACACTGTGCTACAATCAGAAGTGAAATGAAAAATGTAATGCAGTATTTAGAGACATCCCCTACATGCATCCTGCACTTTAAAACTTCCTGTCAGAATATTTAAAATGTTTGCCTACCAAGAAGCTCTCTTGTTTCATAGAGGCACTGCTAAAATGTATTTGGTTAGTAAGGCTTTCAGTCATCTGATTTCTGTACTACAAATCTGTGCTAAACTATGAACTCAACTTGGCCTCTTATTTATATACAAGAGGTAGCCAAACACGAGGCAGGACTAGTATTTTCTCCAAGAGGATTCAAGATTTTGACTTCGAGGTTTTGTGGGCATTATTAGCATTGCAAAGACAGCATTTCTCCCTAATGTACTTGCTTTAAATATTTAAAACAAAGAAAGGAGGCAAAGAACCACAAGGATTTTACTGTCATGCAATGTGCCAAGATCTCTAAACAATACTTTAAGTGTGATTGCCTTTAAATTAAAAGCTGGGTGACTAGTCCCTTCTTCAAATGCCTTCTTTCAGCACATCTTAGAGCATACATATTCCTATATATTTTTATATAGCACTGATTGGTATATGCCTTCTTAATTAGAGGCTCAGGACAAGTTTCCAGTATAAAGAACCCTACTAAAGGCATGTCCAAATAATAGCCACACATATAGTTCTACTGGTTCTTAATAGGTTTCTAATTAATTTTTTTTCCATATGCAGAACTAAAAAAAATTTTGTGCAGGAATTGTCCATTAATAAACCCCTGCAAACTTCCCTATCTCCACCTGCTTCTTGTAATGTCCTCTTTCTTCTCCAGGGCTCCCAATTCAGCCCTGATGGTTAATAAGACAGAATGAATTTTAAGGAGCATACTCAAATCTAGAAGTTTTAATTTGATGCAATGCATCATGCAACAACATATACTTCCTGCCTAGGGAGACAGTGCATTCTTTTTAAAATAAAATTACAGAAATTGGAAGCCAGGCAGAGCTTAAGAAACATGAAAGCAACGAGAGAGTAAGGACTCAGCAGATAGCATGTGGGTGAGTTCCAAAAGGTGCCTTACAAAAGCAGCTATTTGACAGAGATGTACAATCACCATTCACAGTCTCAGCTTTATGCATTAAGTGGCAGCAACTGTGCAGTAGGTACACACCACAGCAGGCATACCCATAGACACACGCAGGGTATTACTGCAGTTCAGGAGACATGTGGGTATATTAAAGGACAAAAAGTAACTGAACTGCTTGGTTACAAGCCATAACTGCATTTTAAAAAGTACATTAGCCAAGATGTACAAAAATACCGATATTTTTCCTTTCAAGATTGTAGCTGTACAGGTTCTGAAATCTACCTGAAACCTTGATTTAAAAAGGTCATGTTCATTTATGAACTCACTTTTATTAAAGATGAGTGGAATCAAGCCAGCAAATGATATTATTTTACTTTAAGTGCGGATGTTAATACAATTTGATCCTCAAATTACACAACTGGAATCTATTTGACATTTCAAAGCCTCCAGCATTTCTCTCAACAAAATAGCATGGTAGGCTTTGGCTTCTAATACAGCATCATCTTCCCTCATACTTTTACAATTTTGTTTAGTTTCACAGTTCATGAGGAAAATAATGGCATTATCATCATTGCTCTTAGTGAAGACCATTAGAAATGCCCTTAATAAACTTTGCTGACATTAAACAGGCAAAGTGACTGAGACACTACTCATTTTTGTTACATTGAAGTTTACACAGTGAAGATTTACTGAAAACAGCATGTGAAGCAGGCAGTAAGTGTGCCAGGAGGGAGAAGACTACTAAAAATCAATAACTAATATGTAATATTTAGAAAGCTCTTCACAACTTGGAAGGATAAGGAGACAGGTCTGTATTATATGGACATTGGTCCTGCAGAAAACAGAAGGGATGTTTGAGCTGCTTCCTCTGTGGGTCTCTGTAGCTTATAAACTACCTACCTCACATCAGTTTCTGCCCGTGTCTCTCTGCCCAAACTTCCATTTCCTCCTTCTCCCCAGTTCAGACCACTTCTCTTGAGGCAATCTACAGGCACAACTATACAGCCACGACTGCACAAGCAGCTGGGGAAATGGTAAGGGCAAAATTCTCTTTAAATATTTACTGCCGAAGAAAAGCTATTTTGATATCACATCCCATGGTTCAATTTCAACAGTGAAAGTCCAGTAAGAAAGTATAACAACATGTCAGTAATTTCAAACAAAATATCAACAGAAATTTCACTGTAGGATCACTGATTGGATTTCATAAAAGACACAATCTGGATTTCATAAAACACCAATCTGACAAAAGCACTCTTTGTTAATGATATATCCACTGGTTGTAATTTTAATGCAGCATGACTTGCAACAGATGAAAAAGTATGTATAACTGCAAATAAAGCCTACAAACATGTCAGCTTTTCAACTGGCTGCTGAAACACTCCCCTTCTCAAGGCATCAGAAGCACACCAAGTAAAAGGAATTAACTCCTCATTTAATTTGATCACTTCTCTCTACTTTAAAAAAAACCTATTTCCTTATCTTGGTTGAGCTATTTCTTTCAACTTCCAATTTCTACTCTTTTCTTTCAAAGCCACACCTTCCACAGTCCCTTGGACCTTCCAGTGTCAGGTACCTCCTATGGCTCTGGTAAAGCAAAGCCCCTGAGAACAACTGCAATTTTGAACGTATGTGCTGCCCAATTCAGTGCTCTTTAAGTTAAAAGAAGAACTAAAGAACTGCCTTGGACTGAGGCCAAATGTTGCCCCACTTCCTGCTGTGACGTTGACCTCAGTGCTCCATTGTCTCACCTCTCTCCCACTCACTTCCAAGACCTTTTTGCACACAGATTTCCCTATTTGCAGAACCTTTTTTTACTCAGTTTCTCTCTTAATTCCTTTGTTGTTCTTTCAAAATGTCCCTGAGATTTTCTTTCTTTGCAACACCCACAGTGAAACACACCTGTAGCTCCACAGCCCACCTAACCAACAACATGCCCTTTCCATTCCTTTCCTCTTCCAGACCCCTGCTGGATTCTCCTTTCTATTCTTTGTTTCCCCTTCTGTCCCTCATATTTTAAGGAAAGGAGACTTTGGCAAATACATCAATGCTTCTGCACATATGTGCAGGGTGGTTTTGCCCTTGTTCTCACCTTTTCTTCTGCCTCTTCCTTTCCAACATTTAAAGCAATTAGCCACTTTCAAACCACTTTCAGAACTGGGGGCTGCGAGGGGGGTAGTAGGTTACAAGGATAATTAAGTTAATACATGTTTTGTGATGATTCATGGAGCTGGAAAAGTGGGAGCCTTTTCTAATTTTTCCACTGTGCAAACCCACATTGTGAGCCTGCACCTTATTAGGCACCACAGATTCCAGTGAGATGAAAAGTTTCTAAATACCTCATTCATAGGCAAAAAAAAACCAAAACCGAAAAACACCCCTGGTACTTTTTTTTTTTTTTTTAATTTTTAAGTGAAGTAACTTCAGGACCCTAACCTGTAGGAAAATGGTTTCCCTAACACCAGGTATGACAGAGCTAGTAGTACTTTCCACATTTTTTAAACCAGTGTTTGAAATAAACAAATTCATGTTTTGGAGCTGTTTTATTATTTATACATCTCTGTTGTGGTTTAACCCAGTGAGCAGTTAAAACAACCACACAGCCATTCACTCCCTCACTTCCCTCAGTGGGATGGAGGAGAGAATCAAAAAGAAGTAAAATTTGTGGGTTGAGATGCTGCTGATGATTATGTTTTAGATATTATAATAATAATAATCATCATCATCAAGTGATGCACAGCACAATTGCACCCACTGACTGATGCCCAGCTAGTTCCAGATCTGTGGCTCTCTTCAGCCAACTCCTCTACACATTACATACTGAGCATGATGTCATATGACACGGAATATCCCTTTGGCCTGATCCACCTAATGTTCCTCCATGGCCTGTCTCTTGGGTACAAGGGCATCTATGTGATGTACTTCTACACCCAACTTCTCCAGCCAGGCAGTAATATCTTGCCATAATTCAGCAGCCCAGATGGTTTTCATCTGTGCTGCCAGTTGCTCTGTTTCCATTGCTGTAACCACCCCACAGTGCGTTGGCCACTATCCATGAGTCAGTACAGACGTAGAGCATTGGCCATCTTTCTCTTTTGGCAGCGTCCAGAGCTAATTGGGTGCTTTCACCTCTGCAAACTGGTTCAATTCACCTTTTCCTTCAGCAGCTTCTGTGACTAACCATGTAGGACTCCATATGGTGTCTTTCCACCTCCAATGCTTTCCCAAAATATGACAAGACCAGCAGTGAACATTGCTTCTCATTTTCTGGAAGTTCATTATACAGTGGGGCCTCTTCAAGCACACATCACTTCATCCTCTGGTGATATTCCAAAATCTTTCTTTCTGGCCAGTCTGTGATCACTACCAGGATTCCTGAGCAATTAGGGATTCCTGTTCGAGCCCACTGCATGACCACTGGGCAGCACTTACTCCACATAGCACCAGTTGTGTGATGTGTAGATGGGACCCTCCCTTTGAAGATCTAGTCCAGTGTCAGCAGTCAGGGTGCCGGGAGGAGCTGTCCTACAGTACCAATCACCGGCAAAGCAGCTTGAGCCCCTTCATATGCTGACAAAACCCTATTTTCAGCTAGAGTTTAGTGGGCCTTGGATTCTCCGTATTCCTGACTCCAAAACCGCAGGGGTCTGCCTCGAGTTTCCCCTGGTGCTTTCTGCCAGAGGTAGACTCCAGGTAGGGCCATTCTCCCTGGCTGCGGTGTAGAGCACGTATTGAACACCTGGCCTGCCCAGACTGGCCCAAGGCCTATTGCATAGACTCTTTTCTGTTTGATTTGTTAAAAGGCTTGTCACTGCTCTGGGCCCCATTCAAAATCATTCTTCTTTCAGTTCACTAGACAGAGAGGCTGTAATTTGGACTATGTAACCCACAATGCCTAAGAAAGCTTGTGTTCCCTTTCTGTTGGTCAGTAGAGACATAGCTGCTATTTTGTTGATCACATTCATTGGGATGGGATGATGTCCATCTTGCCATTTTATTCCTAAAAACTGAATCTCCTGTGCAGGTCCCTGGACCTTACTTTTTTTTATGGCAAAACTGGCTTTCAGAAGGTTTTGGACTAGTTTCTTCACTTTCTCAAAAACTTCTTCTGCTGTGTTGCCTCATATGATGATGTCATCAATGTATTGTAAGTGCTCCAGAGCCTCACCCTGTTCTA
Organism: Porphyrio hochstetteri; assembly: GCA_020800305.1. Classification (NCBI taxonomy): domain Eukaryota; kingdom Metazoa; phylum Chordata; class Aves; order Gruiformes; family Rallidae; genus Porphyrio; species Porphyrio hochstetteri. Next base: position 133,622,961 of record CM036905.1, read on the forward strand.
GTGCAGTCTGGATTAGTCCATGGCAAATGCTGGCACTGTGCATGCACCCCTGGGGCAGTTGATTCAAGGTGTACTGGACGCTCCTCCAAGTGAAAGCAAACTGTGGCCTGCACTCTGTTGCCAAAGGGACTGAGAAAAATGCATCAGCAGTATCAGTTGTGGCATACCACTTGGCTGCCTTTGACTCCAGTTCACATTGAAGTTCCAGCCTCTCTGGCACCGCAGCACTCAGCAGCGGCCTGACTTCATCCAGGCCACAACAGTCTACTCTTAGTCTCCGCTCTCCATTAGACTTTCACACTGGCCATATTGAACTGTTAAAGGGTGATCAAGTCTTGCTGATCACTTCCTGGCTCCACAGTTGGTGAATCAGTTTATGGATGGGAATCAGGCGTTCTTGGTTGCTGTGGTATTACTGCCAGTGCACTACTGTGGTGGCAATTGGCACCTGTTGTTCTTCGACTCCGAGCAACCCCACAACAGAAGGGTCCTCTGAGAGACTGGGAAAAGTAGACAGCTGTTCAATTTCCTCTGATTCCAAGGCAGGTATGCTAAAAGCTCATCAGTACCTTTTTGGGTCTTTGAGAGGGTCTTCTCCTAACGCAAATTACACCAAGGATGAACATGATACTGTCCTTACCCTATAAGGAACAGTAACAGGCAAGCGGGGCCTGTGGAGGCAGAGCGCCTTTTTGCTAAAATTCTATCCATAATTTTTAATATTTTTTTCCAAATATTTAACCATTTCATTTGAGTCTTGCAGTTGTTCAGGAGTGAGATTAGAGAGGATTGGAGGTGAGACGTTCTCTAGATACCTGCTCATATTCTCCCACCTGACTATCCAGCCTTGGGGCATACCTCTGGGTGGCATTCTTGAATAGTTGTTTAACCCTAAAAAAGACCTGAAATACATTCAGGAAGCACAGCAATAGGAACATCCTGATTTAAACATCTCAATGATATTCAAATTGCTAAAGACCTATTGTAAATACCCTGGAGAAGGGGAAGGTGAAGGAACAAGGGGAAAGTGTCCTCCCTTGTGTTCCCCATAGACTGGCTTTCCAAAGAGAAAAGGTAAAGAGTATAATTATTAATTGTTTTTGTGAGATGGATCCCAAAGTATGGAGATGACAGGAATGCCAACTACAAATGCCAGATTTCTTTCATAAATAGGAATTTTATCATATCATAACCCAGTGTTACACAGTACAACACAATGGTAACGTTGATCCATCTTGCAGCGATGATAAACAGCCCCACAGGAAACATATACATCGAGCTAGACATTAGGCATCACAGCCCTGAGAACAGATAATACAACATTGTGATCAGTGACTATTAAACTAATATAATGGATGCTTATAACAAATCTGCTTTAATGCACTCTGGTAGGATTTGTCTTTATCTCAAATGCTTCAAGCCTCACATTTAGCACCAAAAGGACTGTTGTGGTTTAACCCAGTGGGCAGCTAAAACAACCAGCGAGCCGTTCATTCACTCCCTCCCCCACAGTGGGATGGAGGAGGGAATCAAAAAACAGTAAATTTGTGGGTTGAAACAAAGGCAGTTTAATAGGACAGAAAAGGAAGATAATGATAATAATAATGATAATAAAACTAATAGAAGAATATATAAAACAAGTAATGCACAGCATAACTGCTCACCAGGCACTGAATGATACTAAGCTAGTCCCTGAGCTCTCTTCAGCCAACTCCTCCAGAATTTATATACTGAGCATGTTGTCATATGACATGGAACATCCTTTTGGCCAGTTTGGGTCAGCTATCTCATCAGTGTCCCCTCCCAGCTTCTAGAACACCTCCTGCAGAAGGCTCATGTCTCCTTGCTGGTGGGGTCTGGGAAGCTGAAAAGTCCTTGACTTAATTGTAAACACTGCTTAGCAAGAACTAAAACACCAGGGCATTAACAGCACTTATTTTCATACTAAATTCAAACCACAGCACTACACAAGCTACTAGGAAGAAAATTACCTCTGTCCCAGCTGAAACCAGGACCAGGTAATGCAGGCTGTAACATATACACATGTATGTATATATTTTTATGAATTGAGACCTAATTAAAATCTTTAGCACTATCAGCATCTTTCAAAACAACAAAAAAAAAATTATCTAACATTAATTAATAAAGCCACATTGAAGGATTGGTAGAAAAGCTAGCTACACCAACATAGCACAGCTAATCCCCTTACAGAATTAAGAAATAAAGAATTCAACAGCTACTAATACTCATAACTGCTGAGTGCACGTGAAGGAAAATCCTTCCCAAACAATTAAAAAAAAGATTCTTGTGAAAGAGATGCATACACTCAGTAATTCTACATTATCAACATTTTCACCCTCTTACGCTTCAGCCTCCTCCTCTCTCTCCTTCACATAACATTCAGTTGGGGAAAATTAGGTATAGAAAAAACGATTTCACTTTAAATTAAAGTTGTGTTTTGGTCAAATACAGACTGCTGTTAGGAAAAGCATTTTTGTAAAATAAAAGTTAATCATATATTGCTACTAGTTGTAGTGCTAAGCTATTTTATAAAAATAGACAACTGAGGGGTTTTAAACCAATAGCAAGCACACTTACATTAGCATCCTAACTAGGGAAAACATCCTCAGAGCAGTTTGATTAAACTTAATAGTCCAAAATCTTTTAAATAGAGAGGCAACCAAATCAGTAATGCAACTCAGTCTTCAAAAGTAACCAAACAAGCTTAAATAAAAACCCGAATGTACAGTATGTTGCCTATGTATTTGTGCCAGATCTGGCTAAGATTCATAGTTTCAGGCTTTTATGAAACAAACACTTTATTTGTGTTTTTAATGGAACTGCTTTATGTAGAATCAGGGAGGAATGCAGTAAAATTCACACTGGATAAAGGAATTCTTTAAGTGAGTGCTCTGTTAAACATTTACAGCTGTTCCAGCAGCACAATGGGGGTAAGGCCCATAAGCATTCTTAGGCAGCACTGGCAGGTTTGGCATCCCACCGAAACAGGCATAAAGGGAAATGCATAAAGGAAACACAAGATTCGGGAGCTTAAGACTGAAAGCCAATTGATAGAAAACGCGTTATTTGTGTGGTGAGTAAAGAATTGCCGAACTCCTTTTGTTTCTTTTTGTTTGGGGTTTTCATTTGTTTCCCATCACCGCCTTGCGTGCAAATCAGACCTACCCTGTCAGGACAAGAGAAACCGAGCACAGCTAACAGGACTGCATGAAGTTTCTCATAAAGGAGACTCCAAAACGCTTTTCTTTGTAAGGAGTTATGGGCTTGCAAACATTCAAGCATAATTTCCCCAATGAATGCTCTCCTCTTTACTTAGCACTACAAAATAGTCACTCCATAAACCTCACAAAGGCTCATTCACCGAAAACAACGAGACAAAGAAATCCAGCTGGACACATTTTACCTACAGTAGAAGAAAACATATGCATTGTGTGTGTCACGGTGGTGAAAAGAGGGAGATCCATTTTTGAGTGGGAAATGTGTTCTGCTGCTGTTGTGCTTTCATACAAAGCAGGCTTAAAGGGGGTGCTGAAGCTCAACACCTAGATCTGTTCATACATAAACAAGAGTGTTTACATCACTGTGGGCATCACTTCTCTGGAGACCACAGAGCATCACCAAAAAAAATTTACACAGCCCACAGCAAGGCTTGGAGGACCAGTTCTGCTGTCCAGATGTAGCCACTGAAGCATTCAGATGTCCTTAACTTTAGGCACAGGTTTTAACCTTAATTATGCATACATATAAGTGCTTTGCAGAATCTTAGCACATTTAAACCCACAACAAAATGGCTTGCCCATCTAGGGTCAGAGGATTACACCCCACCCCTATAGGAATGGCCCTAAAAGTGGTCACAAACTTGCCAGAAACCCCTTTTACTCTGATATTTCACATTTTATTACTAACTGTCAGGAGTTTGACTCAATATCTTTTGTATGACCAAAAATTTCTATTTACAGTTGGGCTTTTTATGCATCTCCTTGTTCCATTTTGTCCATGTATCATGTATCCAGACAGCAGCGGTAAATTAGTCAGACTGGCGCACATTTGTCAGCCTGCTCGCTTTCCTCTGGCCACAACACTGAAAGTCTGGAATACAAAAACTATCTCCACAAGATCTCTTTGTTCCTACTACTTAGGCTTCAGTGTAACCCACAGCAGCAGTTTTAAGTTTTTTATTTCCAAAAGGGGGATAGTGCTAGGGTGAAAAATTCAGGAGAGTTACTGTGAAAGACATATTGAATCACTGCCCACACAGATGGCTGAGTCAAACATTACACCAAAAAGAAAAAAAATCCAGTGATCCCTGACAAATCCTAATTCAGGACCATTAAAATCTGTGACACAACAGCAGACGCAAAATGTTGTGGCAGTTATCTCAAGGGAAGTTGATTATACTTTCTTAAATTCTTAATTGAAAACCAAACTACTGCATTATCTTGGTTGTGTCTTTAATGAAGACTCAATTAAAGCCCTAAGAACAACCATCCCTTCCTCACTCCTAGTTATCTAAGTCTGTGCATTTATTGTTTATACAGATATTTGCTAAGATTGAAAACATTCTTCTTGATGCTGCACGAGACACACAGTTCAAGGAGCCCTTGCTTCAGGTAACACAGCCTGAGCCCTGCAGGGTAGGCAGGAGCAGGAAGCCCAGAAGCACAACTCAGAAATTCTTCCTGCTTAGTGCAGTCAGCAGAAACTACAGATTTCCAGGGGGTCTGGCTGGCTAAGGCAGAAGGGTGGCGGAGGTGAATGAACACAACGTATCAACCCAAGAGCTACACAGAAGATGGCACCAGCAGGCGCAAGGGATGCAAACAAGCTGTGTGCTGGCAGAGCAAGAGATGAGATGGGAAAAGACTGAGCTTATGAAGCTGCCACCAAATGTCGCCCCTGGTGAGGTCCCCTAAGGAGCCTTCCTCTTCCACAAAGAGCATTACAGTTCATCCCAGTTAAGACTACAATAATGATCTCTACCTCTTAAATCTAGCTGTCCCATGAAAGAAAAACACAAAGGGGGAAAATGGGGCTGTTGAAAGGATGTGTAAAAGATACTTTAGCTCACAAAGCTGTCTTCACTTTGCGGCAGTTTCTGACTCATTAGGAGAGAAAATCAACAGCCAGTGTTGTGCCAAATTCTCATGAAAATACAACCTTCTGTCTGTCTGTCAGATGGTTTGGTAAATTCTGGGAGAAAAACTGCTGGATTTATGTGAGCACCCTTCACTTAGGACTCATCAGAATTTCATAGTACAACCAACAGACAGTAGCAAATTAGTAGTAAAGGAATGAGATGCAAGTACAGGGTAACAGCTGGCTGCATCTTAACCAGAGAGAAAGTAAGTTGTAAGCATTGAGACATGCTCTGAACTTGGAGCTCAGAAGAATTTTCTGGGAATCCCTATGATAGCATTACTTTTCAGTTCATATTTGCCTCTGGACGAAAACTGGGAAGTTTTCACAGGTGTCACTGAAGATGCAAGTAACATGGTAAAATCCTAACATAATTTTGTTAAAGGAGAAAAAAGTAATTTGGTACTCAAAATCCTCCCTGAGTTCACTGTGTTTTTAAAGCAAGAAAGCCACGGACAGGTGATGTATATCTTATTCACAAATGTCGGAGAGGTAGTAAACACTGACGCATCCACACACAAAACAATACTTTTACAAAGTGATTTTCAGGTGGACTGCAAACCTGTGCTGTAAGAGCAAACCCCTAGCTGGGATTAACAAAAATAAGTATGTACAATTTCAATTAAATGTGCAGATAACATGGGACATAGTACTGTATGGAAAAAATAGGTTTATGAGGTTAGAGATAGCTTTATGCCACTAAATTGCAATGTATTCATCTTGTGAATCCACAGTAGTAAATTCATAACAGTGACCTTACTTTAATTGTACACTTAAAAAAATTCCCTCTGTTATGTTTAGCTTGATGGACATAAAACTTTTAACTTCAATTTTTATTTTTAGATCACCTGCATACATTTTTCAATTGTGTTTTTTCTTCATTCCTTCTAATTGTTTTCTTTAAATATTCAGGTTACTTTCCTTTCAACTATGTTTCTTTTGATTGTCAGCATTCCAGTTTTCCTAGACCTTTGACTATCTATTTTATATTTTTAAACACTGTACTTAAAATATATTAAAAAAATCTGTACTCATTACATTTGCCACTTGGCTTCCAGCCTGTACTGTACTTTATGGTCAAGAGTACAAAGAAGAATTTTCCTTGTTTGACCAGAATGCATCTTAACATTATTTATCTCTCTCCTGCTTTTATTCCAAATAATAAAATTATATAAAATAAATTGCCCAGACATTGAAAGCAAGGATGTGGGTTTTTTCATTGTAATTCAAAATAAACTTTGAGAAATACATCTATCAGAACTACTATAGAGAAACTTGGCAAAGGAAACAAATTGTGCAGGAAGCACTGAAGTTTCTCCCCCAGTATGGAGTGTGTTGGACCTATAAACAGCAGGAGACTTTCCAAGAACCTGACACATCAGAGAAGGAGGATTACTATTCTATTTGGAATATTACTGTTCCAAAGAATACAAATGTCATGAATTACAGGAATAAAGACTGAAAAGAAAACCAGGGATCTTAACTAGAAGTCTAGAACACCTGGATGACTGTATATATTATTCTCCAATACTTGGGAAGTATCACTGCAGACATTTCCCTACAAAGTTGCTTTGAATATCAGATAAGTAGTGTCTTGCTATGGCCTAAAGTGTGGTTTTCCATCAGCCTAACAGCTAAATTAGGTGTCAAGTGGAAATGCACCATACTATCACAAAAGACTCTCACATTTTTTCAAAAGAGCACCAATCTCATCAGCAAATTGGCTTGGAAGATTTTGAAGATTAGGGAAAGTATAAAAAACATTAATAACATAAACATTTTTTTTAAGTCTTCTGGGAGAGAAGATTGATTTTGTGGGCTGAGAAAGTAACAGGAAGTTAAAATTAGTCTGAGAATTTTAAGGAAATGATCTATTAGTGTGATGACAGTTTCTTTATAGGACGCTATTAGAGAGCTATTTCATGCTCCTCAAAATCATGAGCCAACCTTTTTTGAAAACAGCAAGAATTCTCTACTAAGTTTTCCAGTTTGTAAACGAAACTAAACCAGAAGACTTTTAAAGCCTGGCCATAAAAACTACCCTAATTTTCAGCACAACTCGTCTCTGACATACATCTGGAAGTAGGACTGCTCCAGGCAGAGACCTGGAACAGAAAACGTCCTTGGATCGGCACTGCACAGTGCTGCTGCAAGAGCCATGGAGGAGGTAACTCAGCAAATCATAACTCACACTGTTTCTGGTAATTGTGCCTGGCCTAACAAGGTCCTTATCGATTGCAAGTGTCTTGCAGAAACATCGTAATAAAGGTTTGCTAGAGCAGTAAGTGAAGCACGAGTCGCATAGAGACATCGCTATTCCCTACACATAAGAACCACATCAGGCCTCTTCCATGCAACTCAGACCTCCTGCCAGCCGCTTTCTCCAGGCACGACCTGCAAACCATTTGCACAGGGGCAGCCCAGTGAGGATCTTACATGGCCTGGATACCTTTTTTCCTCCTGCTGGTTTGCTCTCCCTGCTCTCACGCCCCAGAGATGGAACTGGTGTTAGAAACCAACCAACCCACTAAGATTTGGGGCCCAGATTTAATAGGAACAGCTGTGTAGAATAAAACTAAATCCATATTCCTGACTTTAAACATTCTATTTTAAAAATCTTTCTATCTCCCCCTAGTGGCCCCATAGCTCCTTAGAAAGAACACAAGAGGCAGAATCCCATCAGCCTCCAGTGGTCCCACTTCCATAGAAAAACGCAGTCATCGCCCTGCCATCATCTTCGTTTGGGGGCTTCCCAAAGAGGGAAGAACAAATTGACCTAAAAAAAACCACCCCTGCACCCTCATAAATCAGAAAAGCCGTAAAAAGTTACAGAAAGCATTTACCAAAACCAGGTGTTTAAGCCACAGAGATCCCAGAAATCTGAATGCAATTATAATATCAGGTCTAGGAAGCCGTATTTGGACACTAAGGAAAATATCACTAAAAGTGGGCTGCCACCATGGCCGCCCTCATTTTTAACTTGTTGGCACTCCTGGGTCTGATCAGCTGTCATTTCAGATAAATGCATAAGTCATCACGTATTTTTCTGGGAGTAGAACTGACATGCATATTTTTAGAAATTATTTAGAGATCTCCCCCACCAACACTAAAACTCAGTAATAGAATAATCTCTGACAAATACAATAGCTGCCTTTGCAAACATAATTTAACTAAGAGGTAATTCTCAACACATTTCCAAGCTACAAAAAAATTCTCGCAACTGGATTTGTCTTTCAATGCTAGAAGTGCATAATTTGGACACAGTGACACATTAGTGCTCAAATGCAGATGTTTCCTAGCATCAACAACTGCTTTCTTCCTGAAGTTCAACTGCTAATTTCATTTTAAGATGCCAAACCTCTTAACTTGTTTTCCAATATGTTAAATGCATATATGTGAAAGTTTACTTTTTTAACTCCAGAATATTTTATGCAGAAAAAAAATTATCTCAACTTTGTAAAAGTCTTTACCTATTATCCACAATTCCGATAGAAAAACAGACAAGGTTATTTCTAAATAGAAAGAAGGAGTAAACACTGACCTTCCTATGCAAAAGGACATTTTTTCCCACTGTTCCTTCCATTTTAAAACCCAGAATGATATGCTGTTCTCTATCTAAAAATATTTGCAGGGAGAAAAAGTGAAGCCCACAGGTCTTATGAGTAAGAACAACAAGCCAGAGAGATAGGTAAATACATATTTCAATTTTTAAAGTCTCAATGCTAAACTCTTTCCATGATACTGCATTGCTTCTCTGCACATTTAATATTGGACATCTAAATAGAAATTTAGGAGTCCAACTTTAGGTACTCTGATTTTTGAAATTTGGAGGGAAGCTAGAAAGGGAGGAGAAAAGAAGCAGCAGTGGTAGCTACAGTCTACTGAACAAAAGAAAGAGTTTGGAGTTCAGCTTACACACTGGAAAAGATTCATGCCTTACCTAAACCTTTCATATGGAAATCATTTATGGGACATAAGCCAGTTTTCCTCAGGAAAATGAAACACAACAAAACGCAGAGCAATAAATCCAAACACTTCTCTTGAATTTTAAGAATTACACAAAGATCATATTCTGAACAAAAACTTCATCTGTGTTTTACTTTTGTTGATCAAAATACACTGTGATGAATTTTATAAAGACATAACAGATAGGCTAATTTTAACCACTTCAGGAGTTTCAATGATTGTCTAAGATACCTGCTCACTGCTCTTGTTACCACTAGAAAAAGGTCACTACAGATTTAGTAAAGGAGAGCACTTATGTCCTGGTCCCACATGCTTCCTAGGTAAGAGAGGTAGAAGCATACAACAGTTCTAGTTGCATCTACAGTTTCAGAGGTGCAATTAAAACAACCCTAAAAAGCAACATGCATGTTTGCACACACACACACATGCATGCACAATGGGAACATAAATTGACACTTATGTAATAAAAAGTATGATCACAGTTTTGTGAATTTGATACTATGAGAACAGGGAATCAAAGTTTTGCAGGTGAAAGGGGTGTTCTATATTAATAATAAAGTATGTATATAACTTAATGATGCCACCCTATTGATATATCGTATTTCCAGCTATTTGTGGGGATGTGGTACTTTTCCAAGTATTGTGCTGAAATGCTCTCTGGATCACATGCTGACTTGATAAGAAAAAAAAAATCACTACAAACTCTCCCTGAGAATTTGTAAACAAACTCTGCTTCTGTTTTAATGTCTACATTACATTTTGTAAGGAAGTTGGGGTTTGTTCATGTGCATGAACTGGTTACCTGTGACACATTTGGGAGATTTTACCTGTCCAACCAAGCCAGCAGACTTTTAGCTGCTCCAATCAGATCCACTACTGATGTCAGAAAATCGTTCGGTAATTTGCGGCTGGTCCTTCCATCATAGTGACCACTCCTCCTCCTCCCAGTGATGAAGTTCTGCAGGTTTTTGGCAGATGCATTCAGTTTGTGAGAAAGGGTTTTTAGATTTTCTGTTTCCAAACCATAGTTCTGCATTGAAAAAAAGACAAAGGGAAAAAAAGTTAGCTTTGCAGCTGAACATGAAGTACCGAGAACAGCAAGACTGCTCTCCTGCTTCAAAACTTCACCATTCCTAATAATTAAGGTAGAAATACACCCACTCATTAGTTTTTAAATGTATGGCATGTTCTGTTTCTAAAGTGCATAAAAATAGAACAAAAGATGAGCAAAATTATGAGTGATCTTTTAGCTGGTTTTAAGTGCACCGAGGAAAACATCTCAAAATGAAGAAAAACCCTAGTCTAGAAGATTGATTTCCAAAGCACTGCATCACTCTCAGTAGATTGGACAGTTGTCTCAGTAGATTAGATGATTAGGGATCAGACCCTCATGTCCATCCTCAGGACACAGATCACATCAGACAAGAGGGCTTGCAACTACCAGAAGTACAGAGTATGGACGCAGTGTGACACCAAATTGCTTTTATTGGTTTCAGTGACAGAAGCATGCTGCTCATCACCTTTTTAAAATTCTTTTTAGTAGTAAAGGACCACCAGAATCACAGACCAGAGAATAGCATTACTCTGCTCAATGTCTGTGTTGCCCTTTTAAAATCAAGTTGTAAACTTTGCTGGCTTTTAAGAGTCAATCCCTTAAACATAAATGACGTTCCTTGGCTGTGCAACAGAGACAGATATAATTAAGCAGAAATATTCATAAATAATACCCGAAAATCCTTCAAATGTTGCTGAAATGGCAATAGAAAATGCCCTAATTTAACATAAAGTGACAATACAACATAGTGCCATCAGTGATTTCTTTTGTCTAGAATAGATTTGTTTTATTCACAAATGCAAAGAATATTTGAGTTATTTCAAGAGATACTATTTTGCCTTTGTAAAGGAATAAGCAATTGCATAGACTTGATCTTACGATTCCTGTAAGAGAAAGAGGGGACTGGAGGTGCTCCTTGCCTTCACCACGGCACAGACTTACAACCTGGGGTGCTCACTACTTACTGATACTTACTTTCAAAGATACTTCTGGTATTTCCACAAGTAGGATGCAGAAGGCCCCTCAGGTGCACAGAAAAGACTACTGCCTAATGACATCCCCTGCCCTCACCAGCTCTCATCCCAGGCCCACTATTTTGGTCTCCATGCTAATTTGTCCACAAGGAGAAAAGATGAGAGAAGGGATGCATTTGACAATGCCACTTTCAGATTGCTGAAGGTTATTTACATTCGTCTTTTTTTCCATAAGAAATGGGGGGAATGGACACACAACACAACACAACAGACACAGACAGGCGGAGGTATTATTTACAGCAGTTGTCATGCTCCTAATCCAAACCATTTTGGTTGGAAATATCCATTCTAAACCTTCCCTGGTGCAACTTGAGGCCATTTCCTTTCCTCCTATTACTTGTCACTTGTGAGAAGAGACCAACTCACACCTGGCTACAACCTCCTTTCAGGGAGCTGTAGAGAGTGATAAGGTCTCCCCTCAGCCCCCTTTTCTCCAGGCTAAACAACCCCAGTTCCTTCAGCCACTCCTCATAACACTTGTGCTCCAGACCCTTCACCAGCTTCACTGCCCTTCTCTAGACACGCTCCAGCAGCTCAAGGTCCTTCTTGTAGTGAGGGGTCCAAAAGTGAACACAGCACTGGAGGTACAGCCTTACCAGTGCAGTACAGGAGAAACTCACTTCCCTACTCCTGCTGGCCACACTATTTCTGATACAAGCCAGGATGCTGTTGGCCTTCTTGGCCACCTGGGCACACTGCTGGGTCATGTTCAGCCATTGGTCAACCAGCATCCGCAGGTCCTTTTCCAGTGGGCAGCTTTCCAGCCACTCATCCCCAAGTCTGTGGTATTGCATGGGGTTGTTATGACCCAAGTGCTGGACCTGGCACTTAGCCTTGTTGAACCATCTACTAAATGAACTTAATCTCCTCTTTAATTATACAAGGACTGCAGGAAGATTACACTGAAGCCACCTCCCATGAGTCCCTAGCTCTCCCACAACATCCACTCCCAAGCAAGTGGGAGAGCACTGCAGAAAGGAGGGACTTCAGAACACAGCTCATCTGCTGTCTTCCAGCCAGTCCGTCTTCAGGCTTATAAACCAAGCACACTTTGGAAGGGAGCCGCTTAAGTGACAGTTATCTTTCCACAGCAGAGGATGCACTTTGGGACTTGACTTAAGGGGGAGGTGACCTCATGCTATGGTTTCATTTTAAAAATCTCTGCTTTCAAAGTTTTGGGCATGGAAGGCTTTGTGGGTGTGTTTCTCAACTGTGCAATTTCTGCATAGGCACCATCCTCTGCCACCACGCTCAGTTCCAAATTAGACAAACTGTACATTTGAGCAATGACTTTTCCACCATGTAAATATTTGATAGCAATTATACAACAGATAGGTTATAAATAAAGAATTACAAGATGAAAACAATAAATTAGGATGCAAAAGTGAAATGTACTTTATTATGCAGCTAAATGGCTCATAACTAATAACTTATTAAATCAGTCCAAATTAGATAAACATCAGATAAAAATAAATTTGTTTTTGCTGCATTTTTCTCTGCTTTCTGTGGCTGAGAGAACACGGTGGAGATGGAGGACTGGGTAGGAGTAAGGTGGAAAAAAATACCAGGTTTGTTCTTATTTCATCCTCCTTCTTGAGCATCTAGTCCATTTTGGCAAAGTTAACAGGGGAAGAAACAAATGAAAGATATTGAATTTGAAAGATATATCAGACAAAGTGTCTTACAGATCAGCCAAACCAAAACCCCACCTCAAGAGAGCCCCACAACACCTGCACAACCTGGCGCTGATCTCCCCCAAACACAGGGGAAGTGACAGCTGACCACAGGCTGGCCACAGAGGTCCTCACTGGGCCACCTTGTTTCCAACACAATCAAATGTTGAACTTCTTTACGCAGGGGCCTGTTCCTAAGAAGCTGAGTGTCCAGGCTGGATCCTAACATTCCTGCTTGACAACCCTTGAAATTATTTGACCTCCCTCGTTCTCTATATCCAGATTCATTGCCTTGTCTGTACCTCATGCGCTTAGAGAGATGGGTGCTGGGTACCAGGCTGCACAGGTGGGCCATGCCCACCACGGCAGGAACCCCAACAGGCAGCATACAGGCCTCCAGTTCCACCAGAAAGTAAAGCACCAGCAAAAAGAAAACCTGAAAGAATGAATAGTGTGGGCTGAACAAAACAATACTCAAAAATTTATTCTACAACAAGAAAATATGCATATGCATATGGTTCTTTGAAAAATCAATTCCTATAAAAAGGTAGTGGCCTCTTGCTAACATTTAAAGTGACGGCCTCCTACTGACGCACTCTTTTTTTTTCAGCTGTCTTTTTTTGCCATCAGATATGTGAGAAGGAAGACAGAATATTAACAGATCCAACCTCTATTTTCACACATATACGTCAAATATGTGTGGTTTGCTTAAGATAAGAAAGAGGGACAAATGTAATGCCTAAGCTACATATAAAAATCCAGTCTTATATGAGGAAAAGCATTGATTTTGGTAAAGTTTCCACCTGTAATATAGAACAGATAAAGCCAGGGATGGACAGCACAGAGATAAATTTCAGGCAGAATATATTTTTGAGCAGCTGTGTTTATTGATGCCTTAAAGTAAAAGGATCCTAGAACAGCAGCCAAGCTAACAAAATCCCCACTTTGTTTATCACTGATATTTCTGGCCCGCATTAAAAATGAACAGAGTTGCATGTGCTAGTATTGGAAAAAACCTTGCTCAAATAATAACTTCCAAGTTTAATCATACTTTACATGTGATACTACACTATTAACAATATCATTTTCTTAGAAATACACTGCGATTCTTTTCAAGCAACATAAGAAGATAATTGCAGGCAAAAGAGACAATTCTTTGTTTTCCCCTTCTCTGCATTTAGCCGGCACTAACACAAGTTACGTGGCTTTCATTAGCCAAAATAAATTCACAGTCACTGAAGGACCCACAAAGAACACTCTGCATGCTTGCAGAGATTATGATAAGCAAAGCCAGTCTGCGCATCTGCTTTCTCAAGGAGAGGCCACGAAGCAAGTGTCTCTTCAGAGACATCCCGCCTCAACAGAAACGGCTCTAATGGAGTCTCTTCTGGCAATCACAAAACAAGAACTTGATGAAGCTAAGCTACACAGAGTAATAGCTTGTCAGCAGGTGTTCGAACTAAAGGTGGTGGGAGCTATTAATAGACATTTACCTGCTAATTACTTTTCTGTGGCTTCACATGACAGTGAAAGTGATGAATTGTAGCTCTTTTCTTCACATGCTGACAAGCAGCCGCTCTAATCACCACTGATGAATTTTACTATTTTTTTGGGTTTTTTTGCTGAGAGGAGCCAGTCTAGTCCCTCTGCACCAGCACCACAAGGTAGGAAGCAAAATTTGAAAGTAAAGTGAACTTTTTTATGGATTAGCCTGATCAATATTCATTAGTTGTTCATTTCCCCTCCAATTAAAAAAAAAAGAGTAGAATCAGAGCTCTGATCTTCTTTCTGTGTTAAATTCCCTTAGCTTTTGTTAGCAAGGAGGTGCGCCTCACACTAACACAGTGTCAGAAGCATTCCTAACTCATACGGTACTATCTCTCATGGCTCAAGCAGGGTGTCAGGAGACTGCAGAAACCTTGAGTTTAGGGTATTTTTATGGCACCCAATAGAAGAGCAAAGACATCTTGGCTAACTAAAAAAGCCAAGCTCAGATACCAAAAGAAGCCGCATCTAAACACAGTATTCAGTAGAGACATAGACACAGTGATGTTAACTAATCCAGAAATCCCCTGGAAAGGATGTCTTGATCACAACTTCCATGCAACCACGAATGCCTCTCCATCTCCAAGCACAAAGGCCACATCAAGTTTAAGGACATCATTTGGCTCCTACAAACAACCCAAGGTAGAGAAATGAGCGTATTGGTCCCTCTGCCTACCCTCCTAAAACTTGTTTCGTCTCTTTCAGCCCAGAAAGCTGCTGTAAACCATGTGGAACAAAGCCATGCAGGAAGGAGCAGTAACTCCCACTGAGAAAACACGAGATGGGAACTGAAGATACTACTGTAACACTGGTGCTTGGGGGCAAAAAGGAAAATAAAGCCAATTTTTGCAGGCAGAGAAGTTTCTCCACTGCAGACAGCAGTACTCACATAGATTAATTTGTGCTGCTCCTCTGGAGAAAGCAGCCATGACTACATAAACCACAGAAGATAAAAGTTTATTTTTCTTTGGCAAATATTTGTTGCCACACACATAAAAATTATTTTTTAAAGAAGGAAAAAAACTGCAACCTTTTGAAAAGACAAATATTATAGTCCAGACAGCTTTACTGTGTAATAAATTATGTGCAGTATACCATAATTATGTATAAAGAAATAGAACTTCTCAGTTATGCCTGATATCTCTCAGTAATCTGTATAACAATCAAAAGGGTGAAATTGTTAAGTTTTCTCTCTAACAAAACTTTTTAAAAAGTCCTTTTCCACTGATTCACAGACTGGATGCCGGAGTTTTAGGTAAGGATGGCCTGTGGCTACTAAGAAATGGACTTAAGATAACCTCAGGCAAGCTTAATTCTGTTCCTCACTATTTTCAGTACTTTTATCTTCCATATTTAATTACTGACCATCTTTCTGCATGTAATATTTATTGCTTTTAAACAAGCAACCTGCAAACAGTAAAGTTCATAGAGTCCTCAGTTCTCCGTAAGCCAGGAGAAGTTTTTTCATGAAATGACATTTTTAAATCAAAACAGTGTCAGATGAATACCACAGCACATGGCAGCCATTTCAAAACCAGGCCTCAAAATCTGGGACAGCCAAAAATCCACCAAGAAGAACTCTAACCTTTGTCTCCAAAGTTGTTTTCTTAAAATGAACAAAATGCATCTGAACCTTATTCTCCAAAACACTTGGCTGAACACATCCCACAAAGTACGAGGCAGATAGCTTACCAACCCAACACTGTGAGCAACTGAGAACACAGCTTGTCATACGGAAGGTGCCTTATGTAACTTTATACCTCATCAGATCTGCCTACAGCATGCATTTCTAACGGCCCTTCCTCCAGCCTCACGAAATGCCAACACTAAGGTTATCTCGCCTTCAAATAGCACTGACATATGGGGTAATTTAGAAGTGCGCAGCACATGATCCTTACACATCTGTTTCATAAACACAGAATTAGTAGATAAGGAGAAAAAGCTGAATAGCTCGAATGACACTTGTCATTTACTGCAATTATTAAATGTACACTGATCAAAAGGCAGACGGTTTCAAAGACTATAGTTATTTGTCCTAAATGTCTACAGTCAGAAAAAACTCCGGTGGACAATACTTACAGACCTGCAGAGCCCGGGAAAGATTCATAATCATCATCGTCCCCTTTCCTGAGAAAAATGCCCTTTTTTGTCTACAGCACAATCAAGCAACACATCAAAAAGCCAAGCCCCGGTCATGCTTTGTAGCACTAATAGAGCAATTACATAAACTATTCTTCTTACTCTTATTCAATCATCAGACTCTGCAAGACCAAGTGCTCATTATTTCTTTTGTTTTTCTACTTTCTCATGTAATTTTGACCCTGACCAGCCAAGTGCTCTTATTTCTCCAGGATTCAAAGTACCAGCTACATATTCAGTTATGAGCATCTCAGGAAGTAACAGCTAAACAGTTGGGTTTTTTTAGAAAAAAAGAAAAGAAAAAAAAAAGGAAATAAGTAAACTGCTATGAATACACTATCTTCTTTGAAACATTTTGCATTCTAGCAACCCTTTCTACCTAGTCTGCTTTTAACTAGGGGGTTAGAGCTTTAAAGGTCCCTTCGAACCATGTCATGACTCCAAATTGGGGCATATGTTTCATACCTCCCAAAAACTGCGAACTGCGCAAAGAGAACAGCGAGTAAGAAAAGTGTGTGTGACACGTCAGGGATTCTCAGGCTGATGGGAGGAAGGACATTCACCCTTTGCATACAGACGTCTACCGCCTTTGCCGTACCCCAGGGTTTGCTGAAGTTCCGTGTGAAGAACAGCTGTGCGAAGCGCAGCCTGTGTTGCTACTAACAGCAGCAACAAACATTTTCCGAGTGATCTATATGAGCTGTCAGAAACCCTTTAACTCCTTAGCTTCATTGATCTGCTGATGGACTTCAAGATTTCCCTCTCTGCAGTTAAGCCAGCTGAGGCTGAAGGCAGATGATATATAAGCAGAACTTTTTGCGAAGGGCCAGAGTAAAAAGGGTAAGTAATTTTTCTGCTGGAAGCGTGCAGGATATTAACAATAAATCCCAGCTCCAGGACATACAAACCTCCACACCAAAATGAAGTCTTCCTCATTTAGCACTGCGGTGATTAAGTCTAATATTCACTATTACTGACAAAAGGAGTTTCAAGATCTGACTAGTGATAAGGGCAAAGGAAAGCATTTCTCTGTGAGAAATGGCAAGAAGATGAAGATAAAAGGCATAATTCTTAAGAGGAATCGAATCATTCACGGGTAAAGTAGGTCTATTCTTTACTTTCATTTGCATATAAATGTTTTGTGTTCCTGGTAAATGATAAGCAATTTCATGCTGTTAGTGCACACCAATGTTTTCTCTGCCAAATAATAATGCTATTTCATCTGGTGCAATCTTCTAGCTTTACAGATTCAAATATACAGTGCATAATAAATTCCTGTGCAGCCACAGCAGATTTAAAGAACTAGCAGGAAACCAGTACTAAAACCAGTATGCTATACAAAGCAAAAACTGCTTTGTTTTGGTTTTTAACCAAACTCTGTACTACACAAATGCAGATACCCTGAAGAAGTATTTTTCAAATTCACAGGGACTGTACTAAGATCTTTGTTTAAGGAAAACTTTAAAGCCTCCAAAAGTTATTTGTCAAGTTTTCTAAATATTCTTATCTTCCCAGACCAAAGTATTTCCCAATTTAAGGTCTCCTTTTAAAAAAATATTTGAAAATGTTCAACATCAAAGGAAACCTATTTAATCTTCATGCAAACAAAAGGTACATGGTGTTTTGGAGAGGAGAGCAAAACCAAAATCCTCATGCATCAAGACACTGTGTTGACATGTCAGGTAAACTAGATCATTTTCTTAAAGATGGCAGAAGAAATCTTTGGCTGTGCAGTCTTCAGTCTTTGTATTCTCCAGGCAGTGAGGCAAAGGGTAGCGTTTTCTGGGAAAAATATGACACCAAGGAGACGTAAAATTTCAGTCAAATATGGTCATTCCTAGTTTTGATAAATGTAACTCCATCTCCTGACATGGTGAAAAAAAAAATCTGTGCATTTCTTTGCTTTCTGCAGTACAATTAGGGATTTCAGGAGCTACAAGACCTACAGACACACTCCAGACCTGAAGACTGATACAGTGATCTGATGGTATTAGCTGTCCTGTTCTTCAGTATGAATTTCTTTTTGCATAAGCATCACCTCCATCCTTCCTCAATTTACTTTCTGTTGGCATTGTTCATTCACATCCAGTTCTTAAAGCAACTGTCAAAGAAACAAAGCTGCTCACATTTGTGTGTGGATCAATGTCTGCTACACTGCTGTTTGCTTACTGATGAAAAGTAAACCAGTCTTAGATTAGCTTCACCACCACCATCCAGTCTGAAAAGGTATATGTGGAGGCTAGATCTGGGTGGTAATTTTTACAACTGATGAACAACACGGTACTTAACTGTGTAGTTTCTCCTGTAACTCTAGAGCTGGACATGCAGTTTCTTAATTTACCATTTTTTTTCAAACAGTGTTGAGATCACAGAATCATGGAATCACAGAATTGTTTTGGTTGGAAGGGACCCTTTAGATTATCAAATCCAACCATCATCCTGAACCTGCCTACCACTGCTAAATCATGTCCCTCAGCACCACATCTACCCATCTTTTGAATACCTCTGGGGATGGTGACTCCACCACTTCCCCAGGCAACCCGTTCCAAAGCTTAAACCCTCTCTGGGAAGAAGCTCTTTCCTAATACCCAATCTGAGCCTTCTGTGGCGTAACTTGCTGCCACATCCTCTTGTCCTATCACTTGTCACTAATGAAAACTGGGATGTCAATTATTTTTTCAGATTTTGCCAGTATGAATAAACATGCATGTCCGCATCAAGCAGGAATCTATCTGTTGGTGCCATCAGTGCAATCTCAGTTTCATGTCCCAGTTTGAACAGAAAGGAAAAGACAAGAGACATGCCTTGCTGGAAGCAGAACAACTCTACAGGCCTCTATCCATCAGGGTGGTTGCTCATGGACTGATCGAAAACCACGCAACAAACTCTTAGCAGCAACGAGATACGATCAGAGACCTCACTACTTCTTTCTTTTAAGCACAGAGGCCATTTCATTTATCTTGCCCTTTCTGATGTGTATTGTATAAAACACAAAACTGCACTGAGGCAAGATAATCTATTGAACGTGCTCCTGCCTTCAAAGACCCAAGGAGAGAGGGAAGAGACAAACCACATTAGTTACATTGCTCGCTCTCTCCTGGAGCACGTTCAGCTTCAGTGATGGTATGCGGTATGTACGCCCCCACCATTATCAGCGAGCGTGACCTGTAACAGCAGTAGCAGCTGGGCAAAATTGTTATTCCTCCTCCTCTGAAGCACCACAGGAAAAGAAAACCTGTGAATCTCACTCCCAGGATGCTTGCCCCCCTGTCACGAGCACAGTATGGCGGGCTGGCAGCCAAGAGAGACTCTGCTCAGATGGAAGCACAGTCCACCGTTTGTTCTCTGATCAACTAATGAACACTGGAGGATCCATTTGTTGCAAGTGCTCATGACAGGAGGGGAATACTGTGACAGACCATAGCCACCCACCTACCTTCTGTCAAAAATCAATTCAGAACATCCTTTAAATAGTGCTATCAGTCAGAACTGGTTCCCAACTATTATTGCAGCAAGCAGTTGTCTATTGAGCACTGTTCAATAGCCTCTGCCTGGGGTAAGGAGGTTCCATGCTCTCTCCATACCAGCCAAATATGCTTGTTCAGACTCTCCACTTTCCTCCAGGAAGAAAATGTGGTCCTGTGAACTACAGGCATGCAACACAAGCAGCTGGTTTGCCATTTGCTGTATCCACAGCTGACAGAGCAGAAACTGCAGTAGAAGTTTACCCAAAAACAATGCTGGGAAAGGGGAGCAGGAGAAAGGCACATCAGTTATCAGCATTGCAGAAGCTTTCCTCATCAATGGCAACTGTGTCATGGAAACTTTCCCCCGCAGAGTGGAAACAGGACTGAACAGTGAGAGGTGGTTCTGTCATCCTCAACTGTCCTCAATGCCAAAAACTGTTCAGGTGGACACTCACTACCCCAGAAAGAACAGGGAGGAGAATCTAAAGTGACAATCCTTTTGCTTTTTTAATGATTAGTTTAAAATCAATTAGAGATTGTGCTTGCAGGACAAAATGAACATAACTACCCCATCATGCCATTTATCATCTTCAGCATCCAAATAGATGTTAACCAATTTGGATCATACACTTATAACTCCTGAAAAATTATATCATGAAACCTCTGTCAAACTCTGGTGAAACAGGAAAGAAACCTGATAATTTTCATTTGAAAAACCTGGCGTAGTGACTACCTGCGCTCCCAGTTATCCTGCCTTGGGGAGTCATAGGCTTAAAGGTCTCCTAAACAATACAGTCAACATTAGCGGTAATTGGAAAAAGGGGCAAGCACTAACCAGGACAGATACTTACTGATGCAATAAAAGAAGGAAAGCATGTAAGTATAGGGCCAGTATAGCCAAAAGGATTGTCTCTGAATTAAATTTCCTAAGAGGTTTATCTGATTGGTGAACAATAAATTCAAATTAAGTCCTCCAAAATCAATATCACAATCACAGTTTGTATCCCTGAGGAGACATCAGGAGCCAGTTGTGAGACTGCAAAAACCACAGCTGAAATTAGAAGCTATGATCTGAGCGCATACTATTGTGTTTCAGTGATGAAGTTCTCTTTCAGACAAACTCAGAAAGCAGACAACACTGTATGTGCAACAAGGACCAGGAAGGTAGAGACCTGCTGCATGACCTAAGGATGAAGTGCTACCCTTTGCTACAAATTTCTAATTTCATACTCAACCTAGTTCCATACACTTTTGCCTAAGATAAGGGAGCTACAAAGACAAGTTGTGTTTGTTTGTCCAAAGATAGCATCTGTAATTTCAGCTAATGAGCAAGGTTTTTTCTAGTGAAAACAGGTTATTTTTGAAAGAGCCACAATCTGCCTCCCTGTGTGCCTGGGAACAATGGTCATCAGTGTTCACCCTAACTTAGATTTTGTCTCAGTTAATTAAAGTATTTTCTTTCTTGTTTCCTTTCACACTGTCTGATGAGAAAAGCACTTTGTGAATAACTCTCTTTATGTTGCCTTCTATGTCAGTAGCAAATTGTTTTCAGGATTGCATCCTTCCCATTATTTAAAAACAAATGAAAAACTTACTGCACTGAGCCATTCTGCAGTAGTATTAGAAATACTACTGTAAAGAAGAGGATCTAAGATGTCTTTAAAACCTTCCTGTATGGAAAATAAAATACCTTCTGCCCTTTTTTATTTTTCCTTTTGCATTTTTTTTTCGCTCTCTTCTCTTAGTTACCCCTCACCTCTGTCTCCCAAAGATGCAACAACAGGATATTCAGAAAAGCTGCTGCATACTGAGAATCCACAAGCCCTTCTGAAGAGCCTTTCAGCTTGGCATCTTTGATTGCCTCTACTGGGATTCAGCTTTCTTAAAGCTGCTTCTGAGGCTCAGAAAAGTAGTATGCATTAAAAATCCACAAAACACCACTTTAGGCAATCAAGTACATCTTAGCAGTGCTGTTCACAATCCTTCCTACAGCAGACAATGTGCCCAATCTATCACTAATCTTTACAGGCACACATAAAAAGTTTGCAAGGAGGGTGAAGTCAGCACCACACCCCTCACCAAGGGGATAATCCCCGTTTCGCATGACGCAACCTGACTGAAAAGACCATTACCAAAATCCCTCTGTACACTCCATCAAAGACGTATGTATTATTTACACATAAGATAATTATCTCGGCATTTAATCCTTCCTAGTGTAAGATACAAGCAGCTATGTGTCAGCAAGCTCAAGTAATAATCTAAAACATACTCTGCATGAAAGGAGCCCTGACACTGCTATTTTAATATCAGGACATTTTGTTTGTAAAGGGCAACCAGCAGTCGGTTACTGCATTCACATATATAACTGGTTTACATTCCAAACCAAACCCAGGCTAGCCCTTTTGTGCTTTCAGATAAGCTTTTCTTCAACAAAAACAGATATGCAAGTCTGAAATCTCTGATACCGATTCATTCAACAAGCACCATCCCATCAGTAGATACTGCTTTTATCTTGCCTTTGCTTTAAAGCAAAAAATTGTTCATGTAATGTCTATACATTGCATGTCACGAGTTTCTTGAGCCACTTAAATAGCCTTTAGGACTATAAATTTGAATGAACAAACTGTGAATACACAAACACTATTCACTCCTCCCTTTTTTGCCCCAAAAAGTTTACCAGTGCGCAGAGCAAGTCTACTGCTTCCAAGATAAGCTCCTGATGGCCAATTCGTGTGACTCCAAGATCTTCCAGTTCTTGATGAGTAATGCGTAGTAGTTGGTCACCGCTAATCTTCTCTCTCTCAAAGTTCTTTATGTATTGCTGCAGGCAATCATCAAGACCTGCAGAAACAGGACAGAAAAAGGGATGACAAAAGTTACTGACTTTTTGTACTGCTGTAGGAAGTCACAGTCAGCTGGAAGAAAAATTCAAGCCAATGGAGGGTATTTGACCTATCTTTAAAAGAACTATTTCACCACGGCACAAAATTATATGCTATCCAGACATGGTAAGATTTGGCAAGCTATGACAGCCATGGCTTTTCCGCCTGTTGATGATACCAACCACTCCTGAACCCCAAACAGGGCCCTGAATTCTTGTAGCACACTATGCTATGAATGCCTGTCTGGCAGTGCCTAATAACAGGCATGTCAGTAATGCCTCCATTACATCAGGAGGGGGAGAGAAGAGGAAACAAGGGGAGGGATATATCAACAGATGCTGCTGGTTATTAAGCAGTGTAAGAGACTGGAAACAAGAGAAAGCATGTGTCCCAGAGACAAATTCTAAGGGTGTAATGGAAGTGCGAATATGTTTAAAGTCATACATCCAGGAGTAGCTAGCTACCAATGCCTTTTAACCTCTCTCCCAGCATCTCTCTGCCACGGTAGATCACATGATGAGCGGGGTGCTGCTGTTGATGCTCTCAGCTAGGACCCCATCTCTTCACTGGACTCTTGACTGCAGTGCCTCATGCAGTGGAGCACTAAATGGCAGTGCCACATCATAGCACCTCTGCTACTCCCAAGACAATTCATACCCTGCTGAGCTCCCTGACAGTTCATAGGTCATGCCAGCCCCCAAAACAAACTGCAGAGGGCTCTGGAGAACAAGGAAGATGTTAGCACTGCGAATGCACGAACTGGCCCTTGCCTGCAGCGGCAGATCCAGCTCAATGTACATTTCAGAAACTGTATGGAGTCACTCAGCACAGAAAAACGCTTACTGACCATGAATAGGCACTCAAACAAAATCTGGGTGCACTCCCCAGAGTAGACAGTAATCAGGGAGCCAAAACAGGCCCATTGTGCCAAAAAAAGCGCCTAGAAGTGCACACCACACATTTGCTGAGGACAGAGATGAGTGCAGGGTACTACAGGACCAGAACAGAGCAGACTACGCTTTTGTTGCTTGGAGCAAAGAGCACTTCAGAACGTGAGATAATCCACCTTGCATCCCCTCCCCATCAAGCCTGGCTAAGGGCCCAGACCAGTATGAAGAAGCTCTGCAGCACATGCATCCCTGGGCCAAGGGGAGAAGGAACACTCCTGGGTATTTGGTGGTCCATCTAAAATTTAATTTGTGCATGAATACCTTTCAGTGGATCAACATGATTGATACTGAGTAGCAGGATTTGACAAAAGCCTGAATGCATTAATTTAGAAGCTTCTTGAGAGATACCACATTTCTGATGGTTGGTTGGTTGTCTTCAAACAATCCCAGCCAGCATGTATCTCTCTCCCTAATGCTGAAATGATATCTGCTTATTAGGTTGCAAGGAAGTGAGAACATTTTACCCTGATAATCAAACTGTCTGAAAAACCTGAAGATATGGGGAGGAGAAGAGATCCATCTGACTGCTGAGCTCCAGCTGACTCAGAAGAGACCCACATAGTAGCATAAAACTTCTCTGAAACTGGGGTGGGGATTTTTTGCATGTTTAGTTCTCATTCTTGCCTTTTAAGGTGTAGCCACACCTCCAAAGAGACTCTCATGAAGAGTAACTTCAGGCAGGGAAGTACCAGCAGGGCAGCCTGCTGTTCTTGGTTTGGCCTGTGGGCAAGCAACACCCTGCTGCAACACACCAGAACAATCTTCAAATGGCTCTTAATTCTAGAATTCACAGACCAAAACTAAACTACACACAAACGCACTGTAAATCAAATACTCTAGGCCCAAGGAAATTCTCTTTATCAGGTCCCCAACTCCAGCAGTCTCCAACCACGTCCTTCCAGAGCCTGGCCTCTGAAACAAAGCCACTTAAAGGTCTAGATTAATCAAGCATTTGGAGCCATGTCTTCCACTTATTTCCCTTTCTAATCAAATAAATAGTTGCTCAAATCAGCCATATAGTCTATTCCAACATATTAACAGAGAACAAAAATAGTGATCCAGGACTGGTCATGTATCGCATGCTGCCACGCAGCCTGGTTCTCGGATGTGCTTGGCTGGCTTGTGAGGAGCTAAAAATTGCTCCTTAATTCTCCAACAAAAAAATTACAAATGGTTAAACTTTCAGTAAAAGCAATGATCTACTAAAGCCTTTATTCTCCTAAATTTCATTTCCTTACAGTAGGGGTAACTGAATTACCAGAACCACTGAGACTGATCCATAAAATGACAATATGTGTGCTGCCACACATGCATGGAAAAGAAGACAGAAACACTCACTAAGGTCAAAGCAACATGGCCTGCTCCTTTGTGGAGTGCTCCGCTGCATTTTTTATTTTTTCCCCCTTTTTACTTACATAATTAATATTCTTTGACCTTAGAACTGCATCTCGATC
The DNA here is from genome assembly GCA_020800305.1 of Porphyrio hochstetteri. NCBI lineage: Eukaryota > Metazoa > Chordata > Aves > Gruiformes > Rallidae > Porphyrio > Porphyrio hochstetteri. The sequence continues at coordinate 133,648,282 of CM036905.1, forward strand.
AAAAGTAATGTTTCACCATAAAACAACATGATATACACATAGTCAGTGTGATGTAAAAGGGCAAGATCTTAATTTCTCTCTCAGGCCCCACTGCTTAAGAATATGACAAAGACTGCAAGTCCTGCTTATTCCCAAGCCATTTCAATGGGAGCCCTTGATTCAACCAAATGCTGTTGATTTTTCAGTTAAATGCTAGGCAATGCTCATCATTATTAGCAAACAGACAAGCAGTAATAAAAAACACGTATTCTTTCCTGCGTGAGACCTGGAAGAAAGGCTATTTACCAAGTACCAGATCTATAAGAACTCATTTAGATGTTAAGTTGCAAAAGGACATAGTTTGTCCTCAAGCCTTCTTGAATCCACTTGTTCACACACACACACACACACACACACACACTATCATTATCTTGAATTATTTGATGTTAAGTCTTCTTGTTTTATACATACATGTACGTATTTTCTCCAAAAGCCTTTCTTAGCCCAAGTTTTCCATCTGCTCTATTAACTGCATGAGCTGTTTTACAAGCACAGTCCCAAGTATAATGGCATTTATTTTTTGAAAGAAATTGAATATTCTTGACAATACATAAAAAAACTTAATCTAAAAATATATTAGAATAGGCCATAGATGTGCTTTTGCTAAATGACTAAAAAAGAAGGCAGTAAGTACTTCTGATATTCCTGAATGTAAGTCCTACACTGCTTACACAGACCGATGAATGAGAATAATAACATTAAAATATTCAACGTCATCAGGTATCAAAAAAATGAGTTCCCAGCTAAGAGACTAGCAACACAAATCCAGAATAAGACATGACAGATGCACTTAATAAACACTTACTGACAGTTAATTCTAAATAAAGCCATTACTTGTCCTCCTCTTGCTATCTATGTATTTTTGTCATTCAGATGTAATATAGACAGATGCGTATAGTTCATATAGGGTAAGAAAAAAAATTTAAGACAACAAAAATACTACTGACAATTGTTTGACTCACCAATTTCGTAAAAAACACAGCCAGGAAAGAACAAAATAATTTAACCGTAGATTGCATGACATTTTCAGAATAGCTTGCCACAATTACTTCCCCTCCATTCCCTAAATAGAATATCCTTTTAAAGACATTTATTTCTGTCATTTTATTTCTTAATTAAAGAGCAGCGATTCTTTTTGTAAACAAACCTGAGGGCAGATATGAAAATAATAATAATGATAATAATAATAATAATGATAATAATAATAATAATGATGATGAAAGGTCACCAGCATTCCTTGCATACACCATTTGTCCCCAGAGCCACGGTGGAGAGCCCTGCCTGCCAGAGGGCAGCCAGCCACTGCTTCATTCAGACCAACAGGAGGGGAGCCGCAGGGAAGGGGCATTCCTGGCTCATAATGCTGTTTCACTTGGGACAGGAAAAGATGTACCAAAAGCCATCAGGTTCAAGCGGTCCATGGAGAAACCTGGAAGCTAATGGGGAAAGCAGAGCTTTCTTAAGAGCGCTCTGTCTTTTATAATATTCCTGCAAGTCCTGCATCCACCCTACCTCAAGGTAGAACGACATTTTTCTAGCTGTCACGGTCTGCTCCTCTTCTACTCCCCAATGCCCTCATATCAGAGGATGTCATACAACCCACGTACCACAGCATCTCAGAAAATAACTCAGTTTGACATACTATTCCCTGTTCAGGGCCATGGGTGTGATTAAGGTTGCCAAGCATCTAGCAGTCCTGGATATTTCAAGAACAGTGGCCTCTGTCCAAAAGTCACGTGTGTTATTGTATTCTGGATGCATAGGACCCCACGGTATATCAAGCAGGTTTTGTGATGCCGGTACACAAGTAACAGTCTCATATTCAACAACTCTGATCCTCACCCAAAATTGCCCCGAGATTTTTTTTAGTATATGTAAAGGCACAGATGTTCCAATAATAAAAGTTTAAAGTAAAACTGTACGATGGTATTCCTCCTTTTAGACCTACTCTTTAAATGAAACAATATATCCTGTATCTTTTTTTTTTTTCCTTTTATTGAAAGATTCCTCATCTTGTGCTCCAAAAATAGCACAGACCTCCAAGGACACTTAACTACTCAAGATGCACTCCTCTGCCCCTCTTTCTTTCCACCTGAGTTTATCAGCCACGGGGCAATGCTGTCCAAATCCCACTATGCATTCATTACCTGGGCAGTTTGACTGGGGTTTAGAAGACCATACAAGATGCAAGATGTTGCTACACTGCACACTTTTGTCAGCTGGCATGGACTATTCTGTACATCAACAGGAAAGAAGCAACTCTTGTCATTAAGTTTAAAGCAAACTCTACCTCATTTGTGGGTCTAAAGAACTACAAAGCACTAACAAAAGTAAACAAAGCTCCTCCAAAAGAAACTGCTAGAAGACTCAGTGCTTTTAATATTAAAAAATATTTAAATTTCTCTAGAAAAGTTTCTCTTGCGAGTAGAGGCTACTGGAGCTGGTTTTTCCTCCTACCCTATCACTGAAACCTACCTTGTGTTGGCCAAGCCGGAGTTCATCAAATCGTTAACAGTATTTAATGGCTCACAGATGTGAAATCTGGCAGATTTCTTCTGCAATGAATTCCTTTTATTACAAAGGTACAGTAGAAACTGATCAAGAAACTATTTGTTTCATATTTTTTACTCATGATTTTCTGGAACAAGATTGCAAGATTCAGCACTACCCTCCAGGGAAATTTCCCATGCTTGCAATCTCCTAACTAACAGCACAACTGCACACTTCATGATCTCTCTGAGGTATTGTCTTATTTTGATGTGTGTAACAGGTTATCTTATGAAACAAGCAAACTGACAAACCACCATGTAATTCAGTGTCAGAATAGGTTATGTACATCTGTGGTAATTCAAACTCAAATGACCTTCTCCATGAAATGTATCCCCAGGTTCTGATCCCGCAGTCTGTTCCTCCTCTGCAAGCAGTTCAGCCCTCCTGCCTCCAAAGAGACTAAAAAAGTATTAAATTAGACCTTCTCTGTGTCTAGATCTGAACTCAAATCTGTAATCATCCACTCAGATATTAATGAGAAGATACAGCTCTAAAAACAGTGGCCAACTAGGTAAATATTCTTACCCAAATTGGTGGCAAAATATTTTTTCCTTCAAGATAGAAAAACTATAATAAAAATAGCAGAGCTTGTGTCCTTATCAGCCTTCTTTTCTGTTTGGGGTTATGGGAAAGATGATGAACATTACAGGTTTAACTACCATACCTGAAGCCTGGATGAGGGAGTATGTATTTATGCTCTCCTGGTAAATCAGAACGAGGATGCAAACTGACAACTTCCCTTGGCAAGCCCTCGTTCTGGAAACCCAGCATTTACTGAAAAGCAGCAACATGCAGACAATGCAGGGGGTAATTTTGCATGGGAGGGAAAGATGCACAGCTTTCTAAAAAACAAATTACAAGTTTCAGGCTTTGCTTTTTCTTTAAGTACAAGGCAAACAAACTCATATTTCATTCTGAACAGGAAGATCATACCCTACCTGAACTCAAACGGTTTTATACCTTAACAAATAGAAATTCAAGCAATGGACTGTAGCACAGAATTTTAAAAGTCATTAAAAAAAATTAAACTAGAGTTTAACATAAGCTGGGCATTTATATAGCACTATCCAGTGATTTTTCAGATTATAAACTATTACTTGCAACATTTTTTCCTATACCAACATGATAGTAGGAACAGAAAAAAAAAATCACATTAAAAAAACCCAGTTGTTTTCTCCCTGCTCACCAATAAATACACATTAAATTTAAGCTAACTATTCTTAAAGACTCACCACCTTTGAAACTACAAGAGTCTACACATTTTTCAAACTTAAATGTTCAACTGAGTTACTGATAAGTTAATGCATTATGAATTATGCATTTGCACAGGGGCTCTATTGAGGTAGGTTACTGCCTATTCACTTTAATTATACAAAAATACAAAAATGCAAGATTTGTTTATGTCAAAGAGTAAGACACCCAACTAGAAATTTTCTTCCACTCTTCCACCTCAACCAGAGAGCTGCTCCTAGGCTCAGACCCTGCAGGCAGCCCAGAGCGGGCAATTCTCCCCACCACAGCAGCTCCGGTTTGGGGTATGCACTCATTTTTCCTCTCTAGGAGATCCAGGACACAAGATGGGAGACTAGGAATGGCCAGGTTTCCCCACAATCTGTACGTGGGAGATGGGCATTTGGAAACATTCCACATCCCCCAGTCTGAATGTCACCAGAGAAATGGGGAACAAACCAAGCCAGCCGCTTCCCCACCTGAGAGGCAAAGATAATTCTCCTCTGCCCACGTAAGGGATGATCACTGCGTCGGGGACTTCAACACCCCCTGGTCTTCATATGTGACAAACAGATGTCACAGTTATCGGTGCCAAAAGATGGAGAGAAGAACAGAATGTTTTAAGTGCAGTAGATGGCAAATGCCTACTGTGGACAGGACGGCCGCAAAAATGTAATGCCCCATCCTGGAGAAGCATTGCTAGGGCGGCCAAAGAAACACTGGAAGAGGCCTTCATTACAGATTGGGTGAAAAAATTACAATATATTAAAAACTGGAAAAAAAAATTGCAGCCCCCAAATTTAGGAACAGCTACAGGATTAACGAAAAAAAGAATTGTTAAATTCCCAGATTACCATAGTATTTCCAAAAGAGCAGGACCATCACTTTGGGCCCCAGTACCCTGCAATTTCAGGCTAAAGCCCTCTAACTGCAAAACGTGTTTGTCCACTTTACAGAATTATTCTCTCTCTCTCACTGCCTCTCTCTCTGTATATACCTGAGCAAAGAAAATTCCAAGAGCAATAAAAACAAACATTGAAAATGACCGAGAATATCCAAATAGTTACTGCTTCATGCATCGCATGCTTACTCGTAGAATATAGCATGAGATTACATGCTTCCTATGTTTAGTTTGGGTAGATGTATCTTTTTCTAGGAATCTTCAGCTGTTCATAGTCAATCATACAGGCTGGGAGATGATGTGATAGAGAGCTGCCCTGCAGAGATAGACTTGGGTGTGCTGGTGGATGAGAAGCCACTGTTGACATGAGCCAACAGTGTGCACTTGCAGCCCAGAAGGCTCCCTGGAGGTGTTCAAAGCTGGGTTGTATGGGGCCTTGAGCAGCCTGGTCCAGTGAAGGTGTTCCTGCCCATGGCAGGGAGGTTGGAACTAGATGAGCTTTAAGGTCCCTTCCAATCCAAACCATTCTATGATTCTAAAACATTAGCTGGGATGTGCCTCTAACTAAAAGCTACATTTTTATGCTGTGGAAGAGAAACACAATACATAAAAAACAAACCACTTTATATTCACTGGATATATACTACTAAATCCAGACAAGTGTCTTAAGTTTGTAGAACAAAGAACTTAAAAGGCAGAAGACAATGCAAACATGAGAAGCAGCAAGGTAATCCAAATTCAGCCTCTCCTGAAAGGATTATAAATGCCAAGACCCTGGCTACTAGACCAGAGGTACTGTGTACAGCAGTGAGTTAAGGAAGGAAGGTATCACACTCAGCTCCTGAAGAGATACACAAAATGAGGAATTGAAATAGAAGTATATTTTGGATGTTGCATGTTGCCCTGTTCTTTTTAAGGTTCTTGCCAGAAGGGCCTGTGGTCTGTCAAAGGCAAGGCCACTGGTGAACAAGGAGATGGCATTCTGCCAGGTGAGAACTTGGGAGTCAAGGAGTATATCTGCAACAATGGTGGGTTGAAAGAGTTTGAGGTGAAAGAAGTACTGTCGAGTCACTGTAAATTCTGTAATTAAAAATCAAACCCTGGATCTCCACTCTGAAGTGCCTGCTGTTTCTGTGCCCACAGATACACCTCTCTTTGCATGGGTGTGCACTCTTTCGAGACCCGGATAGATTCACTGTATGACCGTGTTGGCAATAAATGGCAATTTTGTTCACTGAAAAACTGCAGAAGCTTCCACACTGAGTGGATCATACCTGGCTCATCAACAGCTCTACTTTACAAAGAATTTCACACTGGCTGAGAGAATGGAATTTAAGAAAGGAGACAGAGAGACAAAAAGTGTATGTGTACAAAACTGCAACCATGATTTCAAGATACACGAGACTGAACAGAGTGCAGTGTCTAATATTTTCAATAAAATCAGTCCTTGCTGTTAGACTACTTATAATCAGGGCTTATTATGGCAAGTTAGACTTGTTAATTACAGGAATAATATCCAAAGTGTTCTGTTTAGCTGTTGATAAATGTAATCATTCATATTTCTCTGTGTGCTTTTTGTTCCCATTATGCCCATCTGTATAGCAAAGCCAAATCTTTACACAGGCACACACAAGTTTTGCAAAGTATTTGAAATCTTAAAACATGGATAACACTGCAAGAACCAGTGTCAAGCTCTGTTTCTATGAAATTCAAGGATTAGTATCCCTGATTATCAATATTGTTCTCAAAGTAAGAGGTTATAATTATTTTTATATTTAGGACTCTTATTATTGGATTACAACGACCACATTGTTCAGCTACAGCTGTGGCCTTTGCACATGAGAAATGCTGAAGTGTGCTGAAAAGTTAGCGTGGCTGATAATGGCTAGTGGAAGGGAGACAAGCTTGCCAAACAACCCACGGCATCATTAAGTATCATGAATCCCTCAAATGAAGCTAATCAAAGAGAGGCATCCATTTACTCCAGAAAAACACTACTGTACCCAACTGCAGGGGCCTAGGGCTGCCACGGTGGGGACAGGATGAGAAAGTGTGCATTCGTCCTCATAATTCAGTGTCAAAAATGACAGATTTTAAGCTCGGGGTTAGAAGCTCAACACACTTTGGGAGGCATCTAGAGATAAAGTGGAAATATTTGAACTGTAATGATTTTTTTTCTTTCCTTTTTCTTTCCCCCCAAGGATTCCTACTTGTATTCTGAACAAAGAAGTATTTGTTCACATATCATATTCTACCAAAACCAAAAGTTCTCCACTGAGTTCTGCAAGCATCAAGATTTTAAGACTATAAACACTGAATGAAATACTCCCCTAAATTTTCAAAGACAAAATTCCATTATTGTCTCAAAATTTTCCTACTTAAATTTATGCCCTCGTGATTTTTGAAGCAGCTTTGAGGACATGGAACTTGCCATCAAAGCTCCAAAAAGCAAGATGAGAAAGCGGCATTGTCACTTTGCATGTAGTAATATATTTTTATGATACACAAGAATCCAGGCAGTCTAGTCTTACTCAGGGTCACATGATGCTAGAGTGTCTACAAAATAATAGACAAGGAGATGTGGCCCTGACCCAAGATGCTTGATAAATATCTCTTTCTCCATGAAATTCAATCTGGCTAGCTAATAAAGGCAGACCCCTCAACAGCTACTTTTATTTCTACGGTTTCACTTTGCAGTTTTCACACTCTCATAATCACTCTCCTTCCCATTTTTCACATGTACACCCGCTCGCAAACTACCTCAGGAACAGGGAGTCTTCTTGGATCCAATCAATGTTTAACTTCTTCCACAAAGTATTATATTTCTACCCCAATTATGACTAGAACACATTGCAACTATCTTAGCATAGGGGCATTTTTCAATAATCATGATAAATTTGGAGTTCTAAATACCATTAACTAACATCTATTTGGTGTTTCATCATGTGTTTGGGGTTTTTTTATTTGAAATTTCAAACACTACCATTTTTCTCCTCTAAAATGATTACCTGGTTGTCTCTCTGCATCACTGCCACTGTAAGGATTTGATATTTTCTAAAACCTTGCTACCATACATCAGACTATAAGGAGTAACTTTAATACTAATTGGTTCCTCCTCAAAATACAAAGCAGTTTATGAACAAGTACAACAAAAACGTTTTCTCAGCATGTGTTCTCCTGACTTTAGAGTTTCTAGAGGTTTACTTTTCTAGTGTTGAGAAGCAACTTTACAGGATTAAAAATCAGCTTACTGCCAAACACACAGTATTCTGGTGCCTGCAGATACAATTGCGTCACCGCCGGTTTACATGGGGAAGCAACTGTCCATCAAACAGCAGCGCGTGGCTCTACCACTTCTCTGACACGTCTCTCAAGCAAGCAGCGAGCACTAAGAATATTAAACTAAGCTGAAGTGAGCACCACCAGGTTCAGGCACACCACCAAAGACAACAGTGCCAGAGCTGAAAAGGGCTAGCAAGGGTGCAGTGTGCCCGAGGCAAACCAGCCCTCCATCTGTCCCAGCCCCTCGACTATGGCTGCGCATCCCCAACGGCAACTGTGCTAATGCACAGCTCCTGCTCTCTGAACCATTTTGCACCACAGAGCAATGACAAACTACCAGATTCCCAAATACTAATGTAAGCAGGGAAATGCAAACACCGTATCCCCTAAGGATGGGAGGCTTCAGCTAAGTAGGTGTGGTATTGGATTCTTCAACGGTTCAGAAGGGGCTATGAAGCCACAACACTCCCTCAGGACTTAAAACACAAAAAGTATTAATTTTCCATAGCTTTTCCCTGTCTCCAATGGTTATGTGCAGCTGTGCTTCACACTAGCACGTGACTATAGGAAAGCCTTAAGTGTCCAAGCCTACAGAAGGCAAACAGGAGGGAAAGTTTCTTCAAATTCTGAGTGAACTCACTCCCATTCATTCTTCCTTCTCGCAACGCCCCTGCAATTCCCAGGCTTGGAGTTCTCTTCAGCTGAAGCTTGCACAATTCAGCACAGTGTGAGATTTGGGATGGTTTTAGGGTTGTGGGCAGAAAAAGGCAGTACATCCCCCTCCACATGACAAAGAAACATCTGTAACTTAAAATCACTGGTCAAATACTTTGATATGTGTAGGAGTGTCTTTAAGAAGAAAGGGAAAGATAAACTCCTAATATTCATCACTTCCAGCACTTCATGTACGATGCCTCAATAATCATCCCACCCCTCTGCAAAATATAAATGATCATATATTAAAGGGAAAAAACAAGTATAATATGGAAGACAGTCAGAAGATGTTTATGTAAGCCAAGCACACCCCTGACATTAACCAAGTAAGTAAATAAGTACTGGTTGTTCTTTCAAATGCCTTCCCCTGTTTGCATTTTTACAGCGTGATCCAGAGCAGCCACATTAAACACACCGTTGTTGTCACAAGAAGCGCCCTCCTCTTCTCCCTCCCTCACATGGGCTAATATATGCTATTACGCAAAATAGCCAAATAAGCTCTGCCACAGCCTTTATTACAGTTCTTCACCACGAAAACCAGCTTTGCTGCCAAGAATTTATGATGTCAGAAGACATCCTTTTGGAGCAAGCTGGAACATCGTGTCCTTGAAGAAATAATACAACAGTTGTTAAAGCTTTCCTTCACCTCAATACTTCACACTGTCACCCACCACTGGAGAGAGATCTGTTATGGTTCAGGTAAGGCCTCAGGACTTATTTGGTAATGCCATCACACGGCGTGTGCAGATTTCACACAGCCCAGCAGTGTGGTTAAAAGCAACTCATTGCGTGTTGCAATACGAGCAGTTCCTCAGCTTTGCTATGCTTATACTGAACCTCTCGCTGGAGCAACAGTGGTCGAGATAAGAGGCTGGATTGGGAGTGCTTCTACTAGGATTTCCATCCATGCTCCAAATTATTCTTCCTTCCTCTACATTTTATTTTCCTTCTCATACACCCAAAATCATCCAGCGTTCACTGTCTCTATCTGACTTCTCTCCGGAAGGATTTCAGAATTAAGTCATAACCCTAATGACATCAACAGAATCTGCTGAGATAACTCTACAAACAGTCCTGCAAGCACAGCTTTACCATGCTCCGATATGCACAGATCTGCCGTTATGTTAAGCATTTCAGTTTTAAGCTTCAAACTACATTCAAAGCAGAGAGTTTTACATTAAAGTGCATGCGAGCACAAGTTCACATGCCTCTCCCCACTCTCCCTCATGCTCATTCAAAGAGAAGAACACAGGCTGCGACGCAACATCTACAATCCGAACCGGAAGCCTGTAAAGTGGGAGTGCAGCCCACACAACTGCACCGTAGCACAATAGGGGGGTTATTTGCTTTGGCAATATACTTTTAAAAATAATGTTGTCGGCTTTGCATAAGTTACAAATAACTTATAAAAAATAAAAAAGAACTCTATCTGTGGAAGCAACAACTGAAGTTACACTTTGGCTAGTTTCTCATTTTGCATAATGACTTGCTGATACAGTTTATCCAGATGAGCAAAAAGCAGTAACTAGGAGTTAGACCCTTCAAAGACTGAATTAATCTACAGCAACATATTAGTCTCTTTCAAGTCTCGTCAATGTTATATCCCCAGGAAAGAGAAATGAACGTTCACATGGAAAGTAATGTGTGCATGTGTCACAGAAAATTAATAACAATTTGTTTTTAACTATTAACTGCATAGCACTAAACTAATGGTATGAAACCTGTCCCTGAAGCTCGTTCCCAAAAAGAGGATGAGGTACTTCTTTAACCATTAGCATTGCACACTATATACCTTTGTGCAAATGTACTATAAAACCAGTGTTTTACAATGCACATGTACACGCACAGTTACTTAGCTGACTCAGAGGCCAAATCCTGGGAGACCGTAAGGTGTTACAAGTACCTCGCAAGGAGACGTCTGGGGCCCTGCAGCCAGACTCCTTCCTGAAGGCCTCTGCCTTCTGCCCAGCTGTCCTAGGCTCCTTCAGCTCAAAGTCCACCATTCCCACCCTCCTAACCAACAACGGGCAAGACTGTGGGAAGAACCCTAACCACCATCTTCAGCAGATGGGCAGGGAAATCCTGTTAGGATTCCCACTGGGAGAACCCATCTTACCACCAAGCTAGAGGCTGCATAAAGACTAGGTAAGCTTTACCTACACCAGAATCACTCTCATTTTATTCCTTTCCCAGCGCTGCCATCAGCAAAAATTTTCCTCAGCACTTTTGTTTCTCTACCAGCCCAACCCACTCCCTCTCTTCTTTATATCCTCCTTGTTCTCTTTGCACCTAAAAAAGAAAACCATTTTATTCTAGCATCCTTTTTTCATCCTCCCCTCTCTCCCTCTGTAGTGCCAAGGTCAGCATCTCCTGCAGCGCACAGCTTTCCTAAGTGGCAGGAGCCGTGCAGCAGACTGACAAGAGCCTCAGTGATTTAGCTGCTGCATGAGAGCTGCTGCTAACATCAGCAAAGCCACCCAGAAAGTGTGTTACTAGTTTCACCTCACTGCCGTTACTTGGAAAATCTGCGACTAGAAGTAGAGGTGCTAAAGTCATCCTCCAAACATCAGGCTGGCCAGAACCAGAAAGAAAACGATGTTTCTTCCACATAAAATTTTAAACTCTGAGCAGCCTGCAGGCATCCTCCCTCCTTACCAGGAGAAATGCATCTCCGCCATTTGCAGTATAAGGTATTGACATCATAAACGAGTCCTTGGCAGACAGAGCGGCGCTTTGACTTCCAAGCATTCAACAGGAGATCCTATTAATGAAACACTTTCAAGCCACATCGTTCAGGTAGGGAGCAATTCGTTAACACACGTCTCTCAAAGCCTGAGCACCATGTTAGTGTTGGGCCCGTCGCCTCTGACACAACTTGACACTTCAGTCATATGTTAGGCTCTGAAGCATCTGTTCCATAATAAACTCTTCTCGGCTTGCCAAGAACCTAAGCACTGCCTTTTGGATGAGTACTGCTAAGTTGCAAGCCATAATTTAATACTCATCTGACATTGATGGTGACCCAACGTTTAATGGAGCTTAATGCTCTCCTGATGCCACTGATTAAATTATTGCTCAGTAGTCCAGTTTCATAATCTACAATTTGCAAGGATGCGAGACAGATAGACATGCACTGTCTCCTCGCGCATCGGTGAATTGGTTCACTGGCAGGGAAAGGTTCCCTAATTGAAGTTATAGGTAAAGTACACTACAGTGCATCATTCATCGATACAGAATTTTGTTCAGATGCTTTAAGCCAATTATATTGCCATGAAAAAAACGAGGTATGAATTATTCCCAAGCGCGGGGGGAAAATACGGGTAAAAACCTTGACCCAGCATGTGCAATGACTTCATACCGTCCTGAGCACTGTCCAGGAAACTCAGTGCTCTGGCCAACAGGAGTTTCTATTCATTTTCGCCCCGCAAGGTTGTTTAGCAGTTTGGTCACTGCTTAGACACAGCTGTGCAAACAATCTTTCAATGTTTGGCCTGCTGCTATTGAACTCCATCCCAAAATGCCTCTCTCCCCTCCTTTCTGCACATAGGATGAGGAAGGCTAATTTGAACGCAGAGGATTACAGGCTTTTGTAGCGCAACTTAAATATGTAGATCCTAACATTTTTGAGTTTTGAAAGAATTTTAATAAGTAAATTAGACATTTCAGCTTATGTCTGAGACAGTTGGTAGCAAAAGTACTTTCTAAATCACCTCAAGAAGGCCTATTCCCATCTTGAGGTAAGAAATGTCCTGTGAATGCCCAAATGTTTTTAAACAGTTAAAGGCAATTAAACAAAAGCAGTAAGAAAGTAGTATTTTTTAAATGCTTTGAGTGAGAACAGCTAGAAAAAGTTTCTAAGGGTACAGACCTAAAAAGCAACTACTGCTTTTTGTAGCTTCCCAGAAAGTAAACCTTCCATCCCAGATAAAACAGAGGAACTGTGTCAGTACACAGGTACTTCTGGAGGACTATTCATTATTGCAGTATCTTCACACCTACTGGTGACCCAAAAACCTACCACCCTCAATAAAAGAACTGAGGACTGACTAGATGCAAAGTGAATGCTAGATGCTATCACGAATGCAATATTAACACTGCAGAAATAATCAAATCAAACCCAGAAAATCCCCAGAGTAAGGTTTCCAAGGTATATATACCTCAGTGACACTGTAGTTCTCAAATGTGGGCCTCATTTCTGCAACCACCCACAGTTTTAACATCAAGGCTGTGAATACTCTTACCAAAACCAGAGCAGATCATGCTAATGCTTTATGTAAGCGTGAGCTTGTGCATCTTGTTAGGCAATGAAGATTTAGCTCTAGCAGAAAGTTGCAGAGCTGCTCATGTCCTCTCAGCTTTTAGCTGATGGAGACTAAATAACTTAATTGATGTTATGGAAGGTGTAAACGTCAGACCTGAGTATGCCCTTTACAACCTCTCTCAGAAATTAATGTCATTACCTTAGAATATTGCGAGAATCTGAAAAGCACCAGCATTTGGAGATATTTTTATTAAAAAGCTTTCCCATTAAACACACATTATTAGTCAGCATTAATATATAGAATGTGTTCCAAAATGAATTCTAATACAGTTTTACACAGCCATAAGGCCCACTGACTTCTTTCTTTGTTTTTGCTTTTTACCCAGAAATGCTTTAAAACAGGTAAAATAACTCGATTCTCATTTTTTCCAAACTTGGTCTTCAAGACTTTTCCATGTTTATACATTAAGAGAAATATCCAAAACCTAAAAAATAAATCAACAAGTGTTTTGAACATGTAAAAACTGGTAATTAAATTTCAGTGAGCTAGTCTCTGCATAAAGCCTCAAAACCTAATGCACTCCCCACAGGAAAAAGGTCTCCAGCTCCAACCCCGTAGGGTCCCAGATGCCTTCTGTGTGGAGCTTGTAACATAGTTTCTGAGACTTTCAGACATTTTCACAAGAAGAAACATGTTTTTAGGATTCTACAAGCTGTGAAGTATATACAATCCTTCTTCTCTTTTTAAAAGAAATCTTTTCTGTATTGTCAAGCCCACAAAAAAAATATTTACGTTTTAGTAATAACTGACCTTTTTTTGGTTTGCAATTTACCCTTCAATTTCAGCTTCCTCACTGCCTACCACCAAGGTTACACTTCAGCCAGGTGGGTGGAGAGGTGGTTTTTTCCCTCTCTGTATGAAAGAAGCTAACCTCCAGAGAGAAGATTTTCCTCTGCAAACCTCATCGTCATCACTCAGCATCTTCTAAATGCCAATAGGAAAATTTACCCCAGCAGCACGCAGGAAAAACATAACAAGGTATTGTTTCTCTTGGTCAGGTTTTCACAGTTACTTCTGAAGGAAAACTTCATCGTTCAGCATTATAGGAAACAAAAGTCTATTTTCCCTGCATCTCAGTTCCTCCCAAGACCTCTGACTGCAGCAGTCATCACCTGCAGTCCACCACCATTCTCCATGGGTAGCGGAGGAAAGGAGAAAGAAGTGTGTCTCAGCCCGGCCCCAACTCATCAATGCAAGTAGGAACAACAGCCATAAAAGTCACCTCTCTCACTCCTAATTCCCATGTAGAAACCCACAGCTACTCCACCCCACTCGCACCTTGCAGCATGGGTACTTTGGAACCTTCACTGCATCTGTTCCAACTGGGGAAACCTTTGGTGTGACCACCCCCTATCTCTACCCAAAACCGATCTGACCTCTGCTCAGACCCTTCCCCCTGCAGAGAGCAGGACTGCTCCCCACAAGGCTGGGGAAGAAGCTGCAAGAAGCTGGAGACCCCTCTTCCAGCTTTCGCTCAGCCTGTCCCCTCCCCTTCTTCCCACAGCATGGGATGCCATGTGCTGCCTCACCACACACCACTTAGGCATCGATGCACGTACGGAGCTGCCCCCATCCTTGTGATCAGCAAAGCTGGCAGAAGAAATTCATTGTGAAGACTCCCACCACAGCTTGGGGCAGGTCTTCGGCATTTACAATAGCAAAAGGAAGGAGAGGGGCTGATTAGCCAACTTTCACTGACATTTTTCACGGCATTCCCTTCAGAGTTCCCCAGAATATACTATTAAAAATGAGTGTTTGCTTTTAATCTTTCACATGTCCTGTATTTTTGGAACACAACGAGTCACATTAAAATTATTTTGATTAAATGTCAATTTTGCGCAGAGGAATAGATCTTGATTTAAGAAAAAGGTCCTACAATTCTGGACCCCTGAAAGAATTAACTGTTTCATTTTACTGTTATTTGGAACCTTTTGAATATCAGACTGAAAGCATAATAAAAGACTGAGCTTCAGTATTTTGAGGATTTCTGAGCCTTAAAAATTTCCCTTTAATTTATAATTGACAGAGCTCCTTTTACAAGTTTGCCAGAAGTCTATTCCAAACAGCTTTTTAAATAGTTGACTAGAACTACAGAAGAAAAAAAAAGCAATTCAATGAATGTGTCACTGTTACAGAATCAATGTTTTATCACGCTTATAATATTTCATTAAATAGTAGACCTTTAGAAGATGAGAAATCATTAGTTTCAGTCATGAGTAAAAAAGTATTCACCTTTGCACTAAACACTAAAAATGGTCAAACATTTAGAGGCAGTGAAGGAGGGTCTTCTAGGCTCCTGTTGACATTTAGAGTTATTTTATTACTATTTTAAGACTTCAAGAGTTCGAAAACATTATTTCAGGGAGAATAAAATATAGTTTGCTTAGGCTGGTACGCTCAACACTTGAAAATCCTGCATCCCAAGTAAAATTGTTAAAGTTCAATTATTTTACTTAATTACTTTTTTTTTTAAAAAAAAAGCATTGCACTAGTGACTACTGCTAACAAGAAAAGACATGGTGATTAAATGTTTCATGTCCTTTAATAGCTAATCCGAAGTGCTAATGAGTGTTCAAAACATGACAAAAATGTCAATTGTTCCACTGCTTCCCACTACACTGCAGAGCAATGAATAAACTCAACATTTTTGTTTGCTTCAGTTGGAACTGGAACATTGCAGACCTGGTAGCTTATATGATGGAGTTACTCTTTACACGACTTTTTCTAACAGGCGTCTCAGGTTGCACCTACCTACCCAGGAGGCTTTCTGATCTCCCTCTGCTCCACAGTCCACGCTTTTGTACAGGGGAAGCCACCAATTTCAGCAACTCTAATTAAAAACACAGTGTTAAACCCCCTAGCCTTCTACAGCTTAATCAACCAGAAGAGGTTTCTTTGTTAACCCTGACAGTTTACTGTCCACTTTTTTTTGGACGCAGACCTGTCTCATGTGCCAGGTAATTTCACTCTCCAGTGAGTACATTAATAACCCATGAATCATAGAATCATAGAATTGTTTTGGTTGCAAAAGACGTTTAAGATCATCAAGTCCAATCATTAACCTAGCACTGCCAAGCCCATCACTAAACCATGTCCCTAAACACCACAGCTACATATGTTTTAAACTCGGGGGATGGTGACTCAAACACTTCCCTGAGCAGCCTGGTCCAGCACTTGACAACCTTTCCAGGGGAGGAATTTTTCCCAATATCCAACCTAAACCTCCTCTGGTGCAACTTGAGGCCATTTCCTCTTGTCCTAGAACTTGTTACCTGGGAGAAGAGACCAACATCCGCCTGGCTACAACCTCCTTTCAGGGAGCTGTAGAGAGCGATAGGTCTCAGCCCCCTTTTCTCCAGGCTAAACAACCCCAGTTCCCTCAGCTGCTCCTCATAACACTTGTGCTCCAAACCCTTCATCAACTTCATTGCCCTTCTCTGGGCATGCTCCAGCAGCTCAAGGTCCTTGGGGACCCAAAACTAAACACAGGACTCAAGGTGTGGCCTCACCAGTGCAGAGTACAGGGGAACACCCACTCCTGCTGGCCATACTATTTCTGATGTAGGGCAGGATACTGTTGGCCTTCTTGGCCACCTGGGCACACTGCTGGCTCATGTTCAACCACACATCAACCAACACCCCCAGATCCTTTTCCACTGTGCAGCTTTCCAGCCACTCATCCCCAAGCCTGTGGTATTGCATGGGGTTGTTATGACCCCAGTACTGCAGGGAGGCATGGGGCTACCTCTCCCCGCCTGCCGGCAGCTCCACACCAGCACTGCCCTGATGCGGCCAGAGAACCGCTAGCAGTGACCCCACTGGAGACACGCTGATTCTACTTGGTACATCAAGAAGCTTGGCACCCACACCAATAACTTCAAGCTGTGGCCAAAGCCAGGGAACGCCTTTTAGTTCCTCTGCCAAAAGCAAAAAGTCTTTCCATATGCTCTTCCCTGCTATGTGTCTTGGGGTATGGTAAATACCATAAGCATTTACCATTATGAAATCTAAAAAGAAAAAAGGTGCATAGTTTATTCAAGACAAATTGCAGTGGTTTGTTTGTGTAGAATGGGTTTCCTTCTTTTTCTACCAGTCTTGATATTTTAGTACTATCAATTATTTTATGCAAACTTAAAACCAGGAAAGGCTTATTTTTAAACTGTAAGATGATGTCATTTCAAATTTTCCTTCAGAAACTCCATAAATGCCCTTCAAAACATTCCTTTAAAAGCCATCACAAATATTGGTAGGAATAAAAGCTACAGCTTACAAAAATATAAACATTCACTGTGATGTTATTCATAATGAATTCTCTTCAGGACCCCAACTGATATTTTGAGTTTGTTTTAACACACGAACATATACTACAGACCCAACAAATGTTCTATTAATCTTATCTGTAGAGCACTTTTTAAAATCTTCAAAGTCCTATTTTGACCTACTTGGTAACTGAGCAATATACACCGAAGCCCATCCTGCCCTCCTAAGAAATAGGATGCAGACTCAGCCAATATCCACAGCAACACCAAGTATTAGTACTTTGTCAAAGCACTGGTATTTCTCATACAGCTTCAAGGATCTTCTGAAATAGATTTTGATGGTGTATTTGTTTATTTTTCATCAGCACAAATTTGTTTTGTAGTGTGTTGCTGATCATTCTAACAATGATAAGCATTGAGCAGATGAAAGCAGACCTATGGTTTATAAGCAAGCAGGAATTTTACACCAAAGGGTTTCTTATTACTCAAAATAATTTAATCAGATTATCTATATGAAACAACAAGCTTGCAGTACTCTTCTTTGTCCTTCTATTCATACATTGCTGCTCTCTTTTCCTGTATGGCAAACTAGGTTATATAGGGCCTACATTTCAGAGAGCCAAAGACAACAGGGACCCCTTCGGTTGGTTTCCGGCACCAAGCCTCTCCCAAAATGCCACGTTATGAATTACAAAGACTCTTTCCTCTCCTACATTCAGACAGAATAATGGTGAACCAGATGGCAAATTGTGACGGCTTCTACTGTTCAGCCAGAAGTGTGTGCAATTATCATTGCTTACTGGATCTCTCCCTCCAAATAACCTATGTAATAACACACTTCACCTTTTCTGTTGTGTCATTCAGGCCTTAAAGTCCTTGGTGAATGAATCTCTACTTAAGGAGGAAGAAAGGTACCTACTCAAGCCCCTCTCCATCCCTTCCTTTTGGGGAGGTGGGAACAGTTGGTCTTCATTTTTAAGACTCTTGTATTTGCATATTAACCCAACTTGTTTGGTCAACAGGCTGAGCAGCAACATACTGAATAGAAACCTCATTTGTGAAATTTTTAGCCACTAATAATTTTTTCCCTTTTCAATGTTTTAGAGAATCTGCACCAACATGACCACGGGAGAATTTACCAGGGGAGGGATTGACAGGTGGGACAAAATTTAAGGGGGTTCTTAATCCTCAGTCCACCCCACGGCTTTTGGCACAAGAAAAAGCTAGGAGGATAAGCAAGGTAAGCATGATTTGTTTAGAAGGTGGTTCTATCTCAACAGCCAACACAGCTTCCCAGCTGGGGAAGTTCCTCAGAACTGCAGGTCTCAAATCAGGAATGACAGGTGGCATGGCAGTCTTCAAGTCCCACCTGTGCACACTCAGATCCATATGGAAGAAATCAAAGCGCTGCAATGAGGAGACCACTGGAAAAACATACAAGGCTTCAAATAACCTGAAGGGCATCAACCAACACTGAGTGCCTATGAAGGTACAGACAAGCTTGCCTCTTCACTGAAGA
Organism: Porphyrio hochstetteri; assembly: GCA_020800305.1. Classification (NCBI taxonomy): domain Eukaryota; kingdom Metazoa; phylum Chordata; class Aves; order Gruiformes; family Rallidae; genus Porphyrio; species Porphyrio hochstetteri. The sequence continues at coordinate 133,667,098 of CM036905.1, forward strand.
AAAAAAAAAGATATTTTTCTTGCCTGACAGCTTTTTAAAAGGTTGCTAGCAAATGCATACTATGTTGTAATGATTTCTTTATTTAAAACACATTCCCAAGCCTCATGTATCAAACTCAATGTCGCTCAACTTGGTCTTGCCATAAAGCTGAGGCATTTACACACACACAGCAAACTGCATCTTATGATGCTAAAAAAGACTGAGGACGTTTTCTGTGTTAATGATTAACAAATCTTTCTATTTTCCCATCTATAAAAAGTCTTAATGTCTTATTATTTCTAAGTTATACAAGTCCAAGACAGCAGCATCCTACAAAACCGACATCAGCAAGAAATGAATCTGCCAAAGAGCAAACAATTTCTGCCTACCAAACAGGATACATGGAGAGTAATATAATGGAGTGGTTTTAATTAGCTGGGCATATAAAGCTGTTACAAGACAAATTTCTTTCATTAAAAAAAGCAGCCAGACAGTTAGAAATGCTTCGGTGCACTTAAAGTAAAGATGACACAAGGCGTTTAACCTTCTCCCTCCACTGTAATGAGGAGGAGCTGGAGGACTGGGGATAGAACGGGTGATGAGCAGCCCCTTCACCTGCTGCCAAAATACTGGTAACCCCCAGGAATGCGAACAGTACAGAGGGTCCAGCAGCACACTGGAAAAAAATCAGCCATATAAAGGACCATTTTCTGTAATTCTGTTCAGTCACCTGGGATAAGAGTTTCTTACAAAATGAAATGCAGGGGTTTTAAGACCCTCCAGCATTGAGTATAAAAGGTGTGTGTTAGCCAAAACCCCTGCCTCTACAGTGTGGTACCTGCAGCAATATGCTGTTACTTTGCCTAATGGCTACTTAGTTTCAGCACCAGATACTTGGTAAGCCATCCCAATATTATTAAACAAAGTGAATTTTCTTCATTACTTGTTGGGTTTGTTTTTCTTTTATTAATCTTAGCAAAATACTTGCTGATTAGCAAAGTCAGCTTCTCTTTCCCTGGGTTACAACTTGCACCACACAGCTCCCGAGTCAAGCACTTATACATGCAATTTCAAAAATGTTACAAATATAACTTAAAAAATGAAAAAATTAACATAAAACAAGACTGCCTGAGAATATGTGTGTATGTGTGCGTAGTACACCTTTTTTCTCCTCTCCACTTACACTACTCTGCTTTCCACCACCATACAATTTTATCTCCACATACTGTTCCCACTTCCCCCTTTGATTTGGGCTAGCGGTGCACCTTGAAGAAGGGCTGCACCGGCTTTTCCTTCTCCCACAAGGGCCAGGGGACACATCAGAAACATCAATGGAAAACCCACTGCAAAGATTATTAGCAGAGGAGCTACTCTGCTCAGGCCCACATAGAGACTCACACACTTAAAGGCAGAAATTAGATGCCTGAATTTAAGACCAGAGTCACTAAAAGCTGCTCTTAATCTTTCAGGGCGTGACTGCAAACAGTTTTGTCTGATCAAATTAGGATGGAGACAGACCCATCCTTGTCTCCAAATCCTGTTCATGCGAGTGCCACCCTGGGCACACCAGCCACATGCACACACACACACCAGGCAGGATGCTTAAGGTATTTAAGAGCACACAGAACCTTATGCTCCAAGCCCTTGTTCTGAGGAGTATTAGAAAATTCTGGATAAAATGAAGAACAAAATATGGACAGTCCCGAAAGCAAAGCTGGGAATCCAAGACTCCCCCTTACAGCTAAATGGGGATTTGCTGGACAGCAGTTTCTTATTTTTAACATGGTTTTGGGAACAGAGATTACAAGATAATGTATGAATGTTGGATTGTTCCACTTCAGTTCAAAACAAGTCATTGTTCTGGGATGGGAAACTGTGGTTTCTCAAAAGACAAACATCCCTTCTTCCTTTTTTCATTAAACTGGCAAAAGAAAATTTAATTCAAATTAAGGAAACTCATATTCAAATGGATCCACTGGAGAAAAACAATTGATATTTATGTGCTGTTGCCACTTTGCACTCATTACAGGGGCTAATGTTTTGCAAGACACATCTTTTAAACCTTACTAAGCTTATTATTTACTATCTCCTGACAAGCATGACTTCATTTCAAGAGCTGGCACACATCCCATTGTGAGAATCTAATCTTTAATAACATATCCTAATTAAATATGCACATTTAATTCTGAAAAACAAAAGATAAAATTCAAAACAAACCCAAAAACATTCATTTGACTAAACAAAGCAATTGGATTAGAGTGCACAGAGCAAACTTAAATAAAGTCACATATGCCACAGCAAAAAGTCATTAAGGGAAGGGAGAAAAAAAAGGGTAAGAAAAAAACAACAGGCAGACAACTCTTTATAGCTGGCCTTATCCGACCTCTCTGAACTCCCAGCTAGTTTACTTCCCATCTGTCATATGATAAAAACTTTTAAAGGGAGCACATTTAAGAACTCATCAAAAGTTCATTCAACTCAATTGTTCTTACAGTGCTTGATTACATACAAGAAGGGTGCGCTTTTCCAGAGGACCTACACAGATTTATTTTTATCAATGCTGATGGCTGATTTTTACCATTAAACCATTTACAATTTACCATTTATTGCTGCTCCACAGTGACACAAAAATCCGAAAACAGTGAGCAGTAAACAAAAACAAATGACCTCTTGAGATTTAAATACCTAATCATGCCACTGAAAAGCTATTTCTATCTATTTTCTCATTTTTAAATTACTGTAATCTGGAAGCCATTTTCTTTCTAGGAAGTACAGTCATAACATTCAACATTACTGAGATGCTTTGAACTCAAAAACTTTGAGCTACAACTTTGTCAACTGCCTTAATACTTAAAAGATTCTATCAAAAGAAAAGTAAATTAGATAGATCTGTAATTTTAGCAGCAGTTTTATCATTGATTGAAACTAAATCCCAACACACATCAGTCTTTTCCTTCAGAGGTCCCATTTTAATTCTTTCTGGAGATGAATTTTGATTTGGTGAGATTTATCAATACAGTTTTCTGCAGGAAACCCCTTCCAGTGTTCGAGAGAACAATATGAGAGGGTACAGGCTTAAGATTTAATTTTAATTCTTGGGATAAAAACGAATCAGCTACCTTTAGACCACATTACCGAACATACACAAAGTGAGATAATCTAATGAAACGACAAGACACTATTACAAGATGCTATTTAATTCTGCTTATTAGTTGAATTAATTTCATATATAGGCAACTGAAGAGTTATGAGCATGTTTGTTTTTCTTTTGGATCTAAAATGTCACCATTCTCACCACAGCCTGAAAAATACTACCAGCTGAAAAACAAATGTTTTCTAAAGTAAAGTTCTTTTAATTATTTCCTTAACTAAGGAACTGGGCAACAAAGCTTTGCCTTCTTTTCAACTAGAAAACAAATTTTTGATTAATTTTTGTACTTTTGAAGGAATGCATGACATAGCAATGTTATCTTTTCAGTTATTCTGTTACACAGATGACACATCTTCTCCTAACCAGGAGTCTGCACAGATCTGCAGAGGTAAAAAACATTCATGACACAGGGTCCTGCAAACTGACGTCCCTGTTCTGGAGTTCCTGGCTGTCGGATGCCCTCGTAGCCACCTACAGTACACCATCACACCCTGCTTTGGAAAGCATCATCTCAGGAAGGCAGATAAAACCCTATGATCTGATAACACTTCCAGAGGCAGTCACTAATTGTCCAGTCTGTTCAGGTTTATTCATTCATATCTCATTAGTGTTAGCTACCTACAGGTCATAATTGAATAGTTCAGCATGGCTTAACAGTGAGCTGAAGGACAACGATTAGGATGAGAGAGAGAAACTGGGTGATGTCCAAATTAGTAACAGAAAAAGGTTTTATCAACGAAGACAGAACACACAAGGAATCAGTAAGTTCCTTGTAAACTAAGTTGGTAAACTTTCAGTAAATTAAATTACCTTTAGCCTTCTGCAACAAATTTAATCTTTCATTCACCTCATGAATACCACACAGCACAGGGGCTATATTTTCATAGAAAAGGGTTTTTTTTTGCCTTGCAGCAATGTTGATGTGTTGGGTTTTTTTTCCCAAGACCTTGGGTTGTAAGGTGGTAGGACATTTGCAAATACTGACATTTCCATCAGGGAGATGGCTAGCACAGCTTCATTAGCTTTGCCACAACTCTTTTGCTGTCTTGTTCAAGCCAATGTAGTAACCGGAAACAACAAACACTTTATTTAAAAGGAAACAAAAAACCCAAACAACCAAGCACAAAAAATCACAAGGACACATGTTAATCTTAGGAATAAAGAAGTTTCATGACTGCATATGCACCATTTTACTTTCTATAGTTGCTAAGGGTAGCTGCATCATAACTCACACAAGCATCCAAACACTATGCCAACAATGCAATTTGCTAAAGTAGACGTTTAAAACAATCCTTTGAGGGCTATGAAATATCCAGTCCTTTTAAAAAATGAGTTTATTTGCTCTCAGGGAGTTCTGTCGTATACCTAGCTGTCTTATTTTTCTAATAATAAACTCTCCTCTTTCCTTGAAAGGTTCAGATTGACACTTAGATGGAAATTTCTTATGTGCAATGATTGTGCTTCCAGACTGAACCTCTCCCGCTCAAATCCACACGCGGAGCATGACAAATTATTCACACTACACTGTGCTCTTGGACTCAATTATCAACAGGGCTCCAGAAGTAGGCTTTTGACCACAGACTGCATTAAGCAGCTATGATCCGTATGGTTTCAAACATACAATGAAATAACTGCTGAAGTCATGAAAACTACATCTGACTTTGGAATCCAGCACCCAACAGTGATATCGCTGATCACAGGTATTTTCAAGAGGGCTTGTGGGGCACAACACTCAAAACTACACTAAAAACCATAAAGAAAAAAAAAAAATTTAAGAAACAATAAGCCTCAACATTCTAGGTTAAGTGAACATATATAGTTTGTTTTACTTGAAAATATTTGAAGACTGCAATATTTGAAAAGGGCAATAAACACCTCGCTGAGAAGCAATAATGGCCACTTGACCATCGTGGCAACACAAAATGTTTTAGAAACAAGCAGAAGCAGACTACAAAAAGAAAAACACACCAACATATTTGTATTTTTTTCATATTAGCTCTAATAAAAAAATACCAAAAAGAGGTCTGCTTGATCTCTGAAGAGAAGCATAGGAAAGGGCACACGGCTCTGTCTGTGATCATAAAGAAACAATAAACATGCCATCGAGAAGTCAAATGGTGCTGGACGCTCAATGAGGTACTTTTTGGATATTTCACCTCATACTTTAGTCACACATTAATCCAATTAAGACAAGAAGGAAAATGTTATTTGTTTGGTTTTTAAAAGGGGTACGCAAAGATGGACAAGTAAAGGTACACAACCTAAGTTACTTTTTTCAGAGAACAACTTCTCCTTTGCATTCAACCACTATTTTTTTAGTATCTGAAGCAAAACAAACAGCACTGCACCTTGCAAATCAAAATATCAACAGTGTGAAAGCACTCAATGAAAACTACAAAGCAATTAACTAAAGGAAGGCACATCTCAGTCATGGATATCAATGACAGGAGTCCAGTTACAAAGGATTTTAATTATTAACATGGAATTTAATAGGGGTGGTAGAGTTACCTTTCCCACTACTATGAAGAATGCCAGCGAGCCTTTAGCAACCACACCTGGCCAAGATTTCAGGTTCACCTCTCCCTAATAAGGTCTTTTGTCATTCCCATGAACGGTTTCAGTGTTGACTCAGAGGGAAGAATGCCATCTAGTGAATTACTCAGACAACACTGGCAGGTCCCACCTATATTTACCTGGCCTCGTTATGTAGAGGAAGGTTTTCTTCACCTTCTTACTGACATGAAGATTATCAGGAGAGAAGGGAAAGAGAAAAGGAAGGGAGGCCAGGGAAGAAGAATCTATTTTAAAATAGGTCATTTATAGCTGTAGCTATTGGCAACTGGTGGATGTGGCCAAACTAAAAATAAGTTCTACACTTTAACAAGAACAGTAATATTACAAATTTCTACATGGCCAATGATCATCCTCTGTGGGAGGCAAGAGGCCTTCAGAGGTGACCTAGCCACCTGCTCCACACTATCCATGGGTGTGTTCATTCTTCCAGAAACAAGAGGGCCAAGGAGCAGGTTCCAACATTATCCCCTCGGCTGCACACCCTTAGCTCACACCTCGGTGCTTCTCCAGACCATTTTGGCCAGTTCACAAAGGAAGATTTTGCTCTACCAGTGATACTAGATGAAGCAGTGCAGGCATAGTCCCATCAGCAATATCTGAAGTTAAATGAAAATGGCTTATATGCTTGCATATCTCAGCTGGACATCCATTGACCACCCATAGCAGACACCAGTAAAATCTTAACAGAGGTGTCTCCACAGTATTCACAATCAAGAATTAAGCATTACCAAACAAAGACCCTATTCCACTTCAATTGATGGAATGTTGATGTGAGTCTTAGGCCATTTATTTAAAAACCCTACTTGAACCTTTAATTTAAAGGCTCAATTAATTCTCATCAACTTTTTGCCCTCTTCTTCACACAACAGAAAAAGTATAATACAAAAAGTACAGCACTTTGCATCCCACTATATTAAAATAATACACTTCAGCCAAATATATTTTAATTATGGCTTACGCTGGTACACTCATATATTAATTAACAGTTTACTTGGAAATTCCCACCATATGGTACCATAGCAGATGTTAATCATGTAAGGCCAAACACTCTGAAATTACTGTTCTAGGCACTTCATCTGAGGTACCAAGTGCCCTAAATTTCTACTTAAGGGATAAACTGGAAATGCTGAGCACCCTACAGTATCACACTCACAGCTGTTATCTCAAAGATAATATTATTTGGCAGATAATCAGAACTAAAAGGGCTAGATTTTCAAGCCCCCAGTGCTTTAAAATGTCTTGATACACCAAATTCCCTTTGCGTAAGAGAAATGCCTGCACTGGAAACCTCATGGAATGATTTGTCTCATCCACCAGACATCTGCTAATCCCCAAATATGGAGAGGGCAAGATGTGTGTATGAGTGGACGCTCATGTAGCATTCCACATCTTGGGTGCACCACAGCAACAGACCTGTGTCTTCCAGCCTGCCACCCCTCAGTTTCAGGAAAAGGAGCATTACGAGGAGCAGTGGATGCTTGCTTTTGGACAGTCAGCAATTTTAAATTTAAGAGCAAACGTCCTGCCAGATCCAACTGTCCCACAAGAGGAAATCAGGCTCCCTGCACAGTGCTGCAAGAAGGTTCACGTGGCAGTTGTTTTCCTCTGCATTTTGACCATAACGTTGGCCTAATATTGGGCCGCCAAAAGTTTTCTTCTTGAAAAATGCAACTCATCTCCATCTCTCTGCTTCATCTTTTTAGAAAAAGTGGATGCATCTGAAAAGCTGGAAGAGATGACACCTGGCATTTCACAGTTTCACCACACAGCCTTTACAGAATTGGGTATTTTTTAGTAAGGTAGCTGGGAACCCTTATGCTACAGCATTTGACTTGATGACAATTCACCTTCTAAACTGAAGGTTTAACAGTTTCATTAAGTCAGTTATTTAAGCAGTAAGTGTGATGGCAGCACAGTTGCAGTTTATTTGGATCTAGAAATACAAAGCTAATTTATCCAGCTAAAGGTAAATCCTTGCGACAGGTGATCACTGATATTGTTATCCTATGATTTAATGAGGAAATGGTAACTTCTTGGAAAAAAAACCCCAAGCAGCTACCATGTATATAGGAAGGAAGCCTGAGGAGCAAGCTTTTTCTTTCTCCTGGTTTCATACCTTTGAATGCAAGCCTATAGATGAAGAATTTTTTCAGGAAACAGCTTTTCCCTATTCCTCTGGAAATCGGTAATAAATATTACCACTTGACCCTGAGAAATACAGTACAATCAAATGCTACGGTAACTTCACTGAGGTTAAATGGTTATCTGCACTTCTGAGGATCAGACTGAAAGGCTAGGCCATTTGCCGGTTTGGGTTTTAGAAGATAAAACTGCCTGGTTTATTATTGCTGGAGTGCTAAAAGACAACTAACTTGCAAAGATTCTAAAAATACATCTGTATATATATTTCAAAACTCTCATCTGAAAAGTGATCTGGTTTATATCGCTGCCTTGCAAAATTCTTGACACCTATTAACCAGAAAAGGCATTTGTAAATTGCCTGGTTTAATACTGCAGTGTGCAAATAAATCTGAGTAAGATCAGAATATAGAGCTTCGCTGAACTGTTGCAAAAAACCACTTGAGAAAACATATTGTGAGGCCATATTTAAACTAACAGATGTTTCAGAAACAGAACAATATGTTCAAACAAAATAAAGGTGTAAACGGGCAGTGTTAAAAGAGCTTCACAACTAGCACATTAATGTCGGTAGCAAGTGAGATCGCCTCATATAGGAGAGCTTGCTCCCATAAAGATCATTAATTTAGAAATGAATACTCAAGTTATGCCTAAAATTTGGCTGCATGAATTACTTGCAGAGCAGCTGCTTATGTAACGTTGCATTTGCTATGGCAACACCAGGGCTGTTAGGCTTTGTCACATCTCCACTTCAACTGCAGCTTCATTTTCTGCTGACAAACAATGGCAGGAGAGGTTTTCTAATCACAGTCCAAGGTGCTCTTAAAACACATCACCGTGACTGATGGTGGTGGCCACTGACGCTGGGAAAACTCCTAATGTCAGAAGGGCAAGCAAAAAGTCAGAGATCCACGGGAAAAATAAACAAGCTAAAGAGAGAGATCTCCCAGCTCGGCTTTCCCTATGGCTTTAAAGCTGGAGTCCTTAAGACCAAAGTTTGGAATAGTGCAGTTTGACTCTTGCCCATCAGTCTTTGTAGAGACCCTCCTTGCCAAAAAAGACCCCCAACTTGTATTATGAAGATTCTTGTTTCTTTCTTACAAATGGAGTAAGTAACTAGAAATTAAAAAGTTCAGGGGGTCATCAAAACTGTGCTCCAACTATGGCACTATTTCATATGTTTCTACAGCTATGTTTCTTGCTAGGTATTACAGTACAAGTCATAACTCCATTTAATAGCATCACTTCAAAGCTAATGGAGTAGTATATGTACCCTCCGATACTGAAAAATTTCAGTTTGCTTTTCTTAGGAGGTAAAAAAACCCCTTTATTGCTGACAAACTGTAAAACACCTGATCTATTCCACATATGTCGCTAAGCAATGACTGTTCAAGTTGATGAGTATTCTGCAGCTCATCAGTCATCTACGTAAGCTTCACAGGGAACTAAAATTTAAGAATCCAACTATTTCTGGTACTCTTAAATACCCAGCTTTTATTCCCATGACACAACTCTGCCTTTTCCATGTAATTTCCAATAGTCACATTTGTTAAGGGCCATACCAAAAGACTATACGAAGGGAAGCAGCTCAAGAAAGCACCTTTAACTCCATAAACCACTGGAAAAAACCCCAAAAGATGGACAAAACTGAAAGCCTGAAATGAGGCACATACGGATGTGCAAGCATACTTCCTCTCCACCATAAAGTAGATGCTCACAGGCCTTTGCAGCACTACATAGTCCAGCCTACACTCCAAAACAACCTCTCTCCTAAACTCGGTCCGTAACACAGACTTCTTCAGAGAAAGCCAAGGCAAAAAATGAGGTAGGTCTGGCAGTGCCCTTGAATACAGGAATAATCCTTACTGTTTGTATAACCTAAATCATATCATAGACTCATAGAATGCTTTGAATTGGAAGGGACCTCAAAGACCATCTAGTTCCAAGGCCCCCTGCCATGGGCAGGGACACCCTCACTAGACCAGGCTGCCCAAAGCCCCATCCAACCTGCCCTTGAACACTGCCAGGGACGGGGCTTCTACAACCTCTCTGGGCAACCTGTGCCAGGGCCTCACCACCCTCATGGTGAAGAATTTCTTCCTAATATCTAACCTAACCCTGCCCTCTTTCAGCTTGAAGCCATTGCCCCTTGTCTTATCACTACACTCCCTGGTGAACAGTGCCTCTCCCACTTTCCTGTAGGGCCCCTTTAAGTATCGGCAGGCTGTAATTTGGTCTCCAGGAAGCCTTCTCTTCTTCAGGATGAACATCTAGGAGATTAATTCATCTGCTAGATCCCAGCACTGAGAGAGAATTCGTGCCTTCACTAATGAGTTTTCCTGTTACTACATAACAGTTCGAGACCTGCAGGAGGACCTGGGTATTGCCACAGAAGTCCTCACGCTCCACACATGCAGGAACGGGAGTAAAAGTTCCCACACAGCAATATTTTTTTAAATCATTGTTCAGCATTAGTGTCTTTTGTTTGAGAGCATTCCCACAAACTCTTGCATTTTCTTGGTTAAAAACACATAATTCCCATTATGCCAAGCAGAGTACAATTGCTGGCAGCTCGTGATGACTCCATGATAGACACACGCTACTGAACATGAACTTCTGTAGGTGAAGGGCAGACATAAATTCAGTTCTTAAATCCATGTAATACTCCATCATACAAATGGGGAACTTTTGCATTTGGGTTTTGCTTTGCTAGTACATTTCATGTTTCTCCTTCTCTTCCCCCAGACCTCCTAAATATTTACATCCTTCTAAACACTGGGAAAGTAGACTTTGTACAGGTAAAAAGCTCCCCGTTCCTTAGCATTAGAAGCCTTTAGAGCAACTCCATGACTCAGATGTCAGCCTCTTGAGTATGACTACCATTACACCACTTTAAGCTATGTGAGCTTAGTATAAGCTCTACGAGCTGTCATTCAGCACACACACACACACAAATAATAAATATATAAGCTTTGTTAGATAAAGTAATATCAATTTTTCCAGGTGGATTGCCTTTTTGAACACTGCGCCATTGAAGAATTGGTATTGAATTAGAACTAGAATATTGTTAAAAGCAGCAAGGCCTTATCAAACTACAGCCATTATAAACACCCTCAGAAAAAAGAAGTTGAATTATAAGACTCAGTTAAAAATATCCCGATGCTTGGGAAGTAATTGTATGTCTTTGAGTTTTCTCAGCACCTCAGAAATATAAAGCACATCTGACATGCTCCCTTCCTGAGTCAGTGAAAGCCATGACGTTCGATGGCACTTGCCTATGCAACGTGTCAACGTCTTGCAATGTGGCAGTGGAATCCACACATGTCCTCCAAAGGGCAGGCAGAGGAGGTGATTGACACAGTTTCAGCTCACTGATCCATGCAGGGCCTTTAAAATTAGTACTAAATATATGAAAAGCAAAATAATACACAGTTTGAATCAATTTAAATATTCATTTTATCCTCCACTTACAATATGCCATCCTGTGGGAGAGATGAGCTAATCCATCTGCTCTTTTTCCAGCTCTATGACAGTTAATCTTCTGTCAGTGGGTTCATTTTAACCCATACAGAAACTCTCATGCTGACATGGGCTCTGCTCCTTTTGTCCTTTCCATTCGCAAAGTTTTAACCGGTACTTGGATCCACAACTTCTTAACGCACACACTTCCACAGGCTGAAATTTAGGCAGGTGCTTATTTGCATAACCAATTCCAGGTACAGCTCTTGGCAGCATTAGAGTCCATTGGCTATTAAAGGATCCATGGACCAACTGTGTGCATCAAGGAATTTAAACAAATGAGATGCTCTTGGAGGGACTGCACTTATTCCACATATACTCGAGGTCTTGAGCCTGCTCCCTATCCAGCTATCCAGCCCAGAGCTCAGCACTTTTATCTAACACTTTTGAACAGGAATATTTTCCCTGTCTTCATTTCTCACATCTTTTCCTAATAGGCCCCGTGCTTTATCACTGCCCTGAACAAAATGCCACTGAGGTACTGGCTCTTTTCGCCTAAACAAATACTTCCAGACAGGGCCTTTTATTACAAATGTTAAGGTCATACCAGCAAGACCATCACAAAAACACCAAGAGCAATAAAAACTACAGTGTTTCATTTCCCCTTACTTTCAGATAACTGTAAACAACGTTAAAGAGTAGGATTTTCCTTTCTCACAGAAGATTTTGCTTGGGACGTTGAAATCTGTTTTGAAGAATGCTCTTTACAGAGCTGCTCTGAGCAGGCACTTTACATAGCAGGGCACTTACTTCAAGGAAGAGGTTAAAACCAAGTTCCACATTTATAATTCTGTAAAATAACCCCGGTATGTCAGCGAAATATTCTCACATCTTGAAGTTTAATGTAATTTATGCAAACCAGACTTGATTGCCACTTATGCAAAGACCACTAATGCACTCACCCCAAAGTTCTCATGACAAAGACATGTTCGTGTTTTACTCATTGAACTGTCACGGGTACCTCCTAAAACACAGAGGCTTTCAGAAGCGTAGTTTCCTGGAGACTGTGTGTTTAAAGCAGCAGCAGAACATATTTTCACCCAGATCTCAATAACAATGTTTGCAACACTACAAATTATACGCGAGGAAAATGAAGTTGTTGCAGCCAAGGCCCCATGCCCTTATCCACTCATCCTTCCTCTAAACTCTGCAAGGTGCCATCTGTCAGCCAGGACCAGACCTGCCCACAGCTGCCAGCCTTACTCCTTTCCAGGCTCAACCTCTGAAACTACGGTGGCTACCTAGGTGGTCCTCAAGCAGTACTAGTACAGGGCGGGTGCTTTACCATCTCTTCACACCTCACTCTAAAGGAAGGTTCATCTGCGATTCAGACTACGAAATGAAGAAGTGAAAGCTTGGAGCAACATATATGTGTTTGCTCAGTAAAAATGAAAGTACTCCTGAGAAACAATGGATCATTCGCACCAAAATAAACAGGTTCAATGCTTAGAAGCAAGCTTCATAATCCAAAAAGTAGGCACGATTGCAAAATAAATGTTTGTTGGTTTATTTTAAAGGTCACGTAATTATTTTTAAAAACAGATCTACAGCTCTTGTGTGTTAGTCACAGTTTTCTAACTCCAAACCTTTATCCAGCCTCACCATTTTTAACGTTATTATTTAGTGAGCCTGCTGTTTTTAAACAACTGATTATATATTGATGCAACACAAAAGCAGAGCATCAGTGTACTTCACCTGTCATTTATGAGAAGTATTTCATGTATTATATTTCTGAAGTGTTTTAAACATGCACGATCTGCAAACTCATTATTTTTTCTGCATTCCCAAAATATGGGGGAGGTATCTCAGACACTGATTTGAAAAAAAACTCCTACACAATCTTTTTTTTTCTTTTTTTCCCCCAGAAGTAAAAATGTTGGAAGCTATATAGCTGCAATAAAACATTTTGAAGTTGAAAGGTTTGCTTTTAATAACCATCATCTGTAGCTCCAAGTTTTTTATTAATATTTACTGATTTCTTAGGATTTGAGGTATTACATTATTCTTTTTCATTATTCCTCTTCTGTGGATTGCGATTGCTTCAGAAACGGCAAAACTATGTATGTTACTGTATGTAAGTATAACTCAACAGCTACAAATGCCACGATGGAATAACTGAAAACATATGCTATATGCTTGAAATTTTAAGGATGATGAAACTGTCACATTAGTAGCACACAGCATGTTATAAAGAACTCCTACAATGTAGCAGTTGTTCAAAAGTTGTACCCCATCCGGTCATTCTATCTTTATGAAAAGATATGTAATACTTTATGGTGATTTATTCAAAACACAGCTGCAGCCTAAGTTAAAGGTAATAACAACACCAAAAAAAAAAAAATCAAAAAACCCCACAACCAAAAAACAAATCACCCACCAAAAAAAACCCCACAAAAAGACCCTTTTTAATTACAGTTGTCAAAGCCATGTCGGTGCACGCAGAATAACACAGAAGCACTTCCAGAAAGTCCAAATTTTATTCTCATCAGACTTTATTTCGGGGGAGGACAGGTGGGGGAGCAGGAGCAGCAGAGCAGCAGTACAAACACACGTCAGCCCCGAGGACTCTCCCAGGCTACTGTAAATCACGCATCTTTAAATGCCGCCGCTGGGGACGGGGATCGCGACCCCACACACACGGGTGGGTGCCCTCGGCCCGGCCGGAGGAGCGGACTGGGCGCCCTTCTCTCGGCAACGCGGCTTCAGGGCAACCAGAGGCGGGGGACTGGCGGGGGACGGGGGGGCGGCCCCGCAGCTCTCGAGGGCGCGGACCGACCCACCGACCCCGTCGCCTGCGAACCGCCCCCCGCCGTCCCCCCAAGCGCCGGGGTGCGGCTGCAGCCGTGCCCCCGCACGGCCGAGCGCCCACGTTAGGCTCAACTTTCTTTTTATTTCGCGAGTCATTCCGCGCCGCATCTGCCAGGCGCAGCCGGCCGCGCTCCTCGCATCCCCTCGCTGCTGCTGGGGGGCAGCCCCATCGCCACACCGCTGCCGCTGCTCGGGAGCATCCCGGGCTCCCCCGGGCACAGATTTCTTCCCGCCCCCACTCCCGGCTTTATGGGCCGCCGAGGGTCGCCAACCGTGCATCCCCTTCCCTCCCCCTCCACCCGGGGGCGGAGGGGGAGAGGCAGCCCCGAGCACCGGGGCAGCCCGGGGACCCCGGCCCCGCCCGGGGACCCCGGCCCCCGCGCTGCTCTCTCGCATCGGCGGCGCGGCCCCGACAGCCCCCCTCCTCCCTTCCCACCGCCCAGCCGAAAGGTGGCGGGGAGCCGGCAGTGCCGTGCCGGGAGGCGGGACCCCCGCGCGGGGGATGCCACGGAGCTCTCCGCACCTGCGGGGATGGCGGGTGATGGGAGAGGGACACCGCGCAGCCCCGGCGTCGCTCCTCACCTTTCATCCAGTCGACTACTTGGCTCGGCGACCACTTACTGACGGGCTCCATGATGAGGGCCATGGGGGGCTCGGGGTGCGAGGCTCGGGCGGCCGCTGCTCTCCGGGCGAAGGGCGAGGCTGTGTAGAGCGGCGGGACCGCGCTGCCCGGAGCCCGAGTGGCGGCGGCGGGAGGAGAGAGCCGCTAAATCCCCGCTTGCTTGCCTGCGCTCCGCTCCGCTCGCTCGCCGCCTCTGTGCCTCTCTGGGGATTTCAGTTCATGTTGCCGGCTCGGCGGGGAGGAGGAGGAGGTGGAGGAGGAGGAGGAGGAAGGGGGAGGAGGCGGCGGCACGCTCCGACGCCTCCCGCCCCCGCGAACCCGCGGGCAGCGGCGGCGGCTCCCGGCCTCGCCGAGGGGTCGGTCCCCAGGCGGCGGCGGAACGATGAGCGGGGGAAACCACCGCGTCGCGGCTGTGCCCGGTTGTGCTCGCCGGTTCCCGCGGCTCTCCGCGGCCGCGGCTCCCGCACCGGTGTCTTTTTCTCCTGGCGGAAATGACGAGGCGGCTCCCGCCACCCGAAAATATCTCCAAGTGGAATGGGAAGCGACACCCGACGGCCGCCCGGGGCGGGGAGCTGGGGGGGTGCGGGGGGATGACTCGTAAGGTGCCGCCGACGGGGAAGGGGGGGAGTCGGGGCGCGCCTGGGGCGGTGGCAGCATCGAGCACCTGCTCCCGCCGAGCCGGGGGCAGAGGGGGTGCCTGCGGGGGGGCGCAGCCCGCGGCACCACGCTGGCGAATGGGCTTTGCGGGTGGGGGGGGGGGGGGGAGTTCCTTCAAAAAAGCATCGCTGCGTGGGCGAGAAAGGTTGGAGGGGGGGAGGTTTGGGGTTTCTTTGGTTTGTGTTTTTTTATTCGAGAAAAGCCCAACTGTAAAATGGCTGTGATGGACGGTGTCACCCAGCGCCTGGGGGGAGACGTGCGGGCAGCTCAGAGGGGGTGGTGGCCTTCGGCCGGGGTTCGCTGGCGGTCGGGAGAGGAGAGAGAGGAGAGGAGCTGCGCTTTGTTATTCTGCCTGCCTCGCCCCGAGGGTGCAGCAACGGGGACAACTGGAACCAGCAGAATATATGGGCAACTGGCAGCTCGTCCCCTGAGTTGCACCACCACCACCACCAAGGTACGGTGGCTGCAGGTGTTAAAATCCACCGCCCCCGCGGGGGACCATCGCTGCTGCTGGAGCTGTTTATCTTCTCGTTGTGCCCCCCAGGCTGCACGGTTCCGTCCCAAAGGCTACCCCAAGGGGGGCAATTCCCACAGATCCTGTGCCACCGTGTCTGTATGAGACCCTCCAAAAAAGCACCCGGGGCAGGCGTGGGTGCTTTTCAGGCACCCTTCCTAGAAGCCTGTCTGTCCTTTGAGGAGGTGGCAGGCCCCCTGGAGCTCCAGGCAGAGGATAAATAGGGCTGAAGGGTGTTTTCCTGCTAGGGAGTTGGCCGGTGCACAGCTTCGCCTGCATTTGCATTCGCCCTGCTTCTCCTGCCAAGGCTGAGGCGATCGACGGCCATCGAGACATTCCCTCCGACAATGTCGGCTGCTGAGCACCAGCTGCCAACATTTTATATCTGTACTTGAGAAAAAAAACAGGATTCCCTCAGCCCAGAAGTGGCAACGGCAAAGGCATCCTTATGCGTGGCACGGACAGCGACAGACTCTCCCATTTCGGTCCATGGGACTGAAGTACTAAGAGATGAGGGCCAGTAAGGCACTCCTAGAGCTGGTAACACCTCTCCCTGGGGTCCCAGGAAGAGCCTGCCTGGCAGCACTAGTTCGGCTTGACCCTCACTATAAAGGTGGTACTTACCCTTAAGAAGAAACTTCATTGAAAACTGGGGCTTTGACACTGTAACTTCACTTGAATTTGGCTCTAGACATGTGTCTCTCGTGTCACATTCCTGCCGGCACACTGATGAGGCAGTCTGCTTCTGAAGAGGTTGCGTTACCTCAAGCCACTGAAACAATAAACCTCACTTGCAAATTAAGGCTGACTTTTTTCCTTATGAGAGGTTTGAAAGGTATGCAGGATCCTTACATACCGGGTTATTGTTGTTGAAAAAGCGTGTCATAATTTTAATTAGAAACCAGCAGTTTGAAAGGTTTAGAAGTAAATACCCCAGATCAGACTGAAACCTGGCATATAATTTATAACACCATTGTGTAATTCTCATTGTGCAGAAAAGTTCTTCATGAGTGAGCAGAGGGAAGTAAGTTCTCAGTGCATATGTATGAAGTCCCATAGTTCGTAATTACAGAACGCACTGGGATCCCTGTAGCTTGCCAGGCTAATTAGTAGCCAGAGCAAGTTTTTCAGTAAAGCATCTGTGACCTGGTACTATCCCAGTGGTCAGTATCTATTACTTTTAAAGCCCCTTTATAGTGGTCCTTGCAAAGTTTGGAACCATAAAAGGGGGAACTTCCTCCCCCACTTCAGTAAAGGGACGATGTGTTGAACATGGGATTTAATTACGTTCATTGTTCTTCTCATAGAGCACAGCTATCGCCTAAATACTGGATAAATCCTACTGTTTGCCTAGGCAAATGTTCTTGGTCCATTGTCACCAAAGAGCCTTGGTTTGCCTGTGGTGGGGAGGATTTGGCTCATTATGAGTGATGATAAAATTATCCAGCCATGGTATTTAACTTGGTGACCTATTACAGCAATGAATTCTAGAGTCAGGACATGTGCTACATAAAAGTTTTTTTTTTTTTAATTTGCTCTAAATTTATTGCTGCCTCATTTTATTATTGCTCTCACTTTCTAGGGTAAGAAGTCAAAAGGAGAGCTGAATGACTTTTCACACTGACCTTCTTAAACTAAAGTGTCTGAGCCAGAATGCCTTAACCAAAGTCTTCTGGCTGTTTTCATCTTTTCAGTTTGACGTCTCTCATCTTGCTGTCACACCTGTGTGACTCAGGCCTTTTATGTGCAGCGTATGGGACAGGCTTCTGCACAGATGCTGAACTGCGGGATTATGTCCTAACTCATCTTTTATAATTACTCTGGTCCATATAGTGCATTCAAAATTACTGTGTTTAAACGCCTATATATATCTAAACATACGTGTCCTTGTTAGGTAAGTCTCAATTTATTGGGTAGTAAATGTAAAAGTAAGTACACAGCAAAATTCAATATTGAAAGAAAAATAAAAAGAACAGGAATGAGTGTACAACTGAAGTGCAAGCCTGAACTCAGCAGTTTAGACTGTATAACTGCCTAAAATATCCATTCTCCAAATACCTGTGGACAGGGGTTGGACAGACGCAGCAGGTAAGTTTGGGTGCATTCACCTTTTGGATCAGCACGTCAGCCTGCAAGCTCACCGGAGAAGCTCTTCCCTTTCTGTTGTGGTACACTGTCTGAAAAACCCACTCCCTAGGGTTCAACTTGCAATCATAGCAGTGACAGCCATGCAAATTGTAAATAATCCCAGTAAATGGTTCAAGTCTGTCTAATAATACGGGGTTTGTGCCTATTTAATCAATAGGACAATTCCTGAAGTACAGCAGCACTGCTCAGCCTGAATAATGGTGGCAGAATTAGCCTTAACACTGGTACACTGGGCAGGCATTTGTTTTATATGCATGAAGCCAGACTCTACAGTGGGTACCAGGGACAGATACAAGCATAAGAATGGCTTCTCCAGAAGCCTCATGGATTTTCTGCTACTGTCTCTAGAAAACATAAAAGATGTTCAGCAATGACAAGCTGAAGTCTTGCCCTGAAGATACAGGAAGGAATTTAGCTCTCAAAAGATGTTTCTTTCTGGTGCTGGATATTAAAACCAATTCTTCTAGAGGAAGGAAATGAAACCAAGTGGAGGTAAATGCAGTAAAAAAAAAAGTAACAAAAGCTGAGGTCTAATAAACTCAGTTGGATTAAAAAAACAATAAACACAAAGTGAAAAAGCTGATACTTTCTTCAAGTTATGAAAGCTTGTTTGTGTTTTGGTAAGAAATAAATTCCTGATTTTTACAAGGGAGGCTTTATTTGATAAGAATTGAAGTGTTCTGCTGGTATTAGCTCATGCTACAAATGTCTGCTTTGGATGCTGTATCAGCATTGCTACAGAATATTTTATTCCGTAGTCTGGGATAACATGTAAAGCAAGTTGCTACTCTCCTTGAATAAAGATTCATTCTTTGTTGGGTAGGGCTGCTGCGTGTTCTCTGTTCCCCAGAGTCTTTTTTGCCTGCAGAGCGGCATCTGAGTCGATGCCTCATCAGTGCAAGGATTGCTGTCCATGCCAGGGCAGGTGTCTTCCAAGGAGAAGTAGGGATGATGGGGAGGAAGAGGGAAATAACAAACAGCGTTGCTGTCAGGGGTCCATGGACAAGTACAGGAGGAGAAATGTCCATGGTCCCCTGGCAGAGCAGGTAGTGGTAGTGGTAGTAAGCCTGTGAGGAGGGTAAAGGCAGGGCAGATCAAGAGGACCTGAGAGGCAGAGGGGCTTAGATGGAGTTGGAGACCCAAGGCAGTTCAGAGGGACACACCATACTGACCAGTTTTCCCTGGCACTGGAGCAGTGGGGAGGTGTGAAGACTGCAGCGTGGGAAGAAGGTCCGTCCCAGCAGACAGGAGCAGACAGCTCTTCCGCTTGTGTCACGGGGGGCTGTGTGACCCACTGCCCCACTGGCAGCCAGCTGTCACTTACTCCGCATCCATGGGCAGCCACTACCTGTACAACAAAGGCCAAAAAGATGAGGCTCACTTAGCCTGGGGCCCACACTGAGGTCTCACTGTTTCCTTGTTTCTCACCACTCATCTCCTTCAACCAGTCCAAAAATACAACTGTTTTAAAATAGTGTTTCAAAGGCAAATATCTTGGCCTTAAAGTATATCCCTTGCACCCCTGATGGTTTGATTTGAGATAGATAGGGGAGGGGGGGGGATAGGTACAATTGATATTGGTTTTGTATAATCAAAAATACAAACCATAATCATCCAGAGATGTTAAATAATTTAAAACATTCAGAACACAATTAAGGCTATTAAGAGATTAGCAATTAGATTAACGGTGGCTAAAGGGTAAAAATTCAAGGACTTCAAACACCTTTTGTAATACAAAGGCTCTTAAAAAATGAGCAGGCCGAGAATTTCCCCTGGAAATTCCTATCATTTTAATTAGGTTTCTTCATTTAAAATAAAAAAAAAAAGAAACCGCTCCTTGCACAATTTGAGTCCCACTGCCATTCTTCAACAGTGGGCTCAAGTAATTGCCTGCTGAGATCTCCCTGTTCCTCAGGTTTGTGGGGATGTGCAACGGCTTAATAGATTTTTAAGATCAGGAGGGACCACCTCAGCCATCTGACGTGTCCTCCTACATTGATGCCTGCCAAAGAATTTCACCCAGCCTTTCCTGCGGCAAGGTGAATTATCATTTCTCCGATCATATCTCTTCTCCACACCAAATTGTACTCATTTCTCATTTCCTCCCATATGGAGTCGAGTGGCTGGTTCATTTTCTCGCTGAAAAGAACAGGAATCCCTGACAATGTGATTGGCTCTTGTCTTTCTGCATCCCATGGTTGCTCCCAGCTGATGGTCTCCGTGCAGCTTCACAGCGATGTGATGCTGAGACGGGCAAAGAGCAGTGCTGCCGTGGGGAAGGTGCGAGCCAGTGGCAGAGGGACGGTGGACGTGTCCCTCAAGATGCAGAGGGGTTTTCAGGAGCATTAGCTACCCATTTGGAGTTGTGGGGGAAGCTGCCATCTCAAAAGAACAGTCTTCTGTTACTTCATGAAAATAAATACACATAGGTGGTATTATGTGGGCCTTCTCGTTTTCTTTTTTTAGGCACGAGCTCAAGGAGGCTGTTGTTCAGCTACCGTGCTAGGCTATGGCTCCATTTATGCTACTGTGACACAAATGCCCCCCTTGAAACAATAAGAAACCTGAGGGAAGTGTGCTTCTGTGCTAAAATTATTAGAAAATTATAAAAGAAAACAGCTGCTAATTATTAACATCAGGTTCCCACTCATTATTAGCATCACAAATGTAAAATGGCTGCCAACAAGAGTCAGCTCTGAAATCTCATTAGAAATAAATGTCACAGTTTATTCCTGGTTATAAATGTTGCTTTATTACCTTTGGAATGGTTGGGTGGCTTGGCAAAATGCAATGGGTGGCTCCCCTCAAGGTATATATTTTTACTGATGAATTTGTATTAGGGAAAGAATAATAAATATCTGATCATTTTATAAGCAATCCCGAAAATAAAACCGCATTTTAGAATTGCTGAAGAATGTAGTCATCTAAATTGCACGCTGGAGTACAAAAGAAAAAGAATAATGATATGGTAATATAAAAAGGGCAAAACCATAATGAGAAGGGACATTTGTCAGTATACTCAGAAAAGCACAATCTGTCTCCCCGGTAATTTGGTGGAGTACAGAAAGTATTACATGCCATATTACAAGTATTACATTTTATTTCTGACTTCAGGAAGCATTGCCATATGTCTTCCAAGTCAGACATGGCCTCTTAAATGTAGCATGTTCTTCGTTCGTGCTGTGCGGGCTCCATCCCGCTTGGACAGTATTTATTCCGAAAAAAAGTAAAGACAGAATAAATCTTCCAGTGCCACAAGACTTCGTATCAGCCAGCTTTTGAGGATGAAGTGGGCAGGAGCAATTTGGTTTCTAACGACCTGGGAAACTTGACAGGTTTGCTTTATTTCTCAGACCTGACAACTTTCTCTAAATGCTATTGCTACAGAAATGCTCCCGCATTTCCCAAGCTAAAGAAGCATTTTCTGCTTTCAAATGTATTTCACAAGAAAAGGATAAAAGACATGAATTTTCAAATATTCCTGGTGCAAAGCAGTGTATCTGTGTTGCAATTAAATATGCCCCTCTGTGCCCTGATGCTGCTGTGATTAGAACTTGAAATTTCATACATTTACATGAAGCTTCATGTTTACAGCTGGAGAAATTTGTGACCCAAGGTCCTACTCCTGTGAGTTGTCCTTCCCAGTCCCCACACCGCTTTCTCCCTGGAGCTGTGTTGGGACTGTGCATAGACCTAAAGGTCCATCCATATGAAGTCACATTGGAATCAAAGAGAATTTAGGCAGGCTGGTGGTCAAATCAAAAGCATGCCTGTGGATCAATATTAACCAGAGTACTTAAGCAAGAGTTAGACTTACCTAAATACACAAACTGTTTGGATGTTACTCCCGTACCATAGTTTGGACTTCTCTGCACCACCGTGTCCTTGATGTTCTTTTAGTACTGCTATTTCCAGATGGATCTGGTAAAAGTGTAAGAAACAAGGATAAGGCAAAGGAATACTGTTTTATGAAAGGGAAGTGCAAGGAATGGTTTTGCAAGGGGAGGAACTTTTTAGTGTCAAAGAATTGTAAGAAAGAAGGATAAGTATCAGTACAGAAGGAAATGATCGGTCAAGGTGAAAAGGTGGCATTATAAAAGCAGTGAAGTGGATTGACAGGGAATACACTACAGCTGGAGTTAAGGGTGGGGAGGGTTAAAAGAGTGAGAAAGCAGTGAAGTGGGAAGATATGGAAGAGTATTAAAACTGGAAGAAAATAAAAGAGAAAATGTAATTATATTATCATCAAAGCCAAAATATCCAACACATGGACAGGTTTGAGAAGAAAAGAAGGCAGGTAGATTGGACAGGGTAGATTTGAAATATCTGAGGTGACTCAGCAGGAATTAAGCCACGGAGAAGGAGTCAAAATAACTTTAATTATTCAGAGAAGCAAGAAAGCTTCTCACAAAATATACACATATCAAGTGACTTTTTTTTTTTTGATCTATTTTTTCTTGTTCTTCATGGACTAGAGCTAATGAATTGAACTCTGCTGAATTGAACGTGCCTGGCTTATTCTCTATCACTGGTCTCATCTGTCTCGTGTCCGTAGCAGTAAGCAGCCTTTACCTTCAAAACCAAGGGGCTGATGCAGCCTGTTATTTTGAATGGTTCCTGGCCGTGCTAACACCCAAACTGCACTCAGGACTTGTTTTGGAGGTGTCAGCCCAAAGTTGTGTTAGGGAACACGGGATCAATTTGGTAACACAAGTGTTCTCATGGCTGGAAATATTCTAACACCTTGATGGATTTACTGCTGGGGAATTATGAATGGAGCCTAGCACAGGCTCAAGCATTGCTTTCCAGGTCTAGGTTCATACTCTGCTGTACTCTAGTGTCAACATCAGACTAGAGCTGGCAGCATCTGTTCTCCACGTTAGTGAAGACAGGGCTGGACAGAGGCCTAGACAGTCTCCAGCTAGTCATCCAATCCCTATACTTTGGCAACCAGCAATCAAGGATGTCCTGGACGTGTCATAAATCCCAAAGGACAACCCCAGGGTACTCTGGGTGTGACCTGAGGAGGTGATCTGAGCACAGTCTCAAAGAAATGATTTATAATCAACTGGAAGTATTACAACAGCTTGCTTTCCCTCAAGGTACCTATACACACCTCTGCTTGACAAAGCAGAAGAATGAGGACAAATAGTCAATACCACACTACAGATAAAATCCTTTCCTCTCATTTGTTGTCTCCTTCTAGCTTCACAGCCTCAAAGTCCCACCTGAAACTTGGCCATCCTCCTACTCATTCCAATGTTAATCACAAGTGCTGCCCCAGGCCTGCAGTCTCCTGAAGCCTTTGTTCCTGCAGCTGGCAAAGAGGAGCACTGGGAAGTCAGAAAGAGTCATCACAGATCTGAAACTTTGGCAAAGCTCTCCATCATTCTTTGAATAATTGCTCAGCAAAAATGCAAGCCGTGGACTTATTTCAGATTAGTCTAACCATCCCAGTTCTAAAAACTCTATTAATCCCAGTGACAGCCAGGTATCACATCTACATAATCTAATCTTCCAAGGCATTTCCATTGTGCTCTTCTCTGTAGCATTCTGAGCATTTTAGAGAATTAAATGAGTCTACCACATAATCTAATTAATATTGATCTTTGCTTTTCTTCTTGCTCAACACAGGCAGGAGGAGAAGTCACATAATTCTTCTACTTTAATTATTATTATTATTAAAGTTATTGCAGTGAGAAGGCAGTGATAGAGAGGAATTCTGCATTTCAGCCAGAGGGCATCAATATCTGTAGCTCTTTCAGTCTCTCGAAGGAGGGAGGCCCAGAAAGAACTTTTCTCTCATGGTGTTGAGCAACACTGGAGAACTTTGCACTAGCATGTCCAGATTTGTTCAAACAGCTTTTCAGTTGCAGGTATGTAGCATAGGTGCATATTAATATTTCCACTGCTGCAGTGGACTTGGTTGCATACCCAAAATGGAACTGTGTTAATTTTAAGACCTGCCTTGCATCCGTGCACACGTTCAATCAGACCTTGCATAATGCATTATGCTGATGCGAATTGCTATTGTGCAAATGTGGTCATATGGCTTTTTAGAAATAAGTCATCTTGCACATAGTCTGGAATGAGTCTACAGGGACTGCTGAAGGTCAGGTCAGAGTCTGGAGGCACCACAATGATTTATTTTGTACGCTTTGCTTTTCTTTGCAGGTCAGCTGCTGAATTTTACATTTTCCTCTGCAGAGTTGAGGTTATTTCTGAGTTGACTGGATTGCATCTGTCCACTCTGGAAGTCAACAATGCTCAGAACCAATTCTGAGAGCCATGGACTGGGTCTCCTACCATCCCCAGGTGAAGAAATATTTTTCTATCAATCTTGACTACTGGAAAACCGAATAGCAATGAAAAGTCTGTGATGATCCCACAGCTGAAACCCTTATCTGAAGGTAACATTTCAGGACTGTGTGCAATCTGCCTACAGAAGCTCTACGGCCACCTGACCAAGTCCTATGCCAGCCAGTGATGCTGGGAGGGACAGAAGCTTTTGTAGTCCTGGCTTGCCCACTCAACCCCCATTGGCTTATATCCCCCACACTGTGTCACCTTCAAATGGCAGGTACCAGCCCACGGCTGCAGCACACTAGCAGATATATTCAGGCAGCAAACAGAAGAGGAAACATGCCTGTGTAATTTCACAAGCAAAGTCTGTAGAGAAGGAGGTGCAGGTGCCTCTCCAACCTTCAGAGATAATTTTAAGATGACTTGAATGGTCATCGTAGTCTGAATGACCATGATGTGTCTTTGTTTTGAAGAAAGAGCTTTGGCAGCCAGCAGCAGTATTTGCTAAGCAAGAGCTATGCAATACGCCTTAGACAACCAAAAGCATGGCCTATGTCCGTGGTTCATATCAAGAGGAAATGTACTCCCTGCTGGCAACAGTAGCAATGAATCTAAGATGAACTCAGTGTGATACATTTGAAAAGTTGCCAATCACCCTTTTTATATTTTTCTTTTTATTTTTTTCTTCCTTCCAGTCCAGGAGAGAAAAAGTAACAGCATGACAGGGGAAAATGTTGAGCAGGTTTTACATCTGACACGTCCTCCCGCACTCTACAGAAAATTGCCATAAACATCTCCAGTAATTACAGGCTAAATTCTTCACAAATGTATAAAGCAACATGAATGTATCCCAATTTCCATGGCAGCTGACTTAGTGCAAGATATCTTTCTTATAGCTGCCAATAATCATGGAGAAACTCAATGGGATACACAGTGATCATTTACTGAAGAAGGAAATGAGTCAGGGTGTGAAAGATAAAGCCACCCTGGTTAATATGCAGCTATCTGAGGATGTAAAAGTCTTAGGGATGAGTTTTATTTGAGGCACTTCGTATGGATGTGCATATTGTCCTGTAAATGCAACTAGTATGCAAATACACACGGTAACAGTGGAAGGAATTTAGGGTATAGCCAGTGGCATTGCTCTTAGTTTGAGATCGTAAAAATTCTGTTGACCAACTGATCCAATGTCACTATGAGGAGCTAGAATTTATTTTGTCTTTTAAGGTGGAGAGAGGTTTTTAAGCAACGTGCAATAAAAAGTGCTGTCTGGCACAGTTGCATGTATAAATTCAAAGCATCAGATATGAATAATTTTGGTCTCTGTAACCATTATCCCACATCTACTCAGACCTGTGCTAACCACCGAGATAGTTCTCTTTTGCTCATCCTACCTCATACACATTGCTTTTGTGATGAAGAACCGAGAGGATATTTGATTGGAACTGGCGGAGAGTGGTGCTGCGTGGTCCCCAACAGCGTATGATACAGCTGTCAATCCAAAGCAGCAGGCAAGTTTCCTCTGCATCACCCTCGTGTCCTTCTTCCTTTCCACGAGGTTCTTTTTCCTCCACACTCTTAATCTCTCTGACCGGCAAGCCAGGCCTGCTTCCAAAGCCTTTTGTGTTAGCACTCGTTCTAGTGGGTCCAATTTTCATCTGAGTTAAACCCAATTAACTCCAGAATAGCTCCATTAACTTCAAAGCACCCAGCAAGCGAGTAATAAGCGTACGGAAGATGGAATTTAGTGTACTGGCTTCAGTAGCGTTGCTTTCCCCAGAATACCCTTGCACGTGAGGGGAGCGGGAACCTCATCATTCATCACTGCCTATTAATACCGAGTATCTGGAGGTTTGGTTAAGTCTCTTCTTTGTCACTATCTTGTCAAAGAGAAGAGCAGTGGGGTTTTTTCATGTTTTTGAAAGTTGTGTCATTTTTCAATTTTGTTACTTTGTCATCATGACCTTTCCACACAGAAAAAGATATATAGCAGTAGGATAAATTGTTCTGCTCTTTTTCTCCTAAAAGTCAATTAGTTCGTTTCGTCATCATGCATCAGAAGTCTCCGTCAGTCACATCAGCTCTTTCTAAAGGAACAGCTGCAACAGGAAAACACATATCAAAACACTGATGCAAATACAGTGGTACAAACACGAGGTTACCTTTTATTGTTTCATTTTGGTTTTGGAGACAAAAGAGAACATTTACGGTAAGAGTAAACGCTGGAGCCTTCCACAGATACTAATCCAGTGCATGCACTGCTCACACTTTGGATAAAGCTTCAAAATATCTCGAGCATTTATATAGGAAAAGTCAAGTGTGTTATAATTTGTAGTCAAGTGGCTTAGCAGAGCTCAAAGCATCAGAGAAAATTATGTCAGACTGTAAAAAAAGGATTGCGCACATTGGCACCCAACTGAAGGCACTCATAGTCGTTTACAAGAGTTAAAAATTCATAACATTAGCATTTTTCAATCACATAATCGATAGGAAGTTGGTACTGGGAGAAGGTTAATTTTTTTTTAAGTGCTGTGCTGAGGCCAGATTGACCAGTGAATTAACATTCCTGTACTCCAGAAGTATTTTTCCATAACTGCCTATCCAAATTTATGCACCGAGTCTTTTAACATGACATTTGAATGCAGAGAGCATGTAGTTTATGTTTCTGCCACAGAACGGAGCAGGCAGACTCATTTAACTGTTTCCAGTTTTGCTTGCTTCATGGTATTCATCCGGGTGACTCTGTTAATTCCCACCAACTCCCGAGGAGTACATCGATGCCTTGAGCAAGCTGAGATTTTCTTTTCCTGCATGCACACATATGTGCATGTTTGGAATGAGCCTTAAAAGCTTTTTCATTCTATTTGTCCTGATGCTTGACATAACCACTGGTCACTGCCTCAGTGTTTGTATAGCATCTCTCATTCATGGGGCTCAGGCAGGATGAGCATTAACACAAGACAATGTGTAATATTCCTCTGAAATATTTATAATCTTCTTGTGGAGCTGGAAAATATGGCCCACAAAGGCATACTTTGGCAGCCCCAAAGTCCTGACTTGCAGCCTCATAGCCACAAGGCTCTTTTCCCTTTTGGGCACTGCAGAAAGCAAGCCATTAATTCCCAGAGACACTCCCAGAAGACTGTCCCACAAGACTCCCAAGATTTTTATCTCATGAGATTTGCTATGGTGAGAAACCCAACAAAACACTGGTATCCCCAGGAGGATGTCCTGACCTACCAGTGGCTGCTGCGCCCCAGCACATTCGGGGCAGAAAGTCCCCCACGGTGCGGGATGCAGGAGTAATTGCTGGCTGGGCAGCCCCCCTCTGCCGCCTCTCTCTTTGAAGCTGGACCCCACCTGGCATC
Organism: Porphyrio hochstetteri; assembly: GCA_020800305.1. Classification (NCBI taxonomy): domain Eukaryota; kingdom Metazoa; phylum Chordata; class Aves; order Gruiformes; family Rallidae; genus Porphyrio; species Porphyrio hochstetteri. Next base: position 133,694,880 of record CM036905.1, read on the forward strand.
CAAGCAACTGGCTCACATCAGTGGCAGATGCTGTGCTGGAGCACCCAGCTCTTCGCTGCTCTAATGGAGGAGGTCTGTGCAACCCACCCCACCTGCGCATGGGGCTGGGCAGGAGAGCATGTCTGTGGTTATTCAGCCATATCGCTGAGTGTCTGGTCTCTGTAGCTATCAGGACATCTCTGCAGCCTGACTGCTCCATGCTTCCACAGGCCTGCTGCCACATCCATGTGTCTCTGGTGAAAGGGGAACTCAGAGTCAAGAGGGAAGTGCACGCAGTTGCCTCTAACTCGGCATAAAATTCACTCGCTGTCACGTAGGGTGCCTCAGAAATTTTGATCCCCTCCCAAATTAGGTGTATTCCTTCAACCAATATGTCAGGGTATGCAGCAAGTATGCATTAAGAAGTTAGCAAGTATGTTTTCAAGTAGTCTTTGCTTTCTGTAAGTTTTCCAGATCATCAGAAGTGTAAAGAAACCTAAAAATAAAGAACATATGCAACACTTCTGAACTCTCACAAGTCTTTAATTTTTCCTAATATTTGGTACCATGACAAATATTTTTTAACTCTTCCTGTTCTGTCTCAGTTTCCCCACGCTTTTTTTTTTTTTACATTTGATTATAAATTGTTCAGAAAGTGAGTGCTTTCTTTCTTGCATATTTGAGGTTCCTTAGATGTTGAATCTGAGGTCACCCAAAACTCCTTGGCACAATTTGAGATGCTTTATGTGTTCATATTAAATAATGTAAATTTACTATGAGATGCAAGACTTAGTAACAAATCCTAGAGTTTAATTTAGCAAAAATGAAACTACTCTGTGGTTTTCTTCATATAATTCCAATCTCTGTAATCCTATATATAATTTTAATATTCTGTTATTTTCTTGATATGATTCTAGAGTTTCCAAAACAGTCAGATTTTCTCATCAAAGATCTGTTTTCACAGGGAACCTAGAGTCCAGCTACAGTTATGAAGATGTATTATAGCAACAGTATCCATGGAGTTTAGACATTTCCATCCGGAGGAGACAGGTTTGGATTTTTTCCCCTCTAGGTTACACAGCAGATGTAAAACTTCCTGAGAGACAATGAAAATACGGAGCTGTGTAGCAAGCAGAGTCGTACAGAGGTATAGATTTCATCATTTGCCTCTGAATTATTTCCCATGTCGTCACTGAAAGGCACTCTGGAATCACTGCCGTGTGGCAGGGCTGCTCACATCCAGATTGGGCAGGTGTCACCGGCAGTGGCACCGAATAGCAGCTCTACCCCTGCTGGCTGCACCTTCTCCTGCCGCGTACTCTCACGCAGGGGTGTCAGCCCTGCAGCCCCCCTCCCACCATCTCCATCTGTCAAAGCCCAGGTGTCTGTAAATCAGGTCAGCAACGGCGAGCGGCTGAGATCTGTCGGGACACACAGGCAGTAATGGCCAGAGCTGAGCTGTGGGGCGGATGCCTGTGTAAACAGCTACTGGTAGTAGCCCCAGAGCAGGCAGTTCATGGGCAATTCAAATCAGCATCTATATAGGAAGAGGGAGGCCGCATGGCTACGGCCCTTGGAAGTGGTTTGTGTGATGCCGGCGGCACTCCTGCCACAGGTGGGGAACCACGGCTGATGTCAGACTGCACCAAAATAGATCAAGGCAGTATTGCCTTTGTGCTCCAAAGAACAAGACCTGCGATGAGTGAATTATTTAGTGGTGATGCACTTCCCCTGAATATCCTTGCCCTATTTAGGGACGCACAAGTGAAATAGCTGTTAGGAAATCTTTCCCATTATCCTGCACATCAAATGCGTGCCAGACAGTTTGGGCCATAGGCTGCTACCTCAGCCATCAATCAGTTTGCATTCATCACTGTTCCTTTTTTTTCACCCCATCTTGATTACTCCCCATATTTTTAACTGATAAGGAATATGATTGTTAAACATTTAAATTAAATCAGAAGCAGTGTATCAAGAAGTATTTCTCCTCTGAACGTTGAAGGACATTTTGGAGGTAAGATGCAATGGAACAACTTGTAGCTTGTCTTCCTGAGGAATTTGGTAGAGGTGAGGGCCAGGAAGCAGCACTCTCAGTAATGCTTGACATCAGCTTTAGTCTACCACAGTCTTTGATGTGCATTGCCATTCTCGCATCTTTTTTTCATGCAAGAGAAAGAAGTGGGTCCGGTGGCCCTGGGACACATTCAGAAAAGGTACACGGAAAGGGGACAGAAGTCTTTGAACTCTTTCAACGAGTTCCTTTTCTGCCTTTGGGAGTTTAAACAACCTAAAACACATGTGAACGTGAGGGAAGGTGCCCCTTAGAAGAGCTCCGCATGGCTGACGCGCAGCTCACGTGGAGCACGCTGCTATGCTTGCTTCAACACTTTGCATAGGAGTAGGAGCAATAACTCGTTTTAATGGTGAGACTGGGTGGGGAGACTTGGGAAAGTTATGGATAATCAAGCGGTAAAGTTCACAGGCATAAGTTCAAGCACGTTAAACTCCTCGGACATGTGTTTTCACTCAGAATAAAGAGGCTGGAGTTTGCAGCAATTTAAACAGAATTAAACTACAGAAAATGAAAGCCATTTTATTCCTGCATAAGAGCACCCATATGGTGCTTATCGACCTGCAGTTTAGGCATACTTGCATTCCACCTTTATTTGATTAACTTTCCTGCGTGCCTTTGTAATAGGCATGGCCTATGATTTTTCAGTTAGTTCAGGGAGACTGAAGCACACTACTTTTACAAACACCATTCCTTGTTTATAAACTAACGTGGAATCCATCACTAACTGTAATTGCACTAAAATTGCTGTAATAACCGCTTAATAAATACATAAGACTAAACACTTCTACTTTCCAAGTAAAATATGACATACTACACTGGGACTAGCTCTCCAACAGAAATGAGCACGTGGGTGAATAATTAATTTCTTTTTCCCCAGAGAATACTGACTCCATCAGGTACATCTATGCTGTCAGATATCTCCCCAGTTCATTCCTAGGTTTTGTCCTTTAAACATCTATGTTAGTCCAGGCTCAGGCTTATTTGGCATGAACCTACAAGTTCTCCCTGAAACAACATATGTCCACACTTTTGAGGATGCTTGGCCCATCTCCAGAAAGGCAGTGGGGTGACACTGGACCAGGTTCAGCTGCCTCTACCCTACAGAGGGTATGTCTGTTAGCAGGTAGGGTGTGCTCACCAAAGAGAACCCTCTGGAGCCAGGGTAGGTCTCACACACTATATGTATTTTAGATTTTCTTTGAACTAACTCTAATGTTAGGAATGCATCACATGTGGTCTTGTGTGCCACATGACATGCTTTCTCTATATATTTTTCCCCTCTATTTGAAATTAGAGACCATCTTCTGGTGTCCTTTCCACCATCTACAGACACATTTCTGTCCATAGCAAGAGTGCACTGTTCAAGTGGGTTTCTGGGTAGTCCCAACCTATTGTGCTTTGACTGTTTATGAAGATGAGTCTTTGAGTGCAGAACCTGAATTTCTTTTGGACAAAAATACATGAGGAGAGAGGCTCCAGAGGCAGAACTGATGCCCTCCAGCTGAATGGGAGTTTGCAGCCCAGGGATGAGACCAGAGATGCTTTGAGTTAATGAAACTTAGAATTCCCCGTGTCCACTTTCAGAGGTAAACTTGGCGTTTGGTACCAGATATCACACCTTTTTAAATCCTTAGCTTCCCACTACTGTCACATCATTTTGTAGTTATGACTGGATACCAAGAGAAACTATGTGGCTGGCCCCAAGGTGCACTTGGTTTTGCAGCATCAGGGTATGGTCTCATAGAAGTCCAAGTGTTAGTGTCAAGTACATTGGTTTGGACGAGCAGCAACAGCAAAAAAAGAAAAAAAAAATGCAGATTTTGGAAATTCAAAAGCAGAATTACAAATGAGGAGATAATAATAATAAATAAATGAGAAAAAAGAGGGGAAAGAACTTCTCCCCCATCCTTACTCTAGTGTATGTGTCTCCATTAACCCAATGTCTCCCTGCTTTGTGAAACACATACCTTGCCACACTCAGAGCTTCCAGCTTCTTTGTAGATTTGCTCCCAATGGTTTCGTTTATCTGGAATTAATTTGGTATGTGTTTGTTGGCTCATGTGATTAAAGGCTGGTCTCCCCACACATGAAGGAGCAGAGGAGCAGGCGGAGGGGCGGGCTGGGCAGTAACTGTATCAGAAAGGGGTCCAAGTCCCCACCCCTCTCCAGACTGCCACAGGAGATGACTGACTGCATGGTTTGGGGTACATCCATTGCCACGGGACAAAGCAGAAGCTCTCCAGAGCCTCTTACAGGCTGAGAGGAACATTGCCTGTGGTGGGATGGGACTTGGATTCGGGGAAGAACATTTGGGGATTGTGCACAACTTATTATGGGATGTTCAGGGGACAAAACAAAGGTGGGAAAGGGAGGAGTCATAGTTTGGAGAGGAACAAATATGTGAAAGTAAAAAGAATAAAGGGCTAGCTGGAGGTCAGCAGGGGCTTGTCAGAACAGTCTGTTCCTCCTCCTTATTAAACTCATTTTCTGACTATTTTCTGGGTGAAAGGCATTCTGTTCCACATACAAGCGCCTGTATGGAGAGTCTAAGTCCCAGCAACTGGAGCAGGACCTGGGGTCAGAAAGTCCATGTATCTGTGCTGCCACAAAAAGGTTGTGTGTCTCACTGTCTGATTGCTAGCAGACATCAAGATAGACAGCCAGTGGGCCAGATAAAGACTTGAGGACCAAGTATTGGAGCAGCCATGGATCTGGGACCAGGGCATCCAAGTTGGTTACTGAGGAGATAGTGGGGTCTGGGAGTTGACTACTGTTGAGTCCTAAAACTGGTCCAGCTACCAGCAAAGACCAGTTTGCACACGTGTGTGTGTATCCAAGCATGAGGCAGCACTGCAGCAAGGAGACCCAGGGACCAGCTGCTGCATGCACTGGGTACCTAAGGCCCATTGCTGGAGGGACCCATAGTGCATATGTGTCTCTTTGTGCGCTTGTATGTGTAGGTCTGAGTTCTGGAGGGATCCCTGCACATGTCATTTTACCCCTGCTGGGTTTTCATCCCAATCAGCCAGAGAGGGGAGCAGGATGAGGCCACTGGTACTCTTTGTGTTTATGGGAGTGCTGAGCATCTCAGTCCACGCTGATCTGTGTGTCTGTCCGTATTGATGTGTGCATGTGTGTTGCACATATGCGTATGCATGTGCCCGCTGGGATCACCCTCCCTGCCTGGCTGCTGGCCGGATGCGGGCAGCTGCAGCAGCCTCGCCTCTGTCAGCCTGCTGCCTTTGGCAGCTCCTAGCATCGCTCTTTGCCTTCCCATTGCACGCAAAGGCAGCCCTGGTATTTCTTCCTCCGTTTATTGCTGCCACAGCCTTTCCTCTGGCAAGAGGGTGGGAGCTGTAATCCCCTCCAAGGCTGATGCAGTCAGTGTGGAGTTGATGGGCTGTCAAAGGGGCCGGCATCCTTCCCGCCGGGGACCAAATATGTCGCCCCTGAGGTTTTCCATCTGGCAGAGAAGCGGCAATCTGGAGGTTACTCCTAAGCTCTGCTCCTCTGTCCTAAATTATTCCATTAAAATAGCTTCCCAATCAGAGATTATGATATTTTCCCACTATGTTAAGCTCAGTGTTGCATTTAAAGATGGTTTTATAGCATGTAGCTTAGCAATAGGCATCATCCCGTGACTGCTGCCCATAGACTGGTGACTTCATAGTAAAATTGTCAAAAATGAATGAGTGTTAAAAGCATGCTAATGAAATGCTATTGGGATGACCATTTGCAAAGCTTTGAGTTTGTTCTATGCTCCTCATAGTACAGATAATTAGGTTGGGGGTTTTTTTAAATTTTGAAAGCATTCATATGTTCCTTTAAATCTAAAAGGCAATTAAAATGTATATGTAAATTAAAATAATGATTTAAAATTCTAATTGATCACAGGGATTGGTTTTCTGCTGAATGTCTTAGATGCTGGACAGGATTTTTTTAATATTATGTGTGAAATGGCTCCAATGTATCATATACCTTGGTTAAAATTAAATTTCTTATAATTATCACACCAATTCTTTCAAAACTGTGAAAAATTTCACCGAAAATTGCAAGTTTGTTATGAAAAATCATTGAGAACCTGAGTCTTCTGTGGAAAAAAAAATTAGTTTCTGAAATCATTATCTGACCAGCAATTAGGCAATAAAACTCCAATTTTAATAGGCATAGGATCCCAAACAGTCCAATTCACAGCAATCTTTACAGTCATACACAGCGCATGATACTGTTTTATGACCTCCTGATTCGATACAGGCAAGAATTCACAAACACTGTGTGCTACAGACTCTGAGGGGGATGCATTGTGCTCAGCCTTAAGTAAGCAAACTTTTAACTGCCTCGGTCTGAGCTGGTCACCTTCAAAGCTGCAGTGCTTTGTGTGGCCGTCTCACCACGCTTTTGTTTCAAGCTGTGTGCAGGGGGGAGCAGTGGGCTGCTCCAGTCCCAACAGTGAGCTCAAGCGTGACCCATGGCTGTGACCCGTTCCGATCTCTTCCTCCTCATCTTTGGGTGAAAGGTTTGGTTTTGAGTGAAATTTCCTTGTGTGAATGAGTGGCAAAATTCCTACTGACTTCAGAGGGAGCAAGATTTCACCCTTAGGATGTTGTTAGCCTTCCAGACCACAGGTTTTCAAGGAAGTCACATGTCCCAGAGCCTGAAATCAGGGCTTCACTTTTTCCACACGATCAAAAAGCAAAATCTGCTTCCACCACCTGAAAATCTGACCTCTGGGTTTCCTTTCAGTTTATCAAAACAGAGATGAAACTTCAGCTGATAACAGGTTTAGGTTAAAAGTTGGAAGAGTGTTTAGTTTTCATATTAAACTAACAAGAGAGAGACACTGTCTCAGTAATGCTAATGAGTAACATTTTTACAGCTTAACTTAAAGCTTGTGAAGCTAGTGGTTATACTCAGTATCTTCTTTTATGGGCAAAGAGGAAACAACTTACATATAAGACAGGAATTTATTGGTAGTATAATTGAAACCTTGGCAGTCTAATCCAGGAGTCATTATTACAATTATTACAGAAAAAAGAAATAATATGTCTATGTGGGAAAAGTTTAGATCATAGTAGTAATAAAAATACAGCTAAAAGTGTGAGATGCACATCCCCCTTAGTTACTCTTGGTGCAACGCTCCCACATCCCCAGCTGTTGCTTTTGCTCAGGTGTTGGAGCTGGGGGAGTTACAGGCAGGTGTTGTCATCTGTAGTCCTTCACCAGGAGGAATTTGATGATCACATGGACAATTTCTTCTTCCTCAGTCTAGAACTGGGTTCGTATTTGCATGTTAGCTGACATACATTTGCATCTTTGTTCTTTCTGAATTGGTCTGAGTCCCACATCAGATCTGAATTTGCTAAGCACAGAGACCTTTGTGCATACTAGATATACACTGTTTCTTTGTTCTTCTCCTTGTCCCTAAAATCAGTTTTGTCCAGCTCTGGGTCTGCATTTCTTTAGTTGACACCAGTGAGTTGTTTATAGCTGTGGGGTCTCCAGTGCCAAACCTGCACCCCTTCTTCTGCTACCCCATGCAGAGACTCCTCTACGCATCTGGGTGTCCCGGAACCTGTGTTGTCCCACCAAGCCAGTATTTCTCCGACTGCGTGGCTACCGTTTGCCCACAAAGCTGCGGTGACATGGCACGGCGATAAGCACAGTAGAACAGAGTAGCTATGGCCACCCTGGCAGGAACAAAAACCATAGTTGCGGCTAAAGCTGGTTAAAGTGAAGCTGTGGGCAGGTCAGAGCAAGCCAGGCAGGCTTCAGCCCTGAGGTCTGGCAAACCCAGCACAAAACCCATGGCCCGATGCTGGCAGCAGCAATGCCATCTTGCAGGGCTGTGCGAGCGCACGGTGTGAGTCCTGTCAGTGACATACATTGCTGTCTTGGTGTACCGAGCACAGCCAGGGAATAGGAAATCTATGGAAGGAATTCATTTCCGGAACACCTTGGAAATGTGTTGGGTTGGTTTTTTTTTTTCACTAGAGAGGCTGGGACAAAGTTCTCCAATGTCTTTCTAAATCTAGGTGGAGAGGGGATGCTTATATCGAATTTATGAAATGGTGTTAAGGATAGTTGCTGGAAGGATTTGATTTCTTTAAGAATAGTAGCTAGGACTGAAATATGCCCTCTCATACATGTTTGCTATTTTAATATTTTTTTTTTTCTACGCTGACACTTCTTCAAATTTTTTTGCCTGATGTACCACAGCTATATTGATTTTGGCTTTGCTTTTCTCAGGCTTCTTTTGCACCTTCAGACTTCTCCCTGAAGAGTTAGTTTCATTATTTATGCTGCTCGGTTCACCCAGAATAAAGCTATATTTTCACACAGGCCTAAAACTGACTGAGATCATAAAATACTTCCCACTCTGATTTGTGTGTGTGCTGGAGGCAGTCGTTCGGACTTTTTAATGCATGTCTAACTGAGGCCTTTTACAGCATTAAAAAATTATTTAAATTTGTTTTAGGACTAAACTGACAGAAGCCATCTGACAGAGACTCCTTCCCTAGCAGGCCTTGCTCCCTCCACTGAGTCTGAGAAATCACTTAAACAATAAACAGGAGGAAAGGTGACTGGAGCTGTTTTATGAAAAGAGATCGAATAAGCAGCCAGCCTGTTGTGCCATACGCAGCGCTCCCTGAAGAGGCAGCCTGCCCCATGCCTCAGTTTGGATGGAGGTTGCAGCCCAGCCATGCTGCGGGCACAGAGGGACACATGGGGGTTTCTTTCTACACGGGATGCCAAATTAGCTGTGGAGAGCCCATCCAGAGCTCAGGGGCTCCCAGGGGGACAGCCTGCATTTCAGGTCATAGGGGCACAGAGCCCTTTTCTTTCGCCACTCACCTTGAGCATGCAGAGGTCATGAGGTTATTTGAGGGGGAACTCGATTAACTGCTGACATGGTTTGGGGTTGGCTTTTTTGCTTCCTCTGAAGCTTAAGTGGGAGAAAGGGAACAGCTTTCTGGCATGACTGCTTCAATGCTCACCTCGGGGTCAGACCCAGCTTTCCCTTCAGTGGGAGACCAGTTTAAATCCCTTCCCTAAGTCACTTCAAACCCAGCCCCCAGGGTACATCTGACTTCAGGCTTTTCTTTAATTTATTTTTTATTTTTGACCAGAAAGACAGTGTGGCGTGGACCTTCTTGCATGCAGGAGCCACCAACTAAATCAAGGTGAAATGGTTTGAGCCTGGGTAGGTCCCTAACTGTGCAGCACCCGCCTCGCAGGTGGGGACCCAGCAATATCCCACTCACCGAAAGGTTGCTGGGGAAAAGGTCCAGTGGTGGGTGCCCTCCCTGCCCCTCCCCAGGACTGGGCAGTGGCTGTTTGGGAGCTGCAGAAGCACACTAAATGTTTAACTTGCATCTTAATCTCATTTCACATCCCTGAAGTCTTTGGTGGATGTGATCTTAAAGTGTGGTAATTTAGTGAGCCTTACGTTTGAAAGCTAATACCTTTCAACTCATTCAAAGTGTTAACTGAAACATCTGGCACCTTAAATGAGAATATTTCTGAAAGACTGTGGTATCAGCATACTGTGCATAAATAATCAGGAAAATATTTTTATAATGTTTGACATTTTTATGTTGAAATAATGGCAAATGCTTCTATCCCCTCGTTCTCCCCACGTCCCCTCCCCAGCTGGAAATGTGAATGAAATGTAGAACTCTACAAAAATAAAAAGAACATTTTAAATCTTCAAATACATACTTTTTCTATCACTCAGTGAACTAAAGTTAACTTTTAGTTAACTGAACTTAACTTTTTTTCTAATAAGAAGCAAGGAAAAGTCTTCCTCCTCTTCCTTCTCCTTTAGTTTTGATTACTTCACTTACTCCAATGACAGGAAGGACAAGGAGTGTGAGATAAATTGAAAAATGAGTGAGAGATTTCCTAGAATGAAGCAATGACTGGAAATATCTGTTGATCTTGAAGCATTTCTCTAATATAGAGAATTTAAAATACTTTATTTTTTTGAACTCTTGACTTGTTATAAATTCTATAAATGAACTGTTAAATGTTTTTGTATTTCAGTGTTCACTTTTCTAGAAATGACTAAGTTTTAGAGTATCTATATCTCCCAGTAATTCCACATGAAGCTGTGCATATTCTTACCACTCTCTGAATATTGACCTTTCCTGAAAGCTATCTCAAAATATACACCTGCAACATTTGAATATATTTTTTTAATGTCATATTGATTTAACATGAAAGCAAACATTTCAGTAAGAGAATGAACATCTGAGTGTGTCTTATGGGGTCACAGCACATACAGAATGCTTTAGATAGAAAGCAGCAGCAATGTTGCACCCTTCTAATTAATTGCTACATTACTGTAGGAACAGCTCTAAATTTTAACGTTCGGATAAACCTTTTCTTAGATTGCAATCAACTAGGAGAAACTAGTGTGAGTATCAAGCCTCACTATGTTTAGATGTTTGTCATACCTCCCCCAGCTACATATTTTCTCTTTGCCTGTCTCCTTTTTCTTCTCTCTCCACCATCTTCCTGCCCCTGCCTATTAGATAGCAGACGAGATAATTTATGGGAAAGTAAATTTACTGCTGGTTAGTACAAGGCACGCTGCTATCTTATGGTGGGATTTACCCATATGGACAGAACCAGACTGATTTGAGTGTAGCAGATCTGGGAAATTTGTGGTTTCCCATGTTACTCATGGACTTCTGGAAGGAAAAGTAGTCAAAGTAGTGATTTTTTTTTAATGTGATTTTGCTTGTTGGACAGTTGAATTTCTCACATGCATTATTTACTTTCCTCTGGTGGATTTTGAGAGAAACCAGCTCTCATAAAATTTTTAGATGAGGATTTTCTAGCCTGTTGAGGTGAACATTAAACTTCCTGGCTTCTTAAAGATAATTCCCATTATTCATGCTTCATACAGGCTAACCACATAGGCTTTGCTTGTCCTTTCTATCTTTTACAGGTTAACCGAATAATTAAGGACTTCACTGAAGTGAATATTATAGAACAGGAAGGCCAAAAAGCTGCTTGGGTCACTTGGCTTAATGACTAACAAACAATGCAGTCCGAAAAAATATTTCATTCTACAGAGATTTGGTTCTCATGCAAATGCATAATTAGAAAAATGACCCAGATTGTTTATCCCAGAGAGCATCTGTTCTGGTTTTCTGGAGTTGAAAAGTTTGGCAACTTACTATCAAAAGCAATTTGTAGCTGGTATATTGAGCTGACCAGTCTGATAATTAGGTTAGGCATACTGAATAAAGTATTTTAATATGGTATTAAAATGTTCGTATCACATGTGCCTCGAATGTTCCACCTTAACTATTCAGTCATACAGTTAGACTTTTGAAAGAGAATAAAAAATGAATTCATAAATTTATTAATAAATTATCCCTTTTTGGTTACTCATTATGCACATTTCAACTCACTGTATAATAGAATAAAACATATCATAATGGATCTCTGTAAATAAATATATATTTACCTTATTGCCAAGCTGTATTGCTGCTTCTGCACTTTGAGTATTTCCCTTCTGTCTTAGACTTCATAACATCACGCTCCCTCTTATTGATTTCTTTGCTTTGGTTTTTATAAACTCAGCCACTTGGAATAAGAAAGCCTGGGAAATCTGAGAAAGACGTTAATATTGTTTTGACATATTATCAGTACTTTTCTTCCAAGCAAAGTCATTCTCTGCTCTCTGTGAAATACATAAAGCAATAAACAAACCTGCTTACTAAAGATGCTGGCATTTGACATGGTCTTTGGCTTAACAACACCAGGATATGATTGACTTTTACTAAAATAAGATCACATTTATTTATCCTACATTAAACAGCATGACCTTTTCAGTACCACTTTACAAGTCTCAGATTAGCTAAAAAAGACTCCATGGTATGATGAATGAACTGTTCCGCTCATGATAATGAAATCTCCACAGACAATCTGTTGTTGGCCCTTCCCAGATGCCCCAAAGAAGCCAAAGGGGATTTATTGTCTATCAATTTGGGGATAATACGATACAGCATTTCCATTTTATTAGCCAGATACGGGCCCTTCCCCAGGGTCTCCACGTGCAGTTCTCTTTAATGTTCTTCCCGGGAGGAGACTGCAAGAGGAAACACAAACCTGCGAAAGAAAACCTATGCTGCAGCTCTAAGCACAGTGTGCCCAGGGGTACCGGGTATGCGTCTGTCAAGGGGACAAAAGAAGCTAATTTAGGGTAGTCTCACGCAGGATGGGCTCTCCTGCACTGAGGCTGTGGTCACAAATGGTGCGGTCCCAGCTGCATGGATCGGCTGTGCGTCCCCTGTGGCTCAGCTCTCGCTTGCAGGTTGAGGGGCTGCTGCCCGGCTGTGCCTACGGTCCTTCACGTGTAACGTTAAATCCAAGGAGAGGTTTCGGCATGGAGAAAGGCGATGCTGGAAGACATGTTTTCAGCAGAAGCTGGATTTCACCCCCCAGTTTCTGGAGATTTCACCCCTGGAAGGATTGCATCTTTCCAGCGATGTGATGTTCTTTTGCTTAGACTTCACAGAATCACAGACTTGTAGCAAACTGTTCTCTCATGGCCAGATTCCAATCCTGAGGTGTCCGATTTTCATCAGTTAAATGCACAAAGAACTTCAGGATTATTTCTGATGAAAAGTTATGAATTTTTTTGCTGCTGTTCAGTACATGCCTGTCTAGCTATTTTCACCCTTTCCAAATGAATTCTCTATTTTCCTATCACAGAGGGCTCTTATTGCTAGGTAACATGCAACACACCTGTGTTCTCTTATCTCTTCTCGCTGCTTCCTATTTAAACTTGCATTTCATTCCCAAAGTGCAGTCACATTGTCTGTCAGCTTCAAATAACAATTTTCTCTCCTTCCTATCTGACTCAATTTGCACAATTTAATTTTGGTTAACCTCTTGTCTTCAGAACTTGAAAGACACGAATGTGTAAGACCTGGCACAAATTCCTGTATGGAGGCACAGGACAGGGAGTCTCTTGCAATAGGAATGGGCAGAGGTTACGGCTCTGATCTGAAAAAATACTTAAGCATACACTTGTAATCACAAGAAATATTCACACATGTAACTTTGAGCACACGCACAGATGTACTGCTGGATCATGCTTTGTGTTCTGATGCTCATTCATAACGTAAGGCACTGATTCTCCATCTCACGGTATTTTTTTCTTTGTGTAACCCAGGAGGTAATTCATAAGCTGTAGGTGTGTTTGCAATTTGTCTCCCTGTCACTGAGTGCTATGCAGAAGGAATACATTCTCTCAAGCATCACACACAGGCCTGTTTCCATTCTTTAAAAAATCCATACGTATTCTGGTTCATAAACAAAAATAATGCCAGATTATTATTTTTTTTAAGGGACAAGAACTGTGACTTTTAAGAAAGTTTCAGGTACTAGAATTTTTTAGATGTTGTTATGCACTATTCCTGTACGGACTTACAAAGAAAGAACAGCAAAAAAGAAAAGGCTAGCTTTTAATCTACCTATCCTGAAACTACAGGTTGACAATCTGTATTCTTATCTCAGGAATGTGTGAAAAACAAACCCCTTAATAAACATTTATATTGTTTGCTAAACCAGCAAGCAAACCTCTCCAGTCTATGGCTTTTGCATGCTGGTACAGAATGTTCTATTCACCCACTCATTAAAGAAAAATAAAGCACTCTATGAAATAGAAAATAATTTTCCTGAAGAATATGCAGGCTTTTCTTTGAAGTATGAAGAGGTAGCTGTGATGACTGGGTAGAATTACATTTGCTTGATCAAATAGTTATCAACAAGGTACAGAGGAATCTGAAGGAGACTGTGTTCGAAAACAGTAGGGAGAAGAAAATCAGTGGTGATTTGCAAAAGATTAACAGGACACATTTTTCAGTAGTTTGTTTGCTAGCCTGGACACAAGGAGCATCTCTGGTTCTTCAGATGTACATCTGCAGTATTGTGCAAATGTGTGTGCCACAGCTTGCTCAGGGGCTCTCTGGAGAAGGGGCATCCTCTTATTAGGGTGTCCTTTTTGGAACACTTGACATGTACAGTTCCAGACATGGAAAACAAAGAAAACTACAGTTGAAGTGTTAGAATTGGTAATGTAGCCTTTTAGGGTTCCATTCATCAAAACCATGTGCTGCACATGCATTTTTTATTTATTTATTTATTTATTTATTTATGCTGAAAAAAAAATGTATACCTGATTATTCTATGTAAATACAATGAGTCTGATTTTGTTCAGTGCAGAGTATGATATGGGTCTAATGGGGCATATTATCTAGATAATGTCTGCAAGCTGCCAGGAAACCAAAGGACGTGAACAAAATTAGAGACAGCCCCAATTCCACACTGGTACGTTTATATCTCTCAGCAGGTGTAAGTTACATAAAGATCCATTTATGTAATTACTTAGCATATAGAAAATTACATTACCAGTCTATGACAACATTTCTATGGTGTCTAAATGTCCCTTTAACATTACAAAATGTTATCTTTCAGTTGCTCTCCTGCAACCTTACCGTATTTTAATCAAGAGTCCAAAAGCTATTGGCTGAATATAGGTTCTGCCTTCATGTGTGAATCGAGTTTGTAAGATCTCAGCTTGATTCAAAGAAGCATATCTAGTTATTTTCTTTACCAACATCTCCTCCTCTGATGACTTCCAGGTTTTATATTCCTTGTAATGGCACACAGGGTGGATGGGTAACTCTGTAGAATCCTCTCGTGGTCAGTGGGTAAAGAAACAGTCCTTTGAAGAATCACTTCTGAACGTCCCTCTTTCTTCATTGGCCGCAGAGAGACAGGCTTGGGCTCAGTGCCTGGCTGGTGCAACCAGCATTGGACGAGGTGGATCCCACCCACAGGTAAACGTGAGACACTCTGCGGCCAGAAGGCGCCGAGATATTGGCAGAGACATCTGCCCCACAGCCTTGTGAGTGCCCCAATGACGTGTCCTCTGCTGCTGGGTGCTCGGTGACTGTGGCCCTTGGAACAACAGGCCATGCACGTTTATATACAAAGCGCTGCTCTTCGAGTGTTTTTTTAACTGCAAGTAATTAAGAATGACAGCAATAATGAGGGAATCAGTGAAAATGTAAAAGTGAGTTTCTACCTAGCTCTGGTCAGCACAAATCGCAAGATGTTTCAAGTAGCCAGGAATTTGAAATACCACGCAGTTCACATGCAATTCACCACAGGTGCAGTTAGGCTGAGTTTTCTTTCTGGCCTAATTTCAGAGACAGTAATTACTTCTACCTATCAGAGTTCCCCTAGCAGGATACAGCACTTTTCGCTTCCTACCTCATGTTGTTGCAGGGGAGGGATGACAGTGCTGAGCTGCGCCTAGGCCTGTGTGCAGTGCAGGGCCACAGGGCTGCAGGCAGGCAGGAGGCAGAGCCAGCCTGCGAGGGGGGCTGCACCCTTTCCTCGAGTCCAGCTCCTGCATGCCTTGGCAGAGCCGCTCCGGTGAGATAAGAGGGAGGATGGAGTACAAACATCTGGTGTGTTGAAGGGAAGGATTTCCCCGATTTGAAATCTCAGTGCATTTTTATAAAGTTCTGCTCATTAGCTGGACTATGCCCACCTAATTCCACTGTCCATCACACTGGACCAGCTGCACTGGAAAACAAAGGTGGTTTTTAGATGAAATATTGCATGGAGTAAGATGTTGAGTTTTACCTACATATTCATACACTTCCTCGACAATGCCTTGTATCCCCTCAGCTCTGTATCCCAGCTGGTTGCCCAGACTGTCTTGCTGATGTTTTACATGTACAGGCATTAGCAGAGGGTCTCAAGACCATTCTTCTGGTTTAAATACCTCGAGTACCTGAATCACTGTGTTTGTCTGAACAGCACTATATTAAATGGAGTTATTCTAGTATTTCATTGATATTTCATGTACAGTGTGATGCATAGCATTTAATTATCCTGTATAAACATATACTTCTCAGGATGCCACTCTTCTTTCTTTATGCACCTCTATTCTCTTATTAAGATTTTTCCTACTCCATGGTAAAAATATGCTTATATTTGCTCCATATTTGGAATTTGTCTCCTAGCACAGCCACATAAATTATAATCTGAAATAAATCTGTTAGTATGGTGTGGATGTTTGTTTTTGTGTTTCTTAGATTTAGATTTGGATGGACATAAGGTCACCACACAATCAAGGAGCACAAGTTCTCAGCAAGGAGCTTCCCTAATAGTGCTGACACCTAGTAGCTTGGGTTAGAGCTGCATAGAATCCACGACTTGCGCTCAGCTCCATGGTGAGCTGTTTTTCCAAACTGGAGCTCAAAAAGGCAGCAGCGAGCCAAAAGTTCTTGCCTTGCAGAAAATGGGGCAGGGAGGAAGTTACCAGCGGCTGCAGACTGCCATGGGCTGGTGGAAAGCCAGCATGCATAGCCCTCATGCCCTGACTTGTTTCCTCGAAGCAGGGAAGGGAGAAGTTGCAGCTTCTGAGGGGCTTCTGGAGGATAACAAGCATAGGCAAGACTGCACGGATGTGAGTGTTCACCGTAGTAAATTGATTTCTAACCAACCAAACCACAAGCAAATGTTTGGGTAATTCAGTATCCTGACGGGCACGGGTATGTGAAAGAGAAAGTGGACTGCATGTGCAAACCACAGTGAAAACACCAACCTCTTGCTTGAAAGGGGCCTGTGCTGGAGCCTGCGAAAGGATCCAACTCCTATGCAGAGACTGTGGCATACAGAGTAATCTTAACAGCTGGCATTTTTGGTTTGAAGTGTAGTCAAATAAAACTGGAGAAAAATCAAGGTTATTTCGATGATAATACCAATTTAGATGCTATTTTCTCTTTAGGTGGGTTTTGGGCATCTAGCATCTTTGAATATTGCTTTTTAAATCTCTATCACAGATGCTGGGTTTTTATACCAATTATGACTAGAGGAAATTATAGTCATGTAGACTGAAACTTTTATTCTCATGCATTTTGGCCTTAACACAAGACAGAAAATTAAAACAGTTGAAAATAAAGTCAACTGAAGGCATACACTTGCTAGAAACCAGTCATCATATTCCCATAGCATGTGGTGGTAAAGTCTAGTCTCTGATTTTTCAGATTTCTTGAGAAAGGCGTTCAGGTTCCTGCTGACAAGTTGGCGACAATTCCCATATACCACAAAGCACTAGAAATTGATGCTTTCATAATATTTTGCATTTTTTAAAAGTAAAATGGAGTTGTCCAGAAAAAGCATGGAGTGCTGCCTTTTGAAAGCGATAAATAGCTGCTTGCATAAATATGATTTCCATCACCAAGGTTCTACCTTACATTTCAGTAAAGAAGCTCATCTCATAGTTGAAATCCTTTTAATGTGATTTGGCTGGATCAGTACAAAATGCCATTTGCACCTGAAGACTTCTGAGTGCTGGATTGCTCTTACCTTCTTTCCCCCTCTTGCAGCATGGACTGGTAAGGACTCTTCTTGGAGATGCTCTGTTTTGAAAGGCACAGTTAGGGAAGGGAGTTCCTCATTTATGCCCATCTGCTTGCACAGCAGCTTGGGCATCTGCCAGAAAGTGTCCCTGTAAACCTCATGCATTTGGAAGAAGAAGGAGGTTGTGACGGTTGGGGCACAACTTTCCATCGCTGCTGTCTGTGTCTTCTTCCAGTGTGATGGGGATGAGACTTGCCTTCGAGCAGATACTACTGCTCCCCAGCTATTGGATGATGATCATCATTCCCTACTCTGAAAGGATATTATAAAACAATCCCATTTCCAAAAAAAGTCAGTCTGTGCAAGCTTGTTGATAAATTGTAGTTAAATATTAACATACTATAAAAGGAGTGAGAAGAGAAGATCCTGACTTCAGTTTTATCCTGTGCCATGCTGGCTCTGTCTGAGAGTGCTTCTAGCAATACCTGCAAAACTCTGAGCTATACCCTCTGGAACATCCTTTGAGGCAAAAAATAAAAGGCAGTGAAAACCAACTATACTCAGAGTTAAGTCCTAAAAATATTCATAATATCCTGTTTTGTCATCAAAAGCTACAGGAACCCCTTAGGAAATGAAAACATGCTGCAGTGCTTAGCCATGATGGTGATGATATATGTATATCTCTGTGTATGTATGCATGTGTATGTGTGTATTTATATATATATAATCTGCTGGATATATAGACACAGAGCTATACATATAGAAATGCAGAGATATTAAGATATCGTCTGATGCCACTAAACCTATTAAAATGGCAAAAGAGCACTTGGCTGAAGCTGAGCTCAGACAAGTTTCAGGTGATGCTGGTCAGTAAGAGATGCCTTTAAAAACCAAAACTTTGTTCTCAGTTTCTGCCAAGGGCACCAGACCCTCACTTGGCCAGCTGGTGCAAGGCCCTGGGTTTCCATCTGGTTTACTTCTGAGAGTGTGTGATGAGTTGGAATAAGTTTTCAAAAATTCCTTCTTGAATCTCCTCTTTGCTAGTAATCTTGACAAGGGCTTGGCCATCACATTTGTCTCCTCCATGCTGGCACACAGTACCTTGCTGAAGCCAAAGGCTGCCTCTAGCTGGGATCGTGGCTGGCTACCGTCCTTGGGCCTTGGCTGCTGTGAGCTCCCCAACCTGGCTTCAGTCTCAGTTGGCATCCAGCACCAGGAAGATATGTTGGCTTCTGTTTTCAAATCAGTTAATGGATGTAGCAATCCCTAGCTATCCAAAATTTCTGACAACAGCTCTGTCCCTGGGGGATGGTGGGAGTGAGAGGGCCAGAAACGTGGGAAAATCCCGCTGTCTTGTGGAAGACCATTTGCCACTGGAGCAACACCTCAATGCTGGGAGCTGAGCCTGTGGTTAGGAAGGCAGGTGACCACCGAGGGAAAGGCTATGGTCCGGTTGTGGTGCTAACAAATAAAATGCCCCATTTAGTCAGCTCAGCATCTTTCGCTTTTCCCAGGATAAAACAGAGCAAAATCACCAGTCAAAGCAGCTTTTTCGGGCAGAGATCTGGCTTTGTAACACACAGAAGACTCCACTGGGGAATTTGCTGTTGCTATTGATTTTGCATGAAGCACTTTCATATGTTATAGCAGTAAGTGACAGAGGAAAGCTCTAAGACAGGAGAAATTCATAGCTATCTTTAAAGGACAATAGAGTGAAAAGGACCAATTTACAGATAGTTGAATAAATGTAACCTAAATAAGATCAACTTTCCTCAGGTCTGACAGAGACACCGTTTGTTTTCCATAGCTGTACACAAGGAGGAGTTAACAGCAGCGTCTGGAGGGATAACCCACTATATTGCACACACAGATCCACTCCACCCTTGTCTCTTTGGGATATTAGGGAATACCAGATAATGTTACCTGTGGCATTTTATGAAATTCATTCAGGAAATACGTTGAGAAACCCGCAGCTTGTCCTAGGAAAGATCTAAGCTGTTGATTTCCTGGGCTGGAAATGGAAGGCAATCCTGTGAGGAGAAGCTTAGAGTGATGGTCGGTGGGCCTGCTGACACAGAACTGTGTAGCTGAAGTCTGGAACTATTCCCAGAGCCAACAAGACAAACATTCAGTATTTCCCTACACGCCACATTTCTTGTTCCTCTTTCACAAGGCTGTTTGTTTCCAAGTTGACCCATCTGATGTTCCTGCCAATAACAGACAGCTCTCCTTGGAAGGCCGAGAGAAAGAAGTTAAAAAAGGTGAGGTTGAAGCTATGATACAGGGCTTAGTGTACCAAGCACTGCCAAAATAAATTCTACACTCAGCAATAGCTTTATCCCATAGCATTGCCAGTCCCATACTTCAAGGTCAGGTTTCCCTACATTGGGACAGGTACTTTGGCATTCCTTTCAAAAACAGCTTCTCAACCTAAAATTAATTCAGAGACAGATCACCCCACTGTTGTTATATTGTTGTCAGGCAACACAGATACTATCTAAAGGCTTCTTCGCCACGTTCTTCCCCCCAGCCATGGCAAGTCAGAGACCCAGCAACCTTGATGGCAAACCACAAGGAACTAGACACAACATAGAGAAGGGTGATATTAAGTCAAACATGTCACTGAGGAGTGGTCCAATGGTTAGATTCAGGGCAAATTGAGGGCAGCATAAACTCATCAGTGCTGTTGCAGACATTTGCAGTACTTCTCAGAGGTTCATGTGTTCATCACCATCACAAGACATATTGGGCTAATCTCAGACCTTAAACAGGGAGGGAACAGCAGCCATCAAGGCTGGGCTGCCAGCAAGGTGGCTGTGGAAAATCGACGGGGAGACAGCCACATCCGATGATGTCCAGCAAGCCTCAGCTTTATTCGGTTACACATCGCACTTTTATGGTTACAATAATTAGCTTATGCATATTGCAAAAATTGAGCTCCTAATTGGTTCAAGATAAAAGAACATCTGTGCCCATATTGGCACATACTCCGAATGCCTATGGCTTCTTCCCCCCAGCTTAGTTCCTCCTTCACATACCTTACTATCTCAAAGATATAACATCTTTGTTACATCCACCACGTTTCTCACGCCCTTACTGCTTGACCAATTTCATTGTATCAAGCTCATGGCCTTTGGCCACCAGCCATGATTCCACAAAACTCTCTACAGGTGGCCACAGCTTAGATGTCACTGCTGTCATGTGCATAAGAGCCAAAGCTAGCTGGTAATGCCAAATCACATCAGGTAAAAACACTCCTTCAGCTAATAAACATCTACAAAAAACAGTGTTGTGGTTTTAGCCCCAGACAGCATCTAAGCACCGTGCAGCCACTGGCTAACACCTCCAGCAATGGGATGGGGGAGAGAATCAACGAATGAAAGTGAGAAAATTCATGGTTTGAGATAAAGACAGTTTAATAGAAAAAATTAAAAAGGAAGGTGGTGATGATGATGATAATAATATGCAAAACAGGTGATGAACAGGACAATTTCTCACCACCCAAAGTTGATGCTACATAAGATGTCCAGCTGACCAGCCTCCCAGCCCAATCCCCAGTTATAAATGGAACATGATATCATATGGTATGAAACATCCCTTTGGTCAAATTGGCTCAGCTGCCCTAGCTGTGTGCCCTCCCAAATTTCTGGGTGCCCCCTGCTTTCTCATTGGCAGGTCAGTAGGAGAAGCTGAGAAGTCCTTGACTGCTTAGCAAAAACTGTGTTATCAAGATTGTTCTCATCCTAACTCCAAAACACAACACTGTACAAGAATCACAGAATCACAGAATCACAGAATTGTAGGGGTTGGAAGGGACCTCAAGAGATCATCGGGTCCAACCCCCCTGCCAAAGCAGGCTCCCTAGCTCATATTGCTCAGGTAGGCGTCCAGGCGGGTCTTGAATATCTCCAGTGAAGGAGACTCCACCACCTCCCTGGGCAGCCTATTCCAGCGCTCAGTCACCCTCACTGTGAAAAAGTTCTTCCGCATGTTGGTGCGGAACTTCCTATGCTCCAACTTGCAGCCATTGCCCCTTGTCCTATCTCCACAGACCACTGAAAAGGGGCTGGCCGATTCCCCCTGCATCCCCTGCTTCAGATAATTATAAACTTTGATTAGGTCCCCCCTTAGTCTTCTCTTCTCAAGGCTGAACAGTCCCAGCTTACTCAGCCTTTCCTCATAGGGGAGATGCTCTAGGCCCTTAATCATCTTCGTAGCCCTTCTTTGGACTCTTTCCAGGAGATCCCTGTCCTTTTTATACCAAGGAGCCCAGAACTGGACACAATACTCCAGGTGGGGCCTGACCAGGGCAGAGTAGAGAGGGAGGATCACCTCCTTTGACCTGCTGGCTACACTCCTCCTGATGCATCCCAGGATCCCATTGGCTCTCTTGGCCACCGAGGCACACTGCTGGCTCATGGCCAACCTGTCATCTACCAGGACCCCCAGGTCCTTCTCCACTGAGCTCTTCTCCAGCAGGTCATCCCCCAGCCTGTACTGATACAAACAGTTGTTCCTTCCCAGGTGCAAGACTTTACACTTGCTTTTGTTGAACCTCATCTGGTTTCTCCCTGCCCAGCTCTCCAGCCTGTCCAGGTCTCTCTGGATGGCAGCGCAGTGCTCCTGCGTGTCAGCCACTCCTCCCAGCTTTGTATCATCGGCGTACTTGCTGAGGGTGGATGTTATTCCCTCATCAAGATCGTCAATGAAGATATTAAACAGGACTGGACCCAACACTGAGCCCTGGGGAACACCGCTGGTAACAGGCCTCCAGTCAGATTCTACTCCACGAATCACAACCCTCTGGGTTCGGTCCGACAGCCAATTCTCAACCCACCTCACTGTCCACTCATCTATCCCATGCTTTCTCAGCTTTGCTATCAGGATGTCATGGGAGACAGTATCAAAGGCCTTGCTGAAGTCAAGGTAGATGACATCCACTGCTCTCCCTCCATCTACCCAGCCTGTCATGAGATCGTAGAAGGCTATGAGGTTGGTCGAGCACGATTTCCCCTTAGTGAATCCATGCTGACTACTCCTCATGACCTTCTTCTCTTCCAATTGCTTGGAGATGGCATCCAGAACAAGCTGTTCCATTACCTTTCCAGGGGCAGAGGTACCAGAAAGAAAATTAACTCTATCCCTGATGAAACTAGGACAGCCATCACAGCCTACCTTATCCTGGATGTCATGGGCTTCCTAATGAAGTCAAGAGCTATGAAAAAATAACAGTCTTGTTCCTGTTAGTGCCATGATCCCACATTTTCAACAGTTTGGACTAATTTGCCACCGTGCCAATAGATTTTTATTTTCCATTAATTTGACCTGAAACAACAAGGTCCTGTCTGTACAGTTGTTTATGCTGAGAATTTGGGTTTAAATCATGCCCGATCCAGGAACAGCAAAAAGTCACCTGGAGCCACAGACCACAAAAAGGTGTTACTATACAGCAAAAGGCCCTTTTGATTCATGTGGTTCTGATGGTGTTAAACCATCCAGGAGCCCAATCCTGACCATATCCTCTAATGTGGCTAAACAGAACCTCTGCTCCCTTCTGCTCTGCCGAAGAGTGGGAGAATGCTCTGGGAGCCGCTGGGCTATCCTGCCGTGAGCCATCGTGACAAATGTCTCTTGTCATCTCAAGCTCCTGCCGGAGTTGGCAGCCCTCACTAAATCCACTGAAAGGGCACTTGAAGGTAGTCTGACAGGGAATGTGGACAACAGAGAAACTTATGTCACTCTTAATGGTGTTCTTTGAGAAAATATGACTTCTCTCTGTAAGGCAGGATTCATCAGATGCATTTGAAATCTACATATTTTTCAAGAAGAAAGAATATGCCTAATCCTATGCATCAACCAGAGGAGCCTGAGAAAATATTTTTTTCTTTGTGCTGACCACAGAAAACGATAATCTTACCAATATTGCTGTATCTTAGCAAATAACTCCATCTGGTTTCAGTTGCTTGCTAGGTTTAATTCATCCTACCTGTCACATTGCTACAGATTTCTGCTGGCTGTTAGTATCATGGTAATACGTGTAGCACCACCTGATTTGTACATCAGAGGTTAATATTCCCATTGCAGTTCAATTTGCATTGCAGAGGTATATTCAAGGAAGCTGATTTCCATGTCTTGATAGAGGAAATTAATAGTAGAAATTATAACAAATTGTCAAATTACGTTCTGCATATTAAAAATCAAAAGTAAAAAGATGTGGAAGAAGGAACATTATGGTAATTCCAGTGAGCAGAGTGCCACCTCCTTGGCTGCAGTTTTCCCACACGGCAGCCAAAGGATTTGTGTGGGTGCACCCTAGCTCTCTAGCATGCCCAAGGTGCAGCACTGATTTTATTCTCTAAGTATCCTAGACTGCCACAGCACTGCTTTTTGAAACACACTTCAAATAGGGAGGATTCCACTCACCCTTCAGAAGATAAAAAATGTGGATTCATAAAAGCCTGATTAAAACGTAAGAAACAAGCAACGCTCACTGGAAAGCTTGTTTTGTGCTGCTGAATGAGACACTTAGAGCCAATGGCTTTGGTTCTGTTATTTACACTTTGTGTCACAATATCATTTTCTCTTCTTTCATGAAGGAAGAAACAGCGCAATTGTTCTCTTTATCTTTCCTTCAGCACTACTGGATGTTGTCACAGGAAGGATGAGTTACATCATAAGACGATTTGTGGTAATTAATTCACTGAAGTTTCAGTGTTGCTCTACACCCTGAGGATGGGCATAGTTGTACCAAATATGCAAAATCAAAATATTCACATTTTTCTCCCGTGGGGCTACTGATGTACCGAGTGTGTTCAGTTCCACAGCTCAGCTCGTTGATGCATCCCTGCATCTGGACTTTTTCTTCTATTATATAACAGTTTGAGGGTATCCTCTCTCTTGCACACAGAGCCATGATAAGCATCACATAAATGCCTACATTTCACAACAGCGACAGAACTTGTCTTTATGCTCCACATATGGATGTCAGAAAACACCATGCACATAACTGACTACAATGTTTCCATAGAAACTAATGTACTTCAGGCAGAAAAATTGAATAAGACTTATAAAATTTATTTTTAAAAAAAGCAAAAGATTAAAAAAAGGAAGGATACCAAATCATCTCGTTTCTTTCTCAAAATGCTCCAAAGATGTTAAATCCAGCCCTTTATAAGGTATATTTTAAAAATCGTAATTGGTTGATGACAATGGCACTGCCCTGGAAAGCTAGACTGTTAGGTTATTTATTTTGCTCTAATAATGTAATCTGGATCATGTTTTGCTCCCCGACATCTTTGCAGATGGTACCAAACGCCATGCAGAGGTGCCTGTGTGCTGCCTGTGTGCCCCATGTGTGCCCTTTGAGGGCCTGGCAAACCTCACCTTGAGTGTAAGGGTGCTTTGTTGCTAAAAAGCAGAACCAGCTGAGGAGGAAATATTGCTACAGCCTTTCCTTCATGAGCTTTACAGGAAAAAAATGGGAGGCAGAGCAGGCACCACCTTTCCACCTTCCCTGAGCAATTTCTGTGCTCAAAGCTGGAACAAACAGGAAGATTTTCTAACTGAGGTCTGCCAACCCTGTAGCTGGGGTGCAGCATCCTCGCAGCCACACCATTTCTGGCACTGATGCTGTATCCCATCCATTCCCATGCTTGCTGGCCATCCTTTCAGCTCAGAGCTTTGGTCCTCGGCCCAGGGTGGAAATACTTCATGGTGACAGGAGAGTGGCTTCCCCCTTTTCGGCACCAGGCTGCCTCCTCCTTGGCAGCTAGCTACCTGCTGGCTGTCTCAGCTCCCAATCCAGCTGAATCAGCACTGCCGTAGTGCTGGTGCTGCCTCCTCTGAATTTGTAAGACCTGCAAATATGTATAGGCAAGCCTGAAAGGGTTTCTGTGGCAGAACAGGAGAAAAAGTGAGAGGCATTTTTCCATATATATTTTCTTTGAGGGATAGGGAACGGTTTAGTTTCGCCTGGCATGTCATCAAAACAGGTTTTTCCCAGCTCTGCCTCAAGTCTGATACAGACACAAGACAGATGTTGCTATACATTTTTCAATAATTTTCCTATTCAAGTCTCTTGGTCTTCTCTCTATGACTCCTGCATAATTCAGGTTGCTTACAGTGGTTTGATGTTTCTCTTTGAATTTCTTCTTGTTTGTTTGCCCTCCCCTTTTACCAGTGACTAAAATCATAATACTTTACCACCAGCCGAGGGACAGCTACGCCCACACATCAGCAGCGTGTTCCCAGGGCTCCTCTGCAATCCCAGCCCTGATGAGGAAGCTCTAACACCTCTGAGTTTTCAGTGAGCCACGCTGGACTACACAAACAGCAGCTTTCACAACAAAAGCTAAAGAAAAGCCTCACTGTACTATTATCAGTAAGGTCGTGTTTTTTGCAGGCTATCATCCATTAAGGGTAGGGGTTTTTGCATCATTTAATAAGTGATACTGCTGCTTCGAAGTGTGTATCTGAGCTTTTTTTCTGTTAAGGGAAAAGTAATTATCTGCTTGGTTATGAGGTGGCTGAGTATCGAAGAGGTTGGGGTAGTGGACAATAGAATCTTTCACGCACTAGACTTGTCTTTAAATTAACTCAGGTTCACCACAAGCAAAAGCAGTTTTTACCTGTCAGCTGGCAAGCACAGTTTCTAGCACAGCACAAACTACAAAATTCAGAGCTGTCATCCTCTCTTGGTGGGCTCAGCAGTCAGAGACTTGACACAGAGACTGGATTATTGCTTTGCTTTGGCAGCAGTCGTTCCAGGTGAGGACTGAAACAGGCACATGGATTTGTAGCAAAAAGCCAGCAGCCAGTTACATTTAGGGTTGGATCCATCCCTAAAGGATGTAGGCACTGAAGCATATAATTCTGGAAACTCTGGTGTCTCCAGTGTTTTCTGAATCCTTTTTTAGGTGCCAAGACCCTCAGCACCTTAGCAGCAAGCCCTTTAGACTTGCTTATCCTGCCCTGCACCATAGAGGGAACAAAGGTGGCACGGAGGGATTCCTGCTCTTGGGCTAAGGTAAATATTGCAGAATGAGGCCCAGGTATGTTTGAGGGTATTTATTCTTCCAAGTCAGTCTGCACGTTACACAAACCCTTGGTTGCCTTAACTCTGGATGCTGAATCTCCTTTTAGAGAGAACTGACCTAGGAACCACAGCTCCAGCTGCACCTTCCTACTGCACAAGCAGTGGTAGGATGTGTTTGAGGAATACCAGCCATCTCCTAGCCTCTCCCATCAGCAGCCCTTGCAAGACCTGATCTAGCAAAAGATTTCACTCTGCATTTACTTAAGCTATGTGCTATTCCTCCTGGACTTCAACAGAATTACTTCTATGTTCCCAGGTATGCACAAACTTAAGCACTTTGTTAGATTAAATCTCTCTTTTTGAAGATGATGGAATCTATTAAAAGCAGAGTAGGAAATGCTTGCTGCAGTCTATTCAGCTGTGAGAGCCAGAAGAGGCTCAAAGAATGGATAAGATATAATAGCAAGTAACATATATAGCTCGGACTGACAGAAGAGACGTTAGTGCTTGCATTCCTCTGCTCACTGGGACCCACTTCGAACATCTTGGTAAGCCTGGATCCTTCAGAAATTGAAAGTCAACAACCCTTCAGAAACGGGGTTCTTTCCAAGCATTCAGGTGGGCATCTCTATTCTCCAGACAATTCTGAAAACTTTCATATCACCTCCTTGAAGACTGCTGCAGATAGCAATTTCATGTAACCTGTCTTCATCCATCCCTGAAACACTATTAAACTTGCACTCAAATAAAAGTTCTTGTCTCCTTCATTAGCTGGTTGTGGCAGGAGCTCTCCTACCATACGTGTACAAGAAGGTTTCAGAATACACTGAGTGCTGATATGACCTACACTAAAACATATCCTAACAATCACTGTGGCAAAAAACCTGTATGCAGTTAAATATAAACTTCTCAAAAAGCAGAGGAGAAGTGGCAGGATTAACAGCTAGGGCAGAACAGAGTCTCTAGGAAGAGCATCTGCACCCAATGAAGTTGCATGTTTAGGAACTCATGTCAGCAAAGCTGACAAGATATGTTGTTCACATTATATCTAATTAAATCTCACAGTTCCTAATAAAGACACAGAAATACACAATAGCGTGTTTCAGTGGCAAAACTTACAATTTTATTAGACTGTACTATTACTTCAGCAGAAGAGCAGCTTATATTATCCATAGATAGCAGCTGACTCTAAAATAGGCAGATTGGGTACTACCAGTTGGCAAACAGACTAATTCTACCATTTTTCTTATAGCTCACAGTTAGAAGCTCTTGACAATGTTCTGTGGTACTGCAGAGGCTGCAGAGCTGAGAAGTTCCAGGCATTTGTTCCTGCTGGTATTGAGGAAGATTTCGATGGCTGTGCTCCTGCTGAGTGCTAGCATGGAGCTGCATATGGTCTCAGCAAGGATAATATCCCAACTTGGGCAGTAAGGTGTTTCATTCCAGCCTCTTCTTGTGGCAAGACATGGTGTTGTCCACAGAGGATAATGAAGCTGCTTTCACAAAGAACAGTAGATGTCTGCTGGTTAATTCACAGTACAGACACCTGCTTTTCTGTTGCTGAGGTCTTAATCCTAGTTCCCTATTTGTGTGCGGTCATGTTATAATTATTTCTCTCCACTGCAGTCTATGAACTTGTTAACAGCTGTCTACATCCTTCAGTTGTGATGAACTCTCTTTCTGAGATCTCTCCATAAGCATCCATTTTTCTCTGGTCTTTTGGCTGCCTTACTTGTGCCCATCTGCTAACGTGGCAGGATGCTGCTTCCAGACTGGACCCTTGCTCCAGCAGAGGTCCTGGGAGAAGTTAGGGCTACGCAAGTAGCCTGTTTAACAGTCTCACAAGTGAAAAGGTCTTCCCCCATGCCAGCTCCTAGGAATTTGCAACCTGTCACTCTTTACGCTCCATTCGTGTTGCAAAACCATTGTGTTGTTCCTCCAACAGCCAGGGTTGTCTGGGCCAGATGGCCCTCTTTGTTGCTCAGCTGGAAAAGATCTGGGGTGGTTCCTATAAACAGCCCAGAGATCCCACATTCAGGGATTAAGCATGCAGGAGTTCAAGTATTTCCTGTGGCCAGTGTGAACAAAGCCCTTGCTTCTATATTCCTGTGCCTCCTGTAAGGTCAGAAGAATGCCTTTAGGGTGATTATTACTTGTTGCTTTGAAAACTTTGTGTCTGAGTTAATACAGCATTAATTTGTCTTCACTTCCAAGGTAACAATCTGAAAAAGACTTGCATTTGGCAGATTTTACCAGGAAGGTGACTTTTCCTGCATAAAAAGTAGGCAGTTCATAACCAGAAGAATATATTTATTAGCAGAAAAGAAGGTAAAAATGAATGAGGTCAAAAGACCTTCTGGTGACTAATATCTTGTTACTCACTGGACCATAAAAATCACTTGAGCTGGATGAGAGTTTGCATTCCTTCTGTGTAAATATCATGCTGGGGATGGCTGGTAATACTTTGGGACCAAACTAAACAGCAGAACCAGAAGTGCCTGTTTACTCTAAGAAAGCAAACATCTTAAGTTGTACAACCTGCCTTAAAACTAGCAATGTGTACAGTGCTTGCTCTCACGAAACTAAAGGAAAATATTCACACATGTAATTCTTCATTAAAATGACTCCTCATAAGACACAGGCTAAGCAAGGATGCTCATGTACAGAAAGGTCATAAAATGTTAGCATATTCAGTAGAATATACAAGATCTAGAAAATGCTCTTTTTTCTTCCCCTGTCCAAAAGGCAAAAATACAATAGAAGGAAAGCTACAACTCTTGTTAGTTGCCAAAAGACCAACTCTTCTTCCTAAAACTTGATAATGATAAATAGGACTGTTTGCTACATGAACAGCTAATTGGAGTATTTGATGATGAGAGCTCTATTTTTTTATTAACAGTAACCAAAGAGGCACAAGACTGTGAGAGGCTATCTTCATGTACACTTAAATATTAGAAGGAACCAAGAGGAAATAAATTCCATGTAAGAAAGAAATTGGAGTGCTGCAGCCTGCATTTCTTCAGTAGCACTGCCATGCATGGCGGCATTGAAACTCCCTCCCACTGTCCAGCTCAGAATACTTGAAATCCCTCCCCAGGTGGGAAGCACCTCCCTATATCATGCTGAAGAGGTGTGTTTGGAGCCCCTGAAGACATGATGCAGAGATGCTCAGAGGAACCAGCCCAGTGCTTTAGATTTATTTCTGGTGAGCAGATAGCTAGGCTATCCCTGCTGTGCTACTTCTGAACCTTGTTCAGTTGGTCTTAGCGGTGCTTGGTCTTAGCTATGCTTGGTCTTAGCTATGCTTGGTCTTAGCTATGCTTAACTGTGTTATCTGCTGCTCAATACAATTACGCTTTGAGAGAAATAGATAATCCCAAGAGGGAAACACTGCTCCGTCTCTGTTATGGCACGTTTTCACCACTGCTGACTCTCAGAGTGGCCACGTTCAGAAACATTTGATGGAAGGAAAGAGGAGCCACTGCCCTGCCCTACCTAAGGAATGGAAATGTCGCAGAGAAATGTAGCTAGGAAGAGGGGACATGGATATAGACAAGGGTTAATGGGAAGAGGGGATCAAGTTGGTGTAAATGTTTAGGCGAGTTCCTGGGAATGCCTGGAATCTTTATTGATGGTGAATAAATCTCACCAAAGCTGACAGCTGCAGGGAAGCTCAGAGAGTTGGTCCAAGTTATGAAATGAGGCATAAAAAAGGAGACTTGTCCAAATTGTCATCTCAGTGCTGCTGCCTTATCATCAGTTCTGACACAAATATCACTGAGGAAAGATTTATGGTGTGCACTCATTTTAGTTCTTTGGATAATTGGATGCTGAATAAAAGCAGAGCTCATCTTCCAGATATTTGAAGTCCTTCCAAATTAGGTAGTAGCTCTTTTGGAACTAAAGATTGCAGTAGCCTGCCCAAACATGCATCCCCACCCCCTCGATGGTGGACCTCAAATACTTTAGCCTTAGCACACCTTTGAACTGTTCCTGGGCAAACTACAGGTGTTCATTTTATTTTCTTGGGGTAGTTTATTAGCTTTTTTTACATTCAGGCTTAACACGAAGATCTAAGTTGTACCCACATCGTAAAAATTATTAGCATCTGTTACAGACAGCGAATTGGTTTGGTCAAAACTCATCCAGCCCAGATTGCAATCAGTCAACCCCAAATCATCAAGAACAGTTACCCTGCCCTCATTATCCAGAACAGCATCATATTGGACTGGGCAGAGCCTTGAACTCGTCCGAGCTTTCTGTCACTCAGGAATCTAAATTCCCATTCCCAGGAACCAAGAACCCACACATATCAGGGGGTACTCCCCTGCATGGGGGGAAATAAGATCATAGTGAACTATGAAATGGATAGACTGAAGCAAACCTTGGGATTAAAAGAAGAGAGAAGAAGAGAAGAAAAGGGACTGGGAGAAGATAAAGACCTTGCTAGCAAGCCTAAATGAGATCACACATCACTGTCCTGAGGAACGAGCAAGGGGAATGGCAGAGAGACCCAGTACAGATGAGGGGGCTGATCTGAGTGGAAATAAAGAGCAGCACTACTGGTGAGCATCTGAAAAGACTTGGCCTGGTCATGCCTTTGTGAAGAGCATGACTGCACGAGCTCTGTCCAAAGAGAATACTGTGCTCTGGAGCCAACCTTTCATGGCACCCTTCCCCGGGCGCTCCCCTTTGCTGAGCCGGGCTGGCAATAAACTGCAGAGTGCTTTGTACTGACTCAGCTTTGTTTGACCAGCAAAGAGGAGCTGGAGCTCAGCACTCCCTTTTGTCCTGCGGTGCTTGTGTAGGCACACCCGCTCCAAGGGGAGCGTTTTAGAAATTCAGCAGATAACAGTATTGTATAATCACCCGATCAGCTCCAAGACAAGTAAGGATCCCAGGGCTGAGAGGATGCTATTGCAAGCAGATGTCTTATCTAAATCACAGCTCCTTGGATCAGGTGGTCGGATCGTCTCCATGGGAAAGCCATGATTGCTTTGACAAAATGTGGATTCAGAGAGGAGATAGAAAATAATCACCTTCCTCTCATTATCTGTGATATTTCTTTCATCTTTTTCCCTATTTGCTTATTGAATCATTTCAAATGAGCCCTTGTTTCTTTGCCCCCAGCCTTTCCTTTTCTGTCTCCATCTTTCAGGCATTTAAAAGCTTTTCCTCCTCCTCTCTTATTCTATCATCAATTAGGTTTCTTTTCTCTGAGAAATTTGAGGCTGAGAGCCCCAACAGGAGTCAGTTGGCACAGCTTCATTGGTGGTACTGGAGCTCTGCTGATTTCTTTTAGGCAAGGATTGAAGATTTTAGAAGTGCCTGCCTTGCTGATGTTGCCACTTTACAGGGCCCTTGCTGTGCAAATTGGTATCTTCAGAGGCCTCTTCAGATGCTAGCTCATACAGGAGGTACTAACAACCCAAAAAGGCAAGGCAGGAGGGTTTTTAACACCACAAGGTGACAAATGCAGGTGTCTGTATGCAGGTTTCTGGTCAAGTAGAAGGAAGAGAGTAAATTCCCTAGATCTCACCCTGCTGAGTCTTAATCTACCTCAAACTGCCCTTGGGCGCCTGTGCAGAGTTTGCCTTCTGCCTTAGTTGCAAACTGCAGTTCAATCTCACCACACTTCTGCGCAGCGGGTGAAAACTCTTGATCCACATATTAATCATCTGAATCAACACATGATGTCACTGTCAGAGGCAAGTGAGTAACTGACAAGGAGCACTGTAAATACAAGGAATAATTTCTGTCTACTTTTCTGTTAGCTCATTGTCCTCCAGCATCTCCACGTAGGGCTCCAGGAGGTGGGAGATTTCTCAGATGTATTAATTTTGCATATTTCTTTCCTTAGAGATCAGCTAGAGAAATATCTTTGGGAATATGCACAATTTGTTATTCATAAGTCACGCTCTGTTGCTTAGTCATAGCCCTGCTTCTCTCTTCCCGGCTGGAAGCATTATGTAACATCTGTGCTCTACATAAGGGTGGCAGTGGGGCAGGCATCACATATACGCGTATGTATACATATACATATACACATATGTATACATATACATGTATGCATATATGTATGCGTGTGTCTTCTTGAACATTTGTAGAGGCAAATTCATGTTAATTGTGTAGTGTCTGCTTCCAGCAGTACATTTCTTAAATCCGTGGGGATACCTGATTGCAGACCAAAAGCTCTGGAAACGTGAGCCTGCACAAGGTAGGGCAAAAGAAAATCCCTCATGCTAGTAGCCCAGACCACTCTTCTTCTGATGGCAGAATAAGCAGAGCAAGCACTCCTGCAGAGCCCAGTGCTGAGAATCAGCATGTGGTTCAAGAAACAACCAGCTCCTGCACTGCAACGATCTTGTGGCTTCCACAGCTCCAACCAGGGCAACCCAAAGGCTTCGGCAGCCCGTCTTGGCAGGCTGGGGTCTGAGGATACAGACAACATATCTAAAAGTCAATCCAATTTTAAGAGAGCCGTGGCAGCAATCTGGGCAGGATAAATACAGAGAGCCAGAAAGAATACAGTATGTGGCTGCAGCTCACAGGCCAAATTGTAGAATAATTTTCCCTTTTAAAATAAAAGGGAACATCACTGTCCACATGTCCTTATATGCCAGCCCTGCCCAGGCCACGTTGCTTACCTACATAAATCAAGTCAGATCGTTGTTCATTCAGAAGGCAGAATTGCTTCCCTTTTCTACTGCTAAGTGCATATACCCAGGTGAAAATACCACAGTTTCCCATAACAATGTGAAAAATAAATACACACTAGAAAAGAAATTAAGAATAGAAAATAAATAAGCCAGAAAATAGGGCTTCTGCCTTGCAAGTCTGATCCGATGGCTTTTACTACCCCTGGTCATATATATATACGTGCAGTAACACAGTGCCCTCTACTCCTCAGCTGAGATTTGTTTCAGAATTAACTGTATGCAAGTGACACCAAAGCAACACCATTATTTGCCAGCACACCTGGTTTTCCCCCAGAGGCTTCAGATCCAAAAGCTGAGATCTGACAGGTTTTTCATGGTGTGATTGCAGACATGTAAATTGGAGGCAGCCAATTTCATTTCGCTCACGAGCTTAAGAAATGTAAATCTGGGGCTCTGAAATATTCTAATTACTTCTCCCCCAATGGATCTTTGTGGCTTGAATAACACTAAAATTGCATGACATTCCACCCCCAGAAAATACATAATTCATATCAGCAATCCAGCATCTTTATAAGCTTTGTTCAACTTCAGGGAGAACATTAATTTCAGAATGAGGGAATCCCTTATTTCTTCAGAGGGGTAAAAATTTCCATGTCGACTGCAATTTCCATGTTATTCATCCACAAGGAAGCAAGGACTGTGCTGGTGGTGTGTGCTGCACCGGGCGGGTGGTTCCTGTGTGAGATCAGAAATATGTTCTGCTTGATCAACGTCATGTTGGCATCGCAGACTGACTGTGGTGAGGCCCCCACTCTGCCACCAAAATTGGCTCAGTGGCACTGAGACGGGTGACTGCAGCAAAGAGACTCCTCACTGGGCATCTGCTGAGCACCAGCAGGAACAGAGAGCAGCGATGTTATTTGCACTGGTTAGTGAAGAATTAGAAAGCATTCCCAGTTGCCATATTTTGGTAAGTGTAGAATAAAGGATCTCCCGAAATTGCTTTGGTTTCACAATGGTCAGCTCCCAGGTGAGAAGGAGAGACAGCTCCGGGGCCTGAAGCAGACACTGGCAGACAGAAATCTGGAGGTTTCAGTCAATGCCCAGAAGGAAACTGGGAATTAGGCAGAATGCTCTAATAATGGGTGTGAAGTGTGCACGATTTGGAGACGTGATAAGACCGTGTTTGTTTGTATCACTTCTGTGCACCATCCTCACTTCTTTAACTTTGTATTTATTGTATTCCTTTGAAATGTAGCTGCTTTGTAAGTATAATTAAGAATGGGTGCCCTGTACTTTGCAAACATGGGGATGCTGCTATGGCAACAGCAGGGGAACGCAGAGAAGCAGCTCTCTCTGATTAATGTAATTACATAGCAAGCATGTATAATGCCTTTAAATACAGTTTACTTTTGCATGAAGGAGGCATAAAATGGATATTATAAGTTCTATGTGTGTTCACATTCCAGAAGTGCTCTTTGTACATCTTGCGAGATCATCGTTTGCAGCGGGTTACGCAAGCCATGAGGGACCTACCATCACCTGGCAATTAGGTCGGTAGTGAGGGACCAGGGGTTTTGACTTCTCTCAAGCTCAAAGTGAGGTTGTTCTCTACTTGTTTTATTTCTGTTACACTTCAGGATTATATTTCAAGGTTAAGGTCTTGTAAATGCAGTTGATTTTACTGCTTTAGAGTTATAAGCTTCACATCCTTATATATGTGACCAGCTTTATTGAAGCCTGGAGTCCTATTCAGGTAAAAGGAGAATTTTCAGGTGAGTAAAATTCCCTGTATGTCTGTGTACCAGCGATGTCAAGCCTCAGGAAAATTGGTGTGCACTAGCAGCTCCCCTGAGTAACTAATTGCCACAAGCATCAATCCCAGTCCTGCGTTCCTCAAACATTAACCCTCAACGCTCTCTTCTTTCCAGGGAAGCTTTTTCAGTGTGCAGGGAAGAAAGGGCCAGAACTGGAGAGCTTGAAAATGTTACTCAAGGAGACAGGGTGGTGGCCAGCCATCTCAGACTGCGTTTAAATGGCTGCTTTGGTACCACTTCAGCTGTCAGAAGCCTTCAATAAAGGGATGGAAAGGGAGATTTGCAGGAAGACAAAGCATAATATATCCTTCCAGGGCATGCCTTGCACCTGAAAATGTATGCAACGTGATGGTGATTGCAGGAAGCTATGTAATATATAGCTAACAGCCATGGAAAACTTGAAGGAAGCTTCTGGGTCAAGGACCCTTTCATGAGGCCAAGAGGCAGGAAAACTTGGTGTGGCTCTTGCCAAGCATCAGTCTGTCTCACAAAAGAGACCAGCTCCCTCTTGGAGCCCAGTGAGCACAGTGCCACTGTCAAACTCTGCACATGCATTACAGTGGGGATTTTTTGGAAACTGAACAGCAGCTTGCAAATCACATGTAGGATTTTCACAGATAAAAAGAGAGGCTGTGTTTAGAAATGGAAATCTTGGGATCCCGAGAACAATCTTCTGTGGAATGAGGAAATTCCATTGGGTTGAGGTACAGTAGCTCAGGAATGGTGTTCCCCCTGGGTTGTGTTATGTATTACCAAAGGCCGGTGCATTTGCAATTGCTGTTTCCTCTGTTAACACCAAGGCATTGAAAATTACTATTTTGTGGCAACCACAAGTGCTTTTGCTTTAGGTGTTGTCATTTAAAAGCCCATCAATACAAATTATTGGTATTACATTCTTAGACTACCTTTCCTAAAACTTAAGAGCTGTATCCTTTGCAGGCATGTCTCAAAATAAATCAGTGGAGCTGTGATGACTTTGAATCCTGGAAGATTTTATCCTGGATATTCTTGTCTGAAAATCAAGGTGCTAGACCTTTAGTCTCGCAAATTTGTATTAGGTATCACTTTTATGATCCCCACGCATTTTTCTGTCTTAGGGGCCTGAAGAAGTGAACACAAGGAATTTGTATTAGAAGCCAGCTCTTGGGTGGATTACAAACATCCCAAAGTCCTGTTCCACCACTCATCTCCTTGCCTGATTCTTCTTGGGCTATAAGTACTCGCATAGACATTTGCCACTTGTGCAGGTCATCCCAACAACACAGTTTAACTGTGAGAGCCTGGCACTTTGTACTCGGTTCTGGAGCTTGATTAGAGCTCACAGATTTTGCCAAGACAAAGAATTCAATGAAAAACTACGTTTGAAAACATGTTTTTGCTGGAAGAAGGTGGTGGGTTCTATCAAGTTGTTTTATATTGAGGATTTTCAGCATTAGAATTAGAAAAAAAAATTTCATGTTTTCATTTCAAATTGTGATGAGACTCTCTTACACTGTATTTTTCTTACTTTGTCTAACACTGGAGCAAGAGAGAATAAAAGTAAATTAAAAGAACAAAAATTCTTACAATCTGGTAATTTCTCTGAGATGAATATAAAAAATAAAGTATAAAAATCGGTGCTGATGTTTTAATCAATTGTGAAAGAAATGGAATCTTTCTATTTAAAACTCATTTGCATAACAGGCTTGCCTCTTATTAATGCTGCTGCTTACCTGCACATTTCCCACTAGTAGGCTTCCATTAAGACCTCTTCTGTGTGAACGGCTCTGCCGACAAAAGCCAAGAAATAATCAGGATGTGACTTCTGTGACAGCTCAGCAGTGTTCCTAATTGTAGCTAATGTCTGGGAACAGGACTTTCCTAAAAACTGAAGAGAAAGCTGACTTGTGAGCTTGCATCTCTCATAATGACTCAGAGCCAGACTCCTGACTAAGAGAATTTCATTGTTCATTCCACAGAATATTGTTAAATTACAAATTACCAAAAGTGCTAGTCTGTACTCCCAGGCTGACATATGAATATGCATTATTCATTGCATCCTCATTATTTCCTTTTCCTTCATAGACCAGGAAATGAAAGACTAAAGAATTCAGCGTGAGGTGAGCTGAAGCTATTGATGCAATCAATTTTAGCCATATGTTCATTTTTATGTATTTAACCTGCACTTTTCCCTTCTTCACTCTCCCTCTTTCTATCTTATCTTCTGTTCCATCTACGTTTACAACCCTCAAACACGCACACACACACGCATCTTTTGTTTGGAGCACAGACTAATTTTGGCTTTCTTGGTTTTCAGAGGTGTGTTTAGAGCAATGGAAGACTAAGCTCTTACTACACCCTCCAGTTATTGCAGTAATAAAACCATTAAAAATACCTGAATCCCTTTTAACAAGAGCTACAATGCAGTTCACCTATAAATCAGACTTTAACACTTAGAGACATTATGATTTTGGTTTTGTTTGTTTGTTTGGGTTTTTTTTAAACAGTTTTACTAAAGTATCTGGTTACAAAGGTTTATATTGAAGTCTTCTGATTTTTAACATTTGCATTCACATAAGTCAGAATCCATTGGGTTTCCCCCCCTTTTTGATCCTGCTGGCAAAGAAGCTGTCTGGTTATTAACCCACTGCATCACAGCAACTTTCTGAATTTTTCTTTTGAATTTCATAGTAACTGAATAGTGAAACAAGTGTAAGACAAGTATGAGAGGATAGATTTTTGTAGAGGTTCTTAAATAAATACGTTCTCACCTTCTCAAAAGCCACAAGAGAACAAGTGGCTGAACGTGCACCAAATACCTATTTACCTAGCAATACAGACCAGGTAAATGGGCTCAGGGCTAAATGAAAGCATATATTTTGCTTTGAAGGCTATACACACAGTTATAATTTTTATGTGACACACTATGGAAAGTGTTTGAGCTGCAAATGTCAAGGCAATGGCAATTAAAAGAAAGTTGTGCTTTTCCCTCTCTGCATAGACTCTTTAATCAGGTTTGTTTGCATACTGAATTAAAAGTTGAGCTCAAAACTATGCAGTACAATTACAAACTCTCTCTCCGAGGGCTGCTTTTACAACTCATTCTGTACCAACTCTGAAAATTGGAAGTTCACCTCATGATAAACCACTCAGTGCTTAAAGACCACATAGAACTAAACAAGATAGGAATAGACCCCCATACGTTGATGACTGGATCCCACACGTTGGAACTAGTTAAAGAAAGCAGCCTCTGACTTGCAAATAGATTTTCTGTCCCAGCCAAAGGAAACAGGGGAAGATTATGTTAAAATTGCTGGGCTTCAGTGCCCCAGTGCCTTACTCAACACATTGAACCTCCTGGGCCACCTAGTTCCAGTGGGACACCGGAGTGCAAGGGGCAGCCTGGGATGGAGCAGACATGTTTCAGCCTGGGAAACATACTGGATGCAATCAGCACATACTCTGAAGCTCACAAGCATAAAAGGATGCTGTGAAAATTTTTACCATAGGATGAGATATTGCCTGT
The DNA here is from genome assembly GCA_020800305.1 of Porphyrio hochstetteri. Classification (NCBI taxonomy): domain Eukaryota; kingdom Metazoa; phylum Chordata; class Aves; order Gruiformes; family Rallidae; genus Porphyrio; species Porphyrio hochstetteri. The sequence goes on from CM036905.1 coordinate 133,733,347, forward strand.
AATAATGAAACTCCCTCTCATATGATTGACTTATCTGAAAAACGTCATCTTACAGGTTATTTATTCTCTCTGAGCACCAGAAAAACTCTGAGGTTGCTGCATTGAAAATGGTAGTAGCCACATCACTGACTTCAAGGGGAAAAGTTGGACTTCTGACTTCCACCCTCTTTTCTTACTACTATTTTGACTGTTTTCATCCATGAAATCTCTAAAATTTCAAGCATGTGGTGAAAACATGAAACATCTGGATGGTTTGTTCAACTACATCAGTTAATCTTGTTCCACAGACAAGATAAGAAGCTTTGATTTCTCTCATATATCAATGAAGATATATGAATTTCATCTTCATGACTTTCCAATGCAAATGCCCACATTCTGACGTTTCCTCGCTGTACCTTGATCATCTACTTTCTGGGCATTCAGGCACTAGAAATTACATTGCTTATGCTTTGTTGGCACAGGCTTACTAGACAAACCCACAGTATTTCAGGGTATAAGGGAAGGCTTCCAGCATGCTCCACTGGGCAGAATAAACACCAGCTCTTCTTGAAACCCTGCTGTATCCTGCATTCAATGTCTTCAGCATATTCTTAATCAGAAAATAGCAATCATGTGGAGGATAGCTTTCCTCCACAAAGCAAAAGAATTGCTGATTAGAGAGGTTCGTGTTGGCAAGTATGCTGCTGCTAGAACTGCCTGATTTATTAATCTGAAACAAATGACCTCATGAGCATGTCATTGACGAGATGTGTTCATGCGAAGACTTCGATTTGCATGCGTTTATTTTCTGTGCGGAACTGATTAGCCAAAGTGAACTGGTTTGAGGGTTCTTGTTTGCATCTGTTCACTTCAAATATTTATTTATTTTCTAATTAAGAGTAGAAGATCCTTTAATCAGTAGTTTCATAAAGAAAACAAGGTTTCTTTTCTTTTGTCATATACTTCACATTCATAATTTGGAATTTCAGATTAGGGGCGCAGGTGGCACTGGGGAAGGATGGGTCCCAGAAGTATATTTTTCTTGTGAATGGTCTCAGCTTGCCCTTGGCCCAGCCCCCGCTGCCTGCTGGTTCTCTGGAGTAGTTAAGGATACTGAAGTTAGGATAATGTTAAATTGCAGAATGCCATGCCATGTGGAGCCACCCAAGCTAACGCCATGGGAATACGAGAATTCAGGCTAGCACACTTTCACCAGGTAGGAGAGCACATTCTGTAGGCACAGCCTGGGAGCACGGGTAAATAAATGCATGTTTAGGAGATATCCAAGTATCTGCTAAGACGAAAATGTCATAATATGTCTATTCACTTGGAATCATCAAAGCAAGGCCAAGGAGCAATTATGCTGGAAAAACCTGTTTATAGTGTAATTTTTGAAGGAGCAGAGTGCTTTGGAAGTACTGCTCGGCAAGATGTACATCATATCTGCCCAAAACAAAGATAGGTTTGCACAATGTGCATTGACCAGTGTTGGTGTACTCCATCCTTTGTGCTCAGATTCACTTCTGTAAACATACAAAAGCCCCTTTGCACCAGGTGAGTTATGGTAAAGATGCATCTGGCTGGAGCTCTGTGCAATGATGGGGTTTTTTTCAGTTTTTCTCTAAATACTCCCTTTTATTTGGGAATGCCAAAGATAAACGTTGGGGTGGCTTTGTCTAACTTCCTGTCAAATCAGTGTTTATTCACAGAAATGTCTTTTGTTGGTGTGTCACAGAAAGTTACATAGCATAGTTCAGCCTGGAGATTTAGCTAATCTGTTTTAGCATTGAGCACTTGCTGGATTTGCAGGCAATGGTACTTCCTGTTAGGCAGAGGGTTCCAAGGTCTTGTTTTACTTTTGGGGGGGCTTAGACTCTTAACAGGATAAGGAGTTTGTCTTCTCCTGCATCCAGCCTATTGCCTATCATGGAAATAAATGGAAGGGGCTTAATCTCTGTTATTTTTTTTTCTAGAAATATCCAAAGCTAAAATTTGCTTAGGAAATGGACTTAAGGGATGATGTGGATGACAGTTCCCAGAACCTAACTCTAGTGTCAGTAAACATATGCTAATGAGGTCGGCCTATTTCCTCTGCTCAAAAAATTCCAACAGAAAATCAACAAGAGAGTCTTCCTGTTTCCTTGCTAGAAGTTAGATTTGGGCATACTGGCAGCAGCATGAAGAAAGGGGATTCCCTGTTTTGATTTGACACTTATTTATTAGTTTTTTTGAGCAGCAGATGTGACACGGAAGGAAGAACGAAGCTGCATACCAAAATAAATAAAAGGTATTGAAGTAGCATATTTATGCATATGTACTAAGCTTTGACCCTTTGTTCTGACAGTCAGCATTTAGCAAAACCCCAGTGTGTATTTAACTGAAAATATAAAATATGTATTTTTGTAACAAAAACTTCCATGTTGTCATCTCTGATGATAGGTAACAACTGGAGATATCTTCATGCGGATTTCCCCAATTATAACTGATACTACACTTGCCCTAAGTTAATGAGAAATTATTCATCTCTTTGAATAAAGTCCTTAATTAGGTTCCTCTGTGTGGATGAGTCACAAAGCTGGAGCCTGGCACATGAGAACCTTTTAACGCATTACTGAATTGCCTTTCTCCTGGATAGAGAGTGTTGCAGCTTACTGGGCCGCTTAAACTGAAAGCAGGTTTATTTTATGAATTATTTGTTTCACAGTGGCAATTAAAGGATGACTATCGGAGTCCCACTTGTGCCAAGGAACTGGATGGAGATTTAAAGAAAGATGGTTCACATCTTGAAGAACTGTTACTCTAAGGGCAGAGTACAGGGCACTGACAGAATGGAAAGAGGGAGGAATAGGATCCCAGAGACATGACATGTTTCTGTCCACAGAAGAGCTGTTTAGCAATAGAGCCAGAGCTACACTGCACCATCCCTGGCCCTTGGTCTGGAGCCCTACACACCGAGATCAAACCCTTCCCACGAAATGTCCTAATGGTGCTACCTGCCAGCCAATGAGAGGACTGAAAAAGCCTCTGGGATGGTACCCACAGCTGCAGCTCAGTGGTCATTTGACCCTAAGTCTGTCTGTGCAAACGTGCATGCACACTTCATTATAAATCAGGGACCTGGCAAAATGTTACACAGCTTTTATAGCTTTAAGTGCTTTAATAATCACTGCAATGATCAATTTGAGTTCAAGAAAATGGAATGAGGTTTCGTTCATTTTCAGACAGCGGGAATTTTGCCACTGATTACCACAGGTCTCAGATTGCATCTTTTCAGTTTTTGCGGAGTGGGAGAAGGATGTTCTGCTGCCTTAGCTGCACAAGAAAGTTGTTTGTACATGAAACGTACAACCACCTGGCCAGTAAAAAGACCTGAGTGCTCATGTGTTTGGTTTAATCAAAAACTGCTTTGAAGTAATTCTGGCCACTATTCAAAACCGTAATTCCTTTCTGCAGATGTGCAGTCACTAGTTGTCTAAGTTATCCTCTCTTGGTCAGTTTTTATTTAAAAGCTGCAGCTAATAATTAGTGAATATGAAAAATCCATCTGATGTCAGCCTGAGATTTCATTGAAGCACAAAAATAAGCTTAACAGTGATTAGATACTTTGGTTCCAACTTTGGTACCCGAGTGTGCCTCAAATGTATTAAATTGGGGTGGGTTTTTTTCATATATTTATGATCCTATCTTCATGTTTCTGGCTTTATTTTTCTAGGTACTTTGGTCATTTGGTCTGTCCAACTCCATTCTTCTGTGTTTTACTAACCCAGGTCTCAGCATAGTCAGATTTGTCATCATCTTTGGGTGAATCTCAACTCGAGGCACCCTCATGGATGACTGAGGATTTACAGAAAAGCTGGATCTTCAAATTTTGTGCTGATCTGTTTTGATTGTATTTACTTGTAGGTAGGATGATATGGAGTGATTTACTTCAAGGGGCACTGTATCAGGTATCCTTTGAGAGAACTATTATATTAACAGGCAAGTCTACTTATAACTACCTGTATTTCCCTCCAGACAAAAACTTTAAATGAAGTCACTCATCTTTTCTATTTTGCTAACAGCCAAAAATATATTTTGTCTCTCTACTTTTCTGGTTGCCTCCTAACTTGTGTAGGAGGAGAGGGAAAGCATCTTTCTTTCCCTTCTCCTAATGTCAAGAGGGCTTTTGAGGAGGGAAAAGAAGAAATTCTAAAATAAAACCTCAAGTCGATAATGGAGAAACATCTAATTGTTCAACTAACAGAGGGAAATTAGGAACAAGGGAAAAGAAAAATGTGGATTGCCATTTTGATATTAACATAACCATGTCAAATGTGCACTCCTGAAACTAAAAAATATTCTTATGCACAATGGTTGAAAAAATGAGGACAAATTATCCTTACACCAATACATTTCTTTCAATCTTTTTATTTCCTTGCTATTGCCTTTGATGTAGGTTGTATTTTAATAGCAATTTGCCAAGGGTTTTGGTTTATTTCCTTGATACAGTACAAATCCTGTTGGGTGCGCTTAAAGAGTATCACTGCTCTGCAGCCAGTTGTATCTGATCCAGAGCCTGAAATGGTTATTCATGCTTTTGTTACCTCAAGATTAGACTACTCAAACTCCTTGCTGGTTGGTTTCCCTGATAATGCCTTCTATGAACTCCTACTGTTAGAAAATGTGTGTGTTGAAGTGATGCACTGCCTGCAAAGTCACTGTAGTGGCTATTGATTAACTGCTCCATTTATTACATTTAGATTATTCCATGAACCTACAAAAAGCACAAACAGCCTCAGCATACCGTGTCCCTAAAAATTTTGTTTTGTCAGTTCAGGGACAGACTGGTTTTTGCCTGCTTCAGCAATGCTTTCATCTAAGAATTGCCTCTGTGGTCTTCAGTGTGACGCTGCGGACTAAGGTCAGCAACAAGAAGCATGGCAGAGCTGGCCTGTAATGAAGTAAATCTGTCAGATGCCACAGAGGTAGCTTTCATTAATTATATAAAGCACTAATTTTAATAGTGTTTTATGCTCACTCCAGCTGTTGTAAGCCCACAGGTGGCTTTTAACTGCTTGCTGTAATACAACAGAATGCATTCTTCCTTTCAGCATTCGATGTAGTTTCCATTAGCCCTTTTATACAAACAAAAGAACAGTGCAAAACACCACAAGTCTTAATGTAGATGCTTTTCTAGTTTAACAGCAACATACAGATGAATCTGTAAAAAAAACCCCCAAGCTTAAATTCACAGAGCTTCCTGCTCTACATGCATGCATGTGTGTATATGCGTGTGTGCTTATGAACAATGGGGAGGCAGAGAAAGAAAGAAGTGCAAGGAGGAAGAGTGCTGAGACACTGACTCAAACTTGCAGACTGAAAAGTTAAGTGTCATCCAGACTTAAGCCTGTTAAAAATACAAATCTACGTTCTGTCCCATTCAAACACCTAGTGACCTGGATGTTGCAGATATGACTGGACCAAAAAAAATAATAATCCCAGTATCTGCTTTTATTTACCTTCTTCTGCTACAAGTTACAGGATTTTCTGACACCATAACTCTCATTCTCACCCTGACTCCAGTGCCATAAAGTAACCAATACCATTTATAGACATGCCACACTGGTCGCTCCATTTTTGTGAAAGCTGCCCTCACCACTCACTGTATGAGGAGCTGCAAGATGCCCCTTGATCTGCCACCCAAGTATGAACAGCTGCACAAGTAGCCTGTTTTTTTAGGGCATCACAAGCAAAAGGAACAGAAAACTTTCAGATGGGTCTTTAACACAGCACATGCCACACTGGTCGCTCCATTTTTGTGAAAGCTGCCCTCACCACTCACTGTATGAGGAGCTGCAAGATGCCCCTTGATCTGCCACCCAAGTAGGAACAGCTGCACAAGTAGCCTGATTTTTAGGGCATCACAAGCAAAAGGAACAGAAAACTTTCAGATGGGTCTTTAACACAGCACATGTGGAACTATGCTTTCCCTGGCTACCATCACAGAGACCATCATCAGGGAGAACCACTCTCAACACAGTCAGAAAAATGGAAAAGCAACCCTCACAGCAAAAATTAGCAATAACAGTATGCTAATTAAGCGCTTTAAAATTGTGTAACTAGTTGTGTTGCTCCAAGCTTTGCAAATGGGTATAAAATCAAACATGTGTTCACCTTTCACATCCTCAGAATTTATTTGTGTAGTATTGCCAGGGCATAAACTACTTTCATGTGATGCGCTTATTTATGAAAAATTAAAGAAGTTTTAATAACTTCATCAAAACCACTTAGAGACCACTGCTTTTCTCCACAGTGAGTGCTCCAGAGCAAGACCCTGAATGAATAGCAGAGATTTATAATGTGCCCAGAAAGTCGAAAGACTCTAGCTTGGACAGAACAATAAAGGGATCAAATTCCAATGGAGGGTGGCCTCCCCCAAGCCCTTCTGGCCTCTGGTCTGCCTGGCTATACAATGCAGGGGATTATTCACAAAAATACCTCAGTTGATCTCAATTTTTTGTGTGGTTTACAAAGAAGCCCGGACACCAAAGATGTTGGACTATACTTGGTAAATCAACCCCTCTGGTTTCACTCGGAACCAGGTAGGCAGAAAAAGTCTCTGAAAAGAAATCTCTATGCTCTTTCCATCACTGTGGCCAACTTTAAAAAAAAAAAAAAAGAGGGAAAGAAAAATTTTTTAAAAAAGCAAGCAGGCAACTAAATGTTCTGTAGAGCCTGTGTTTCCATGTCAGAGGTGTCTCTCATGAGAAGTGGAGAATTAGGATGCTATAAATGACTGTGCTGAGGAACTACTGCTGAAGATGAGACATGGGTCTAGCTGTAAAAAACACAACAGTGCCAAGAGAGACTAGTGCCAAGTGAAAGGACTAGGGACCCAAATCTAATTCCAGACAGGACAATTTCTTGGCTAAGGTTTGTCATTTTCCCATTCCATCTTGACATGCTATTTCTATCATGTCTGAAATGTAACTCAGCACATTCAATCCTGTCATAGACCTGCCATCCTGCCAAGGCCTAAATGCTACAATAAGTAAAAAAAGTTCAAAACCAGGCTTACCCTAAACTATAACTCTAGGGAATATAAAATTCTATGGGAAACATTTTTATAAATAACCACCCAGCTTTCAAATTTCCCTAATCCTTACTTCCTAACTGAAGAAAGAAAGCAGATATCAAATGTACCCTTGAATATCTTAGGGAACAAATTAATAACTTGGGAAGATTTTAGAAGCATGGATTTCCCTTGAGATCTAACCTTAACTAGGGAAAGAGGTAACAGGGAGATTCTCTCTTCTGTTAGTCAGTAAAATACGGTAACAGTCCAAACAACTTCACTATAGTCTGGACCAAGATTCTTTTCTCTCTTCTTAAAGAGAGGGCTTAGATTACTGTGGCAACAAATAATGGTTGAAGTGACCTTATCCATCCCAGCTGGGACAATAAAATCTCGTTTCTCATTCAGCAGTGTCAAAAGGCTGCTTGAAAAATAAAATCAGTATTTCATACTTATCTGTTCATATCATCTGCAAGGCTTGTGTTTGAAGCTATCGAAAGCAACAGAAGCCAGCTAAAGTTCTTGTTGCTAAATTGTTTTGTTAATCATCCAGAGTTAAAGATGGAGAGATCAAATTAGCCAGAGAAAAAAGAACAACTGATGCAGTCCAAGCACTGTGATGAACATAAACATGAGAAGTATGAGAGATCAAGGGACAAAAATTAGTGTGTGGTAAGCAAGGTCTAATTAGTAAACAAAGTAAGGAGAAAATAAACCTTGTCCAAAATCTGTTCCCGTGACTTGTTAAAAAAGGGCTAACTAAGCCTTAATGTTTAGTAATATCTGATCCTGTAGAAGTATGCTTATCATTTCAACAGCACCATAATGACACTTCATGAAGATCTGATATTTCATCCTTGGTCAACTGTATCATATTTATGTAAATTAACAGAGAGGAGATTACAATCTGAAGGTATTATCTGTATTTAGGAAACTAAGCTGCTCAATATTTTTTTTATTCAGAAATGAAAGCAATATGCCTTACTTCTTTTTTAAGAAAATCAGCAAAGAGGACCATGTCATCAACATGTTTTCTGGATTCCCAAGAAAAATAGCCGTCCTCAAGCTAATGTCATCTGCAAATGTATCTTCCCCCGCCTTAGCAATCAACCAAAAAGAACGTGTTGAAAAAATGGTAGTGTGATGCAGTGTGGCTGCAGAAACAAGAGGAAACCATGCTGTGAACCTTCCTTTAACTCTCATAAAACTTCCTGTCCCATTAAAGAGTTTTCTGCCAATAAGACCAGTCTCCTGGGGAGGCTGGCAATGACTGGAGGCAGCCAGTGCCTGGTGAGTGCACCACATGAAAGGACTGATGGAAAACAATGCAAACTATTGTGTACAGCTTATTAAATCTTGCCAATCTCCTCAAAAAAGAGCTGCCTCAAGGCAAAGATCTGGTTTACAGCTGAACATATGAGTCAAAAGTCTCACTAGGTATCTTGGACTTTGTCATGTAGCATGTTACAGATTCACTGAGAAAAACTCACTCTTCTCTAGATAAAATCTTGGGGATATTTTTTACATGGTAAAACTTCCCTCGTTTCAAATCTGATGGGGTTGTATTGTCTGGCTGTTGATTGAAATTCCCTAAATATATCTGAAACCGAAAACATTTAGTTCTCCTACATATTTACTGTGTATATACAGATTTTTGGAAACATGATTATTTCTAGATTTTAAAATAACTTGCATTTTCAGTTAATGTAGGCACAAATCTAACAAGAGGTGGAATGGAATTTGCCAGTTGCATTTACAGCAAAGCATGTCTTTGAGGGGTGTTTGGGATACTTTGAAAGTACCTCTTTGACTGACATATAGCCTACCTGCACTGACAGAATAAACAAAGCACATTCTAGCTGTTGCTTCACACATCCTGAGGTGATGTGAACAAAGGAGTCTATAAAAAGGTCAGCACATTGATCAAGGGGGGAAGTGTGTGGGTAAAATTATCTAGATATTGACTAATGGAATGCAATATTGAGTTTATGGAGAAAGAATGTTTTTAAGATGAGCACAGGCACTTTCTGAACCACCATCTTGAACTGCCAACCCAGTCAGGACACATACATTCAAAATGAAGTCAGTGAAAGCATGCTGAAAGCCATTGAGTGCAATGTGTAAGTGAGAGCTAAATTCACTAAACGAGTAAGTGAAAATAAGTAACTAAATGAGACAAATGGTTGTGTTACTGAGGTAAGTTATTGAGTTAGTGATCTCAAGCTAACATTGGGTCAGTCAGTCAGCATGTTAGAAAATGCTTTCAGCTGTGCAGAAAATACAATGCACTGGTGTTGGACCATGCCCTATTGTAACATACAGAAGGGCTCTGCTGTTGTGTTTGATATCCTCAAACACAGACTTTACTTCTCTAACCATCCTCTACTATTATTCTTTACCGTTCTATAATAAAGAAATAAAAAGCTTGATACAGGGTGGGTTTTTGTTTTTTTTTTTTTTGTCAAATGGATTTGGGAACTGCAAACATTTCAAAAGAGCTAGAGAAAACAGTGGGTTCTTTCCTTAATGCAGAGTATTAGCATTTGGCAAAGATGAGTCTACTGTTCTTGGCAGCAAATGCAGCAATAATTTTGAGAAAATTTGGAAAAAAATAACACTATGGAAACCTCTTTGGTTAAACTTCATGGTAATGTAAAAGGAAAGTCAAACTGACTTTAACAAACTACCTGGAAAGGCTGGTTGTACAGATCTAGGTGCTAAAGTGCATTGAATCATAGACTCATAGAATGGTCTGGGTTGGAAGGGACCCCAAGGATCATAGAGTTCCAACCCCCCTGCCACAGGCAGGGCCACCAACCTCCTGGCCTGGATCTACACAAGGTTGCCCAGGGCCCCATCCAACCTGGCCTTGAACACCCCCAGGGACGGGGCATCCACCACCTCTCTGGGCAGCCTGTCCCAGCACCTCACCACTCTCTGTAAAAACCTTCCCCCTAATATCTAATCTAAACCTTCCTTCCTTTAGCTTTAATCCATTCCCCCTTGTCCTGACATTGTCTACCCTTTTAAAAAGTTGATTCCCTCCTGTTTGTGTGTTCCCTTCATGTACTGGAATGCTGCAAAGAGGTCCCCCTGCAGCCTTCTCTTCTCTAGGCTGAACACGCCCAGCTCCTTCAGCCTCTCTGCACAGGGGAGATGCTCCAGCCCTCTAAGATACATCCAGACATATGTGCAAAACATAACTTAAAATAGCCAAAACACAGATTCATAGATTCTTTTAGGTTGGAAAAGATCTTGAAGATCATTGTGTCCAACTGTTAACTTGGCACTGCCAAGACCATCACTAAACCATGTCCCTAAGCACCACCACATCTACACGTCTTTTAAATACCTCCAGGGATGGTGACTCCACCACTTCCCTGGGAAGCCTGGTCCAGTGATTGACCTCCTTTTGTTGAGGAAATATTTTCTAAGATCTGATCTAAACCTCCCTTGCTCCAACTTGAGGGCATTTTCTCTAGCCCTATCAGTTGTTATTTAGGAGAAGAGACTCACCCCCACTTGGCTACAACCTCCTTTCAGGTAGTTGTAGAGAGCAATAAGTTCTCCCCTCAGCCTCCTCTTCTCCAGACCAAAGTTCAAAAAGATGGATAAGGACTTCTTAGAAGGCATGTAGTGATATGACAAAGAGCAATGATTTTAAGCAGAAGGAGGGTTGATTTAGATTAGAAAAAAATTCTTCTCTATGAGGGCAGTAAGGCCCTGACACAGGTTGCCCAGAGAAGCTGTGGCTGACCCCTCCCTGGCAGTGTTCAAGGCCAGGTTGGATGGGATTTTGGACAACCTGGTCTAGTGGAGGATGTCCCCTCTGTTTGAAAATAGATGATATTTGAGGTCCCTTCCAACCCAAACCAGTCTGAGATTCTGTGATTCTGTGATTCTAGATCTCTAACTCACAAGCTTTGTTGCTCTTTTTTGGATGCTCTCCAATACTTCAATATCTTTCTTGAAGTGAGGGGTGGCCTCACCAGTGCCAAGTACAGAAGCACGATCATTTCCCTAGTCCTGCTGGCCATGCTATTCCTGATTCAAGCCAGGATGCTGTGACTTTCTTGTCCACCTGGGCATTCTGCTGGCTTATATTCAGCCTGTTGTCAACAAACATCCTAGGTCCTTTTCCACCAGGCAACTTTCAAGTGACTCTTCTCCAAGTCTGTAGCATTTCGTGGGGTGGTGGTGAGCCAAATGCAGTTTGGGCCTCGTTGAACAAAATGCACTTGGCCTCACACAGTTGGGCTCAGACCATTGATCCAGTCTGTCCAGATCCCTCTATAGAGCCTTTCTAACCCTCAAGCAGATCAACACTCTTGCACAACTTGACATCATCTGTGAACTCACTGAGGATGCACTCAATCCCCTCATCCAGATAATTGATAGACATATTAAACAGAATCAGTGCCAAGCCCTAGTGAACACCACATGTGACTGGCCACCAGCTGCATTTAACTCCATTCACCACCACTCTCTGGGCCCAGTCATTCAGCCAGTTTTTCATCCAGCAAATAGTACATCCACCCAAGCCATGAGCAGCCAATTTCTCCAGGAGAATGCTGTGGAAAAGAGTGTCAAAGCATTTACTAAAGTCCAGATAAACATAATTTGTATACCAGAACATACTGCAGTAATTTCTACAGTAACATACAGTCACACTGTAGGGTTCATCTCCCTTGATCACAAACATCATATGTAAAACTGGACCACTCCCCAACTCCTGGGCCTGTCCTGATTAGATTTCTGCAGAAATTAAGGTGCAAAGAAGCATAGCTGGGGTACAGAGTGGCAGAAAGAGGGCTGGTACATTCCTGAGTATCTGCCCTCTCAGTTGCCTCTGAGAGCTGCATAAAGCATTGTGACCAAGGGAGCCAGAAGTGCCCAGGTTCTCCCAAGACCCAAACTAAACCTCATTTGTCAGACAGAAAAAGATGCTCACAAAGGTGTGTCTGGAAATTCTCCCTTCCCGTGATCTGTCTATACATGGGAGAGATGTTTTTTGTGCTAGGATTGTGAAAAAGGCTGCTGCTTTGTCTGCAACTCCAGTTAGTAACAGGGGGAAGAGTCTTACAAAGGCCACAGGAATGGGAGACGGGTTAGGTGGTATCCCTGTGTACATCGGAAGGTTCGTGTTATTTGGAGGGGTGATATTTATTCAGGAGATGGGAAGACTGGGTTTGCCAGTTTACAACAGCAGTGCATGGGGACAGCAACAAACTAGGGGTTGGATATGGCAACTTCTGTCAGACATCATTGACTGTAACAGCAGTGTTGTAGCACACGTCTTACTACATGTGTGCTTTGTGTCCCCCATGGAAAAATGTCACTTTTTGTGAAGTCTGTGAAGTTTAGTTTAGAATATAAACTGCATGGGGCAAAGTCTGCCTCATTTTATAGACATACCTGGTGTATACAGGGAAGCATACAGATATATCATAGACTTTCTCTGACGAGTCATTAGTTTTTCTTATTTGTGGCATGACAGCTAACTCTGACTCAGAACATTGCACTAAAATGTCATGGCTTTAATGCCTAGGACCTCAGAGAAGGAAGGGTTTTCTGATAAATTGCTGCAGGTTTTGCTTCTATAAATCCACTGATCTACAGTCAGCTCCACTGTTGAAGGTTTTTGACTCATGCTGCTTGCTAGGCAGTACAGAATAAGGGAGTCCCAAGGGAAATCAGTCATCACTGGGACTAATGTGATGCAAAGAAAGGTGAACTCTTGGGTTCTGTTATTGTTGGTTTTGGTATGGTTTGTGTTGGAGAGTACAAAAGTAGTTTCAAGTAGTCAATATTCAAAGAAGCAAGATAACCTATGATGAATCTATTGACTCTGCTGTGTTGGATGAATTTGCCTATGTGCTATATAATATTTAAGTTAATCTGAATCACGATGTAGGGGATATAATTAAGTTTAGATCCATATTGTAGCAGCACTGGCATTGGCATCGCCTTTGGCATTGGCACAAAACAAACACTTTGTTTCAGTAGAGCAGCATCTTTCTTTGCTTCATCTTCTGCAGTAATTTACCGCTCAGTGTTGCTGCCTTTGAAGTCAATGGGAAAACTGCCCGCTGGCCTCTGTGGAAACAAGAGAGCATCTTCTATTTCTAGCATGCTAACCACATTAAGGTGTTCCTGAGACTACCTGTGAATCAAATAATTCTGAAGGATTTATTGGTTTGTATGAAAAATAAACTGCTTTTTTCCCAATCTCAGCTTTCTACTTTAACACAGTCACTTAAGCACCCAAACTGTAGACAAATGAGTATGCCTGAAACAGTAAAAAAAGATTACATTTTTATATCAAATTTGCTGCTGAATTTTGTAAATTTTTTCTTTGTATATATTGATGTAAAATGTTAGGTTTTGCCAAGTTGTTGTTGTTGTGGTGGTGGTGGTAGTAGTGGTGATGATGATGAAGGAGAAGATTATTTCTGTGTCAATTAACAAAAAGATCCCTAAACCAACACAGCCATTCTAGTGAGACTTCTTCAATTTCACACTATTCTGTTCCTCAGTTCAAAAAACAAAGGCAGCCTCACAGTTAAAATCCTGGCCCCAGACTCCAATTCCACCTGTAGCATTGCTACACAATTCTTATGCAGATTTGATCACTCCATTTAGTGATTCCATTTACTGTATTAGAAGTTGAAAATAAAGTTCCCTTTTTTCATCCTACTGAACTCTTTCAGTCAAAGGCTGTTACTTGCTGGTTATTTGTACAACACATAGCACAGAGAGGCCCTTTTTTGGTTGGAATTTAGTAAACAACTGAACATTAACATTTTTGATGCATTCATTTTGTGTGTCTTGCATAATTGTCTTCTTCCTAGAAAGCATTAAACAGCTCATCCAGCATTTCCAGGAGAATCTTCACAACATAATAGCTGCTGACATCTGCTTAAATATGGCAATAATTTGATCCTTATGCAACAGCTATGAGCCATAAAAATGTTCTGTATATGTCAGACAAGGTAGTGCAGCTTTTTGCAGGGTACATAAAGGGAAGATTCATCTCATCCTAACAATTGGAGAAAAAGGAAGATGAAACAGGACACTGCAAGGGGAAAATAATTTAATATATTTTTTGGGGGTGGATTCATTGCCATGATCAAAGATTTTCGTATGCCATTATGGCTTAATGATTCATAATGTCATTTGTCTTGGTAGCTTTCCTCTCATGATTTGTTTCTTTAAATGTCCAAAATTTCCTGAGAAGCTTGGTCCCTGGTGAGTTCACATGCTGAGTGGTCTAAAGTGTATTTTGCACATATATGCACATTTTCTGTCTGGAAAATGAATAAAGATATACATAAGTGAATACCTGTTTTTAAGCCCAAGTTGGTAAACTTCAGTTATGCATTTCTTCCACTGTTAGGACCAGCAAATGACTTTTAACACCCAAGCTGTCTTGCAGACTACCAGATGCAGAGAACCAACTAAATACCTTTTATAGTCCGCTATGGTTATTACAGTGACAGTGATCTGCAGACCTAATATCTATAACTACTGGCTTAAAGCAAGCATTTAATTGTACATTCAGTCAATTTGCCTTGCCTTGCCTTTTATTCTTCTTTTTCCCTTCTTTCTAGAAAGTAGATGTGAGTCTGAACTCCACTATTGTGTGATCCAGTATTCCTCCACATATAGGAATACGTGATCCAACCAGTGTCCCTTACAGGCAATCACAAAGGTTACTCGGTTTCAGTTTTATCAAAAAGAGGGACAAAAGCTGCTATGAGGCAGTTCCAAAATCCACTGAAGCCAGTGGGACTTTTTCCATTGATATCAGGCTGTGGTTCACAGTCAGTATATTTTAGTCACTATGGAACACAAAATCTAGAATTCGAGCTATCAGGTATCAGTTGCTGTTAGGTGTGTTGGTTCTTATTGATAATGTGATGGTCAAAGAAGTCTTTGAAAGGATCCTGCTTCTTATTACCTTTAAAACATAAACTGTAATTTGAAAATTAATTATGGTAGGTTCACATTGAAATGGTAGATAATTTTTTTAGCTAAGATTTGAGTTTAAGCTTTCCAATCCCCTACTTACAGTGTTCATCTGTATATGTTCAATATTTTTTTTTCTTAAGCTTTTAATCAAAGGGGCCTATAGCTAAGCACCTAAATGATTCCCCATTTGTCTCATTATGGTTTCAAGATGTTGCCAAGCATTTCAGAAGTCATGCTATGGATCCTTGTCATGTCAGTGTATAGCTTATTCATTACTGACCATATTTCTGGGTTGACTCAAGTTATTTTCAGATTGGTTGTTTCTTGTTTTCCAAATATGAGCACACTGAAATTTATTTTCTTCACAGGATTTATTTGTTTAGTTAGCTTTAATTAATCTCCACTGTTCTGGACCAAACATTCCTAGATGCGGAGCCCCTTAGCCAAAAATATGTATTTCATAGCTGAATACATTTGCTAGCAGGCTATGTTTTCTGTTGTGCTTGCTACAATTGATGCTATTTGTATGTACAAACAGCTCTTTTTATACCATGGCTCAGCTCAGAAGATTTTAGTTTGATACTTCAGAGCACCAAGTCTGGGAATTTGTTTAAATAAAGATAAGGACAACATGAAGTGTGTCTGGCATACCAATCCTTTTAAAACTGCTCTGCAGAGAAAAATGCCTTTGAATATTCAAGATACAGTTTCAAAAAGTGTTTGCTTGAAAGTTATGCATTAAATCCTACTTTTAAAAAGACTGTACTCCCCATTGAATATTCTACTTCTTGTTTAGGAAGCCTGAAAGGCATTTAAGGGCTAGATGCTGGGTTTGCAGAACCGTTCCTATTCCATTTGGTTTGCAATGTGTACCCACCACTTTATTCAGTGTTATGCCTATTTACACATAGCTTTTCCTTAAAATTTTATATACATCAGTATTTTCATAGAAAGGAAGAACTGCATTTTTAATTCTCCTCACATAAATTATTTATGTGGAGCCTCTCCTTGACTTCTCTGAAGTACAAATATTTTAAAGACACAGAGTGAATAAGCTATTTTATACTTCTGTGGCCATTAGAAGGGGAGGTCAGAGCATTTCTCACGCACAAACACTCCATCAGATAAATTTGAGGATGAGTGAAAACTCTTGCTTTGTCCAGCCAAACACTGCAAATATTAACAACTGATCTATGTTTAATTAAGAAAAAAACACACACACCCCAAACTTTCTTAAATGATTTTTGAGGTTCTTGCTTGTAAATTATATGTACAACTACTTTGTCTACTTTGAAAACAAGTTCATACCTGCAGCTTTGAAAATGGAGGCTACAGGATCTATCAAAGGAAGGAAAATTCTTCTCCACTTCAAACTACTTGCGAGAGTTTATTAGTCTCTTGCGGCAGCAATGAGCTGTTGAAAGAGACCCAAAAGGCCTCATATATCCTCTATGGAAGGGAGGAAAAGAATTTTCATAACAGAATGAGGCATTCAACTCCTCTATATCATACTTACCATGACAAGAGCTCTGTGTGGAGATGAGCAATTTTGGGTGCAACCAAGCATCAGAAACGGGTTCACAAAATGTGCTTATCTTGGCAGGAGTTATGCATAAGCCATTGCTCAAAACATTTGAAGTGATGTTCTGCAGGATGGTCCAGAAACCTTGATAACAATAACTAACCAATTTCACATGTGCTTATTTGAAAGGAGCAAGCAATTCTCAAAAGAAGCCTTTGATTTGTCCCATTGTAGAGTTAGGTTGCCCAGGCTATTGCAGGTTATACATAGAGAGATACGCAGACAGACATACATATAGATGACATAGATATAGATATATTGTATAGATATATTATACAAAACAGAGGTATATATGTGTATATGTACATAAATATGCCTATGTCTATATGTCTGTGCACTGCCCTCTGCCCAAGCCAGTTTCAGAAACAAAACATTCCTCTGTGCCTTCAGAGTACCAGAAACCTGAGGCTCAGCAAGGCAGAGTCACTGATCTAGTTGCAAAGTTCCCAGCATCTCGTCATGATTCATTTGTCTGAAAATGCTGGTCTTGCTGAGCCTTGTTGAGACCTGTGGAGTTGAAGGTAGGATGCTGTTCAGCCAGCCTTAATCTCCTTTCCCTTTTGTGCACAGTTTAAGTTCCTCAGATTGTTGTATTTCATGTTTATTGTCACTGTTCTTAGTTCTTTGTATCACAACAGCATTTGGCTATTCACAAGAACAAGGATCTTCTCATTGAAGAGCTTATTCTGTTTACATTTGCCTTATCAGTACTCCCCCCCTCCCCTTTTGTATGGAGTTTCTCAAAGATTTTTCACTCAAAACCTCGGTGATTTTATTGCATTATTGCATAAAACAGCTACTGTTCAAGAGCACCTCTGGCATCTTAAAAATGTTACAGAGGCTTTGATCAGTTGATAACAGCATTCATCATATTTGCCCCTCCCAACACCAGCTATTCCTAACATGTTTTGTGTTGCGCAATTCTGCCATGAAATTTAAATATTTCTTTTTATTTAGAGAAGTGAAGAAAGATTTTTAGCCTGTCATGAAACTTTCTTACGGATGGAATTGATGCTTTTACCTCCAAAGTGCTCAAGAAATTTAGTAAGACTTGTATATTATAATTTCTAAGGAAATTGGGAATTAGAGCAATGAATCACAATGAATCACTAATGTACTTTGTACTGTAGTAGCACCTAAAAGCTATTTGAGAATTTTGAATTACTGGAGGGTCTAGTTGTTTGAGGGGATTTTTTAATTTTATTTTATTATATATCACCACATGAAACAGTTCTCTATAGATAAACATGAACCTTCATACAGACTGGATATACTATCCATTCCTTTAGTATTTATTTGCAAAAATGTGAAAGATGTATATCTACATCATTTAGTGCATTTTTTTTTTTTTTTACTATCTGGTAAATTTTTCTGCTAGTTTATATGATGATAAGGAATCTCTTCCATCATACTTTCCACCTCTGGTGTGTAACCTGCTGTGTGCCTTACACCTTTCTGTGTACAGCTATTGAGGAGCACCACGGCCTTTATTAAAAGGCATGAGGACACGTCCAAACAATGCAGACAAACTAGGAGATCTGCCATATTTAAGAGCTTTAATAAAGTCCCCGAGGCAGAGGAAGCTAAATTCTGAAATTTATCTCTCCATTACAGCTTTTCCTTCAAATCTAGAAGATGTTTGACTTTCTAAATCAAGCCCCCTTTCTTTAGGAGAAAGCAAAGCAATATATCTGATTTTTGTTCTCCATATTATGCACTAAGAGGATAGTGAATCTCTACCTGTGGGATGAGCAGAAATCCTTGATAAAATGTGTATTAGCAGTGCAAGGACAAGGAGACCACTAACAGTGGGTTTTTCCAAATTTGAGTATGCTAACGGCTGTTTTCAGCTGCAGTATATTGCTAATATCAAAGAGAGGAGTAAATCAAATTGAGCATTCACATTTATAGCACACTTTTTCCTATGGGGTTCTGTGCATGCTTCCTTTGAAGTATTTTCTACTCCTCTGATAGATTTTTCAGTACATTTTGATGTGACAAGGGAGCTGATGGGATACTGAGAGTTTAATGGTTTAAAACCTGACCAAAGGCCCACAGAAACCTGTAGGAATCTTTCCATTGTCTTCCATGGGGTCTAAATCTGTTCCTTAATAAATTTGCCTTATAAAACCTGGGATTTGCTTACCCCCTAGTCGTAGGTATATTTGGTTCTTTTTCCTTTCATTTCTCTCTTGCATTCCATCAGCTAGACTTTCTGTCATTCACCTCCATGATTTTTCTCATTTTAAGATGTGAAAGAGCTCCTGTGTTGGAATCCCAGGTCTCTCAAGTCCATACCAAAAATTGACCCACAGAAATGGACAAATTTCTGAAGAAGTGTGCTTGTGACACTGCATTTGGCAAGCAATGTGTAAAAGCTGCTGCAGAAGTGAGGACGTGCAAAATTAGCAAAGTAAATAGATTCATACTAAATTACTGAAGAAGTTACACCTGTAATCCAACAGGCTTAGTAGTTAAGGTGAAAAACAAATAGCCAGAAACTTCTTAAATACAGCCCAGGAAGGCTCCTTGGCCAGGACACTGTTAAAAGCAGTTTCCTAGAGTTGGCTGAGGTCTGGAGAGCAAGAACCTAAACTCACAGGTGCATGTCATGTTTGTACTCAAGAGATTTCCCTTGCTATTGTTACTTGTACAAGATATTTGACGGCAGTCCTGAGCAAATCAGTAGACTCTGAAATAAAGGAAAGAATTAGAAAAAGCATGAAAAAATTGCTCTCTATGGCAGAAGAGGCCATATGGCTTTGTGAAGGGAAGTTGTGCTGCATAAACCTGCCAAATCTCTTAAGAGGAATCAGCAACTGTTGGAGCGTTATAATCTTGTCGGAATACATCCTTGTGTGTCGTAAGCTTTTGGAGAGGTTCCTCAACAAATGTTCTTGAGAAGTTAATTTGATGTTGGTGAAAAACTGATTAGAAGATTGAGAAAGAAGGGTAGGACTAGTGGCCAGCCTTACAGCGGTCAAAGTCACAGATGGGATGCTACAGTGCTAAGCAGTAAGATCAGTGCTTTCCAACATCAACCTGAGAGATCTGAAAGCATGGGTGGCAGCTAGTGAACTGACAAATTTTTGCTGGTGTTATAAAATTAGGCAGGATAATAAAAACTAAAGCTGGTTGTGAAGAATAAAAGCAAGGCTTCATTGGCGAGCAATAAAACAGTTGGTAAAATGTGAAGTGATATACCTGAGAAAAATAACTTCACCTGCATAATTATGAACTCTAAATGAGCAATTACAATTCCAGAGGGAGAGAGGGAGATCACTGCGGTCAGCTCTATGAAAACATCAGCTTTATAGTCAGCAAGGGTCAAAATCAATACAGAATGGTAGGGAAAAAGGATTTTAGGGAAAAAGCTAGAAGTAATGTCATCATGTGCTTTCAGTGGCACCCATATCTTCAAATCCATGTGCAATTTGTGTCCTCCTAGCTATAACCAGGTATAGTAGATGCGGTGTTCCCATTTCATAAGGGGTGGATAACGCCCCTTCCCTGGGCAGGATGCCGTTCTGTGGATTTACTATAGTGAAAGGTTTCTCTAAAAGAGTCAGATGTCATAACAGGCCTAAAAACCCCAAAAAAGACAAAAAAAAAAAAGGACTTCTATTTGAAAGAGAGAGGAGGCTGTAATAGTTGATGCATATCTCTATGAATGATATGGAAAAGGTGAAAAGTGAATGATGGAGAAGTCTTTCTCACAGAACAAGAACTGGAATCATCAGGCCACAGCTTTAAAAGAAATTAAAATATTTTCTACACACACTCCCCAAAGTGCCTAATTAAACTGCAGAAACTCATTCCCACAGGATCATGCAGAGGCCAAAATGGAGAATATTCATTGCTGAATATTAAGAGCACTGGCTTGAATACATCTTCTAGTGCTGAAATCCCAAAGACACTGACTGCAGGAATCTGGACCACTCTTTATTCCCCATTGTCATGCATTTCCCCCTCATAACAGATAGCAATCTCTGTCAGTAAGAAAACCTTTCACTAAAGCTTTAATGGCTCGTGTTTTGTACAAAACCTAGGTTGACCATCCTTAGGTGTTGTTTTCTCCTAAGCAGACAACTGGACCCTGGAACCGGGTTAACTACAAGGCCATTTTCAAGTCCTTGTACAAGTGAGCTTTTTATGTATAAACAACACTTTGTTAGTACCTCCTGAGCAAACATGAACTCCATGCTCCCAGCTGTCCAAAAAACCCTCACCATTGACAGCTACTGAATTCATCAGTAAGACAGCAAAGCAGTTGAAGAGCAAATTAGCTCAGCTGGGGTGTTGTTTTAACACAAGAAAACAACCTGCCCTAGGGAGCACTGACTGAGTCCCAGGGCTTCAGGGGCTTACAAAGCAGGACCCTGCTTGGGACTGATGCCCCCAGGCAGATTTCTTTTTCCTGTTGGCTTTCAGGAAAGTAGCCAGATGTTGCCTAGTAGGAAAGACATTGTTTAACAAGTTTAAAGATAAGTAGATGATTATTACTGTTTCAAAAGTAATCATTCTATAAGTATCATTAGAATGGAAAATACTTTTGGCTAGAGCAACTGCAGTAAAACTGGAAATGAAACAGACAACTTGTGCTTTTAAATGTGTCTAGGTATATAGATTGCCCCCACATTAGATAAATCATGGAGAAGTAAACTATGCACTAATAGATACCTCATGGATGAATTTCATTGTTTATCTAAACTCCTAAAGATGTTTTTTTCACCTTTAGCCAAGCTACCGAGTGATCTCATGAGTGAAGGTGAACAAACAAGCTTCAGTCAGTGGGGTATTTGGGAAATTTCATTATTTCACTTCTACACCTTCTCCAAAACTCTGACTTTTACTAACTTCTGATGAATTAAGTAAGGCAGAAGGCTTGTAAACTACTCAGTTTTGGTGCTGCTCGTGGGCTGTAGCCACTACTGTATTAGATTTTTTATTATATTGTATGATCGATCATCCTGACCGGATCAGACAGCTTGTATGCGATTAGAGACACATAAAAAGAGCAAAGCTGAGTTATTGGTGCATGAGTTTTCCCGAAGACAAGGAGCTGAGTTTGTGGAGCTAAAGAAGTAGGGCCCCAGATTTTATCAAGTATTTAATAGCTTTTTTATTCTAGTAAAGCCTTTTACAGAATATCATAATTAGAAGGAAGAAAAAAGAAATAAAGAAAGGAAAAAAAAGAAGTAGCTATTGTGTTAGCACAACTGGGATCAGATAAAAATTTAATTGTTGTCATATCACATTCCCATAAGGTAGTCACAAATGGCATGTGCGTGCAAAATCCTTGCTGTGTGAAGAGCAGCATAAAGCAATTAATGATTCCTTCAGGGAAAAGGTTACAGGCAAAAAGTTCAATGTCAGGCAAAAATTCCAAGGAAAAAGGATAAAGAAAATGGAATTAGGACAGATTAACTGATGTGAGCAAGAAAAGTTAAAGGACTTCCCTTGAGCTAGAAAGGCCAGAAGAGTTAAAATGATATTTGTGAAGATTGTGTCTGTCACAAGGCTTTTGCCAAATCATAAATTACGTATAAGGTATCCAGACCCATCATCACCTAGCTGTTGTAGAACAGGTTTTCCACATAAAATAAGCCGTCCATACATTTTTAGGAACATTTGCTATCGACTGAGGTATCCTCCACTGAACCTCAAGGGAAAACGAGAGACCCAGGCTGTCCATCATTACTGTGTGTAGTAATGAACTGTGTTCCTCTTTTTACCTCACTTTTTAACTTTAAAAGTAGACCAAGTGCCTTTCCCTACCAGTCCTACCTAGTACCCATGCCTTTGCCCTGATCCAAAGTCACCCCTTCAATGAACCAGAGAGCAGTGCAATCAACTGTATCACACACATACACAAACCTTTGTTAAGCATGCCATTCAAGCAAAATAAAGGTACATTACTGTTCCCTGACATGAAACATTCAGTAAAGTGAAATAATTAGTGCATAACATCAAAATGGGTCCCTAGTGTAAAATGTGAATAGCATCATGAGCAAAATCCTGGCTTCAGAGGTGGAATATGGACTAATGGCACAGACATCGGAGAAGGCAGGACTTTTCTGTGTTCTTAAAAGGCCTATGTGTGCATATGGGCTGAGATTTTGGTAGCTTTGCATTTTAGAACATGAACATCTTTTAAAATGACTAGTTTCTGGGTCGACGGTGAAAAGAGGTCTGATTTTGAGAACAAGGATACTTTTATCACCTTTCCTATTGTTCTGTTGTCCTTTCTTCCCTTTCCCTGCAAGTACAATTAAAAAGTACCTCCCTGCAAGTATTCCCATATCCAATTAGTAAGGGATTTTTAAAGAATTTCATAAAATGTTAATGCAGTCCAAAAGCCTTGCATCGTATCATTTCATACGAATCATTTCTGCCCTCCTTCATATCTTTCATTTTGTACGTGTCCTTTGAAATGAAAATCTGTTAAGAAGGTAGAAATAAACTGATACTGAATATTAAGGGAGGTACAAGAATCCCAATTTGTCACTTCAACCTGAGGTAAACAAAGGCATTACATTTTCTATCAGGCGGATATACCAGTTTTTCCTTCTTTGTCAGGACAGCCTCATGCTTACTGAACGAAGGTTTCACCTCACTGAAGGTTGCCTCTTGGCAGGTGAGTGTCCTTGCAGAAACAGAGGCAGGGATGTGCAGAGCAGGGCCCTAATGAACAAGCATAACCCATAGTTCAGAATGGGGATGGTAGAAACTGGTCATTTGTTTCCTTTATCTGGCTTGAAGAGGTATTTAAGGAAAAGTAAAAGCTACCCTGCATTTTAAAACTTCTTTTTAAGAAACCTCCTTCTTTGTGGACATTATTTGGATTGGGAATTTTTAAAAAATAAATTGGTTTTGATATACTCACAATATACTCTTTAGTTTTATCAATTCACTGAATTGTGTCAACAAGGAGTTTTCCAATACACCATCTATATATAGCATTTCTTTGCTTTCTGAGTTTCTTAATAATAGTCTCTGTTCATAAAAAGACAAGCAAAAAAAACATTATTAAGATATTTATTCTTTTGCTTCCTTTTGCCTGAAATGCCTTTTCACTTTCAATTTACTTCCTGGGGAACGCTGGCTCTTCAGTGCAGGAAGACTTAGCATCACAGAATCACAGAGTCACAAGGTTGGAAAAGACCTTTAAGATCATCGAGTCCAACCATTCACATACTAAACTAAACCATATCCCTAAGTACCTCATTTACCCTTTTTTTAAACACATCCAGGGATGGTGACTCAACCCCCTCCCTGGGCAGCCTGTTCCAGGCCCTGACAGCTCTTTCAGTAAAAATTTTTTTCCCAACATCTAATGTGACCCTGGCACAGCTTTGTGCCATTTCCCCTTGTCCTATCACCTGTCACCTGGCTGAAGAGACCATCACCTACCTCTCTACAACCTCCTGTCAGGTAGTTGTAGGCAGTGATACGGTCTCCCCTCAACCTCCTCTTCTCCAGACTAAACATCCCCAGCTCCCTCAGCCACTCCTCATAGGATTTGCCCTCCAGCCCCTTCCCCAGCCTGGTTGCCCTTCTCTGGACACGCTCCAGGACCTCCATGTCCTTCTTATGGTGAGGAGCCCAGAACTGGGCACAGCACTCGAGGTGCAGCCTCACCAATGCTGAGTACAGGGGCACAAACACCTCCCTAGACCAACTGGCCACACTAGTGGTCACAATACTTTATTTGCACTTGAATCTGTACTTCTATGTGAGACCATGACCTCCAGAATCAAAAAAACCTCCTTCGCAATTTTAATTTGAATTAAATTAATAGATGTGAAAGATTTTTCATGACATTTGTGATCTGTTGGGTAATTCATGACAGAAGCTGGTTAGTCTGAAAACTATGCTCTTAAGAGACAAACAAAGTGTTTCCACCTACTTCATTTCCTCTTCCTTTACTGTTCTTCAAGTAGTGTAAAGGTTAGTGGAAAAAGCTCATAAAAATTTCTGAAGGGGATAGTCAGTAAATCATACTACATTAATACCTTGAAAAGGAATATTTTAATACTTTTATTCTGCAACCTTCCTTAGCACCTACTTTGCCAAGACAGGCCCAGAACAGAAATGAAGAGGAGGAGCAGTCCACCTCCTCTACTTCCTTCCCTCTCCCCACCAGACTTGTTCAGGATGATGGCAGCCCCATCTAGCCACCCCCATGAGCTGCCCAGCCAAGCTGCACCATCGCTCAGTGCCTGTGGAAGCACCAACCTCCCAGTGCAGCAGTTGTAGTACCTGGGCTGCCGCCTCCTCCACCTTTGTGTACCTATAACCTTCTTTACCAGGGTTCACCTGAGAAATTGCCATTTTCTTGTCAGCGTTCTGCCAGCTCCCTCTATCTGATTGGCTCATATAGGTACTTCACTACCTGTTTCTCATGTTAATGAGTGGTTTGTGGAAGGGAGAATTGAGAATCACAGAGTCATAGAACATACTGAGTTGGAAGGGACCCATAAGGATCATCGAGTCCAACTCACTGCAGCCCCATTTAACCGCTTGCATATAAAACTAAGAGTCTGTTCTATCATCCATACCCCTTATGCTTATTTGATTTTTTTTTTCCTGGGGTGGGTTTGGATGAAGACATGCTACAAAGCAGAGACTACGCTCTTCATGTCGTTACAGGGACAGACAGCTGCCTCATGAATTTTATTATTGACTAAGAAAAAAACATTATCTGAAAGCTAAGATAAGCCTTGTGGAAACTATTGATACAGCTTGGTCTAACTTTGAAGGTTAGTTACAAGGAAGGAAGGAAAAAAAAAATCCATATTAGTGGACACATTTCTAGAAAAGTCAAAAATAAACTGAGAGAATACAGACTTGGACAGTGCTGGATTCAGCCTCAACTCTTTTATTTGTGTATGAAAATGACAAAACTTTACTGGTGTTCTTGGCATTAAGATGGCATGAATAAGTTTCAGATGTCTGGCAAATACTGATAGGCGATATACTGTGTTTAGATATTTTCTCAGAGAGATTATCTCTCATTAAAAATAAATAAACAATATTCCTTACAGTAATAAAACAGAGCTTCTGAACAAAGCCAAGTACGATGCTTATTCCCTGTATCCCAGACAAAAGACAGGTCAGATGCTAAATTTGAAGATGGAGCTTCATTCTGACAACATACATTTACTCAGGAACACAGCACCACAAACTACTTTTTTACAGAATTTCACAACTATTAGTTTTAGCAATTTATTCCAGCCCAGACTGGGCTTTAGGGATGAACCGGCACCCTACGCCAATCTGATACGTGACTGCAAACAGAAAGGGAGAAGAAATGCAGCAGTAAAACAGTATCTCTCCCTTTTTTGTCCATTGTTTCCTCTGTTAGTTTATCATCATTCTCATTTTTATTAAGAATATGTACCTCGGTGTTGCTAGAGCAGTGTTTTCCCACCTGTGGTCCAGTGACTGATGATAGTCCATCTAACAGGGAAAAAAAACCCCAAACCAACAAGCATACAGATGTTCCTAAAAGTTGTCTGTTACTTGCCAGAAAATTAAAAGTGACCTCATCTTTTATTATCAATATTTCCAGTTTCATCAGTGAGTATATAACCTTTGTCACCCTTCCTCTGTTGCACCAAATTCCATGGGTTTCTTCCAGAAAGGAAGGTCTTCAGACAGAAAAGGCTGAAATATTTGCCTAGAGGTAAATCAGAATATAAAGACCAGGGTGGCACATGACTGAAAAATACAGTAAATGGTAGACCTAAGTATAAAAAGTCTATCACTGAAATTTAAGCACCTATTTTCCCCACCACTTAACATCTTCCAACATGACAGACTGTCCATGGTTCCTTTTCTCTCACAGATACAGCCAGTAAATGGTTTTATTGCTCCACCTTTTCTACAGACCATTAAGGAAATCAAAGCAAAAGCTTTGTAATTCATCAAACCTTTAAACAGCAGCAGTTACTGTGGAAGGGGATTCTATGAGAATCAATATGCTTTTCACTTGCGTAAGCATTTTAACATACTGTGAAAATTAGCTTGTTAGGAGACTTTATGTTACCCTCTTCACCAATGTATTGCAACTCCAGAATGAAAACCAAGAATAGCCCAAGCTCCAAATCATAGACTATAGCACCATCAAACATTTATCTATTACTGCAACTACCTTACACCTTCCCATTATGCAAAAGGTGGGTTGAGACACAATAAAATCAAATGAAGCCTGACTATTCTAGCAGTGTTGTCTAATACTTGCCCACTCACATCAGTACTGGACTTTAAGAAAACCTAATTTGTTTAATGAGACCTTGGAAAAGCCTCACCTGTGATCAAACCTGTTTCCTTCAAAAGCCCTAAGAGCCATATATTTAAGGATCATTCAATTAAGGGAATTTGTACTTTACATTAAAGCCTTACTTGCTTTGGTTCTTCATCCTGTCACTCCTCTATAAATGTATATTAAAATGAAAAAAAATTAAAATGTGCAGGACTCTTTCCCTCAGTGGAAGAAATCTTCTGTCCCATTTCAGCCAGGAACACATTAGTTTGATCTCATCAAGAGAAACCCAGAAACCACTTGGCCATTCATTAGCAGAGACAGACCATGACCCCATGACATGTGCCTTGTCTCAGAAACACTTTGCCAGATGATTTTGTGAACTCTGTCCTCTGAACTACAAGGAATAATTAACGGTTCAGCGAGGCGTGAAAGAAATGTGGCATAAAAGGCTACCTCTGTCACAAGTCACATATCAGCATCCAGTGGCTGTTAAAATGCTTTTAAGTAGCATTTACGCCGAAACAGAATGGCTAAAAGTATGGAAAAGTCCCCACAGCCACGCTAATACCTCAGTCTCTTTTTCTGGTGGGATGTAGGCATGTACATACCTGGATCTCTTTGGAGGTCAGAGAACAATGCCCAACTTCTGATTGGAAAAGAAAAACTTAGTAAAGCCTAAATCCAGGATGTCTCAGAAAAAAATAGATAATGCTCACCAGGGGCTTTGAGATCCATTACAAATGGAAAACTAGCTGCCTCATGACACTGAGACAGCCAGGACGGAATTGGATGGAATCTGGGGCAGAAACAATGGGTGCATGGAGGACTGTTGGGCTTTTGCAGGTCAGCTTCGAGCATTGTAGTCTTGTTTGGTGTTCTTCCAACTGAAACCATCCCGCTGACAGCCAGTGACACAAGAAATATCCTAACAATGTGCATCAGGGATACCAGTAGTCCCCAGACCTGCTGTGGAAAGGTTATCTATCGATCAGTGTCAATTAATATGAGAGTGTGGAGAAAATGAAGTCTAAAAGAGGAATGTTGTTTTAACATCTTATTTATGAAGTAGTGCCTGCTGTTGCTATAAGGTGAATCATAAAAAGCACTAACAATATGAAAAACCTAGGTTCTGAAGGGGTTTTCTGGGTTTTTCTGTGTCTGTGAGTAGATGACTTCTTTTATTCCCAGTCACTTGAACAGTATGTTTTTAAAGGCACAATAAATGTGTGCATATAAGCTAGGGAAAATAGACTAACTATTCCCAGATCTGGTACTTGAAACTCCGTTTATTTAGTTTGGATGCTGTGGCATGTAATTACTTACTGTTAAGATGAGGTACGGTGTCCAATACAAAAGCACT
Organism: Porphyrio hochstetteri; assembly: GCA_020800305.1. Classification (NCBI taxonomy): domain Eukaryota; kingdom Metazoa; phylum Chordata; class Aves; order Gruiformes; family Rallidae; genus Porphyrio; species Porphyrio hochstetteri. Next base: position 133,761,563 of record CM036905.1, read on the forward strand.
GGAGAAGAGTTACAGATACCTCTGTTGGTTAAACCCTTTAAAAATGCACTTGAGGATATCTTAATGAAGTCAGTACACTCCAATATTTGTTAAAGGATTTTTTCGCCTCCCATATGTTTTGCAAATGAAGCAAAGGCACAGTATGATCACACATTAACTGTTTCCTGTGCGTGTTTTAAGTAAAAGCATTTGCTTGTGCTAAGTGTTTTCTCATCTGCAAATATTGGACTAACGAGCAGATTTCCTTATAGCACTGTGAAATCATTGAAAGGATTAATCACACACTTGCTCCAGTCTCAGAATAGATGAAGTTTGATCTGAAGTAGAAGCAATATTGAAATTCATGAAATGTGCACTGTAGCTCTGCAAAAGGCTTGAGAAGCAGAAGAAATCTAGTTCTCAAAAAAACTAGAATTGCAGAAATCTAGTTCTCCAAGTTATAAGCTGGGAGCTTGGTAACCCACGAGCAACCCCCTCTTGAAGGTTGCAGCATTAGTAGTTCAAGTTCTGCGCACCCTTGCTTTGAAAATGGGTCACCCCTAGAAGTTGGCAGATTTCTATGGGAGCTACTTGGAGTCTGTACACAAAGTAGCATAAATATTGACAGAAAACGCTAAGTGCCACTTCTGAAACTTCCCTTTTATTAGGAGGAAGGTTATTTGACTTTAAACACCTGCTGTTAATAGAACTGACAGTACAAAAAAGGTGGTGTTGAGCTAACCTGTGGGAATCTTGCTGAGCCCTACTAAGACCAGGTGCAACACATAGGTGGGAATGAAGCAGTCTGAAGGCAGCTTTGACTCCAACAGTTGTTTATTTGAGGAAGGAAAAAAAGTAGACACTTTACAAACTTCTGAGGTTTCCTAGGTGATACTTTGACACACATATACCACAACTAGCAGAAAACATTTGCTCTGATGACAGCCAGAAGAGATCTGGTTCTCTTAACTAAAATCTTACAAAAAAATAGATGCCTGGATCTACATCAGCTGATACCTGTGCTATGTTGATGACAGTGGTATATACAGCTTGAGGTCATGAAATGGTTTCCATTTCTGTATACCATGTTTGGAAGACTAATAATGCATCGGGCATCTTTGCTGGCTGATGTCTACAGCTACTATGTCAACTGGCTACCTACTTCAATGGCTAGTCAGCATTGCCAAGTATATAAAATCTCTCTCTAGACCACAGTGCATTGAGTGTTGCCTTGTGCAGAGGAGGACAACTTCCCTGTTTTCTGTTAGACAGAATCTCTGCCTTTCAGAGATTTTACCAGATGAAATAACATTTTTAAAGGTGTATGGAATATGGTAATTCTTAAAGAGAACATTCCCTCAACAAACTTTCCTCACACATTACCACTTTTTTTTTAGCAGCTATAGCGTCACCGTTCAAGTAGGGTATTCCTTGGCCCTTTTAGTCCACAGTATAGTTCACTGTGCAGTAAAGTTTGGCTTATTACTGGTAACTAAAAGCAAAATACTCAATGTCACTTGAACTAGAAATCACAAGATACGCACAATGATTTAATTTACGTGACTGTCGCTTCGAGTTCCTGTTTGTGCAGAGTTTCTGCAGCACCAGCCTGCAGTCAGCCAACTGGAGTCATATGCTCACTCCTTCTATATCATTTCTGGCCCATATTCATGGCTATGAGATTTACCACAGGCTGAGGAGCAAGATACTTTGACTGATGTAGGTGTGGCAGTGAATTTCTCCACCTCCTGACACAATGCTGAAGTTGGTTAAAATTAATGAAAAACTGCTACCTACAAAATCATTTAAAAGATCCCCAACAAAACAACCAACTAAAAAAACCCAAAAAAAGCCACCCCCCAAAAAACCCCAAACAAACAAACCCCAAAAAAACCCCAACCCAAAGCAAAACAGCTTTCAAGTGTGTAAAACTCATTAAGATGATTAATTTGTAATATATAGATGTCAAAGTATTCACCACACTTTGAAGTCTCTGGAAACTTAGAGGCAGAAGTAGCTTTCTTCTTTTCCTGTGTCACTTCTGACCATGATACAAAAAACGAGGAACTTCTTTTAAACTAGAAGCGTTCCAGGCAAAGCAGGCTTGAGGAGTACACAACTTGTAACTTGTAGCTTTAAGCAAGTGGTAATTTATACTACTAGCCAAATGATAATTGTTATGGAGAAAACATTAGAAAAAAAGAAAGGCCAGAGAATAATGACTTTTCAATGTCAGAGAGTTTTGAAATTAAAATAGAGTTGGTCACACACTACATACTTCTGTCGTTAAAGGCAACTGAATTGCCAGTGCCGACAACTCCAGGATGAAAAGGTTTCCTGTTAACACAAATTTAATACTTTGATCGATGCACTTTGTCAATATCAATGGGGTAAAAGCTTCTGTTAGATGTCCTAGATATACTTTGGAATAAGCTTGGGGTCTATAGCTTTGTGGGCTTTGGGTTTCTGATCTCTGAAGAACTTATCTAAGGGCACTGTAACTGGTGTAAATCCACCTTTTCCTTCAATTGCAGTTGTGTACTGATACAAATGAGTGGGAGCAGAAAATGGGGCCACAACACTGATGGGATGAAAGCTGCTTGCCTATACAATGAAGACCCTGGGACCTCATCTCCTAGAACAGCAAAAATGAAGAAGTCTATAGAGTCACTGTCCCTATCTCCTGATCTTTGCAGACACATAAACAGTAAGACTAGACAGAAACATCATACAGAATTGGAAGCTGGTTAGATGCAGAGAAAGCAGCTTCTATCTAGGCACACATCTGATAATTTCCTTGTTTTCATCATGTAAACACTTCTTATTAAATCAGTGTGCCACATGACATAAATACAAAAATAACCCTGCACCAGTCCAGCCCTCCAGAAATGTAATTGGCAGAATTACTAAAAGATGTGATACATTGGTGAGATAAAAGGGTGGGTGGGATTTTTAATTATGCATTAAAAGGAGAGTTATGGGTAATTAAAGGAGGTTTTCTATATACAAAGCCAAAAACTATTATTTAAAATAGAATAGCTTAATGGTCCTGTGCATTGAGTGATGGTGGCAAGGTTTTGGCAGCAGGGGTGCTACTGTGGTGGCCTCTGTGGGAGGAGGTCAGGGGCTGCCCCATGCTGGAGACAGCCAGCTTCCACCAGCTCCACAACAGACCCCTGGTTGATCTCCCTGCCTTTATCTCAATTCATGGGCTTTTGCATCTCATTTTCTCCCCTTGCCCTGTTAAGGAGTGGGAGTGAGTGAGCATCTGGGTGGGCATCTGGCTGCCAGCCAAGATCAACCCACCACACTCTGGTACCAGAAAGTAAAGTGATAAATATTGCAAAAATAAGGATTATTATTCTTCTTCTGTTTAGTAGTTACATAACAGTGGAGGGAAAATTAATTAAAATCCTGTAGCATTTGACTTCTCTTCCTTCCCCAGAGCTCACTCCTCTCCCTTTTACTGCTCTCAGCAGTGCCTTTCCCTCTGAGGGTTTTATTTTCAGTTCTGTCTGGAAAGTTGATAGCAGCTGTACAGACATGATATAAATCACAACAATCACGGCCAGCCCCAAAACAATCTCTCTTGCTCACTGGCTGAACACTACCCTGTCAATTTGTAGATGGCTCTTTAGGGTCTCTAGCCTGCTGGGATGTGGCGTTAGATCCACTGCTGGCAGCCTTTTCACAGCATCACCAGCTATCCTACTATTGTTTACTGCATGGCAGCATTCCTGCATAAAGCTGTTTTCTGAATTGGGGGGGGAGGGTGTTTTTATTTTTAATTTTACATCCGATGGATGAGCCCAAGGAATGGAGAAAGCCAATGAACTTGTGAGGGTCATCATGACTGGGTTCAGAAAGGAGCATCCATGGAAGCTGACCAAAATGGCAAGAGTTAAACCAACCATTCCTCAGCCTCCTCAGCAGCCATGATTCACTACAAACCCACCAAGGCTGACTGTGCTGTAGATCTCTAGACACATTGCAGAAAGCATCACATAACGATGTCTTTGAACGCTTCAGGCCACTGGAATGATGGTAGGTGAGTGACATGAGCATCCTGTCTTTCAAACAACCTCCAGCACCGCCTGCTTTGTTTGCTGTGCATTTAGCAACCACCAGTTCCTTCATAACCTATTAAAACAGGTGAGCACTGAACGGGTTAAGATCCATCCTTTGAACTGGACTGATAGTTATGGCCAGGGGTTTAGTGCTGCTGGGATTGACAGCCAGGTTAGTCTGCCAGCCTTCCTGGCAAAATTGAATGCAGAGGCTGCTGTAGCATTTCGTCAGACTGAGCCAATAGCAGAGTGTTGGAGATTCTAGTCCTACTATCAAGGAAAACTGTTTTCCGTTGTGGCACCCCGACAGCTGCCCAATTCATCTCTACAGCCACAGATGCTCTCCAAGACCAAAGATTTTGTGTGCCTGTAGTATAAATAGTAGGGTAGGTTTCTTTCATAAATATGTAAAAGTTTTGTTTTCAAAACGATGTAGGTAGTTCCTGAATTTACAAGTCCTTTTTAAAAATCCATTTTCCTGGCAAGCTAAGAGTTTATTTCAATATCCTCTCCTATATTCACAACAAGATGCAAACCAAAATACAAGATTCTAAAAGTGGTTGTCTAAAATTATGCCATTTATTCCTGCTAGGGATTCAAAAAACTACTTTAATTTACTAAAACTCTAAATACCTATCAGCTCAAATGAAACAAATAGCATCAATTTGGTTGCTAAAATACCAGCAAGTGTTTTGAAAAGGAGATTTCATCAGAAGTGTTTGACTATAGGCTTAGAAATTTGTCTCCAAACACACTTATTTTTTCAGCTCAGCCAATCCATACTTTTGTAATGGAGACAATTACGAATGTCTTGACTGGTTATGCAGTTCAAAGAGATGACTGTTTGTTTAGCAAAAAAGAGAGTTTTTAATCTTAAACTCTCAAACTGATACATGTTGACTGCTATATGAGACTAAGTGTTTATATATGACTGCTATATGAGACTGAATTTATGAGTGTGTATATATATGTATATGACTGTTACATGAGACGTAATGTACAACTGTTGTATGAGACTTACTTGAGACTGCTATATGAGACTGAATTAGGCAGTTACTAGCTCCAATAAAATTCCAAAACCAACAAAACCAATTATCTGATAGAAGTATGTTTTCTTTCCAGAGACTTCCTCAGCAATTAAAGTTCTAATTAACTTCCTTTTCCTCCTCAGTGATTAAAAAGCACCACTAACTGTACAAAACATTCCTTTTAGCTATAAATATTTGAACATTGAACCCATTTCATTCCTGACTCACCCAGTAATTTCTGTCCCTTGAAAATACGGTATATGTATGTCATATCCCTAACAGTCTCCAGAGATCTGGGCAAGGACTTGGCCTTCAGAAGACCAATAGGGTCTTCATGCTGAGGTTAGATAGCAGGGCCTCATGAACACCAAATGAATAGTTTTATTGTAATGCAAATAAGGATTAGCGTTAAAGTTGCAATGGAAACCCTGTCTCTAATTTTCTGTGTTTGGAAGAATTAAAATGAAGGTACCTGAAAACATGGGGGAAAGGGTATGATCAAAAAGAAGGAAAAATCATGTGGGAACAATCTGTGATTCCAGTAGACTAAAGGCAGTTATTTAAAGTGATTAGACAGCATGAGTGAAACCTGTGGATAACAAAAAACTCATAGTAAAACTCACTCAGTGCACAGGCAAAAACATGATGGTACAGTGCACTCTTACTGGTTGCTTAGTATAAGGTTTTTGTGCTATGACAGCCCTCCAGAGACATCTGGATCCTGCCAAGCTTCTGCCATGTAAGAAAGGACAATGCAAAAGAGCAACACAACCAAAGCACATTCCAGTCCCTTTCCTCTTCTGTAGAGTAAAATGGGTTAATCTGAGTGAGGTAGAACCCCAACAGAAAGTTTCTGATGGAACTTTACAGCTGAAGAGACTTCTCTCATGTCCAACAGGGTACCAGGGCTCCATGGGCGTCCATCTTCTGTTGCAGTGCTCCTACAATATTCTTCCTGTCCATATTGTTTTGTAGGAAAGGTCCTTAGACATGAGTGTGTGAGGGACTGCAGCCTCTCCTTCTGAAGGGCCATTGCTTCCTGCTCTCTGGAACTGCACTCATTCACAAGTTATGAGAACTTGGCCTCTTTGCAGTGTCAGGTTTGTATGAAGCCAACCAGTGGATTCAAATGGGGGAAGAGAGAGGTACACACGAGGGAGTGCACGTGTGCACAGCCACTGAGTACGATCTGAGAAACCTCTTTTCCTTAAACATCTCCAAGATAGTGTCTGTCAGACAAACTTGAGTCTCCTTTTCCCTGCCCTTCCCTCACAGTTCAAAGAAACTGATGTAGAGGGCCTCTGGGCTGCATGTGTTGCACCACGTGCCCACCCTGCTCAGACAGGGGTGAGAACAGAGCCACAGGGAAGTAGGTGGTGGTCACAAACCCTCTGCACATTCCACAGTAGTGGAACATGAAAATTAGACAGAGTCACCCTGACCCATGGCTGCTTCCCAATCTGAAATCCCAAAGAGACAGCTGTACCTGGTGTGTTTCCATATAAAAATCCCTGCAAGTCAAAGGTTAGATGCTGAGCACATCAGGATACCCATTTAGGACTGGGATCTTTCCTTCTGTCCTTACAGACAACTTTTCTTAACTCTGCTTTGGTTTTATCAGTGTGATTTCCTTTCCTTCCCTCAAGTACCTTCTTTGTGTGGAATATATATGTTTTTTCCTATTATACAAGTGTTCTTTTCTTTCCCCTTCCATATTTCATCTCTAGCAACCAGCAAAACATCATATGTCATTTGTAAAAGTTCTTTCTCCAGTTTAATTAGAGTTTTAAAACTTGTGTGTCTGTTTGACTGTGAAAAAATATTGCTTCTAGGCTATGTATGTGTGAGATCCACCTTTCCCCTTTCACCTGCCCTTGGCATCTCCATATCCCCCTGCTTGGTCTGAGAGTACAAAGGAAGGCTGAAAGCTTTTTCAGGTGATGACAGTAAGCTTGTGTATCTGAAGCACTCATCTTTGGAGGCCATTCATCACATGGGTTTTGAGACAGACAACAAAACATGGTTTATTAATGAAAAGTCTCATTGTGCCCAGCTAGAGAAAATGTGGGCCAAGAAAATGTCATGAACATGATCACACTCAAGCTCATACTTCAGTGAAATGCATCCAGTCAGACCTTTAGGTAAGGTGTGACACAGCTCTTGCAATGTCAATGTTTCATTGAAGCCACAGCTCCTGGAGGCCCCTGGTCTACAGCACTCTCACTTTTAAAAGTAGCTTTCTAGATCTCAGATTTGTGAGGAAAAGCTTAAAACCATAACCCAATTCAATGATGCAGCTTCTGAAAATAAGTAAATTTCTTTTTCTTTTTATTGAGGTTTTAAGTAGACAGTGGCCACTTGTTATGGGTCCCCACGGTATAAATCCCAGTCCCAGCTAGGCCAGCTGCAAGTGAGTAGCTTTAAATGAATACAGTGAAACTCAAACTGGAGAGAAGAGGTAGCCAAGCAGGAATTTTACCTTGTGTCACTGATTTTGTAGACCTGACAGAGGTACCGCCAGCTGAGGAGAGGCTGCAAGATCCGACAGGCAATTAACACTTGAGGAGCCATGGTACAAGTGGGAGACAAAAATATTGGAGAGTGTCCAGAGGAGGACAATGAGGATGGTGAAGGGTCCGGTGGGGAAGTCTTATGAGGAGAGGCTAAAGTCCTTTGGTTTGTTCAGCCTGGAGAAGAGGAGGTTGAGGGGAGACTGCATCACTTCCTAATGAGGGGAAGGAAGGGGCAGGAGCTGATCTCGCTTTGATGACCAGTGAGAGAACCCGAGGGAATGGTATGAAGCTGTGACAGGGAGGTTTAGGCTGGGTATTAGGAAGAGGTTCTTTACTGAGAGGGAGGTCGGGTGCTGGAAGAGGATCCCCAGGGAAGTGGTCACAGCACTGAGCTTGGCTGAGTTCAAGCAGCATCTGGACAATGCACTCGGTCCCATGTTCTGACTTGTCTGGCCCTGTGTGGAGCCAGGAGTTGGAGTTGATGATCCTCATGGGTCCCTTCCGACTCAGGAGATTCTGTGATTAGAAAAAAAGCCGCACTGCGAGGACAACACGAACGGCGCTGTGGACAGTATAGGTCTTCCAAATTATGTATACCCAAACTTCAACACAGGTTTCCGTAGTGTAGCGGTTATCACGTTCGCCTCACACGCGAAAGGTCCCCGGTTCGATCCCGGGCGGAAACACTTTCGTTTTACCCAGGTGGAGGGCCTGCCTGGAGGTGTCGCTGTCCAGGTCCCTGGATGCAGGAAGTGCCTGAGCGCGCTGCTGCCAGGGGAGAGCGGCAAGAATTCCACCTGTGTGACCTGCGAGCAGGTGGATGATCTGCTGAGCATGGCGGCGGAGCTGAAAGAGGAGGTTGAAAGACTGAGGGCCATCAGGGGCTGTAAGCGGGAGATCGACTGGTGTAGCTCCCTGGCTTGCCAGAGGGAAAGGCAGCAGGGAGACACCCCACAATTGGTGGCAGACCCCCTGCCCTGTCGCTGTTCAGCTAGAGGGGGACATGAGTGATGGGGGAGGATTGGAAGAGGGTCCTGGCTCAGGTGGGTGCACCCCCCTGCCTGCCTACCCCACTTCCTTAGGTTCCCCTAAGTAATAGGTTTGGGGCCCTGGAAATAGAAGGAGGGGTAAGTGAGGAGGCAAGGGAGGGTCTGCCTAAGAGGGTACCTAAGGCAAGGCAGTCAATCCCACATCTTGAGACTGCCTCTGCCAGGAAAGAAGGGTAATCGTGGTAGGCGATTCCCTTCTCAGGGGAACGGAGGACCCCATATGTAGACCTGACCCAACCTGTAGGGAGGTGTGCTGCCTCCCTGGGGTCCAGGTCAGGGACATCACCAGAAAACTTCCATGTCTGGGTGTTCAACTACTACCCATTATTGATAGTTCAGGCAGGCAGTGCCTAATGAGGATGGGTTTGTTAGGGAAGTGAAGGTTGGCAGCTTGGGACATAGCAACCATGAGGTGGTGGATCTTGAGTGGAAGAAGCAAAGCAAAAAGTATGATTGCTACCCTAGACTTTAGGAGGGAAAACTTTGATCTCTTCTCCATTGGTTTTAGTCACAAAATTTACCTTGCCTCTTTCAGTGGATTTTTTCCATTAATGGCATAAATAAAGAGAAAAAATATTTTGTTCAGGTTTATACAAATTCCTTTCAGGTACAACAAATTCAGGAACAATAAATATTTTCCCCTTTAAAAAGAAAAAAAAAAAGAGATGGTTTTAAGGTAAGCATGTATCAAAATAGCTCAGATCTTTCCCACATGTATCTTTAAAGTAGAGTTTCCATCACTGAACTGCAGGACTCACAATTATGGTCTCCAATGTGAAAACAAGAACAGTCTGCTTGCACTTAACAAACTGTCCCAATGACAAAAAGCAGCATGTACATGTGCCTGCTTTTGTCCATACCATGGACCTTTAATGTAGAAAGACATTCTCTGTCAAAAATTTTGTGCAGAAATAAACGTTTTCCCTCTGAAGTTTGCAACTTAGGTAAAGGAAACCTTGAGTTAAGGAAATCTGCATTTTTCACCATTGCATCAAACAAAAAAAAGAAAGCCACAGCACAACTTGCCATCAGGACTAACAGAACCACCACGTCCTTCCCCTTTCTCCTCCCTTTCATACCTATCCCCTCCATCTATCCCTGTCACTGCCTGGTCTCCCTACACACTTGATGATGTCTCAGATACCCATGTGCCATCCACTGGGCTGCTCCTCTTGTGTTGAAACTTCTGCTAGGAAGTAGTGACTTTCTCCTCCTCCTCCCAGTCAGCCCCTAAACTCTGCCTTTGGCGGTGGCCAGGCTGTTGCTGTTAAGGACCACAACATCTGTAACTCTACCCAAGTTGCTGTGCCTGTCATCCAAGCTACCTGCCCAAGAAAAAAGTTGGAGCTACTGTTGGAGTTGCTAAGAGTTTATGTAGGCAAAGGAACAAAGATCTGTAAATTCAGCGGCAGCCTTGGTGCTGGTGTCTCACAGCAGCAATTCATATCTGATTAGCTGCCCATTAACTTCAACTTCTTATTCATCATTACTGCTACATAGCACAGGTCTCCCCTTGCACTGACTCCTCTTGTTTGTGATTACTTTTGCTCAGACACATTAGCATTCCTGTTGTGAAACTGAATTTCATTTTGTTACATTCTGGAAGCACCATCTAATCTCTGATCTCACCGCTGCGGCATTTTGATACCATGGCAGTTCTCTGCAGCAGTGTTTGACTTACTACCTTCTGGGAATTTAATTATCACGCTCTTTACCACTATCCTTGCATGACATGACCAGAATAATCAAAACATGTGGAATTACTGAATATTTTTGTTCTGCTGTCTCACTCTTCAGAAAGGGTTTTGTCACGTCATGCATGTGTCCAGCAATGGCAGTTACCCAAGGGGAATGGTCATGGTGGGGCTGGGTGCAAACAGTGTCACAACAGTTCTGAACTGACCCCCATCTTCCACCTTGCAGTGGGGCTGAGAAATCCCTTGGCAGAAAGAAAAATTGGGAGAACTTGTAGGTGGCTTTCTCTGTTGTAGGACAAGTCGTCTTTCTTCTCATCCACATTATCACAGGTTTTTTGTGTGTTCAGCCCTTTAAAACAGCTATCACATTTATAGATGAAGTATCAATAAGGAATATGACATGAGCAAGGGTTATCTGACTGTTGATTAAATGTTCAATATGAATCATGGGAATGATATTTTTTTTGATTATTTATAAGAGGGGGTATTGCAAGAAATGGCCTTGATATTTTCTGCTTCTAATTTTCTGATGGACTTTACTTACAGTACATGCATCCTGTAATAGTCAGTGCACCAGTACTCAGAAATGAAAATGAAAATGAAAAGCTCACATCAGGGAGAAATTTGGGAATGGAGCTTTTGAAAGAGCAATGTATTTTTCTACTGAAACACAAAGTAGGAAAGAGAAGAGCAGGGCTTCAAGGCAAAAGAGAGCTAGTGTGTTTATGACCTAGTTACAACGTAGTACCTTTCTCTTCTGCTAAGTGCATTGATTTCTTGGTCACAGTCTTGTAACGTAAATAGGGCAGCTGAAGATAAACCATTCCTCTTCTCAGTTACAAGCAGGTTTTCAGAAAAATGAGAACCAGGAAGAAAATGCAATTCACATCTAGGCAGTATATGAGTTTACTTGTTTGTTTGGGTTTTCCCTGCCCTCCCTAAAAGAAGCTCTTGTACGCCTGTAAGTTTAATAGGATATGGGGACATAAAATTCAGGGCAGTAATTTTCATGGATTGTAGCTTTCTTTTATGCATTGAGATCCATTTTTTAAAAAGCATATAAACGTGGGAGCCCTAGTCTTTCTTATGTCTGCAAGGCAAAGGATTCTTAGCTGCTGCTGACACTTTCATATACAAAGCAGCAACTTGCAGAAAGATGGCTCCTTTATGAAATGCAGCTTTATCAAAGCGGACAGCTGTCAGCTTCTTACCCACAGCACACATGAGGAGCCATGCCCCAGCCCCCTCATGCTGCACCAAGGATTATCCCAGAGTTGCTTGCTGCCCTCTATCCAGCCCTCCCATAAAGCGGAAATATGAGGGGCAGGTGGCAAAGGCCCCTCCATTGCTTCTTAAGGCATGGACAGCCTTTGCAGGGTGTTGACCTTCCCCCGTTCTGGCCCCACACATCCCTCTCTGACTCCCTGCTCAGAGCGTTTTGTACCTTTGACACTTGTGCACCAGAGACCTTGGGAGTGCAGGGGCCCATCAGTACCTTCAGGATGTGGCTCAGCCTCCTGCCCATTCCAGGGGTCTCTGCAAGCAGAGCACATCAGTTGTGGTTCTTTGACTTCAGCTCAGAGAAGCCATGGGAAAAGGGACTGGGGCAGCAGTGACAGTGCCAGCCCCCCAGCTGGTGTCCCGGTCCCTTGTCCTCTCAAGCTCAATGGGTCCAAGTCACAGACAGACTGCTGCTGGCCCCTCACCCTCACAGCACAGAGGCAGAGCCTCGATGTAGTCCCTCACTGTCTGAAGTAGGGCCATAGCCTATGAGGGATGAAGGACTCTGCTGGCTCATGGCAATACAATGGCATCAAAGTGGTTCATGGTAAAACAGGTGGCAAGGGGTGTAGGGTGAACCTGAGAGTGGAATCCTGCCTAGGTGGAAGTCAGGCTTTCATGGACATCATTGATCCCATAGGTCCTCTGTTTTTTTCCTTTCTGGACTAAAAGAACCTGAGTTTTGTTACTTTTTTTTTTTTTTAATGGTTTGTTCAGGTTTTTTTCACCCTGTTTCTTCCCCCTCTCCTTTTTCTGCCTACAGCCTTCCTTATCCTTCAGTGATCCCACTATGGTGAGAACTGTTAATTAACTGCTTTCCAAAGTATATCCTGAAAGTGGCCACACTACTGACAAGACAGATTTCCCCTACAACTGACTGTGGTGTCTACTTTTCCTCCCCCGTGGACACTGAGGGTACCAAGAAGGCTTTCCCCTGCTGCTTAGGATCCACAGGCACATTTCAAACACCACAGCCGCAATCCGCACCGGGTGCAGGCTTGATAAAACAAGAGAGCCATGAGACAGCAGTTTCACTTCCCCTGTGCCTTGCTGCTTCTTCTGCACATGATATTTAAAGAGCATTATGGGATTCTGTGCACTTAATAACCGCTCCCTCAGAAGGATTTGGTTGCTGAATACAAATAAGTAGCTATGTGATTAGGTTTCATGCATTTTGGTACATTTTATTACATTTTCCATTACTTTTTTTTTTTTAAAGAAAAAGGAGAATTCAAGCAGGGAGGAAATGCTTTCTCTGCCAACAGTCTTATTGCCAACCTCCTATCTTGCAAACTCCCAGGATAGTGCTTGTCCCTCAAGATGCATGGCTGATTTTTAAATTGCAGAGTTATATTTCATAAGCATGGAAATATTTGAGGAAGCCTGCCACCATCATGTCCAATTATCTCAGGCTGAAAAGTCAGATGCCTCAGCAGACTCTGGCTACTCATATGTTGGTAGTGTTTAATTTCTGCTTACAGCTGGGAGAACTGTCACTCTTTACCTTCCTGCTCTGTTCCCTCACCTGACAGCCTCCCTCCATCCGAACTCCTTGCTCCTCTTCTCTACCCAATCTCCCACTCTCACTCCTTCTCCCATACCACCTCTTCTCCACCACCCACATGGAAGCTTTTCTTATCTTGCTCTCATCATCTCCTTTCCTTCCTACTGTGTTCCCAGTGGACTCCATCTGATGCCCCATTCTTTTGTTGTGCTCCATCTCTTCTCTACTCTCTCTGGACCCTCTGCCACTCTCCCACCCTTGCTCATTTTTCTGACTTACCCTCATCCCACCTATCTTCCTGTACCAGTTACCCTTCTGCTGCCACCCCCCCACACTCTTTCATGGCTTCACTCCCTTCCAGTTCTCTTCTGGATGATCTGTGGTTTGAGGAAAATCGTACCATGGCTGTGTAATTTCCAGGGAAGCAATCATATGTTCCTGCTGCAGAGGATCTGCCTGTGTAGCACACATACTACATCTCAGGCGTGGGTGCTTCATATCCATCAGTACATCTGCAGTCTGAAATTAGAAATCTGAAATCTTAATTGTATGCTCAGTAATGGGGCCAAAATGTTGCCATGGTGAAATAACAAGAGGAAGGATCACTGATAAGACATTGCAAAATGAGATTTCACCTGGGCATAATGTGCCACACAAAAAAAAGCTCAGACTACCTCTGTACTATAGCATCTCTTATTTTGACCAGAATAAAGGAGTTTTTGTTTCTATGCCATCAAATTAACTTCAGCATTTGGGACAGGGGTGATCCAGAATGGGAGCATCTGCAGTGTTTTCCACCAATCTAGAGAGCTGTGTGCCCCTGTGATGATATGTTTTATACCGACTCCAGGCTCTGCACTCTGCCTGACAGTGTGCCTGTGAGAGGCACAGCACTGACAGATACCTTGGGGGCTGGCAGCCATATCCAGCCCAAATTGCTCTTCGTGCCTACCGGGACCGGAACCGAAAGCAGTGGGCTAAAATTGCAGAAATGACAATTTTGGCTGTTCCTCAGGAAAAACTCTACAGCATTGGAGTCAGTGAAGAAAAGCAGCCAATTGCTGGGGGATCCCAAAGAGACCCCACCATGGGAGGGTTTTGGTAGAAATCCTGCCTTGGGGAAAGGGATGTTCTGGATGACCTCCCAGAATCTGACATACTAATTTTCTGTTAATCTGCTTGAGGATTTTCTTGTGGCCATTTCTGTGACTGTGTGAAATGTCAAGAAGGAGTTTCCTTCCACTTATTATTGCCTAACTGTCCACCCCTCTTTAAAAACACGTCTTATAATGTGACTGCGTATGTTTTCAAAAGTGCTTGATTTTGATTGCAAAATATTTATTTATAACTCTTAAATCTCTCTTACTTTAATATCTGGATTATTTCTATTTTGCATCTAATCAAGAAGCTGGACATTTTCTGTCATCCCTCCCACAAAGCTGGATTTTGCATGGAATCTCAGAAATGCATTAATTTCACTTTAACTTCTTTAAATTTTTAATGCTCTAGTCAGCCTATCTGCCTGATAGCTTAATTGCTCCTTCACTCTTCCCAACAGGCTGCAGCAGATGACAGCTTCAGACTATTTTCTGACCTTTCATCTTTTACTAAGTTAAACTGGTGTGGGTTTGGGGTTTTTTTCTGAAATTTTTTACCACTTGCAAATGGACATCACCATATATTTATTTTTTCCTTCTGATTATAAGTAAAAACTACCTTTTTTTTTTTTTTTTCCTAGGAGGTAGACAGAGTTTTTAGGCCCTTGCTTAAAAGCTATTCCAGTACCTTTCCAGCAAAAGCCCTATTGAAATCTCCTCCACTGAGAGGTGGAGAGCCTTTGTTTGTGGATACATGCAATATCAAAATATTCTAGCCATAGAAATATTGAGAGAAGTTTTCCTTCACATTTGGTCTGTGCTGTTGCAGGTTGGATTCCCTCATGGGGTCAAAAAGTCTTTTAGGGTCAGGCAAGTGTGTCAGGTACGTAACCTGTATCAGGTATAGGGGAGAATAAAAGCTATAGAGGGACGATGAATAAGGAAAGCCCTGACTGCATCCTATACTGCACATTACTAGCTGAAGCAGGCAGTCTGTCTGCAGAAAAGTAAACTGAGTCACAACCAGTGGCTAAGAAAACTCTCTTTCTGCAGCAAGGTCAGGGCTGTGGCTATGCTTGTGCCACAGCAGACCAAGTGCAACACTGCAGTAATGTCACTCTTGGGATGTGTCTTTGCATAGCAAGACATTGAGCATGGCAGCCACAGGCTCTACCGCTCTGAGTTGTAGTTTTTCTGGTGCTGCAGAGGTGAGCTATTTGCAATTTCCTTGGACTGGTTTGCTGTAACAGACATTTCTGGTCCTGTGCCGTCCTTCTGTTGAGGTGCCAAGGTTGGGACACCTCCAGCATGGAGTCAGCAATGCCAAACCCTCAGGGCTGCTGCCTCACTGGTGGTCCATGTGGCATGGTGCTGCCCAGAAGGGGCTGGTTCTCAACCCATCACACACAAAACATCTGTGCACACATGTCTGAGTGCAAGTATGCTCTTATAGTGTCCATTTGCAAAGTCCATTTAGAGGAGAATAAGGTGGTAGGAAAGAGCTGGAAGATTTTTATGATGTCAAACAATTTTCAACTGGTCTAATTTAGGTTGCTCAGAGAGGTTGTGAATACCTCCTTCTCTGGAGATGTTTAAGACCTGTCTGGACACAGTTCTGTGTAACCTGCACTGGGTGATCCTGCTTTAGCAGAGAGGTAGTACTAGACGGTTTCAGAGGTCCCTTCCAATCCCTGCCATTCCGTGAGTCTGTGATTTTCCATCTTTGATGGGGTAACAGGCCAAACCAAAGCTCAAATGTCATATCGAAGCTGTTAAAACTTTTTGACCATCTCAGGCAATATTATCAGAAGAATCTTGGGAAATATAGTCAATAGCGTTTTAAAATAGAAACAGGATCAGTTGAAAAACCCTCCTGAAAGAGTTGTTATGGATGTTCTACTGTCAATATGGGAGGGCATTTCCAGCGGCGTCAGTCCTGAATATGAGTATATGAAATAACTTCGGTGATGGCCTGCATGATAAAATGGGTGGTATGCTTATAAAACTGAGCATGCTACCAAGCTAGGAGGGGTTGTAAGCACTTCAAAGGATGGGATAAGAATTCAAAATGATCTTGATAAATTGAAGGAACTGAAATCAATAACATGAAATTCAATAAAGACAAGTGCAAAGTGATACATTTAGCAAGGAGAAATCAAATGCACAAATACAAAATGAGGAATAACTGGTGAAGCAGCAACTCTGCCAGAAGAGGCCCCGGGGGCATTGTATACTGTGAGCTGAATATAAATTAGCAATATGATCCTGCCTTAAAAATGGCTGAGGACATTCCTAAATGTATTAATATCAATTATTACAGGAAGTAGTTGCTCTCATTTACTTGGTACCGGTGAGGTCACTGACGGGCTACCATGTCCTGCTCCAGACAGCAAAGTTAATGAAAGAGCAAAGGAGTCCAGTAGAAAGAGAAAATACAGGTTAGAGAACTGCCGAATGTAGCCTATAAAGCAAGACTGAAAAACATACTTAGTTTTTAGTGAGAACAAAGACAATTTTCAAATATATAAAAAAAGTCCTTTGCAAAAACTACATTCAAAGGAATTGTTCTGCCACTTGAAGAAGATGGGAAAAGTTGCTGTTGGCTTAATTCGCAGAGACAATCAAATTTGATATTGATAGGAACAAAGGGGTGATAGTTCAGCACTGTATTGTGGAATATCCTCATTGGGTAGGTGATATTATATGAAGATTTTAAGACTTATTGGAGAATTAACTTCTAGTGCTGGCCTAGTTATACCTAGCTTACTTCACAGTAGGAAAATTAATGGAATAGCATGTCTTTTGCTCTTTAACACTATCTGAGACCACACTATAGAACTCCAACTCCATTTTCAGTTCTTGCTTTATTAATTGTCTTGCTCAGATATTAATTTCAACAAAAATCCTGGAGATAAAGAATGGACAGAAAGTACCCTTTTTTAGAGTTGTTTTGGTAAGGTGCTGACATGAGGGTCAAATCCTTTCTCAGCACACATTGCAGTATGGACAAACACAGAATAAAGCCATAATTTCTAACCCATTGGATCTACAGCATGAGAAAGCAAATGAATGCAGGTGGGTGGAGATGCAGAAGGACTTCAGGAGACAATATTAATCAGTATAAACAGTGGTACAAGCACAGGTGAAGTGTCCTCATCAGTTTTTATAGGTGTGGCAGCCAAGGGGAATGTTGAAGTAGGGTCTGAAAGGGAACAACAAAGTACCTTTGTAGAGTAGCCTTTTCCAAGCACTAAAATAGGGGAAAAAAGTAAAATATTTGTTAGAAGAAGTGAAAGATAAGTGACACGGGTTGGTATTGGGGCCAAATGTTGACTTTTTTTAGAGCATGGGAAGTGATAGGTCACAGGAAAAGACTTTGAGAAAAAGCAGATGCTGGTACACTGGAAGCTTAACATGGACTTAAAAAAACAGGAGTTCAATAGCATGGAGTGGTGGGTTGGGGAACTCAGAGGTACAGCATTATTCTAATCGGATGAGTGGTAGAAGGGCTGCCTTTTCTTGAGATGTAAGTTAACAGTTTAGACCCTGGACAAGAGTTTCAGTTGCATGATGGATAAGAACATTGCATGGAAAAGATCTGCACAGTTTTAATGTGAGAACAAAGAGACAGTTCAGATAACACCAAGGTAAGAAGGCTATGTGGCAGGCAGGATAATGGGATTGTCCAAATCAAGGGAGAAAGCAGGAATGGAGAGGAGTTAGGAAGAAAGCTGAGAAATTTTTTCTTTATCTACTCAGCTTAGATTGACAGTGGAACATCCAAATTTGGATGCCAGGAAGACAGGCCAGATCTGGAACACAGAATTATGTTTCTAGGTCATATGTCCTAACCTCTCTAATACATAAACCTTTCTACCTATCCATACAACCAAGACAATTCTTCATCTGCAGGAATGCCTCTGGAGAATATGATGCAGACAGAAATTGCAGAGGGATATCCTACATAGGAGGTGGAGGTAACATGGTACCCTGGAGAACAGAGACAAATAGTAATAAGAATGGGAGAGAAGAGATTGAAAGAAGCCAAGTGAAATCAAGAAGGATATCACAAGGTATACGATGAGTGAAGCTAGTTACAACTCAGTCCTATTTCTTGGTAGGGGCAAGAAGGAGACAATCCTCTTCCCAGAAACTGAAGCCATAACCTGTGGAGAACATGACCTTCTTGTCATCCAAAGCAAGGAAGTGCATTCCAGGTTCAGTTCTCAAGGCTGGAGGAGGCTTTATAAATCTTTCAAGTGAATATCTGTTACTGAATGCCCATCTTACTCATGTCTGTACATAGTCTCTTTCATGCTCAACCAGTGCATAAACTCTGTAGTGCATTTCCAGTACTTCCCAAGTCATGACAATGATGTTTGCCCTGCGATGTCAACTCCTGTATTCTCCAGGACTACCTCACTAACCAAAACCACCACCTAGCACTGAGCCCACCCCTGTCATGTAGCTGTTGGATGAGCTCTGGGACATGAACTGTATGCAAAGGCTTGGAGCTGGAGTCTCAGCAAGGCTTTCTGAGCAGATGTCTACATTGTTCAGTGCTGGACACACCTTGGCGATGTACAATCTTGTGTGATCAGGAGGGAATGACAAGAAGATACTTACCCACAAAGCTCCTTATCTAAGCAGAGAAAATGCTAATTAGGGAATGAAGGCAGGCTGTGACAACACCTACAAAGTGTTGGTGAAGTTAAGCACAGGTCATTTGTGTTACGTGACATTTTTTTAACTGCCTTTATTATTTTCAGAGCACCACTTAACATTTCCTGAGGAAAAGGCTCATCTTTATTAGCTGAAGTATTATGAAATTACCCTAATTCTATGGCTTCAGCAATAGAGTTGTACAGTAGGTAACATTTATTCTCTGAGAGAGACCTGGAATTCATCTGTAAAATAACTGTTCTCTTTCTCCATTATTAATAGATGGATGTTATTCCTAATCTTTTTCAGTTTATCTGATTTTTTTGCTTGAAAATCTACTTTTTTTTTTATTTCTTTTGCTAATCTCAGACGTGTCTTGCTATGAATATGGAAAAATTAAACACTGTGCCTGAAGCAAGAGGACACTTAGAACAGGAAGATAAGCTGAGTCACAGGGAGTGCATGGCCTTTTTCCTCAGTCGTGCTTTCCACAAGGCCTCCCAGCTTCACTGGCACTGGCTCTGCTCCATGGAGGAGAACTCAGCATAGCAACTGCCTACATACAGATAGAAATCTTGCAAGGTCTCTCCTTTTTACACTGGGAAAGTACTTTTACTTTTAGAGTTCCCTATATGCTTTTAATTTATTTTTTTTTTAATGGTCTTGCCATCTTTACTTAAATGCTGTTATGAATTTTATAAATTGATGTCCAAGTCATGAAATGAGATGACTAGTGGAAAGGGAACCAAGAACTGCCTGTTCCAGCTTGAGAGTCTCTTCTAGGTGTAATTTTCTCTATTTCATTACTTATCATTCGAAGATCATAAAATATCTTTTCATGACCCTGCTGTAATGTGCTCTGTTGCACTGAATTTAAAAATTGAGATTACAAATACAGAATAAGGAGAAAGAAAGAGACTCAATTTCAGCTCCAGTGAACAGGCTTTATTTCCTCTTACTTTTTGCTGCTTTTATACGCCATTCTGGCTCCA
Organism: Porphyrio hochstetteri; assembly: GCA_020800305.1. Classification (NCBI taxonomy): domain Eukaryota; kingdom Metazoa; phylum Chordata; class Aves; order Gruiformes; family Rallidae; genus Porphyrio; species Porphyrio hochstetteri. Next base: position 133,781,432 of record CM036905.1, read on the forward strand.
ATGACACTGGAGATTTATATCTGCAGCCATGGCAGAAGAATTGGCCCAGGCACTGAGGGAGATGAATACTTCAGCAACAATGGACAAATAGTTCAGAAACCTCACGACCATTTCTTTCTCCATCGCTGTAGAGGGTTTGCATTCCCTTTATGAACAAACTGCATGGAAATATACCTAATATATATTCGAGAAATATCAGCTAATATCAGCCAATATTTGCAGCTTCTCAGAAGTTTCAGAGTAAACTGAAAAAAAAGCCTTTATGATCTCAGCCCTGAAAAAATATCACTGGAGTTTTAAACACACCGTTAGACTACCTGCCTCTTTATGTTTTGGGGTAGAACTAATTTAGGGATCTCCCATAGCTTTCTGTCAGTGCATGTCTTGAAGAAAAAAATTTGCACAAGCCCGTCCTTTTTGTATACTATTGTTGTGTCCCTGGGAATCAAAAAAATGCAGATCTGCTGTGTATCATAGCAGCCACTGTAGTGACCCTGTCAGAGGATGTGCCTCATCACCTGGGGACTTTGACATCTAAATGCTTCAAGCTTTTTGAGGTGCCCATTCTTGCTGCATTTGTCCCATTTCTCACTCTGTAGGCACATTTTTTGGGTCCCAGGTGCAAACATGCTTGCACTGTGTTAAAAAGGGTGAAAGCAGAAAGAGTCAAAGCTCTCATGGTAGGACCCAAGCCTCATAAAACATACCTGCAGCAACAATACCTTGGTCTAGATCGGAAGGGACAAGGCTTGCAGGTGCTGTGCCCTGCACTGGGCACCTCTCCTTGTACAAACGGCAGACACCAGGAAAAGCCAGGAGAGCACAACAGCCTGTCCTGGTTTCAGCTGAGTTAGTTGATTTTCTTCCTAGTAGCTAACATCCAGTTTTGGATTTAGGATAAGATTAATGTTGACAACGTACTGATTGCTTTAGTTGTTACCAAGCAGTCAAGGACTTTTCAGCTTCTCATACTGCCCTGCCAATGAGAAGGCTGGAGGTGCCTGAGAAGCTGGGAGAGGACAAAGACAGGACAGCTCACCCAGACTGGCCAAAAGGATATTCCATACCATATAATGTCATGCTCTGGTCATTGGCCAGGAGGCAGCGTGGCTCAGGAACTAACTGAGCATTGGTTCTGGGTGGTGAGCAACTGTGCCGTGCATCACTTGTTCACATATTCTTTTATTTATCATCATCATCTTCTTCCTTTTCTGTACTATTAAACTGTCCTTACATCAACACATGAGTCCTCAGTCCCACTGTGGGGAGGGGGTGAGTAAATGTTTTGTGGTTGTTTTAGCTGCCAGCCAGGTTAAACCATGACACAGTCCCAGCACCCGTGGGATGGTTTGCACCTTGCCAGGCTGCTCGATGGGTGGCCCCCATCATCAGCCATGCTGACACATGCACAGCAGTTAGGATCCTCCACGTGCTCTTATATTCATGATCTCTGATGGGAATCAGACAGAATATGTAAAATGTGAAAGAAATAAGGTGCAATTCTTTAGCCAGAAAATTGTCATTAATGGCCTATGCTAAGAGAGAATGAGAATCGTGCCCTTTGAGTCATTTCATATAAGGCCAGAAAATGCTCTGTATTCATATTTATTCCAGAGTTTATAGAAGAACTTTGAGGTGCAAGTCATCTTTATATTTTTTTCCCTATTGGTCAAATTTTCAGGACTTATAGCAGCAATCTCACTAGCACAATTTTATCATAGGTACAAAATTCTCAAGACCATTTTGAAAAAACCTTTTTTTTTATAGGCAGGAATGTATAAGACCTTTAATGATATTTACTTTTTAAGTAAATACATGACACTGTAGGGCAAGCATTAATGAAATAAACATCAGTAAGATATTAAATACTAAGGCAACACTGACAATGAAAAAAAATTATAAACAAAAATGAGACAATGTTGTGTGGGCTGTTGCACGTACAGACACATAGCTGTGTATTGTTCATAATAGAAAGGATATAAAGTTTGCACTGAGACACATAGATACACCCTAGACAGAACTTTTGTATTAATGGTATTTTGCAATGAACTGTTTATCTTACTGGAATATTTAAGCACCATCAAATTTCATGAACATCAACAGTTGACATAAGAAAGGAGTATTTGGGATGATTCTTATCAGTAGTAAAGGAGGTTGCTGTTACTTCTTTCACTACATAGAACACAGTTTTCATGTATATATTTTAAATATTTTTTTCTGTTTATAAATGCGCAATTCTTGAAGCATTAAGATCCATCCAGAATTGCTTCCTGATCCTGTTAAGCAAGGAAAGAAGGGCAGAAAGAGAAATCAAAGATCTCCACTGTTACCCTGGCACATTTCTAGTCTGCTCCCAGCCTCCTGTTTCCATGGCTATCTGAAGCTGCAAGTGCTGCTGTGGTGCTTTGAATCTCCTAAGAGTGTCTTCAGATGGATAAAAACGAAGTCATAATCTTCCTGTATTGAAAACAGGTCAAAAATGGGATCAGAACTTGCAGAGAGTGGATAACTTTAATTCGTAAATACACACTTTCCTGGCCTCAACCCCAGGAGGGGAGAGGTAAACATCAGGACTGGCTTTTTTGGTTCAGATTCAGTGGAAAATGCAGATATAGCTTGTCAGATTTTCTTCAGTGACAAATCCAGGATTTAAACCCTTAATTTACCATTTGGATTTAACTTTGCTTTTAACCAAAATCTAGACCTGATGGATGTGCAGCTAGCCTCTTCTTCAGCAGCGGGGCTGCAGCCTCAAAATATGAAAGGAGATTAATGGGCATAAAATGAAGCCCCCAAAATTCCCCCAGAGAATAGATCAACTTCAGCCTTTTGGAAAGGAAAGCAACCTTCATTTCAGTGGGGCAGCAGGCAACATACCTGAATTTTTGACTTCACACTGGAGACTTTATCCCCAGGGTCAAATGTCACCCAGGATCTAGTAGTTACTGCTCTCCTCTTTCTTGCTCCATCTCTCTTTGAGAATTGGTTTACTCAGTAGGGGTAAACTCATAAGCTCTACAATTAGTCCTGAGTACCCATCCTAAATGTGCCTACACATTGTAGAAAAAATCCAAATTACAGTAGTAAAATGCAGCCTTTAATTAAGGGTTTGACTTGACCTCATAACGTGTGACTGAAGGTACTGTCATTTTTCTATTGCAGGCATAGCATAGCAAAGAGGGTTGTTCCTACTTATGCTTAAAAAGAAAGGGGACTCCAAAGGTTTTGACATAGCCTAGACAGAGGAGCACAGTCCAAATCCCAAATTTACCCTGCTAGCCTGTGTTTGGCAAAATACTGAGGGACTGTAATGCAAAGTTAACATGAGAAAGGGACCAGGGCCCTTACTGGACAGCTCTTCCAAGGAGTCTCAGCCTTGCAAGACCAGTTCTTCTAGTCCTGGCACCTTCATAGGTGCAGACCACATTTATTCTAAACTTTGTTGTTTGGACCATCTCCTTTCTAGTCCTTTTAGTCCTATTAATTTTCAAGCTGAAAATGCACCCTGGCTTTTGGGCCAAACTCAGTCCTTACTAGATTTGTGTTGATGATAGGGTCTAGCTCATCCTGCCTTCATTTACTGCATTTTGTAAGTCCTGTCTTTTAATAAGCCTACATCACCACTGATTAGGCATTACGCTATGGCACAAAGCTCATTCCAAAGACTAACATATCTCTTATCTCTTCTATGTTTCAAAAAACTAAATAATCTTAAATAAAGCATAAGTCCTTTCCTCAGTAAAGCCTGATTATCCCCATGGCTGTTGTGCTGAAGGCTCTGGCCACACCATGTCCTGGGCTGCCACTTTGCTAAGGCCCTTCTCTCCCCACACATCCTTAGCTAGGAGACTGGGAGAATTTGTGACAGTACAACAGAAAAAAACCCCAAAACAACAAACCACTTAATGCAATGTTAGTGAACTGAGTTGTCTCAAACAGACCATCATCGTTAATGTGAACTAAACAGAGAAAGGAGCTCTCTGTAATTTGGCCTGAATGACAAATGGTTAGCTATCAATGGCTAACAAACAAGGAAGTGTAAGTGAAAACCAAAGAACACCACTTTTTTAGCAGTATGATTTGCTTTAGTTATTCCTAAAATAGACACCTGCCCTGGGCATATTTTAGAAATATTTCCCATTGTTTGTCAATTGTCAGAAGATAACTGTCGGGCTTACAGAAATGTTTACTCCTCTAAGCACTCACTCCTTCTACACTGTGAGCATTTACCTCTGAGCTAGGTGGCTGGACTCCTTTAGGGTCCATGGAGAGTGATAAACTTGCTGGAGGTCTGATCCCTCTCATCCTGAGATAGGGGGTCTGAAATATTTTGGATGAGTCCTGCAACAGATGTGTACATTTCTATACACTGACTCTAACTGAAGACCTACACAACGAGATGAAATTAGTAGCCTACAATGTAGACATCTCTGTTTGTACAGATAAATCCTACATCAAGAAAAATGCTGACTTCTCTTAAGGTAACTCTGAGTCCTCTATTCCATCTCTTGACAGAAAAAAAAAAAAGCTTGTCAAAGGAAAGGTTAAGCTAGAAGGTAAAAACACAGGTGGAAATGACTTTAGTACAAGGATTAAATTGACTTTAAGATAGAGATATAAAATTAGTCCTTGCAGCATACCATGAAACACAGTATTTTTCATACACATCTGAAATATGCCACTGATTTTAATGATGACTACTATAGAATTTGTCTGGCTTTTCCATTTCATAACCATGACTCCTTGACTTTTTTATGTTGTGCCATTGCTCGGATATTAATGCGACCTTAGTGGCAAGTGCTCAGGAGCCCAGATGAGATGCCAAAGGTTAGTAATGACTTTTGAACAAACACTGCTGAAGTGGCAGCACATACTTGAAAAGGCACAATCTTTCCCAGCAGTTCAATATTGTATTTTAAGTTTGTACGCAGTTAGCCTGTGGGTGTCTTTTTCATTTGTCAACAGTGCTCAACAGAGCACTGCCATTTTGCACTCTGGTGGGAGAGTGTTACTTCAACCTAATTGACTCCTTTTTGCTGCATGGAAATTATTTACCTAGAAATACTATAGGAGAGGGCCAAATTGCTTTCAGTAAAAAAACCCAGTACCTTGGCAATTTTTACAGGATGAAGGCATTGCATTGTGACAGTAGCTACCTCTGGTTTTAAGGCTAAAATGATGCCATATTGAACAAACTCTTCTTAGGGTCTTACTTTTTCTACATTTTGAGTTTGGAGGGCAAGACAGGAGCACTGTTCACCAAAAGAGAGGGAAAAGGACAGTTTGGTCAAGTATTGGACAGGATTTGGATTATGTTCCAGCCAGAAGGAGTAAGGAATGAAACTGCACAAGTCTGAATTTTGTTTGAATAAATTGAGCTTATTTTGTACATTGTCCTGACATTTAAAAGCTAAGCTGGAAGGCTGGGGTTGTGATACCCTTACTGTAATTCATTCTGCTTTTAAGAATACAAGAGGGCAGATCAGGTGCCACATGAACATAGAAAAGGAGAAAATAGGTCTTAGCTGCAAACCAGGAAAAAAAAGGACTGAAAATTTTCACAAAGTGGTTTAATATCAATCTTCAGAAAATATAGTGATAGAAATCATTAATCAAATTGTTTGCAAACAACTATGACACAACAGGTAAACAACAGTTAATATGGGCTTATGAAGAACAGATTACAAACCAACTTGTCTTCCATGGCAGCATGGCAGGCCTTGTGATTAGAAGAAAGAAGATATAGGATTTAACGTTTTGATTTTGCTGCCCTTTTGACTTTGTCAAATGATAATGTAATCAGGCTTGGGGCACTTGAAGATGATAGAACCACAATAAGTAACAAAACTGGATGGAAGAACAATACTGGGGATATAGCTGTTGGCAGCTCATGTCAAACCAGGAGGTATTTGGAAAGGGGTTAGGGTTTTGGTTTTAAGTGGCAACTACTTTTTTTTTAAAATTTTCCTGATGTTTTTTGTGAGCAAGAGATACGCAGCTAATAACAGCCTCTTTATGTTGCTAATGCATCACTAGCAACAAATTATTGTTGCTGCTGAGTATTTTAAGTTTTTGTAGAAATAGAAGAATTCTGGTGTTTTGTGAAAACAATGAGGAGTCGGAAATATTTTTCCTCATAAATATGAAAGTACAGTTTTGATTAACAGCAGTGGAAAAAGAAGTGAGATTTCAAAGGAAGCAGAGTGTCGGATTGAAAGTAGCTTCCTGATAAACTTGCTTGAAACATCCACTGGATATTGTCAGGATACCAGCGCTCTTCAATGGAAATTCTATCCTCAGGCAATAAAAGTTTTGTCATACCTGATACATATCTGTAAAAGGTTTTCGTTTCAACAAAACAGAACATTTTGAGAAGAATAAATTAAGGAGCATTCCTGACCATTTTTATGTCTGGGACAACTACACATAACGATTGTTAATTTATAACACATTCTACATTGAAAATAATCTGGAGAATGGAAGTCCTGGGTTTTTGTCTGGGTAAACTTCATAAAAATTATAATCAATTCTTTGAGTACATTGCATTCTTTGTGGTCCTTGATTGCAATTCTATTTCCTAATTGCAACTTCTTTATAAGTCTATACACTGCATGTCCTTTTTTGGCCCATAAACACTGCTATTCTAAGCTCATTTTGGGGTCATGCTCCTCTTACTCACCAGATGGCAATTGTTCAAAATATTATGGGCTAAATTAATTCCTAAATTAACTCCATCAATTTCTTTACACTTACTCAAGAAATTACATGGGGTCTTTTCTGGTTTTATCAGCTATTCACACAATTACAGGAAATAACAAGCATAAATGCAACAAGATTTCCCCTGGAGCTTATATAATGCACACAGCTTTCTTCTGCATTAATTCCCATGGGCTGATACCCCCTGTGTTAACAATCCCAACTGTGAATCAGGAATCCTCCAGCTGCTCATCCCATGAGCTGATGATGACAGGAGCAGATGTGCCTGTTTTTAGGGCTAGTTGAAACCTGATGAGTTTCTTTCTTCTCATGCCGTAAGGAGCAGACAGCACATTTTAATTGCTTTATATCCTTAAGAATGTGTGCTCTCAGGGTGTGTGAAGGTCAATGAAGAAAACAGCTAGCACAAATACAGAGTCGAGTATCTGTATGGAGTAGTACTCTTTCCCTGGAGCACTGGCCCCGTGGGAAGGGCAGCAGGATGGTTTTGTTCACCTTTCCAGTTTGCAATGTACTGGATCCTAAAGAAAATCTCACAGCAGAGTGGGTCACGTTGTGTCTGCTTGGGTTGAGGCTGATTCTCGATCCTAAGAGTGTGAACACTGTTTCCCTGGTGGGTAGTTGAGTGAGTTACTTGTTCATTATCATTGCCTTGGGTGATATTTAAGACCAGGTCTTTCTCTTTTGTGGGCTCAGTGCTGTGCCACCCTCCAGTGGAATTGAGTTGTTTGGTAAAGCACTCAGGAATCTAAACAGAGCTGGCCAAAATGGGTTTGGTGTTTTTCAAAGGTTCCTTTTTATATTAAAAAAAAAAGCAAATTCATCATAATGTATTCATTTATAGCTTTGTAGGACTGCTATAAATTCTAAATAAATTTCCATTGCTATTTGGCATAAATGCATACAGTAACTATGCAAATGCTTGGAGCTAGGGAATTACTCTTTGAAAGACACAATAAATAAGTGACATTTTTAAATCCTCTGCTTTAATTTGAATAACATAGGATTCAGTTGCAAATCTACACGTGTAGGCATATACCTATATAATCATAAAAGCATAGGAGCACAGAGTACGTTTTGTGCATTTTTTCTGTGTCATTGATTGACAGATGGATACAAGTGAAACCAACAAGGAATTAAATTGATATTTTCTTTGAGTTAGTCTTTGATATCGAATAATCTAAAATCATCACCACTTTCAATATTAATACGGTGTCCGAGTTCATAGTTTATTACTGGGACTCTGCTTAGAGGGAGTCCTAAAATAAGATGTTCTTATCTTCCTTGCTTGAGATTGCAAACACTTGTCCTGGCTTTCAGCTGGGATAGAATTAATTTTCACAAGAAATTGTGAGGGGTCACAGCCAGGACAGCTTACTGAAACTGGCCAAAGGGATATTCCATACTGTATGATGTCATGCTCAGTATATAAAGGTGGCTGGCTGGGGAAGAGGGGTCACTGCTCAGGGATGGGAACAGGAAGGGCATCAGGTTTTGGATTGGTGAGGAAATTTCACTGTGTATTACCTGCTTTGTATATTCTTTTACAAGTATTGTCTCTACAGAGTTTGACTGCAGTGACAGCAGGGCCTAGTGTTTACGGATGAGAATCAAGGGGAAGGCCATCATGACAGGTATAATGGTGGCAGTTTGTTACAGGCCACCCAACCAGAATGAGGAGATAGATAAAATATTCCACAAGGACCTGTATAAAGTCTCATGTTCGCTTCCCCTTGTACTCATGGGGGACTTTAATTTCCCAGATGTCTGCTGGAAATAAAACACAGCAGAGAGGCGACAGTCCTGGAGGTTCCTGGAGTGTGTGGTGGTTTTTCCTGACACAGCTGGACCTGCTGTTTGTGAACAAAGAAAGTCTTGTGGGGCATGTGACAGGTGGAGGCTGTCTTGGGCACAGCAGTCATGAAATGATAAGGGTTGTCAGTTCTTGGAGAAGTAAGGAGGGCGATTAGTAGAACTGCCACCTTGGACTTCCAGCAGGCAGACTTTGGCCTATTTAGGGACTTGGTTGGCAGAGTCCATTGGGAAGCAGTTCTGAAGGGCAAAGGTGTCCAGTGAAGCTGGACATTCTTCAAAAAGGTAATTTTAGAGGTGCAAGAGCAGGCTGTTTCCATGTGCCAAAAAATTAGTTGGCAGGGGAGAAGACCAGACTGGCTGAAGAGAATAGTTTGGCTGGAGCTCAGAAAAAAGAGGAGTTTATGGTCTTTGGAAGAAGGGGCAGGCAACTCAGGAGGACTACAAGGTTGCCATAAGTCTGTGCAGGGAAAAAAATAGAAGGGCCAAAGCCCAGCTAGAGCTTAATCTGGCTAGTGCTGTTAAAGTTAACAAAAGAGTTGCTATAAGTACATTAGCAGCAAAAGGAGGATTAAGGAGAATCTCCATCTTTTATTGGATGCAAGGGGAAACACAGTGACCAGGGATGAGGAAAAGGCTAAGGAACTGAATGCCTTTTTTGCCTCAGTCTTTAGTAAGAAAACCAGTACTACTCTGGGTACACAGCCCCCTGAGCAGAAAGACAGGGATGGGAAGAACAATGAAACCTCTATAATCCATGAGGAGTTGGTTAGTGATCTGCTACATAACCTAGATATGCACAAGTCTATGGGGACAGATGGAATCCACTGAAGGGTGCTGATGGAGCCGGTTGAAGTGCTCGCCAAGCCACTTTCCATCATCTATCAGCATTCCTAGCTAATTGGGGAGGTCCCACTTGCAAATGTGACACCCATCTAACAAGAAGGGGTGGGAGGAAAACCCAGGAAACTACAGACCTGTCACCCTGACCTCACTGCCAGGGAAGGTTATGCAGCAGATCCTCTTGAGTGACAACACACAGCACATGCAGGACAACCAGCTGATCAGGCCCAGTCAGCATGGGTTCAGGAAGGGCAGGTCCTGCTTAACTAACCTGATCTTCTATGATCAGGTGACCCACCTAGTGGATGAGGGTAAGGCTGTGGACACTGTCTATTCAAGTAAGGCCCTTGACACTGTTTCACACAGCATTCTCCTAGAGAAGCTGGCAGCTCATGGCTTGGATGGGCATATGCTTCACTGGGTGAAACACTAGCTGGATGCTCAGGCACAAATGGTTGTGGTAAATGGAGTTAAATCCAGCTGGAGGCCAGTCATCAGTGCTCTTCCCTAGAGCTCAGTACTGGGACCAGGTCTGTTTAATGTTTTTACCAATGACATGGATGAGGGAGTCAAATGCATCCTCAGTAAATTTGCAGATGATACCAAGATTGGTGGGAGTTTTAATCTGCCAGAGAATAGGCAGGCTCTGTGGAAGGACACGAACATGCTGGATCAATGGGCTGAGGCCAATTGCATGAGGTTCAACCAGGCCAAGTGCCAACAACCCCATGCAAAGCTACAGGCTTGGAGAAGAGTGGCTTGAGAGTTGTCTGAAGAAGAGAGATCGAGGGGTGTTGATCAACAGCTGGCTGAACATGAGCCAGCAGTGTGCCCAAGTGGCCAAGAAAGCCAATGGCATCCTGGCCTGCATCAGGAACAGTGTGGCCAGCAGGAGTAGGGAGGTTAGATCTCTCCTGTACTCAGCATTGGTGAGGCTGCACCTGGAGTACTGTGTTCAGTTTTGGGCCCCTCAGTACAAGACAGACATCAAGATGCTTAAGCGTACCCAGAGAAGAGCAGCAAAGATGGTGAAGGGTTTAGAAGACAAGTCTTATGAGGAGCAGCTGAGGGAGCTGGGACTGTTTAGACCAGAGGAGAGTGAGGGGAGACCTCATCGCTCTCTACAACTATCTAAAAGGTGGCTGTAGGGAGGTGGGGGTTAGTCTCTTCTCACTGATAGCTAGTGACAGGACAAGGGCAAACGGGCTGAAGTTGCATCAGGGTAAATATAGGTTGGATATTAGGAAAACTTTCTTTACTGAAAGTTTTAGATATTAGTGACAGGCACTGCAGTTGAACTAAAAAAATCCCAAACCATGCCCATATCAGTCACCCCTATACAGAGGAAATATACAAAAAAAATCAGTTTCCTTAGTAAGGGGTGACAATGAAAGAAGGTCATCATGAGAACAGGATGAAGAGGCAGTGCCAGAGCTCATCACCCAGTTCCTGTCCCTGAGTGAGTTGCAAGATATGTGAAGAGATTTCAGCCACCATCCAGGTGAATACATTGCTACCTAGCTGTTCTGATGCTGGGATAATGGGGCAAATAGCTTGGAATTAGAGGTTAGAGAAGCTAAATAGGTGGGATCCCTGCCTAGGAAAGGTTTTTACAAGGCAATTGGAAAAAAGACACAAGCCTCTTGAGGCACCTTCTGTGAGGCATGAAGGAAAGATATTGCTTCAGGGAAGATGTTGTACATCTCCATTTTAAATGGAGCTAAACTCCATTGCTACAATTCCAGCTATTAAGAGTAAGCTTTCCTCTGCTCAAGAGAGAGGGTATAGAGGGTACACACCACAAGGCACCCTACCTATGTGACCGTGGAGACGATATGAAGAAATGGAAAACCCACCTCAACCCTAGAGGCAAAAGAACATGAGTTGCACGGAAAATGCATTCTTCCAGAAAAATCACTGATCCAGTTTCCAGCAGGTGGTTATTCTCCAGAGTGAGTCGATGGACTGACTGTACTTAGAATCTTCTTAAAGGAACTTCTGAACCCTTTTTGCAAAAAGTGAGTAGCAATACAGTGACCAGAATTAGGGGGCCCCTGCCTCCAGCCAGGTGAAGGAAACCAACTGGTTTTATTGCATGCTATAGATCAGATGGCCTGGCACGTCAGATCCACAAGAGAATAAAGCTCTAGTGGACACTGGGTGGGATCCCAACAGCTAACGGTGGAAACTGCAGTCCTATGCAAACATTTTGGCAAGAGGACAGGCCAGGGCTCAGTTACCATGAGGGTTTACAGCATTATCTCATGTCATTTGTAACATAGGAGACTGGCACACAACCTTGAAATGTCTTTTCAGCTTTAATATAATTTTCTTTACCTCTCTGCTGAGTACTCCTAAATCAGCTCCTTCAATGTGGAGCTCCTTTTCTCAGGCTGAATCAACATTCCAGCCTGCCTCTGAAGTATCAGAGTTTAATCACCTTGAAATTAACCTCTGTTTTTTCAACCGCCACTCTCTCCTGTAGAGAGTCTTTCTGCTGTGATGACATCACTTCTCCTTCTGGTGTCTGAATAAACACCTCTCTCATTCTGCCTTAATACCCAGCCATTTCCTAATCCTGCTCTCTTTTTCTTTCCCAGTGAAATTTCATCTGTTTTCCTCCATCTCAGAACAAAAAAGCTCAGGACCCTTTCTCAAGGGCCCTGCAATTTCTTCTTCCATAGTTTCCTTGACACTCACATCCCCATCCCATACAGGCTTCTTCCTCCAAAACCAATATGACTCTTTCCATCTAGGACATCCCTGTCCTCAACTTTTAAGAACAGGTTTACACCAAATTTTAACTTCTTACCCCTGGGTTTTCAGCACTTTTCCTAACTATATGGATGAAGGAAGGTAGGAGAATTTCAGCTCTGCTGCAAGCGGGTTGAAAATCAGCTACCTCTAGCAGGGAAGCCACTGACTAATGCCACGATGGAATCCTGCCTATGCTGAAAGCAGAGTCACATTACATTTATTTATACATATCACCCTGGTAATGGAACTTACAGAGTTCATAAACTTTTGATTTCACCTGCATCTGTTCATACGGACACATGCTCAGTTTTATATTGCAGCTGCCTTTCTCAGTCAGGTATGTCTTGACAGAGCCATTTATCCATCTGAGTGATTCAAGAAGACACAGGCCAAGGAAGAAGTTTAAATACACCCATTATGGTGCAGGATGAGTAATAAAACATAGTTTATGCTTCATTTGTCAGTCATGTTTCTGGAAATCCTGTCTGCTTCAGGAAGTTAGGCATGAATACAGCTGCAGCAGGTGGAGCTTCAGTTTACATGCCAGCAACTGACGTCACAAGAAAGATTTAGTAGGTGTAAATGCCATCATACAGAAGTGTCACATAAGTTCTTCTGCGTTGCTAACAAATGTTCACCTTTTGCTCAAAGTGATTTCATTGAACTGCCATCAGTGAGGAACTAAAGCTAACTTTCCCCCAAGGGGTAATGATTCAATGTGATTCATAAAACAAAGTGTGAAAACTGAAATAAAAATATTAGACAATACGCTCTGTTTCTGTGAAATACATACAAAGGAATTACTCCTCAAAGTAATTCTATCCCATCTCTGCATGAAACCCAATACTCATGCTGATCCATTTCATCTGCAGAAGGTGTTTCCCTCTTTTAGGATCTATTATGCAGATCTGCTGCAGAATTGAGACAGTTTTCTTCTGAGTCTCTTTTTAACAGAAGCATTTTCGGTGGCCTTTTATGGCCAGCCATGTGCCCTCAGGGTTGCAAGAATATCCACTGCATTTTGTAAAGGAAATTAGAATTATGCTACATTTGTGGTTTAAAAAAAAAAAGGAAAAAGAAAAGGTACAAAGAAACTAGGGACGTCAGAATGAATGCGAAAATAGGTCCAGCATGTAAAAATGAAAACTTTTCTTTTTTTCAAGAAAATCAAGTTAAGGGACAATACCTTCTTGAAGACCACAGGACTTCTGTCAAGCAACAATTTAATCTTCAGCAGCTTGTGACACCTACCACCCGGGAAACTATGATGCATATGTATGTTCCATGTTTTCTGATTCTTCCTGTTTTTGTGTTTAAGCCTCTTCTTCACAGAAACCAAATTTGAAGTCTAGCTGGTTATGGAAATATGAAGAGCAAAAGCTGATGACCAAAGAACTCTTTGTAATTAGAAGATCTCTTTGTAATCACCTTTGTAATTAGAAGCAAAGTACAAGATACAAATATTTCTATGAAAAGTACTTACATAACTGGTCTCTAAACTGTCTGTTTTCCAAATCTGTATCAAAATCTGGCCAGTCGAGTCCAAGAAAGAATCACAGATATCTAACACTGTAACTGTGTTCAGGAATAAGGGAAGACAGGAAAATATGACAGAAGAATTTCATTCCTGTCAGCAAAATGAAGGCAGAGAGGACATGTAACTGTTGTTTATAAATACATATCAGAGAAGAAGGTAGCGGCCTGCACAAGAACAAATTGTTGTAAATTGGAAATAAGATTCTCATGTCAAAGGTATTTGAATAACCTTCCAGTGGTAGCAAAGAAACTACTTCTGTTTCTAAAGATAACCTCTGAAGTGCATGAAAGAGTCAAAAAAGCTCTCTGTAAGAGCAAATGATCCAGGAAGTCTCTTCCAGGTCTACTTCCCTCATGGCTACTCCTCAATTCCTGAACTGCCCTGGATGAGTAACTGCACAGAGGCTGAAATAACTCGTGAAGTACTAGAGGAGATATATCTGTAGCAATTCAGTTTCCTCCTAAGCCAGTAGCAGTTCCATTCTTAGCATGAACAGATTTTTGTTTCTGGGCTGCAAGTGTTTCAACTAGCTAGATAGCTGCTAACTACCTCTAAGTGCCAGCAGCAGCTCAGCTTAACTGGAGTGAACAAACGGGCGTCAGTGCTTGCAGCCAGTAATTCCAGCCAATTCCCACTGCCCCGCCTTAGAGATGAGCAGCTGCCAACAAAAAGGGGTGAACAGGCACGAGCCAAAAGAAGTTTACACTTCCAAAATGCTTGAGAAGTACCACTCTGGAAAGATAGATTGAAACAAGATGTTAACTAACTTATGCGCACCGCTTGAATGCCTAGTGGCATAAACCCCATACCTGATTCCGTAAGCAAACCATAGGGGGAAATTGGCTTGCTTTCTTCATCAACTCATACAGTGTAAGAATTATTTCAGAGGCTTTCAACATATTTGTGGTTCAGCGTGCAGCACTGATAACAGCATTGTCCCTGCTATTGCTTAAATCAAGCTGAGTAACAAATGAAGAATTTCTATTTTGTGCTCGATTCCCTTATAAGTTACAGTTATGTTTCCAAACACTCTATTCACAGATATATTAATAAATGGCAACCTAATGTGACAGATATACCATGCCCATACTTTTTCTCTTCTTATCTGGCAGTACTCTTTAAAAGTAGTAATTTTTTGACTGCTGTTCTAACAACTATGTTCTTCACACTGTGCACCATGGCTGATTTCATTGTCAAGGTACATTTAGCCTGGCATGTATCTGTGTGTGGTTTAACCACAGGTTTATTGAAGTGATCATGGTCATTATCTCTTCTTTTCCTTGAATGCATATCACTTCATACACAGCTCTATTATCCCTGATATGAGCATATCTGAGCAGGGTCATCTTAAAGACTAATTCAAAATATCAAGTAATATTTCCTCTAATGGCACAAGACTGATTTACAGTTTTTCAGGAAAGTTATTTGCACTGTTATATGGCATGGTTAATAGCTAAGGTCCATAAAGACTGCAATCAAGACACTCCATCACATTTTATATCTGACTGCCTTTTATTGATAGGTTTCTTCTACACTATATATGCCCCTTTTGCATGAAATATCTCTTTCTTTCTAGTGAGTTAATTCACCCTGTCTCTATTGTTATAGCTAGTAGTGGATCTTTCATGATATTAATAGAGGGTGGAGTAATTTTTCCAGGTGGAGTAATTTTTCCAAACACCTAATTTCCCTTCTTATTTCCATAAATGCGAAATTCTTAATTAGGTATTTGCTGTAACATTAAACTAAAGTAATGAGATTTGACAAGATGGAGACAACAGTCTTCAGCCATGCCATTTGGGAACAGTGGGATTTGTTTACAGTTTCATCTCTCATTCCAAATCCTACCATGTCCTAGCATGTAAAGGTCTGTTAAGGAGCAATGCCATCAGCTAAAACGTGTTGGATACCCTTGTGCGGACAGCAGAGTTGGACAGAGGGCTGCAGCAGAGTTAAAAAAATACAGCCAATTTACAAGCTTTCAGAGAGTCCAGAGCTGGAATTGCCACAACTTGCACTGATTTGGCACCCTTTTAATGTGACAGCAATGTCAAATGAATGGTGCCAGAATTTTTGTTTCAAAATTCATAACTGCAGAAAACCCCAAAACTGCTTGCGGTCCCGCTGTAAAAAAGGGGTCAGATTTTACTTCAGCTTATGTGCATCCCTGTAGAAGAAGAATAAGAGGTTGTGCATAAGCAGGAAGAGCACACAGAAGAACGAGGAGTGAGCCACGATGCATGAGGTAGGACTCAACCCCTGGCTCAGGAACTGATCTCTGGCGCTGGGCAAATCACTTGGCTTCTCTGAGTACAAATGAGATAATAATTCCTCCTGGGGTGCAGACAGCCTTTTAAAGCAGGTGTTGTGTTTTTTCTCTTGTATGTATGAAGGCTAGCAACAAGGGGCTGTGACTTTGGTGAGGGCATCTACTCAGAGGAGAGAGCATTTCCATGCAATATTTGCTTTGAAAGGAAGTCGTATCTTAATAGCTTTATTCCTGTCATTCTGCTCCTTCCTGAGCTATACCAAAGCTCTGAATTTCCTTTGAGTCCTTGAAAAGCCTCTCATTTAGTTATTTAATTTAGTAATTTATATAATGCTTATGATCTTGGCAGTTGGATGCTTTGCATGAAAGTAAAAATTTAACATTACATAAGCCACCCACAACAGGTAACAGAAGTTAAATTACTGCTGTTGATGCTATTGAAAACCTTGACAGTCAAATTAACTAGAATTAAAAAAACAAAAAAACAAAAAACCACATCCATCAAAAGCCTAACACAACACTTCAAATTTGCATTATAATCCCCAAGACACAAAACTCAAAGACTGGCTTGATCCAAGTGCCAAACTGGAAACTCCTTCTGCTGGAAAAAGCCCTGCCCTGCTCCTGCTTATACTTAGGACCAGACGAGCTGGCCGAGATTCCTCCCTGCCAGACAGCAGGGATAACAGATACAGATCTGCCTCCCAGTTTTCTTGGCTATTTGCTTTTTAAACAGTAAAAAATTCTCCTTTCTCTGGGATATGAAAATAATGTTGCTACCACCCATTTCAAGGAAGAAGTGGTAGGGTTCTGTGCCCCCCAGAAAATGGTCAGAAGTCACACAGAGCAATGAGCCTGCACTAAATCAGGCTGCAATTTCCCCCCTCACATGTAAGGTGCACACCCTCCCTTCCTCAGTTTCACATGGATGACATGGCTCCATGATTCCTGAATGCTGGCTTTATGCAATTAGAAAAACCTCTGGGATGTAAGGGATTTTCAGCTCCCGTGTGTGCACCAGGAACGGTATGTTAATTGATTTAGCTAAGCTTGTGTTCAGAATTATTCAGGAAAATAAAATCTTGCTTTGAGAGGTAAAGTGATCCTACAAATTAACACTGGGATGAGAAGTAATTCATTCAACAGACTGTTACTGAAATGTCACATGTACCTGGCCCACATTGTCAAAATCAGAAGCTTCAACAGCATCAGAAGATGCACCCTGTCATCCCCACCTCAAGCACACACACACCCCCCCAACCAAATTAGTCAACTAGGCGGGTGGCTTGATCTTCAGAGGTGCTGAGCACCTGCAACTTGCACTGACTTCCACATCTGAAAAACAAACCCAGTGGGAGGTGTGAATGACTATTATCTTTGAAAAATCAAGCCATTTGGGTAAATGAGGTAGCGATTTCATGCTCCATTTTTAGGTTCTGGCTGCATTATGCTTTGGTTTTCCCATTTCAGAGATCATAACAGTTTCACGAACTCCATACAGGCTTAGCGTTTGTTACTTAGGAAAGCTCTAAATAAATGCCGGATGTTATTAATTTCTCATTGCTTCTGCAATGAACATGTTCCTGACAGCTGCTGGCTCCAGAAGGCATGAAGCGAGTTTGGCTTCACCACCTGCTCTGAGGGCAGAGATTCCCAGCCCGCAGCCAGGTACCACTGTCAGCTGGCAAAGCCATGCTGCAGCCCAAGGGCTGTGCTGCCCTGCCCCAGGTGAAGAGGTGGCACTGAAGCAAGTTCCTAGGCACTCTAAACCCAAAGAACACGGGCAGTGATCACAGGGGCCCACGAGTTCAGCAGTAATTCCATTAACAATTAGGTTTAGGAGCTTAATCTGCATGACAGACACGGAGCTGAACTGTAAGAATATCACAAATACAGAGATCTAACCATTTTTTGAGACTATTGAAGAAGCCATGACAGTTGAAGAACAGAAGTAAATCAAAGTTTGTGGGAGGAAGTGAAATGTTTCATTAGACCAGTTTGCTAAAGCTGGAAACAAGAGAGAAGTTACTGGACACACAAGCCCCTCTTCAGGTCTGAAACAGAAACAGCAGCTGCAAAAGCTGAAATTAACCCATCAGACTGTCTGAAACAAAAAAATAAAAAAGTAACAAGTACCTGTGGAACAGAGGCAGGGAAAATAAGTTTGTTAAATCCTGTGGAAAAGAATGAGAAATATACTTATCCCTCTTCAAGGTTAGAGAGGTTAGCTTGGGGTTGGAGGGTGTTAAATGAGAACACACATCAAAAGATGTTTTGATCTCTTAGTATTTTTAAGAGAGACAATTTTTAATACCTGTCCTCCTGTTTTGGAGGTTTTTTATTGATTCTCTGTATGAATAACACCAAAATCTGATGTGGTGTGGCTGCATTAAGAGAACTGTCTTCCACTGTAAGATGGGTGTTTGTGTCCGTCGTTGGCTGCATGAGCTCATCCTTGTGCATCACAGTTGTTTATTCTTAGTTATAGTTTCCAGGAGGGCATATGACACAGAGGATGGGCTGCAGAACTGTCTTGTAAAGGCTCCAGTGATGATTGTTATTGTGAGAAGATGTGTTGCCAAATTCAATGATTGCTGCTCAAATACAGTCTCAATCTCTTTGGCGTATACTAGTCCTAAGTATTTGTTTTTGGGGATGAAGTTAGTGAGACAGGAGCTATATGAAAGGTAGGAGTTTCTTTTGGTTTAAGATCTTCTAAGTTGTTAAAGTTTCTTGCTATAGGTCCCAGATTAGATTGGTAACAGTAGTACTTGACAGCATGCCATCCACCTGCCCAGGAGAGTACATGTGTCCAGTAAAGGACATCTAAAATTACAGTTATCTCCATGAGTGATCTTTTCAGAGAAAATAAGACAGGGTGTCAAAAGCCTGAATCTTTTGAATAGTAGCTGATTTTCTTCAGGCAAGCAGATTTTTCTGTGAGTCTCTTCCTGGAATTGATAAATTGTACTTTGACTGATCAGGTTATTTAAGGTGATTTCAAAGCAGTGATATTCAAGAGAATTTGATGAAGGGACTATTGTTATTGAATTTGATAGAAATCAGTGAGGAAATTCATGTTCCAGTGTAAATATTAAAGCTTTTACTTAAGTATATAAGATAGAGCACAGGTTTAGTAATATAAAAACTTAGAATCTTTTTTTATTTTCCTTTACATTTCTCCTTTTCCTGTTTTTTTGTGGTTTTTTTGGTTGTGTTTTTTTGAGGTAGCTCATGATAAAGTGAAAATATTATAGAATTATCATTATACTTATTCTGTGCCCACTGAAAATTAACTGAAACTGAAAATGCTGTGCCAACTGAAATTAAGCTGTTCAGGGTGAGGATGAACTAGATTATTTTTTAATTTGTATGTACTGGAGCACAGAAGGTTGATATTCATCTTGGGAACATACTGAGAACAAACCAGGATGCTATCAGAGTGTGGAGTGTGGTGGACAGGCCAGGGATATTTCTGATGGATATTGAGATACCATAGTGAGGAGGCAGTTATGGTCAATAACTGTTTCATTGTGGAAAAAAAACATGTTTTCTTCACAGAGTCTTCCTTGTCTTCACTATTCATAATGTCATCTAGTTGTGTGTTTGCAGTACTTGTTATTTAGGATAGACCTTCTTTGTGAGACAGGAAAAAAATTGCAATGATGGCTGGTTGGTTATTTCTCTCCCAATTCTTTTCCTGAAGTAGCCAATATAGTGGACCAAGAGAGATGTTTTTCTTGAGACTTCAAGTCCAATATGTTTCCTCGTCTTCCTGAAGTTGCCATAGGAAGAATGGTATTTGAATTAACTTCTGACTTGTTAAGGAAGAAGTATGAAGGAAAGAGTCATTCTAATTCCCCATATACAAGTATGCCACCTGTTTTTTCTCCAGAGAGACATTTGGGCTATTGGAGCTGACAGTTCATCTTAGATTAACAGATATTTCAATGACTGAAGGAGTTTGAATGTTTCTTTATCAGGTATGGGATGGGTCAGCTGTTTTATTAGTTGATTCTTGTGTTCAGTGCCTGTCATGGCTATATTGATGTCATTTTGGAGTCTGGTACAAAATGGTTGGGGAAACTTCAGAAGCACTTCATTTTAGTCTGTTTCTTATTTTAGTTCTTTTTTTTGTGGTTAGATAGAGGAAAATATTTTTGAGGTTTTTCTATAATTCTCATACATAACTTTTACAGCATATTTGGAATGGTGAATCTTAGTCAAATCATTATTGATGGTCACATCCTCTAGAAGGCTACTATGCTCTTGGAAAAATCTCATAAAATAGAGGTCATTTTTTGAGCTAACAATTTATCACTGTTCCTTCTGCTGATACACTGCTACCATTTCACAGATACCAGTTGCCTTTTCTTTTTGGTAATCTAATTTGTTAACATAAAGAAATTATATTCAGGCTAATTCCTTTCTACGTGCATTTATCAGTCAGTCTCACTTCTGTGTCTGGCAAGATAATGGAGCAGATCCTCCTGGAAACTATGCTAAGGCACATGGAAAATAAGGAGGTGATCAGTGACAGCCAACATGGCTTCACTAAGGGCAAATCATGCCTGAACAAATTCAGTGGCCTTCTATGTCAGTGTTGCAGCATTGGTGGCTAAGGGAAGAACCACTCATTCAATCTACCTGGACTCATGCAAAGCATTTGACTCTGTCCTGCACAATCTCTAAATTGGAGAGACATGGATGTGATGAATGGACCACACAGTGGGTAAGGAATTGTTTGAATGGTCACATTCAAAGAGTTGCAGTCAACAGCTCAACATCTAAGAGGAAACCAGTGATGACTGGTGTCCCTTTTGGGATAATATTGGGACCAGTGCTATTCTATGTCTTTGTCGGTGATGTGGACAGTGGGATTCAGTACACCCTCAGCGGGTTTGATGATGACATAAGCTGTACGATGCAGTCAACACATTGGATGGAAGGGATATCATCCAAACGGACTTTGACTGGCTTGAGAGATGGCCCATGTGAACCATATGAAGTTCAACAAGGCCATGAGCATATGCAGCCCAGAAAGTCAACTGTATCCTGGGCTGCATCGAAAGAAGCGTGACCAGCAGGTCAAGGGAAGTGATTCTGTGCCTCTACTCCACTCTCACTAGACGGCACCTGGAGTACTGTGGGAGAGACTTGAGCTTCTTCAGCCTGGAGAAGAGAAGGCTCTGGGGAGACCTTATAGCAGTGTTCCAGTACCTGAAAGGGGACTTACAGGAAAGATGGAGAGGAACTGGTTACAAGGGCAGGTGGTGATAGGACATCGGATAATAGCATTAACCTGAAGGAGGGCAGATTTAAATTAAATATAAAGAAGAATTTCTTCGCTATGAGGGTGGTGAGGCCCTGGCACAGGCTGCCCAGAGAAGCTGTGGCTGCCCCCTCCCTGGCAATGTCCAAGGCCAGGTTGGATGGGGCTTTGGGCAACCTGGTCTGGTGGAGGGTGTCCCTGCCCATGGCAGGGGGGTAGGAACTTCCTGATCTGAAGGTCCCTTCTAGCACAGGCCATTCTGTGATTGTATGACTCTACAATCTTTGAATTTCGCAGCTTCCCTTTCAGACCTGCAAAAGGGCTTACATTCCTGAAAGCTATCTATTTTCTCCAACCACAGTAATTGGTCCAATAAAACAATGTTACCTCTTCCTACAAACCTTACCTTGCCCTGAATAACCACAGCTCCTGCTTGAAGTGCAGTGGCACACATCCAGGTTCTTAGCTGAGGCAGAGGGTGAAAAGGATTATACACAATTAAAAACATCTTAATCCCTATGAAATGGATGTAAGTTACTGAGGAATGCCCAGGGTAGATCGAAAGCTGTTGCAAGGAGACAAGCTGATAGAGGGAGACTCTGTTGGAAAACCCAGAGGCATCTGCTCCTCCCAGGATCCCCATGCAGGTGGTGGACAAAAATGGACATGATTTATTTTGGGTTTAAAAGAGTTGGGATTTTTTTACCAGTATTGATTTTGCCCTGAAAAATAAGATTTTAATGAGACTGAATTATTCACTGACCTTGCCCTCAGAGGGAATGGCACTTCAAGATGGGAGCTGACATCAAACATGCAGAAGACTCCAGTTAGTAGCTAAGAACGACAGGCTGGGAATGACAGCTTCATATAGTCATGTCCCAGGTCAAGTCTGCATGTGGGAAAACACAGAGTTGGTGTCTGAGTCAGAAAGTGGCTAGGACCTAGGAGGAAGAGGAGTAGAAAACCATTTGCAAGTTTAGATAACTCAAGGATACATCAGCTATGATAATACATGTGAAGTGGGAATGTAGACGTGTCCATGTTTCTAGAGTTTAAAAATATTTTAAAGATGAACTCATGTGTTTATGTATCATGGTAACATCCAAAACTCTCGTATCCAGAAGAAAATAAAATACCAATGCTTTGGCAGCACTGTTGCCTTGATATACCATCCCACAAGTTAGACTTATGCATTAAGCAAAAATCTTCTGTAGACTGTTTCTCAATTGCATGATCAACTTCTTAAGTTTTCTTAGACTACTTGATAACTAGCGACTGCCAGACCAAAGAAGTTAAGAGTAGCTGGCCTGTTGTTTTAACATGAGAACAAAACATCCAGTCCCCAGAATCTATGACTGCCTGAAAGAAATGAGAATGTAATGCCCTCAAAATGGGTAGCAAATGAAGTGAGGAAAACCATTGTTTCAAATTGAACCTTTAGCCTACAGTTCTGTCATAGGTAAGTATAAAAGAACATCTTTTATTCCTCCTATGGCTATCACAAAATCGAATTATTTTTGTGTTGTCCAAGCTTTGTTTCAAATAAAGTAATAAAGGAAGAAATGATGGGGCTGGGGAAGAACTTGTGCATCTTTTCTTTTCCAAGCTCTTCGATGAATCATAGTCACACATGTCTGAGTAATCAATTTCACTAGTACATTTCCCAAACTCCCCAGCTGTAACTACGACAACGCAGTTAGAGATTGAAAATGTCTTTAAAAAAAGAAAAGAATTCACCCAGCTCCTTTACACTCAGTTAAGAGTAATTAGGTTCCTTTTAATCAAGGTAGCAGTAGATGATCTGATAGCACTGCAGTGTCCCCTGCAAAGCAGACAGGAGGCCATGGGGACAAGCCACATGTTTTGTCTCCAGCCTATTGCTTTCCAATTGTTCTATAATTAGGGAATGCTGTCAGAAATATGTTACAGTGTAATTAAAGACAATGATACAGGATAAATATAAACATACATATGTGTAGATGGGTGGATGTGCAGGGTACATCCTGATTCTGCTGGTAAAGGATACCTTAATTCCAGGATTTCCTTGCTTTGGAGCCCTTGGCTTTGTGACCATTGCGGTTCTGCTTTGATCTCAGCTACGTAGTTAGTGCCAGGGCGACCATGGGCTCGCAGCAGGCCTGCGTGCCCTGAGCGATAGGCGATGCGAAAGGATAGCACAGAGCTGACAGCCAGGAAATGTCACTCTGCTGTTGACTCCCACACCATGTTCTGCTGCGACCTTGTGCCACGTCACCTGGCGAATCCACCTCTAAAGCAGGAGCGGCACAGATTGCGTCTAGCCGAGCTCATGTGAAACTTCCATGCCACTTGAGCCTGGGAAGGTGCTGCTCTCCTTCGAGCTTGTGCCCAGTATCCTCTGTTAATCTAGGGAGCGTCATCCGGGCCTGACTGGTGAATACGGCAGTTGGAAACCAGGAAGCCAAAAATGAGGCAGGACTCAGTTTTGAATTAAAGAGGGGAGAAACAGCAGAGAAATTGTTTTTCATTTGTACATAAATATGTCTACAAAATACAAGGAAGTTCTATATGAGGCTGAACGTATTTGAGTACACTACCCGTGTTTATTGGTTTCTGCTGTTTGCTGGAAGTTATCCATAGCTGCTGAGGATAGTTAACGGCTGTTACTTAACATATTCTGCCAGATAGAGAATTATTCATGGGAGCCAAGCTAATGTCAGCACTAAACAGACCTGATTCTTTGTGACTGGCACTTGTGCTCTCCTGAATTCATCGTCAACCACTTAACCGTGTATCTCAAGTAAAACACTGAAGTCACATTAAACGTATCAAGCAGAA
This sequence comes from Porphyrio hochstetteri, assembly GCA_020800305.1. Taxonomy (NCBI): domain Eukaryota; kingdom Metazoa; phylum Chordata; class Aves; order Gruiformes; family Rallidae; genus Porphyrio; species Porphyrio hochstetteri. Next base: position 133,805,456 of record CM036905.1, read on the forward strand.
AGCTGATTAAATGCTTACCAGTACCAAACTGACATTTTGCTACAGCAACAAATGATTTTACACATCACTACCTTTGGGTCAGGAGAGTTTCAAAGTTATACCGTTATTAACCAATTTATTTTTTTTATATTCCTGTTTCTCCTGAGTATAAATTTACTGTTGCAACAACTAAAATCCACCAAAGTTTTCATTATATTCTACAACAATTTTGATAAAAGAATCCTTATTTGCTGTCCTGGTTTTGGCTGATACAGTTTTCTTTCTAGTATCTGGTATAGAGCTGTGTTTTGGATTTAGGATGAGAATAATGTTGATAACACACTGATGTTTTAGTTGTTGCTCAGCAGTCAAGGACTTTTCCACTTCTCACACTGCCCTGCCTACAAGAAGGTGGGGGGCACCCAACAAGCTGGGAGGGGACAACCAGGACAGCTGACCCCCAAGTGGCCAAAGGGATATTCCATACAGTATGACATCACATTCAGATTATAACTGGGGAGCAGGCTGGGAGGGAGTTCAGTTCAAGAGCTAGGTGAGCATCATCTTCAGGTGGTGAACAAGTGCGCTGTAGATCACTCGGATCTAATCTAGATATAGAGTGGTATTTCAATCAATTTTTTCCCCTTTTCACTGCAGTTATATTTTTCCCTTCCCACTGAATTGGTCCGGAGAGAGATCATTATCTTAACGCGCTCAGAGTTTTTCTGTGTGCACTTACACACCCTTCCCAGCCTAAACTGTCTGTACCAGACTAGACTACAGTGGACTGAAGTACATGACAGGCAGCAGAATTAATCTCTGGTATTGTCTTCTATTGCTAATAATGTCAGGTAATAGCTTCCATAGCAAGAATATAACTGTTTTCAGAAATAAAAAAAAGGAACCCATTTTTTCACTTAAGAAGTCCTGCTATGATCTACTCTGCCAAAAAGACATTTTCACAATGCTTTTTCCAGTTAATTTTTTAAACAGGGGACACCCATATGTCTTTTTTACAGAGCTCTATAAAGAATGGGTTCAAAGCCCACAAAAGCCAGGGAAAGGTAGCAACCATTTAGGATGGGTTTGCAACAAGATTATACATACTGATTTTTATCTAAATATGTTTTGCCTTCTATACGCTTTTTCTATAACAGATACACAAAGGAACTTTATGATAAAGCCATTGTAAACTCCACATAGATAAAGAAAAGTTTAAAAATAAAACCCAGAAGAATAACCTACTTCAGAAATAGAGCTATCATTTTAGATACACAGTACACCATTCTCATTATCACCATTATTCATAAGGATGACTCACACCAACAACTGATGTATGTTTATTTGAAATCTTTTTTCCGTTTATTGTTCTCTGCAGAATTAGAGGTGATGAGGTGACAATATGTCTGCTTTCTTTTATACATTGATTAAGAAAGGAAAAAAGAATCTGCCTCATTTCTATGACCAAGTAGGCATAAAATGCGTGTCTGTGTTTCTTATGCATTAAAGAATCTGCACAGGGTCATGAGCAGTCAGCATTTACCCAAGCCCACTGATGCATGGGTGTTTCCAGAAGAACTCCCATTAACTTCATAGTAAATTGTAGACACAATTCTCTGCACATGCTCAGTAGGAGATTAGGCACCAATTGTTGAAGAAGAGTGAACGAAAATTTAACCAAACTGTACCCAACATAGACTTTATTTGGCTGTACTTGAAAAGGATATTCTGTTCAAAAAAACTAGAGTCACTCTTACTTCCACACATTGGGATGATTTGTGCTTGTTTGTTCTTCACCTCCTATTGCAACAATTCAGGGCCCAGCTAATAGCATAATGTCAGAAAGGGAAAAAATACTACACCTTGTTCATCTTTTATTCACATGTGCTCTGAGACATTGTTATTTAAATTATAAATAGTCTTTTTATGTATCTGACTCCTTGCTGTAGATCAGGAATTTCCATATAGAACTGTGACCTTGTACATGTATTCACCCTACCTTAAAGAAGGTATTTACTTCAGGCGGTAATGGAGGTCTGGTTCAGGTGAAAGAGGGTTTTTTCCAGCTATTTTCCCTAGAGAGAAGATAAAAGAATCAAGTCATAGATTCCTACATACATTTAGAACTTGTTTAGAAATTATATCTGTCCTCTGCATCTGATGGGTTTGATTGCATTTTGTGGGACTTTCTTCCTAATGGACTGTCAGTCTGGCAATCCAATCCATCTTGTAAGAAGTTACCATCATATTATGATTTTTCTTTGAAAATGAAAAAGAGGTAAAACATCCAGGATGCTTTTTTCCAGTCATTACCTGAATGACGATTCAACTAATCAATATTACAGGTCAATAGAAGCCCTGGTCCAGAACAGACAGCTCCATCCTCAACATGGCTGCTTTTCAGAAATCCATTTCTTGGCTTTCCTTTTACACTACAGAGGGAACATAAACTTAGGGCTCCAGACACTACCTTGAGAGCTGGATACTGGAAAGGTTTATGCTAGCTGCTAGCGTGTTTACACTGCATTGGCTAAATACTAGCTCTTAAATTGTTGATTGACACCAGATTTGCAGAGAAGCTGGTAGAAAGAAATGTGACAGTGGAAGATAGCAAAATGAAGTCCATAGAATTTTTAATTCCCACTGACCAAAAGTGTGTATATGGACATCTAACAGGGCTCCTGTGATGCAGGGTAACCTGTTATGCTAAACAAAGTCCTACATCTGAACTCTAACTAAGGAATAAAATGGACAGCTGTCAAAACATATCAGAAAATCAGTGAGTTATTACTGAGTTAGCCATTGCTTAGTGTAGTCACCAGACAGACATGATAGAAAAATGAATCTGCATATGTCCTAAATTAAGATTGAAAACCTGTGGCTCACTGTTGAGGTAAAAATAATCGGTGTTTATATATAGATACTGATTTTCAGGCCCAGTTTGAAAACACTGTGTGGGGCGGGGAATTGATCTTTGTTATCAGAATATTTTTCTTTTGAAATCAAATTATTCCATACCCAAAAGCCACAGCCTGAATGCTACTAACATCCCACCATCAAGATAGCTATTTTCTGTGGTGGCCAGTCTCCTCTATTCTTCCTGTCTCCCACCCTGAACATAGATAACACCTCAGTAGAAACATGCCAACATGACACAAGACTTGTATGATGGCTCAGACTCTCTGGAGTCTTTCAGAAAACAGAGAACTAACCATTCAATGATTTTTCAGGACAGAGTTTAGGCTCAATCTAGCTTAGGGACTCTATTCTCCTGATACATTTTCAGATGCTTTCATATACTTATGCATACATGCACACATTTTTTTCACACTCCACAATAAGAAAAGTATGTTACATCTCTGTAGGAGTACAAAGATAAAATATGAAAGAGAAGATTCTTTGAAGGGTTTGAATGCCTCAACACATTTTGTTCTCAGTTTTGTAGTGGTTAGTAATGGACCTCTGCAATCAGATGATAAATTCACAGCAAAATCCAGTGTTTCAAGTCAGCAGGTATTTATAAATGCAGGAAAACTGCAAAATGCTGTCATGAATTGCATTTGTATTATGAATCCTATTCTTCGGGGGGAGTCAATTGCTGTATCTCAGAACTTTGCTTTTTTGAGATCGTTTGCTGAGCTGAAAGACAAACCCCATATCCTTCTTCTCACATCCAGCACTGACAATTTGAGCCTGGGAGGACCTCTCTTTCTTGTTAGTCAGTAAAGCAGATGTATACTGATATGCTCCCTCAATATACCAAGTCTCCCTGGCAGTACCTTCGGGATAACATTAATTCAGGAAATCCCTGTCTAAAGTCCTAGCATTTTCTTAAATGCCAAATATTATGTCATCTGAATCCACATTATTAAAAATTTGAAGCAATTGTGGATTTCTAGAGAATGTTAGTCATGCATTCATCAGCTTCTTAAACCATGTTTCACACCTCAGGATAAAAACAAATAACACATTTATCTTTTCAAATGGAGTTGAACAATTTTGTTCAACCAAACTGAATAGAAGGTCATAGGTTTATCTTTTCAGTACATCACAGAACAACAGTACCTTCTAACTTTATTGTGAAAATGAAGTCTACCATGAAACTCAAGTCTATCCTAGACCTGTATTTTCATGCAAACTTTTTCCTCCAGAAAGTCAGCTTGAAGTCACAGATCTCTATGGCATCAGTTTTACCAAAATCACTTACCCCTGCATGGGAAGACTTCATTCATTGAGTGATTTCATCAGGAACTAGAGCTAAAAGACTGAATCCATAGTGGTTTATATTTTTAAATAACTGTGCAATTGTCCATAATACAGCAGTTCAGAATTTTTTGTGTCAAAACAACAAGCATTTAGCCTTATATAGGCATATGGTTGTTATTTGAAGATGAGCTACAGCCACCTTGGACCATTACCTACAACAATTTTTTCCCACTTCTAAATTTGGTCATTTGATGTATTTATCTCCATAGCTGTGATGTGTAATATATCCCCAGAATTTTTCTGATGCATATTTTCTTTGAGTTCTATAAGTATGACATGGATATTAGGACAGGCAGATCCAGCATGAGAGAACAGTAGAATGAGGAGCTATGTCTTTGAGAAGAGATCTAACTGTATGTTTTCTCAAGTCAACAGGAGTAAGTCATTGCTAGGTAGAATGGTAAGTGTGGTATATCTGTTACCTAGTTTACATGCTATTTTGGCTGGGAATTCATGGACACACTATAGATTCACTGATATTTTCCATTCCCCTACCTTTATCCTCCTTGCTCCGGCTGAGCCACAACTCATGAAATGGATCTTCTTTCCCTGTATCTGGCATGGCATTATAAATACACGGCTTCATCCACAGGCATACAGATAAAAATGAACACGTGCACTCTCGTGAAAAGCCTCTCCATGTAAACCGCTTCCTTTTCTTTGAGTTGCCACTGACTGCCTCCAGCACAGATTAATCTGATTACTTAGAGCAGCCTGATGTTGCATTTTCTGAAGCACTCTTTTTTCATCATTGAGAGCAAGACTTGCCCATGTGTAATGAGGAGACAATCTGAATTGCACAGCCTTGTACATGTGAGGATGTACTAAACCCCAGTCTGTTTCCCTGCTTGAATTCCCAGAGCTGGCAACTAGAACTTAAAAAGAAAAATAAGAGAAATTTAACATCATTTATATGAGGAAAAAAAAAAAGAAAAAAAGAGAAAAGATACTGTGTTCTGTGTAAGTTCTTTTCCTACTCTTATCAACATCAGAACAGAGCATCTTCCAGTATGAATAAAGTAAAAAATTCATACCTGTCACTTGTGGTTCAATTTTCCTCTCAAAGTAGACAATAAACATCAAATCCCACAATATCAGTTTTTTAGTTACTTCCCAGGGAAAAAACTTATTTTAAAAAAGCAATTCAAGTCTCTTACTGTATGCATCAACAAATATGAACCACAGGCCAACCACACAGGAAATATGGTATAATTAATCGTATTTAATTATTGATGGGGAGAGTGTCACTTCCTAGCATTCAAAGCACCTGAGCCTATTCTAAGTTTTTTAAACATCATTTAGCTTCAGTCACGTGTGCTGGAAGTTCCTAAGCTGCATATCTACTTCAGGCTTGTTTTGTGGGTGTGAGGTTTTAAAATTTCAGCCAAAAACAGGTTCAGCCATTTCTGAGAATGAGACTAGAGGAAAATACATTGCTTTGCTGTGCCAGAATATTATGGTGTCTTTTTGGGGTTTTTTTTTAGATCTGCCCTCCAGTTTTGAGGCAGACACCTCAGACTTGGAAAAGCAGTGCAGTTCGCAACAGCAACTGCTCCCGCAGTTCATATCCTCTTCTCCCTCCATCCCTCTGTATATAATTAGTCCTCATATCCTTAGATTCTGGACTAGATTAAATTTTATCTTTTAGCCACTTGTGTATTTTATCTCTCACTTATATTTGACCTGCAACTGGACTGTGGCCCCTGCTCAAGCTGAACCCGGCTTCCTGGTTTGTTGAGAGCGATGCCCATTTACCATCAGCTGCACTTCTCTGAATTAAAACCAGTAGTATTGTGCTGCTTTCACGAGCAGCCCTTTCATGTTTGTCATCAGTGTTTAACATAACACCACACCACTGCAGAGACCACTGGACCACCGTCCTTCCCCAGGTGATGTCTGTCACTGCTTGAGAAGCTTTGCAGCTACAGCTTAACAGGTGCTCTCATAGGCAACCGGATTACATCACCCCAAATGACTGCAACGGCCTTTGGAGCTACAGAATGATGCTGACAGTGCCAAGAGTGAGGATGGATGGATGGATGGATGGATGGATGGATGAGTGAGTTGAGGGATGTGTAGGAAGAAGCAGCTGGATAGAAGTAAAGCCTCACAATCAAGGGATATATTCCAGCAAAACAATATCTGTTGCAGTTTTCCTTAATTACAAAAATGCTTTATCATACCAATTTTATTTTTAGTGTCAGTCTATCTTTTTAAGCATAGGATATATTACCACTTTATGTTTGCTGAACTAAATACAAATGCTGAAAGACACAGCTCCTGATTTGGCAAATTACCAACTATAATTGGTAATCCTTCCAATACTTATTTAGAGATTCAAGTATTTAACAATATTTTGTTGACAAGAATCGACTAAAATAAATCCCGTCCCAATATTAGATTTAGCTTCAAAACTGAAGAAAAAATTTACATCTATGCATTAATGCTGGTAAACACTTTGCTCAGCTAATACTTCACACCTTGTCATGATGAAGTTGAAATAGAGTTCCCCTTGTCTTCAAAAGTCTGGACCCACCAGAAACAGGTATATATTTAGCCCTGATCTCATTTCCTAATTTGAATCCAGTAAACTGTCCAGTGTGACTTCTTACTGTTTCTCTCTCTGTGTACTGTTAAATAAGGTCTGGATGTTACTAAAAAGCAAACATGTTCTTAAAGTGTTAAAAGTTTGGCCACTGATCTTCTTTTCAAATGTACCATAACTACAAAATATAAATAAAGAAACTAAGAAAAAAACCCCACAAAACAAAACAAAGCAAAACCACAAAAAAACACAACGCCTTCTGATTAAGTAATATGAGGAAGACTTGCCAGTTATTTGCAAACCTCAAATTTCCCTTTTGATTTGGATTCCCATTATAGCGTGATGATGGGCACACTGCAGGAACTTGTATTGAACACAACAGGATTATTAAGGTGTGAAACGTTCTTTGCATAGCAATTCTTACTAAACTCCTGCTTGTAACTACTTCACTCTGTCTTTCTCCTCTGACTGATCGATGCTTTTCAGATTCTTTAGTATCATGGCTTCAGGGAAATCACCATTGTATTTATTTGTAATATGAGGTAAACAATAACTTCTGGTTTTCAGACATAGAATTCCAAAACAAAATTGGAATTTCCTCTCCTTTTTACAGCAAGTGTCCTTCGACAACATGCAAGTGAAGTGATCTGCTTTGTTATGATGGAGTGCTCTCATGGTTCTTACGTGCTTCTGCTCCTCTTTCCTGATCTGGTGTATCTATGAGTCATTTAAGGCTCTGTTACTTCTGGGATCAGTGCTGATATTCAATTTTTTTTTTTTTTCATTCTGATTCTTAGAATAATGTGGGCCTTCAAATAATCTATTATTTAAAGAATTAAAAGCACAAGACTTTTCAATAGTCGAACAGCTTCACCTGAGGGCAAAGGTTCAAATTTAAGGCATTCTCCTTTTAGATATTGACTTATCTGCCCACAGAAGCATTAAAAAAAAAAGAAAGAAAAAGAATCCTCAGAAAAAAAAGACTTTAAGATACATGACTCATACACATTGCATCAGAAGCTCTGAATGTTGTTAAGTGCTAAAAGTATGAATACTTGAATTATGTGCAAACTGAAGAACCACTCAAACTGGAAACAGGGAGATTGGGGTTTTGTAGGAAAACCAATAGTAAAAAAGTCTGTGTCACATTGATTATCATAAACATGACCTTGAATGTTTCTTTATCTGCAAAAGAAGAGTCGTGCTGAGGCTTGGTAGTACATAACTGATCCTGCAACTGAGATCAGTCTGAATCAACTGTTACTTCACCTGACGTACAGTAGTGCTCTCAGTGCACCGGCTGCTGTCAGAATCCTGTTGAGGGCCAGTGTATTTTTTAGGGTGATCTTGTGATATTTCAAAAACATTTATCCAAAACAGGTTGCTCTAAGGCTTGCCTCCTGGAAGCTATGGGAGTAAAAGTCAGGATGAAGCATTTTAAATGTTGCGGTCCTTTTGCAGACCACCTTTTAGATACTGTTTTGAGAAGTACTGCCCTAAAGGCTGAGACAGGTGGCATGAGAACCTGGCCTGTGCATTTTCTAGCTTGTTTTCTGCCATTAATGGTGGTGATGGCTGTGAGCAGATATGGTCACACTGCAGGAACCTTTCAGGGCTTGACTGACTCATCACCTTGCTCAGCATGACTGCTGGTGCATAATATGTCAAAGCAACTTGCCTCCAGGTGCTAACAAAAGCCCCCAGCAAACATATAAATAAAGAAATGGTGCGATAGTTTCTGACAAAATTGCTGTCTGCATTTGTGCTGCATTATTAGGCAATTAATGCTTTTGTGTGCAGCAGGTATTAGAAACCATTTGTACTTGACTTGCCAGGTAGCAGTGATGCTAGAGCAAGCTCTGTCCAAAGACTGCTGTTATTAAGGATCATAAATTTATCAGGTTTTGCCTTCAGTGAAAAGAAATGAAAAAAACCCTGTGCTGCCAGGGAGCCTAAAGGCAAAGCCAAAAAGTTTACACTGTTTTGAGCCAAAGGAGACTTTGGCAACTGTTCAAACTGCAAAATACATAATTTGACGAAATGCCCACCCAAAATACAAATCTCATGGTTATCTATGCAATACATATTTAACGCCTTGACAAGAAGGTGGTGTGCATTTACCTCGATGCACAGTGACTTAGCTGTGTAGCATTATTCAGCATTTTAATCTTAATGACTGCCATCGTGCCAAACATTCATCCAGCTCCACAGATTGCAGTTGATTTCAAATGACTTCAGGTCAAGCTCCATGTCTAATAAGGCCTAAACATACAGGGCTTTTTCAGAGTAATCAAAAGCAACATACAGGAGGAGTTAGAGAATGGGAAATCTGAATCTTTCAGTAAAGATTAAGCTTTCTTTTAGAGAAGATGAGGAAAGAGCGATATTACACAGGACAGTTTGGATAAGTAGCCCCACATCCCTGTGGCTGGTGTTGCTGAATACTATTTGAAGGTGATTTAGTGTACTCCTATTAAAATGCTTCAGAGTGTTTGCATTTTTATTGCCTACTTTGTTTTAATATATAGTAATTTCAATCACATTCTAATCTGTCAACTTCCTTGTATATTTACGAACACTCTCTACTCAAGTGGCTCTGCTGTGGAGCTGAAGTGCAGGCAGTCTTGTTGATAGGCCCTTGAAATCAGCTTAATTATTAAATTCCCTTCAAACATTCCTAATATGTACAACAGTTCATGTAATCAACACTAAGAATCTCAATTTCCTTCAATGCAATGTAGAAATAAGAACTCCTTCGTGCAAAAGGCACAGGTCTTTCTGCTTCAGAGCGAGTCTCTTCCTCATTTTGCCACACAAGTCAAAATAAGGTGTGACTGAGGGATGCAGCATATTTAGGGTCAGGCAAGGTATGCCTTGGTGGCAGGCAGAAGCTTAGGGCAAAAATCAGTCTTAAAGACATGAGGAAGATCTCATCTGATTTTCATGTGTTAACACAGCTCTAAGTCCAGCCTGGTGGCAGCACCAGCAGCACTACACACCACTTGTGCATCAGCTCCCCAGTCACCCCAGTAACAGATGCCCCTTCATGACTTCATGTTATTCCTTCAGCAACAGAAAGCTAAGCAAGCAGTGGCAAGCAGATGAGAGGAAGAGGAGGGAGAGGAAGCTGGTCACTTTCCAGCTGTCCTTCAAGTCAGCAGTGCAGGTTGTTTCAGCCACACTGGTACTGGCAGTCAGCAAGGCTCCCAGGACAAGACTGCTTGCACATTGCTTGTGCTTGGAAACCTCTGGGGACCCTCTGTGCCACCACTGACTTTTACCCAAAGTTCAGAGCACCTTTATCCTGGCCCTGAATCTCTTCACCATCAGCTAAGCAACATGGGCACTGACAACAACGAGGTAAAATGACACATGCTTGCATCTGGGCTGGCATCCAGTGGTGGGAGTCCATAGACCCCCAGGGTATGTATTCTTGGGGGTGGCAAAGCCTGGACAAAGCCGGTGCCATTGCATCTGCATTGATACTGATGCTCATGCGACCTACGATCAGCCAGTGAAGCTTGCTAGCATATGCTGCCGTCGTATGTACAGATACGCTGGATGCACCTTGGGCAAAATCTCTGGATATTTATGATGTGCCCATCATTACAATATCTGGGCATGTATAAAATTGTGCAGAACTTGAAGAACTGCTGATGCAGGAGTGAGAAATTGTTCAGTTTTTCCTTACTCTATAGGGTATTCTTATCCTAGGTGACAATGTGGGTGATAGGAATATCAATGCAGTAATTTTTAATGGGGGAAAGGAAACCGTAATTAGGCATTGGAAGACTTTACAAAGGACTGTATGGCATTTTTTGCACTCAAAACCTTCAACCAATTAGAGAATGGTTTTCTAAGAGGTATACTTTAGTTTAACTTGGTGTTACCTGACCTCCCGACAAAGGACTGCAGGGTTGTGTTCTGCAGCTCATGCTATTTGAGCGTTCACACAGCTGAATGGCTGGTTATTATGATCTCTCTCCCGAAAATTATTAATCTGTTCTCAACACTTCAATGCATAACACCTAAATTGCTTGAGATAGAAAAGAATTCTATTATTTCGCTGGGGTTTATTGTGGTAATGTTAAAAATGCACAGTGCAGAAAGTTGTTATTCAACTGACTGTCCTGGATAAGAAAGTATTGCAATTCCCATCCTTTGAATATCAGTAAAAAAATTGAAATCTTGGTGATGTTTTCAATTTGGCAAATTGGAAATGCCCAGAGGAGGTGACATGTATTATGGAGAACAGTTTCTGGGAAGTAAAAAGGATTAACATGAAAAAAGCTTGGAGGACTTGCAAACAGCCATGCCATGTGGCTCTGTCTCTCAAGCTCTTACACCCCCACACATTTTCTATGCACATAATTGCATTTTTCCAAAAGACTAGTGATTTTCGGCACTCGATTTGAAATGCATGCCAATGTGGTTTTGTCTTTAGATATAAGTAGATTTTTTGTTTTGAGGCAGAGAAGACATGGAGTGTTATGTTTCTGCCTATAACACCCATACAGCTTTAGATTTTGTTATAAGGCCAAACGTTTAGTAGCTGTGGGGGTTGAGCCATCTGGGAGAAAAGTCTGTCTGTCTCTCCTATGCAGTTACATCTAGCAGGGCCCCTGTTTGACCACTGTCACTTCAGTGTTTCAGAGCACCTAGTGAAAAAATAGATGCAATTAAATATTTCTCATGGTCCAGCTCTTCCTTTCCTGTCACTGAGAAGAATATTTATTCTGTTAAAGGGAGGGGGTATTTTTATTTCTGAAGTGTGTGTATAAAAGGGGCAGATATTAAAGGAATGCCCTTTATATTCATCATTTCTGTGGTTAACGACATTTTCTGTGAGAATCTGTAGGCTAGATCTATGTACTCAATAAGAATATAGACTAGACCAGCTCCAGAAGAAATCATGGTCCATACACATGCTTCCTTCCTGCTGATCCATCAAATGTTTGCCAAAAACCTGTAAAGTCAGACAAATCAAATACCAAGAAAATTATTGTAGAAAGATCATAGGTTAAAGGCTCTTCCTTTAAAAAATGTCATCTGTGTGGATGTGAGTGGCCACAAAGTTTCTAGTAAATGGCTTTCATTTGTGACCTGGACAGGATATAGGACCCATTGGATTCTGCTAATTTTAGAAGAAGTTTTTAAAAGTTATTTCTGCTACATCTTTGGTGCAGGTGTAGCTTTTGCCACTCAACTGGGATAAAAAGCTGTGATAGATGTGATACAACAAGCTGCAAAAGTAACTCAAAGGATAGCCTGAAATGTCTGCAACATACTCGATCTACTCTCACTGGGTATCCAAGAACATCCAGTGACTTTTTACAGTGTTCCCAAACCATGTCAGCAGGGTCACAACATGCATCTACTCGTAAGTCAATAGAATCATAGAATCGTAGAATGACATGGGTTGAAAGGGACTCTAACACCCCTGCCACAGGCAAGGCCACCAACCTCCAGGTCTGGATCTACACAAGGTTGCCCAGGGCCCCTTGAACACCTCCAGAGGCGGGGCATCCACCACCTCTCTGGGCAGCCTGTTCCAGCACCTTACCACTCTCTCTGTAAAAAACTTCCCCCTAATATTTAATCTAAACCTTCCCTCCTTTAGCTTCAATCCATTCCCATTTGTTCTGCCATTGTCTGCCCTTTTAAAAAGTTGATTCCCTTCAATAGTGACATACTATTCTCAATTCCCAGCCAGGATAAATCTTAGAATGAAAAATGCTTTACTTCATCTTTCCCCCTCAAAAAGTAATTCTAGCCACTCATTGGGAAATGCATTAGGAAGTGTATTTATGGAAGCTGTGAGTTTGCCAGAGAACTCCATATTATCTTTAATAATATTCTGATAGGCCAGTTCAGGTTCCTTACTTCCCTTCACATTAACCCCAATTACTTTCAGTGAGATGAGTAGCTGTTAAAATGAAATATATTCTGTTCATTATACATACCCCATATACATAAATACATAGACTTAAATTTGATTCCAAATGATTTAATTCCAAAGCCAAAATACATACACACACTATTCAAAACATATGTAACAGGTTGTCAGTGGTCGAAAATCAGTACAATAGCCAAATTATGAAATTAGGAGTAAGAGAATACCACCGTAGCAGGGAGCTTTACCTGAGTTAATGCGGCCTGCTTCTCAGCAGAACTCATTAGGCCTGATGGAGCTCTCATCTAACAGAGTTACACAGCAGCTGGCACCCAGGATAATTGGTTTAGTGCTGGTTTGGGTAACCCAGCACCACTCATATTCTTTCAATGTAGGCTTACCACACAAGGAACATTTCAATTCAATTTGCGAGGTCAGCTCCACGGCTTGTGCATCCAAAAGGTCAGATGATCTCATCGTAAGAGTCTTTCTGACTGTATTATCTGTGATGAAAATTATCATTAATATTTCACTTGCTTTTAAGGAAATACAAAAGGCCTGGGAAAAAAAGTGATTGTTGAGTAAGTTATTTACTCAAAACGGCTTTAAAGGTCTACAAAAACAACAGGAATACTTTACAAGTGTCTTAGTACAAGTTTTGGAGGGTTTTTTTCACAATGTAATTATTGGACTTCTTATTTTCCATTGCCCTACAACTTCTAGAATAAATTACGCAAAGTGGATGTAATATATTACAGCTTTTACCTGGAAGCATTTCATTTTGCTTGCTGAAAATGACTGGCAGAGAGGAAGAGAGAACATACAGGAATTTGTAACTCTCTTGATGGTCTAATTTGTAGTTTGGATGGCATTTAGAAATTTTAGATACCTTATAATAACTAGGAGACAGAATATTAGCTAGAGCTAGACAGAACACGCTTCTCACGCTGCTCTACCAGGTCTGCTCCTGTAAATCCATGTTATCAAACCTTTCTGTGGAAGATGAATAGTTGTTCTGCTTATGTATTCAGGAGAAAAAGTTGCACTTGGTATGATAGCAAGTAGTCATGGTCATATTGATGATTGTACAGTAAGAGTGAGATTTCCAAAACCAAACCATTAGAAGCTTAACATTGTTCCTTGCATTTTCTGCCAGACGAGATGGCTTTGTAAAGCTCAGTCAGATAAGAGGCTGTATCAAGGCCTCTTATACATTAGTTCTTGTGTTGAAGAACTAATGTCAGAAGCTTGGTGCTCCAGCTCAGCTGAGACCCTGGTGCAATTAAATAATCCCTGCTATGTCTTTAGTTCTGGGATGGGCTAGCCTGGCCCTCACGCTAAAAGAGTACCTTAAAGTTCCTCCTAATTTATGCCGGCTCATCCCTAAGGATTTTCCTGGAGGTAGTATCCTTCCAGCTATATCTTTTTTTCCACTACAGGACTGGAAAGGGAGAGAGATGGCAGTGACCAAAGGGAGATATTAACAAATGTTCCACTGATAACAAATACAATGCAATAAAGAATAAAGTTATCATGTTCACTTTCTATATGGGAGCTGCTTTTTCTTCCATCCCTTTTCTCTTCTTACATCTTCCTTGTTAGTGTAAGGTCCACAAGTAAGAATGAAAAGCAATCCAGGCATAAAAAACCATAATGCAGTGGCATGAAATCTAGTTTGGGGCCAGTAAGCAGCAGTGTACCCCAGGGGACAATACTGGGTGCAATCCTATTTAACATATTCATTAAGGATCTGGGTGATAGGTCAGAGTGGGCAGAATATATGCTCATCAGTGAGCAGAATGTAACTGATGAGAAAAAACTGGGAGGGCTGTCCGATACATCCAGGGGGACCTCAATAGGTAGGATAAATGGCCTGACAGGATCCTTATGAAATTCAACAAGAGGAAGTGAAAAGTCCTGCAACTGGAGAGGAACAACACCAGGGACCAGGCTGGGTGGCCACTGAGCTGGAAAGCAGCTTGCCAGAATAGGACCGGGGATGTCCCAATGAAGGTCAAGAAGAACATGAGCCAGCAATGAGCCCTTGTTGCAAAAAAAAGGCTAACAGTGTCCTGAGTGTCTTTAGGCAAAGCTGAGGGAGGTAATCCTTCTCCTCTCCTTAATGCTGGTGAGGCTATACCTGGAGCAGTGTGTCCATCTCTGAGCTCCCCAGTACAACAGAGGCATGGACATACCAGAGAGAATCCAATGAAGGGCTACTAAGATGATTAAAGGACTGGAGCACCTCTCATATGAAGAAGTGCTGAGAGAGCTGGGACAGCTCAACCTGGAGAAAAGAAGGGTCAGGGGAGGATGTGGTGGAGGCAAGGGTGGTGGTTAATGGCTTGAAGTCCAGAAGGAAGACTGTGGCAAGTAGTGTTCTTCAAGCGTTTGTGCTGGGACCAGTGCTGTTTAATACCTTTATTAGTGATATTGACAGTGGGATTTAGTGCACCCTCAGCAAGTTTGCTGATGACACCAAGCTGAATGGTGAGGTTAATGTGCCAGAGGGCCAGGATACTATCCAGAGGGACCTGGACAGGCTGGAGAAGTGGACCCAGATGAACTTCATGAGGTTCAACAAAGCCAAGTGAAGGATCCTGCACCTGGGTTGGGATGATCCCCTTTATCCATACAGGTTTGGAGAAGATGTGCTGGAAAGCAGCCCTGAGGGCTGGATATTAGGAAAATGTTCTTCAATGTGAGGGTGGTAGATCACTGGAACAGGCTGCCCAGAGGGGCAGTGGAGGCCCCATCCCTGGAGACATTCAAGGTCAGGCTCGATGGGGCTCTGAGCAACCTGATCTAGTGAAGATGTCCCTGCTTACTGCAGGAGGGTTGGACTAGATGACCTTTAAAGGTCACTTTCAATCTAATGTGTTCTATGATTCTATGTCATCAATCTATATAAATACCTGGAGACAGGGTGCACAGAAAATGGAGCCAGGCTCTTTTCAGTGCTGCCCAATGGCAGAACCAGAGGCAGTGGGCACAAACTGAAACACAGGAGGTACCCTCTGAAAATCAGGAAACTTTCACTGTGAGGGTCGGGGTGTCTTGGAGATATTCAGAAGCTGCTGAACACAGTCTTAGACGACGTGGGCAGCCCTACTGGAACTTGGGCTTGGACCAGATTACCTCCAGAGACCCCTTCCAATCTCAACTCTTCTGTGATTCCATTATACCATGACAAGAGAATATGCAGTGTAGGAGGGATATACCACATCAATATGTCTCAATTTATGTTCTTTCCCACATCATGAGAGAATGAGGGAGGAATACTGATAGATTCACACATATCCCTCTCTGAAATCCTTCAGTAGTTCTCCTCTTATTCCAAACTTTGGTTGAAGAATCCAGAACAAAGGCGACAACAGAAAGTCTTTGAAGAAGAAAAGCCAAATATATGCAAAGTCTAGTTCAGTAGGATTACCTTTCAATCTTCCTACTCATTAAGCTCTCTTCTCAAAACTCTCCCTTTCTACAGCAGGTATTGAGAATTAAAAAACTGCATTTATTCCCTTTTGTGGCACATAAGCAGAGCTTCTTTTTCTGACACTGTTCTATTGCATGATCTTGAAAGACTGGCTGATTTCACTCCCCACTGCTTCTTTGTCCATCTGTATCACACTGGTAATACATCTGACTTTGTATGACAGTTGGGAATTACTGATTAAAAAATACTATATCCTTACATGCATTTCAAAACCAAGGCACTTTACGGGCTATAAGTATATACATTATGTGTTGTAGTCTTACTGCTCATATTAAACAAGTCCTGTTCGTTAAACACCCCCTGTATGTGGAAACACCTGAAACCCATACGGAAACTGTCATTGTGCTCTTTTTTTTCCCTCTGGAGTTGGGCCAGATGGTGAAGAGTAATGGTGAACATCACGTGGAAGACTTATGCTACAAATTTGGGGTGTGAGAATGACCCCAAAGTATCTGCTGTGGTTGGTCTGTGTGAGCTGCCTCCTAGATCTCTGAAACAGAATTTTGCCCCAAGTCATTAACATGTAACCATAGCATCCTGCAATGGGTGCTGATGTTCTGTATCACAGTTACATGGCTGTAAACAGGTCTACATTTAGACATAATCAGGCACAAATTTGTCTCCTGTAGCTGCAAGAGACACATTTCTGGTCATGTAACAGGGAAGTTGCTGTGATGTTTCTGTATCCGCCTTTCTTGTCTTCCCTGGCAACATCACAGCAGTCTCCAGCATAGCTTATCAGACTTATTCCAGAAGCCTGGTTCAAATTTCAAAGCAAAGCACATTTTTTAAATAACTCTCAGATCTCTGGCTTTGCAACCACTTCATCGTGCCTTTTTACCATATGAGAAATTCATTCTTTCCCTTGAATGGAGCATGTTGAACTTTCCCTCTTACAGCACCTTCTGGTTTCACTCTCTCATGCATGCTAACTTTCACAGCCTGACAATAGCAAATCAAAGAAAAATCATTATTCAGCAGCTCAAAATCTCTAGAAGTAAGAGCACTCCTGTGAACTTGGTATGCTGCATGGCTGAATCTGACCCATGCTTCTTAAACCATAAGCCATCTGTTCTTGAGCCATCTGGATTTGCTTTGATTCCTGATGGGCAGATAGCGTTGCTGAAAGGAAGCATGTGTTAAAACAGAATAAAATAAATGTCACCAGTCACCGGTGTGGAGCTTTAAACAGAGAGATTAAATGTAAGACACTGCAGGCTGCAAAGTTCTTCCTTTTTTCTGGATAATGAGGGTTTTCTATTATTTTTCAGAGACAGATCTTTTCACAATAAAACAAACTTGCGGGCAGTGTTCCTTTTAACAATTTTGTATGACAGCCAGACATTTTTCAGCACAACAGTATGACCATCTATCTTTATTACAGCAAAAACTGACAAGGGAAACATACAGCAGTAGACCTTTGATCTTTTATCATGGCACTAATAAGGAAGGAGTTTATAGTGAATTGATATCAGCTTTTCTATGAATTGAATGTTTTTTTTCCCACCATTCATTCAAGCAAAACAGTTTTGATTTTGACCCAAGAGGAATGTAGACATTAGTTAATCAAGCCCAAAACAGTACCCAAAATTCAAAACCGCCGAGATTTGTTGACCTTTTAAATGTGAGCACAGCATCTGCAAGAAAGGCATATCTTTAAACACAGTTTCTCCATGTGGCTTTCGAGAGGCTGTACTGGCCATGCAAGAATTCACTGTTTTTCACTACCAGGACACCACAGAAAAGCCCCAAAAGATGTTTGGGGTCATTTCACAGTAGACTTGGATTCAATACCAAAAAAGTACTTACCCAGAATCCTCTCTGGAAAAAAATATTGCTCTATTTGCAGCCAGATACGCCCAGTAGTTTGTCCTGCACACACAACATCCCAAGCAACGGCGAGGAGAAGGGCTACAAAGCTTCATGCCTGTACCTTGCACATAACCAGACATTTGCCCCTCGCTCCAGCCACTGCAGAGGACTGCTTGTGTGAAATATCCCTGAATGTCCCTTTGAGAAAGACCACTCCACGAGCCATGTGCCGTGAGGGTCTAATTGGTTATGAAGAGAAACTGGTACAGCTTCAATGTGGGAACTTTGTGTTATTCAAACAGCCACTTCTGCTTCATAAACTGTACATCCAAAAGTACAGAAAGAGTTGAAAGATGGATTTCAGATTGTAAACAACCTCCTAAGTTTCAGTGTCCTCATATGGCTTCCCTAGAATTTGTCCTCACACCGGTAACATTTTTATTGATGACTCAGTATGAAAGTGTTGCTGATAAAGCTTGTGGGTGTGCAGATGCCAGAGGAATTTCATATGAAGCAGGGAACAGAACATGCACAAGAGGCTGGTAAAAAAAGGTGAAGGCAAAATTTGTGCAGTAGCCTAATGTATGAAGAGTACAAGAAGCCAAATGTCATGCTTATAGGATAGGAAATTACATCTTAGAAAATGATAATTCTGAAATCAATTTGCAAACCATAGTGGATAATCTGTTGAATATGAGCTATAGTAAAAAGTTGTAGCCAAGAGGGATAACACGCTGGGGAAGCTCTGTCATCTGCATAATTGGTACTGGGATGCAGTCCACTGCTGGTATTCACATTTTGACAAGGAATTAGACCAGAAGCAAGAGAAATTTTAAAGGATTGGAAAACACATTCTGTAATGAATGACTCAAAGACCTAAAGCACTTACGCTTATCAAATAAAGGACTAAGAACTGAGCTGAATGTAATCTTTAGTACATCTGCAAGGGAAAACAAGTTGATAATGGAGAGGCTTCCTAAACAACAGACAAAGGTTTGGAAAGTTGCTACATCTGGAAGCTCAGACACAAACCATTCAGGCAAAACCATGTCAAGCACATATTTTAAACATCTTTAACTCAGGTTTCGGTAGTTTTTCAAAAGCTGTGGTCTAGTTCTTGAACAAATTAGTCTAGCAAAGCCCCACGTACTTCCTGTAAAGGATGCCACAGCTGTTCTTTGACAACAAATTAGAAGTGGTACAGGTAGAATTAGGTACCTCTGTAATGAAAGAAGTTCAGTTAAAATTCTGCCCTGTTGCACTGGAAGAGCAAAATGGCAATGGGCTGATGGAATGTAATCAGGACATTACAGTGGAGTTTATCTTTTCTAGCTTAATTGCCAGAAGTTAACCTAAACTAGCTGGCTTCTGCAGATTTCTCTATTATCACCTGAAAAAAGATAAATTTCCCCAGAGGAGCATTAATCCCATCTTTTTCATTCCTTGGTTATAGAGTAAGCGTAGACAAGAAGTTAACTGTTAACAAGAAGCAGCTAAGGTAAGAAAGAAAGTGTACTGCCATAAAAGCAAAGTAACAATTGGTCACGTGAAAGATAATTTCCTGTCAAATCTAATTTTACAAAACTGCATTGCATGAAATAACTCATAACGGCCAAAATAACTAAGTTAAAAATAGTTATCATGGGCTGAGAATCTTTAGAATGACGATTTGCCATTAATTTCATAAGCTCTTATTTCCTTTACGTTTCTGTTATCAAACACAGCTGATGCAGTGTCCACAAGACTTTGACACCACTCAAAATTTTATTACAAAAAAAAAAAAGAGTTAAAGAGATTTTGTAATTGACTCTAAGTTCAATCACAAGGAATAATAGCAATGTTCATTGTTATGGCAACAGCAATCTTTCCTCACATCCTATAACTTCACCTATGTCAATGGTTTTACAGTCTTTCAGCCTATGGGCCTTTTGCTGTGATAAAGCAGCAAAGCTCTGCTGAAAGGATTGTTGTTTCAAGCAATACCATAGGATGATGAATACAATTAAAAGCCTGCTAATTAAATTTACTTTCAAGTGCGTATTTATTTTAGTTATATATCTAGGTAATCGTAACTTTTTACAAAATTACTTCAAATATGTATGACACTAATACAGTACCATTAGTATGACATTACCATGTATTTCCTTTTTTAATAGTGCTGAGTCAACTCCAAAGCCCCAGATCTCAAGGAAATTTGACTCAGCCCTGGATACCATGTTACAGAAGACCAATGGCATCCTGTATCAGAAACAGTGTGGCCCGCAGGACTAGGGAAGTGATCGGCCCCCTGTACTCAGCACTGGTGAGGCCGCACTTCGAGTCTTGTGTTCAGTTTTGGGTCCCTCAGTATGAGGACATTGAGGAGCTTGTCCAGAGAAGGTTAGAAAAGCTAGTGAAGGGTCTAGAGCACAAGTGTTATGAGGAGCGGCTGAGGTAGCTGGGGCTGTTCAGCCTGGAGAAAAGGAGGCCGAGGGGAGACATTAAGGCTCTTTACAACTCCCTGAAAGGAGGTTGTAACCAGCTGGGGGTTGGTCTCTTCTCCCAAGTAACAAGCCATAGGACAAGAGGAAACAGCCTTAAATTGCACCAGAAGAGATTTAGATGGGATATTAGGAAAATTTTCTTCACCAAAAGGGCTGTCAGACACTGGAACAAGCTGCCCAGGGAAATGGTTGAGTCATCACCCCTGGAGGTATTTAAAAGATGTGTAGCCATGGTGCTTAGGGATAAGGTGGTGGCCTTGGCAGTGCTAGGTTAATGGTTGGACTTGATGATCTTAAAGGTCTTTTCCAAGCAAAATGATTCTATGACTTTCTGATTTGTAGAACATGAACTAAATAGTTATGGGCTAGGAGCCAGACTTGCAGAAATTTTCAGCTGCAAAATGGGGGCTATTAAGAGTTATCAGATGTAATACATGTGTCATTAATAGTGCATATGCTATTTCAAGCAATACACAAGCTGACACAGACAGGTTTGCCCTTGTCCTTATTCATACTCCTGTTTCCAACACCTGCCACCTGCTCATCCATGGTTTTATCCTATAAAAATAGTTTGTAAATCTCTGCTTTAAATTATTAAGTTTGTATTTGTTACAAGCAGACTGGGTGTGGGACCTAAATGGTCTCCTCCTTCAGGGACAAGTCCAGAAGAGATCATCAATCAGGGATACCTTAACTGCACTGGAATGCAAGCTGATGTTCAGAGCCTCAAAAGGCCACTAAAATAAATAAGTTGAAGATCCCTATACCACCAGCATTTCCATGCTCCATAGATTTCCTTCCGCAGAAGGATTCATCAGGGAGCTGCATCTGATGATTTTCCTTCCAACTTGGAGCAGCAGAGCAGTTCAGACATAAAGTAGCACTTGGCCCCAGACCAAATCACTCAGCTCTTTGACAAAGTTCAGATCTGAATCTCAGTTACATTCTCCAGGTTATCTTCTACCTTGAAAATCCTGTTCTGGTTAAATAAGTCTTTTCTACAAACTTAGGAGGGGAAGTGTAATTTAGGAGAGTGGAAAGTATTATTTTAAGGTTGATTAATTGAATATGCACCATGCTGAACACCACTTCCAGAGGCAAGGGGTGCACTGTGTTACCAAATGACTATTTAATGACTCATAATCCCTGTGCGTGAGATGTCACTCCTGAGGAATTAGTTTTAAATGGGGCAGTGGTATCTCTTCAAGATGTAGAGCTAGATGTCAAATCATTGCAATAACGACATCTCTGCATCAGCCAACACGGAATTTCAGATGTTTGTAGCTGGAACAGACTTGTGTATATACCCACCACTGGACTGATTCATGACTGCAGAGTAAGGAAAATTATTTTAAAAATAGCTTTTGATGCCAAGTATTATACTTTGAGAAATTAAACTTTGAACCAAAATATTTGCATTCCTGCTTTTGAATATGCAGTTTGACTTAGCTCTTGCCAATTGAGTTGGCTAGCTGCCCTCCTGTAATTGTTATCCAGTCACTACCTACATATAAAACACATTCAGCATCTCACGGCAGAATAATGTTTGTAGATTCTACAAAAAATATGAAAAAATGGAAGACATCCAGAGGCAGCAAATTTTGTATGCCAGGTTTCCAGGATTCATCATTTCATCTGTCTTCAACAACACATTTTACTTTTCTAGGAAAAAATAAAACACAATGCAAACCCCACCACCAGCAATTAGAAGTTTTTCTTCTAAGAAAATCGGCCATTGAACTGTGTTGTTTGTATTTAATAAATAAGAATTGTAGAACAAAAATACTGAGTCCATGTAGGCCTCAAATATATTTAATTGTCCTGATTTAAGAAAATATTTGAGAAGGCATGAATTGTTGTGCTGGGTCAGACCAAAAGTCCATCTAGAACCAGTGACATCTTTCTGACAGATACTAACACAGTTGCCAATAAATGTGTTCGACTTAACTTAAACGTATGTTTGAAATAAACACTGCTAAACAGAGAGAGGGTGAGCTAAGGACTACTTACTGACTACTTCTGAGATTATAAATATGCTGCCTATCATTACACCGCCATGCAAACCTGAAATAATCATGGATTAATATATAGAAGGTTCAATATCTGCCCTGTGTAGCTTTAGTTATCTTGATCTAAACTGGCAGTCAGTGGTACAAGGAAAAAGCCACCGTTTCTGAGGAAAGAATTCTGAACATGTTAAATTAACCAATTAAGTAACTGTCAACATTTATTTAAAATTAACATAATAATGCATATGAAATGGCACAAAGTGTTTGGCAAATACATGGGAAGAATAAAATGTATTCTCTGTTGCCACCAATAGCTTATTGTTCGTTTCTAGAGCACAGAAGTACAGATTTGTATGTGTTAATGAATTAAGCCACTGAAATACAAATCTTTGGGACCACCATAGGCTCCATAAAGCCTCAGAGATCAGTATAGGAGTAAAGCCTTGTGATAACATTATTTTACTTAGTTTAAACAAACCAAAAATTAGGCAACTGGTTGGCTTTGAATGGTACAGGAACTTGTAGAGGTCAAGTTTAGTGGTTAAAGCAAGTGGCGTGCTTTGTCCATTGGAGAAAATTTTTGCCTTTGTTTCCACAGGCTCTAGAGGTGATCAAGACTAGACATTTGCCTTTTAAACTGCTGAGGTCATCACCTCAGTGTCTGACCTGTGGAAGATCTAAAGTCAACAGATTTTATTTTTTTCCTTTTTAACTACATATTAAAGTTTACCTCTTCCATCTCTAATCCGAAGAACCATAGTGCTTACCATGTCTAGACTACAAACCATCTGTACTAGTTACAATTAATTTCTCTAAGTTTGTATGGATAAAATATTTCCCAAAAAGTATGTGGCAAACAAGACAGCTAAAGTTAGAAGAGCTGAAGTAAATGTTTCCAAAAAGAAGAAAATATTTTGGCTAAACAAAGATGCTCCGAGTTTGTCAAAGTTGGGGGGGGGGTTAAGCACAAAAGGCAAACTGTTAATCCTTTCTTGTTACTGACATTTAAAGAACAAGCAGTATTTTACATTGGCTGGTAAATATGTTTCAATCTGCTGATGACAATTAATGTGTATATTTACCTGACAAATACTAGTGTATTTGAGACTTCACTTTCAGCCAGAGTGTGATCTGGAAGAGCCTTTAAAACCATATAGATGGGTTTTCAGATTTCATCCCACAGGTTTTTTATCCTTTCACTTGGATAATTGTCATGGCATGTGGTTTTCACTGTCTCCTTTTTAATTGGATTTATTGTTTGTGCAATAAGTGTTAATGGCTGGGCTGAGCTATCATTCATAAGCACAGGTGGACAACTGCCCAAAGCAACAGTTTAAAAGGAACTTCTTGAGCGGAGTGGTGATAAGCTCTGCCTGATTTCTGATGCCATGCATGGGGGTTGAGAGAAGGGGCCAGCAGGGCTTTCATTCCAGAATTTGTGTCAAACATGGGTGCATACCATACCTAAGCACCTAAAGAGGCAGCAAGATCTCTCAGGACGCTGAGCTACCTTCACTCCTGCTGGCTTCACTGATCACTGAAGAAATTGTTTTGAACAGAATTAAGAAGGCATGAGACCACAGGCACACACTGTTTTATGTCTAGATGGCTGGAGGAGATGAGACAGCTCATTCCATTTGTTATCTTTTACAGCTGCTAATTAGACAGGCCATTTTGGGTGAATGTGTGATGTGTTCATCACTCAGCAGTATGTGAGATGTAGATTTTAAGAGGTTTGTAACTAATTGCTTTAAAGATGTATTCTCAGTTGTTCAGATAAAAGAACCAAATATAAAAGAGGCATTTAGTCATGATGATGAGCAGTGTCTTCACTCTTTCTTTCTGGATATCAAATCCAGGAGAAGTATATCCTGAAAAAGTTAGATATCTAAGCATGTTACAGAGGAAGTGGAGAAAGATACCTAAAAATTAAAATCAAATTGGGATTCAGACAAAAATCCTAACAGATGGAGTTCTATGAAAATCTGTCCATCTCCTGGTCAAGGATATATGTGTGCAGCCTTGAGTTGTTCTTCTGCAAGACTCAAATGCTGACCTGAGAATAAAAGTGGGAGCTAAGGTGCTTTAGATACCCATTGCAGGAATCTTCCTAAAGGGACGGTGACTCCCTTCCTAGTGGGTAGGGTCCTACTGTTTGCACCACTCACTTTGTATCTGTGAAACACAGTTCCAATTAGTCTTCAGATTAAAGGCATTACCATAGTTCTGGTAAAATAATCCAGACAGAGGCCACCTTTAAGAGTTTCTTTGAGGGTGTGTATTCAAGAATGAAGGATTCATGAAACCAGGAGACCAAGAGGGAGTCTGACTCATTAGCTCAGTGTAACTGAGCAGCAGGGACCAGAATCCGCACCTCCCACTCCCTGGGTGTCCATGTTCTGACCCTAATAGGCAGCTAGATTTTATCTCTGGGACATGAACTTTGAGGGGGTAGTGTCCTTATGATAACCTTCAGTTGTTGAGGATTCACATCATAGATTAGGCAATTCAGAGGGCTTTAGAGGATACTTAGAGTTCATAAACCCCACTGGGGACTCACATGTAAGTCAGGTGAAGTGCATGTACAGTAGCAGAACTGCAGGTTCCTCTGTAGCTAAAAGCTCTCTGAAGCCTAAGTGGTTTGGCCTGTTTGTTTGTTTGTTTGATGTAGGCACCTAAATTCTACCTTAACCATTCAGAAATGATTTTTTGGACCTCACCCCATGTTCCCAAATAGCCAGTCAGAAATCAAGAGTAAAATGTTGCTGTTTTGGGAAAGTAGGGATAAATCAAATTAAAGAAGAGCAGAAGGAACTCATTAAGCAATATCTGGACTGTTTTTAGTGGTTTTACTGTATAAATTTGTTAAAAGAAAATACCCAATCCTCAGTACATTGAAACAATTCCTTAGTGCATCAACTCTCTGCTGACCAAATTATACTCTCAGTTCAATGCCCATCATTGACATGGAACAGGATGTCCTTTCTCTTAAAAAATGTTTGTCAGTTGGAGTCAGTATCTAGGTCATTCCTCCTGGGTACAGCTCTCTATCTCATCGGATTAGAAAGAGAAACAACCTACCACTATACCGGAAAAAATTCAGATGGCGTTATTATTCCAAGTATCTTGTATGCTTTTTGTTGTTTCCTAACTACTTACAAAAAATGTTTTCAGAATAAAAAGTTGCCTGACCTGCTAGCAGGTTTCATAGCTGACCTCTGAATATTAACTATGTGCTTTAAAATCAATGTCTCAGAAAGGTAATCTTCCCTTTAACCCTTTAGGCTTGTGTTGTGAAAGATAGGTCTCATAAAGGAAAATTGTTCTTTGTTTATAATCTTGTGTCTACTTTTAGGGTCTTGATAATTGGAAGGAGCTAAAAGTCAAAGTAGGCTGCAGAAATATTAATAATAACAATAAAAAATAATAACAAGAATTACAACAACAATGATGATTGATTATGATGATGATGATGATGATAAGCAACCAGACTGTGCATAGATTTTTCCATCCAGAAAATACAAAGGCATTAAGTATCGTTAGAGTCATTTCAGAGATGAAACAAAGAAGAGATATGACTTGCCTGAAGTGAACAAACAAGTTATAGCATTCAGTCACTTTTGGTGACATCTTACACCAGCATCTGCAATTTGGCTTTGCACAGCAGCATGCCAGGTCACTAAATGCTCTCTGTCCAGGACTTTAACATTGTGGAAAGAAGCAACAGGCAGCAAGGGAAATGTGTGTGTGTGAGAGAGAAAAGGGACAGATATAGAAAAGAGAGACATTTTTTTATTTAGAAAAGGACACTATGACATGGTGGAGGAGAAGAGCAAACAACTGAGAACCTAAACATATATTTTCCAGAATGAAAAGATAGAGAAAATGGGAAAAATGCTGGAAAAGAGTATAAACCCCATAGCTTTCCAAAGGAAGAAACGGAAAGACAAAGTGAGAGAAAAGAAGAGCAAGAAGGGAGGAAATGACAGAACTTTGGGAGAAAAGGCAGGACTGTTGTCATTGGGAGGAGTCAAGTCATCCACAGGCACAAAGACAATATTGGAAAATCTTTGTCAGCTTCAATTTTCAGTTGTCATCTGCAAGCCGCTCATCTACAAGCTGATCTAATACCATCAACAAGTCACATCTTGTTCAACAGTATGAGCCTTAGGGTGTTCAGTGGTGCCTGGGTTCACTCAGTCATGTGTTGACGGGGGTTGTCACTGGGGAGCAAAGGCACCCAGTGGGATTCCTAATCTGAAGACAGTTGGGAGGACTTCTCTACAGGTAGGTGGTGCTGGAAACAGATTCCCTCAGATAAATCAACTAGAAGACAGCTTGTTTTCCTTCAAATATCCACAAATCCTTTCAACAATAAAAGACCAAAAACCAAGGATCAGGAATTTTTTTCAGCTGTTTAAGACCTTGGCGGCATGATGACTCAGCATGTACTTGCCAGTTACAGGCCTGAGAAAGTAAGTGTCATGGGGAACACACATATGGGAATACGTCTATAAAAATTAGCAAATAAATAAAAAAATACAGACAAGGTTATAATGTGGCTGAAGGAGGAGGAATCAGGGATTTCCAAGGAGGATGCTTGTGGATGAGTAGAATGAAATTGATTTGCCTTGGCTGTCTTGTCTTGTGAGTGACAAACAGATACAAAGTTTCACCTGTAAATCACTGGTAGAGGTCAGCAACTGCCCCAACACACGTTACACTAATTAAGATACCAGCATGCTGTATGAATGTCCATGTAACTCCCAAATGACTGAATTTAAAAATGCTAAAACTTTCCCATACTCATGCCTTCCCAATAGAAAATTTTTTCCAGGCTTCTTTAGAAAAAAAATAAACTAAGCTGAGCTAGAGCTGACAGTAAAATAGTATTTGGTGAATACCAAACATGACATTTCTGCTAAGTGACAGTGTTCTTTGTGCTAATCCAAGAGAATGGAAGGCCATAAAGTCACTGGCAGAGATTTCCTCAGTGGTTTTGTCAAATTCTTTCAGCACAAAATTCTAGGCACATACATGCATTTCATATAGAACAACACATCTAATACTCTTTTCTGTTTCTGTTTACTTTCCCTCTTTATATTATTTTCTTAAATAACATGAAAATTAAATGTTAAAACTTCCTACAGTTCAAGAGTAAGATTGTTCTAAATATCAAAAGCTAGAGCATTTGGCTCACCCCCATAAGCATATGTGCATATGCTAGGAGTCTAAAAAGCTGAAAAGCCTCTGAGAAGGTTTGATTTTCCAGTTAATGAGTCATTGGGATTTTAAGATTTTAATATGCATGAATATGATTCTGAAGCTGAAATTTCCTCAAAACATAAATTTTCATTGCTCCCATTGAAATCAGTGGAAATTTTACCAGTATAATACAAAGTCAATGGGGCCAGATGGGATTCACCCAAGGGTACTGAGGGAGCTGTCAGATGTGCTTGCCAAACCCCTTTCCATCATCTATCAGCAATCCTGGCAGACTGGGGAAGTTCCAGTCGACTGGAGGCTGGCAGATGTTACACCCATATACAAGAAGGGTCGAAAGGAGGATCCAGGGAAATACAGGCCTGTCAGTCTGACCTCAGTCCCAGGGAAGATCATGGAGAGGTTCATCTTGGGAGCTATCATGCAGCACATGCACGATGGCCAGGGGATCAGGCCTAGTCAACATGGGTTTACAAAAGGTAGATCCTGTCAAACTAACCTGATCACCTTCTATGACAAGGTGACCCGCTTAATGGACGAGGGGAAGGCTGTGGATGTGATCTACCTGGACTTTGGTAAAGCCTTTGACACAGTTTCTCACAGTATTCTGACTGAGAAACTGGCTGCCACTGGCCTGGACAGGTGGACTCTCAGCTGGGTTAAAAACTGGCTGGATGGCCGAGCCCAGAGGGTGGTGGTGAATGGAACAAAATCCAGCTGGAGGCCGGTCACGAGTGGTATCCCCCAGGGCTCAGTCCTGGGTCCAGTCTTGTTCAACATCTTTATCAATGATCTCGACGAAGGGATTGAATGCTCCCTCACTAAGTTTGCAGATGACACTAAACTAGGAGGAAGTGTTGATCTGCCTGAGGGTAGGGAGGCTCTTCAGAGGGATCTGAACAGACTGGACCGATGGGCTTAGTCCAATGGGATGAAGTTTAACAAGGCCAAGTGTGGAGTGCTGCACATGGGACATAACAACCCCATGCAGCGCTACAGGCTTGGGGGAGACTGGCTGGAGAGCTGGCAGGCAGAGAAGGAGCTGGGGGTGTTGGTTGACTGTAGGCTGAATATGAGTCAGCAGTGTTCCCAGGCAGCCAAGAAGGCCAATGGCGTCTTGGCTTGTATCAAAAACAGTGTGGCCAGTAGGTCTAGGGAGGTGATTGTGCCCCTGTACTGGGCATTGGTGAGGCCACACCTCGAGTGCTGTGTCCAGTTCTGGGCTCCTCACCACAAGAAGGACATGGAGGTCCTGGAGTGAGTCCAGAGAAGGGCAACCAGGCTGGTGAAGGGGCTGGAAGACAAATCCTATGAGGAGCGGCTGAGGTAGCTGGGGCTGTTTAGCCTAGAGAAGAGGAGGCTGAGGGGAGACCGTATCACCACCTACAACTACCTGAAGGGAGGTTATAGAGAGGTAGGTGATGGTCTCTTCAGCCAGGTGACACGTGATAGGACAAGGGGAAATGGCACAAAGCTGTGCCAGGGCAGGTTTAGATTGGATATTAGAAAAAAATTTTTTACTGAAAGAGTTGTCAGGGCCTGGAACAGGCTTCCCAGGGAGGTGGTTGAGTCACCTTCCCTGGATGTGTTCAATAAAAGGGTAGATGAGGTACTTAGGGATATGGTTTAGTTTAGGATGTGAATGGTTGGACTTGATGATCTTAAAGGTCTTTTCCAACCTTATTATTCTGTGATTCTGTGATTCTGTGATATGTAGAAGTTAGAACATAGGTTAAAATCTATGTTTGAAGTTATCTGCCAGATACTTCCATGAAATTGTGTCAAGCACAGAATAATGATAATTTAAGTACTTCTTGGAACGGACCAAAAGAAAGTCCATAAATACTTAATCCTTAACATCCTACATACTATTTTTGCGTAGTCAAGACAGCATTTCACCATAAATGTATACTAGGGCATGAACTGAAGACTTGGTAAGTCTACTATAAAAAATGAAAAGAGAATTGTCCTTATTGTAATTTGGGCCATTCTTCTATTTATAGTAATTCTTGCCTGTTAGAAAGCTCAAAATGATAGTCTTGCCTGTTTTTGCATCAGCCTGGAAGAATTTTTTCTTCATGGTAATAACCTTCCTTCCAGGTTGGATCTGATTCAGAAAGACATCAATGGACAAGCCAGAGAGTGTGTTCATCCTGTAAGTAAGGACCCAGACTCTTTCCCTAGGCACTGCATGCATTCTTAAGGCAACTTCT
Source organism: Porphyrio hochstetteri (assembly GCA_020800305.1). NCBI lineage: Eukaryota > Metazoa > Chordata > Aves > Gruiformes > Rallidae > Porphyrio > Porphyrio hochstetteri. The sequence goes on from CM036905.1 coordinate 133,835,375, forward strand.
GCTGCCTCATTTTCAGTCCTATTCATTCAGTAGATTATTTAGCACAGAGGTCCCTATTTCACACATTTCTCATGTATCTGTTGGCCTTTTCCTTCCAGGTCAGGACACAAGAATCACAATACCCTTTTATACCAAAAATACCGATTCGCGTATACAGTCTTTGGTGGCAGGTAAGCAATCTTAAAATTATACAAGGAAGGGAAGCATGGGATCTTTTCCTTCTTTCCTCTCTTTTCCAGGGAGGTCTGATCCACGCTCTAATTTGAGTTTGTCTCAAAACAAAGTTTGAAATTTCACAAATTTGTTTATGGCAGAGGCAGTGCACCGCTGGGGGCACAAATGGGCTGGTATGGAAGTGATCTGTAGTCTTGTGATGTTGACTGTTAAATCTACAGATCAAGAACATCTGTTATTGCCTGCACTGTTAAGTCCTCTGCTTGAAAGAATAGAAGATACTGGAGCAGGATTTCTGTATAATTTGCTTAACTAGGAATAGATTTTTCCATATCGGTTGATGCTCCCCACCTCCAATACCATGGGCAGTAACTATTTTCGTAGGGGTCTCACTGCCAGGTCACGTGGTAGATCTGAAGTCTTGATGCACAAATCTGTGAAGGGCTGCTTACATCCTGTGTGTGCTTAGTCTGAGCATTCATTGCTACCTGTCATTTTTCAACCAATAGCTTATTTAGCACAACCATTTTTCAAGGAAACATTAGCAAAATAAAATATTCCTTTGCACATTGTGGATAATTGTCTTCCAGCTATTAGCTCTTCTTTCTTCAATTTGTTCCAGCATTGTTTCTCCAAGTTGTTTTGCTGTAATATTTAGTATCAATCAAACAGCAGCCAACTGCAACACTTCCCCACAGCCCATTAAATGATTTAGAACCTCTCAGTTGCTTACTGCAGCATCCTTTACATGTGTTGCTCTTTCATCCTTTTCCTGTCATCCTCACCACTCATAGCTTCTGCTAATTAAAATGCAAGATTGTTATTTTCTATGTGCCTGCACCTCATCCAGCATCACAAGGTCTCAGACTTCACGGTGCTTTGCAACACAAGTGAAATGTTGATAAGGTAAAGTCAGTGGTGTTGTCTCAGCATCCTTGTTGGTGATTGTTTTGTATCAGGAAAGGCTGATGATGTACAACAAAGATTCAAGATCACAGCCCTGTAAGTGAATAAGCACACACAAATTATTTATTTTCATCAAAGTATGTAATAAAAATAAGATAGAACTACCAGTGAGTATGTGTGTGCACAGATGTGCATATATGTAAATTTTTAGGTGTCTCCCTAATGAGTTATTTAAATGAATGTGTATCGTTTGCCACTGAAGCCATCCTCTGGATGTGCCTTGCACTATTCCCAAAGTTAGAGTCACATATTCTTCATATTCTTCTTCATCTGAAATGATGCCCTAGCTTCCAAAAGAAAAAAAAAAAAAGAAAAAAGAGGAAAAAAAAGAGAAAAAAAGAAAGAAAAAAAAGAAGAATAAAAGCAGCCTTTCATTCAGTTGTTTAAGAAAAAAAAAACCCCAACAAATTTAAATAAAATTACAGATTCTAAACAACTAGTACAAAATACTTCACATGTGTGAAAATTACTGGAAACAAATCCAATGGCAAAAAAAGTGGGAGAAATGGCATCTAAATCCCAGATGATATAGCAGACTAAGACACAGAAGTAGAAGAAAGACATTAACTCATTTTTTTCCACAAAGAGTAGTCTTCAGCTGTTTTAGGGGCAGTACAGTGAAGCTCAGATCCAAACAGTTCATCACTACTTTGCTTGTGAATCATTTTTCATTCAACAAAATGAAATCTTTCTACACATAATCAATTTACTTAAGTTCTCATTAGCGTTTCTTGTCTAATTACTTATAATGAAGTAACTAACAAGGCATTGAGGAATATATAAGTAATAAATTAAAAATGTAAAGCTTTGTAGATCATCTGACTGTTAAATGAAAGTATTCTCATCACTGTAATGTACAAGTACATCAAATTAAAGGGTGTTCTAATTTTATCTTTCACCCATGGACTGTACATCATCCCCTTGAATGTTTTCCTTCTATCATTCTAATAGCTTTGCGCATTCCTGAACATGTGACATTATAGTATCTATTAGCACTTAGTGTGAAATATCCCTTTTTAGACTGTCTATCTGAATAGGCTTCTGTTGTAACAACAAAGTCCCCATGTTGGAATTTTAGTTGATAGGCATCAATGTCTATTAAAGGAGCCAAAGCAAAAGTACTCCTTGCATTGATATTCTGATCCAATCACAGATGACTAAATCCTTACATTTGATTACAAACTTAGAGGAAAATATGTAGGTAAGATTTAGGCTGGATGTTAGGAAGAGGTTCTTTACTGAGAGGGTGGTCAGGCACTGGAAAAGGCTCCCCAAGGAAGTGGTCACAGCACTGAGCTTGACTGAGTTCAAGAGGCGTCTGGACAATGCGCTGAGCCCCATGCTCTGACTTGTCTGGCCCTGTGTGGAGCCAGGAGTTGGACTCAATGATCCTTATGGGTCCCTTCCGACTCAGGAGGTTCTATGATTCTATGATTGTATTTTAATCCTCTTTCTTCCAGTTCAGGTACATTTTCTTTTTTGACTGTTGGGGCTGAGTGATAAGTGAAATCTTGGATCCACTCAATTTACTAGGAATTTTTACAGTGATCTAATGTAACTAAAACAGTATCTTTCAATGAATACAGATAGCATCAAAAGTGTCATAAGCAAAATGGAAAAAGTATTTTACATTGGTTTTAAATTCACGAATTTTTTTAAACTTTTTTATTGTTTTATGGATATGAATGCCTAGATGTTATTATTACAGCTGAAAATTTGCAATTTCTGTGGTAGTACTAACACTTCTTCATTAGACCCTGTAGACAAAACCAGAACAAAGTAATTTTTTACAAGCAGAGAATTGAAAATCAATGCTCTTTCAAGACAGAAAGGCAGATAACGAGGAAAGTGGTGGCGTCATGGCAGGGAGATGGGAGGAAGGCTTCATTCACATAAGCTATCATATGAGCAGAACAGAATAAAACTGTGGTGGCAAGTTCTCTTAAAATGGAAGATGACTAGATTGTAGCTATCTTAAGAAATGAAGATATATCATGGTAGCTTTTGTACAGATACAGGAAAGCATCTGGCTTCTTCCTAGAATGCCAAAACGCCTTCAGAAACTCCTTCAGACATATGGGCTTTGCATATGTTGTCCCAGTGTAATGCCTCCCGAAGTATCTTGGTGACTGACCTCTTTTATTTCCCTTGCTGTCTAGCCTCTGAAGTCTCCCAAAGGGAACCATATGCATGTTGGGGAGCAATAGGAGGAACTTCAGAATCATCATGAACTCTCTTGGCCCTCTAGCAACTCGTCTACTCTGCACTTGAGCATAGTGCTCTTTGAGCAGTCCCCATTTACCATCATGTTCCCCAAGAACAGGTGGTGGGTCACAGCTGTGCTTCTACTTGGCACTGATAAGTAGCACAGCATGCTTCTTTAAAAAACCCATGGAGGAATACAGTCCATTCACTTATGGCATGGCTCCATCCCACCCACAGTACCTGAGCCTGTTGTCATAATCAACATGAAGTCAAGCCCCATCCCCATGCACACGTGCATGAAAGCCCTTTACAGGACATAATTTTCGAAATGTCTGCTGCAACAACTACATCTGGGTAAAGATGAGCCAAGGGACAACTGAAGGACATTGAGATTTGAGTCAAGGACAGAAAAGCTGAAGAATATTTCCAGCAAGAACATCTCAGGTACAGATAACCACTCTTGACAGATACTTAAAGTGAATGGTTATTGACACAGAACATCACCTCTCTAGAGTCATCAAAAGATTAAGAGGCTAAAAGCAATGCCTCATGCAAACAAGAAATGTCTTTGTCAAGGAAGCAGACGTCCTTATTAGCTAGATGAAACTTAGTGATTTTGTGGTCAATGGGAATCAGTTCAATACTGACTTCTTGATGTACTTGCTAGAAATACAGTTTACATAGTACACAGTTATGTACAGCTGTAACCACCCTCTTTTTAGTTGTGTTGCTCTTAATAGACCTATGAAGTGTTCAAAATCTTTGCCTGAAGCTGGAAACATTCAACCTTAAGATAATTTCTAACATGTCAAAATTCTTCAGGACAGGAACTAACCTTAAATCTCAGGCTTGCAACAGCGTCTGATGTGGGCTTTTAACACAGTGACAATACGGGCAAGAAAGTGTTATTTCTTTTTGGTGCTACAGATTTCAGTTCTATATTCTACCTTAAAAACACAGACAAGTATGAACTCACCCTGAAAATTCTGCTAATAAACACATCTGCTTTAGTACACAGCTCTTCCATATAGATTGTCTTTCCTTTCTGATTTCTGAATAGCACTTCTTTGACTGCAGCCTTAGCCTTATTCAATACAGGGATTTTGTTTGTTTGTTTCCATTATTTTCTATTCCAGAATAATAGCAGTAGGAAAAAACCTTATGGCGTTTTAGACATATTCTCTTTGCCTCCCAGCTTGCACACAAACATTTGATAACAATATTCTGGCAGCAGCAATTTATTTAGTTTTTTACTAGTGTCTTAGTTACTTACATATAGCTCATCATCCCATGTGTGATTTGTTGCAGGGTAACATTCTCACAAAGTTTGGTTAGGGTGTATTTTTGGTGCACTCTTAGGCCGTTGCAACTGCAAACACAAAAATCAATTAGGCTTGTCAGGGTTCATGCTGAACCTAAAATGAAAGCGTTGAGAGGTCAAGACAAAACTTTACATCTGTTCCCAAACAGAGCTTCCAGAGATGTTAGACAAACACAGAGAGCCTTACCATCAACGAGCTTGCTTATAATCTTTTTTACTGGAAAATCTTTTGAGCATGTATCAAATGACATCTACATCCTTTCACTTTGCAGATATCTAACCCCCACCTGCCAAGGAAAAAAAAACTTCCTGAGACAAACCAGGACAGAAACTCTAACCAGCCTTCCTAATCGGTGGCTGTGAACCTGCAGCACATGGATCCTTGAGGATTTAGGAATTCCATCTAAAATGCTAGCAATGAGTAATTTTAAGTGAAGCAAATTCCTATTTTTGATGCAACAACCTAAAAATGTTCCTGTTTTCATGAACTTGTCATTGTCTGTTATTGTATGAAAATTGCTCAGATATTATGGAGAACGGTGGTGACATGAGAATGTGGGCAGATTTAGGAGAGTCAACATGCCAAGCTATAAATAGAAGAAAGAATCTCATAATTACAGAAGGAGTCGGTTCTTTAAGAATGTACCTTAGCCACAAGTATATTTCATAAATATTTCAGAAGCAAGCTGATAAGTCTGTGCTTATCAGCTGTTGGATAAATCAGCTGTCTTTCATAGATTGTTTCTAAAATAACCCGCAGCCCAGCAAACAACCCAGCACTGCATATGGCTGCTGTTTGGACCACTGATCTAACTGTGAACTATTACAAATACAGCCCCCACGAATAATGAAGAATAAATTTAGTCTTTGGATTCCTCAGCTGCATATGAACAGCAGCATAGCTGCACAAATATTTATGGCCACTTTGGTATGTGTGATGGACGTAAAATCTGCACTGCCACCACAGCAGAGAAAACATCTGCTATTATGGTAATTCAAATAATAAATGGTAATATGCTTTCTAGTTGAATCTATATAAAATTTGCATCTTATAATGATAGGTTAAAAAAAAAATACACAAGTACATTTTAGAAAGCAATGCAAATGCCAAGATGTTGCAGTAAAATATTAGGAGTCATGTCCTGGGGACCTTATATCTTCGTACCTCAGACCTTGCTCGTACCATGCATATGATTCTCACCTCACTGAGGGTTAGATAACGGCTGAGGATCTGTCTCCCTTACTCCAAACCTACAGTGATGCACTGTGGAGCTCTGTTTTAACTGCCTGTGATAATGATTAGGGAGGAGAAATGCTGGTCTCAGAGAAGTGTCCAGTCTGACATTAACTTCAGATATCTCTGTGATAATGATTAGGGAGGAGAAATGCTGGTCTCTCACAGAAGTGTCCAGTCTGACATTAACTTCAGATATCTCTGGAGCTCCTGGACATTCAAACTGCCTTTTGCTCCGAGTCCAGCGGCACCTCCATGCAATGCTCTCAGTTTCAGATTCCTAGGAGGGAAGGCCCAGCACCCTCATCGCATGGCATTCATGAAATCTATGGGTTTAGGGACAGCAAGAAAACTAGTGCTTTCTTGTTCCTAACCTCACTTTACCCTCCAGCCAGTACAAACTTACCCTGTTCAAATTCACTGCCTTGCACAGTACTTACTGAGGAGACACAGTGCTGGGCAATGTTACACCTCTCCACATATTTTGACATAAAAATGGAGCAGAGGAATTCATTCTACACAGAGATTTTGAGGAAGCTACAGAAAGTCCCCAAGGTGTAGCCTCTTATACTTGCTGAAATCAGAGCCTAACACAGAGAACTAGCTAGAAAAAAGCTTGATGATTATTTTGATTTAGATCCTGCTTGACACTTAACTGCAACAGCCTGTACATAACAGCACACAAGGAAATTCTCCACTCAAGCAAAGTCCAGCAAGGGACTATGTAATTAGATCTCAAAAGAAATAAAGGATTAAGATAAATAAACCAGTCTGATACTATTAATACAACATTGTTTCATCATTTAACTAATCCCAATTACAAAAACCCCAACAAACCAAAACATTTTATTTTGCAGTAAAATACACTTGAAAATAAGCCCACAGAAATTATCCTGTACTACACACATGAGCATCATATTTTCTATCTTATCTTTGACATAGACTTAATTTTCTGCACACAGGTAGTTTTATGTTTCAAACTATATCTCTGGCTGGTGGAATTCACAGAATCACAGAATCATAGGGGTTGGAAGGGACCTCGAGAGATCATTGGGACCAACCCCCCTGCCAAAGCAGCTCCCTAGCACATATTGCACAGATAGGCATCCAGACGAGTCTTGAATATCTCCAGAGAAGGAGACTCCACCACCTCCCTGGGCAGCCTGTGCCAGGGCTCTGTCACCCTCACTGTGTAAAAGTTCTTCCGCATGTTGGTGCGGAACTTCCTGTGCTCCAGTTTACAGCCATTGCCCCTTGTCCTGTCTCCACAGATGACTGAAAAGGCGTTGGCCAATTCCCCCTGCATCCCATACTTAAGATATTTATAAACATTCATTAGGTCCCCCCTCAGTCTTCTTTTCTCCAGGCTGAACAGCCCCAGCTCCCTCAGCCTTTCCTCATACGGGAGCTGTTCCAGGCCCTTAATCATCTTCGTAGCCCTTCTCTGGACTCTCTCCAGGAGATCCCTGTCCTTTTTATACCAGGGAGCCCAGAACTGGACACAATACTCCAGGTGGGGCCTGACCAGGGCAGAGTAGAGGGGGAGGATCACCTCCTTCGACCTGCTGGCCACACTCTTCCTGATGCATCCCAGGATCCCATTGGCCCTCTTAACCACCAGGGCACACTGCTGGCTCATGGCCAACCTGTCATCAACCAGGACCCCCAGGTCCTTCTCCATTGAGCTCTTCTCCAGCAGGTCATCCCCCAGCCTGTACTGATACAGACGGTTATTCCCCCCCCAGGTTCAAGACTTTACACTTGCTTTTGTTGAATTTCAAATAGTCATGTGAGGAGATATTTTCCAACAGGAGATAGCTTCCTGTTCTTAGAGTCTTCACCATCTCTGTTCAGTGTCCCCTGTGCCATATACCTAGGACCAAACATAATCTATTTCTGTTTGTTTCTGCTGTAAGGCAGCAGAAATTTTGAGATCCTTTTCAAGTGGCAGGGTCCGTGTGTCATCAGATACCCTCTGTACAGCATGTTATTTGGCCATATCTATTTGGTCATGACTGGGCTAGCTTTACAGGTCTATCATGTAACAACCAGACCATGAGGAGATGCAGGGTCAGTCCTGCCTCACCTCAGCATCACAGACCATTACGTCACCCTGTTCATCTTGGCATCACTTGCTATCCTCAGAAGACTGCATGGTTTTCTATGTAAGAGAAAAGGAGAGAATGTACAGAAAACCTTGACGAATTTCCTTGCTATTTCTGGAAGGCAGCAGAGTGAAACTGTGATCTCCCCCACGCAGAAACAGGGCCTGCTTCCCTACCAGCAGGATGAACATGTTTCAGCTGAATCCACGTGAAGAGCAGTTGCTAAGAGGCTCTGTAATACCTAGCTTGTGTTTTATTGTTATAATTATAAGGGATGTAACAAAAACGGCATTTTGTAGTGTAATATGTAACAAGATGACTTGTGCAATATCAGCATGCAGGGGCCAGGTTCCTTGTCAAAGCTTTATTCAGATGTCTTGACTAATCCTTCTTAATCCTATCATCAGCTGCCATCATATCACGATACGTCAGCCTTTAAAATGAAGAAATATCTTAAGAAAATGATGCCTTCCAAGGATTTAGTAGGAAGATAATGACTTACCTTCTGTTGAAAAGACATCTTATGCAACTGGTAGTAGTTTCCAAACACATTATTTATTTCTAAGAGCTGCTCAGGAAAAGTTCTTCATATTTTTAAGGTGTTTTACCTACAGTGTTTCACCTAAAACGTGCTTCAATATTTAAAACAAAAGCCAAAAGACCCCCAAACAACAAACCTGGAGCAGAGATCCAGCTGAGATAATTGACTTACAGCTGAATCTCCTGCGGTCTGGGAGCTGAAGTGAAACACAAGCTCGTATTTGAATGTGTACTCTCATGGACATATACTGTATCAGACAAACCTTAGCTAAACTTGATCTACAGCTGACTTACAGTGCAAGGATTGGTATGCCACAGTCATTGCTTATTAGCAGTGCTGATTGTCATGGTAATCACACTGTTTTATCTACACTGGTTCTGAAAATAGAGACGATTTGAAATAATTGGTGCAAGCTGATTGCCATATGTAAAGACGGCTCCCAGAGCACTGTGAGAAGATTGTTTTCATTCTGCTTTGAAGAGCTATTGCTGAACAATTATTCATTTGAAAGTAAAGCTAAATAAGTATTAACAGTATCCATAGGGTGAAATCCAACCATGCCAACCACACCAGCCCCTGCATCTTTCATTCTATTCCCTCACGTTTTATCTACCAAAAGAGCTGAGTATAATTATTCTATGAACTCCACACATCTGGTGTGTGATATTTTGCCTGTCCTAAATGTCCTTTCTCCCAATAAATTTGCCCAATAAATCCTCTGAACTTTGGTGCATCTCTATACAAAAAGAAGCAGATGGTTATGTCCTAGCTTCCAGATCTCCCGGACTGCAATAGGTGAATCACCTCCAATCTCAGAGCTGTTTAGGCACATTAGTACCTGATTGCCTATGCTACCAAGACTTGGCTGTCATATTAGTCAGCATATTGGTCTGACATATTCAAGTTACGTGACTCCACCAAGGAGATCTCAGAAGAAAATAATCTCTCATCAGATGTTTCATAATTCACAAGGTCATGTATGAATATGAAAGAGGAAAGGCTCAGCCAGTTTGTTCTTTGGACTTGCTGTTTTCTTATTCTAAATAAAAAAGGGCAGAAAAATGCAGAAGTGAAGGATAATGTGTCTCCAACCTTTCAACTTCAATCCACTGGTTTTAATCTGGTAGAGAAACAGGGGCAGTCCTAGTTGTCATGGAACTAATTCACACAAAGTTGGAGCTGAATACTCAGGTGAACTTCCTGCAGCAGGTATAGAACATTTTGACCAAGAAAGCAGAGGGTGGTATCAAGGACGGATCTCAATGAGTTATAAAACATCAAAGTGGCAATTTAGAAATATTCATAATGCAGTGGGGGAGTGGGTAATGGGGTGGGTAGGCAAAGTTTTACACCATATAAATATATGAAAAACAGAAGGGGGGGGGAACAAACTGTTTCTTCCCCCTAACAGAAGGCCATCATAACCTAAATTTCCTTAATGTGGCTTTCCTGACAGATTAAAAGTGTTTTCTGACCTGAACATTAATAGTTTACATTATTGCTTGATAATACTCAGAACTGCAACAACACACCCCCCCCCAGCCTTAGCTATATTGTCTATAACATGCTTCAATATACATTCTTTCAGCTGCTTTATGTCTGACAATTAATCACCAGCTGTAATTGCTTTTGAGCACAGAACACACAACAGGTAGTCTTCAGCACACATGACTGATGGGAGCCATGGTAGTAAATTCAATTAGATATCCGATAATTTGTTCCAAGATAATTTGCTTACTGTAACTTGGTTGGACTCCTGGGTTATTTTGCTGAAGATCTTAAATGTTGCAGATTTTTTCTGCACACATCACAGATCTGATTATCTGTTTCTCTGCCCTTTGCACAGACATGGTCTCTCTCACCATTCCCAAGCGAGGGGAAATCATGAGTCAGCCCTAAGCCATGAAATTATGAGTTTGGACAGAGAAAAGAAACAGCAGTATTTTAAAAGAATGATTGTAGAGGTTCTTAGCTTGTTTCTGATGAGATCTGTTTTGCCGATAGACAAAACAAATGCTTTCTCTACTGTTGAGTGTCCAGATTATTTGGAAAAAAAATACAGAAAAAAGTTATATAATGCAGTCAAAGCCACAAAGAAGCAAAGATACCAAGACATGCAGAAACCATACACTCACACCAACAGCTGTCAGGTGGGGGAAGGACAGAAGGGAAGAATTCTGCTGCAGTCCTGTTGTCATCTTGCTCAGCCTAAACGTTATCAAAAGAAACCTCCCTAATTACCCCGAAATGGGTTGGAGTGCAGAGGAACACAGACAGAAATAAATAACAATAATAACAGCAACAACAAAGCTAAACAGGCTGTAAACTCCCATAATTGAATTCATAAATCTGAATCTTTTAGAAGGTTGGCACGAGGGCTAATGCGGATTGACCTAGAGTGATTGTTGGTGCTGCACCCGCTATAAAGCCAGCACTAGGGAGAGGGTTGGGGAAAATAAATAAATAAATCAACGAGGCTCTCAGGAGCACTTTAGGAATAACCCTTTCTGTCTGCCATGGTTATCATTCAGCCTGCAGCATCTCAGTGCGAGCTGGCTAGAGACAGCAATCTAATCATTGCACTGCAGCAAGCTGGGAAAACACCACCCCAGCTGCTGAAATAGAGGAAATACTTCACAGACAGTGGGCAGCTGATAACTGCTGATATCAAACAAGCTTATTAAATGGAAGGATTTCATCGCCGTCACCTCACCTCCCCAGCAGCAGCACCCTTTACAGCAATATGACAGTAGTCCCCAGCAGTGATCTGAGACACCGCAGCCCACAATACAGTTACAAGACTGAGCTTTCATCCTGCAAAGCACCAGCGAGACTCTCACTTTCACCTCTCCCCCCCAGCCTCAGATGATTTGCACTGTTGTTCTTCCTGGGAGAGATCACTTCCAGAAATAAAGTTTGCATCAGGAAGGGCTGACATTGTACAAGCCCTTGTTCTGCAGAGCGTTTTCTACACAGCAATCACATCCTGTTCTATTTGCTTTTATTTTGTTCTTGCCTGTATTATTTTAGTGGATATAATACACTGCATTGCTGTTAAATGTACCTTTGGGGCATAATCTTCCTGAAAGTTATACTGCTCTTTAGGAGCAGCTACCTGACACGTTATGTGGTCTCTACACGTAACAACAACAATAGCAATAATAGCATTTTGATGGCTTTATTAGCATATAGTCATCTAGTGGCTTGTAAAATATGCATGTAGCACCTTCAAATCTCTGTAGCTTCTCAGTGTAAGTTCTCTTTTTGGTTGTGGCCAATAGCTCGTGACTTTGGGTGATTATTCCACACGCTGCCAAAGTACCATCTTCAGGAAATTACAACAAGGACGTGAAAACTAGTCCAGCTCTCAAAATTTCTCAGCTTTAGCCATGATTCTTGATGTTACGGCCTCAGTATCTTTCCATAGGTCTGGGTGGGAGCCACTGGCAAGAATACCTGTGTACAGATCTCTGAGCATCTCTGCACTGTTTTGCTTCCTTTCCTACAGCCATTATATAGGAAAACATCAACTGCGGTTTCTCTCCAACAGACAACAATATAGTCTGAACAATGTCCAGTTGCTGTGCTGTGCCTTCACATAATCCTTTACACTTTGCAATACCTCTTTGGGATAAGTACGCTGTAGTTAGGGTGCTAAAGAGAAGTTGTCTTTGTAAACATTGTGGTACGATCCCACTAATGTCCTTAGCTTGTGAGGACAGTTTGCAGCCTGAATACAAGACTGGGAAAAAAACTCATTTTCCTCCTCATCCCTCAGCAGCTGCTTGAAATCTATTCTAACATTTCTTTTCACTGGATTGGAGTATGCTTTATAGGTCAGAATAAACTTTCAAAGCCTTAGGACAAATTCAGTTTATCCATACATCCACAGCAAAAACTCACAAATGCTTAAGAATTGTTCAGTAGTACATTGCAGGAGATTTTTGAGAGAAGATAACAGCCCATCTATTTACTTAGAGTATTAAATGGCATTTTCTAATACTGATAGCACTCACAATGAGTTCCACAATACTTGGATATTCATTGGTCAGATATGCTTTTTTCTTTTCCTCTGATTGTGGTCTATCATCTTCACACATCCTGTGTTGCCTCTATAGCCATTTCTTACACAACTCCCATGAGAACAGTAGCCAAACTCTGTTTCTTAATGCAACTTTTTATCACCTCATTAAAATACTGTATTAATTTACATCAATTCATGCACTGAAGCTGGATTGAGGGTCTTTTAACCTCTAATTTGGAAAGCTCTCAATTTTACTGCATTGAAGGTCTGAGTTACCTCCTGGATAGTGCTTTTTTGCTCAGCAACTGTTGCATCAATTCTGCTTTTGTCTCTTTATTCCTGGAAATGCTTAGTACATCAAACTCTAGCACAAGCACCCTAAACTCCAGAGAAAGAGACAATACAAAATGCAAACCATTCATCACTTTGGGAATCGTGCAAAACATGCATCCAATGAATGAAATAATACAAGAAAAAGAAAAAAATAGAAAAAATACAAAGCATGTTCTGAAAGCAGCTTTCTTCTTCCTAGTAGGAGGCCAAATATTCATCAGTCTCTCTTGGAGTATCACCACTGCTAAGTACTAGAGGCAAAGGGTACAAATTTTTTTTGTGTTACGCATTATATAAAATGTTTATAATAAAGGTATTGTTTAAAAGAGGAGTGGAAAATGCCAAAATCATTGTTATTACTGTCATCAACTCAACCTTGGCATGCTTTTAAGAGGCCTCAGACTCAGGCTTATAACTTCTTCCAACTTACATGTTTACGCTAAACAACACATGCAGGTCTAGTATCTGTTACTAAGTCAATCAATACTGCACAAGACAGGGTGGCAAACACCATTCTAGTTCATCACTGTCAGCTTTTAGAAAGTTCTTAGGCAATATTTTCCCTTGACGCTAAGCTACAGTTTCCGACTTTGGTTGTGTCTGTTTTAGGCTCAGAAACATGTTAGATACCAAAGAAGTGGAACCTGTAGAGGTTTCTCCACAGGTATAACTCAGATGAAGGTGGTGCCAGCAGTGAATTTATTGTAAGGCAATAAATTCACTGGAAATAAGCTGTGCCTTTGTTAAATGAGTAATATGCCAGCATGCCAAAGATGGTGTCATCACAAACTTTATTGTGGGTAACACTGCAGCTCATTTTGACGCAGGGGGAGAAGACCCATTTTTAGTCTCTGTAGAAAGGCTGTGTTTCAGCCTACAAATAATTAGTAAAGGAGAGGATCTTGTACACCAAAAGTTAGTTTTATTTGCTTTTATAAGTAAACTCTCAGAGGGCCGAGTTTTAGGAATGCAAGGCAGTTGCTTTGTATTCAAAAATTAAAAGCAGATGATGCATAGCCAGTTTTGCTCTCTGGAACATTTCTCTGTACATATAAAATGTTGGTTAGTATCTTTTTCTAAACGCCTCTTTTGAATTTCACAGAGAGTGCTTCATTTCTGAACCATTGGTCTACCACAAGCATGGCAGTATCTAGTCATTATCCTTACTCTGTCCCAAATCTTTCTGTTTTGGTATATGAAGAGACAAAGAAGAAAACAAGAGACCTTCTCTCTCAGGCCATTCTTAGAACACAGCATGAGTTCTCTGTAAGGAGATGCACAGAGCCAACATTTCCCAAAAAAAGGGAGGGGACTCCTACAATTATAGTTTCCTACTAAAACCCTTGCTGCTCTAACAGAATTTGAAACACTTCCTCTGTTTCGTGTGAGCACAGTTCTTTCAAGCACTCGTAGATCTTGCAATGCTACATCACCCAAAACCATGGATTGCAATTAGACATCATAACCTTGCATGTCTCCTTTCTAGTGTTCATTCATAGAATCATAGAATGGTCTGGGTTGGAAGGGACCCCAAGGATCATAGAGTTCCAACCCCCCTGCCACAGGCAGGGCCACCAACCTCCAGACCTGGATCTACACTAGGTTGCCCAGGGCCCCATCCAACCTGGCCTTGAGCACCTCCAGGGATAGGGCATCCACCACCCCTCTGGGCAGCCTGTTCCAGCCCCTCACCACTCTCTGTAAAGAACTTCCCCCTAATATCTAATCTAAACCTTCCTTCCTTTAGTTTTAATCCATTCCCCCTTGTCCTGCCATTATCTACCCTTTTAAAAAGCTGATTCCCCTCCTCTTTGTATGCTCCCTTCAGGTACTGGAAGGCTGCTTCATTGCTCAGTTATAACTATCAGACCTGTGCAGTAAGTATGAGACTTATTTAGCAATGCCAACTAGTGTAGCAGTTTTGAACAGGGAAAGACAAGTATGTGAAGGGCACCAAGTCAGCTAAAGCCTGATGAGGATCTACATAGATCATCTCCTTAAAGTGAGCTCCCCAAAACAGATTAAGACTCATCAGTTAGAATTTTTTTTTTTAAAGCTGAATTTTCTTAGAGCAGAAATATGAGAGGGTTTAATGGTAAAAAAACCTCACAGCCTCTATCTCAGAATACAAACGGAAGTTTATAAACTGATCCCTCCCTGTCCATGGTATTATAGGACTAGATTCAGTAAATGCAGTAACTCTCTGAGTCACTTTCTCCCTACTTCCCAGGAGGTTCTATAGAAAGCCAGTCATCTATTTTAATCATTAAAATTCAACATCAAAAAAGTATAAATCAAGGGCACTGGCTATCACAAATCCATCTTTCCTTTCCAAGTACTCCAGGAAAGATAAGGAAAAGACCTCTCTCTTCAGTCAGAATTACACTGTAGTCCACACCTCCACTGGAAAATAGTTGCAGGTAGTAGAACAGAAAGAGAAAACTACTTACTGATGATTACTAAAGCATGATAAGATGATGTTATCATGGTTTTTCCTTTATCCTTCATCCTAGTATGCCTTTAAACCTGGCTTCTGTTCTTCTGTGAGTAACATTCAGGCTTACTGTCCTTATCTCTTCGATTCTCAACAGTCAGAGGAAATACCTTCCTGTATTATAGCTGTCACTTGGGCTTGGAATAAGACAAAGTAAGTAATAGAAATCAGATAAATATTTCCATGGAATAATAGAAAACAGTGAAACATTTCCAACTCTGTCTTACTTGGGAAACTTTCTGTTAAATGTGTAGCAATTGTAGTTGTTCAGGAAGGATGAACAGACTCACCTTTTGGTTTTTTTTTCCTTTTTTTCCCTATTTTTTAATCACAGTAATCTCAGACTCATTTAAAGCACCAAGCAAATTAAACTATGAGTTTTATTTAGAACGATAAAAACCTTACACTGAGCTACTCATCATAGAAAAATGGAATGTCTGAATTTATTTTTCTGACACCTATATGTATCCTCTGGAAACCACCAAGCTTGTCAATCTATTATTTATGGAAACAAGACGCCAGAAATAGGTGTGCATGGTTTCAGACAAACCTGGTGGCCTACACAAACAGTCATTTTCCCCCTGAATCTGTTTAAAACCTCTCTATTGTTGCAAAATTGATGCATATTATATTGAATATTATATAATGATGCAAAACTGTGATATTCCAAAGGTTGGGAAATTAGTACTTTGGTTGCGATACAGAGTACTATGTTGAGGTTAAACCACTGTATTTCATGCATGTGGCACATGGGGGCACATAGTTTAATAGAGAGGAGGTCAAAAGGTGTTCTCTTACCCTTAATAGAACCATGGCCATGAAAAAGAACACTGCAGTGTATAAACTTGGTTTTGTGTGGCAAGTTTCAGGATTGGGTGGAGGAGGGAGTTGCTGCAGGGGTGAATTCTTCAAGAAGCAGATAGAAGCTTCCCCTGAATCCAACAGGGTAAACACCAGCTGAGCTCAAGGCCAGACCTGCCACTGACCAAGGCTGAGCCCATCAGTGATGGTCATAGTGCTTCTGGGATAAGGTATTTAAGAGAAAAAAAACCCACAAGCAGCCACTTTTTGCTGCCAGAGAAGGGAATGAAAAGGGGTAAGAAACTCTTGTGGACACCAAAGTCAGTGAAAAAGAGGGGATAGGAGACAGTCCCCTGCAGCCCTTGGAGAAGACCATGGTGGCTCAGGTGTCCCCCCGCAGCCCACGGAAGAGGATGGAGAGCAGAGACCCCACCTACAGCCCGTGGAGAGGCCCCACACTGGAGCAGGTAGAGACATGGAAGATGTTGTGACCCACGATGGAGCAAGTTTCTGGCAGGACCTTCAGCCCATGGAGAGAGAATTATGAGGAAGGAAGGAAGGAGGGAAGGAGGGAAGGAGGGAAGGAAGGAAGGAAGGAAGGAAGGAAGGAAGGAAGGAAGGAAGGAAGGAAGGAAGGAAGGAAGGAAGGAAGGAAGGAAGGAAGGAAGGAAGGAAGGAAGGAAGGAAGGAAGGAAGGAAGGAAGGAAGGAAGGAAGGAAGGAAGGAAGGAAGGAAGGAAGGAAGGAAGGAAGGAAGGAAGGAAGGAAGGAAGGAAGGAAGGAAGGAAGGAAGGAAGGAAGGAAGGAAGGAAGGAAGGAAGGAAGGAAGGAAGGAAGGAAGGAAGGAAGGAAGGAAGGAAGGAAGGAAGGAAGGAAGGAAGGAAGGAAGGAAGGGAGAGAGGTAAGGTGCAGGATTTAGCCTATCATTTTTGCACTGCAGGAGAGCACTCGGAGAAATGAGCCTGTAAATGTCAGTCCCACTGGCTGCGTCTAACACAAAGGTTTCTAAAGGGATACACATAACTTACTTTGCTGCACTAAGCTATACCATAACTTTTTATTTCCACGAATGAATTGTGAGAGAAATTGACTGTCTTTCTTCCTGCGTGGGGAAGGGCAGCATTATAGAAGCAACGTGTGACTTGCAGCACCAACACAAATACAGTACACATCCACACAGTCTAATAAGCTGTACTAACTCGAGGCAAGGTCAGTTTGGGTGATCCAGATTAACAGTTCAGTGCAGAAGTAGTAACACGCATTAAGGTTAAAGCATTTTCCTTCTGTATGGAATTTTAGTTATAAATGGAGGTAAGATCACAGAGAAGATAAGACCTGCTCCATTTTCTTATGAAACAATGAAAAATGTGAAAAACAACTTCAAATAATGGTTATTTAACTCTAGCACCTGCATAGCTATGCTATGCACTGAATGTTGCTGATTAATTAATGAAGTCCATCTGATGATGTCTCCCTGTGAAGGATGTACAATCTATATTTCAAATTACTTTTGAAAATTTAATCATCAGAAAGTAGAATTTGCTCATTAGTTAGTAATAATATATTAAGTTCCTCTGTCTGTCTCCAAATAGGGTGGATAAAGACTAATTAATTAAAGGCACGCCGCAGAATATGTGCAGTCCCACTGGTGGCATAAAAGGTAGCAAAGGAAGCTATAAATCCTGGGTGTTAAATGTGCAGCAATGTGTTAGTAATGGGAAACCCATCACTAGCACAGACACTTTATACAAAATAATAAGACATTACTTCAAAATATACAGTCTAAATACAGATGTTCTTCATTCTAGCTCCCACATTAAATTTCTCAGTGATAGGGTTTTTTCCTAGAACAATATGGCAGTTGACTCTTTAAAACCTTTGAAAGAGGCATGTCAGTTCTCACCCTGCAACCAGTTAAGGCAATTTTTACTGGGTAATAGAAAAATCTCATGAAAAGTACAACATGTTTTGCATTGCCCACAAACATCTGTGGAAATATCCTAGCTGGAATCATCACTCTATCTGTAGCAGTCACCATCTGCCTGGCAAATGCACAGGGCGCTTTCTCAGGAATAGTCTCTGGTATTTAGCTGCAGACTGTCATCACGGCATCCTGTGGGAGGGAGTAGAAGTTTTCTTCTGTCTAATCTGAGTGCCCAGTTGTCCTGGAGGTGATGTCTATCTCCTTAAAGGAGGAGGAAACCCAGCCTGCCCTACACAAGTGGCCAGCTTATTGAAATCAGGGCGCTGCCATCTCAGCGGCTTGCTCTTAAGAAGTCGCCTTTGTCACTGTCCCGCCACAGAATGCAGAGCTCTCTCTAATTCCACTTTACAGCAGCTCGCATTTGGCAGACTTACAGGGCAGCATAATAAATTCAGATCACCATAGGAAATATATCTACATTCTAATAGGAGGCAATAGCATTTCTGTGAATAGTTACAGTACATAAACCAGAAAATTAAAAGGGTTTTTTTCCCCCCAGTGTGATTTATTCTGTCACTTGAATACTGATTCTATAGAATGTAATGAGGCTACAGATATTTTATAATACGCTTATTTTATTCACAGACCAATATCACGCATGTTAGTCCAAAGTCAGCTACTATTACATTTTTCTTTCTATATTCATGCTGTACCTCGTTCCTCTTCAGAAAACACAGCACACACATTTCTTCTTGTGCTCTCTGCACACTGCCAGCCACACCTACCACAGAGGGCAGAGTATCTCTCCTTCTCAGCCATAGTAAGGGGTTTTTAATCATTGCTGATTCTCATTACCATTCTTCTCCCCTGACACTAAACATGTGTACCTTAATTTGCATATTAAAATCAATGTCACAGTCAATCATTAGCTGTTTAATAAACTCATAATAGTTGACACGGGTATTTTTCTTTTTTCTGACGGCTGTGTAACATAAATGATCTCAGAAACATCCCATTTGCTCCTCACAACATATCCCCTTCCTGCAGTGCAACCTAACTGCATTTTAAGGAAGCAGGCCCTGCCCCCCCAAAAAACCCAATTTCCAAAGGAAACTTGTGTCTAAAACATACCTACAGGTGTATGTGGATGTCAGTCAAGTCATGATAGAGCTTTCCCTGACTCCCACCTGACTAATCTTCTCCCAGAGTCCAGTAATGAGCAGTCGCGTCTAATTCTCCATATTAGTAACTGTTAAGAAACAGCTTTTTCCCCCACCCCCTGGCTCTGAATGCCAAAATAAATTTACTGAACAGAGCAAGAATACAATGAATCCAGAAGCTGCTTTAAATTCACAGGTCTCAGAAATCCATTCACAGTCATATTCACTTCACTGTCATGCTCCCTCATTAAAATTCCTCCTTTTGGAAATGCACCACAATTTTGAAACATCTCTGTTTGATCCAGTTCTCTTACAATATTTTTCTATTTTTCTGTGAAAATTCATGTCTGGTTTTTTGGGTTTTTTTTAAATTTTTCATCATCAAATATTTTCCCTTTTTTTGTGCAAACTTACTTACATCCATGTTTCTTTCTAAAATCCTTCTAAAAGAGAATCACAGAATCGTAAGAGTTGGAAGGGATCTCCAGAGATCATCAAGTCCAATCCCCCTGCCAAAGCAGGTTCCCTAGGACAGGTTGCACAGATAGGCGTCCAGACGAGTCTTGAATATCTCCAGAGAAGGAGACTCCACAACCCCCCTGGGCAGCCTATAAAAAAGCCTTTTATAATAAAAAAGTTAACATCCAAAAGTATGAGACACATCGGTTTTGACCTCTTTTACTGATTAGCCTCATATAGTCTCAGATAAAGGGCATACAGATTCCATCTCACTCTCAGAACTGCCCACATAAAAATCTTTTCAAGATCTGCATGCACCTTCCACTAAGGTGAATTGATATTAAATATAGGATAGAGATGACATCTGTGGGTATTCATCAACTGACACTGTCCGATTCATCTCTTTGGAATTGCTACTTACAGTTCTTACATTTTCCAAGAGACTGGTGTTTACCTTCTAGGTACCTGCTTTTCTCTCCAGTACCCAGTGTCCAAAAAAAAAAAAATACTTCTCCTTTTTCTGATTTTTGTGGTCTCAATCTGAAATGATGTCTCTTTTCCACTTTCTAGTTGATTAACAAAGTTGATCCTAAGTAACACTACATATATTCTATTATATGATTTGTTGCCACTTCTGCTCGTTCTCTGGGCTGGAAAACCTGGTATTTTAAGCTGCCCTTATGACAAGCCTGCTGAGCACACCTCTCTGACTCCTTTCTGCATTTATCAGTGTACCGTTAGAGGGCCAAATATAGAAGACGTCAGCTCACCCTCTAACAACACACATGCAGTACTCTATAGGCAAAGACGTTTTACCCACAAAACTGGGTTGTGTGAGAACAAGTTCCACTTGCCAGGATGAGTTCTGCAGCTCAGATTGAGCCGCAGTAACTGCTGCTTCCAACAAATGAGCTTTCCTCCGCTCGCTTCTACCATGGCACTGTCTGCTCCCACTGTCTTGCCTGCCCATTAAAAACAGAGAGGTAGAGAGTAAGTGCTTTGACCAAAAAAGGAAAAAAAAAAAAAAAAAAAAGAGGAGTTTGGAGTTTGCCACATAACAGGAAATGAATAATAATATCCATTTTTTAAAATAAAATTACTTTCCAAAGCACTTAATACAATCTTATCTACCATGGCAAGTTGTCAGTATTGGTACCGTTACTGGTCTAATTTAAATAGTAAATTTTGTAGAGCAGAAAATTTCCTACTTAATGCAGCTATGTGAATAAATATCATGCACTTCTGCTGTACTGTGGACTATCTTGTGCTTGATAAAACACCTGAAGAGAAAGGTATAAAAGGCCAGTCTGCTGCTGTGCATCTCTGAATTCTGTGTGAAATGCTTTGCTTTGGGGTGTTCCTGACATAGTACAAGCTCCTGAGCAAAGGAGAGACCTGGTCAATTACCATATGATTGAAGGGAATGTTCAATGTCATGTAATAGGATATGACAGTTTTCAGTGTTTCTTCATGTAATCAGGTGGTTTTGTGAGACATCACAAGGGCTGACAGAGTACAAATCCCTTCGGTCCCACAAACACCAAGCTATGTTTCACCATTTTCAAAATGCCTATGGTCACAAAGCTATTACATTTACACAGTGTTTTCATAAAAATAAGAACTAAATAAATAAAAAAAAGAGCCAAAATTTAAAATGACAAAATGAGATAGCAGAGAAAGTGCTTTCTCTGAAAGGCAGCATGGACCGTGTGCTTGTCGGCACGAGTTACCTTGGTGCTTTCACTGTAACTGTGCCGACTGTTGTGCTGGGGATTTGGTAGGAGCAGGCAACTCCTAAGGGTCTTAACAAGCAGCTGCAGCATTCTGCTTGGCTGCACAGAGGATGCAGATATTGAAGATTCCAGAAGATATTTAAATCCCTGTTTCCCAAAACTACCTCAACCTTCTCATAGGCCACAGTCCCATCCTTGGGTGACAGGCCGCAGAGCTCAGCTGACCAAGCAGGCATGACGCCATTCCTGCTGGTGTCAGAATTTTGATGGGTACTGGCTCACCAAGTCTCTTGAAAGAGGGAAATACAGAAAAACAGCTTTCTACAACTTCTCTTGTGATTTTCCTTATGTGGTATTGTCAAGAACGCACCTTGCAATGAAAAATGTCAATCTTGCAAAAACAGCATGGGGGGAGGGGTGCGGGGTCTCTTTTTTTGTTTCTTCTTAATCTTCCTAATAGTTTCCAAGGTAAACAATCAATCAATACTTCTCTTGGAACTGATAATCCTTTTTCAGTCAGTTCTATTTTTAAATTCTTTATGACTTTTAAAAAATGTGGTTTGTCTTCCTAGGACAGTAATTTGCTTTTGAAAACTACCTGAAACCAAGAGAATCCACCCAGCTAACCACTTCTCTGATACTGGCAGATTAATGTACCAGAACATAGAAAAGAAGAAAACGTGGTAGAGCAGTACTCATTTCCTCCCATTTCTGTGCTTGCTAAAGCACTTGAAGCAAAACATCTATTAATCTTTAAAAAACATTGCATTTAATTACCCTGACTAATGTTAGCTTGTACCAAATGTTACAGATATGTTTTCCTTCATACAGTACAGAATGTTCTTCTAATTTTAAGTTTGTGTAACTAAACTCCAGCCTTTGAGCAATTTCCTAGCTAATTTCCACTGTCAATTGGCATGAAAGCTGTTTCTGTGGAGTCATTCAATCACCTAATTCACTTTTCTTCACTCAAATAAGTGTATCAAATGCAGTAGTTTGATGTTTCTCTTTTGAAGTCCAACAGAAGTATGGGGTAATTTGTATCAGCTTCCACAAGATCATTACATTTTTTACTAGAAACTTAACAAAAATTGTTCTTCCTCACTAACAATCCTGGATCTCACTTGTTTTAAGTTTTCAGGTGATCTAGGTTGACTGGGGAAATGCTACAGAATACAGTGCTTGTATTCTGATAAGGTGTTGCAGCATTGAGACATAGACAACTTGAAGTCTTACATGGGGTAACAGGTTGTAGAAGGTGAATATGGATCACACTTGGCCCTACGTTGCTGTCAACAGAGCTCCAGAAAGCAGGATGGCTGCTGCTTTTGCCACTAAGGGTTGACTGGTAAATAGTGAGTGGCAACTAGTCTTAAAGAGGGGCTTCATGCAAGGACATTGTCATTCAGAAACAGTGCTCTCCATCCTGACCCTCTTATTCCTCTACCAACAGTTGCAAAGCGAGCCTAGTCTCCTGGGGCTCTTCTGGGACAGTCCCATTCTGTCAAGTCCCCACTGCACACCAGTGTAAATCAGGCTGGACTGGAAAATAAAAACAACAGCTGTTTCCTGACAGAAGCAGTAGAACAAAATGTTTTCTATTGTTTAGGCTCTCAAGCAAAAAGAAAACATACATATAGAGACAGACACACACATACCCGTACCAATTTAATATTATTATTGCAAGGGTGTAAGAGAAAGAAAATTCAATGCACATTCAAACCCAGCAGTTACAGTGTATCAGGGGTGAGGGGAACCAGGAGAAAAACATAAATCGGTTCACAAACCTAAGCATGAATATGTGAATCATTAAAGTTTTTTGAAGCGGAGACAGGCAAAGTGGAAAGGATAAAAGCTGTTGTTATTTTGTATAATCTTGGCCCTATAGTACCAAGTCCGACTGGGATTCTGAGGCTCTCCTATGGAGGGATGATACATTTTCTTCTTGAAGAACATGAAAGCCCTTTTAATCCAGTGGTGAGATATGGAATGCAAAATGTTAATGAAGTCCCTGGTTCATTAAACTTATCTTTGATCTGGTCTGAATTATGATTATTCTGTAACAACCATCACAAACCACAAAACAGAAATGAAGTCGAACACTGCTGCCAGCTCCCTCTCCATGCTAGGAAGTGATCACTCCCACTTACCACAAATATCCACATCACCAAGAAAAGTCTAAAGTACTTTATTCATTGTCTCCTGGGCCCTTACCTGTTTGCTAGTGTACATCCATTAGCTTTTTTCAGCAACAGGCTTCCTTGTCTGCTCAGTGAAGCAATGTAATTTTATAGTATTTCTATCTTCCATTTTGTTTATTTTTAATGCACTCAATGGACCATTCTTAATTGCAGCTCAAAAACTGTTGATTATGGCTCACACACACATCCTGAAAGTAATACTAAACTCTGGCTCAGCATCGGTGGGTCCAGACACACAAACGGCTTGAAAAAGAGTCACGGTAAAGGGAGAAGATTCCCTTTCTCAAAAATGCCATGGCAATCTCCCAAGAACAAATAAGTATAAATAAACCATGTAGAAAGTAAATACAATTAGGAATGGTAGGAAAGATTAAGATTCAAAGTTATTCATGCAAAATGCATGAGATCCTCAACAAGAGAGGGAAAAGCACTCATTAGAATGAAGAGGAATCACTTTATGAATGAGAAATTGTTGTTCAAGCAGCAATCACTCATTGCAACTATAGGCTGTTTCCAGGAAGGCACAGTAAAACCAGGTACAGAGAAGGATGCAGAGAAGACCAACTTTTCTTAAGGCCGAAAGAGCATCTGGACAAGAAAACAGTATATAGACCAGAAGCCTTCAGCGTGGAAGAACAAAGTCAAGGGAGAATGTAATAAAGGTCTAAAAATCATAATTTTAAAAGTAGCAACATCAAAAAAAATGTCCAGAGGACAGGTCTAAAAAAGAGGAGGTAGATTTTTCAATGATACGTAGTTCAGCTTCAGAACTCTTTGTGGCTGCGTAACATGTACAGGAAAGTTCACATGAATGCAAGTAACTTTTAGACACATTTTTGGATGGAAAAAAAAATCCACAAAGGATTACTAGGCATGAAAGGACACTCATGCTCAAGAAGTGCCTGAGCCATGGGTGTCTGGAAGCTCAGCAGACATACTCGAGGGAATGTGTTTGGGTTTTGCTGCTTCTCTATTTTCTATTGCTTCTTAAAGACAGAGTGCTTGGCTAGGTGGACCTCTGGTCTGAATCAGTAATGCCATCCTTGCACTCCAATGACTTCATGCACTTCATGCTTCAAAGAACTAAATGCTTACCTTCCTGCCTGTTGTTCAGACCTGAACACTCAGCTCTTATTTTCTGCAAGTTTTATCATTGTATGACTGTCAAAATATTGTATTAAGACCATTTCTACATTATGCCAGTAAAAAATGAATATTCAGTACTGTGCTTTATGAAGAGGAAGACCTACTTGCACAATTCAATATAGACATTGGCTAGCTTTTAAAATTTTAAATCCACTGGTGGAACAACTAAGATCCTGGGATTTCTAAAAATACACTTAGCTTCTTTGGTGGATTAGCAACTGAAGGATTTTCACATGTTGAGGACACAGAGTTCAGAGATTAATTAATTGGCATGCAGGAAAGAGAGATGATGAGTGCAAACCATAGCTAGGATAAGGGACACACAGGCAAAAATTCTACATTATTACCAAAGCCATGGTAAGGACTTTGGAGGCCATAAGCACGCTCCCATGTAGAGGCAGCCCCAAACCACACAACAAAAAACTGTATCCAAAAAGAGGTTTACTCAGTGAGCGAGGCCATCTGGTTATATGGACACGTCACAGAAAAACACTGCTCAACACCAAACCAACTGCATGGGAGTGATATCTTAATAGATAATCAGTGTTTTTCCAACATCCAAGCAGCCTGAGCAGCTCAGCTTCCAAGCAATAGATGACCAAAGCTGGACCTGGGGGCGTGGGGGAGGAATGTGATGTTCCATGTTTTTCACATGGGAAAATCCCATACAATACTTACATACAATACATACAATACTGCTTAAGATTTGGCAATGCTTTCATTGGCTGCTACTGAGGGGCATCTCAACCTGGAGGACTGAAGCCCCTGCCTTAAGTGTCACATTGTATACCCGCACCCATGCATACACAAGCACAACCTACTATCAGTAACAATGTCTCTGACAACATACTCTCAAGCCACTGAGACAGAAAGTCCGACTGAATCAAGGAGGAAGATTATGTTAAAAACCTTCTGCCCCTGCACAGAGACCTAGTCCAGCTCCCTTCTGAAAGTATTAGAAGAGGAAGATAAAGAAGAGAAAAATAAAAAATAACTAGAAGAATTTGAAATAGTGGGGCAGAATTAGAAAAAAATCTGAAATCTAGCACTTAAAAAGGTTAGAAGAATGAATAATAACAACATAAATACAGAAATTAAAAATGGAGAGCGGAGTGGGCATTAAAAACATACAACAGAAAAAAAGAATGAAGATGATCCATCACTCGTTCATGACCCAAAAGACATCACAAAATCATTATACCAGATATCTTCAAATATTTAGCTTCTCACTGTAATGTGTTTGCTTCTTTTCACATTTACATTGAAATATATAAATATATTTCAGCATAAAGCCAGAGTTTAAGTGACCACACTGACTTGCTTGCCATTAACTTATTCCACTGATGTTATAAAGCAGTTACAGATGGCCCGTTGCTAACTTCTTAACAAAATCTAATATCAGCACACTCAGGTACACACTACTGTAGGATGATAAATGATTAGGCCTTAAAATGTACATTAGAAAGGCCCATCATCATTTTCAGAAGAAATGATCAGTCTCTGATGTATGAAGGGACATGGTTATCAGCTTCAGACGTACATTTTGCTGAAGGTGCTTTCTGCCTCTACAGGAAGTTCACCTTTATTTTGATTATATTGCCATGAGCCTTTTTCAGACTTGCTGAGATTTTGCTTCCCATTAGTAGCCACAAACTAGCCAATTTTTTTTCCCTCCAATGGAAATGAGGTTGGAGATGGTCATAGTTCCATTTCTGAAGCAAGGTCCTGATGGTAGTAAATGTGCCATAAAGGGTCATTGGGTGTCATGTCATAGCTTTGTGACAAATCTCAGGCATTTCTAGGTTGCTGTCTCACTGTGGGACCAGCGTGGGCTCTGGGGAGACCCTGCCTGTTCCTCACAATGAGTCCTGCATGAGCTCACTTGTGCCCTTCCCTGTGCATCCCCCAAAGATGCTCCTGCCTCCTCAGTCAGGGACCCCAACAGTTGTGTTCATGCACAGCCACGCACGTCTCCTCACACACTCATAGGCAGCATCAGCGTTGTAGGAGCTGGCAGTAACACACATGCAGCTTGCAGTAAGTATGTGGACAGCACGCTGAGTAGCCTTTTCGGATAGGGGAATAGGCTGAAGCTGACTGGCAAATTGTTTATTCAATTATTAAATTAACTAAATAAATAAAATAACCAAATAAAATAAATAACTAAATAAAAACAAGGCCCTCACTGAGGTAAGGATAATCCCAGAGAGAGTGAGCTGAAACCCACTAATGACAGCTTGTTGTTCATCCAACTCGACCTCTCTCACACTTTCGCAAAAATTCCCTTTGACCTCCAGTTTAGGCTTTGTACTATGGGCTTCATCACAACGATGTGTTTGTAATATTTTAAACAATACATGGGATGCTGAAAGAAAAAGCCAAGAAAGCTTTTAAAGAACTCAGAAGCATTCAGTAGTGTTGTCTTTATTCCTAAAGTGACTACACTGAACAAAAATAATGTGCTTTAAATTATCACATGAATGAAAGAAGTGCCTCCACTTACAAAAATAAATAGCTGTGGCAGTTCTTTTGGCTTTTAAGCTGGGGAAAATCAGACTCTTTTGGTTTCTAAAGAAATAAACCTTTCTCTTCATTTCTGGCCACAATCATCTAAAATTATGCCATCAACGTAGGACCAACTTACAATAAGACATCACTCTAATTCTTTAATGCAGCCTGTCAGGCTGTTGAAGTGGGGTACACTGTCCCAGCAACCCTTTCCAGTCGTCAAGTACTAACAGAAGTTGATTAT
Source organism: Porphyrio hochstetteri (assembly GCA_020800305.1). Lineage (NCBI taxonomy): Eukaryota > Metazoa > Chordata > Aves > Gruiformes > Rallidae > Porphyrio > Porphyrio hochstetteri. The sequence goes on from CM036905.1 coordinate 133,862,947, forward strand.
AGTATGGCCATGTTCCTTTTCTCACAGGAGCATTCCCCAGACACGTGTGCTGGCAGCAGGGCCATGTAAAATGGCTCGACTCCTCTTTAGAAAGGGAACTGCTGGTGGTCAGCTGAAGTGGCCACGTAGCTGCTTTGCATGATGAGGCTGGTCACTGCAGAGAGATTATTAAGGAAATCCAGTCTCCAGTGGCTAACAAGGCTTTAAATTGCTGAAGAACATCGACCTGTTCTGGGCTAACAGTGACCTTGGCCCCTCCAGGTGCAGGTTTACTAGACGTGCTGAAGGGACTCTAGCCCCCTCCCTATGAACACTCTTTAGAGAACAAGATACAAAAGCTGTCGCCGCCCCCAGTTACCCCCCCTCATCTCCATTGCAGATGGCCACATCCACCCTTGCTCCATCCACCCAACCGCTGTGATTAATACAATGTCCATTATTGCTTCCAGTTTCTATTTAAGTCTCTGATCCAAGGGTGAAGTCTGAAGCAGGCAAGAACTAACAATCATACAACCTACCAAAGGCAAATAGTGGGTCCCTGCATTAATTTTCCTACCCTGTGGGACGAGGGGGGTGCTGTTTATCATACCAAAGTATCTGTCTTCCCATTTCTTCTGTAGGAAAGAATTTGACTAGCATGCCATGGAACAGACAGGGAACTTGAGGTATGTCATGCAAATTTATGCAGAGCCCACTTAAAAGAATAGAAACAGAATTTCTATATATATGCATGCCAATTACACTGTATGATTCCATTTTTATTTCCTCTTCTGTGCCACTCTCCCTTCGGTTGCCTGCTTATCATTTCACACAAGCACATATGGGGACCACACCTTCCACTTGCACAAACAAAACAAAACAAAACACAAAAAAATAGCTATTTTTAAGAATCTATCAGCAACTATTCATTCAAAAACTGTACAGAGCATTCATCTGAGGTTGCTAGGTGACAAACTGTGTATTCACCTATCTCCTTATTAACAAAAGCAAAGGATTTAGCAAGCAGTTAAACATTACTGATGTACATACTGTCCAAACAAAGTGTGTCAAGGCTACAGGACCTCAGGCTGTTACTTCAGTGAAACTTTATCCTTCTCAGCAGCAGGGAAATACAAGTGTCAATTAGACATAAGCTCCGTCACACTTCTGAAAATGTTTTTTTCATTATCCTGCTTTACAGTCTAAATATTTGGTTGTAAGTGACACTGCTTAAATGAGAAGTGTCAGTTAATAACTTGCAGTTGCAAATGCTTTTCCTTTTTTCTTTTTTTTCTCTCTCTCTCGTTGTTGCCAATATTCTGATCATAAAGACAGGAATGAATGTCAGCTGCAGCTCTAGGACTGGTAACCTGCAGGAACACAGCAGCAGCACTGTGTGTCAGGGAGCTTGTCGTGGTTTTGCCCCAGCTGAGGGCCGCACCCCACACAGTCTTGTACTTTTAAAAGGAAGGGGGAGGGAAAGTTGGGGGAGGGGGAAAAGGGAAGGAAGAAAGGAGGAAAAGAAACCACAACCTAGAAACCAGAACCACGCAGGTTGGGATAAGGATAGTTTACTAAACAATAACAGAAAACTAGATATAACAATAACAGAAGTTTAAAGTACAAAATAGATGAAACTGGTGATACACAATGCAGTTTCTCACCAAACCACACAACTCAGGCCGCACAGCTTAGAGCCCGTCCCGGAAAAAAAAACCCGACCGTCCCCAGAAACTGCACGTCCTGGTGTTGTCTCCTCCTCTTCCCCCCAGTCCCCCCTTATACTGAGCATGACGTAACTGGCATGGAATATCCTCCTTGGCCAGTTCGGGTCACCTGTCCTGGCTGCGTCCCCTCCTTTCTCATTAGTAAGGAAGCATGAAGAACTGAGAAAGGTCCTTGATTGCCCGGCAACAACCAGAAACATCAGGGTGCTATCAGCACTGTTCTCATCCTAACACCCAAACATGGCATTCCATCCACTGCTAAAAATAATTAACTCCATCATAGCTGAAACCAGGACAGAGCTATACATAAAGCACTCAGATCACTGCTAGGGAGACCCACTAAAAGAGGGCACCACTATACAACAGATCTCGCTAAACACTCAGTCCCCTTGAACTTCGTGACAGCTGTCCTACGCATTTCATGGCCTTGTAGTGTCCACCAAAAGTTGGTGTTTAAGGTCCTAAAATATCTTAATAGCTAGCGAACAACCACAGGTGTTTTACTACGCTTTTATGAGGTTTACATAAGAGACTGCAGGGTGCTGCTACAAACCCATGGGTTGAACTGACGGCTCACATAAGAAGTAGAAAGGACAGGTGAGGTAAGGAGCAAAAGGTAATGGAGTTGTGCAGCAGAATGGTCATCAGTCACCCAAGACTCTCCCTGTGCTCAGGGAGTTACCTCACAGTTACCTCCTCAGCACCAAGCCCGTCACCTGGGCTGCTTTGCTTTTCCACAGTGAAATGTGCACTGATAGGGGCTGTACATGGTACCTTGAAGTATTGGCGTACCTTCCTTTCTTCTAGGCCTGTGTGGTGCTAACACTATTGCTGAAATACCAAAGAACGAAGCGTGCAGTACATGATACCATGTGCAGACAAGCCGAGCACACTCACACCACAGATATTTGTTGCCTGAATAAAAAGAGCTTGAAAAAGAACAACCCACATACCGCCCAAGCCATTGCTTTCCCTGTAAGGGCCCTGCAAAACTCATACAAATTCAAAGACAGTTTTGGTCTGTTTGTTTCCAAACAGATGCTGTGGGTGACCAGGCAAGAAAGGAGAAAGGGATAGAAGCTGGTTTAGCTCTTTCTGGATGGTGGGTAATGTTTGCTGCTACTTTTGGGAGGGTAACTGGTGATGTAAGGAGAGTGGGAGGAAAAGGGATGTTGGCCTCCATCCCATTTGCCCAGGAGGGTACCACCCATTTGCCCATCAACACCAGGTTGTAATTAAGTGTGTGCTTCCATGGTACATTTAGACATTTTTCAAGTGTGGGTATTAGAAAGTGACTCATCAGAAACAACCTAAAGAATTATAATCTAAATACTGGTTGCCCTTTTCTCTCACCTCACCCCCTTCCTAAAAGCAGGATTTTAAAACCATGTATACAGTTACTCTGTGGATCGTGCTTCCACTTATTCCACCCACTCTATGTAGTTTTACTTGAGTTCTTCTACAAGCTCTAGTTTAATAAATATATTCATAAAATAATTCATCTTCTTCTCTGCTCTGTTCCTCCTCTTATGTGTAAATTTCTGTGATCGCATTCCTTCAGTTCCCTGTTAAACTCCTGTCATTCAGAATTCCAAATATTTGATTGCTTGATTTTCTAAATATCAAACTGTGTTAATTTAGGTTTCGTTCAGTTTGATTTAGTTCTGTTTTGTTTCCTGAAACCTCCCAGATTCTATGTCTCCTAACAGAGAGTACTACTGGTCCCAGTGCATAGCCTGGCTGAATCAGAAAACTCAGCACAGAAAACCAAGCCAGCAAGATGCCAAAAGGCTCAGCCTGAAAGAAAAAAAGCAGCATCAGCCATTGATTTTCATGTGTCACCTCTTCCAGCTCACTGACACGTTCTGATTAAAGGCTTACAAGTATAGACCCAGAATGACTTCACTGACTCTGGCAGAATTACTTCAGATTTACACTGCTGAAATCAAAACCTCAGTCCAAGCCTCATTTGCAGAAAATAGCTCAATATATAGCTTTCCCTAGATAGAGGTAGAATTTATGAAAACACATGCAACAAACAAACAAAAATAACCCAGGAAGTAACACACCTTGGGGCCTGTATCTGCCCTTTTGCAGCTCTTTTCCATAGCATCAGGGACGAATGGGTCCCTTTGTGTTGGCTGCAGTAACCCCTGGTGTTATTTTGCATCCCTACAATTCTTTTTTTGTTTTCATTCATGCCAACAAGACCATGAGTAGGCGTCATATAAGATAAATCTCACTAATTTTAAAAAAGAAAAGCTAGTGAACAGGAGGTGATAAATGCTGTGCTGCCTACTCAGGTTCTGTCACATAAGATGTCACTTCTTTATTTTAATTATGTTTTCTGCCAACTCACAAAAGCGAGTGATTTGTACTGCATGTGATCCTACCTTTGCTATGGAATGTTTCTGCACAGCCAATTGCAAAACACATCCACTTGTTTCTGTCCCAGTTTTTTCCCATATTCACTTTTATGGCTCCTTCCTGATGTTCTATAGAAACTGTCTCTTCAGGAAATGTTAACACATAAATAACAGCTTGTTCATTGCAAAATGACTCAGTCTATTTGCACATGGAATTCATTTTTTTCCAAGCATTAATAACATACATAAGGAGCCTAAAAAAAAAATAAATCCACATTTTAGATACAGTGTTGCTAATGCACACTCACAGCTAGCTAGTTTGGATTTAAAAATTTTACTGAATTAAAAAACTGAAAGCTAAAAAATTCTGGTATCTAGAATGCACTAACACCAAGCTCCTGCCTGCTTGTGTGACGGGCAACAATTTTTGTCATCATAGAGGGTGAATTAAAATGATCTTCTAGCAACACCAGCTGTTTGACTGACTGCTAACATCAGCAGATGCTTTGAGCAGAAGAGCTACCTGTAGCAGAGATGGGCTGATCATGTGTCACTGAGTCAGCGTTATACAGGCCACAGACATGGCGATAATATCCCATGTTTCACCAAAATAAAATGTGCTTTGCAAATGAGAACATTAAAAAAATCCCACCCCACTTGCTAAAATAAATTAAACCAAAGCCTGAGGAACATGAACCAGAACTCAAGCATAACAACTACACCCTGGGAGAGTTTTAACACCAGGCTCACACCGTATTTAGAGCTCCCATGAGTGAAGAAGGTGGAACAGTGGCTTTGATCATTTTATTTGAAGTAATAAATCACAAAAATTATTTTCAGTCATGGAATGAGAAGCAATGAAAGAAAATTTTTATTATTACCCTTACTAAACTGGAAATCATAACTGGGAGTTAGAGAATAATTGTAAGACAGAACCGACTCTAATTAAGAGTAGAAAAAGAAAGAATAGCACAAAAAGATTGGGTAGCTTAACCACACACATGAGGAGCAATCAGACAGCAGGGTTATGCTGCCAACAACTTCAGATCCAGGCTCGAGTAGTTCAGTTAAATCAGAACCAGTCACATCACAGTCTGGATGCAACATTACGCTTCTGAAGTAATCAGTGGTGGTGTGGTATATATATAATATACTGTATTATAACTATCCAGTCAGATCAGTAGTATTTCTGATCATGTTCAACCTCAAACAAAGGAGAATATACTGCCATTTCATTTGATCATTTATTTTTCATTAATCACAAGATCCTTATTATGCAACAAATGAGATTGAACGTAAAACTGAATTACGTGTTGAGTAAAAATACGGGTTCCCTAATAGTTTATCCTTGTCAAATGCAACACTCACCAATTCAATGATCTCTTATATGTGTTGGAGCTTCTAGGGACCCTCTTCCCTAGGGTAAGTGAAGTTCTCCACCACTTCAGAGTCTGGAACTTGACCTCCAGTTCTGCATAGCAGGGAAGGTTATGGTGTTCAAAACCACAACTTGCCTGGATCCCATTGCTAGATGCTGCAATGGGCTATTTTGACACCTACTGGGACAAGTCCAATTTAGGAAAAAACTGCTAAGAACCTCAACATTTACTTTCTTGACACCCCAAGCCTCTTCCCAGGGAAGGAGCGTGGACTTTCTCCCTCCTTTGGAAAAATTTGTCTTTGAATGTCACTTACCTCACAGGACTTTTTAACAGACATTCTTTTGTCCTGGATCATGAATAACTGTGAGCCCTTTTGCAGATATACCTTCTCATCAAAAGGGCTCTGGTTTCTTTGCTTCCAAATCTTGCACTTGGGACATGAAGAGCCTTTATTTTTCCCCTTCTCTGTTTAGGATGGACCCCTTTCTGTCCTCTTTGGCTCACAAAGTAGTAACGGGGTATTCCTCACTTCACAGCTCTTTTGCTCACCATTCTTTACTATTTATTCTTCATTTTAAACCTCTTTCTCACAATTCACACTGCTGGAATATTCAGCATGCACCTCTTACCCTACACACAACTCCCATTTCCTTTCAATTCTCTGTAGGGATTCCTCCTGAAGCAGTACTTTGGGTGACAGGCTTGCTCTCAGAGAGCTCTGAGTACCCTTCATCATTTTAGGAGGTTTATACATAGTCTGACCATACATACATACTCTTCTGCAGTAAGTACTCATTACAGGAACATGCCAGCATTGTGTGCAATGTGAACATGATCTTTATTTCAGGACCTCTAGAAGCTTCAGGAAGTCAGTGTAAAGTTGATTCATATTGTGGTGGGTTAGCCCTGGCTGGAGGCCAGGTCCCCACCAAAGCCCAGCAAAGCTGCTCTGTCACTGCCCGCCCCTACCCCAGCTGGGCAGGGGAGAGAAAATATAACAAAAGGCTTCTGAGTGGAAGTAGGGGCAGGGAGAGATCACTCACCAGCTACTGTCACGGACAAATCAGACTCAACATGGGGAAATTAATCTAATGCATTGCCAATCAAATCAGAGCATGATAAATGGAAATAAAAATCAAACATAAAATCATAAAGCCTAAACAAATAAAAAAACCTTCTCCCTGCTCTGCTTTTTTACTGAAAGAGTTGATTTTCACAAGAATCTGGGAGGGGACACAGCCAGGACAGCTGACCTAAACCAGCCAAAGATATTCCATACATTGGGATGTCATGCTCAGCCCATAAAGGGGGCTGTCCAGAGAGGGTCATGCTCAGGGATGGGGACAGGCTGGACATCAGGTTTAGGTGTTCCTTCCTCAGGAAAACCTCCTGTGAGCCAAGATCTGAGGCTCTGCTGTAGGTTGGGCTGGTATCTGTCACTTTGAGCAGCGTGTCAGCAGTGACATAGGATGTAGGGCGGTTATGAACCCTTTCTTAGCAAGTACTTCAGCTGCTGGCTTGCTCTGAGGTCCCAGGTGTCCTCTACTCTACTGATAACACGATACTAGCCAGGTTAACAGCTCTGATTCAAAAGCCTGAAAGACATTAAGCTCATAAGATGTCTGTAATGCCATAATTGAATCACCGGGAATTACAGCCTAGTACTACAGAGCATCAAAATGGTGCCTTTTACCTCAGGCTCTCAATAGCAGCAGTTCAGCAAGTGATTTATGAGCAATTCGATCATCTCACCAGGGACCTCTGGGGAGAAGGTGGTGAAGGAAAGCAAACAGCTAGGCTAGGCAGTACTATGCTTTCTAAAGACAAACCTGTCTGCTCATTAATGAGAAGCCTTGGTCTCCCTGGACTCCTTGTCTACATACAGGGCAGTATATATTTAAATGGTTTCACGTATTGAGGCGATTCTATTATGTCTCAATTTTATTTCTTTTTTTTAAAGTTTTCAATTGAACAAATGAACACAATCATAGAATATTTTCAAAAGAGATGTTCCCCATAAAAAGGGAAGACAGTCAAAGTTGAAATTCTGAACAACCATGCGCTTCCTCTTTAATGTCAAAACTACCAAACTGAAAGGAGGCAAATGGGAGATCAGATCCAGCACCCAAAATGAAAACATGATGTTGCCAGGTCTATGTAACTACATGCATACTCAAGGCCAGATCTTGTCCTAAGCAGAGTTGTGACACGGCTGAGACTGATGGTCTGATGACTCACTTTCTGTGCAATCCTTTCTAGCACAGATGAAGCACAGCAGAGAAGCCACCACACTGCATTATATGGAAGATTTACCATCACTATGAGGAAAATGTCCATTTCCTCATCACCAGCAGTCAGGAGAACCACCGTAAGCTGTACAGCACAGATCTTGAGGAAACATGACTTGTGGCCGGGCATTATTCTCGTTCATTCTTTTCCAAAGTCTTACATGTTCATAAGGACTCCAACTGGACAAGTGAAAAAAAAGTTCTCTCATATAATATCAAGACTTTGTTATCCCTCTTCCGTGATATCTGCCTATTTTCTTTGTCTGAACTGAAATTAGAGGAGCAAATAGAAATAGGGTTCTGCTGACCTGTAACATAGAATCATAGAATCATAGTATAGTATGAGTTGGAAGGGACCCCAAGGATCACAGAGCTCCAACCCCCCTGCCACAGGCAGGGCCACCAACCTCAGGCCTGGATCTACACAAGGTTGCCCAGGGCCCCATCCAACCTGGCCTTGAACACTTCCAGGGCCGGGGCATCCACCACCTCTCTGGGCAGCCTGTTCCAGCACCTCACCTCTTCAGGACAGCGTAGGAGAGGCAGTAAAGTGCACAGCACAAGAACTGCTCAGAAGACAGCACTGCCATATGGTGAGAAATTATCTCTTTTTTGCATTCCGAATAGGAAAAATTAAATCAAAAATATAATATTGCCCTGGAAAGGTAAATATATATATATATTTAATCAACCCATTTAATTTCAAAGACATGAACCTATCTTTTTTCAAAAGATAGAAATATTTTTGTGATTTCCCTCCATTCTGTAATATAAATATTTTTACCAAACAACTTTTAAAATGAGTTTTCAATAATACAGCAATATTGAATGAGAACAAGAATATTGAGCAAGAACATTGACTATGTTGATATCCTAACTGGTAATCGTTATAGAAATGGGTCATTTCTCAGTGATGTAACATTTACTTATTGACAGGTGGTAAAGCAGCCAGTGGAAGTTTGGAATGCATAATTCACAGCTGACAATTTTCTATTAACTTTTCTGTGATTTGTATTGATAAAAATACAATATAATTCTAAAAATTGCAGCAGGTAGGGCTTTTTAGTTTTAGTTGAATTTACGAAGGCAGTAATTTAGTTGAAATTACGAAGGCACTCCAGTGAAACACTCTGCAAGGTTCATTTTTTTTCAACAGAAATTATGTACAATATTATTACATGTCATATCTATCTTACATAATGTATGCTACATGTTTTAAGTATGAGGAACGATGGATTTACTCAAATCCAACCTAATCTATCTAGAATTTAGTGCTATAAAAAGGGCACGATATCCGTTCCAGCATATCGCAAAAAGATGCAACCTTCAAATGAGTCAAATGCCAGCACTTTTTGAGGATAATGAATGAGCAGGGCCTTTGAACTGTCTCTTGAGGCAGGCTTTTCAGCTGTTCTGGAAGACCTAGTTAGGGAACAAATCAGATGTGTCTGAGAGTATATAAATATTTGGACTTTTATTCATACCAGAGCTTGTAGTCAATGAAAACTTTCTTGAGACTCATTCACATTGTTCATCATTTCACTATTCTCATCCCTCTGTTCTCTTCACTGTCTTGTCTATTTAATGTCCCTATAAGCTGTGGGCTTGTAGCACATACCAGAAGTTTTCTAAGACTGCTTCTTCTGTTTTCTTCTCCTTCTGTTTACCAATCTGCTAATAAATTTTCATATTGATAAGAGAAAACTTAAACAGATGGAAATTTGGGGTCCAATCCTCTTTGACGTAAATTAATACATTTCCCAGGCCAAATGAAAAAAAACAGTTTCTAATAAAAATACCAGTATCCTTTTATTAAAAAAAACAGTGACTGTGTGTGCATTACTTTTTTTCTATATCTTATTTAGGAGCAGGGTATTAGTGTAAAGCTGGATTTGTTAAGTTAGCTAAATGTAGGGAAAGAATGGGAAGCTTCCACCAGATCTCTAGTAACTGGGAGAAAATCATTTAAGGTGGTCCAAGTCCTATTTCTGATCAGCTTCAGGAAGCTTTGTACATAATTTTTCTTCAAATGACCCATCTAAGATTTCTCAGCTCCTTTTCTATCTGGCAATCTACTAAAGGTCCTTTAGCAAGAAAGTTTCCAAAAACCGCCATTTTCTTTTCATGATGAGAGCATTCCTTTAAAAAGAAACCCCTGTCAGTAGTTTTGCATGGAAATTGGGATTTGTTCTGTTCCTGCTCCCCTCTGCTGCTCACTGGATGACTTTACACAGTTCACAGTACGTCCCTATTACCTCAGCTACCTGCTTTTTTCTTCCAATACTAAACTGTGCTGTCATTATGGCAAGGGCTGTGACGTACAATCCATTTCCATGGAGCCCCACACAATGGGAACCTGATCACAGCTGGGGTCCACAGACAGAGTGCAGCAACACAAAGAACAAAAGAGACCTTGAGTATGGGGGAGGAGCAGCAGACTAAACTGCCCCCGAATTCTTGGATAACAGTATAGTTTCCCACTAGAAATACAATAGCAACACTGTCACGAGTCTTTATCTCATCTCCAAGCAGTACTTTCTAAGCACGCATCTCTGCCAGATGTACTAAGAAAATTCTGTCTGCATCTTAATCATTTCACTGAGAAGGAAAAGAAGAAAAGCAAGTTCTGAATTTGCATGGGAAAAAAACGGGTTCCTACAGATCACTGTTCCATTTACACCAAGGACACAAGGAGGAATATCTGAAAACCAACTCTTAGAGATGGATAAGTCACCTGCCAATGTCAATGCAAGCTGGAACCCAGATATTAGCAAATTTTAGTGGTGCCCCATGAACAGGACTTCAGCTGTCTGAATGATCTCAAGAAGATAAGGAATAAGTACAAAAACATATGTGCAACAAGTTGTCAGCAAGGCAAAAGGAACTGTAGAACCCTGCTGACTTTATCAATAGCATCAAGGAAGAAGTTTCCCATGATTACTGCTTTTCCAATCAATACTATATACTATTCCTGTAGATCACGTGAAACATCTCATAGTGTATATCTGGTCCTGTTTATGGAACAAAGTCTCTGGTATCCTCACTTCCAGCTCCCAGTATGCTTGAAATATCATGAATGCAAAGTCTTTTCCTTCTAACATGCACTTAAATGAATTCTTTAAATTCATCAAAAGCTTTTCAGTCTTCACAGATAACAAAGTCAGTTTCAGCTGATGTGAGATGACTCGCTGGTCTAAAGAAGAGTAACAAAGCTGGTGGAGGATCTAGAGGGCAGGACCTATGAGGAGTGGCTAGTTATTTGGCCTGGAGGAAAGGAGGCTGAGGTGAGACCTTATCTTTCTCTACAACTCCCTGAAAGGGGGCTGTAGACAGGTGGGGATTGGTCCCTTCTCCCAAGTAACAAGCAATAAGACCAGAGGAAATGGCCTCAAGTTGCACCAGGGGACATTTAGATTGGATATTAGAAAAAATTTCTTCACCAAAAGGGTTGTCAGTTACTGAAAGGGGCTGCCCAGGGAAATGGTTGAGTCACCATCCCTGGAGGTATTTAAAAGATGCGTAGCTGTGATGTTTAGGAACACGGTTTAGTGTTGGGCTTGGCAGTGCTAGGTTAACGGTTGGACTTGATGATCTTAAAGGTCTTTTCCAACTAAAATGATCCTACAATTCTGTGACTGACATGACAAGTAGCTATAACACCACCAATAATACACTGCTTTATGTGACTCTAATTGTCTTTTGAAACATTTAGCTAATTTATGTACGTTATGTCACATACCTCAAGTAAGTGACCCCCTTATTTCAATTACCTTGCTCCAGCACATTAAGAAGAAAAAAAGAAAAAGTTTAGGAACTGTGTAATGAAATGGATTCAGAAATAATCGCTTTCCCTTGTCACTATTTCCATTTTTAGAAATGTTATAGTCCCATATGGGTTGGTGTTTTTTGTTTTTTTTTTCCTGCAAGTGAATCACCTCAGCCATTTCCAAGCACTGTGAAGTATCAGGAGAGGAATAACAATACCACAACACAGACACGTGTTAGAAGAAAAGTTAACCAGCTTTTCCGATGTGAACCCAAGATTCACATGCAGGAATGAACATGTGCTTCAGCATTTCTATTTCTGCACAAAACTATCACAGTTGTGCACCCACGAGTATTTTAGCTTCATGAATCACAGGAGGCTTACTTGAATAATTATAGACTCACATGTCCTAATGCGAATGTTTTTCCACCAAAACTACATCTATTTCTTTATAATTGGACTGGATAAACCACAATAGCATTTTTTCTGAGCTAAAAGTAAAGGTACTTCTCAGAATTCCACAGTCATTTTTCAAAATCCCCTGCATTATATACTGGTATATTGTATAAAGTAATTGCTAAAAAGCATAGAACAGTGTTTCTCTGCAAATATAAAGGGATAAGTATTTGCTTAAGCTACTCTCGTTATATCTTTCCTAGTTGAAAGAATTATCTGAATGAAAAAAAGAAAAATAAACAACTTGCCTAGAGATAAGGCTTCTAATTTTATTGCCCATATATATGGAAAAGCAGCCTAGCAACCTTCATAATCATTGAATATAAGACCTTGCTTGTGAAGCAGTGAACGCAGACAACTACATTTCACACTTTAAGTTAATTGCAGTGTACTTAAAATATTTTTAAAACACTTCCCTATGTGTAACTCTTGGTAAATATATTTTTATTGAGAGGTCCCCCTTAAATTGTGAAGTAACAGTAATTTGTTTTTATTTAATTGACAGCAAGAGATCAGTGGCTTAAAATACACAATGGAAGATCTCCAATAATGAGACCTTTGAAAATAAGCTTTAGCAATCTGGAAAGAACAAGCTGGATCTGTCAATGTGCAAGCCTGTACTTCTCCAACCACATGCAGTCCTATCTTGCTGTTCAGATAGAATTAGGATTCCAAACATGGGATGTACATCCCATCTGGGGCAAAAGAAACCCTCCCAGAAACCTGGCCTTTCTTCTTTTCCCCATGGAAAAGGGTTTGTATTGAGTCCTGCATGCACTCAGCAGAGGTACTGTCATCTGTACTTTCTCAAAAGAACATACAGGGCTTGGAAGACGATTTCTTCCTGAGGGCATGCACATTATGTCTTCCTCACAAAGAGCCCTCTCCGTGATCCAGTATAATTTTCTCTGCCTCTGTAGATGGTGCCTAAGTAAGCAAAACTAAGCTTGAGATCTCTTTCTATAGAAAACAAACATATGCTTTTTTGATAGAGTGAATAACTTTAATGCTTTTCCATACAGGCAAATGGAGTTCAGCCTACCAACACCAAACATCAGAGCTCCCACCACTTGCACTCCTCTCTCCCTCACCACTTAGACAAAATGCACGCCTATTACCACAAAGAAGGTAGGAAACAATTAAGAGGAAAAAGCAAAACCAGCATCCACCTCTCTCTGCAGATGGTCCTGACTTTGCCAAACAGGGACTCTTTCCCTCTCACAAGGCCTGGAGATGTCCCTTTGCCACAGCTCCACTGCATCTTGGGAAAAAGCCACCAAAAACATTAGCTGCTTCTTCTCTGGCCACCTCCACCACACAACCCTCCTGCCCAGCTTTCCTTGCAGAGGAGAAACAAGGACCCAGCTCGCCTGGTCAGGCTGCCAAACTGGACAGCAGCAGCCCCACCACCACACAACCTCACACTAGCACAGACCCCCACTGACCTACTACAGCCTGCTGTTGCCCTCTGTGCTGCAGTACATTCCTTTTTTCCTCTTCCATGTAACTGCTCTATGCTGGGCAGTGAGTCCTGATGGGATAAACTGCAAACCAGTAGGAACAGCTGGTTTGACTACCAGACTCTAGTCACAGGGAGTGAGAATTACAGTGTCTTACACACAAGAGGTAAAGACACAAGAATTATAATCTAAAAAGAGGTATTGGAGGAGACCTAAAAGACAGTGGAGATATCGATAGGTAGCAATCACACAGTTAGGACGTTCTCATTTTGCATTTTTGACAGTTTAAATAAATTTGGCAGTTCCTTGCTGGAATCAGAAGAAACTAATTAAAATGTAACGGGAGCAATGACAGGAAGCCAGTATATTGGAGTCTCTGGTTTGGAAACGCAATATTTGAGTGCATCATCTAAAATATCTCTCTTGAATTTGACTAACCATGCAAATACAGCTAAAAAACAAAGCCTAACTTAGTCACCAAACCACAGCTTTACAGCAGCCAGGAAAAGGCTTCTCTAAATTGGTATTTTGTGTCCATTTCAATGAAAGTTAGACACCCACATGCCAGTATGTGTGCAAGAGGAGATGACAGCATTAAAAGTAACATCAAATCAGCAATACTGTGAATCTTCCTAAACCTTACTAGTAGCTCTGTCACAGTCATACCAAGTGGAATGGGACTCATCCAGCCCCTGGCTGAATAATCCTGGCGATCCTGCAGGGAGCAGAATGAAGTGCTACCAGACATGCAGAGGCAGAGGAGAACATGATGGTGACAGCTGTTCATCTATGAGGGTCACTGTGGTGGGAGATAAATTCAGCTGATTCAGAGACAGTCACCCAGGCTGTTCCAAAACCATTCTGTTTCCTTCTTTATTTGACACTGGGAAGACATGAGTCCCCATTCACTTTTAGGAAATGTTTTTCCAGTGATGTTCAATGTCAAGGTGGCAGTGATGACTTTACTCAGGTACAATAACCTAACATGACTCCTTCCGAAAATATTAACAAAAGAAAGAGGGGTTAGAAAGGAGCCAGCATCAGGGTTGCAGGTGAGCACACAGGCATGCAGCTTTAAAAAGCTTAGGAATAAAAATACCATACTTTTCTCCCTAGAGCAACATTCCCCACACACAAGCATTGCTTTAAACTCCTTCTGTGTCTACTTATTGTCTCACACACCACCAGTGCTATCCAGTACCTTATATCTGAAATAAATTCTGGAAGTTTTCCACTTCAAGAAAGAAGCTAAGAAAAGCAACTCCATTTGTACACCATGTCATTAGAAACAAACTTTTCTCACAGTGCCCCTTCTACACCCCAGATCCAGCTGCTGTTTCAAACAACAGAATAAAAACAATAATAACACCCAAAAAAGTTTACTGGTTTTCAGCCACCTTATTATCGTGTGTTTTTTTTTACCATTTTCATCAAGCTGAGAAGAAAGCAATAAGCAATGGAGCTGTAAAATATCCCTAAGCTGTTTCTGTACCTGTAACAAAAAAGGTTTGCTATTGATCCAATTTTGTTAAGGATTGCTAATTTACAGACTGGTTTAATAGAAACAACAGAATGTAACACACAGTGGTGGCAGGACCTTGTTTGTCCATGATAGCTTGCACCGCTGCAATCTTGAATGGCATGTTATGGCATTATTTATGACCTCTTAAGTGGCAATTAGTCTACCTAGAAATGTGGAACATACACACTAGCATGTTAACAACCCTTTCTCTCAGATAGGTGATAAAGGGAATCGAGAAGCTAATGAGGATGCTGTATTAAAACATGTGATGGCCAGATCTGGGAAGCTGTTTAGTATGTTCAACTATCAGCAGGGAAAGATAAAAGACTGTGACAAAGCAAGGCAGGCAGGTGAATTGTCTCTTTTGGACAGTAACAAAGGGAAAACAGGGACTGTAGTGCTATGAACAGACCTTCAGCACCATTGTTAAGGAAACAGTCTCTAGGTCACAGGAAACAAAAATGAAGAGATGAAATTGAAGGCAGCAGAAACAGCGCAGCATGGGACATCACATAAATACAAGATCTTCTAGGCAAAGTCCCATTCTCCTTCAAAGAAAAAGCAGTTTTGTTCTGTTGCCCTGTATTTGGAACTTCTATACCATGTAATAACAATTTTGTCATTGTGACCAATTAAATGCATCAAATCACATCTCACTTACCCACTGCCCTACTCTCCTGATGCAGCATGAATACACCAGGTACAGAGAAAATGTCTACAACCCAACAATGGGCTCACTGAGGAAACTCTTCACCAATCAACATTCACTACTGGGATGCGACACAGCACATCTTCCACTGATTCAGGTCCTCCTTACCCACTATCACAAATGGCAGACCAAAGAGCAAATAAGGAGGAAGCTTCACTGCTAGACAAAACACAAGGTTGCAGGAAAATACACTGAAAAAGATAGACAAGTCCCTTTGAACAGACAGATAAAACCACCCTGACAGTAGATTGTCTAAGTGCTGCAGTCCATTTTGGTGTCCCACTTGTGCCCCTTCACTTTTTTGGGTTACAAATAACTCTGCTACCCCACATCTACATACACATCTAAGACCTAGTTCTCTCCATGGGACTCTCTTCCCACAGGAAGTAGAGGGAGACTGAGGTATCTCATCTCTGAACAGAAGTGCCTCGGTCAAGTTTCACGGTTTAGGAGGGATGAACTATGTATACTTTGTGCTATAAACTTTTTTTCCCCTGCCCTACAAATGCACAGCCCTCACACATCCAAAAGCTGTACCCTTTTAGGGTCTACCATAGTATGAACAAAAGATGACCCTTCTTACTGTCAGCTCTCAGTTAGCTGGAACACAGTTGACAATGTAGGTTATATGATACCTGGGCAGAGATTGCAGAGATTGGCATCATTCTGTTACATTCTTTCCTGACTCAACCTTAAAAAAATAAAGCTGTACCGTAATAAAAACCAAAAAAAACCCATAAAAAATAAAGAATGTAAAGCGGGAAGTTTAGCCCCAGTTGTCATTCTCTGCATGAACTTAATCCACTACAGCATAATAGTACAGTCTGCACATTAATACCCAAATTGAAACAAAATGTCATTTTAAGATTTTAGAAGACACACAACTTTTTCGTAACTCTTATAAATGTAAAATCTTTTTGTTAGTTCTTTCAAAATTCAATCTCAGCAATGGATCTTGACATTTTTATAGGTTCTAATGTTTTATCAACAGGTCATACCAAGCAAGAAAACTTTTCCTTGAGAATATGTCCTCCAGCCATTGCATTTTTCCTTGTACACTGCAGTAGTATGTAACCATTTCCAATCAGCAGTATTTTTCTGAACTGATATTTTATCTGAAGGACATATTCTTTCCATGATCTATGCAAGTGTTCACCAGCCTGGAAGAAACAACTCGGATACAAAAGCAGTTGCATGTGTATTCCCACTAATCCTTCATTTCACATTGAAGTGTTAATTCTGCTTTAGTAAAGGGAAAGTTCATGAATCCTGACCCTGGAAGGGAGAAATCTCATGTGAGGAAAATACAGGTATTTGTAGGAAATCCATATTTACTTACCAATACCAAATAAATGTGCTTTCTTGCACTATCCAATTTGTTTTTTTCCTATTAGAATCAAAGCAACAGATATGTAGAATATTCATTATTTTCAAGGATCAGTACTCGGTGTCTTTATCCAGGCTTAAAAGAAAAAAAAAGTATTCAATAGCATCTGGGGAAAAATTGAAATGCTTCTAAAAAGCCAAGATCTGCTGCTGCTCTACTACTGAATGTATTCATGCACCTTAAAATAGATGTGACACTCAGTTTTGGTTGGTGTCCATATCTCCAGTCATTAGATACTGCTGTGAGAAACCTGCATTATTTGTAGGCAAAGCGATAATTTTAAATGCCAGTCCTAAAAGATTCATAGTTTTGCTGTATGGACACAGAGGATGCAAGGATATGATCATAAGCAACAAGAGATGTCACCAAATCTCCTTATGTCCTTTTTTTACCAGGCATTTGCACACAATGGCAGGACACTCACAAGGAGACGTCATTAGGCTCTTTGTCCTATACCAGCGTCATGTAGTGACCTGAGACAGTTACTAAAATTTTACATATAGCATGCAGATCCCTCACTGGACATTGATTTTTCTCCTATTCTGTACAGATTAAAGATACCTTGGGCAGGAAGACTCAGATCCAGATCTCAAGACTGCCAAGAGCCAGACACGCTCAAGGTCACATGAATAGAGTAGCTTGAACATAATTACCAGATTATGGAGGTAGACCAAAGCATTATATCACAGTTCACAGAATTTCCTCTTTACTGATAAGCATCTGCAAGAGCAGGATTAACCTGAACTATACAACACCCTCAGCAAGTTTGTGGATGACACCAAGCTGAGTGGTGTGGTTGACACCCTAGAAGGAAAGGAAGCCATCCAGAGGGATCTTGACAGGTTGGAGAGATGGGCCCGGGTGAACCTAATGAGGTTCGACACTGCAAAGTGTCAGGTGTTGCACTTGGGCTGGAATAATCCCAGACACAGATA
This sequence comes from Porphyrio hochstetteri, assembly GCA_020800305.1. Taxonomy (NCBI): domain Eukaryota; kingdom Metazoa; phylum Chordata; class Aves; order Gruiformes; family Rallidae; genus Porphyrio; species Porphyrio hochstetteri. Next base: position 133,880,924 of record CM036905.1, read on the forward strand.
CAGACTGGGAGAAGAGCTCCTGGAGAGCAGCCCTGCTGAGAAGGACTTGGGGATTCTGGTGGATGAGAAACTTAACATGAGCCAGCAGTGTGCTCTTGCAGCTCGCAAGGCCAATGGTATCCTGGGCTCCATCAGAAGAGGGGTGGCCAGCAGGGACAGGGAGGTGATTGTCCCTCTCTACTCTGCCCTCGTGAGGCCCCATCTGGAGTACTGTGTCCACATCTGGGGGCCCCAATACAAGAAGGATGTAGAACTGTTGGAGAGGGTTCAGAGGAGGGCCACAAAGATGATTAGAGGGCTGGAGCACCTCCCCTACGAGGAGAGGCTGAGGGAGCTGGGCTTGTTCAGTCTGGAGAAGAGAAGGCTGTGGGGGGACCTCATTGCAGCCTTCCAGTACCTGAAGGGAGCTTATAAGCAGGAGGGGATTCAACCTTTTAAAAGGGTAGACAATGGCAGGACAAGGGGGAATGGATTAAAACTAAAGGAAGGAAGGTTTAGATTAGATATTAGGGGGAAGTTTTTTACAGAAAGAGTGGTGAGGTGCTGGAACAGGCTGCCCAGAGAGGTGGTGGATGCCCCGGCCCTGGAAGTGTTCAAGGCAAGGTTGGATGGGGCCCTGGGCAACCTAGTGTAGCTCCAGGCCTGAGGTTGGTGGCCCTGCCTGTGGCAGGGGGGTTGGAGCTCTGTGATCCTTGGGGTCCCTTCCAACTCATACCATTCTATGATTCTATGATTCTATGATACAACAGAGCACACAGCCATGATGTGTCTACGTGGTGTTCTAATACATCTGGGGGCCAATTAATCTCACCAGACACAAAAGTGTTGTGATGTTGCATCCATATTGTTCACAATCATCTAGGTGTTGCCAGGGCCTTCTTTACAGCAATTTCCCATGGCCAAAACATATTTTACCAACCAATCAAACTAGAGGAGCAGACACAGACACAGCACTTAGGGTTTTCAATGTTAACATACAAGGTCAACCAGACTTGATTATACACAGATGGCTTGATCACTGTACAGACCCTGAAGCTTTGATCCTTTGAGCTCAACAGCAGTTTTACCTTGAGAAGAAGGAAGTACAGAATAAAGAAGGAAGAGTTCAGAATAAACATTTCCTGGTCTCATCACTTGTTAGAAAAAGAAGAAACTTATTTAAAGAAGAAAAAAAAGTTTGTAGACCAGGAAGATTAAGAAAATGCAAGATGATCTGCTCATTGATACTGCATCATGTCTTTAGAGTTAGCTACCATGGCTAGATGACTGCATTTATTATTAACAATTAGTTTTTTAGAACTTAGCAAAACTCTAATAAGAAAGCAAAACTGAATCAGGCATCATGCTTTGTCTAATGATAGGAAGCCAGATGGAAAAGAGCTATGATAACGAGCATCTTATAATTTCATTACAAAGAACAAACCCTCTGTTGAATGCCTGCGCTCCTTAGTCAAATGGACTCTCATGACTCAAACAGGCTCAGGAACAGCAACTGAACGTTATCAAACCTTTCCTTTCAAATTCTCATAGACAGTTGGATAATTTTTCAAAGTCTTTTAAAATAAAACTTTTAGTTCTCATGAAAGTTCTTGGCAGTAATTTGGCCTGATGATAAACAAGCCCCCACTAAGTACGTTTAAAGACAGAAGAAAAGTCTTCACATCCTAAATTAGATATGCTTAAATGGGATGAAGGATCATAGCAATAAAAACACAACCACTACACTATTTCTTTCTTACAAGTGGGTTCCCAACCTAGTTTCTTTGTATGCAGAAGCTTATTGACCTTTTATATAGAAAATAGCAGGTGAGTCAGTTTTTAATTATTTATGAAAGCCTCATCAACATTTTTGTTTCATTCCAGAAGCGGCTATGCTAAAACTGAATACATCCAGCTTGAGAAGAAACAACACAAACCTAATTTTTCCTTGACACCTCATTACACACACATCCACAATGGCATTAATCAGAACTCCGATTTCTCATTCCACCTGGAAAGAATTAATTTATCTGCTGCTCTGTGCAGTTGTTACTGGCAAAAGAAACACCAATGACAAAACAGTCTTTAAGATACCTTAAATACACACAAGCCTCCTGTAGCAGAAGCAAAAAAGAAATGGACTGTATGAAGAAATGGAGTTTACCTATGGGCTGGTTTGAAACCTCATCAGTGTGAAGTACTCATAAAGATAAAAATAGATTTTACTGAGACACTTGACTTTCTACGATCTTGCTAAATATCTAAAAAGAAGGCAAGCTGACACTACATATGGGAGAGGAAACTTTCAATGCAGTATACCCTTGTTTTCATAGCTAAAGAAAAAAAAAGCTAAATTTATTTCACTTGAGCAAGCAGCTATGAGAACACGACCGGCAAGTTTTATGATGAGCTAAATCAACAAAGGGTAGCCCCAGGTAAAATACAAGTTGGGAGTCCTATTTGCTTCCTGTGAGCAGGAATTTGGAGGTGAAGGAACAGACAGATGAAACTCAGTGAATGCGCTATTGCCCCCTTCAGACCAATAGCTTATGAATTTTTATCATGGTTTTTAAATTTCTAAATGTTATATTATGCTCTAGGTTTTAAAGTGTATCACAAATAAAGTCTAGTTAAGATCTCACAGTCCACTTTCCAGCACTGCACTCCACAAGGAAACCCATTACCCAGTCCCTGGAGACAAAGCAATGCTGACCACATTGGCAGAATTCATCAGTCTTTGCCTTATGTATAACAAACTTCAGTACCATTCTAGCTTGTAGCCCCTCCTCAGCTGTTGGAAAAACCATTAATGGAAAAGAAAGAAATTAATCGGCAGTGACTTACAGTTATACAAAGCCCATCTGTAGCCTGTAACATGACTGCTTCAGCCACTGTAGGAGTCTCATTCCCAGTCTCACCCGGGACAGGCAAGCAAGGCCCTTGTTTATTCAGCAAATGCCCAAGCTATGATGAAAAGAGGAAACTTTTTCTGCAGGATTCAGAGGATGATATTCAGAGGATGAACAGGTAGGGACATATACTTATCTGCACAGCTGTCAGTTTTAACAAAGACTGAACACAAATAACGACCATCCACCTTAAAGAAGCCACTGGGGGTAAAAGAAGTCATGCTCATCTCTTTGTCAGCATACCTCTTCTTCATGTTTACTGCAAACCTATTCTGCAGCAACTTCCTTGCACTTGCACCAGTGCTCTGGCATCAATGTTGACACCACAAAGTGAAAAGTTCACAGATTTCTGATACATCTTTTGTGCCTGCTCTTTGAATATAGTAGCTGAAAAACTGTATGCCTGAAACCAAGATTCAGATAGCTTGTATGATTTATAGGTATGCAAAGTCCAAGTAACAATCTGGCCCTCAAATACAATTACATGTTCTCTGAAGCAGAGTTCCTTTATATAAGACATCTAAAATTGAATGACACATGTCACTGCAGAGGAAAGAAGGAAGGAGGGAAGGAAGGAAGGAAGGAAGGAAGGGAGGGAGGGAGGTCCCATTTAGCAAGAATACATAATGTCTTGCAGTTGCAAATAAATTTGGCATTTTGTGAACAAGAAATGCCCAGGAGACTGGAGGGGAGGCACAAATTCAAACAGTGCCCCGGTAGAGAGAAGGCAATAGCTGTCATGCAACTTGCATGAAGGGCACACAATACTCCAGTGAATTACAGCATAATGTGTTTTGCTTCAGCTCAGCACACTTCACATGCCCTTCATGAAAACAGAAAAAACCCCCAGCACTCGGTCCACCAGTAGAAGCCAATGAAAACAGGCAAAAGTTGAATCCTATCATCCGTGTGGAGATTGATTACAACATGACAAGCATGCACAAGCAATAAATTTGTAATGCAAAAAGGAATCATAATTCAAGGCCTGGCCCAGCATATTTCAGGTTAGAGCTTGAAACTGTCAGAAAGCCAATGGTTCCAAATTTTTCAACACAGAAAATAACCATTTTGAAATGGGGTCATACGTATAGGCAAGGCCAAGATGATGTGCAGCTCAGCTGTAAGCTGCACCTTTTACCTTAGTTTCAGAGATGTAATGGGCGTGGAAGATGAAGAGCAAATGCAAGAAAAGGGATATGTGAATGGAAGTAGAAAGAATGAATGCAGGTTAACTGTGACATTCTTCCCAGGCTAAGGCCTTATTCAAAGACATAGTGTGGTGTTGAACAACACATTCTCAGCTGCAAGGCAAAATAATTGGCTTCAGTTTGTTTTGGATGCTGCTCATCAAGCACAAACCTGAAGATTCTTTTGGTCAGGGAAGAGCTCATCTGAGGTGAAATTACTTTTAAAAGAAAATTGCAAAAGATACAGAATACTTTCATAATTGCCCTTCTTATCCATATGAAAATGTTATCATCAGGAAGGGCATAAAGCACACAATGAAAAGTTCTTCATCATTTTGCAAAACCAGTAACATTTTTTCTAATCAGAAATTAGTACAAGAAAAAGCAAAAAGTGTAATGGCAATTTATATAAAGAGAAGGACAGATACAAGCCCCTCTAATCTCCAATTAAACAGTGCCCTAACAGCAAGGTCACTGAGGCATCTCCAAGTGAATTGAAATTAGAGACTCACAAAAATGTCTCCTCTAGAGTGATTAGTAGCTTTAGAAAGTTTGCCATTTTAAATTCAGATAATAGTTTGTAACGCTGATTATATATTTTAATTTATGAATAATATAGTGATACTGTAAAGAGTTCTTGAAGTGAACTCAATGATGTGACGACTTTTACTCAACTTGACTATAAAATATCCATTGTTTACAGATCTTTACCGCAACAAAAAACCAAGATAAACACATAAGACTAGAGTGAAACTGTGATCTCTGAAGTTCAGTTTTTCTGAGGAAGAGATTCTAAGAATATTTTTGCAGTTTTCTGTCATGAATCCTAATTTAGAGCACTGCTGACTATGCCAATTTGCTGCAAATGGGCAATTTAGACCACTTAAAGGACCATTGTAAAAGGTTTTATTGAAAAGTGATTTTATTGAAATATTATAAATAAGTTCAACTTAACAACATTTGATAGCAAGGCTCACTCTATTACTTTTCTGCACAAAAAATAACAATGATTCAAAATTATCAGGACAAAATCAAAGTTATCAAGGTAAAATCTCAGTGCACTATAATACAAGATTATGCATCATGTCAGCCATTGGTTAGAAGTGTCTCTGCCTTGAGAGGCAGGCTTGAGAGGTGTCCCAGCTCAAGGGGAGATCACCACCATGCAGCCACACTGCCTAGCAGTGAGAGATCAAAGAAGGCTCATTTAGGTTGTCATATTTATAGAATAAAGTGGTTGGCTCATAGTCAAAGTATGTGCCATGGGAAGGTAGGCATGAGACTCCCTGTACTCACAATTTTCTTTGTTCGTTGATAAATGAGTCTGGGAAAAGCCACTCACTATTCATGTGTCAGTCGCATGATCTGTTTTCCAAGCTCATATACATCAATGTTCCTTGTGTCACGCTCCTTTCTGGGTTTTCAGAGAACAGATTGGAACCCAAGAAGTTCTGGGCCCACTTAGGTCTTAGGCCTTTACCTCCCTCGGAGCTACAGCTCATTTGGTTAAGGAGTTGAGTGCATCCATCACAGTCTCTAGGCTTATTCTTCCAATGCATTCCAGATCAGGTACAAAACTCTCCCTTCTCAAGTCATTAGGAGTTTCATTATTAAGTTCAGTCATGCAAGAACTTCAATGAAATTCTATAGGAAGGAACATTTCCTAATTTTTGTAGTTGATTTCTTGATTATTCAACCTGCCATCTGAAGTAAGTTATTCCTAGTATTTAATAAAAAGGAAGGTTCTATAAGATGTTGTTCATTGCCATTCTGCTAACAATGAAAGAAGCAAAAAAGAAGTCAGTTAAGTCTATCAGATTGGAGTGCTACAGAGTGTAAAGTAGAAAAACCCACAGAGAGTGTGTGTGGGCAGGCAAGAGCAAGTTACACTAAAGAGGTTCAGTTGTGAATGCTCATAAAAGTAATTTGTTGGGTAAAAAAAGCAGTTGATTTTTCACAAACACTTTTTCTACTAGATTATAAAATCACATTTTTTTCCAAAACTCATGCAAATATACCTGGATTTAAGCATGGGGAAATATACTGTATCTGTTTAACACCCATTCTGATAGCTACATTCAGAGAGAATAGTGCTCATGTCCACTGCTATGGTGAACATGCAATTATTGAAGCAATGTATATTTTAATATATATATTAATAACTACTTACTCCAAACCTTTCTACTCACTGCTAGCAAGGTCTTTTGATCACCTTACCCTCCCTCTGCCCCAACCCACTGTTTCCTTATCTGTAGAGAGGGAGGAGTGACAGTCAGACCTGCTCTACTGGCACAAGAGTCCTCTCCTGCCTTTTCTGATTTTCCTTTGACCATCCTCCTTCTGCCCTAATGCCTCTCTCCTTTGTTTTGTTTTCTGAGGGTTCATAGACCTTAAGTAAGATCCAAGAGGGTAATTGGTGATGTATAAATGTAACACAACCCTCTGTCCCCTTTCCTGATCCCAAAGAGTTCACAATACAGCAGAACTACAGAGGAGTCACCTCAGGAGAGCCAGCCATCACAAAGGAGTGTGTCTGCTGCCTCCTGCCTAGGGGAGATTGAGACCAAGCTGCAAACAAACTGGCAAAGTCACAAATCTGAGAGCAGATGAGAAACTGTGAAGGTGATCCTACATCATGTGGCTAGCCAAGGGAGCTCCAGCCCTCTTAACAGCCCGGGTAAAACTGTACCCAGAGGGTGATGGGAATAGCAGTATATACAGTTGTTCAGCACATGGTGCCGAGAAACCAAAATAGCAATGCAAGGCAGCTATGAAGGTTGCCTCCTTCAAAAAAAAATTACTCCCTTTAAAGATATTCTTGGGTGGTGAAGAATGTTTTTCCCAACAGATTTCTGGCAGCCTTCAAAGCTAGACTGTGTAAGTAGAGCATGGGCTGAAGCACTCCTGTGTCCCAGTAATTCTCAACTGATAGAAGAGGCCCCTGGGCATCGGGCAGTTGGATCTAACTTACAACAGATTGAGCTTTCACTCTTGTGCTTAGAAGAACCTGACTAAACCACCACTATCCTTTCATCCATTAGCCTATGTGTTATTGTTCCCATAAAAGCCCATCCCTTTCTCCCTTTGAAATTATTCCTGCGTAGGCCACCCTTTGCCCGTGCATTTTTTGATGATTTTCTTCAACCACAAGCAAAAACTTTATTAAATCAGAGCTATCTCAGAAAAATATTGACAAAACTTCCCTGGAAAAGGCCCATTTAAGCAATAATAACAATATGAAAGTACATGCTTTATAAGCTACTAATGCACACTGTGAATGGACTGAAAGCCCCAAGCTAAGATATGAATGTGCTTATCAGCTGGAGGGAGGTATCAATTGTGTTATAAAACATGTAAAAAGGTCTCATGTAAATTTTATTATGTTGTTTTAAAACTTAATTTGTTTAAGCCTTTTGAAAAACATCATTTCTACTTCACTGAATCTTTCGATTTCTTTAACTTATTATAGGAGAAAATAGAAGGAAAAGCTGTACCTTATTTAACTCAACATGGACCAGTTCCTCTTCAAGTGGGAATTATCCAACTTACAAATCTTTAAAGACCATGAGGTTCCCTTTCCACAAGTGGTAAGTTTGCCCTCTTTCTTTTCTGCTGAGGTAGGTATCATACCTAATACTTGACATTTCCAAGGCAAGGACATACAGAAGGACAGCAGACTTCCTGTGTGTCCTGGATTCACTGTATCTCTGAAACTGCCTTGGGATGACCTACAAAGAAAAAGTATCATTATTGCTTTGAATCATTCCTACTGTGAGAATACTTTCTTCTTACAAAATGTTCCTTAGACAAATGATGACAATTTACAATGGAACAGACCCTACAGATACCTGGAAGCAGAGCTGCTGGAGTAAAAAAGGCTTTCCAAAAAAACAAGTTCTAGGACTTTCACTGTGCCAGTGATGTATATCACCTTTCCATGAGCCAACAGTGTAAAGCAAATCGTGGAGGGAAGCTTCCTGCAAACTACCAACCTCTGCCCCTCCTTCTCCAGAGACTTTCCCCACAAGACTGGGAAATTCAACTCAACATGGTGGCATCACAAGCCTTCATGCAATACCTCGGGTCAGCAAGTTGAGTGAAAAGAGTTTTTCTTCTGCTCTTGAAGACAATCTTATGCTATGTCTATGGAACAGAAAGTGTGCAAAAGCACTAAAAGGCAGTGAGCTCGCTGTTATTTTTACACAAATAAGCTCACATTTTTCTGCTCTGACACAGCATCAATCATGATTCATTACATTACACAAGACAGAAAAATTGTAATTAGACAACATTTGTAAACAGACATGGGGAAGAGGAAGAAAACCATTCCACAACATTTGAGCCACATAGATAAATTTTCTTTGCGTCGTTGATCCAGCTGGCTAAGGTCTTCAGCTTTTGTGAGCCTGACCCAGGACTTGTAACTTAGTCTAAGGCATAAAGGAGGATCTAGGAGGATCCAGAATTATAGCCTCTGTTTCGCATCAGTGTTTCTGTATATCAAGGCGTAATACCACCAAGGGAAAGAAGGTGATCCTGTGACTAAAGTACTAGACTAGCAGTGAAAAATGTTTAAACTTTCCAGCTCTGATGCAAACTGTCGTGGTTTTGCCCCAGCTGAGGGCCGCACCCCACACAGTCGCTTGTACTTTTAAAAGGAAGGGGGAGGGAAAGTTGGGGGAAGGGGAAAAGGGAAGGAAGAAAGGAGGAAAAGAAACCACAACCTAGAAACCAGAACCACGCAGGTTGGGATAAGGATAGTTTACTAAACAATAACAGAAAACTAGATATAACAATAACATAAGTTTAAAGCACAAAATAGATGAAACTGGTGATACACAATGCAATTTCTCACCAAACCACAGAACTCAGGCCGCACAGCTTAGAGCCCGTCCCGGACAATCCGACCGCCCCAGAAACTGCACGTCCTGGCGTTGTCTCCCCCTCTTCCCCCCAGTCCCCCCTTATACCGAACATGACGTAACTGGTATGGAATATCCTCTTTGGCCAATTCGGATCACCTGTCCTGGCTGCGTCCCCTCCTTTCTCACTAGTAAGGAAGTATGCAGAGCTGAGAAAGGTCCTTGATTGCCCGGCAACAAATCGGAAAACATCAGGGTGCTATCAGCACTATTCTCATGCTAACACCCAAACATGGCATTCCATCCACTGCTAAAAAAAAAAGTTTAACTCCATCATAGCTGAAACCAGGACACAAACTTAGTATTGTGTCTTTAGACAGAGAATATAGTCTCTACGTTCCCACTTTCCACTTCTATGAAAAGGTGCTAACACGCTTCCCCTCCCTTCAAAGATACACAGTTTTATTCGCCTGAGGGCTCCATCTGGTCAATAACGTGCTAGCGTTCACATCTAGGCTACTCAGAAAGGCAAGGTGTCTTCTCAATAAATGAGCATCTTTGTAAACAGTTTATTGTTTTGCAGAGTAAACTGAGATGCAATTTCTTCCCATTCACATATCCTTGGCCAAATGGATACAGCGTGACTCTCACAGAGCAAGGGAATGATAGACCCTGTCCCTAAACCATTGAATGTTTACCTATTTCACACAAAATGTAGTGAAGCAAACTCTAGGGAGTGAGGGGAATCCATGTTCAAAATATCTTATATCACAATAATTATGGAGAGGAAAAGCACTCTGCACCAATTCTGATCAAAAAAGCACTTAAAACTAGATTTAAGAAGCAAGGAAGAGGAGAGAAGGTGAAAAGGGAAAGAAAAAGAGTAGGATAAGAGGAATGTATCAGTAGTTGAATTCTGGATGAAGAGAGGAGACAGGATAAAACAAATAATTCAAAATAGTCTGTATTTGCTATTATGATACTGCAATTGAAGTTTGGAACACTGAAGTATCAAGAAGCTAGTGAATCACTATTTAAAAAACCCTGTCTCGGTTTCCAAAAGTGCTTAGACATAATAAGTTTTTCCCATATCCATTTTTTCCCTTCTTCAGTTACCAACTGCAAAGTTACTCTGGGAAGGATAACAAATTTCCTGCTATAGCGCTGTTCAAATCAGATTTTTTTTTAAGAATACAAATAACACAGCTACCTAAAGGAACTCAGAAACACTGTAATGACCCTAAGCTGGGGCTGCTTCACCCTTCTGCTGGCAGTCTTGTACTTGGCTAAAAAAAGAAATACATTCAACTGCACATCTTTATTTTTAGCAGGCATTTCCACTATCTGCTTGCGATATATGCTTGTCAGTCCATCTTGTACTTCACTTTTAAGTTTTCCATGGCATAAGCCATTTTCATTCCCTGCCTAGCAGGATGGAGTGCTCTCCGTGATGGTTTTAATAGCCAACAGCTACAGTATATGTAAATGGAAAACAGGTATTCAGGATTGGTCATTATAATCATGCTCACTGCCAGAACATTCATTATGGATTTGTAGATGCTGCCACCTCTGTGCTACTTGGTATAAAGCCTTCACCATGGAGTGTTCTGCAAGCCCTGCCAGAGGAAGGCACCCCTTCTGAGAAAGAACTATGAGGAAAATGAAGGAGCAAAGAGGTGATTAAAGAGGTAGATGTTAACCCACAGAGAGCCTACTTCCACCAATATGACTGCACATGGCAACCTGGAAATGCTGAAGGGCTTCAAGTCTCAGCCCAGCCTTAGGCTGAAATTTGGCAGCTCCAGAGGAAAATCAGGACATGGCCAGGTGAGAATAGAGGTGACACAGAGCAAGAGTCCAGAGAGAGGGGAGCTGTCAGACAAGAAACAAAACCTTGGTTTAACTATGTGAAAAACATCCTGTAATGTTTCCATCTGTCTTTCTCACAGATCAAAGCTTAATTCAGAAGTTTCTTCCCTGAAAAAAAGGAAAATAGAAAAAAAACCCACAACAAAACCACAGAAAAAAACACTTTGGATGTTCTGTTCCTTCTTATTTCATGTATTTTGGTTTGCTCCCAGACTTATTCCGGAATGAGCTTACTAGACCCCTCTGAGCTGAAGTCCAGTGTTGGTTCTCTCTACCTAGGGGCCATTCTGTCTGGACAGCATATATAATATTTTGTACCTCTTTGATTCACCACCAAACATTCATTGAGTGCTACATTCCCACGAAAGCACCAGTATGCTGACCAGAAGGCAGTCCAGTCATGGCCAATGTTGTGAGAAGGGGCCTAGCTGGTCCTAGAAAAAGTCTGCCACAGGCAATGTGGGTGTAATTGATTCCACTTCACCCTTTTTATCAGTCCAGGTATAGCTACAGACCTATTAAGCTCCTGCTAGCACCTGTCATCTGGAGGAGCCTACTACTCCACTGATAGATTATAGAGGGAGTGTAAGAAGACCAGTCTCCCAGCCTAATCATCTGAATAAATTGCCTGAAGAAGAACACTGTGAATGCTTCCTCTGCGTGACTAAACTCATGGCATTTATTCCAAGTGAAATGAACATGAGAAATCCAGACGGGATTTTGTGCTGGGAAGCAACCTTCAAGAACAGCTGAAAAAATCACGATGGAGAATTACAGTATCTTTTCTTTATGATGAACATCATTAACCATAAGCTTCATGCAGGATATTCCACTCCAAAATCTTCAAGTGTTTAGGAAACAAACATTTGAACATTTGATGGCTGAAGATGGTGTTACTGTTGTACCTAGTGCATGGTAAGCCAAAGATTGCAAAGCACATTTCAGGCAACAGAGAACAAGCCCTGATGCTCCTGACTTCCAATCGTGCTGTTTGGGTGGGCAGCCCAGTTTCTCTCTGTTGATCAAAACCATTGTGAAATGGGAAACAGGCAATACATGCTTTTCTCTCTCTCAAAAATTCATGGGAAAACTAAGAGATTTTTGGCAGGAAAAAAAATCATTGGAAATTTAAAACTTTCAAGCATCTTACTTTGGCTCAATCAAGGTTATATTAGAACATGTCTAGCAAATTTCAACTGTCAGGCAGTCCTGCAAATATTCCTGAAAAACAAATTACTACTTTTTCTTTTTCCAAAAAGCCTCTGTGACCTGTGTAATGGCACTAATTCTTTTTGGTGTGGTTAGACAAAGATGTACTTAGTTTAAAATGGGAGAGCAAGAAGAAAGAAACAACCCAACACTGTAGTTCACTGAATATAACAGTTTATATAGTTTACACTTTACCCTGAGGATATCTATCAACATACAGATTTTGCAAGTGCCACTCTTAGACCAAAACATTATGATCAGTTATCTCGAGAACAGTGCTGAACATCTTCTGGGAGCAGAGAGAGTAAGAGAGTCTAAATAGAGGGAAGGCACTGAAAGAGAATTAAGGCACAACTGACCATGAGAATGTGGCATTTTGGAAAGATCCAAATCTGGTAGACAGTCCTCAGAACTGGAATAATGAATAACTTTACAGAGCTTGATGGGTAGACAGGAATAAAACTCTGAAACAAAAATTAGAAGGAAAAGGGCCATTTCGGAACACTGCAAGTATTCTGAAACAGATGGTCCTTGGAAAGAGAGACAAAACTAGGAAAAAAGAGGATGAGCAGATGTTATTGATGCTTCATCTGAATGATTGGTAGCACTAAATTCTACACCAAAGCTAGGATTGATGGGAAAAGTTACATCATCACCAAGGAAAGGTATGCGTCATTACCAGAGCACACTCACATGTCTAGACATTCACTTGGATAGCCAGAGCCAAAGACAAATTTGAAAGTCAGATGGAATGCAGAGGAGTCAAAATAAATGAAGCAGAACCAGCCATAAGAAAGCAGATGGTTCAAGATGCTGCTGGACAGACCTGACTCCAGCCTCAATGTCATTGCAAGAGTAGTGCCGTGGGGATGCAGAAAGTGACTAATTAGAACACTTTGCAAGCAGTTATTTTTGACCTTGCCCAATGCTTCATTTCCACTGAGAACAGTCTTAAGCACAAGGTTGGGATTCACTGCAGAGTTTTCAAGAAAAGGAGTCGTTTTGCTATGCTTCATTTCAAACTGCCACATACACACATTGAAATCTTAATTCTGCTGGGGTCTAGACACTGAGAATCCCCTCCTCCTTTATTTCATTTTTCAGAGTCCTTCTCTCCTCAGTTTCCTCCTTTCCAAAGGTCTAACTGCTGCAAAAGCTTTGGTGACTTATTCAGTACTGAATTAGCTACTATTGAAAGTCCATCTACGAACACATCCAGTGCTCTTGAAGTGACAAACACAAGTGGAACTGTTAGAAACTGTCATGCCTGGAAATCTCCTACTCTTTTTAAGCTTAATGAGCTGCACTGTCCCAAAGGAATTACCGACTGAACTTCCTGAACTCCATCCGTTACCCTCCTTGGGGCCACCAAGAGCAGCATCTGAAGCCTACGCAGACTTTCAGTCCAATAAAATTCCATCAGACGAAAACCTGTATTAGGAGAATCAACCTCCTTTGTCTGGTTTGAGTTCAGGTCACAACCATGAGCATGGCAACGTGCCCTCTCTGTAATTCCAGTTCTCTGTGACAACCTGTTATCTCTGTACTGAGGCTTCAATTGGTTAAAGCAGAAAGTATCTTTTATTCTTCCAGAAAAATCGCTCCATTAGTTAGTGCCCGAAACCAACACACTTCTCATATTAAACTTTTGTTAATTAAGGAAAAATGTCAATATGACTGCAAAAGGTACACAACAAGAGTTTCCACCCACACTAGAATGTTTTCACAACCTGTGTTCATTCTTTTTTAATTTGAATCCTGCTCACAGAAGGCTAGAATTGCTAGGACCCTTGGGAAATAATAGCTACAGGCACTGGCTGAATTTTTTTAAGCTATAATGGGATTCACAGTAAGGTAGAGAGCAGCAAAATCTCAATTTAAAGATAATTTCTGCCAATCACTCCTTTTTCTCAGAGCCTGATCTCAAGAATCTGTCACGTGCGACAGCTACCTTTACTTGCCAAGAATCTTTGCTGCAGGACCAGGACATCACCTTGTGACCACACAGTCTTCAGACCTTCCTTTCATGTCCCCACCACTCTATGGCAAAAGGATCTGCAAAGAACAACAAGGCAGTAGCCCTTTTGTGGAAGACTACTATTCTAAAACTTAAGTCACACCATGTGACTGGTCCTAATGTTACCAACCTGTGACAGAGAAAAGCAGAGATACATGACTAGTGGCCAGAGTAGGTGAGCATAGAAGAGCACCATATATGTGTCTGTGCATGTCATTCGCAGTCATATCATTATTTCAATAGAATTAAGATTCTTTAAGAGTATAAATGTGTATGAACATGGGTTAAAAAGCCCTCTCAGACTCTCCCTATAGTAGGTCTGGAACATCAACCCTCTCCTTTCCGGGACCAAATTGTCCCCAGACCATTTTCCTAGTCTTGGACATTTTTACTGACTGCAATATTCTCCTGCTTGAAAACATCAGAGAGTAAATGATTAAAAGCACTTTGAGAGATATCTTCACACAGCTAAAGGCAATGGGATCTTCACAGTGGCCTTCAAATGCAGGCAGGATTTATTCTCGAAAACCTTTTCCTTCTTTGTTTTGACTGGAGGAAGAGGAAAATAACAGGCAGTCAGCTAAGCAACCTCAATTATCCAAATGTATGAACTTGCCTGTCTTTGCCATAGGGAATCTTGGCTCTCACACTCTGCTTGTAGGGAGACTTTCACTTCTTGAAATGAAAGCCAGGGGACAGAAAAATGAACTCAGCCTCTCAATCTAATCTGGAGGCTTCCAGGGTTGGTTTCCTTAGGAGTGTTATCTAAACTGCAAGAGAATAGAAAGTATGTTAAATTTCTGCACATTTCTTCAGAACCTTCACTTTAGACAATAATGATTGGTATGAAATTTACTTTGGATGATAAACACACGGTAAGAAAGAGCAGCCCAAGCAAACTGTTTTAAGAAAGGGAAATGCAGCAACTGTGAGAAAACAAGTTATGCATCCTCACAGATGATCTCACTTCCTTTCCACATGTGCAGAGAGAGGACATAACTCATAAAAATGCAGTGCTTCCATGACAGTACAAATCACAGCCTCTTCAAGAAAAGTAGGAGGGTGTAACAGGAGGAAGACAATAATTGTTTGGACTTTCTGAATCCATCAATGAAAAGAAAAGAAAGAAAGGGCAGGGGGGCAGGCTGGGGGAGAAGACTTAAAGCTGGGTTTTTCATAAGAAGCTAAAAGAAATGGTGTTGTCAGTTCACACTGAATTTCAGTGAGAGGTGGCTCCCCAACTCTCTTATGCTCTACTGCAAGTCCAATGTGAAGAAAGAAACTCCCAAACATTGTCTAATGGCTTCTATTTTTATCGAAGTCTAAGAAAGAGTCTTTAAATTATATAAGGGTAGCAAGAGGACTCTTTTCTCCTCCTCATCCCTCCCCAAATGTATCACTTTCGGAATTAGCATATTAATGTTTATGAGACTGTTTCACTCAAATTTGAGAGGGCAGCAGGAAAAATAGCAGTATGGCTATTTTAAAACATTTCCTTACTATAGAAATGTTAAGACTTTAAAAATGTTTAATGTTCAGGATGATTTTTAACTGTTATGTCAGATTGACACAGTCTTCCTCTCTGTTCTCTTGCAGACCAGCACCACTTTGTTAGAGCAAACTAAACAGCTCTTCCAAAACCATTAGCCCTTAAGTGTCTTTTTATGACTGTGAATAAAACTCTCCAAGTATGTCTGAGCTTTACTGAATTCAGGGCCACAACCCTCTTAGGTTTACAGTCCTGAGAGCAGAGTAGTCAGCTACAAGGACCTTTGAAAAAGAATGGGCATGCTAAACAACAAAAAAATGGGATTTTGCTCTGATGTGTAAAACTCTCCTATCTCTGTTCTTACAGGGGAAGCATTAAGATTGTCTTTTCTGAGGCACCAGACCTAAAGATCTGACATAACTACAGCTCTGGCAACTCTTCCTGGAAAGTACAAAGGGATGAAAGGCAAAATCAAGTTTTAAACTTTTGAGAAAACAAAAGTCTGAGTATGGGTCCAGATCTAGAGTTTTAAAAAAATATAATAATTTCAAAATATTATATGGTGCACTGCCTGGATGACAAACATATCTACCAGAATACCACCAGAATTACATGCATTAAACCGATTGGGCTTTATAAAGTAACTGGTATTGAGGTGACTTATTATGGAGTGACATAAAAGGTATAACCATTCAGCATAAATCACTTAGACTTCATGCGTCAAAGTGGGGAGAGACAAATCTAATTGATAAACTATCAGTTGAAAAGTCTGATGACTCATTAGGGCACTAGCTGCATAGACCTTGGTCAGGAAGGAGGAACAAATTTCATTGGGGTTTTTTTGTTTGGCTTTTTAAAATGAGAGAAGAAAGTCATGCAAGGACAGGACTTTGGTTATAAGTTTCAGCTTGCTTAATATGTACTGGGAAAGCTTTCAAGGATGAAGCAGAAATAATCCCAAGTGTCATAATACTGAGTAGGAGGCAAGTGGCAATTTCGAGCTAAAATAACCCATTTTTTAGACACAGTAGGCATATTTCATTGTGGTTCCAAAAAAGATCTATTGTTGAATACTGACTTTTACTGAATTGATAGAAGTCCTGCTCTTTATCTGAAAGTGTGGCATTTGAATGCCATACTGGAGGCCACTGAGTCTGCCTGCCTTATAAAAAATTGACTTAAAATGGGTAGAGACTTCTCTGAGAAGAGACTAAGGATAGAGACATCTTTTTTCTTTACAACCATAAAATAAGCTTTTTGGAAATACAAGAACATGGTTAAAACTAACCCATACAAATATGGACGTATTTACTTGCACTTTGAGTCTCCAGCATTACCAGGCCCAGATCATTTTGCCTTTCTATAAGATCTGAATGGAATACTTCAGAACATCACATTTTATCATAGGAAATGTCAGACACAAGCCACGGTTTTAGCCAGTTAGATTTGTTCTCCCTGCCTTTAAGGAAATCTGGGTAGGCAGATAGAAAGGGAATGGTCTTCTAACATTTATTAAACAGAATTGATCATCATGATTCAGAGTCAGACAGGAATCAGGAGCTTATTAAGGTGTCTTGGCATTATATTGGTACAGCACTGGATGCCTAAGACAAAGACATGGAGGCTGGTTCACAATTCAGATATCTTGTCCTGATAAAAATTACAAAAGTTTGATCTTTATTCTGTCTTTATTCTAATCCTGACTGGGAAAGGGTCAGAACCAGAATAACAGATGAGGGCACAGGAGACAGTTTGGGAATCCAGCCCCTGCCTAAGAGCCTTGTCCCTTACTAACCCACTTATTAATACCTTACACTATCCATCAAATAGCAGCAACAGCCCATCAAAAAATTCTGACATGCCCTTTCCCCCTCCTTGCTGCCTACTCTCGGTAGACACCACTAATGGTTAGAACCTTTTTCCATCTCAAATTTATTCAGGCCAGTTTCACACCCATTTGTAACTGTGCCAAACCACGCTCTAGATTAAATCTTTTATTATCTTTGGCACTATGACATTGCCAGCTGCAGCCATAAGTAGAACCATCTTGCAGGAAATCTCAGCTGCCATCCTCAGCGAGAAAGCAGTGGAGCCTGATACAACTCCAGCATCTGCTGTGGACTTCCCATTTCCTACGACATTCGATGATGCCTGCCCTGAGTACCACTAGACTGCAACACCACCCTTCCATGCTGTGCAGCTTTTGGTGTGATCCTCTGAAACACTGGTGACCTTTGATTTCATAGAATCATAGAATCATAGAATGGTATGAGTTGGAAGGCACCCCAAGGATCACAGAGCTCCAACCCCCCTGCCACAGGCAGGGCCACCAACCTCAGGCCTGGAGGTACACAAGGTTGCCCAGGGCCCCATCCAACCTGGCCTTGAACACTTCCAGGGATGGGGCATCCACTACCTCTCTGGGCAGCCTGTTCCAGCACCTCACCACTCTTTCTGTAAAAAACTTCCCCCTAATATCTAATCTAAACCTTTCTTCCTTTAGTTTTAATCCATTTCCCCTTGTCCTGTCATTGTCTATCCTTTTAAAAAGTTGAATCCCCTCCTGCTTATAAGCTCCCTTCAGGTACTGGAAGGCTGCAATGAGGTCCCCCCGCAGCCTTCTCTTCTCCAGACTGAACAAGCCCAGCTCCCTCAGCCTCTCTTCGTAGGGCAGGTGCTTCAGCCCTCTGATCATCCTTGTGGCCTCCTCTGAACCCTCTCCAACAGTTTCACATCCTTCTTGTATTGGGGGCCCCAGATCTGGACACAGTACTCCAGATGGGGCCTCACGAGGGCAGAGAGGGACAATCACCTCCCTGTCCCTGCTGGCCACCCCTCTTGTAATGGAGCCCAGGATACCATTAGCCTTGCGAGCTGCAAGAGCACACTGCTGGCTCCTGTTAAGTTTCTCATCCACCAGATTTGACTTGCTTGCTTCCTTTCTCGGTAAGTACAGAAATAGAAGGCTGTTGTGCCCTTGGATCCATCACCTCCTCCAATTGCCATATATTTTGTGTTGTCTCTTTATTCCAAACTGACATTCTGTCCTGGACATCAGAGGACGTAGGAATTCAGGGCAAACTAGGCACAGAGTTATGGGATTCATTAGGCTGAAATTCTGTAGCATAGGCTCCTCAGTTTAAGGCAGGAAAGCTGGCAATGTTAATAGATTATTAAATAATTGTACAGTTTTGCACAGTACACTATTGATTTTGCATATGAACAAAGAGATGCAAATAGTAATAAACTGTATTTATTTTGCAATAACACCACAGTACTCTCATAGAGTTAGGAGCCCCCTAGGAAGTTCATGGGAATGGGGCAGCTGTCTTCCAGCATGTAATAGAAGTAAAGAGCTTAAAAGATGAAAAGTGAAGCTTGTACAAAGACATAGCTGCTTTACTGAGGTCCTGTGACCTGCAAAACCTCTTCCTGTCACTCATCCTTCCTGTCATTCCTCCACACTCGTTTCTCCCCCTCCAGCTGAGGCTGTCAACACAGTACTGCTGACCACCCATGACTTTGCCATGGCCAGGATTTTGAAGAAAGGCCTTCTCAAGGCCACCCATTCTGGACTTTTAAAGCTAACAAGATTGGGTCAAGGAAATCCACTGAGTCTTCTTTTGAGGAAACCGCAGGAAAAGACAAATGAAAACAGGAAAAATCCCATAACTGTGGATTTACATTTCTTGGTGGCATCTGGGCCAAACTTACTGCAGCCTGGCTGTGTGGGACCTTTCAGACAGCCCCTTCATCCTCCTGGCCACCACAGAGGGGACTGATATTTCTTTCTCACATGAGCAACCTCTGCACTAGCAATGCTGTAAACGTGCTTCCGTTTTCTCTTGACACAGATGACTAATCGCAGGGAAAAATCTAAGATCAAAAAGACCTGAGGGAGGTAAATAATGTTAGTTGAGGTTACTAGATGAGAAAAGGGAAACAGACAAGCAGAAAAAGCTAAAGGAGAATTAATGGAAGGAGAAATGCAAGCCATTCAGAAAAGCCTGCTGTTTGACCGAGAGCAGTGCCAGAGCCTTGGGGATCCCTGGTATTCAGCAGAGATGATGCAAGTTGTAAATGTAAGTCAACTTTTTTTCCCCACTAATCACCCACCCCATTAAAAAAGAGCTAGGGAAAAAAAGCCCTGGCAGCAAATTAGATAGTGGTAGGCAGCAATTTTCTGTGGTCCTTTCTGATCTATTGGTAAAAACGCCATTCTCCTTCAAAGGAATGGCTACCCTTCCACCAAACCAGAGGTCCTGGAAATGATAGTTCAATGTCTCAGGAGCTGACAGCTCAGTGCAGAATGGTAAGAGGACCAAGGTCAACCAGAAATGGCTCACAAAGTGTCACCATTCCCACTCCAACCTGCCACTCTGCATTCAGAGGTGTACGGTCCTTAATGCTAAAATAAAATCTCTGAAAAGTTTTGCAAGGAGTGCTCTTCTGTGTTAGAACTGCACAAAGAGGTCTTTTCCACAATCCAGTCACTCCTCCTCCCTCACAGCCAAACTTTAAATACATTTTCCTTTTGGGTGGATATATGATACAAACTACTTGCAACAGCATAGAGTTCTTTAACCTAAGAAATCACTGCCCATCTTGTGCAGCAGTGACTCACCATACTGTTGCATTTGCTCCTTCATAACCAAGTAAAAATTAGAGCAAACTATGAGTGTTCATACCTTCCTTTTATTTTCTCTCACTTCTTTGCAGAGAAATGCATATTTATATTAAAAAAGCGGTACCAGTCATTTTAGGGACCACTGTCTGTGCCTCCAAGAACATCCTTGGATCTCCAGGTGGGAAGCACTGGTGGAGCAAAGCATAAAAGCTATTAAGCTATTTCTAAACCAGCAGGACAGCCTGATGGAAGCACGACTCCCACAAAAAGCACAGATTTTCTTTATGACCACAGCTAGACTGCTACTGTATCTTAATTACAGCTAGCTTGGCTGTCTCCTCAGTGCAAACTCTCTAACAGAGGTTGCCAGCAGTGCTTCTTTCCACTAACAGCAGTGGGACTTGCACCCCCATAAAGTCAGATCAGGTGAAGGTCAGAGCACACAAACCCTTTAGCATGCTTGCATAAAGGAGAATGTTTTGCTACCTGTAAAGTCAACCATCTATTAGCTTGGAGGCTCTCTCTGCCAACCTTCAACTACAGACACATGTGTACATATTGATTGAGAGGGAACTTTCCTTATGAGGAGAGGCTGAGGGAGCTGGGTCTCTTCAGCTTGGAGAAGAGGAGACTGAGGGGTGACCTTATAAATGTTTATAAGTATGTAAAGGGTGAGAGTCAGGAGGATGGAGCCAGGCTCTTCTCAGTGATGGGCAGCGATAGGACAAGGGGTGTTCCATGTAAATGTAAGGAGGAACTTTTTCACTGTGAGTGTCACAGAACCCTGGGACAGACTGCCCAGAGAGGCTGTGGAGTCTCCTTCTCTGGAAACGTTCAAAACCCTCCTGGACATGTTCCTGTGTGATTTAATCTAGGTGACCCTGCTCTGACAGGGGGTTTGGACTAGGTGATCTGTAGAGGTCCTTTCCAACTCCCAATGTTCTGTGGTTCTGTAATTCTGTGATAAATACACTTGCTCAGTCTGGCTTTAATAAATCTGACTGAAGTCATAAGTAACAGTTTGTCATCTCTGCTAACACACACTCGGCTCAGATGAAATGCCTTCTTTAACCGAGTCCTAAACACAGCTCTACTCAGTCAGTTTATTTGAAAACTAAACATATCTGGCACTGTCTTTACTCATTCCTGCATAAAATCAAGATAAGGAGTGAAAGCCCACTGTAAGGATACAGACACCTTTACTAAAGTTTGCCCTAGAATGCTTAATACTTAGGGACATTGGATCAATTCCAGATGGAGGGAACCTGGCTAGTTCTCATGGAGATTCAAATGACCTCTCTCCCAAGAAATTTTCTAGCATAGATATCAGAGATTAGTTTAATATTTTCAGGTATAATAACAAACTGCTGTAAAAAAAAATCTGGGGTGGAAATCTGACCAAAACTTGGTCAGGTTTGGTTTAAAGTAGAAAACATTTGATCGCTCCTCTGAAAACAGTACTAGAAAGAAAGAAAAGTTGATTCCTTCTCCAGCTGATTTTTACCTAAAAAATGTTCAGTAACTACATGTGCACTAATCTGAGTCTTTAAATCTGCATTTATTTGGGAACTATGTAAAGCTACTAGCATATTTAGGTACTATAGCTAGACAAAATTCGTGACTGGACTATTTAATTTAGTATTAGATTTAGCATCTCAAATATTGTACTGCATGGCATCATGAAACTTTACATCAAGATAATCATCTTTAGGTTGTGCATTGGACCACTTTCTAGCACATACATCAGTTCACAGACCTGCCAGTAAGATTGCTTTCTGGACAGAAATGTTAGAGAGAATAGGTCCAAGACCAGGCTATATTGTACAGGAAATACTTTGTTTCAGGCAATTGTTTAAATTTTCAAAGACATAAGAAAACGAGATTCTTGATCAAAGCAATTGGGATCACTTCCTTTCATAAAAACATAAGGATCTCTCCTCTGACAAAAGCAACTTACATGGCAGCCTTGGTCCCTTTTGTTGATGCTGCACTAATAATTAAATCATAATGGGGAAAGGACTACCTGTCTCATATCCCCTGTGTGAGTTAAATGTTCTTGGCTTCAGTGTCGTTGTAATGGGGTTTGTCAGTCTCTTCTATCAACACATTTTACTCTAAAAATATGGTCTTGAGACAGCAAACTAGATTCCTCAGTCTGTTTTTTAGGGTGCTCTACTATGGAAAGGAGAAAAGGAATTGCCTAAGCACTAACTCATCAAAAACCACAATAACTGGGTAAAGGCATCAGGCAGAAACCACAACTATGGACCCACAGACCCAAGAAACCCACCAACTCAAAACTTCCCTTTTTTGAGCACATGCTAATTTACATAAGAAGCACAGGAGAGACAGAGCTTATCCAAATGAAGAAAGGAACAAGCATAAAAGAACAAGGCATGGACTATTGAGGGGGCACTTCACACCAAACACCCCCGTTAGCAGATCCGATGCCGGATCCAGGATTGGTGATATCTCACTCTCTCTCTCTCTCTCTGTGTCTGTCTTTCTCTTCTCCTTTCTTATCTTTCTCTCTCTCTGGTTTCCCTCAAAGCTGCTAAGTAATGCCAGGCTGACCTTGGCTTCTACCAAAGTCTCTCTCTCTCTCACTCATCTTTCTCTCAAAGCTGCTAAGTAATGTGAAGCTGACCTTGGTTCCCCATAAAGGCACATAGCTCAAACAGACCTAACTGTCAGGGTGCCAATGTTAACAGTACATCTGATCTGTGTTCCTAATAAAGTTAACATTTGTGTGTGGACATTAAGTGTTGTCTGACTTCAATACCAACAAAGGGAATTGGCAAAACCGACTCACCTATCCTTCCTATCCCTCCTTTTGGACCAGGACGTGATGGCATGGAATGACACAGAGCTCCATTTTATGTGAGCACCTGCTTTCCAGGCACTTCATATTGTGCAGAGATGTTCTGCTTCCCCCATGTTGGAACAAAACCCTTTCATACACCAGGCAAAATTGTTGTGTGGTATACAGTATTTCTATCTCCTCCCATGTTATGAGTGTTGAATGGTCCCATCTGTCTGACCCTGAACCTGTCTTCTCAAAGACTTGGACTTAATCTCTCACCTGAGCTGCACTGATGCTAATGCCAAAATGATTCTTCCTGTAGAAAGGGCTCCAGCAGCTACTATTGTTTTCCTCTTCACACTCCTACCTAAATTAGAAGGCAAGTTAATGTGACTGCAGTCGAGCATTTTACAAAGAAAGATGGCAGAAAGCTCAGATTCACACTGCCCACAGACCATGCTGTCTACAGGCCAGTAGACGTTTGCTTGAGCCCAGCACATGGTCATAAATCTACAGAGCTGGATACAGCAGTAAGAAAATGCTTCAGCTTGTTTTCATCTGCCCATGGAGATAACGTTTCTGGTGAAGAGGGGTCAAGATGTAGCCTACTCCAAGTGCTCTGAAGTCTTCTGCAAAATTCATTTCTGCAAGGTGGCTTACCACGACAGGCCAGGCAGTAAAGCTGTGAGTAAGAGAAAAGGCTTGTCACCTACATTTATTTTTTGATGAAAGAATGAAGCTTCAGCCACAGAAAGAGTTTCCTCTGCCATGGGAGCAGGGATTCTCCACCACAGAGGAGGATCACTGCAAAGCAGCTGCTGCCAGCTTCGCTATCACAACCATCTGCCCCCTCCCCACTCCACAGCTCTGACAGCTTTCTCCAGCCACTTACAACCCCTGTCACCAGCATCCAGCAGCCAGAGGAGGATCTGAGGAAGGGGGAAGGTAGATCACGGCTCTAACCAGCCAGAAGAGAAGGTGAAGGATAGGAAAGCAAGAAGCTACCTTCAGCAGATAAAGGCTGTAGAAAGACAGGGGAGTAGAATGGGGCAAAACAGACCTGGTGATGGGGGTATGTCCTCATTATCCAAGTCTCTCACTGCAATTCTGGAAGCAAACACTTAAAATCTGTTAAAGCCAGTAATGCGAAACAAGAAAACATAACATTTTGGCAGTCAGTTTCACCACCACATGCAAATTCTAAGAATCCAATAAGAAACAGAGTAAATTAACAGTCCCACATGTGTATGGGGTCTTCAAACATCTGTATAGGGTCTTCATTCTCCTGCCACATGAACTGCTCCCAGACCCAGAAGACTGGCAAACTTCAGTTCTCCAGTTCTTCCAGATCCACGCAGATCTACCAAGAACCAGAAATCCCCTCTAAGTTCAGCAAAAGTTTATTAAACTGGAGTGGCTCTGAATGAAGCACATTCTTCCTTGCAAAGGAAGAATTTTTATTCTCAACCCACTTTCTCCGTCTTTAGTAATTTTTCTACATGGTACTGTCTGTTCTCAAGACAAATAGCAAGAGCAGTGAGCAATAGTCTTTCTCTGAGAGACACGTGGCATTTCATGCTCATTTCTGTTTTGTTCCACATCCCTGATGAGGTTTTCTCTCAAGAATTGGCATTCAGTCTTAGCGAACAAAGGGGTACAAGAGAGCTGGTTGCTCTTCAAGAAGGAAGTCTTAAGGGCGCAGGAGCAGGCGGTCCCCCTGAGCCGCAAAATGAGCCGGCGGGGAAGAAGACCAGCGTGGATGAATAGGGAGTTACTCTTGAGGCTCCGTGAGAAAAAGAGAATCTACCGCCTGTGGAAGGAGGGACGGGTAACTGAGAATGAATTCAAGGAAGTTGTCAGGATGTGTAGAGGTGAAATCAGAAAGGCAAAAGCCCAGCTTGAATTTAACCTGGCCGCTGGGGTGAAAAAGAATAATAAACTCTTTTATAAGTACATTAACAGTAAGAGGAGGACAAAGGAGAATATCCACTCTTTACTGGATGAGGCTGGGAATGTGATCACTGAGGACAAGGAAAAGGCGGAGGTTCTGAATGCCTTCTTTACGTCTGTCTTTAAAGGTCAAACAGATCCTCAGGGTACCCCTCTCTCTGACCTGGTAGTCTCAGCTGGGGAGCATGCTAACTCCCCTGTGATTCTGGAAGAAACAGTCAGAGACTTCCTACTCCAACTGGACAGCCACAAGTCCATGGGGCCGGATGAGATCCACCCGAGAGTGCTGAGGGAACTGGCAGAGGTGGTAGCCGAGCCGCTTTCCATTATCTATCAGTCCTCCTTGCTGACTGGTGAGGTCCCAGAAGACTGGAGGCTTGCCAATGTGACTCCCATTTACAAGAAAGGTTGTAAGGAGGATCCGGGGAACTACAGGCCTGTTAGCCTGACCTCGGTTCCAGGGAAGGTTATGGAACAGATAGTCTTGAGGGAGATCATGCGGTATGTGCGGGATGGCCGGGGGATCAGGCCTAGCCAGCATGGGTTCATGAAGGGCAGGTCCTGTTTGACCAACCTGATCTCCTTCTATGATCTAGTGACCCATCTGCTGGATGAGGGAAAGGCTGTTGATGTGGTCTACCTAGACTTCAGCAAAGCCTTTGACACTGTCTCCCACAGTATTCTCCTGCAGAAGCTGGCAGCCCGTGGCTTGGATGGGTACACCCTCGGCTGGGTAAGGAGCTGGCTGGAGGGCCGGGCTCAGAGAATGGTAGTAAATGGAGTTAAATCCAGCTGGCGACCGGTCACGAGTGGTGTTCCCCAGGGGTCGGTGCTGGGGCCTGTCCTCTTCAATATCTTTATTGATGACCTAGATGAGGGCATTGAGTCCACCCTCAGTAAGTTTGCAGATGACACTAAATTGGCTGGGAGTGTGGATCTGCCTGGGGGTAGCGAGGCCCTACAGAGGGATCTGGACAGGCTGGAGAGCTGGGCTGAAGCCAATGGCATGAGGTTCAACAAGAGCAAATGCCGAGTCCTGCACTTTGGCCACAACAACCCCAGGCAGCGCTATAGGCTTGGGGCGGAGTGGCTGGAGGACTGTGTGGAGGAAATGGACCTGGGGGTACTGATTGATGCACGGCTGAACATGAGCCGACAGTGTGCGCGGGTGGCCAAGAAGGCCAACGGCATCCTGGCTTGCATCAAAAATAGTGTTACTAGTAGGAGCAGGGAGGTAATTGTCCCCCTGTACTCAGCACTTGTGAGGCCGCATCTCGAGTACTGTGTTCAGTTTTGGGCCCCTCACTACAGGAAAGACATTGAGGCTCTGGAACGCGTTCAGAGGAGGGCTACTAAGCTGGTGAGGGGTCTGGAACACAGGCCTTACGAGGAGCGTCTGAGGAAGCTGGGATTGTTCAGCCTGGAGAAGAGGAGGCTTAGGGGAGACCTTATAGCTCTCTATAACTTCCTGAAGGGAGGTTGTAGTGAGCTGGGGGTCGGCCTCTTCTCCCGTGTAGGCAGTGACAGAACTAGAGGGAATGGTAGCAAGCTGCGCCAGGGGAGATTCAGGCTCGACATTAGGAAGCACTACTTCTCAGAAAGGGTAGTCAGGCACTGGAATGCACTGCCCAGGGAGGTGGTGGAGTCACCAACCCTGGGGGTGTTCAAGGAAAGACTGGATGTTGTATTGAGGGATATGGTTTAGTGGGAGCTAGTAGTAATAGGTGAATGGTTGGACTGGATGATCTTCTAGGTCTTTTCCAACCTTGATAATTCTGTGATTCTGTGAAAACTGTTAACACATGTGACAGGTCCTGAGGTTGCCTGAGTGATCTTTTCCATTGTGTTAGCTCAAACAAAACAGGACAAATCAGGAGAAAATCAGCTATGCATTTTTTACTTCCCTAAGCGTGGATCAGCTGGAGATAGAGCTTTCTGTGTTTTAACTTCATCATTAAAGACTGTTTCACTATATGAGATGTAATTTTTATTGTTGGTAGTTTTCCCGACTATTTAAAATATTATCAAAGTTCAAGGCAATGCAATTGCTGTTTAATAACTATGGTTAGTACTAGCATCACATCTGTGTGGTTTGAAAAGGCTGGGTCTGCTTCAGAAAGGTTAGGCATCCTTCCTATAAATGTCTTTGACACTTTAGAAAAATCTTTGACACATGGTAAGACATCAGATGACTAACAAAGAAACCATCAAGTTGCAGGATCGCAGTTTAGTGGTCTCCCAGTGTGCTCTTCATGGCTACCAGGAAAAATGTCTGAAATGTGAAAGGAGCAGGCAGGGTGTAAAGTACTTCAAAAAAGTAAGAAAAGCAGGCAATATTTCTCATTTACAAACTCTTTGATTTTCCAATTCATCAGATAGATTAATGAAGGGGAAGTTTCCTACTTCATTGATTTTCCTCCTGTGAACACAATAAGGAATTTCTGATTTTAAGGCATGGCAAAGCAGTTTAGGAATCCTCTGAGTTTTTGATGACAGATTCCTCCCTGACATAAAGAGGAACTAATGGCTGTAATCACCTTGCCTGCAGCTACATCAGTGTTTTTAAAATACAAGCCTCTGGATTTTTTTAAGGATCAGTGAGATACTATTCACAAGGAAGCAACATACTAACAAGGATGGGGGCTTCGGGAGTGGACTGATCTTTCCCATAACTGAAACATTCTTTGCAGTACATTTCATTTCAAATTCATATTAGCAAAAACAATCACTGACACTCACATGCTACCACTGATTCTTTTCCTGTCCCCTCTGGTTAAAACCTTACATCACAAAAAATGGCATAGGAGCACACCACCAGCAAGTTAGGGTAGTATTTTTTTATTTATTCTTTGGAAAACACAATTTATACACAATTTCAGTGAAGAGAGCATCTGTATCCCTTTTATCTGTCTGTTGAAAAACTAAGGAATGAACCATTCTTCCTAATTCTCCTGTATGATGGGATCTTTGCTGGGACCTAGCCTTTCTGCATCACTTTAAGTCTCCAGACTCCTGAAATTGTCAAAGGACAGAGCACTTGCTTAGGTCCTACAGAAGGACTCTCTGGCCTCAGATCATCCTACCTAACTTTGGTACCTACGATGAGAGTTCAATTGCTTGAACTGCCTTTACATTCAGTGCAAGAGACAGGCGCCTCCAAAAGTGTATTTCAGATGAGATCATTGAACCTGCCTGTTTCTCATCATTAAGTATAACACTACATTTCTCATCATTAATTACAAAGCATTGCAATTATATATTGTGTATTGCTAGTTTAGTCTAAATTACTAGACAGAGGTCTGCGTCCCAGTTTCCAAGGGCTACTTATACAACTTGATTTCATGGTGGGACTAGGGCTGACCACACATTGGCCCATTTCTACTCTCTATCTCCTACTTTGTTTTCCATGCAAAGGAAGCCCTGGCAAAAGGTGGGAAGAAGTGGAGCACAACACTCCATGCCAAGAGGTCCCCTTGAGGAGGACTTGACTTGTTCAACGAATAGCTGCAAAATAAACCCTCTTTCATCCAGCTCCTGTCTTTCATTTTCTTTTTGTCCCTGTGTTGTAGGTTTACATGGCGGAGTTCTGGTAGAGAAGGGGGGCTGCAGGGGTGGCTTCTGCAAGAAGCAGCCAGCAGCTCTCTGCAGGCCCCACAGAGCAAACACCAGCCGGCTCAAGGCCGGAGTCGTTGCTGACCAAGGCCGAGCCCATCAGCGACGGTCACAGCACCTCTGGGAATCACATTTAGGAGAAAAAACTGCAAGCAGCCACTTTTTGCCCCCAGAGAAGGGAGTGAGAAGATGTAAGGAACTGTGCAATGATGAAGAAGGAGCTTGGAGGGGCTGAGGTGCCACAGGTGCCATAGAGAAAGATGCCCCTGCAGCTCGTGGAGAAACCCATGCTGAAGCAGGCTGTCCCCCTGCAGCCCATGGATGATGACGGGGAGCAGAGATCCCATCTACAGCCCATGGAGGAACCCACACCAGAGTGGGAGGAGACACCTGAAGGATGCTGACCCTGTGGGAAGCCCAAGTTGGAGCAATTTCCTGGCAGTGAAACTTGCAGCCTGTGGAGAGACCAACCCATGCCAGTGCAGGTTTGCTGAGGAACTTGTGACTGTGGGGGACCAGGCTGGAGCAATCTGAGCAGTACCCCACGGAAGGGGCCATGCTGAGGCAGTTGGTGAGGAGCTGAAGCCCCAACAAAAAGAACTCATGGAGAAGTTCGCGAAGTACATGGACCCCATGCTGGAGCAGGGGAAGGGTGTAAGGAACGCCCCCCCGAGCTAAGAAGGAAAACAACTCGTGAGGAACTGACCAAAACCCCCATCCCCCCATTCCCTGCCTGTCCCAGTGCCACAACAGGGGGGAAGAAGGGAGCAAAATCATGACTACAGTGAAGTCTGCTAAGAAGGGAGGGGTGGGGGGAGGCACTTCTCATTACCCGACTCTGGTGTCACTGGGTGTGCAGGGCAGTGTCATCAATTAGAGTTTCTTTCCTTTATTCTGTGCTGAGTCTGTTGTGCCCGTGATGCCAATTGTGGAATGATCTCTCCCTGTCCTTATCTCGACTCCTGAACCTCTCAATAGATATTTTCTCCCCTGTCTATCTGAAAAGGGGAGTGATAGAGCGGCTTTGATGGGCGTCTGGCCCCCAGCCAGGGTCAAATCACCACACTCTGCATGGCATATTTTAAAGTCTCCTTCTCTGGAGATACTCAAAACGTGCCTGGATGTGAAGCTTTGCAACCTGCTCTAGATGATCCTGCTTTAGAGGGGAGGTTGGTCTAAGTGATATCCAGAAGTCCTTTCCAAACACTGTTGGTCTGTGATTCTGTGATGTTCCTGATTTCTTTGCTCCAGTACTGTTTTCTCCAATACTGGAAGAAAGGGTCTGGGCTGGCTGTATTAACCTGCTTGAATATACAAGCACTGCAGGTTTCAACAAGCATGGCCCTCATCCTGAAGCTTCACTTAAACCCTAACACAGAGCATGAATGGCATCTTGTGTGGTCGCAGCCGTGACACCATCTCCCTGGCACAATCTCATGTTGACCCCAGTAAGCTCAGCAAGGGGTGGTCACTGTAACATGGAGGTCAGCACAACATTAGCTCGCAGCCTCCAGCTCTTGGGAGCATGCAGCTAACACTCAATGGTATTCTGGCAGCTTAGCTCGGGTATGCTTCACAAATTCTGTACACAGAGAAGACTACAGTGTGCAGTTCCTAAGGATAACCTTTATTCTCTCTCTGTGTTCCAAGAGGAAGCAAAACCAACTAGTTCCTTGAAGAAGACTGCACTTTAACTCGGCTTCTGTTTGAAGCCAACCAATCAGAGTATTACTGAGCTTGTTCATTATAAGTGCTGAGATGCTCTTAACAAAAGGAGATCCTTAAAACTGTGTAAAAAGTAGGGGGGGAAATATCATATTAGCTTCTGACAGGAAGAGCTTTAGAAAGACCGAACTAATTTTTTCTAGCATGTAAACCTTTCCAAGATCCTCTGAGGACAGTTCTGGAAAACAATTTTCAAGACAACATATTTAAGTTTAAATGGAGCTCAATTAAACTAAATGGGATTTATATAGATAATGATCTGCACACACTATTCCAGGGGCTCCAAAGCTAATTTCTAGACTGGTCCCATAAGGAAAAAAAGAATGTATACTCACAGCTATTCAGAGGCGTGCTTGCAAATAACACAGAGAGGGAAAAACTGGCATGTGGCTGAATTGTTTTATCCAAAATTCAAATATATTTCCCAGTTAACAGGACTGGGCCAGGGGCAGAAGCCAAGGGTATATAGACCATGTAGTTCCAGTCAGAGGCAGAGTTATGCAATGAATCTACACCCTACCTGAAATTTTCTGCAAACATCAGGTTTGGGGGGGGGGGTGTCTTTGAACATTTTTATCCTCAATCTTAGTTTTAAATCTTTGGTCTCTTGCAATACTGGATTTGTAATGGGCTTGGAAAGCAGTGTAGTTTATAAATTCCATGGTGGGCAAAAGTACAAACATAACTCTCAATTTTAAAATACAGCCACATAAAACACTGCTCAAAGGATAAAGTTTGAACTATTCATCAAGTCAGTCAATCAATATTCTGCAGCAGAGCCCAAAT
Organism: Porphyrio hochstetteri; assembly: GCA_020800305.1. Classification (NCBI taxonomy): domain Eukaryota; kingdom Metazoa; phylum Chordata; class Aves; order Gruiformes; family Rallidae; genus Porphyrio; species Porphyrio hochstetteri. The sequence goes on from CM036905.1 coordinate 133,911,948, forward strand.
AATTTTTTTTTTCTGTGCTGTAATTGGGCCACACTCTGCTTTATGGCCATCATTAATTATTAAAATATTTGCCTGCACTAGCATGCATCCATACGCAGCACCTGCAGTCTTCTCTCAGGTCAGAGTCTTTCCCACTGACTTGCATCTGTCTCATGGCTCTCTGTCTAGGTGCTCCAGTGTTCCCCTGGGATTGCAGTCAAACGCTGTGCCGTGTCTCCTAGCCCACTGTTCAATCTGTCTCCAAAGTCCTCGAGTCTTTTGCAATCAAGACCAACCTGTCTACACTTTATTATAAAGAAACACCAAGGAGTTTCAGCGATGTTTAGGAATGAGTACAGCTTTGCCTTCCCCCAGCTTTAATACAACAAAACCAGCTACACACAATTTGTCACCAGTGGGACCCCACTCAAACCAGCCTGCAGCAGTCGGTACTCTGCAAACAGGAACTGGTACCAGATTAAGTGGTACCAGAAATATTGTTGAGTGGCCTGAGGCTTTCAGTTTCTTGAGTTCTTAATGCCCAAGACATACAAAAATTAAAGTGCAAAACTGCCTGAAGATGACCAGTCTTTCCTTTTCAGCACTTACATCAATTCACTTTCCAAATTATAGTAGTATTTTGGCATGTGGTTCACCTCTCCTGTTCTCATTTCTCGTAACTGTTATATAAATTATCTTTCTGTTTGATTTTTCTCCTTTTGTCCTTTTAAGTGCCTTCTCTTTTCAGCTGCAACCTGGCTTCTTACCTATGAGAGCCTCCATTTTTAACTTCTGGATTTTTCTCATGTCTAGCTGGCTGCTTCTTACCGATATGAACTTGGTCATGATTCTTCATAACACTAAATGTGAGAGGTGACCTACCGCATTTTCGGTATGGTTAATAAACAGCTTGTAGATCCTGGGTTGTATGGTATGGTAAATAAACAGCTTGTAGATCCTGGGTTGTACATATAAATTGCAGACACAAATTTGAAGCGTTTGGACTTGTGCTTATGATTTTTCTCAATGCTTAATGCTACCTATCTTTAAGTGTTGAACCCATCTGAGAGAATTTCTTTTGCAATAATTAAAAAAAAATAGCAACACACTATTCTTGTTATTTTTGCTAAGATACTATTTCACATGATTATTGTTGGGGGCATCATTCCCCACTAGATCCTAACTCTCCTTTTCTGCAGCTGTGCACCTTATGCCAGCTAAAGAAAAAAGAAAGGCATCATATCCTGGGAAGCCATGAATTTGTGAAGGGAAAACCTTCTTTGGTAAGTGATATCCTGAACATACTCATTTAGTATCTAAACCTGCATCACTTATCCATATCCCTTTCTGACTCAACATTTTTTTATCCCAAAGGAAGAATTTCTGGTAAAGTAATAAGCGAGCAAAAGCAGGGCTCATTTTAGAATTACAGTTTTATTAGCCAGCACCACTGCTCTGCAGTTATCACTTCCACAATTCCCCACAGAGGTGAAACATAACAAGCACTTAAAAGTACTTAGCAACAGTACGTAACAGGTTAGGACAGAGAGTGAAGAAGAAGTGCAAGAGGAATTAAAGTATCTGGTAAATAATTATCTCACTGATACTGGGTCACCCTACAGGTTTTGGCACTTCCACTCTCATGTAAAGTTCCACAAGGTCTCTCAAGACCCTAATAACCCTGTCATTTGGTTTTACACCCTCTCAACTCTGACTGCCACATTGCTCAGGATGAACCCACTAATCCACTCACGGCTGCCAGGTTTACTTTGAGGTCTCACATCATGAAGCAGTTAGGCATGATTCTGCTTCACAAAATCCTGTCTTGATCTCACTGGGAAGAGCATGAAGGAGACTGATCACTTTCCAGAGTAACACTTGAAAAAATTGTGTTAATTCGAAATGAAAAAGCAAAGTTCCTTTTTCAGCCACACAGGTTTAAAGTTCAGTTGCACTGAACTTCAGGATGCAGCCTGATTCTTCACTGCATTGCCCCTGATGAACAGTGGTTCACAGCTGTGCAGAAGTAAGAGTGCAGAACATCTGTGCATATTGGTGAGTGTGCTTTGGGCAAGTTTTTTATTCCATCCTGAACTTTGTGAGAAACCACCGCAAATGAGGAATAAGATTACACTATAAGATTTATATATATATATATGCATATATATATATATTTAGTGTTACTTTAATTTAATTAGACTTTGTGACTGCTGGGTTTCCACTTTGGTTACAACAGTTTCAGCAGCTCTAAATTCCCCAAAGCCCCAGTAAATAGGTTGGCTGCCTGAAATAGTTGCAGGAAAGGCCTCCTAAATATTACCCCTTTTGCTCTGGGTATGCTAAATGCTTGGAGATACCTGTGTGGAGGAAATTCCTATATTTAGCCAGGTAAATTCAAGAATATTGTAAAAGATGAACCACTTGTGCAACGATTTAAATAGAAGTGTAGTATGAACCACAACCTGCAGTCAAGCACAGTGTACCAACTGCTTTCATATGCTATTTTGTAAGACAACTTACCTTGACTTTCTTATTGCCTAAGAAAAATAAAATCTAATTTACTATAATCATCAGAGATTTTTTTAACCTAATCATTGTTCTAATTATCCTGATGGTACAAATCAATTTAGGTTTTCCAACAATATTATCAAGCTTCTGATAAAATACATAAAGTTACATTGAAAAATATTGGAATGTATTTTTTGAATAATTGCTAGTCCCTCTTCAGGGTAAGTCATCACCTGAAAATTCAGTCTAGGTCCAACATTCTCAGAGCTCAGGAGTGTACATACTTTTAAAAATGTCACCATGTGCATATTTCAGAAGTTCAGAGCAGTGGGAGTCCATGAAATTAAGGGCTGTAATGTAAAACTTATCAGCTCAAATCCCATGATTCTGAAGTCAAAACCAGCATGCATTCATAGGGTCAAATCCTTACAAAAGCTGTAGAACACCCTTCAGGTTCCCATTCCTAGATCACAGTGACAAAACTCCTTGGGTAAACACGTTTAAGACATAGCAAAGAAACTGTATGTTTGCATTGCCCTGTATCAGTTGCCATTATTTTGCTTTGAATAACAAACTGGGTTTATGTCAGTTTACAGCTAGAGGAAATGCTATTTTATACAGAGACTTGCACTAGGAAGGTTTCTTCCGTTTTAAAACACGCTACAGTTTGCGAAACATTCCCCATACTAAAAACAGGGAATGTCAACTTCTCCAGCATGGCCACTAATTTTTGAATATAAACATATTGCAACGCTAATTTCTGTTTCCAGCCTGCAGCTGCAACGGACTTAGCAGGGGAAAGGATAAGAAAATGGCTGGTTTTTTCATCCCTAAACTTGGTGGTTGTCTTCTTAGAGCAATGCAACTGCTTTTCTGGGTCTCAGAGTCTGCTTCCTTGCTGGGTGCCACAGTATCTCTGTCCAGAGCAACACCACAGTGTTTGTGAAAGCAAAGGACACCAGAGTTGAATTACTCAGACTGAAAAAACTAGCTATAATTCAGAAGGGGAAGATGAGATTCTGGGAAATGCTTCTATTTTTGCTCCATCATGACTGAGTGAGTGGGGGAGTGATGGCAAAAAGTTAGAGCTTTTGACTTCTCTGCCTACGGGAACTCTGTGGTGCTGTAGGTGCCCAGAGATGATCCATGCACAGACCGTGTAATATGGTGAATACTGTGCACAGTTAAGGGACACAGGACAAAGTAACAGCAATTGTTTCTTCTTTTGCGAAAGGAAGGTTTCTGACAAAACCTGCAAACTTCTTCCAATAATTCTCAGAGCATTAGGGGGTATGACACTGGTACAAAGAGATCACAAAGGCCGAATCGTTAACTTCAGGTATGCTAATCCTGCCACATTCCCACCATATGCCCAGGTCCTGCACAATCCTGAGCAATCATGGCAGTGTGAAAGCTAGTATAGCCCAAATCAGCTCACAACTTCACAAAAATCTGGCATAAGTAAAAAATTGTCCAAAATAACACAAGTCTGTGGGAAAGCAGGTCTCCTATAACTCAGGCGAGACACCTACCTACCAGATTCTCATTGCCTTCCACCTTGCTCTAAGAGTTTCCTTGGAATGACTGTGTTGCCTGGGATGGAAGAACAGACCTCAATTTATAGGTAAGTGACAGCATGGATTCCAGAGATGTTTATGGTGTAGGTAGTGATATATCATATTTGGACATAGTTTCCATAGTTCTCCTTGTCTCTCTTCCTCTCAATCATTTTTATTACAGTTTTAGTAGCATAAGTGAAGTTAAGGTCACACTGAAATTACAGCTGGTTGCCTAACACTGTCTCTGTGTATAATCCTCATAAATTCCAAATATGTCAACACACAATAGCGTGACAGAAATTTATTAATAAATAAAATTAGTCAGAGAAATGGCATCACCTGCTTATTACAAAATGCAATGAGCTGTATGTGCTAACTCCCCTGTATAAGAGAATTTCTTCAGATATTCAAAGGCCATGTATTCCTTAACTTTACACATTTACTACACTGCTCTCACATGTTTGGATTATTTTAGTAAGAGGTTAAGGAAAGAGATAATCTATCTCCAGACAGCATCATTCCTTTTTTTTTTATGATGTTTAAGTCAGCTATGCTTTTTCTGCTTTTCTTATCAAAGGAATAGTTATGAGCTACAAAGGAGCCAACAAAAGCCAGGTGGCTTCTCTAAAGAGCAGTTCTCTGGAGGTCAATCACAGAAACACAAGGTTGGAAAAGACCTTTAAGATCATCGAGTCCAACCATTCGCATCCTAAACTAAACCATATCCCTAAGTACTTCATCTACCCTTTTTTTGAACACATCCAGGGAAGGTGACTCAACCACCTCCCTGGGCAGCCTGTTCCAGGCCCTCACAACTCTTTCAGTAAAAAATTTTTTTCTAATATCCAATCTAAACCTGCCCTGGCACAGCTTTGTGCCATTCCCCCTTGTCCTGTCACCTGTCACCTGGCTGAAGAGACCATCACCTACCTCTCTATAACCTCCCTTCAGGTAGTTGTAGGTGGTGATAAGGTCTCCCCTCAGCCTCCTCTTCTCCAGGCTAAACAGCCCCAGCTCCCTCAGCTGCTCCTCATAGGATTTGCCCTCCAGCCCCTTCACCAGCCTGGTTGCCCTTCTCTGGACTCACTCCAGGACCTCCATGTCCTTCTTGTGGTGAGGAGCCCAGAACAGGACACAGCACTCGAGGTGTGGCCTCACCAATGCCCAGTACAGGGGCACAATCACCTCCCTAGACCTACTGGCCACACTGTTTTTGATACAAGCCAAGATGCCATTGGCCTTCTTGGCCACCTGAGCACACTGCTGACTCATATTCAGTCTGCAGTCAACCAACACCCCCAGGTCCTTCTCTGCCTGACAGCTCTCCAGCCAGTCTCCCCCAAGCCTGTAGCGCTGCATGGGGTTGTTATGTCCCATGTGTAGCACTCTACACTTGGCCTTGTTAAACTTCATCCCATTGGACTCAGCCCATCAGTCCAGTCTGTTCAGATCCCTCTGAAGAGCCTCCCTACCCTCAGGCAGATCAACACTTCCTCCTAGTTTAGTGTCATCTGCAAACTTAGTAAAGGAGCATTCAATCCCTTCATCGAGATCATTGATAAAGATGTTGAACAAGACTGGACCCAGGACTGAGCCCTGGGGGACGCCACTTGTGACCGGTCACGCCACTTGTGAACAGTCACACAGGCTGTGGCTCAAGGAACCATTCATCTTCTAGAAGAGGATATTTAAAAGAAGACTGGTATTCCCTCCTGATCAGTCTGTCATCCATAAAAACAATGAAAAGGAATCTCCAGAGACTGACAGTGTTAAACAACATTCTGACGTAAAAGCAGTACTCCATAACTCCAGAGAAATGTGACTTTATTACAGTTTGCATTAAAGTGGAGAAAAAGTAACAAATAGGCTTTGCATGACTTCTTGTGCCAATGATGAACACTGATGTTTTGAATTAAGTCAGTCATTTTCTTCATGTTTTTTCAGGGTCTTCTTCTGGTGAAAAGTCACAATGACAGTGTTCTGTGAAGCCACCTAAAATCTCTTTGCATGGTTCAAACTATGCTTAGAAAGAGTTTGGCCAAAACCTCCGGTTATTTTATAAATAAAGATATTTTGCTTTGGCTTAGCTAATGCCACCTCTCATTGTATATTTCCTTCTGCAGGTGTTACTAGGACAGCAGCACAGCAATCTGTGTAATGCTCTTCACTCTCTGAAACCCACTTCAAACAGATTTCTCAAAGGTCACAGATTACTAGTGTGAAATTCTTATCTCCATTCCAGCTGGCTGCAACAAACAACTGTGCCACATAATCTCAGTTGTAAATTCATCAAGTTCCATCTTAGGGCAAGTCACTGCTACCCTTAGCATCAGTGGCATCTGGTCTTTGGGTCTTTAAAAGGAGTTTTCAAAGCACAGAAGGATTCATAAATGTACAGCTATATAGTTCACTATGCTGGACTAAGATACCTGTTGAATTACTTGGGCAGATGGCATCTGGACTGTGATGTAAACAGACGAGAAGGTGTACAACTGGTTTGAGAGACCATGTTAAAAAGTGTCTAGTTTTCTGTTGAGGTTTTTCTTTTTTTTAAGTGCCACAGTATGAAGAATCTAACTCATTCTCCTGGCTCTGCACCACCCTGGACTTTAAGTCTTATCCAAATTTAGTGGGAGAGCTCCAAGGCAAGGGACTATTTGCATCAGCACTGGTTCTCAAAGAAGGCACTTGGAGGAAAGATTGTTGAACAGCTGCTTGATGTGTTGGCTATCAGAGGTGGGGACTTAAACCTAGAGAGAAAGTACAAGAGTCTCCTGAATTGTTCTTTCTCTGCAACTTTGCACATCTCCAGCTCAACAAGCGTGCTCCCATTACCAATTTAATTGTATCACTGCAGTTCACCATCTGTGAGTAGGTTTCCCAGGAGATCAATCTGTTAGTGGAAAAAAAGAAAAACAGTTTGAAGAGGTATTGTGCCATTAGAGAAGAATGGGACTGCTTTCCAAGACATAGTAGGTCTCTGAAAAAAACAGCTTATAAGATAAATACCTGTCGTTGTCTATAAAAGGTAGGTTTGCAACTCGTAAGTAGGGCCAGCAATTTTGCAAGTGGGTTGTGGTTGTAGATGTCTATTAGGAAAAATATTTCTTTTTAGCACAAATGACCTCATCATATAGAACACAAACAAAACAAACATTTAAAAATAGGATAAAACACTTTGTTTTCAACTATGTCAAAACTGTAGAGCACATAGAACCCATGAGCTTTGAAATTCAGGACTGTGTAAGGTTTATTCTTGCCTTCTGAACAAAGACTGTGACCTGGTTAGATAACAAGTCTTCTTTGTAAAACCACGAGATATTTGAAAGACAGTCTTCTCACTTTTGCAACATAAATAACCTCACTCACTTCCCTATCCAGTGTTGTCAAAATGAAATATGTACTTGACTAAATCACTCTAAGCTGTCATAAAAAGGTGAAACTGGCTATGTCAAAGTGCTTCTATGAAAGTCAGATCATTTTTATTCAAATATATCTCTCCTTATATTAAGAATAAAAGTAAGCATCTCTAAATCTTTTGAACTCTGACACTGAAAACTAGTTGGAGAAAACATTTGCTTTCCAAAGATATATTTTTGAAGCTGAAAATATTCTTTGAAATTCATCAAATGTAAATGTAAAACAATGGTAACCAGTACTTATCATAGATTCCTAACATTTTGATCTGAATATATACAGTGTTACATAATTTATTTAAATTTTGGTGACATTTGATAAGTAATAAATCTAAAAGTTAATACTGGAGTTGAGTGAAATACTATACTATCTGTTTAAAAAAGAACACCAAGTTAATAAACTTGATCATAGTTGCAATCTGTAATGTGAAGACAACTGATTCAGCACTTATAAATACAGAAAGCTGGCTCAATGTCAACAACCCTCACCATGAGATTCCACCACTTGACTTATCCCACTGGAAATCCACTGTCATCATTCCATCTAAAACAGTATCTCCTGGATTTCTTAGTTCAAAAGAGAAAAATTGTTTCAGCCCCACTTTTGAAACTTAGGTCATGGACTACTGGAACACTGGGGAGGGCAGTTCTGAACTCAGGAAATTAAAGAAATTGTCTTTTTTTTTTTAGAATATATTTTGCCATTAAGACAACCAGTCCTCTTTCTCCTGCCTTCTACTGCAGAAGTGGGCGTTTAGAACTTCATCTACCCATGGCAAACAAAATTTTGCTACTTGAAGTTATGGTTCTGACAATCCCAAATGATGAACTGCAGGGGCTTGGAGAGGAATCAGGCAGTTGAGCAACTAAGTTAAAATTATTCCTTCTCCAGCCTGACACTAAGATAATTCCATGTTGCACATAATATGGTTGTCAAGGCTGAATTCGAACTGGTCACTTAGGCAGCTTCAACATACTTCACAGAGCTGACTATACAAATTAATGGAACAAAACTGGTACATCTATCAGCATATCAGTGAACCCAAACCATGAGGAGACTTGAGCAACTCCAGATAGTCACTGGTTTGGCTGTAGATAACAGAGAATATGGCAAAAATTAATTAATCAAGACTGAGTTTTCTGAGTCAGAAGCCGAGGTATTTTCTCCTCCATCTGCAGGGGGACCTCATTGCAGCCTTCCAGTACCTGAAGGAAGCATACAAACAGGAGGGGAATCAACTTTTTAAAAGAGTAGACAGTGACAGGACAAGGGGGAATGGATTAAAACTAAAGGAAGGAAGGTTTAGATTAGATACTAGGGGGAAGTTTTTTACAGAGAGAGTGGTGAGGTGCTGGAACAGGCTGCCCAGAGAGGTGGTGGATGCCCCGGCCCTGGAAGTGTTCAAGGCCAGGTTGGATGGGGCCCTGGGCAACCTAGTGTAGATCCAGGCCTGAGGTTGGTGGCCCTGCCAGTGGCAGGGGGGTTGGAGCTCTATGATCCTTGGGGTCCCTTCCAACCCAGACCATTCTCTGATTCTATGATTCTATGATCTCGCAATTTTATCAATAACCATAAAACATAATTTTAAAGTGGGACTTCAGAGAACTCAGTTGTAAATTACTTTTAATTTTCTTTCCAAGGTTACTTTTTGTTTTGTTTCCAAGATTTAAAGCTTCCATGATCTGTTAGTGTCTTATACTAAGTAAATAAAAATAAAATATACTCTGAACAATGTATTAAGAAATTGTCTATTCATTGCAAAAAAACCACAACCCTATTCCTCTTCAAGATACAACTTCCAATAAATTAAGACTTCTTTAAATTCTGTGCAACTGACTTTCAAAGACAGGGCAAATCCTGATGACCTACACTAATTTAAAGGTGCATATTGAATGTTTCTGTTTTAATATGAAGGGATTTGATCGGGTTCATAAATATACAGCAATGCTTACTCTAAGATAAGTAGATCAGAGCTGTGCCTAAAAAAATATGCAGAATGTGATACATTGCATTAGCTGTAGTGTCTCGTTTATTATTATGCCTTTTTTAGTTACTTCCTTATCAGGTATGATATCATTTTACTTTTCCATATCATTTTACAATCTGAATGGGAAATTATATTCTTGACTAGTCTTGCATCATATTTATCACAGAAAAATCTAGTATCTAGAAAATTCTCAGCTTGAGGAGCTATTGTAGGTTTTAAAGATTTACATATATTTAGTCACATTTAAATATGGACCTTGCAAACCTTTATTTAAAAATGGATTTGCTTTGTTGCAGGCTGTATGTTATTAAAGAATAAGGAATAAGATGAAGAAATGTCTCAACAGGATCTCTCCCACTTGGAGAAAGAAGAAAACAAGGTAATGTTTCTAATCATTTTCTGCCGACTTCTTTAGTTTACTATTCTGACAGGATTAACTAATTTAGTAGGTTTTGTTTGAGTTATGGCACAGCTCATGGTTTTATGTAAGACTTTCTGGCCTTTAATTTAGCTTTCTTAGTAACAGAAAATTCAAGCTAAAAGCAGCCTATGTGTGAAGAATTATTGACAGCCACTATGCAGCCGTTAGCTACTACTTTGAAGCTCTCTGGTGGGAATTTCTTATAAATATGCCAGACTTTAAACAATTCCTTATCCATTTGAAGTCTCATTTTAAGTTTCATTCTGTATTAAAAACCAGATGGTGCACGAACTTAATGCAGGTGTACAAATAGGAACAAAAACCTTGGTGCAAATCTGGGAAAAGGACCCGACATGTGACACATGAAGCAGTGGAACTCAGCACTGATTTGAGTTGCTCTGATAACCCTCAAAGCTTTCTGTATATTCTGCACCAAAACAAATACTGCAGTTCAGAACTCTCCCAGTGTCTGTCAACTCGTTCTCCTCCGCCAGCATCTTTCTCAGATGGTAGTAGTATCAAGAAAGACAAGTACAATTCCAGTCTACCACTGGAGGCTCCATAGCACCTCCTTTGAGGAGCACAAAATAAGACAACAGGAGTCCCAAGAATGGGCCATGGCTTTGCTTGCCTATCCCTGCAGACAAAATAGAGTCTGTGTGCCTCTGGGTTCAAGAAGGAACATGACTCCATATCTATTGATCCTTTGCACACAAAGCAGCTCCTCATCCTTCTTTGTGCTCCTATCACACAATATAGCTCTGACCATATGTAGCAAATTATCTCTCTAGTATCTTCCCTACAGATACTTTGACTTATTAGACCACCCTAGTAGCCACTCCATCCTAGTAGCATTTTTACCCAACATAGAAAATTGTCTTTTGATCATCACCAAGGAGGCCTAGCTACACAGGTGCTGTTAGTGAATTCTTACTGAGCAGAGACATCTATTATTTATTACCAAAACTGATGTGGGCTCTAAAGCAGGAACTGACCTCAGCAGTTAGTTGCATTCATCTCCGATTCCTGGTAATGCAAAAGAAAACCCCTTTTGTTGTTGCTCTTATCTGTTTGTTGGTTTGGGTTTTTTCAGTGGGTATTTTCTTTTCTGTTTGTTTGCTTGGGTTTTGTGTTTTTAATTTAAAAACTCCTATTGGCTTCATTACAGTATGAACACTAATAGATTTGTTTTTCCAGTGCACTGGGTTTTGCACACAAACCACACATAGCAGTTGTATAAATGGCATGTTACACATACACAGCAGTTTAGGAATGTTGCTTTTCGTTGCACTGTGCTGTCAGAAATCCCTATAGGTATTTCCCTATAGCCTGTGGACAGTATCAGTATGGATGGAATATAAGAGCTAAGCTAAATTGAGTTTATGTGACAAAGATTTGGTAGCAGGGGCTGAAGGAGTGGCTTCTGTGAGAAGAAACCAGAAGCTACTCCCATGTCAAAGAGACAATTTCAGCTGGCTCCAAAACATAACTACCACTGGCCAAAGATGAGACAAAAACCTCTGTGATAACATATATAATGAAGCAAAAGTGCAGCTGGGAGACACCAAGGTCCGTGAAGAAGGAGGGGCAGGAGGTGCTCCAGGTCTAGAGCAGAGATTCCTCTGCAGCCTGAAGAAAAGTCCTTGCTGAGACAGGCTGTCCCCCTGCAGCCCACAGAGGCTGATGGTGAACCAGAGATCCACCTGCAGTCTGTGGAAGACCACATGTCAGAGCAGGTGGAAGCACCCAAAGCAGGCTGTGACCCCATGGGAAACCTGCACTGGAGTAAGCCCCTGGCAGGACCTGTGGCCCTGTGGAGAGAGGATCCCACACCAGAGCAGGGTTGCTGGCAAGACTTGTGGGTGACAAGCCACACTGGAGCAATCTCGTCCTGAAGGATTGCAGACTGTGGGGAGGATCAAAACTAGAGAAGTTTGAGAAGGATTGTCTCCCATGGATGGGATCTCATGCTGGAGCAGGAAAAGAGCAGGAGAAGGAAGGAGCTGCAGAGAAAACGCATGATGAACTGAGCACAGTCCCCATTCCTCAACCCCCTGAGCTGCTCAGGAGGAAGGAGGTAGAGAACTGTGGAGTATGATTAAATCTGAGAAAAAGGAAGGGCTGGGGGGAAGTGTTAGAGATTTAGGTTTTATTTCTCGTTATTCTACTCTTACTTGGTTGATAATAAATTAATCTTCCCCAAGTCAAGTCAGCTTTACCCACAGTAAGTGCTGAGTGATCTCCCTGTCCTTATCATGACCCATGAGCTTTTTTGTATTTTCTGCCCCTGTCCTGTTGAGGAGAAGTACTAGAGTGACGTGGTGGGCACCTGGCAACCAGTCAAGATCACCCCACTACATAAGGTCAACAAGAAGAATAAAAAAATTTAATTTTCTAGAGTGTTCCTATGTGCTGGGCTGTTCAGGTAGATGCCTGGCAGAGGCATGTGTCTCAATGCCAGATACACAAGATGACAGCCAGAGCTGGTCATTCACTCTTTGAAGGTGAACTTTTACTCTGTTTACTTTTGCTCTGTTCTTAAGATCTTAGGATCATATGGAGAGAAATGTAAGATATGTATATCCTGTTTCTTAAAAAGAAAAAAAAAAAAAAAAAAAAGGAAATGCAGCATGAAGTTTTTAATTTTCCAAAACCAAATATACTCCAATAATCTCCCACCCCCATTCACATGCACTCCAAGTTAAGGGTACTTTTTTTCCCTGGATGACATTTTAAGGACAGGCTGCCAAGCCCATCTGTCCCCTCATTTGCAGTTAATTCTTGTTTGCATGAGCTTTCCACATGCTGTTCAATTTTCTGGTAGAGAACAGTTCGTTTTCTCTCTGCAATGGGTTTCCTTTCTGAGAATATGCTGCCCTCCCACCACCTGGGGAGCTGCAACCTTCACAGGAAATTATGAGTGATCAGTATTTTTAAAAAAATAACCAAAATGAATACTCAATACACTCAAACACTCAACAACCCAAAAAGTCATGTCTAGCAGAATTCCAGAGGGCATCCTAAATCTAGAAACACCCAAAGTCAGAGGGCAGTTTAAATGTCCATTATTAATGGACTTCTGTCAACTGCCTAATGAATTTTGCCACCACATTTTCAAGCAACACCTCTGCTACATGTGATCTGAAAACAATACCTCAGTCCCTAAATAGCCATTTAACTGATACGTCCGCTTAAATAGTTCTGATGACACTACCAACCACAAGAGGTAGAGACCTCAGCCCTCCAAATAGTGTCTTCAGTCATGCTGCTGCATAATGGCAGCTTTAATAACTTTGGGTTTAAAATCTTCTACTATAACAAAATTAATATTTTTTTAACTGCACAAAAATAAAATTGCAGACTAATTTTTGCCTTTCCACTCACAGAAGTGCTGAGCCATAGCATTTTAAGGAAACCACACGAGAAAAAAAATCAGATATTATTATATTAAAAGCCACTCTAACTCCCATAGAGGAAAACAAATCACTCTGTCTTGGAAACAGCAACAGTTGAAAAATGTCCGTTAGAATAACAAGTATTAATCTTTATCATCAGATTTTGTAATAGTTCCTCATTGTCTTCAGTGCAGTGGAAGATGCTGCTGTCTTCTTAGTACATGAAATATCATCTAATCATTACAGATTACTAGATTCTCACAATGCATTTTTTGATTAGATTTATTAATGATCTAATCTGTATGTGGAACAACTCACCCACGGAATTTCAGGAAATAATTCAGATTTATTATTTTCTGTCGTCCCCTCCTTTCTTTCTTTTACGATTTTTCTTTTCATTCTCTTTAGCCCCATTTATCTATTGGTATTAAGCAATAAAAGACAAAGTAGAGTTTTATTACATGAAGATGGTGTGTGTCAAGTTTCAACCCAGAAGAAATTCCTATAGGCAAACTACCTGCACATTCAAGCTTTCCATTTTCAGCATGCTAACAGTATGTTTTTTGGAGGAAGAGAGGGTTATTGTCTGAATAACAATATTTATTGAAATAAAAGGGAATTAGTTTTGGGAAGTAATACGTTGCAGTACATATATCTCACCATAGAATCTGCAGATACTTCATGTTCATGAACAAATATTGACTAATGCACTTGTGGATTAAAATATAAATTTTCTCCATTATCAGATAAATTTCTACTTTACTAACTACCAAAGACCACTGAGTACTCTACCTGCTAAATGGCATACTTCATATAGCACACTGGAGTTATGTCTTTAGAACCCAGGCACTTGTGTCTGTTTTATAGAGAACCCGATGCATTTTATCCATCTTCAACTTGGTAGATTCTTGGCAGAACCTTCCACATCTCTCTTTGTCTGTCTCCCTCTCATCCAGCATTTCACAGCTAATAATGCTGTTTCCTTGTTGGTATACACAAAAGGACAAACTGCATTGGCTGCAGCTTAAGGTTTGCTTGATACTCTGAAAGTTAGGTTGTTATCTGTCAGCCTAGGCTGAGACCTCTGCCCTGATGGGAAATGGTTGCTTTCAGGTTTTCAGCCTTCAATCTTTTACACTAAGCACCATAAAACCTGAAGTACAATTCATTTTCTTAACTAGAAACTATTTTCCTTTGTCTTCTTAAAAGATACAAATGACAGCTGCTTTCCCATACCCTAACCACTGAACACGTGAAGAGGAATAAGAGGCTTAAATTACATCAAATGAGATTTAGTTTAGACCTCCAGAAGAGAGCTTTTCTGATTCTATGAATAGTGGGACACTAGAAGACACCACTGAGAGAAAATGTTGGTGCCATTAGGTGGTAACAAGCACCTTTAATGGAAGGTTTTCAGGGAGAGGTTATATTTTTTTATTAGACTAAGTGCATAGTATAATTGCAAAAACCTGACACCTCTTGGGGCATATGGGGCCTTCTTTGGGTACCATAACAATACTACAAACATCACACTAAGTGCAGACTGAGACTAAACTAATTGACTAGATAAGCTGAGGGAGTAGACTGCATCAATAAAGGAGTGAAGGTTTAGCAAAGGTAGCGTATTAGAAAAATTATACATGATCATGAAAGTAATATTTGAGTGAAATTTCAGTTTCATTAATTCACATTACAAAGTCTAGTCCTCATTTTTAAAGAGTTTTTTTCAGTAAATCTTCATCAAGGATGATGACAGAGCAGTCAGATATGGCCTGTTTGTTGAAACCATATTCATGTGTATAGACAGTCATTTCTGTTCTTGATCAACTGCCCATGTGAATGCATTGTGCTGCAAAGAGGTTGTTCATTTTCACTCACACTTGCCAAAATGCAGTGAGGGACATACACCACAAAACTCCACTTCTGTGCATGAATTGTACAAGTGTCTTTATAGGAGAAATTTCATTGCAATGGAAAAGTGTTTGTCACTCTTATAAAGTCTGGTTTCATTTAGTGTTTCTTGGTCTACAGGAAGTTCATTTTTGGTGATGTGTTTAGCCAGGTTGTAAGGCTGGTAGGTGGGAGACAGAATCCAGGAAAATGGGTTTTTTTTAGTCTCATCTTCTTCTACATAAATTCCTAATAACTTCTAAAAGAGATTTCAGCATCAGGCAGTGTGCAACCATTGCTTATATGTTTGTCAAAACTTTTCTTCTTGTACTCTAGTGACATCAAAATATGATTTATTTGTCCTTAAGAATGGCTTTGATGTGAGTTCTTTTTTAGTTTCTGAGGCGGGTGATAAGATCACTTTTTTGTGGGCAAGTGTGATAAACATCCAGACTACAGATACAACCAGGGTCTTTGGGGTGTTTTAGAGGATTTCTGATTTTGTGGAGAAAGGTGTTTGGGTCAAGAGTTTTTCTGCATATAGTAGAACTTAAGTTGCAATTTTCGTGATGTTGATGTATCTGAAAAAGTTGATGCTGTGGACTGGTACTCCAGAGCGAGTTTCATATCAGCTATTATCAGTGAGATACTACAAAAACAATGGAAGTTCCCTACCCAGGTAAGCAAGGTGACAGAGGTGATGTGTGGTTTGGTGATTCAAACATCCAGAAAATCTTCCTAGCATTATTTCCAAAACATGACAACTAGTTCAAGCACTATCTTGATGTGCCTAAATATGCCAAGAACATGTAAGAAAACAGTGGCTATTTAAACTGGCCTTAACAGACAAGAGCCTGGACCAGATGATCTGGTAAGGCCCCCTGCCTCAGTAATGCTTCATGGTCCAGTGTTTCATAGCTGTGGTAAGAATGTATGGGGAAATTCTCCACAGTGTTGAGAAATAACTTTGGATTCACAAGGGGGATAGTCAATCTAACAATTCATGTGGCAAGCCTACAAAAAGAGCGATGGTACTCTTTGCTATTGAGGGCTTCTTTCTAAACCAGGAAATCTATTTTTTCAAAGTGCAGTGAGAAGACCAGTGAAATGAGGATATAGTGATAGATAAGATGGTCAAAACCAGAACTTGTTTGCATTGTCATTTGTGTTTGGTTTTCCTAGAGGTATGACTTAAGGACAATTATCTTTCTACATAAAAAGAGGGTTATTTTTATTTGACCTAATTGGAAGAGGAACTGAATATCTTCAGGTGCTTCAGACTTCAATTAAGGATTAAAATATTCACTATTGTCTATATCCATAAACAGCAGCTGCACTAATGTTCTAGCAAACTTACAGAAAATAAAACATCTTTAATCAAACTCTACTTCCTTATGGCACCCCCTTTTTCAATGGAAAGTCAGTGAGTGCGAAAATGAAACTGAAAATCACAGAACTTGAGGAACAAGTAATCTAAAGCTTATAGGGTTGGAATTATTAACAAGATTTTAAAATACTAGTTTTCATTACTTGTGTTTTTCAAACCAGCAAAGCTAACATGGAAAAAGAATGTGTTAACATCGCACAGTATTTCAGTTTAGATTCTGGGTAACATTAAAGTCTATCTGTAAAATGGTTTTACTTAGTCATCTTTCCTCCTTTGTCTTCTAAAGTTTGAATTTGGAGATTATACTTACTATCTCCAAATGAAAACCATTCATCCTTCATTGCACAAAAGGTGACACTCTGTGCTGATAAGGATCAGTGCTTCCTTGACAGATTCTTTTTAGAAATCAGAACTTTTATTTTAACTTTTTTTTTTAAGAGATCATTGAATTTCATCATTATTTAATGATAAAGATGCACAGTAAAGATCTTGTCTAGTTTTAGGATAAAATTTCTCTTTTCATACTATGAATTCTGGCTGCTTGAAAGGAAGGAGCACAGCAATTCTCACTAACAAAACTACTGCTATTCCATACAGAGCAATCAAGTAGCATGGAGGAGGAACAATACTGTACAGCAGCATGATGGGAAATTAATCAGGTTTTAGCCATGAGGCTTAGAGCTGTTGTCACATGGTTTGCCTTTGTGTTGTAAGTACATTGTTCAGCATGAGGTTCAGGGAACATACATCCCCCTTCTAGGGCAGAAATGGCATCCATGGAAACATCTCTTCATTTTGAAAGATCATAATCTTCAGATAAATAAATGTGGAAATACCTCAGGTGGATTTCTGATCTAGCAGTTGGGCCAAACCTACTGTTCACAACTTATCCAGATAGATCTTCAACCCATAACATGGGCATAGATCCAGTATCAGACACAAAACTAGCTACTGGCAAACTAGTAGCCATTTACTAGTGGGTCCAGAGAGACTAGACTGATTTGAACAGGATTAAATGTCTGTACCTGAGGGAGTAACCTGATCTCCTTTTGTCCTATGGAGAAAGGGGAATTTCTGGAATACAATTCACTTTAGACCAAGATGGATATCTAATGTACACCAGCATGAACCCTACCCTCAAACTACCTGTTCACTGACTATGAAGAGAGCTCAGAGTGATCTAGCTCAGCGTAAAGTTTAATGTTATAGATGTCTAAGGTTAGGTAAAATGAATACCACACTACACAACCTCTGGAAAATTATCTGAAACATTAATTTGTCTTTATTTATATTCACAAAGTCAAAGAAATTCAAGCACAAAAATCATGCTTAGGAGAATTTTATCCACCTTAATGAATTAAGATTACATTCCATTTATGGTAGTTCTTAGGATACTAAATAATCATAATCTAGTAGAAAATCCGTGCATAGTCACAGTGGCATTTTCTACAGTAATAGGATATAACTATCATTGCATACAAGGCTGAGGTCAGTAGAGAAGAGACCTTCAAACATTATTTGTAAAGATGTCATTCAACAAATTTTAAAAAGCTCTGCACACCTCAGGCTGAACATGAGGACCTGACACCCAGAAGATGCTGTTCTCAGAAAGGCTGCAAACTGTGGTACAGAGTGTGAGAGTCTGCATTACCTTTGATCTCTGGGAGTGCCAGCGATGTCAACATACACTTCTGTCCAGACTAATGGCAGCACACAGGGCTATGGTGAATAGAGCTACAATTTCCACTTTACCTTTAGCACTACTGAGATGCTGTTTCTTTTTTTCTTCACAGTAGGGAGCAAAGCAGAGAAAAGACCTCTAATGGGAGCCAGCCATCTTCAGCCAAGCTCTCTCGTTAGCATGAATTCCAATGAACGAGCCCTTCAGGGAGCAGCTAACTGACACCTGCCGATTGGTTCTGACAGATGTGATCAATTCACTGCACAGTTCCAAGGAAAGTGATGCAGGAGTAGCTTTGGGCAAGTGGGAGTCATAAAGAGTCTTATGTTCAATGAAGCCAGGACAAGTCTCTCTCAAGTAATCCACTCTTGAATACTCCCTTCTCAGAGCTCCCTATCTTAGCCTATATATATATGTGCACATCCACCTCACCAGACCATCTTGGCAGGTATTACTCTGCTCTTCTTGTGACCCAGCGACCCCATCGCAGCATGTGCCATAGAAAGTCAATCGTGCTCTTTGATAATAGGGTGAGTATTAGGTAAACATAACATCACTTCAGTCTGAAGGCTGGAGCACAGGGAATGTCTCTCCAGAGATAGAAAAGACTCTCTAAGAAAAGCCTGGGGGAACTTGCAGCTTTAAGAACCAAACTGGATGTAGCTTTTAGACTTTAGAAGAAAACTATAGCATTCTTGAATATAAAGAATACAAAGACCAGCACAGTAAGAGAATGCAGCTACTCTGCCAGTGACTGTGGAATGATACAGGTGTCAACAGTTTAATTGCTGCATTCCATACTTTGTGGAGTAAACATATGAAAATAGACATAAATACACTGCTGTAGTGTGTATTTATGTGTATATGTGTGTAATGTGTTTTAGCCACCACAACTCATTTCCTTCTCATTTCCTCCTGGCACTCATTTTCCTCCTTTCTTTGGCTGTGGAAGAGAGACATCTGTACCCATACTCAGGATTGACTCAGAGGGCCCACTCAGTTACCTGCTTCACAGACAGTAATACTGAAAAAAACCCACCTCACCACAGCTTCTCACCTACCTGGAAAATACACTTCCTTCCCAAGAGCTGAACAAAAGCGTGGATAAAACTGTCATGCTTGAAGGATTACAACATATGGAGGAGGGATAACTTAATGATTCAGGCTAGTCCAATCCAAGTCCAGTCCAAAACCTAAGTTCATAAACCCTGCTCTGCCAGGCAGGAAAAGCAGACAGACCCAGGTAGGTGCCTCTGGTTCCAAGCTCTACAACAGCCCTACAGCAGCATTCTAGCAGCTACCTGCCTGCACCCTGCCCTAAGCTGCATCCAGACAGCTGCCAGTGCCCGAGCTGCTGCTGTCAGACTGAGCACTGTGCGTTTCCACGAGGTGTCCAGTCCCAGCGCTGCCTGCGGTACATCTGTGGGACTACAGCTCTGCAGCGCCGATGGAGTGGGGGAATCCGACCGCGTTCAAGCACTGTGATTCAGAACCATCAACAGTATATAGTAAACTATAACCCTACGCCACCTGGGGAGATGCTCACAGGTACAAGTTATGATGTGACATCATTTCTTATGGCCCAATGCTTTTTATGCCTGATTGAACAAATGATAATTCTGTGATACCCTTCTGTATAACTGAATTAGGATTATATGAGCATTATGTGAAATATAGAAACATAATTTAAACATTTTTCTTTTTCAATGCTTATAAAGCTACTGAAATGGTGCAGTTTCCAGTCCAAATACATTATCCTGTAATTCAGTCCTGGACCTGCACAGCAGAACATCAAAGTGTTTTCACCGCTAATCTGACAGGTAATGTATTTTAACTAAATGATCTACCTATACATATTTCAAATTATTAGTTGTCAATTAGATATACTGGTAATACAGATAATTATATGTTTCAAGTAACAGACCTGTACTTTGACATGCATTTACAGACTAATTAACACTTCTGTCAAGCTTCTAGAAATAGAGCATTCAAAGTAGCAGGAACAAAGTAGTTTTGATCCAGTTCTTTCTCTTGCCCTTCTTTTACCCCATGACTTTTTTATTACCCACACATTTGTGTTTCACCTTAGTGGGGACTATTTAGCCTTTCAGAAATACATGTATTGTTCCTTATGGAGATTTCTGCAAATAGTTTCTTTTGCATCTTAAGAATAAAGAAAAATAATCCAAAATTTACTCAACTTGTTTCTTCAACAGAACAATTCGTCCTGTCCCAAGGGCCTGGATTTTAAAGAGCAGAACTATTTTGTGACCTTGTTGAAAATGAAATGTGTCATAGACATATGGAAGTGTCATCAGGAGCTTGGAAGGTCTTGGTCATGCACTAGTAACAATGTGCATTGGAATGAAAACAAAACGCAAAACCTTGAAAGTCACTAAGAATTAATTCTTGCCCTCTGGAAAGCTCTACAGCAAAGATCAGCTTTTTTGTACGGGGCCAGTGACAAAGGACAGAATTTTTACCCGTGACTGAGCACATACAAGAATGATCTTTTTGTCTGTTTTCATAAATTGTAGAAGAAGGCTTTTAAAGGTGTCCATGGACATGTGAGTAGAAGGAACGCTGTTCTCCGAAATCCTAAATGAAAGAGGGTTTTCTGACTCAGTTGGCAAAGAAATCCTAAAACTCCATGGTCTCTTAAGACCTACAACAGAGAGAAGAGAGGAACTGGGGGTCTACAGTGCGTGAATATTTTTTATGTCTGTGGTGTCTATTTTTTTCCAATATGCAAGGGGATGGGAATGATTGGCATTTTAAAAAATGAGAAAACCCTTCGTAAGAAAACACTTCTTACCAACTGCAGCCTTCATCCCAATAGGGCAGGCTTTGCCAACAGCTTCTGGGTTTGAGGTTTCTGAAAGAAGTTACTGATGTAAATCCCAATATAATAATTTATGATTTCCATATTTAATTTGACATGACCTATCTACTTGAGGGACTATTAAGTCAGTGTTGGAATGAAACAGAAAGCTTTCTATAACTACAAAGCCAACTAGCAGAGCTTCCTTTAACAATGAGAGGCACTGTAACTGCTTTAATATACTGTGCTCTTTATTAAGTCCACATGGACCTTTATAGTGAGATATAAGACAGATAAATACTCACAACATACACACGAGTAGTATGAGAGAAGGGTTTTTTCCCTCAGAAGACAAATTCAGTAGCTGAATTACACAGTTTGAATTAAATAAGTTATTTGCCACAAAGGCATGTGTAATGTACAGTAGGGGCACCTCCAGCATAGGTTAGCACAGAGAAACCATCTCATTTCTTATTGTTCACTCTTATCTTACTACGTCCTGGGACAATACTCCATGAAGGCAAGGCAATAATTTTGCAACCAGAAATTGCAAAGGTAATCATAGCACTGTGCAAGTTAAACTTTATGTTAAAATATCAGTGTTTGCTAAGTGTTTGTGTAGGTTTTGTGATGCCTTTTGGAGGGTTGATAAGGGAAAAAAAATTGAAAAAAGAATCTACTATGGAATCTACTATGCTTCATGCAAAACTCCTTTGGAAGTTCAACTGACTGCTCAAGAATACATTGTGGCAGAAAAGTGAGAAGGAACTCCAACTTAAGTTCACTCTTGGGCTTCTGCCATCATTATCAGCAGCGTTGCTGTTATTGCAACGGTGCCTGTGATCAAGACGTTTGCTGTGCTGTGCACCGTATCAATACAGGGTCATAAAAAAGACCCCCACAAAATTTCCCATTCTAACTTACAAGCATCCTCTTAGCATCACTTCCCAGAGGGCATTTTCTCTTCTGCTTTCAGAACGGTATTGTGGAGCACTGCTCACTTGCAGCACGCCCTGTGTACTTCACATGAAGCTGCAGTTTCACAAGATTACAGACAAGAACTATCCAATGGTACTCAAAGGTCGGAAGGTGCCAGAGCACCCAGGGGAATACCCCCTCACCTTCACTACCCACTGAGAGCCAACTCTCTGGACTCTAATGAGGAGAAAGAGCTACATGTCTTCAGCCCAAATATGAGCAAGCTTCATGTTAAAAATACAGTCAACACAGCAGTCTCTATGTCAAAAGCTACTATGCATTTGATACTATGTTAGATTCCCCTACATGATATTAAATAGGGATTTTGTGATCCCTCATCTAATATAACGAAACATCCATTTAAGACCATCCCAAAACAAACTATGGCTCCCCATTATATTTATCACCCTTCCCAACACAATTCAGTTCTCAATTACTCTTTCTTTAGTCTCTAATCCCCTAATTAGAACTCTCCCAGAGGGAAACCTGCACATTGTATAAGTGAATTTTACAAAAGTATTCACTTTTCATGTACTTTAATTAACAAAATTGTTAGTCCAGCAAACAATGTGTTACTAATTAGCGCAGAAGTGCCTACATCACTAACTAAAACCAGGAAAACTGCACTCCTCTGCAAGTTCATTACTTCATATTACCTTTTGCAGTATGCCATTACCTCCTGTATTTTAATTTGAGAAGTCAGGTCTGCCCTTTGTGACCACAGCACACACGATGCAAGTCTATTTCTGGGATGTTTTGCAAGGTACTGTAAATATATATGTTCCAGGAAGCTTAAAGTCATTAAACTGCAAGAAACTGTTATTTTATACAATTAAATAACAAATACTGTCCCATGTGCCTACCCTTTCTCAGTGCACTGTTTGACGCATCATAAAAATGGCATTTCCTAACTGCATACTGATACGAACTGACAAACTTGATACTCCTTTAGCTCTGTGTGTGTGTGTGTGTGTGTATTTGTTGGTTTATCATCTTCAGGGTGTTGTGGTATACCATTTATGCTGCAATATTCAATTATTTTCCCTAGCTACAAATCTTTTCAGAGAAAAGGAAGAAACAATGAGTTTTAAAACAGAAAATCCCTCTGTTGATCATCAAAGGCAAGCTATAAAGAGTCATCTTTGAGATCTCTCAAATAAAAGATTGTATTTATAGTGAAAAGCATGAGCTGACCTAAATACAAGGGAGACCATAAAATTTTCCCCTAATTCATATGGGTAAAAAACAGAGGCATTAACACATGATCATGAGGGAGTTCTGAAAATCTTGCATAAATGTTCCCCAGAATAGAAGTCCATGTGTTTTCAGCCACAGTCCCTCCCTATCACCCTCTGCTAGGATACACAACCATGCATGCTAGCTGAGAATGCTGCTCAGACTCTGGGTCAGACTCTGGGTCACACAAAGTAAGAATGACTGAAATTGCTTTAAAGACAGTTACAGTATTGCTTATATGTCCATTCCAAGTCTCCATCTGTAGCCAATCAATAGTTGACTGTACCTTAAAGACAGAGCCATACACCGAGATATTAATTTTAACGTGTCTTCATTATGGTTAGGAAAATAAAAATATGGTAATACTACACTTAAGGTTTCTCCAGCCAATAGCACAGGAGCAGTCTGCTTCTAATCCAAACCTATTGATTTCAAGAAAGATTCAATCAAGTCACAAAGGAGCAAAGCTTTTGCAAAATCAGGCCCTGACATGTTTTATGATTTTTGAACAGAATCATGATGCTTTGTAAAGGCAGATTTGTGTTTGCTGATTGTTGCTGGTAGTGAGTATTATTGAGAAATGGGAAATCTAGGACCCCAGTGCCTGACTGGAAAATAAAGGTTTATTACTTATGGAAAGGGCAGGTTGAGGATACACAGAACAAGAATTGACAGGCTGTGGTGGTTTGACCCTGGTTGGAGGCCAGATGCCCACCAAAGCCGCTCTATCAGTCCCCTTTTCAGATGGGCAGGGGAGAAAATATCTATTGAAAGGCTCAGGAGTCGAGATAATGACAGGGAGAGATCATTCCGCAATCAGCATCATGGGCACAACAAATTCAGCACAGAATAAAGGAAAGAAACTAATTGATGACACTGCCCTGCACACCCACTGACACCAGAGTGGGGTAATGAGAAGAACAACCAGATCTTAAATCACCTCCCCCCACCCCTCTCTTCTTAGTACACTGCACTTTAGTCATGATTTCACTCCCTTCTCCCCCCCCCCCGCCCCACCCCTCCCCAATTGTGCCATGGGGAGGGCAGGGAATGGGAGAATGGGGGTTTCTGTCAGTTCTTCACGAGTTGTTTTCCTTCTTGGCCAGCTGGGCATTCTTCACACCCTTCCCCTGCTACACCGTGGGGTCCCACCCATGGGAGACAGTCCTCCATGAACTTCTCCAACATGAGTCCTTTCCCACAGAGCTTCAGCTCTTCCCCAGCTGCCCCAGCGTGGGTCACTGCTATGGGGTGCAGTCATAAATCATAGAATGTCTCTCAGTCTCTCAGGCCCAGACTGCTCCAGCTCAGTCCCCCATGGGGTCACAAGCCTCCCCCTGCCTGTGACCTGCTCCAGCATGGGTCTCTCGCTCATCTCTGTGTCTCTGTCTCTCTCATTGGGCTGCAAGTGCTGGCAGAGGCTTGCTCCAATGCGGATCGCAGCATCTCCTGTATGACTCCAACGTGGGGCCTCTCCACAGGCTGCAGGTGGGGTCTTGGCCTTTTCCATGGGCTGCAGGGGGACACCCACTCCACCATGGGTTTCTCCATGGGCTGCAGGTGAATCTCTCACTCCAGCACCTGAGGCAACTCCTCCCCCCCTTCCCTGGTCTTGGTGCCTGCACAGCTCCTTACATCTTCTCACTCCCTTCTCTGGGGGCAAAAAGCAGCTGCTGGCAGGTTTTTTTCTCCTAAATGTGATTCCCAGAGGTGCTGTGACCGTCACTGATGGGCTCCGCCTTGGTCAGCAATGACTCTGGCCCTGAGCCATCTGGTGTTTGTTCTGTGGGGCCTGCAGAGAGCTTCTGGCTGCTTCTTGCAGAAGCCACCCCTGCAACCCCCTTTCCTCCACTAGAACCCAGCCATGCAAAACTACAACACAGGCATAATCTTAACTTCAGTAAAGGGTATGGGCTAACCCTACCTGACTACTTCCATTCATTTGCCTAAATCATCCCCTGGCACTTGTCCCAGTCTCAAAATATCTCACATCCTTAAATTCACATTTAAAATCTTCAATAATTCATCTGTTCAATTAGTTAGCCAATCAATTATTCAGTTATTGATCTGCCCCACAAGGAAAATAAAACTTTAATGGATGGACAGTTTACCTTTCACAAACAGAAGAACCTAGTTGCTGATTACAGCTTAGATTTGGTTTCTGCCCAGGCACAATTCTCTGAAAAATATTTTTTTTTCCCTTTGCAGTTCTCAGATTAGCCCTGCTACAGTTTCAGAAAATAAGAAACATCTGAAAGTTTCAGAGTCTTTGCCACCATGAGTAACATTACAGGTGATGCTTATCTACCTCATTTGCTTCTTACTTAGGAAATGATTAGGACTGAACTGCTGCTTTGTGGTAGAGATAATTAAACACTCTCCTCTAAAAGCAATAATGGAATTTTTAAAACTCAGTTACATTATTTTTGCTTCTTTCTTTTCCCTTGCTAGATGTAATTTCTTCATAAGGGAACTTTCCAAAACTTTTTTCTTTCCTCTTACTTCTTTCTGGTCTACATCTTTCTTTTTAAACCTGCTCCACACCAGTTCCTCCTCCTGCCTTTCTCAGAGACTGAAAGACCGTCTCCTTCAATCTCCTCCCACAGGACAAATGCTGAGCCCTGTAGATTTCTACAAGGACTCTGCTTGCCTCAGAAAAACTCCAACAGTTAGACACTGGTGACCCAAAGCACTGAGACCCTGTTAAACAATTTGGCCAGCCAAGATCGTCACAGGGCACAGAACTTATTGCTGTAGATTCTCCAACTTCTGTGCTGCTTAAATGCTGCCCCCACCAGTTTTGTATCCTCTTGTCAGCACAGAAAGGGAAAGCACAGCCACCTAGGCACTGACTGCCCAGCAACTGACACACGGTATTTTTAAAATCAAACCTGTTTTCTACTGTTGTGGTATCTAGCTTTTCTTTTCCCTTTCCTTTTCAAAAACCAAAGACTACCTTATACACTCTCCAGAAATGAAGACAGCCATTTTCACATAAAAATCACAGGGTTAGTATTTTTATGAGAGTAAGACTAGTGAAGAAAAATGAGAGGAAACTAGGTCTCAGAAGGATTCCAATCAGCAGTTGCTCTGCACAGGGACAGGTGCCCCAGTACAGGTCCTAAACTAACCCAAAAGGGGCAAGGTGCCTGTATCTCCTACTAGAGCTCTCAGCAGAGTTATATGGTTCTTAGCTACTTATCAATCCCCAGCAGCTTAGCCCACACTACTTTGACCATCACTGATTTTGTCATAGGCTGATGAAAGCTCTGAGAAGACCGACTTTGGGGGAGGATGGGAATGCAACATATTTATGAAGCATATGTGATGTATTCTACAAAAACACATACACCTGTAAGGATTTCAGCTTCATCACAGAGTATTTTTTTCCCAGCCACAGTTACAGGAAGCATAGCAGCCATTGCTTTGCATGATTGTAGCAAAGTACTACTTACTCAACAACACAGACACACTATTAAAACTATCCATCTTGAAAATGAGCTTTCAATGCAGTGAAACATTTATAAACAATAATTTGTAGCTTGTGATAATTTTATATTGAAACAGTACTGAGCCCTACTGCAAGAATCCAAACTATGGCGCTTAAAAGAAAGAAGCACAACTTGTCTAATTTTGGGTTGCATGTCTACCAAATTTATGAAAGCTTGTGCAGATTTTTTTTTCAAGTCAAGCACAAATATACAAATAAGAAATCAAATCCATCATAAGAAAATGGATTTATTTCATCAAATTATTGGGAAATATTCACCGAAGAAGAAAAGAAATGGTAGCTTTACATTAATGCCAATAGCACTTGAATCACAAAACTGTCAAAGATAGCTTATTAGTTACTTTAAATAGGCATTCAATAATTGAAGTACCCTGGGAATAATTACAGGCTATATTAAGATGACAGGAGTTTAAATTCATAAAGCTAAGAGTACATGCCATAAAGTGCCAAAGGCACGCTGAATGAGTCCCTTTGCATCTATTCTTACCCCACACTTCTCCTCCCTCTTACCTATGTACAGAGAACAACCAAGTACTTTCAATCTAAATTAAATTCTTTTTGCATCCTTGGAAAAATGCAAACACACACCCATGACTTGAGAAAGAATCACTAGTGAAACCTCCCTGAGAAACACACTGCACTTGTACTGATCAGCTGGGAAGTGCCCTCACCAGAGTGAAACTGACCAAAAAATGCACCTGTGTGGATTAATGGAAGAAGAGGCTCCCTACACAGTCTCTCCAACCATTTCTGGAATACCAGTGTTTCCCAAAATTTTGAGCATCACTGCTGAAAAAGACGTATCACCTTAGGAGACCAGCTCACTTGAAGACAGGCAGTTTTTCTCTCCTTCCTTTCCACCTGCTTAGACAAGGCAAAGGCATCCAAGAACCTCCAAATCTCTGTAGAAATAATGGAAAAGAACTAGACAAAACACATGGTGCTTGGTCTGATTTTGGATGACTGTGCTCTCACTAGTCTGGGATTTCCTTTCCCTCAGATGTCTCTCTTCTTCCACAGATTGTAGTCACCAGTTCTACCACTTTTGTATCTCCCAAGCACTGCTCACCAATGAGACTACTTACAGCATTATCCAGGCAGAGTTTTCCTGGATGTTTCCCTGATTCTTTTCAGCTGTGTCTTTGCAGAGAGGTACAGGTCAACACTCCATCAACTGGAAACTGAACAACCTCACATGGGATTTACTGCCATGAAAAAAATGCTTCTGAGGAATATATGAAAATCAAAAAAAGAAAACCACCATACATTACCCCTGCAATTCAGCAGCAAACCACTAACCCCACAGTCCAGTGCTGTAAGAGACCAAAGATCTTTTCTCCCTGCAGTGAAACAGACCAAATTTTACAGCAGTTACAACTAAGAGAGCAAGCAGCAGGAGAATATAACAGAAAAAGACCACAGTGGAACACAAAAATTATTTTACACAAAAACTAGCTACCACTTTACATGTCTAAACATTAGCACTAACATACATGAAAATAAAATCATGTCAGCAGAGGCTACTATTCATGTATTTAGTGTCCTAAAGGAGTAGATTGCCTTCCACAAGCAAGGAGCATCTTCAGGTCCACATAACCTTTATGATAATTTCAGATTATTACTTCTACTTAGGACCTCACATGCATATTTTTAGGCAGAAATTCAAGCCACCCAGACTGACTGTTTTGACCTATGGATAAATTTGGCAGCAAAATCTGACACCTACAAAGGATCCACAGGATAGGGCAATAGCAGTATTTTCCAGATCAATGTGACTGTAGTTGCTTTGATTTGCTGACTTGGAAAAAACCAAACAGTGAAGCACTGCTTCTTTTCAGAGTTATGTATCTTTTTTTTTTCCTGGCATTTATTTTTATTGTCTCCAAAGATCCATGTTCCAGCTTATGCTGGAAGTTGTGTTCTCAGTCTAATAATTAGTTGTGTTAATCAGTCTAACATTAGTTTCCAATGAAGTGAAACTTCTTGTTTACATGCTATTTTCCCTTTGAGATAGAAAAGACAAAGGGTAAATACAGCACTATTTACGTAACTGCTGAAAAAATGTATTTTATCCGATGTGAAATTGGCTTTTCTTCTCTCTTTCCTTTTTCTTCTTTCTTTGTCCTTTTGAGGAAGATCAGTTTGCATTTAAACACTCCATGCAAAATCATCCTCAGTTCCAAGTACTGTAGTATGCTACTGTACTCAGAGTACACTGTCTAGCTCAGTAACTTCCTGAAATAGTTGACATTTTCAACTCTATAATTTCCAAGTGGGGCTGACACAGACTTTTATTTGGCCTTTTACATTAGAGGAATTCTTAGTCTTGAAATATATTACTTAGTCATGAAATATATTGATCTGCAAATAAATCAAGATTTTTTCCTCAGAAGTTCAACAGACATTGACTATATTGTGACAATATTGTCATTACACTGCTAATAATCATAATTTATCATGCTATGAAATACAACCATAGTTTGCAAAGACTGTTGCTCGTTGCAGGATAGGAAATACTTCAGTTGAAAACCAGTATGATTGGATTATTTTTTCCACCACTGAAAAAATAAAATATTTGTATACATATTTCTCTACAGAGAGTTATTTCATAGAATCACAGAATCATAGAATCAATCTGTGTATTTTCGTATATTTGTGAAACAGGGAGATGCCTGAGCTACTTTTGATTAATATCCATCAGAAAACAGGCTGTGTGGAGAGTGCTTCAGGTCAGAAAAGCCCTCCTTAAGTCATGTCTGCTTCTGAGAAGTATAAAACAAGAAAGTTATTTCCTCAATCCTCCAAGTGAACCAGGCATCAGAGAGAATATGCCCTCCTGGGAAGCTGTTACAAAACCCAGGCGTTAAGAGTACAGCTGTAACTGCTGAATTCAAAGAGCAATGTTCTATATGTTATCTTTGAAGTTCATCTCAAGGCCCACTGGGTATAAACATAAGCAAGTCTTAATACTTCTTCCCTCAAAACTCTACCGTACCTACCCCAGGCAGCAAACACTCGTGCACGCAGGGGCTCTCAAAATACCTTATTCGTGTCCAAGTATACGTGCAAACTGTGAGACGTATACACTGGCAAGCAAAGAAACAGATTAACCCTGCAGACCCTGAGGGGATGAAAAAAAAGACATTTTCTTTGCCTGAGACTTAAGCCACCACCTTCCTCAGTGAGTTTAGTATTTTCCTCCCACACAAGGCTTATTTTTTTGTTATTTTAGTTCTTTCCTGTGGCACAGTTTGAAGTGCCTTCCACAGTGTGCTTGGCAGCCACTCTTTCACTGTCCAGCTGCTTTCTCTTGCCACAGAAGCTGGGATGTCTTTTCTATCAATGGATAAAATTTACAAGCGTATTGCAAGCAAAATTACAGGCAGGCTTCCTGATGGACAGGAACAGCATTGAATTACAATTTCCAGAGGAGTATCTTCCACAAATGCAGTTTCTCATTTCCTCTTGGCAAGGATGGTATACCCAATCTTGGCTAACAGCTTCCTGTAAGACACACTTCTAAATAATAATTTGCACCAAAAACCCCCAAAATCCTTAGATGGTGATTATTTTAGACAAATCCTTCTCAGTTTAAACTATCCATGGGGAAATAACTGAGACACAGCATAGCAATAGAACCTTAATGTTACCTCCTTCTGTTGAAGTAGGATTTTGCAGATGTTTAATCAATCTCTCTATCATGCCAAGCATAGGTAAAAGGGCTCAGAACAATTTCCTGTTGGATCAACTTTGGCAATGACACCTAAGCTGCCTTTCAAAAATAGCTCGTTTCTTGTCCTAGAAGCAAGTTAAATGTCCTGACAAGACTTAAAGCTGTTCAATGTCAGCAACAGCATTACAGACTTTTCTCGAGTACACGGGTGCAGCATTACCCAACTTTGTATAAAGCTGGAAATTTCAGACTCAGAGTAAACATGACTAAACATGCCAGGCACTAACGGACCACAAAAGAAGCTGATGAATCAGTTCATCCCTATATTAAATGTCTCAATATTACCTTCTGTCTCTCAATATTTCATAAACAGGTGGCATCTCATGGACAAGGCACCTGACAGAAGTCAGGATATTGAAGATCTATTACTCTGGCTATATCTCTGGCTATATATAACTTGTTAGATGATATCTGGAGAGTATAGCCTTCTCATGCATTCTATCCCTCCATCCATATCCTACAGACTTCCTAGAGTGCTCTCAGTGTGAGGTTCTGTTTAAAAATATCACATTTTCATATGCATATCCCACAAACTACCTATGAAAAACTAAAAATTTACCAGCACAGATTGTAAGTATGTATAATTGATACTAAGGTTACCCAAGAGACCACCCCTCCTCCTATCTGCCCACTCCTGAGTCCCCATAGGCGTCTTGTCTTCCCAATACTCCCCCTGTCTCTGTCTTTCATTATCTAAAGGATGCACTTCCAAGGACTTCCTTTTGATAAGGGTCCAAACTGACCACATGAATATGTGTGATGACCCAAACACCTGCCTGCTGCAGTGGTACTTCTGTTTTTCAGGAAAGCATGACAAATGGAACATGTGTAGCCACGAGGGACCTATTCTAAGGGCAATAACATATGAAATATGGTCCAAGTGACTGATGTGCTCAACACAGGGTGAGACAAAGAGGTTATCCCAATGGTGCACTCCTCCACAGGGACTCTGTACCACAACATGCCTTCCAGGGCTTAAAATAATGGTGAGACCACACTTATCTTCAGTTATTTTATAATATAAGATACATACCTTCCCTACTTGCCACCCAGTTCCCTTAAGACAAAGTAAAACAGGACTAAAATAGTCCAGGCTTTTATTTTTTAACAACTGATCTGAATAGAAAATGCCAAGACTTGGACAATGTGTGGGCTTGGGTAGTTTTGTCTGCCTGTGCAAATGTACACACAGAGTATTAGACCCAAGTTTAATACTATGCTAAGATTCGATTGGCTGTATAACTAGAAGCTGATGACATGAGCCAGAAAGATTACCTTTCACTGGGAGGGATTCTCTTACAAAAAAGAACACTGTAGAAACCTATGTGGTAAATAAACAGCTGAAAACAAGAGTAAAAAATCAGAGAAGGTGAAGACAAAAAGAAAGGCCCTATACAAAAAGAGGGTTGGTTTTGGGGATTTTTTTACACCTGAAAGGCACTCAAACTGAAATATAGTCAATTTAGAGACCACCTCTGGGAGGTTAAATTCTTTAATTCAATTCTGCTTTAGGATGATGAGGCCCAGATAAATGTGCAGCTGACTACATAGCGAATTTCCCCTCTTGCTTTCCGGGTGTCAGCCAGTTAGCTCTGGTTTTTATTCCTTAGTTTTCTGTTTCTGTTGTGGCAGGAATTTTTTTGCTGTTGCTATTTGTTTGCTTGAATTCATTACTCCTTTATCACTTGACAACAGTGATACATTTCATTTTTTTCAGTGGGAAACACCAAAGACATTTAAGACCTCATTTTTGACAGGCATTTTTTTGAAAATGAGGAGGTGGGCTGTTACCAAATTATTAATTTATGAAAATAAATTGCACTTGGCTTTTGCAAGAAGGAAAAAAAATCACAATTAATTTAATACTTGTACATAAATATGTGTATGATGATTAATTTCTAGACACAGTGTATTTCTACTGCACTTGGACCTCCAAACTCTTGCCCAAAATTTCACAGAATTACAAATAGCAAAAGACCAAATCTCCCAATTACTTAGCAATACTTTTCTATATTGTATAACAATGACTGAGGACAGCAAGGATCTGATCTTGCTCCTATCACACACTACAGTAACCTCGGCACTTATTTCAATGAAATTACAGGCAAACCTTTAATTATATCTATATTTAGCTTCTTACATTGCAAGCTGGTGGATATAATGAAATGCCATATTCAGTGACTTCAGCTCCATTTCACATCCATATACTTGAAAAGCATCTGCAAATTTTTTTCTTTATGGCTTCATTCAAATGCAGCATTCGCTGAGTATCTGAAGGGACAGACCACACACTACATATTAATCAAGGTGCTGTAAACAGAAACAGCCCTCATTCTAAAAGATCTATGGTTAATACCATCTACACACACTCCAAACACTCAGCTTTTACAAATTCATTTAAAAGGAGTGTCACTGCAATACAGAGTGGGCTACCTCTGATTCATTCTTATCATACGAAAGTCACGCACTTTGCTCTCACATATGGTTAGCAGCCTACAGTAATTGTTCCAACCTTCAGTGAGGAGTTTATTTTATACTTAGTTTGCATATGAATACATAAATCCATTAGACCAATTCCAGACCACCAGATTTTGGAATCTTATCAAACCACACAGCTGATGATCTGAGGCAAGATGTGATGAAGCCAACACCGCAAACGTTCAAAACCAGACAATTTGGGAAACGGTCACTTGGAAGGGTAATATCCCTTTGTCCTGCCTTTTTCTGCTTCACATTCCCAGTCATCTTAGTATCCACCTATCTTCAAATACCAACATAAAAACGTGAATACTCAGTCGGTACATACCAACAAGTTTTGCAGACAGGGAAATAGATTACAGAGGTTTGTACCTCCAGTTTTGGGAAACAGCAGACTTAGATGATTATCAGCATAAGTCTCTAGTTACCAGCCTCTAAAAAAAAAAAACCCAAAAAAAAAAAAGCCCCCCCAAAATGCTACAAAATTATTTCATTCAAGAAGAAGTGTTTTCTTCTTCGAAGAAGCAGGGTGGTGTTTTCTGGTTTTACACTGATGCATGTCCTGACTGTTCCAAGTTAACTGAAGATATTAGACAACAACTGAAATAATTAAGATTTTTAATGTCAGTGAGATACATTAGAGTTAAAATTTTTGCAGAAGAATAGCTGGAGCACAGCCTCAGAGAAAACTGTCTTATAGAACAAAACACAAACTGACTGGGAACCAGTACAGGCCACATCTTCAGATTCCAGAGTTCACAGAATCACAGACTGGCTGAGGCTGGAGGGCACCTCTGGAGAAAGCTCAGTCCAACACCCTGCTCAAAGCAGGGTCAGCTACAGCAGGTTGCTCAGGACCATGTCCAGTCAGGTTTTGAGTACCTTCAAGAATGAAGAAATGGAGACTCTACCACCTCTCTGGACAAGCTGTACCTGTAATATGACCACTTTCACAGTAAAAAAAAAAAAAAATTCCTTACATTTACATGCAATTCCATGTATTTCAATTTTTGCCTGTTGTAGGTTTGTGTGGCAAGGTTTGGGATGGGGCTGCAGGGTGGCTTCTGCAAGAAGCAGCTAGAAGCTTCCCTTAGGCCCAACAGAGCCAATACCATCTGGCTCAAGGCCAGACCTGCCTCTGACCAAGGCTGAGCCCATCAGTGATGGTCATAGCGTCTCTGTGATAACATATTTAAGAGGAGAAAAAAACAACAACTGAAAAAGAGACATTTAAAGGGCCTTGCTAAAGTCAAAGTATATGAAATCCACTACCCTCCCCTGCTCTGCAGGACTGGTCACCTCATCACAGAAAGCAATCATTTTTGTCAGACACGATTTGCTCTTTGCAAATCCATGTCAGCCGCTCCCAATCTCCTTCCTGTCCTTCACGGGTTTAGTAAAGGCTGCTAAGAGGATTTGCCCCATAACCTTCCAAGGGGCCGAGACAAGGCTGACCTGTATCCTTGCCCTTTTTTGAAACAGGTGTGATGTTTGCTTTTCCAGTCATCAGGATTCTTTTCCAACTGCCATGACCTTTCCAAGAACAACAATTAGAATACACTTCTTTTTTTTTCTGCAAAAGACCTTTGAGGACACTATCAAAACTAATTCTCACACTTGAAATGTGGCCAGTGAAGTCAGTGCCAGCTGCTGTTCTCCCTGGCAGTGGGTCTTGCTATCCTCAGGCTGTCCCATTGAAGCCAGATACCTCCTTGCACCTTGCTGCCTGTCTCCACCCAGGCCTTTCTCTCTTTCCCTCAGAAACTCTCTAGTCACCTCTTCCTGTCTTTCAGTCCCTCTCAAAAATTTGTCTCCTCCAGTTTTCAAGTACCAGTTCTCTCATGTGTTTTAACAGACGTACATTAACTAAAATGCAAACCATTTTCTCTGCATTTCTACTTCATTTTAAATGGTGTTTCTGTTCAGAGCTGGAGTATTCAGTTTTCTCATGCGTGTTAGTTGATCTGATGAAACATAGTATCTTTAGGTTTTCTATGGAATTAACACCGTAACTTCAACAACAGCTTTCACAATGTGTCCACTACCATTTTATTCCACTTAGAAGGTAAATCATTTAGAACAAGGAATCTTTGCTTCTTCATTGCCTGGTAAAACTGGCATCTTTTTTGTTCTTTATGCATGACTTGAGAAACAATTTGTAATAAAAATAGTAACAGAGGTGGTGCAAACGACTTGGGAGAAAGCTAGAGGTGGGCTAGCAATGTAAAAATGACAATGACTTGGGTGACTCTATGTCTTTTAGTGCACTACCATCACAGGCAAAGCAATAAAGACACTGATTTAGAAGACAGCTACAGTATAATGGTAATCATTGTTTGGTTTATGGCAAATAGGTCTTAAATTTTGATGGGACTATGTATTTATTTAATTTTTGTTTCAGTTAACAATAACTGTGTTAATAAAACTTCTTAGAAAGATCGTGATAAACTACTTAGTTGTGTTACATGATAAAGGAGCAACAGCACAGTGTGTAACTAACTGTACTAAACAGCATGAGGATTGGTTGATGGATAGGTTTCCACAGTAACTATAAATGTCACACCACTGTGCTGTGAAAATCTCTTTGCCAAGGCTGGAAGAGACTGACCATGAGTCCTCATGCAAACCCATGTCTTTAAGAACAACCCAGAAGAAAATGTCCAACATTTGCAGATGACATAAGGGCAACAGTGTGCCAACAAATTGTGGCGACAGATCAGAATGATCTGAATGGCTTTGGTGAAAAATATTATCAATTTTAATACAGCTAAATACAAATCTAGTTTAATAGAACATGTGCCAAAACACATAGTAGATGGAGGATTCTAATCTCAAATTTAGAAGGATGCTGGGGATCATGGCAGATTACTGACTGAACTGAAGCACCAAATGCTGTGACAAATGCCAGTGTCCACACTGCTGGTGAAGAATTGTGATTAAGGAAAAACTGCAAGAGAGACGCAAGTTCAGAAAATATGCAACTCTGACTAAGCAAC
This sequence comes from Porphyrio hochstetteri, assembly GCA_020800305.1. Taxonomy (NCBI): domain Eukaryota; kingdom Metazoa; phylum Chordata; class Aves; order Gruiformes; family Rallidae; genus Porphyrio; species Porphyrio hochstetteri. The sequence goes on from CM036905.1 coordinate 133,947,925, forward strand.
TTAATCTAGCCAAGAGAATGTTTAATTAGGGTAGAGAAGCATCACCACCAGGAAGGCACTTCTGTTAGAAATCTCAGTGTAATTAATATCAGAGAGAAATCTGGACTAGAAACAAGGCATATGATGGCAACTGTAAGGACAAATAACTTCTGAGGACAGCTTACTAGAAATGCATGCTACTATCCACTCTATGTAAATCAAGACAAGACATTTTTCTATACACCATATCATGGAAAAAAAAAGTTACAGGTTTGATTTAGGATTGGAGTGAAGTTTCAAACCCTGGACCACATAGGAGGCCAAAGTGTATGAATCCCTTCTGCCTCTAAAGATCTGTGAATCCAAAGTCACACTTGAGGTCTGTGGCAGAATGAGCATTTTACCGCAGTTCAAAACTTTAGCCCCAGACCAATCTTTCTTCTGAGTCAAGAAACTATGTAATGTCTTCTGTTCAGAGGAGGTGAACTGTTTTGACAGAGGTCATGTTTTCACGTTTGTTTTCTTCTGGTTAATATTTAGCCAACACTGAAACATCTGAGAGTATGCTCAGCACAGTCATTAACCTCACATGCACCCTGATTCTGCCTGGCTGCTGTAAGCAGTTCAGATCAGTCACACACAGGTATGAGTCTGGCATTAGTATAATTGCCTTTAGACTCTGAACTTGATACTATACTTATCTCAGCTCTTGGTCTATTCTACTTTTTTTCTAAAGTGACACCTAACTGTGAAACATAAACAGCCCACAGAGTTTTAATCAGTCAGTGACATTTCTAGTTCTAGCTCTCTTTAGCCTTATTACTGGAAACAGATTCTAACGCATGAAGTTCTGGGCCAGGACTACAGCCAGCTTCTCACTTACCATCGCAATGCCAGGTACCCATAACCATTCTGCTGGTATTGATACAAATCACTTGTTGTCTTACATATTCTTTCAGCAGCCAAGTCTGCGAAATGATCTTCATTTTGCATCCGTAAGTGTCATGAGTATCAGGCTACGCCGGGCCGTCACTGCTCACGTGCTCTGTGGAAATCATGGAATTTTGCAGTTCCACAATGCACTACACCATTATTCTGCTATAAAAGCAACAGTTCCTTGGGTTTGCTGATTAATATTTTCTGTATGAAGGCAGAGTGGTTACAGAGCCATCAATCTGAAAGAATCCTTATAGCAAAAGTGTAGCCCCAATCTCCTTGCTTTATCATCTAGCCTGGTCACTAGTAGATGAGGACAGCTGAGACTGACTGACAACCAACATCATTTTTCAGCTGTAAAACTGCTGCCAGTAAAATGGCATGGCTTGTGGAACTGGCAAACACTGACCACCCATCAGAGCTGGACATTGAAACTGTTTGACTAGCAAGCATTTTTTCCCACCATGCACAGGCAACATTTGTTCAAACTTTTTTTTTAATTTTACATAGGAAACTGCAGTTTATGATGTGCAACTGGAACAGCTTGGCTATCCTTCCCTTTATCATGATGTTTTTCTTCCTGTCTCAATTTCCATGTGCTGAATACCTACTTTGCCTACATACCCTAACACCATGTTTTAGTGCTTGCTGCTCTCCCTGTGCTCTGCACTGTGTTGGAACTGGAACAAAGTTTGGAAGCTTGTAACACCATTAAATTCTTTGGAAATAGACAAGTCAAGAAATTATTATCCAATAGCACTCTGCATCAAGAAAGTGATCTGGAGTCTCATTTATTACCATAATAAAGAGACTTTTTGCCACTGGGCTGAGTACTGCCTTTTATTATTTGTTTCAGCCACTTAATAGGGGATGGAATGTTTTATAGTTGATTGTTCAACTAGAAATCAAGACAGCATTGTCTTCATGCAGTGTTTGCCCAGTCATTTAAGATCTTAATATATGCTCAGTTCTGTACCAGTGGAGGGCAAAATCATTGTCTCTGATATAATTGTATGGAATTTTGAGCAGTTTGTGAAGAAGGTAATTCCAGGCATAAGAATTAAATACATCTTAAACTGTCTGAATCTGGGTAATTCCAGGCAAATAACTGGAGAGCAGTATGATTTATACTTCATCTCATGTTAAGCTTCTATGTACTGCCAATGTAAAAATAATCATTCTAGACTTACTTTTCACACCAAGCCTATTTTAGGGTGTGCTATGAAAAGCTAGCTACCACCAAAATCCCTCGCAGTAAGTCCAGTTTCAATGCAACTAGGGCAAACTTTGAACAACCAGATTTGCTTCCTTAGCAGAAATTTTATATATCCATAGCACAAGTGAAAGCCAACCTCTATCAAAATGCATTCCTATCATCCACAATTATGTCCTTGAGTCAGAGAACTGCAAGTACAGTACATTCTGCTGTTTCTTTTTGCTGCATCCATGCTGTTGATTCTCCCACCAGAAAAGTTTTCAAGTGCACCAAGCTGTTGTTATGACTCATAGTAAACACCAACGCAAAGTAAGCAGCCCAACGTTCTTCTTCCCTCACTTCACTCACACACATTCGGTTAGAAGGGAGAAAAAAAAAAAGAAAAAAAAAAAGAAAAAAGAAAAAAAAAAGAAACCAAAATGAGAAAGGATCAAAAAACAAAGATTCAGTTCTTATAAGCTTGTAAGTCCATGGTGAGAAAAGAGAAGGCTGGAGAGGACTAGACAAGAGATGAACAAAAATACCATAGCAATTCAACACATGGTGAGGAGGTGGAGTGGGATAACACTACAGAAATGAATGCTTATGACTCTTGCATCATCGCCCCCAAAATAATCAGCCAAGAGAGATAATTACCAGGTTTAGCTTAAGTATATATACGCATAAATGTAGAAAGGAACGGAATGAAAGCAGCTGATCAAAACCTCCATCTCAAATGAGAGATGGGTTCGATCCATTTCTTGGGAACCAAACATAAGCTCTAGGTGAGATCAAACTCTAAATTTGAGTCCTAAGCTTTCTGACACCATGACAGAACATGAATTGAGTGATAAGATCAAAGCCTGCAACTCTAAAACAGTTTAGAAAAATCCTCAAATAGCACTTCTGAATGCAAAGGTTTATGAAGTTCATTGAAACCCAAGCTTCACACAACTTATGAGCTTTAAATACAAGTAGGAGAATGCCACAATCCTGGAACGAATTATTTCATTTGAAGAATGCTGATGGGATCTGTAGGAGAAGTGAGGACAAAGACCCAGGGCACTCCACAAGGCCAATCCATACCTACAACTGCAAGCATTACGACCATATGGATGACAAAACTATGGCAACAGAAAGTACTCATCACCTTTGACAGTCAGACTGTCTGAATCCATATTTAGTGACATAATTTGTGAGTCTTGTATTTGGTTTAAACTTCGAAGCATTTTGTGAAGCTGAAGACTTCTGCAAGCAAGAAAAAATAAAATGCAAAATAAATTAAATAGTCTTCCTATATTTTTTTTTAAATTCCATTTGTTTTCTGATTTAATTTCATAAGCTGTTTTGGAAAAAAGACAGATTTACCTAAAGGAAGTCTGGCAAATGTACTCTGTAAACAAAACAAAAATAATATATTTCCACAAAAGGTTTATCTATTTCAGTGTGATCATTGCTAATTTTAAATAAAGCAATGAGAGAACACAAATGTTATGTTTTATTTGAAGCAATTTCTAAAGCATTATTCTCTCTATTGTTTAGTTTAAGATCAACACTCAGGTAATGCTGAAATATTCATCATTGCATTTGCCCTTAAGCAAATTCAACTTGGAGATTATTTTTAGAATGAAAGTTCCCTTAAGAAATGTGAAAGAAAATGTGGGTCACTTTTGTTTTTTGAATTAAATACAGAAGCCCATATCGTGGTCAGATTTTGTAGTAAGTTTTCATTTGGGTATTTTTTTAAAGATGACAGTAACTCAAATTAAAACTCTTAAATCTCCAAGCTGACATGATGACACACTCCATGAGGGGGTCACTACCCTTTACAAAGCCAACGAGATCCCCAAGTGTACATCAATTCCAGGATGGATTTTAGACAAGTCAACCATTTCTCCTCTATAAGGAATGGGAAAATAAGAACTGATCTTGCCTATGCTGCCAGAAAAATGCTGAGATACCGAATAAAGAACTCTCCTGCAAGTCCAGTCATGCAATTACTCATCAGCTGGTTAATTTCCAATCTGTTTTCATACTGCTCAAATTCAACCTCCAATATTCCCTTTCTAGAATAGAAATTTTAATTCAGGAGAGTTCAGAAACCATTTTTGGCAATGCAAACTATTCCTCCACAGCACAAGATACAAGATTGAATTCACTGCCCCAGAAACACATTTGAAAACTTCTGTGTGCAGAAGAATACTACAAGATTAAATAATAAATCATATTTAATTGTGTTTTTACAACTACATATTTGAAATACACATAAAAAATGTTGGTGTTACCATTTTCTTGTGTGGAAAAAGCCTTGGAAAAAAAATCCCCATCTCGTCAGCAATAAGTTCCTTCTCAGTAGAGCTGCAATCAATACCAAGGCTTTTCTGCACACTCAGCAAAAGATTTAGGGACTCTAAACAGCAGTAGGTGGGCCACATGCAACTACTAAAAATGCCACTCTGTTAGTTAATGTTTGATAGCAAGCATTGAACTACACAGCAGGAATAACTGTAACCACAGAGGACAATGGGCAAATGATTGACAACTTCCTCTCGCTTAAAGAAAGCAGCAGGAGAAGTTTCAAATGGAGAGGAAATGAGAACAGAAGAATCATAAAACAACTCATAAAATAGTCCTGCTCAGAAAGACTAAGGTTGGAAAAAAATCTTGTTATGGCTTAGGGGAGCCATCTGCCACAGATTTTGGGATCACAACCTGGAAGAATGCGAAGGGTTTCTGCGTAGAACAAAGAAGATTTAATGTAGCCACGGGAGCTATCACCAGTCAAGAATTACCTCATTTCTTTTGAGAGTGGGTGTTCTTGTAGAATTTAGCAATTTTGATCCAGGTCTTAATCTGTTTTATTGGATCTCCACTTATTTCCTTGTCTGTGCTATTACCTTGTCATCAAGTGCAAACTGCAAGGGCAGAAAGTTCCAGAGTCTACAAAGTGCTACAAGAAGACAAGGGGCTAAACACAGAAATGACTGCCTGCAGCACAAGCAAAGAGATTGTTGGGACAAATAGAGAGCTGACACTCAGCCTCTGAAGTATATGGAAAAGAAACTCCCACGGATTGGAGAAGACTTTGCAGAATTCGGCATAACCCAGGAAGCTACTGAGCCATCTGAAACCAGAAGGAAAAAAGAATCCAACTGCAATGTCACAGTGGCAGGAGAAGATTAATTATCACAGAATCACAGAATTGTAGAGGTTGGAAGGGACCTCGAGAGATCATCGGGTCCAACCCCCCTGCCAAAGCAGCTCCCTAGCACATATTGCACAGACAGGCATCCAGATGAGTCTTGAATATCTCCAGAGAAGCAGACTCCACCACCTCCCTGGGCAGCCTGTGCCAGGGCTCTGTCACCCTCACTGTGTAAAAGTTCTTCCGCATGTTGGTGCGGAACTTCCTGTGCCCCAGTTTACAGCCATTGCCCCTTGTCCTGTCTCCACAGACCACTGAAAAGGGGTTGGCCAATTCCCCCTGCATCCCATACTTAAGATATTTATAAACATTAATTAGGTCCCCCCTCAGTCTTCTTTTCTCCAGGCTGAACAGCCCCAGCTCCCTCAGCCTTTCCTCATACAGGAGCTGTTCCAGGCCCTTAATCATCTTCGTAGCCCTTCTCTGGACTCTCTCCAGGAGATCCCTGTCTTTTTTATACCAGGGAGCCCAGAACTGGACACAACACTCCAGGTGGGACCTGACCAGGGCAGAGTAGAGGGGGAGGATCACCTCCTTCGACCTGCTGGCCACACTCTTCCTGATGCATCCCAGGATCCCATTGACCCTCTTAGCCACCAGGGCACACTGCTGGCTCATAGCCAACCTGTCATCAACCAGGACCCCCAGGTCCTTCTCCACAGAATTATGGACTTTTATTTGACCTCTAGTCACCTTCAGTGTTCATTACTTAAGGAAAAATATGTTAAATCTTCTACTCTATATTGTCATAAAACCTGACGTCTCTTCCATTTAAAGAACCCGTGGTCTTCTTTGAGATTTCAGCGTAATGAAAAGTTGTAAGCAAATCCACCTCAAAGTTCCAGAGAACAGGTCGACTTCCCCAGTTACACCAGACACGGTGTTACAAAAGGCTAGGAGAATTTTAGTTCCTTTGCTAGCACTGGCTGTCACACTGCACAGCCACATGGGTAGATCACCTGCTCTACCAGCCATTTAGATCAGGACAGAGCCTGTTTAAACACCAGTCAGGAAATACGAGTGGGAGGACACAGCTTACAGTAACTGTATAGGATTACTTTCAGGGCAAAACGTCCTAGGCAGATATTCTTTCTCCGTCATATTACTCCAACTAAGAAAACAAAACCCTATTTCTGTCACTTTCACAGTCGGCAATGGTATGAGTAGCTGTAGCAGCATCTTCTGGAAGGAAGGAAATTAGATAAAAGGAAGCCAGCAAGAATAGAAGTTTAGAATTATACAGTGGTTAACTTGATTTAATCAATTGCCTTACCAGGCCAAGAGAGAGATCTGGCAAGTGGCCTGTGCTGCAGAGCCTGCAGTGGCATGCATCCAATGATATATATCTGGCATTTAAGTTTTCCTCCTCTCTGCTCATCATCCTGCAGCTAAATTTGTAATACATCCCTCTCTTTCTCATCTCATACACAGCACAAGTGAGGAATGGGGTCTCCCGCACAGCTGAACTGCTTTGAGAGTGCAGGGTGGACCTTTAGAAAGGAGGGTGGACCTTTAGAAAATGCTTGCCTGTTAGCCAAAGGTTAACATATTTCTGCAGCTAACGTCATTACAAGCCAGTGGTATTTCAGAGAAGAAAACATAAATAAACATCTCCAAATACTCTTGTCTTTAAACAAATTAATTATGACCCAAGACAAAGAAAAAGAAAACAAAAAAGGAACAATTGAGGATTATCTGGAAAGAAAACAGATGAATCCAGTGCCAACTATGATAACTAACTCCTGTGCCTGTAAAACAGGTAGACACCAAGCAGTCTGATGGTCTCCATTACTCTCCGTTTTTCCTCAATTCCTTCTTCTATTACATCAGCTTTTGATATGCACACACATCAGCTGTTTAGTCAAAAGAAGGCAGGGAAGGGCATTATTTGCTCATTGCTGACTCCCGAGATGGCTGTGTCATTTGCTCTTCACACAGAAACACTTTGTCAAAGCCCGGTGTGCAAGCAAGTCCCACATACTCATCTCTACTCAGTGTCACCAATGCGCGGGCCCAGCGTCAGCTCTGGCTGGCTGCTGGTGGTGCCTACACAAAGAGGCACGTGAATGTTACTAAAAGACCTACGTATTATTCAGTGGGACACTGCCCAAACTTCACCCGCTAAAGGGAGCAAAGGGAGCGCAGAAAATGCACAGGTGGGGCCAGGGCATTCTTATGCCTGTCCACATACAGAGAGAACCAAGGAGCACAGTTTGGCATTCAAGTGACCCTGTACCCAAAGTGAGAAACAGCCTGTGTAACAGGCCGTGCGCTCACAACGCTTCTGTAGTTCAGTGGCCTGTTTAGAAGTCCTACGAACTGTCTGACTTTTCATTCTTTGTTTTTTCCCTCTCAAACAGCTATTTTTCACTGACTTCATCTGAGACTTAAGTCACAGACACTATTAAGAGAAACAGATCAGGAAGTTCAAACAAATCAGCTGGCTAAGATCTGATGGGAAGCCGAAGAGTCTGGATACCCATTTTCAGTAAATGGCCCTGCAAATACCAGCTGGGGGCTTTCAGTGCCCTCTCACAGCACAGCACTTACCTGTGACAAGCGGAAAAACACACCCTTAGAGAAGGGTTTCCATCTGGATGCTGTCCTGTGCAACCTGCTCTGGCAGGGGGGTTGGACTAAGTGATCTTCAGAGGTCCCTTCCAACCCTTATGCTTCTGTGATTCTAGGTAGTACTCTGCAGGTGTAGAACTGCATAGATTTGATGTATTAGGTTTGCATGGCAAGGTTTTGGTAGCAGGGGAACTACAAGGGTGGCATCTGTGACAAGCTGCCAAAAGTTTCCCCCATATCCAACAGAGCCAATACTAGCCAGCTTTAAGATGGACCCGCCCCTGGCCAAGGCTAAGCCCACCAGCGATGTTGGAAGCACCTCTGAGATAACAGAGTTAAGAAAGTTTAAAAAAAAAAAGCCAGCCAGCAGCATTTTGCAGCCAGAGGAGAGGACTGACAATATGTGAGAGGAACAACTCTGCAGACAACCCAGGTCAGTGAAGAAGGAGGGGCAGGAGGTGCTCCAGGCACTGGAGAAGAGATTCCCCTGCAGCCTGTGAAGACCATGGTGAAGCAGGTTGTCCCTCTGCAGCCCATGAAGGTCCATGGTGAAGCAGAGATCCACCTGCAGCCCCTAGAGGATCCTGTGCTGGAGGAGTTGGATCTAGGAGCCCATTTTGGAGCAGGTTTCCTGGCAGGACTTGTGACCCCACAGGGGAGCAACACTGGAGAAGAAAGGCAACCTCCAATGGAAGGACTCATGTTGGAGAAGTTCGTGGAGAACTATCTCCCATGGGAGGGACCCCATGCCGGAGCAGGGTACGTGTAAGGAGTCCTCCCCCTAGGGAGGAAGGAGGACCAGAGACAACATGTAATGAACTGACCCCAACCCCCATTCCCCATCCCTCTGTGCTGCTTGGGAGAGGAGGGAGAGAATATCGGAGAGAAGTTAAGCCTGGGAAGAAGAGAGGGGTGTGGGGAGGTGTTTTGAGATTTAGTTTTATTTCTCATTATCCTACTCTGATTTGCTTGGAAATAAATTAAATTAGCTTTCCTGAGTCAAGTCTGTTCTGCCCATGACAGTAACTGGTGAGTGATCTTCCCCTGCCCTTATCTCAAGCCTTTTGTTATAGTTTCTCTCCCCTGCCCAGCCAAGGAGGGAGAGTGACAGAGCCGCTTTGGGGGGCACGCTACCTCTTGCCAGAGTCAGCCCACCACAGCTGAGCATCTTTGCACAGACTGTCCTCTACTCTGGCAGTTGCGCAGCCACAATATGGAGCAAGTGACACACTGTAGGAACATCTGGCTGCACTCCCCCTCAGCCTCAGTTTTAGTATTTCAATGTGCTGTGGGTCTGAGCTGTTTCACAAGTTTTGACTTAACACATCCATCAGAAATCAGAATCTGGGGACTGCTACTCTACAGGGGCCAAAGGGCTGGAAAGGGAAAGGGCACAGATCCTCTCCAGTCCTGTCTCTGGAGCAGCAATTACAAACCTCACCCTGGCACTCATCTCAGCAAATAATTAACCCATACTGCTTTTCAAGAAAAGCAGTGCTTGTGCACAAACAGCCACTTCTAATAAAATTGTTGCGTATGGAGCATATATTTTTTAACTACCAAAATATATGCAAAGTTATTCATTTAATCTTTTCACTGAAAGCCAGACTACTCAAAAATACATTTGGTTAAAAGCAGTTTGCAAGATGATTTTCAAAGCACAGGTCTGTGCAGGTCTCCATAGTCCTTTGATCCATGCCCTCTTCTGTGTCAATCTATTGAACGCAGCATCAGCATTCATAAAACTTGTCCTCGATCTATGTATTTTCCTCATCTATTTTCTTTCTTTGACACTGCTGAGAGTTGGCTATCAGCCACCTATTATTATCCTACTGTGTTCAGAACAAAAACTGGTGAAAAGGTTTCCTTATTGCATTCCCTGAAGCAGTTGCTTTTGCTTCTGGTTTTCTACACGCTTAGTTATATTAATGCTGCGTTATGAAAGACACCAGATGGACAGTGCTGGAAAAAACACGTCCTTGTTTTCAACAATACATGCCTTAGGTCATCACCTCTCTTCTTTCCTATATCTGGAAACATTATTATGTGTCTTAAAAAAACTCTGAGGGGTGTGTCATGTGGAACTTTCCCCATGTTCTGTGAGAACACTGGGCCACAAAATGGTTTCCAAAATAAAGGTGGTTCATACTGTAAGCTAACACCACTGGGATGAAGAAGTCTGCCGTAAATATGTCAGACCTCTGGGTTTCTTCAGACTTGTACTCAGTAGCTCTCACTTCATAACTGTTTAAAGTGACATCTCTTGCATTTATCTTTTGTCATAAGTTGAATGTTGGATGCTTGGTGGTTTGTTTGGTTTTTTTTTTTTCCATAGGAAAGGCATACATTTCAAGATTAAACCATGAAAGTCTCTTGCTAATTTCCTCTGGACCTTGAAATGAGGTACAAGAGTGTGGACTGAAGCGAGAGAGAGGTTAGTAACATTCACAAATAAAATAAGAAAGCCATCTCCACATTTGTGAAGGAAATTCCCTTTGCTCGGTATTCTGTCCACTCTATGCCTTTCTGTACCACCATCTTTTCTTCAGGCTGATGCACTACATTTTAAATGCATGAAACAGTGAAATACTCCTGGTATTTGGCTGACATGATTCCCGTGGGTTTTCCCAGTGGAGAAGAGTAAGGGTAGTAAAGTGACAGTACAGGTTAAAAAAAATACAAAAAAAAACCCCAATCGAGTTAAAATCAGTTGCTGAAAGCTGAATTTCTCTCAGGATTTCTTGCAACTTTGAGAGGAGGGGATGTCTTCTCTCAGCTGCGAGCTAAAATATGGCATTTTCTGTTTAATAGTGCCCTCTACCGAAAGAAAAAGAATTTTCCAACGGAAAAGGTGAACGTTTCTCAACAGGTTTAGAAATGTCTTGAAGCAATTTAGGTCGATGTGTTCATGATCTTATTGCCACCAAGGGGCTTTAATGTTAACCTATGCCTCTGCTACTTTGCAGGTAAAAAGCAGCCTTATTGTGCTGGCTGCTCCTGAAATCCCAGCTGAAAATCGCAATTGTAAGACAGGTGCACCTCAGTGGGATGAAAGGAGCATCCTGCTACTGCAGACACTCGGTGAAATCTGTGACTGTTCTCTCTTCTCTGGTAATGAAGATTCTGTTGGAGAAGGTAGGGACTGATACTGCTTTGTACCCTGAATTCTTTCATCTTTACTCAGGCAACCTTTAGGCCTACACAAAGGTGGTCACACTCCACAGTCAATACTATAGCTTACAACAACCACTGTCCGCTGAGACATCTGAATTATTCTACAGAATCTATTTTTAAGCAACCATACTGACAATTTTATAATGTAGCCATAACAGCTATCTTTTTTTTGGTTAATATTGTATTTTTTGAACTGTCATGAGACGGGTAAGCTAAAACGCCAAAAAGGAATGCGGATTATCATGTGGAGTTTTTTTATATACAGCTGAAAACTTCATGCGTGAATGTGGCTTCGCTGAAGTCTGTACCGGTAAGTGTGGTCATTGTTTTTCATCTCATGTTGTGTCCTTTAAACATATAATAAAAGCATGTGGGATAGACAAGACTCATTTTAAAGCAGCTATTTTCTTGACAGCTTTGTACAACACAGAGGAGACTGTAGAAACAGAGATAATTAAAATCCAGCCCTTATATAATTTCCTCCTTCCTGATACTTTGGGCTGCCCTGAATGGCACATTTCTACTGCTAATTCACTTTCAGCTGCGGCATAGGAAAAAAAAAATGTTATCCTGAAGTTTATTCCTTGAAGTGCTGTCTCACCATTCTTCAATCATTTACCAAGCTGACTGACATTTTAAAGATTTTTTAAACTAAAACAATAAAAGATCATTCCCAATTCTTCCTTTTTTAACAAACCAAATTACCCAACTTCAGGTCTGCTAAAAAATTAGTAAAAAAATAACAGAAAGGTCACTAACACTATTATAAAAACTCAGGGCTCTGATAAGGACAACCTGTCCTCACTCCACAGGCAGATGGGCAGACAGACATCAGTAGGACTGTAAAGCCTCGAGGTGATCACATCAACTCCATGCCAGTTTCTCCAGTCAGGGCAGTGGCATCTTGACTGCAGTACTATCAGTGGCAGAACTCTCCTCCTTTGGAGCAGCTTCTAACTGAGGTCTCAAGGGTCCCAAGTACAGGCAATACATGGAGCTGTTGGAATGAGTCCAGAGGAGAGCCACGAAGATGATCAGGGGGCTGGAGCACCTCTCCTATGAAGACAGGCTGAGAGAGTTGGGCTTGTTCAGCCTGAAGAAGGCTCTGATGAGATCTAATTATGGCCTAACAATAGTTCAAGGTGTCCTAGAGTAAAGTGGGAGAGGGACTGTTCTCCAGGAAGTGTAGTGATAGGACAAGGGGTAACAGCTTCAAGTTGAAGGAGAGTAGTTTTAGATTAGAGGTTAGGAAGAAATTCTTTTCTATGAGGGTGGTGAGGCACTGGCACAGGCTGCCCTGAGAGGTTGTGGAAGCCCCATCCCTGGAAGTGCTTAAGGCTGGATCAGATGAGCCTCTGTGCAGCCTGGTCTGGTGGAGAGTGTCCCTGCCCATGGCAGGAGGCTTGGAACTACATGATCTCTGAGGTCCCTTCCAACCCAAAGCATTCTATGGTTCTGTGACAGTACAGATACATACCAAGTCACTGCTAGTGCCACCTGGAAAAAAATCATCGGGCACTTGCAAGTCCAGTTGCAGCAAAACAAATGTGTAGTGTCTCCAGTTGAATCAAATCCCTACTGAGGCAGACAGCTCTTTGCTGGGGACCCTGCCACTGGTTCATCCCCATATTTTGGTGCCTAAGATGGCCAATGGGATCCTGGGATGCATCAGGAAGAGTGTGGCCAGCAGGTCGAAGGAGGTGATCCTCCCCCTCTACTCTGCCCTGGTCAGGCCCCACCTGGGGTATTGTGTCCAGTTCGTTCTGGGCTCCCTGGGATAAAAAAGACAGGGATCTCCTGGAGAGAGTCCAGAGAAGGGCTACGAAGATGATTAAGGGCCTGGAACAGCTCCCGTATGAGGAAAGGCTGAGGGAGCTGGGGCTGTTCAGCCTGGAGAAAAGAAGACTGAGGGGGGACCTAATTAATGTTTATAAATATCTTAAGTATGGGATGCAGGGGGAATTGGCCAACCCCTTTTCAGTGGTCTGTGGAGACAGGACAAGGGGCAATGGCTGTAAACTGGGGCACAGGAAGTTCCGCACCAACATGCGGAAGAACTTTTACACAGTGAGGGTGACAGAGCCCTGGCACAGGCTGCCCAGGGAGGTGGTGGAGTCTGCTTCTCTGGAGATATTCAAGACTCGTCTGGATGCCTATCTGTGCAATATGTGCTAGGGAGCTGCTTTGGCAGGGGGGTTGGACCCGATGATCTCTCAAGGTCCCTTCCAACCCCTACGATTCTGTGATTCTGTGATTTTGAACCCACTACACTCTTACGTGCATGCCCAGGCTAACGTGTAAGCTCTGGTTTCCACTTCCTTGGCATTATCAATGTGTACCCAACTGAAACCAGTTTTGGCAAGCAGAAACACCCAAAGATGACAGGAAGTAAACGGGGCAGTGGGGGAATTTTGTTAAATGCTGTGGTCATTTCCACCCTGCATGCTTTGAACTTTAATATCCTCAAATTTGTGCAGAGGCTTTTCGTTTGCCCCACCTTTCAACTCAGCTTTGTATGACGTGAGGAAAGCAAACGGCTGGCTCACTTTTGGTTTACAGAAAGGAATAAAAGCGCTTCGTGTGTGCACAAAGCCCCACCAGACTCTCAACTCAGCACTGACGATCACCCCCCATCCCCTGTGGGATCCCCTGTGAGAAACCGCTGTGGGTTTCTCACAAAGCTCCAAAGCCGGAGGACAATTTTTCCCAGCGTAGTCAGCTTCGCTCCTAGCACCCGGAACGCTTCCCAAGCCGAAAAAACACAGCCGCGGCTGCGCTCCGCACCGCACCGCCCCGAGCAAATGGCGGCCGCGGACATCCACCGTCACCCCTCCTGCCGCCAGGGCCTGGCGGCGCAAACCGCGGCAGCGCCCCCTGCCGCTGTCCACAGGCGCTACCACCCAGCGGCCGCCAGGGGGGCCCGCGGCAGCTCCGCGCCGCCTGTGCGGGAGGTGCCGCCGCCTCAGGCGCGGGTGGCACGGGGAAGCGGTCAGCCACGGAGGGCCGTGCTGGGGTCAGCGGCGCGGCCGGGCTGAGGGCAGCCTGGGCTGAGTCCCGCAGCGACAGCCGGCGCACAGGGCCGAGGAGCGGGGCTCCGTAGAGGTGACGGCGGAGGCTGTGCAGATAGGCGGGCACGGCCTCATGCAGCTCCCCCTCCGTGGGTCAGAACCCGCCTGAGGCAGATGCGTGTGTCCTGAAGCCAAACCTCGTCATTGCTCGCAGCTCTGCGGAACACCCCCCCTCCGAGCGCCCTGCTCGCCGCCGAAGAGCTGGCGCAGCCCAAGAACGGGCCCGGGCCGCAGCGGGAGGTTGGCAGGCTGCCCGCCCTGCGCAGCGTTCTGCTGCCTTCACCAGGGCTTCTCCAGCGCCAGCAGGCAGCAGGGAGCCCTTCCTCTGCAGTGCAGCCCTTCTCTCCAGGGCCAGCTTCTGACGCTGGTGCTCCCCTACATCTTTCCTTACTCTTTTTTTCCCCCCTGCCCCTGTCTGTGCTCGGGACGTACAGGGGAACAGCAGGGAATGATGTGGAGAGTGATGGGGTAAAAGTGAGCAGCTGCAGGGTCAGCTGGGATGGGGACGGCACAAGAGACGTGTGTGCACGGAGTGTGACAGCAGGAGGCAGAGGCTGTCAACCCCACAGGGGGAAGATTGCGAGGGGAGACGGGGAAGAGAAGATACCACAGCCGGTTCTCGTCTCTGTCCTTCCGTAGATGAAATGCAAACTTTGATCAACTCGAAACTGAACCCCCCCACATAGTTCATCTCTACCGCCCTAACCCCCAAATCTCATTTTAGAGGGACTCACCTCTTCCTAGAGATTATTATCCTTCCACTACAATACCGAACTGAGCTTAGGGGTCCTCAGTTCAGTCCTCCTCAGTTCAGTACTCCACAATTCAGTCCTCCACAGTTCAGTTCCCCCATACATTTTCCATCAGAGACCAGCCTACCTAAGGCAATTATTCACTCCTTGAATGACTTTCTTCACAGGCAACATTTCATGAAGACTAGGAACACAATCTTGGCAAAGAATTTTCTGAATCAAAGTGACTTTCAGTTTTCCAGTACTACCTTTAAGGATTCACAGTTTAATAGTTCTGAGGCAGGAACTCATGTACCTTTTGGCCTGAATCCTCCACTTCTGCAGGTCAATGTTATGAGTGTCTTCTCTGCCTCTTATTTCATGTGTACCATCTTACCCATGTCTACAGGTAGCTTCCCCTTCTCAAAGCAGTGACTTCATAAAACTCAGCCTTAAATCCTGTTTTGCTATGTGCTTGTCACTCCTGAGATGGACTGATCCTATGGAGTAATTCTGAGTCTCTGGAGTCTCTGTCCCTTCATGACTTCAGCATTGTTCCCAAGTAATACAGGTTTAGTACTGAACTGTCCCTGTCCAGATCATGCTGTGTTGTTAGATGTTTTTCAGCACCCCTGTTTGCAGGGGTGCTGAAAAAAAAAAAAAGAAAAAGAAACTGAAGTTACAAAAGAAAATGAAGTTCGCCATTTGGTACTGACACTGATATACCATGTTTTGTTACTTCCAGACTGATTAAATTCCCAAGCAGCCTGTTGATGCTGTGTGCATCACATCATCTGTTTATCCCACCTTCCTCCTTGCCTCACACATTTCATACAGCTACGCTGAATTTTACTATAACCGATCCAACTACTTCTCTTTATGCACTAACGATAGCCTCCCATACAAATGAGGTTTCTTTTGAGTAACAGAATAGGTAAAGTCAGAGTTTCTGGAAAAAGTCAAATAGAAATCCCCCTCCTCTCCAAGAAGGAAACCCAGCAATTGCTGCACACAGCAGGTTGTTAGCAGCGTGATGTCTCAGCTGCTCTGCTAGGTAGACATGCGCTCAGCAGCATGTGCAGAAGGAGATGCCTTTCCCTCTTCCTCCCATCTGCATCCACTCAATGCAAGTGAGCAATAAACACTCGCTCTTGCTTGGTTTTTATTTTGCATTAATAACACTGGCTACATACAGCGCAAAGCTGAGAACGTCTAGGATTTGCTGCTATTTCCATTTGAAATGTAGTTACACAATAAAGGATTCAAGATTAATCTGCTTGAAATGCTAGAGATGTTAAGTGACAAGAAGCTGGGAACAATGATTTAGCAATGGCAGCTCAATTATGCAACTTGGAGAAAAACAAACAGAGACTGAAATTGAAACTGAAATGCTTGTAATTCATCCTATTTTGAACCAAAATTTGGATAACATTCACTGACTGGTGAACAGCCAGACTCAGCTGCAAATAGTGCTGTCTAAAGGGAAGTCTGAAGGTAGTTGATGGAGGAGATGGGTACAGACTCACTGTGCTTCAGAGACTTCGAGTCTTAGAGGAGGGAGACAGGAAAGGAAGAACACTCTCCTTGTGAGGTTTTCCACATGGCTTGGGCCAAGTGAGCAAGTCCAAAGGAGGTTAACTGAGACTTACTTTCTGTTTGTACAGGACAGAGGCCAACGTAACAGCCACAGACCATGAATACTCATGACGAAAGACTGTGTCAGATCAGCTCACGCACACACTCGAGAGGACTAGGCTCAGTTCACAGCCTATTTTCTGGGTTTGTTTGCTCAGCCTTCCGGGGTAAGCCCGAGCAGCGCTGACTTTTTGAGCTTTGCCAAGGCCCTGCTCCCAGCCTGACTCATAGTTCACACAGGCAGTAAGCACCTGAGCACAGGCTGCTTACATAGCCTACCCTTGCTTGGACAGGATGGTGCAGTACACGTTCCCATGAGGACCAGTGCACTGATGGGATTGTGCCACCTCCCACCCCATGTCTTACCAGCACCTAAGCTGTGACTGAAGGCTGCCCCGAGCTTCTAAACTGGTTTTTGTAAACAGGAAAAACATAGTATTGGAGACTTGTTTTCTTTATAGTTATAATTATTGATAGCAATATTAAAAAATCTTGGGGGCTGTTGAGATTTTTTTCCTACCTTTCTCAGTTTAACCATATGTTTTCAGTCTGTGTGTCTGGCTGGGGGAAGAATAGCTCACTGGGAGAAAGGAGGTTGAGATTTTAAAATCCAAACCAGAAATTTCTCTTCAGTTATCAGGGGCTACAACCTTTTTTATGTTTTTATTAATGAAATTTCTTATACATTGATGTGACCATAAGAGACATGCTTATTTCATCTGTGATTTTTATTGTTTTGGGACGTCGCTATAGCCAACAGCCATTGAGCCCAAAGGATAGGGTGTTTTAAGAAATTTCCCCTCCAGCTAGCAATTTCTTGCAACAATTAAGGTGGAAAAGACATTGCGGAGTTTCACTAACCAGGCAGGCAGGAATATGTGAAGCCACATTGGTGCTCGTGTCTATGAAGGCTAATGGTATCTTATCCTGGGCTGTATGAGTAGGAGTGTTTCCAGGTGATCTATCCCTTCTACTTGGCACTGGTGAGGCCACACCTGAAGTGCTGGATCCAGCTCTGGGCTCCCTAGTACAAAAGCAGCATGGATATACTGGAGAGTCCAGAGGAGCACCACTGAGATGAGACTGGAACGTCCTTTCCTAGAAGGACAGGCTGAGAAGCTGGGACTGTTCAGCCTGAAGAAGAGAAGGCTATGGGGATCTCATCAATGTATATAAATACCTGGAGATGGGGTGCACAGAGGACAGAGACAAGCTCTTTTAAATAGTGCCAAGTGGCCAGATCAGAAGCAAGTGGCACAAACTAAACACAGGAGGTTCCCTCTGAACATCAGGAAACACATTCTGACTGAGAGTAACTGAGCTCTCGCACAAGTTGCCCAGGGAGGTTGTGGAGACTCCAATCCTTGGAGATATTCAGAAGTTGTCTGGACATGGTCTTGCACAAATAAGTGGCCCTGCTTTAGCAGGGGGGTTGTACCAGCTGACCTACAGAGGTCCCTTCCAGCCTCAACCAGTCTGTGATTCTGTGAAGGACTGTCTTAACCGGTATCTCACAAACAAACCCAGCAGTCTATTTCTCCATTGCCTTTATAATTCTCAAAAGTTACCAAAAGCAGTATCAAAAGCATGCATATTAACATGCACACGGGAAGAAAAATCAGAACAATCATCCATATTGTAACATTTTACATGTTTACATTTTCTGATGTAAAGCATTAGCTCAAGATATTCTGAATTTTGCCTATTTTATCCCATTAACAAACCAGCCACCTTCTTCCAAGGAAAGCTTTACCTCTGTAAATGTTAGATAGGAAGGCATTTTCCCCTTCTTTCATGACAGCCTAGAATAGGAGTGGGTATTTGAACACACCAAATTACAGTGCCTCAGAGCATGGAGAAGTAGTACCTCAGTGGTTTGATTTAAGGAGCTGCCTACAAATGGGAACACAGCAATGACTAGCTGAGGTATTTCTAATACACCTATTACCTTGACACAACAGCAAATATAGATGTTCCTCATTTCACAGGTGGAGAAACTGAAGCGCAGAGAAACCCATTAGCGATGTGTGATCAATGAGTCAGAGTAAAGAAAAGGAAAGGAAGGATATCAGGAAAATCTATATGGCTGAAAAGAGTGAGAGAACAAAGAGCTGTGAAAAGTTTGGCTGAAAGGTTTATGGTGATCTTAATGTGCACTTACCCATTTAAATGCACAGAAATGGCACACTTAGAACTGAAAAGTTTGGTACCTGCATTTGTAACTGACTAGAGACGAGTGATTCTCTTTTCCTTGAGTCACTCCTAAATTACTCTCTTTGGATATAGGGAAAAAAAAAAAGCAGAAGAAATAGCTCCAAAATGCACAGAATCTATTTTGACATAGTATAGCATCTACAAAAACAGCTGTGCACGCTTCTCAGCAAAATTCACTGAGAATGGTCCTGATTTTTGTTCCAGTCTTTTCTGTTCCTTCCTACATAATGTAACTCACTATAACTCCAGCCAGATTTTAACCATTGGCGTTCTACATGTGCTCCAGCAGTAACTGGAATATCTAAGACCCCTCTGTTCATACCAGTCTTACTGCACTTTGGATCAAAGTCAGTATCAGATCAGAATTCTCTATTGGCAGGTATGGGTAGTAATATCTACCTGTCCCTTTACCCAGAATGGAATGAGCCACAGAAAACCACCGTGATGTATACCACAGTCAACAAGAAAGAGGTTAGAAGCATCATACAGGAGACCAAGAGCAGGGAGGAAACTGAACTCATACCTCATGGAGTTGTTTTTGAGATGAGGAGGGTATAGGGCTTATGACACAGAAGCACAGGAGTATAATGAAAATATTTTTGCACATATAGGAGATAGATTCTGGAGGTAACAAAAAGGTGGTTGGGAGACAGACACAATCAATAAAGCTGCATGAAAAATAGCACTCCTTTCCTGTGAAAATTTCTCAGATTTTGCTGTTTCCCTTGCTAAATCACAATAGTACAGTCAAAAGCTCAGAAGTATTCCCAAATGAAGCATATGCAGATAATCATGAGGAGGTAGACAAGTCACACTGCAACTTTTCCGTTTCAGTCATTTTGGGTGTCATGTTTTTAGAAGTGGCTTAATTTCTAAGGAAAAAAATAGCTGGCAAAAAGAAACTGGATTTACTTATTTGCTAATGCAAAGATATCAAAATTCATATAAATATGAGACCAAGCCTTTCCCATGAACAGGCTTCTTCTGAAAAAAGAAAAAAACAACCCCCCAAAACCAACTCCAAACAACAGGTTTTTGAATGAGAAAAACAGCCACTGAGTATCCTGAGGCAGCTGTAATAATCTAATCACCTTTCCACACCTCAGGGCTCTATAGTAAGAAGCTGTTCTGAAACAGTAGAGGTATCTTCTTCTATGTGTTCTCACTTCTCACTTTTAACCACAGCCACTATTTTAGATGGGATGAAAACATTTGCAGACATTCATGCACATGAAAGAGGAAAGAAGAGGTGGAATTTTCTCTTCCTTCTAAATCTGGCATCAATGAAACAAAGTCTAATATAAAGCCATCATAACTCCAGTAACAACCCCAACTCAGATTGCTACAGACTAGTGATTCTGGTGACAAGAAGAGCTAAAAACAAAGTGCAATGTCTAAAGATCAGCTGGCAGTACCTAGTACTTGAGAAACACAGACCTTTTAACAGCCAGTTATCTCTACCCTTACTAGTTTCATCATGTGAGGCATGCATCCCTGGCATTAGCCTACAGCTTGGATACACTCCATGTCTGGATAACAGTCTTGTAAAACAGTTCCATCAGCACCATGATGTCTTTGTTCTGGTATTTCCAGGATAAATAGTATTTAGTAGAAAACAGGACTACTCACTGAACATCTCTAAATCTGTCTCATGCTGTAGTAATGCAATTCCTACAAGAAAAACATATTTATCTTCATTGAAACTGTAGATCAGTGAGGAGCAGAAAGTAGCTGAAATGCAATTTACAATAAAAGAATCAAAGTGGTTAATCAGGGGCCTTTAGTGGAATTAACGAGCAACATACAGAGCAATCTAATAAATTTGTAGGTTGATGCATATAACTGTTAAATTTTAAAGCTGTACAGAGAAGATAGGGAATCGTAATCAAAATTGTATTAGCAATTCAAACTCCAATTACAATCTATAGCCCTACAATCTATAAGAAGCAGGAAGGATTTCAGTTTTCATTGCCTGACATTATGCAGAGGATAGGATAGAATAGCATGGAATGTGACCTTTCTTGAGAGCATCAGAAATGGTCAGCAATTTTAACAGATTGGTTCCTCTGATCCTTATGAGCAGCAGGCAGTCTGAGAATATAGTAGCAAGATGGCAATTCAAAGCCAGCATGCCAGGGAATAAATTGCTCAGGATGACAGAAATGGAATAACACTTTTCATCTGTATCTTGCCTATTTATGGTCTAAAGATAAATTGGTGATTCATTGAACTTGTAACTTCCTTTAGCATTTCTTACCCAAGCATTTAGGGATGAGGACTAATAAAATATTACTGTATAGGATGATATGACAAAAAGTAGCACTATGTTGATGTTTTAGCCCAGAGCCCTTCAGTTGTAGTGAACAATGTATCAAGTGCTTACTGCAGGCAGCCAGCCCAGAGATCTACCTGTTCCTCACAACATGTCACCAGCTGAAGGCAGTAGCAGAAGATCAAAAGTCAGCTGTGAAATGCCTCAAGAGGAAGAGAGCCAAGCACTTTAGATGAAATTCCCAGGTTGCCTCAGGATGTAGGCAACACCTTCTGTTAACCCAGGAAAGCATAAACCATATTCAACAACCCCTGACCTTCTGAACTGGGGAAAATTTCCTCCTGTCTTCAGATCTAGTGATTAATTTAACCCTGGCTCTGTAAATGCAGTGCCTTGACCACGCACTTCCCAACATCCTGCTTTGTGACCACATCAGACAGCGGAGTTATGTTTCCAGGGAGAAGGCAGAGAACCGTCTCTGTGCCCCATCAGCGATGCCCTGACGTAGCAGATCGCTGCGGTACAAGTGGAATGCAAACAGACAGCAACACCCTGTCCTCCCTGCCCTCATCTGACCATCCACTTCACCTGCTGCATCCTATAATCTCATTAACCTCTTTTGCAGCTACCCCATAGCGGTGAGTCAGTGCTATTGTATGCTCAGGCAAGACATTCAGGTGTGTTTTTACCCCCTCTTAAAATTAGTCTTTAGTTCAGCGCAGAAGTTCCCATTATACATCCCTAAGAGCATGGCTTTGAACGTTGCACTGTCCCATTTTTATCCCTCTTTGTAATATTAAGCTGTCTCTACTTTTATTATTCCAGGGGAGAAAGGCATCTGTTTCTTTCTTGCTAGTGATGGAGCCTTCCTTTGACTGGCAGGAGCAACCAGCTTTAGCCTCTGTGACATTCACCAGTAGAGACCTGTCCCTCCCTTACTGCAGAGAGGCTGGTGGGTATTGTGTCCCCTAGGACTTCCATTCATTCCGACCGATAGCTCCCTGCGCACAACAAACAGCAGTAACTGGAGAGAAACCACCATAAAGTGAAAAGAAATGAGAAATAAGATGTTTATAGCAGCAGTGGGGTTAGTTAATTTTTTCCTAAAATTATTTCTTTGTGACTATGCCTCATTAAAGTTCCCAGAGCGAAAAAGGCAGTGCATTTCAGCCAGGCGTGGAGGGCTTAAAATCAGAAAAAAAGGTAGTCGTTTTCTTTCACAGCATGGTATATTGCCATCTTGTGGCTGTTTTACCTACACTGTGCTGAAAATGGGACTCAAGAGCACGGTTCCTTTTTTAATCTTCTGTAAGCATAACCCCTTAAAGAGATGTGACAGGTCGATCACAAGTGGGTGATGTTTATCTGAGCTTTTCAGAGACTTCGCTCTGACTTAGTACCATTGTATCAACCTACTTCAACTTAATGTGTGCAGCTGTTTTTCTGAGCTGTAACCTGTATATTGACTGCCTCACTGATGTAATTCTTATTTTTTTCTTTTAGTGAAATGCAATTCAGTGTCCTGTTTTTTCTTACAGCAACTCATTTTTACTCTTTAATGTATTTTGCATTTGATTCTGAAAAAGACCCCAACCTCCTCTAACCAGAATCTGTGAAATCATTGAAGTAAATTTAGCAGGAACTTTGATGTGACCAAGGAATAAAACAATTAGATAGAAAAAACACCAAGCATATGTGAAGATAAAAGCTATATTGCAGCAGGAGAGTCTTAGTTATATGTTTATATGTCTTGCTGAATAGAATAATTTTTTTCTTAGGTGTTATCTCCAGAGTACACACACTTAGTAAACATCTGCACAGAAAGTTAATTACAGTGATGTGTTCTTTAGATTATCATCAACACCACTTAGTCCTCTCTAGTGTCATCCATATAGAATTGAATTTGTTTCAGGTCACCTTAATTCAGGAAGGGATCTCTATGCAGAAATATACTTGAGCCCAAGACATGTTTTCCTGAACAGGAGCAGACTTGGGCTTGCACTTTAATGCTTTCCTGGATTAATGCCTATGCAGAGATCTGTGCTGATTATGAAACTGTTCTACTTTGGTTACAGTGAGAAGAGTAAGTCACAAAGTTACTCTTTGTGATTTCATCATTGCTTTGATCTTGTTTTCTTTCATAAAGACATAAATCAGGTATAACAAAATCAAGAGAAAAATCAGTGGAGGCAAATGAAGTTACACTGGTAGGAGATAAGCATAAAGATAAGAAAATCACTCTGGGTTACCACCTAACAATCTCCCTTAGAAAAATCTGGATTTTGAAGCCTTTTGCACTTTTGCTGCCTGGATTTGAATGTTCAGTATTTAAGAAACCTGAAGTTTCCTCAGTCTGAAGAAAGTTGCTGCTGTTGATTGGGACAGACGCTGGCAATGTGATATAGTCTGTTATGCTGTGCTTGGGTTGTAAGGGAACAGCAACAAACCTTTTGGCTACCAGGCAGTCCTTAGTCCGTAAATATGGATGGAGGAATTTACCTGATAAGCGTTGTTGCACTTACCCTCACCAATGAGGCAATAAGGACCAGGAGTGAAACAAACCCCAGGCTTTTCTGACCTTGCCCACTGCCAAATGAAGGCTGTTTTCAGCTTCTTGGGGACACTCTCACCTGACGTGCTGATTCTGAAGATGGCTGAAGGAGCTTCCTGCAAGACAGGTGTGTACAATTGCATACCTTCAGTGTTTGTGTGGGGATTTCTGGGGAAGGGAAACAAAACCAAACCAAAAGAAAACACAAAAAATTAAAAATTGCAAAAATCCCCAAAACAAAACCAAAAAACAAACCTTGGCAGCTCTCCCCTTCCTGTAGTTAGCTCTGTGGTTGTAGTCAACTGTGTTACTCCTTCCCTAGCAGGGACAAGGAGGCCCATGTTTACAGGCTTCCAGATGGCAAAGGTGAGCAGTCTGTGTGGCAGATGAGCCTGGATCAGCTCCTGTTTCCCACTGCTCCCAGTACATACTTCCTAGACTTCAGCAGTCTTGCAGCTGCAGCACACAAAGCTCGTGCTAAGCAAAAAATCATCCAGGAAAACACTGCCAATCTTTGCAGGAAGCAGAGATGAATCACTTCCTTTATATAGCACTCTGTCCCCCATTTTCCTTTATGTGACAGCAGAGTAAAGAAATAAGGAAATTTTTTTTTATTTTTTTTTTGCTGGGAAGTAGAGACAAAACATGGAACAGATTTCCAACTATGCTTTCTCTTTCAGCTGCATTGCTTGTGACAGTTTAAACAATTCCAGGCCTCCTTCCTCACTCTCTCTTCTCCATCTCTGTTGTACAAATGCAAGTGTTTGTACCCCAAGTCTAACAGACAACCAATTTGTCTGAAAAATAACCTGGCAGAATGAATTGTCTATTTTCGGTCATGCTGGGTCCCTGGTGGGATTCACTGCTCACCTACATGAGCAGTAGAAGACAGAGAAGAGGTAACTTTGGAGCAAGCAGCCGTGGGAAAAGGGGGTGCAGAGCAGACAGAACCTGTTTCTTTCCTGCAGGAGTACCTGAAACACACATTGAATTCCAACTGTGTGTTTCCTTCCATTTTCAGAGAGCATTAAGCCATCCAAAAGCTGGGTCTTGCAGAGCTTAGGCCAATTAGGGCCATGTTTCTAGAGCAGTTTGGGCAGTACAGAGATAGATTTGCACAACTGGTGATTTCATAAGTGTCTTGGCACTTGTATCCAATGGATCTGAACATCTGAAATGTAACTGTACTTGTGTAACAGTTCCCAGGGTAGTTAACTCTGTTGCCCAAACAGCAAATGTGTATCCTTCTGTGTGAAAAGCCCAAGTCCTGTGGGATTGCCAGCTTTCCCTCGTAGGCAATTAACTCAGCAGGCAGCTGTAGCAGCCACCGATGTGCCCTCACAGGGAGCTGCACTATACATAGCCGACCTCTACATTTCACTTCCAGCGCTTCAGATGATGAGGAGGGGAGGTGAAGTGCTTTGCCAGGCTGAATGAACTCCTCTATATAGCAGGTGCACCTGCGATTGCTGGTGTCAGTGAAACATGTGGCAGAAAGTGGCCCTGAAGTCCTGACTTCACTTAGTTTTTGATAGTCTGCTCATTGAAAGGCCCTGATCCAGGCAAGAAGACAACACAGAGGCCTCAAAAATTAGGAGTTTAACTATGCTTTCTATTTTTTCAACTACAGTGTGACATCTGAACTAATTTGCAAGTCAGATCAGCCACTGAAGTTGAACAGAGCATGGCCGGGAGCCTGCAGTTACGTTCAGTTTAGCTAAGAGTTGTGTTGGGAGGCATTACATATTTAAGTTTCTAGTACAACATGATGATGATGCTTGTCATTTCCTAGAAGCTGATAGCCACAGGTAGTAGCAGAGGAGCTGGCTATGATACAGCAGTCAAGTCGGTGCTGCCGTCCTTAATAGGGGTTGACTGCAGGTGCCCAGAGGTTCGTTCTTGTTCAACGTCTGCATTTCTCCTTTATATTTAGAGCAAGCACTCTTCCCTAGATAACTGCAGGTAGAATGTCCCCTGGCTTTCTCTAGGAGCTGCAGGAAGCCCAAGTAGAAGCGTCTTGGGACATGAGGGTGTTGTCATCAATGACAGAAGGTAGTATTCAAAGAAAAAAGTGAAGTTGAAGTACATTCCCTTTAATGATGGCACATTGCCTGGAGTATGTCTTCATCTGGAGTTACTGATTTCTGTCCAGAGAGTCAAACATTACATACTATGTCTGGAAAATATGAATGCATTTTTTTGATAAATTAAACCTTTGAGCGGTGGATTTGGTGGTGGTGTTTTAGTTTTGTTTTGTTTTTTTACTTATAGCCATATTAAAGGAGAAGAGAGTATTGATTTGATCTGGCAGGTGGTGAAACAATTTATCCAGGCTGCAATCTCTTCAAGTCCAGCCAGTTTCTGGTATCCTTTTTTAAAAGCATTAACCATTTGCTCTGTGCCTGGCAGTCAGGGAGAGACAACCATGGAATGCAGTGCGAGTGCTTTACTTCTTGGGAAGCAGCTGAAAGAAGATGAGGGGTTTAGCAATAACTTCAAAGACATTACTAAGTCCTCTCTCATGCATGTATGAAGTCATGCACCCTGGAACATGCTGTACATATCCTCTGTAGAAGAAAGTCTTGAAAGTGTCTTTAGAAAATCACCCACGCTGAAATCATGCATGAACAACATGTAAACCATGTGGACTGGGGGATGAAACATGCAAGGAAAATAGAAGGAAAAGCACCTAAATATCTAAGAAGCTTAATTCAAAATCATTCATGAATACTAAAGCTGATGGAATGCAAGATCATAGATTGCAATCTCTGGGTTTTCATAAAAAACAAACTAGAGATCATAGAAAACATTCATCTGGAATCAGTATTAACAGCGAGTATCTGTGTTAGCAGTACTGTTAAAACCTTGAGGTGAGAATAGTTTAGAATTGTGGACATTTGTAGCGTTGTACATTATATACAGCACTTTCTAGAACCACAGAAATTGATTTTAGGTACATTAACCTGAGAATCCAAAGCCCCCTTGCAGTGACAGCAATGAATTCAGGGGAGGGTTTATGAGCTTACTGAAATGTTAGTCCAGCCATGACAAGAAGAAAATCCTAAAAGCGGCAGGAGATTTTATATATAAAGGTTGTTGAGTCACGAGGAACAGAAGACAGGCATCAAAGTGTTCAGGGGTTTGCTCTGGAGTTTTGGGCTTAAGGAAGAGCATAGGGGAAACAACAGAAATTCACTTTCTTAAGATCAAGTCTGGCAACTGTAAAACTCTCTGTTACTTCTAACAAAGTTCTCTGGTATCCCCAAGGAAAAGTGCTCATTTTCTCAACATTTTCTTGACATGTACCCCATGCTAAGGCTATACTGATATAATGGTTGCATAACATATGCAGATTTGCTTATGGTATACTGGAAGGCAAGAACTGACAACATGCTAATCCCCACAATGATTCTGCACCAAAATCTTGATGTGTGTCACTTGCATTCACTTTATATTCCGTGTTTTTCATCCCACCAGTCCTGCCTAGATGATGGATGGGACTCAGCTTGCTGATGTGTGTGATGGCTCTACCTGCAGCGTAGAAGTAAGAGCACATAAGCACCTGTCACTTTCTTTGGTTAGGCTTGCAAAAGAAAAGGTGTAGCCTTACCATGGAACAAGATAAAGCTACCATGTTACATGGCCTTGACTGTCACTCACTTTGAGCAGAACTCTACTAATGTACCAAAAATGAAACTGCAAAATAAAAGGGTAACTTTAAAGTATTTGTCTGCTTCTTGAAATGACACTTACTGCTGCTGGAATTCCACATTTATCACATCCCACAGGCTGCCAAGCCAAATCTGCCCTACTTTGAAATAAATTATAAATTCAAATTGTTTAAATACAGTCCAGGAATCTAAAAGTCCAGGTGGCTGGCTGCATCATCAGGGAAAGGTTTTGAAAACTTTGGAATGGGAATTGGGAGAATAGGGCCATAGGCACTAGGTAATGCAAAAGGACACTCATACTTCTTCTGCCCAATATCACAGAATCACAGAATCACAGAATTGTAGGGGTTGGAAGGGACCTTGAGAGATCATCGGGTCCAACCCCCCTGCCAAAGCAGCTCCCTAGCACATATTGCACAGACAGGCGTCCAGATGAGTCTTGAATACCTCCAGAGAAGGAGACTCCACCACCCCCCTGGGCAGCCTGTGCCAGGGCTCTGTCACCCTCACTGTGTAAAAGTTCTTCCGCATGTTGGTGCGGAACTTCCTGTGCTCCAACTTGCAGCCAATGGAGAGAGGGAGGGATGGGAAGGACAGCAGGCTGTTGTGGAAGGATGGTTATCACTGAAGAATAACAATATGATTCTGAACAGATAAATGGATTTGGATTTTGATTAAGTATTAGGATGCCTTGTCATCTTTTTGTTTTTTCTTTCTCATCTCACTTTCCAACATAGAATGACCCTTTGGGTTCAATCCCAAACCCTACTGAAGACTGCCATCAACTCTGCAGACTCAGTATGACACTTTTAAAATCATTTTATTCCTTTCAGAGTAACACAGCCAGTAAGAACATTTTCTGACACCTTGGCTATGTCGTGACTGTTACTAGTCACACTCAGAGGCAGCTGCCTGAAACCGTATGTCCATTTTGTTTTAGCAAAACAAATTGCTTTCCTGAGTGCAGTAAGAGGAGGTGAGGGCTTAGCTCCAACTCTGCATGCTAACACCAGGCAAAGAGAAATCCATGGCTGGATAGACAAATATTTAAACAAAAGAAGAATCAAGATGTTTTAATTCATCACATTGTTAAGCTGTCCTAATTATATCATGAAGATGTAAACAACATTTGTTGAACAAGCATTGCTCAGGAACACAGTAGATATGCTGCCTTTCCACTGTCACCCCCCACAACTAGGGATAAAAAGTTACAGTTACGACTTACCTCCCCTTAAGCTACCATGGATTCACATCCTTGGCACCCTATTAAAAACCTGTATTGCTGTCCTCAGGTTTCTGGTGGTTCTCACATTAGTTTTTAACAGAGCAGAGCTCTGGGAAAGGATTAAGTCCAACTCGGCTGTCATTTACTTCAGCCTTTAAGTGACTGGAGCTCTACACAGTGACCGTGGGAGGGGAGAGAGAGGAAAGTCCATCTTGTGTGTGTTGGGAAGGAATTCTCTGGTTGCTTTGCATTACACCACCAGCAGTTGTGTTGCTCAGAGCTCTTGGTGCTCCAAGTACAGCCCATTTCAACCAAGTCCAGTGCTTTTGATATGATACTTAAGCAGGGCCACCTTACCCACACCATACCTTGACTGAACCAAAGATCTCTTCCTTCACAATAACACTGAACTAAAAAGAGCAATAAATTGCATCTGTTGCCCCAAATCTAACAGCTTTTCTCAGGACATAAATTCACGTTATATTTTGGTGGCTTTTCAGGAGAGGTCTCTGCCATACATTATGCCAGGCTTCTCTCCAAGGATGTCAATGATGGTCCCCTACTCAGCTCGGACTTACCCTTCCATGGTGTAGACCTCCTCTCAAGTGTCTCTCTCTGGCTATTTTTCAGGCTTTTCACACCTATGAACACACGAACTGCCAAACTGCATCAGGTTAAATGCCAGTTTTAGCCCAGAAGATGGACTCAACAGCGCTTGTTAACCACTATTTCAGGAAAGTGTGCAAGAAACTGTGATGTAACAGAAGAATGCAGTGATAAAATAAGTGCTGTTTTCCAGCAGTTAGCTGTTCAGAAGCTGATTATTCAGGAATTTGGACTGAACTACAATGTTTAATACGTGTAATGGGATAATTTTTTTTCATTTTTTTTTACTATTTTTTTAAATTGATATGGCCTTCTTTTGTGAAGAGTGCTATGATTTAATTTTGAATAGTGTAGAAAAGTGCTTCCTTGTGTTTTGTTTTTTAAAACCTACTGTTGATGGTTTAATTGGATGTGTCCTCAACCTCGAGGACAAAAAATTGCATGTAATCTTTCCCTATTCACCTTCTCTAAACCTTTTATAGTTTTAAAGGCTTTAATCATATTACCTTCTCATCTGTCTCTTTTCCAGACTGGAGAGCTGAACTCTGTCGTGCTGTTGCATATCTTTGATCACACTGCAGCCCTTCTCTGTCTCATCTCTAGCTTTCTTATACCTGCCTTGAGGTTACCAGGGAAGAACTGTACACTCATTGAGCTGTGGGAGCACAGTGAATTTATGCAGTGACATAAGAACATTTTCTGGTTGTACTCCATCCTTTTCTCAGTAATTCCTGATGTTTCATGTATTATTTTGACCTCCCCCGAGCACTGAGCTGATGTTTCCAGAAATCTATCCACAGTCACTCCAAAATGTATTTCCTGAATGGTAATAGCTCATTTAGAGCCTGTTATTATGTATGAATAGTTTGAGTTATTTTTATTCCATTTGCACTACTTTGCACTTATGGGCATCAATTTTCATTTGTCATTTTATTATCCGGTTACTCGGTATTATGAGATTCTGCTATAGCTCTTTGCAGTCAGCTTCAGATTAGACTATCCTCAATAATTTTTTATCAGATGCAATCATCTCCATGCAGTACTTATCCCCTTTTCCAGCTCTTTCCAGCTTCATATTTTCCATTCTCTGCCCCTTGCATAGATTTCTCTAGAACGTGGCCGTCACTCCCTTCCCAGTCCTTTTCTGGGCTTCCTCCTCAGAACACCGTGAAAAAAAGATGCTCCTGAATCTCCCATTCAGTTAGCATCTCCACAACAGGCTGGCTGTGTGGGATTTGTTTCACCTAACTTTAGATGGTGACATCTATTTCTGAGCCAAGTTCTCTCTATAATCAAATAGAGAGGAAATAGGCAGTGCTACAGTGGAAGTGATCCAACTCTAATGTAAATGTCTAAAACTCATCAGATGATTCATGTCCTAAAAGTGTTTATTCCTCCTCATTGACTCAAAGGGAGGCTACAGCGAGTGGAGCAGATGCAGATTATCTACGTCAGAGGCAGAGACACCATAAATTAGGTGAGAAGAATCTTGCTCTTCCCCCGCAGGTCTCACTGGGCTGCGACCACATAATTTTTCTAAGTGGACTAAGAATCCAAGAGCCAGATTCTTTAAGCACCTCAAAACTGGAGTAAGGAAGGAATGGTCTTAGCAAAGGTCTACAGGTAACACCTTCAGCATTTCCCACATGGGGACAGCACAGCTTCCTTTGCACCGTATGCCATACGGCAAGTGGCCCAAGCGTAGCCAGGATCTGGTCCAGCTGGGTGCAGGCTTCCTAGAACAGAGTGGGCGTAATAGTGCACAGACAGTATTTCACACACCCTGCCCCTCATTCCTGCAGTGTTCTGGCTCTGGAATAAGGTAATGCCACCACAGTTACTGTCAGAGAGTTTTGACAGGACTGGTGCTCCCTTGGAAAGATTTATTTGTACTTGAAATATCTTCCCATTTCCTTGCATCGTTTACTAAAGCATCAGGTCTTCCACAGAAAGAACAAGCTTATAATGGATATACGTACTTCAGCTTCTCTTTCCTGTCTTACTCACCAGCCTTTCCATCCCAAATCACCCTTCACTGCAGTCAAGAGTCATGCCTGGCAGGGGATTATTCACTTAGAGCTTTCAGACCGTTCCCTCCACAAGTAAATGATTAAAGCTACATTTCTGAAAAAGCAATGTTCTCACGACAGTCCACTGAGGTAGCTAATATAATCTTGAGACACTTGGCAGTAAAGTTACCTCTGAGATCTGTTTCGCAGCCAATACCATATAGTGAAAAGGCTGTACTCAGGATGTACCAAAAAAAAACTTCTAAAAAATTTTATTCATTTTCCTTTATGCAATATTCACCAGGGCACAAATACCCAGAGAGCAGCTTGTTCTAAATCTTCAAACTGTTACTGCAAATTAATGTGCACTGGTTAGTACCCTTAAGCATCTGAACTTCTCTGAAAACATAGCTTATAAAAATACTTTTGCCTCTCTCAAGGAAACATTCGGAAAACACAGCCTATATAAAGCCTTTAAAAATTTTTCTTTTTGTCTCCAATTAGTCTTCAAAGCTTGGATCCAACACCATCTGAGATAAGGGCAATGAAGCAAGAAGATATATAGAGTACAATACAGAGAGAGCATTACTGCTTACTTCAGGAGAAATGTCAGTACATGGGAGATGGTAACAACACGAGTTTTTTACTCTGTTTTCACTCTGGACCTTTCTAAGGTCCAGACTAACCCTCTTCACTGCAGCTTTACCTGGAAGACCCATGTCCTCTCAAGAGAGAAACCACCAGGACGTGTTGGTTATTTGGTTTAGAAACTCTTCACCATGGACTGGCATAGAAATGGAAAAAGACTGTAGCTATTCTCCCAAAAAAGCTTGAACCAAGAGAGAAGACATCAAAGGATTTTTTAAGAATATTCTGTGAGGAAAAGGACAGAACATCATTAACCTAATTATCTAATTGTTAATCTAACACCTAACACAAACATCTCATACATTTTCCTACCTGAATAATGGGAGACAGTCACAGCACTTATATATTTCCCAGGAGCTAGTGGAGCTGTAAGATAAAAAGCCCCACAATTCAGTGTAAAGCCCCGCCAAATGCCTTGTGATTTAAACCATAAGAGACTGTGAGAGGGAGGTGGAGGCCAACCTAAAGCACAAGTTACCGCAATAGTAAACTGTTACAGCATGAAGGTGCCATTCCAGTGGTACAATGTGGATGTTCCCAGCTGGGTGCTCACCTCTGAGCCCTTGTACAGTCAGTGGAGGATAAAACCCAGATATTTCTGACGTATCGTTCATCTCATCTTAAATTAGACCCTTAAAGTAGGATACAGATGTGCAAGCCTCAAATCCAGAATGCTGTCTTGTGAGCAGCCTCTCATCCCTGGATTCCTGCTGCCCAATTTTACTCAGGAATTTTCTAGCTATAATTGAATGCAAACAATGTGTCTCGAGAGCCCTGTTATTTATCTACTCATTCAGAAAATCTCACTGAGCTGTATTATTGTGTAACTGCTTAGGACCTGCACAAATGTTAATGGAGTTCTCTTAGGCTTGTCTGAAATTGATTCCTCTGTGATATGTAGAGAGGTTCCTCACAGGGCTGCTTCTTCTTCTGCCATAACGACTTTTTATCTTAGGAAGTTAACTGACTTGTAATTATAAACTTGAATTTCGGCCTTGTGTGTATTTATATATCATGTATAGCATGTAATATATTAGATAATAAATTTAATATCTCCTTCTCTGGAGATATTCAAGACCCATCTGGATGCCTACCTGTGCAACCTGTCCTCGGGGACCTGCTTTGGCAGGGGGGTTGCACCTGATGATCTCTGGAGGTCCCTTCCAACCCCTATGATTCTGTGATTCTGTGACTCTTTCGTTACATCGCTGTTTCAGCAGAACAGGGTTTAGCCCTTTGGGTAGATCACAGGTGCCATAAGCCGTAGGGGCCAGCCTGGGTGTTACCAGAGACTTCATACCACCAGCAAGGCATGGTTAGGGTTAGGGTTAGGGTTTCAGGCAGTGCCTCAGCACAGCTCCCTGCTTCAGGGAGGTTGTTGTGCCAGCGCTGCTGTCCTCTCCCATCAGTCAGCATGTGTGCTGAGTTTGGACCAGAAGGTGAGATATCAACCATATCACAGGTGGCAGTGGGACACAGGGGGAAACCCTGGGCTGGGTGCAGCTGCAGTCCATCAGGAGTGGCCACCCTTCTTTTGCCACTGCGTTACATCTCACCATCCTGAACGTGCTCTGAATCACACTCAGATTGAGATACACTAATCGGAGTGAGAGGCAGGTTTCTGCCTTCTGAGCCCACCTTGTAAATCTTGCCCAGAGTGCTGAGTAGTTCTCTTGAAAAACACCCGTTCTGTATGGGTCCATATATAGAAGGGAAGTAGGTAACAGTTAATCCACACAAATTCACGATAAAAAAATCATATTTGAAATTTTTGTGGCATGAGCATGAACCAAACCAACACCTATTTACAGAGGACACAAGTGAGCTTCCTGATCTACCCTTGGTTTCCAGACCGGTAGCCTCCCCTTTCATTTATATAAATATAAAAAAACCAAAAACATTACAGCTTCTTTTTTGTTACAAGGGAGGTAACTGAAATATGAATGAAAGTAAAGGCTAGTTTTAGGAAACTTTATCAAGAGCTTTTGGAGGTTTCCTTGATGCAGCAAAAGGCAATCTTTTTTTTTTTCCTAATCACCCAGCTGCTGCTTTTCACAGATTGTAACATATTTTGGAGAAGTGGCTAAGCGTTTTCTCCATTCTGCTCACCAGAAAACGCATCCGTCCCATTTTTAGCAGTTAATTCCTGAGTGCTCAGAATTAGCAACATCAGATGAAATCTTGGAAAAGTTCCCTTTAGCTACAGCAGGTCCAAGACTCCACCACAGGCTAGATTTTCAGAGCTCCCAGCTCTGAGGGAGATCAGTGGAAACCTCAAGTACTCGGAGAAGCAGAAACCCTGAGTCCAGGTGGAGGAATCTCAGGCTGAGCAGAAGCATCTCCGTTCAGACTCCGCTTTTGAAGAACTGCCTGCATGTACAGGAATTTGTGGCTGCCAATGCCCGTGCCCATGATTGACCTATGGGGCTACAAGCCTCAACGTGTGGTATTTTTGTCTTCACTACAGCTAGGGTAGAAAGCCAAAAGGGTCTTTTTGTCAATATGGCTCTTGTAATTTGAGTGCCTTGGAGTGCTCAATGCAACTTCACCCCACACAGACTAGACATAGAGGAAGGGAGAGGATTTTCACAGAGATCAATAGCGTAGTTTTGCCCAGACATTACAGGGAGTCTCTGTCTCCTTTGGTATCTCCCTCTACTTTACCAGTGGGGATAATGAGCTTTGACTTGTTGCCAGCTCTGCCATCCTAGAGAAGAGGTCACTGCTGGTTCAGCTCTGAGTGCCTCCTGCTAATCCACCATTAACCACAGCCCTCTTAGGCAATTATTTCTGTCTGGCATTTCCATCATGAAAGGGATATTCAAGTTACCTTACAACACACAAACCAGTTTGCTTACCTGCAGAGGGTTTTGTGATCTCTTGAGTTTTTCCCCTATGCATGGGACAAACAAGTAGGAAGCTCTCTACTTGGAAGTGAATTCATGCTGCAAACCCCAAGGAGAGCAAAGATCTCAAGCTCAGGAAACTGAGCAGGGGTGGAATATGTGTATCAATGTAACTCCTTTCAAGGAGAGATGACCGATGTAAAGTTTTAAAGTGCAGCTAAAATTTCTTTATGAGGAGAAATGGTATTTATTCTCAGTATGAAGAATGTTTTTATTTGACTTACTCCAAATAGATACTTTGATCTTTACTTCTCTTGACTGTTACCTATTAAGCTGCAGTCTTCTGAGACAGCCAACGGAAATCGGAATCCACTGAACAAATGCTAGATGAAACAAAGTGCTGTATTTTCTGTGTTTTCTCTTGAAAATGTTTTTGGGGATCTTGAAAGCAAAATATTATTGATAAAACTAACAACAGATGAAGGAAGTGGTGAGAGTGAATTTTTTGGTGAGTCTTGCAGACAACAAATTAGGCAGGAAAAAGGAAAATCAGGAAGACTTCTTTATCTCACAGCATGTGCAGAAAGAAAATGCTCCTGCAGCAGTACTTTAAAGGTGATGGGAAGGAAGAAAATGAAGGCAAACCCCATGAGAACAGAAAAACATGAAGAAAATGAGGGTCAGGTCTGGAGAGCTAGGTCCCAATACTCAGCTACACTGGAAGATACCACATCATCAGTGACATGCTGTGTGGTACCCTTATCTGCAGAACCCTTCACCCCACCCCCCATGCCTCACGACTCCCTCCAACATCTCAATGTCTCAACCCCCAGTTCTTCATGACCTCTGCATCCTGCTGTGCTGTTGGATCTGTTCCTGCTATCTCTGAAAACGTGGGGATCTGGGATTGCCCAGCCCAGGCAAGCCTGCTGCCACACCAGCGAGACCCACGCACATACCTGCAGCTGCAGCTCCCCTGTCAGCCCACTTCCTCCATGCTCTGCCCTGTGCTCACAACATCCCGTACAAGACGATGTGCTGTTCTGCCCACTCACTTTTCACTTCATTGATCCACTTTTGTTTCAAGCCCTCAAGAAAATTGCTGGGGGGGTTGGCGATCAGGAGGGAAATAATAATCCTGTTTTTACAGTTTTCCCAGAAATCTCTGTCTTCTCTGAGTCCCCTGCTATGCAAGGCCCTTGCTAAGTGACTCAGTGTTTCTTCTGAAGATGGCTTTAAGCTTCCTCAGTACATGTGTAATTTTGTCAAAATTAGTGTGTGCTTCCTCCCCAGATCTCCTTATTCTATTCTGGTTTGTTACCCATCCTCCTTCATGGCGTTGCAACTGAAGTGAGTTACGCGGGGCAGGGACGCTGTGTTTTCGTTTCTGTTATGGCGAGCTTACAAAGCTCTCCGTGACTATAAAATAATCATTATCCCAGCATTTATTGTTGGGGCAATGTCAGGGGATTCTGGGGAGGCTGCTCCCTTTAACTCCTCTAAGCCCTGTTTCTAAGAGTTGTCATTCCACAAAGCATTTCTTCCAGGGAGAGTTTTTGTGGCTGGCTGCCTGAGAATTTTGCAATGTCTTTAAAATGTGAGGCACGGAATGGATTAGTACTTGGCCTGCGAGCTCGAAATTCGGGCTGTTTTCATGTGCTGGGATAAAGGTGATTCACAGAAATTTTGAAGCTGCCACAAACATTCTGTTACCATTTGCCTGTCATGCGCTAGCGCTGAAATAGCTGCGGCGATGCCGTTGCTACCCCGTCACTGTGTAGGCAAAGGATCATTGCAGGAGGCACGAAAGTGGGACACACGATGCTGTAATATTCCAAGCCTGCTGCAGCCCACTTAAGCTGGGGAAGTTGTGCAATTAGTTCGATTTAAAGTGATCGTTGACCTAGCTCATGATTATTCCTAAAGAGAATAAAAGAGAAGGGAAGAAGGTTTGATGCTGGGACTGTCTCAGCCACTTCAGGCTTTCTGGTTATCTTCTTTATATATTTAATTAAGTACATTTGAAGGACAAATCTAGAGGGTAATGAGCTTTTACAACTCCCATTGAAATTAAAAGCAGCTGCATATGTTCCTGAGGTTTTGCAAGAAATACATTCGTCCCATAAAAAATGCATTAGATGACCATTAAAGTTCTGAAACATGACAATAAGAGCAAGTACATTTATAGTTAGGGCTGCCCCTCATTCATTAGACGCAGGCTGGCGTCTCCTTCACTATTCAATCAATGCTTTGCTCTTATTTTGTACTTTCTTGATGTTGCCTTCATGTTTGTGTTCAGAGTTTTTCTGGGTGAAGTGCACTACAAATAAGCAAGCTGCTGTTACTGCTGACCACAGCCCATTGCTGAAGGCTTGTTTTCCTGGGTGCCACACTGATTTAGGGGAACTGCTTACCAGGGTGAGGAGGGCTTGTCCTCATCCTAGCAAGTTTCCCTAGAATAAATAGAGAGAGTTGAGCCAGAGATTTCATCCTGTTCATCTTGGAACTCGCAAGCGTGAAACTGTTTCGCATCAGGTACAGAGTTAGGATGCTGCCAGATGATAGAAGAGAGCCCAGCGGTACACTGCTGATCACTCTGGGAGAGGAGGCTTTTATTGGCATAGTGTTGGCAGTTCACCCCTGAACGTACTCTCTATTTCATGTGACTTGAATTCCAGAAACATGTGTCATATTAAGGGGATTAAAACCTGATGATTAGATTGATAGGGGCACACAAATGAGAGACGTAGATTATCTTGGTGGGCACAGATTCATCATCTTGCAGGCCTAGAAAAAGTGCATAAAATCAACCTTGGCAATAGGAGTATTGCCATATAAATAGTGGTAAATAATGCTGCAATATCACAGTTACATAAATTAATGCCTCTCTGCAGACCTTGCATAGGCTGATAGGATGAACTTGTTTGAACAAGCATATGTTGTAACAGTCGTAAACACCGAGTGTGGTATTTGATATATGCAGAAGATGGAGAATGAAATCTTGGGAAGCGTGGACACTATAAATATTGTAGAGATCATATAATCAGCTAAATATATGCTTCCTTGTACCAGCAAATAGGAACTTCTATTACTGTAGCAAAGAGAGAGAATATGATCATTGTTTAAGATCAAGGAAATTTCAAACTCTTGTATCTGCACATCAAAGAGACATTGACAGATGGGATAGAGCTCAAATGAAAGATTCAAGATGCAGAAAATGTATTTTCTTGTCTCTCACAGTGTAAGTTATATGTTTCAGTTTCGCTCGTTGCGAATGGTTTAAGATGTGTCAGCAAGGAACTGGGGACTGAAGGAAATCATCACTCTCTGGGATTCACTGGTCTCCCATCACAAGCGTTTAAGTGCTGTGCTTCCTGTTGAAAACAGTGATGTAGGAGCATAGCCAAGAGGGCAGATCATTCAGAAGTAGTTTCAGACTGCATGACTCTTTTGTCAGTATTTAGTCAGTCTTTTAGGCAGCTGCCACAGCGCCGGCACCGAGATGCACATGAGTTATTGTCTCAGTGAATAAAGAATGAGGAGGCATCAAAACTACCACAGTCGAGCATTTGGCTCAAACAAAGCATATCAGGAAGGATATCTCGTGCTGCAGAAGGGTTGCCCTATTATAGTGCTATTGGCATAGGAAGAAGAGAAAATGTGCTTAAGCTGTTTGAAACGTGTGACTTCGATGGAGTCCATCACGCTTTCCTGTCTCCTGTCCCTGTCAGTTCTAATAAAGGTCAGGAAGCAACGAGGGGCTGAAGATCATAGCAAGAAAGCGGATGTTCTTGGCTGCCCTCATGCTTCCTCTCCTCTCTTGGTCTCCGTTTATTCTTGCATTTCCTCTGCAAGTCTGGGACCTCGACTTAGTGTCTTGTACGGTGTTACACAAGTCACCCATCTGGAAGCAGCCTGTTGTGCAGGCAAGGAAGAGATGCTGCTGCTTTGTAGTTTAGATACGTGTGGGAAAAAAAGAGCAATTAAGACACCGTGGCTATGAAATATTTGCTGGTTTGATTATTTTTACACGAGCTTCCCCCCTCCATTTCCTTGAAGAGCTATAGAATATTTATACTCTTACACCATTACAGTTACTCTGTAGGAGTGGTTTTAGCTCTGTCTTTCATAGAGTTTGATCTTTTTGACAGATTTTTTTTCCCCCCATTATCTCCTTTCACAATAATGAGGTTCTATTTGTAATACATACCAACTTGTTTATTCCTATGCAGAGCAGTACAAGTAAGACATGGCTGAGAACACATTTTCCACTTTTGTTTACTGTGTCTTTTCTGTTTATTTTTTTCTGGCCCTCCAATTTGGTGCTGTGGAATGATTTCTTTTGAGTGAGAGATCCAGTAAATTCGGCACTCTTTCACCACAGTCATGAGCAGGACACTGATTTCCTCTAGCTCGTATTCCTTTATCCTCTGGCTTCCCAGCTGTCCTTCTGTCCTAACCCAAGTGTGGACACAATCAGCTGCCTCCCAGCCCAGGATTGTTAAGGGAAGCAAGCAATTGCCCAACAACAAATACAGTATCTCTTTTGTTGTCACCCCTTCTGCTTATTTCATACACAAACTGCTTGAGGAAGGGCAGGGTGTCCGTAGTGGCTGCAAAGGAGATGATTGTGTTCTGCAAGAAAGTGATGCTGCTTTCCCACCTCCTGAAGTCAGCAGCCCTGGAGGAAAGCTAAAATGCAGAGGCAGAGGTGATGGCTGGGAGAAAGAAGCTGGTGCTGGGGGAGAGAACTGAATTGATTCTCACTGCCTACATGGAGAGGTTACCTACGCTCTCCATCCAAACACTTAAGGTTCTGTTTCTGAAATTATGTGTTACATATTCTTGGAAACAGCATTAGTGCCTCAGATTGCCGAGGGCTCTGCTGTTATTTTGATCTGAATGTCTACACCCTGAGATTGGCATTTCTAGCTTTGAAATTAAATCAGTCTCGTCTTTGGCACAGAGCTTGGAGAAACTTTTCCAAATGATGGCTACACAGTGCAGCTGCCCGTCAGTGAGAAGGTACGGTCCCCGGGGAATTTCAAATCCTGACAAGCTGAGGATTCCGCTGGTGTTCTTCTGACTCTTTTGTGTGTTTCAAAAGTTGACTGCTGTTAAAAAAAGGACCTGTTTCCTTGGTATGCCACTTTTGTGGTCACAACATAGCAGTCAAGGTAAAACACAGACATTATCAAGATCATCAAATACAAAAACATTCACAGGAAAGTTCAGTTTGGGTAACAATGCATTAATGAAAAACAGAAACAGCTCTTGAGGGATCACTTAGCATCTCAAAATATTTGGAATTCAGAATTTGTCTTTCACACTTGACATTTATTAGGCCCATCAGGACTCCTGAATTTATCGTGCACCAATTGGAATTCTTTCTAGTTACACTGGTAGGCTCTGAAAACCTAAATTTTAAGTCTGGTAGCTGGTCTCAAGAAAATTGCCCTGGAGACCTCCCCTCACTTCATCAATTCAGTTCACTGTTGGATGTAACTAAGGCAAAGCATGGTGACTCTTCAGAGCCTGTGCATGCTCTCTCCATTTTTCTAAGCCTGCTTGAGAAAATGTTTGACTGGACTAAATAACTCCAGTGTATTCTGGGAGAAACTTTTTTTTTCCCTTCTTTATTAGAGAAGCGAAACTATACAATATTCTACATTGTCATGAGCAAAATCTGTGGATAACGCTGAGACAGAATGATTGAAAATATCAGTATATCATGTCAGACACTTTGATCAATTGCTTTTCTCCATTGGTC
The DNA here is from genome assembly GCA_020800305.1 of Porphyrio hochstetteri. Lineage (NCBI taxonomy): Eukaryota > Metazoa > Chordata > Aves > Gruiformes > Rallidae > Porphyrio > Porphyrio hochstetteri. The sequence goes on from CM036905.1 coordinate 133,988,231, forward strand.
AGAGGAACATTTTCATTTAAAGCTTTCAGAAGTGTTACCAAGGCTCATGCGATTCCAGAACCAGAGATAATTTCTTTCCCACTCTAGTTCTCCAACTTTCAAATACCAAAACCAGGGAGTAAACTGGGTATGGGCGGTTATGTTCTTATCTGAAAATAAGTAATCACAAAGAGCATTTCCAGGGTGGGTGGTGGTTCTTTGCTTCTCTTTCATGTGGGGTTGCTTAATTAGATAGGGGGTGTTCCATCACTAGGTGATTTCTACCTACATTGCAGACTACAGTTGGAGTAAGGCGTGTGCTTCTACTCACGTCTATTCAGTCCAACCTCGTTTCCCTTTCAGTTCAGTAGTCTTCCTTCTTTATGACCATCTGGTTAATCCTTCTCTTCTTCCTTTGTAAATACACATTTTACCCTGACAGCCTCAGTGTTTGGTATCAAATATTAGCTAACAAATATTACCCTGCTGCCAAATTATTCAATGCTATTTGGTAATGATTTCTTCTTGATTCCCATTTCACCATATGCAAGGACAATTGGTTTTGCACCAAACCTACATTGTCATCAAGATTAGGAGGCAATCCTTAGTCTTCTGTATTGGCTGCGGTCGCTTTCCATGGATGGACCTTCACAGCCAAATAGAGAGAGACCGTGCTCTCAGCAGTCAGCGTAGGTAGTACCAGTAACTTTGACTCAGTTGCACTAAGAAATGAGATGTGCTATTCTGTAGATTCAAAAATATCAATACACTCTCTATTAAAATTTTTCCTTCAGGTTTTACTTTGGATAACAGATGCAGCACAACCACACTGTGTTTTTTCCAAATATGTTAGCGTTTGATCTTCAGCAATACTAAAGCTCCTTGCAAGCTTCTGTCTGAAATAAAGAAGCACCAGTGAGAAGGAAAACATACAGTATGTCAAAAAAAAAAAAATGCTGTGTGCACCAGCATGCCAGCAATCAGTCTATTTATCATTTTGAATCCAGCTTGTTGACCCTTCCTCTTTCAGCCATCGCCTCTTATGAGCCATTCAGAATGTGAAAGCAATGAGAGCAAGTCTCCTGAGACTGAACGTCTGCCATGAAAGATAAAGTGTGGTAGAGGAAACAGTACAGGAATACATGCATATATGATGTGATGTCTGCTGTCTTTGGTGAGATGGGCAGAGGTGAAATGAAACAGGGGAGAGAAGAATTTAAAAGACGTCAGAAGCAATGTGCCCAGAATACAAATGCTTCACTGGAATATACAAGCTGTAGAATAAGGAATCCATGGCCCAAAGGACCGGTGAGATTTTAAGTATACAATTTATAAAACATACATCTCTCACACATTGTCTCAAGTGAGGAAATTATAACTGTAATCAGAGATGCATGATGACAGGTCTCTGATTTCTCGCGTGTGTATATTATCTTGACAGTCACAATTTAAGAGCTTGCAAGGGCATGCTTACCAATAAATGAATTCCTAGACTAATGAACTCTCCCTTCACTTGATTAATGGCTTTGTTGGTAAAGATGTAACACAAAAGAAAAAAAGGTGAAATGATGAGAAGCAAGCTACTGTGTTTGAGACCGAGTTTTCTAGTGACAAACATGCTCAGAGCTTGAGAAACCCACGTAACAGGATAGTCAGAGAGCGTCTTTCAAAACCTATTGCCAAACAGAGGCAATGTCAGTGTGAGATGACTGTTTCCAGAAGATGAAACATACTTTTCAAGGGGTTCATTTAGGCAGGAAACCTGCAGTGTACCTTACGCAATGTTAGTAGTTTCTAAATTGATGCATACTTAAATACATAGCCTCAATGAATACTTAATGAAGGGGGCTGGAAACCACATGAGCTTCTAATATAATGGCATTTTCAATCAAAATATCACTCTGCTCTTTCAAAGCTGCTTTGGTTTCCTTTAATGACCAAAAGTATCTATCTGCAAAGAGCTGAGCTATGTCCAGGAATTGTTCCTAGCAATCCTCACTATACTAAGGAATTCAACAAGCATTTTTAATGACATTTCCACAGAAATACTACTTTGTGCTTCAAAGCCAGCCTTTTCTGCCAGTGTCAGCTTTTTTACATCATTATAGACTGACACAGATTTAAATTACATTTTTTTCTTAAGACAAAAGTTTTCTGGTCTTTTTCTGAGCTGTTATCCATTGTCTGAGATAATTTTTCACATGGTCCCCCAATAGTTGCTATCCTCCCAAATACTGATGTCATGGTTTAACAACATGTTTATAGCAAACAAGATCATTATTTCTGCCCCTTTAAAGTGGTGAATTTGTCAGTGACCTTCTCCATACGAAGGTTTGTCTTTAAGCCACGACGATTAAAGACATTGAAGCTATGGTAAGTTTACAGCCCATGCAGTCACTCAAACTCGGTCATCATCATCGCTGAGCAAACGGTGGTGATTAAGTCCCTCTGGGAACCAGCTACCAGACTCCTGTGTGAAGCCACTGGCACCACAGCACCACTTAAGTTTCTTCATCACTTGACTTAATGTTATCAAACATTAAAGAAAATAGTGAAAGAAAGAGAAATAACCAATACCCTGGTTAATGTCAGGAGGGAGCCAGCCCAATTCCCACCACCAGCGCTTTAGGAGAGCTTCTGCCTGGAGACAGTTTTCACTGTGCACACAGCACAGAACATTAGTTTACACTTATTATTTGAAGGTTTCTGTACCCCAAAGTCCAAAAAATGATTGCAGCAGTATGAACCCTGTACTAAATATTACAAAACCCCCTTGGGGAGGGTGTTAGTCTCCTGCACCTGCCTCTAGATAGGGATGTGTAAGCAAAAAGCCCGAGTGAGATGGAAATCTTTTCTCCAGGCAGCAGAGACGTAAGTGCCCCATGGGATGGCCAAGCACAGGCAACACCCAGCAGCTGCCTCAGGGCCACTGGAAGGAGCATGATGGTCTAGGCAATGTGGGGAAGGGCCATGGGCTAGCAGCATGGAGGGCAGCCAAGGACCATGGTCACCAAGGTCATGGGTGGAGAAGCAGACACCAATATCTGGGGAAGCCAGGGCTGGCGGCCTTTCCCAGGGAAAGGGTGTGAGGAGATGCACAGGCATCAACAGCATCACCCTCCAATGCTTTTTTCTCTGTGCGTTCAAATATCAATCTTAGTTCATAGCAAAAGCCTCAGTGAGGGGAATCTGGTTAACCTTGCTCTCACAGCTGGGGTTTTTTGTTTGTTTGGGGTTTTTCCCCAGGAAGATGAACTAACAAGGTAATTGAAATGCCAGAGTGAGAAATGCAAGAAATGTTACTGAAGTCACATGAATATTAGAGTTCAGTTCAATTGCCCAGATATCTACTTTTTACTGACTGGATCAGGAGATCCACAGAGAGCACACAGATTTCAATGAGTCAGGAGTTAATTGGAATATTCAGGTGTTTAGAGCATCTTCAGTTACCAGCATAAGCATCTGGTATCTCACACTGTTTTTCTACAAATGTAATATGCTCCATTAAAAAAAAAAAAAAGTGAAATTTTAAACTATGATCTCCAGATTGTTCAGATAATCCAGAAAATTACTCAGAAATGCGGTAGAGTGCCCACTATACTGAATCCTAATTGCATCCATATTCACTAATACCTGTTATTTAAAGCATTTTCTGGAAAAGCAAACTGTTGTCAGTTACTACTTTATGGACATCTGAAAGAACAGCAGTCTTAAACCATAAATCTCTGCCTGTACTGATTGTGCAGCTATTGTAAAAGAAAGGAGGCTTGGCAAATAGCACATTGCAAGGAGCATGCCACTTGAAAATGCTGGATAAAGAAAAAAGTCTGATCGTCTCTTGCTTAGTATTAAGCTTGAGGAAGACACAACTGCAGTGGGTGGTAATTACTGTTAATAACAACAGCAGTGGTTTAAAATAAACAATAACAACCAAAAAAAACCCACCCCATAAGCCCTAAAACTTCCTGAAAAATAAGTATTTTGCAGTAAAACAAGGGAGGATGGAAATAGCCAATCAAAACTCATATCTTGCAGTAATATTTTCATTGCTATGTCACATTTTCAGCATTACAGCAAAGGAATGAGTCTTCACCCTGACCCAATCAAGTTCTGTCTGGGCTTCCTTCCCCCGCCTCCACTACTATACCCAAGAGTGACACCTTGTGATCCACCCACTTGGAGCTGGAAAACCAGAGCATCACACCCGTTTACCAGATGTGTCATCTCCAATGTGTCCAAATGGACTCAACCCTCCCACGAGCAAGGCTTCTGGAGTCTGTGCTCAGTGTGATGCTGCAGTGATGACTACAGGGAACCCTCTTCAGAATATATAATGCATCGGTCCCTGGCAACATATCACAGCACAAAAAGATTGAAATAATAAATCCTCTGCACTTACTATGCTCCTCAGTTCCAGACTTTTCTCTAATTCTGACTAAATGGGTAATTAAAATTACATTTTAAGATTTACATCCCTTTCCATGGGAAGTCTGGGAGAGGCAGACCATGCAGTTTTCAAGACAGGCTGAACATCAGATCTGTTACTCATGTCAGAATTTCTCTGTTCCCACATGGATATCACCTGTGATAAGAACCTGAGTTATTGCATGTGATGAAGTTAGTTTGTGTGCCTCAACACTGTAGACTGCACAGCATATTTTACCAGTATTATTCATTATACCTCAAGCATTTGAATTAGAATTGCTGCTGGATTTCTGGATACCCAGTAAGAGCTCCAGGAAGAGTTAACTCTGCAGTTCCACAGTAATCACCAAGTCCACGATGACCTAAAATGTCCCACTTGTCAATTAAACTCTATCCATAAACATAGCATTAGTATAGTGTTATAAGTAGAAAAACCCCAGGGGTTGTTTGGTTTTGTATGTGATGTTCCAGTAAAAAACAAACAACCAACCCACCCAACACAAACAATTTGCTACCCTAGTGTCATGTTTAAGGTGATAGATAATGTCATTATTATTTTGTAACTCTCTTCTCTTTCCCAGGCCTCTCTGCTCACAGATGTTAATATAGGAAAGAGTAGTCTGTCCTCTAACACTTTCTGTGTATTTTGTGGATTGTAGAGAAATCTCAGGAGTTTCATACAGTTTACTCAAACTTTCCCGTGCGATTTTAGAGCTTACAGAGTAGGTAATACAACAGGCCCATGAGGAGAATCTGTGCAGTAGATTTTGCATGTACAGTAGACTTTTCACCACAAAGCCCCAATAATTCAGGCAGCTGCAACACCTACCGGTCAGCTACTGACCTTAACAGTAGCATGTATCATCACAAAAATACATCCCTCAAGACGCACTGGATCTACAGCCTAAGCGAACCAGGTAGTTCCAGACACAGATGTCATTTATTGCTCTGGTGTCTTCCACACATGATTTGCAGAAGGTTTTTGGCAAAGACCAAAAATGCCCATGTGACTTCTAACTCCTAAATTATGCCTCGATTCCTTGATGAGCTTTTGTTCACTAAGAACAGGAACTCCTGCGCTTTCACCAGAAGACATGAAGAATTAGTTATTTGGTTGCCTGTGATGATTAATTGTTTATCAGAACTCCTAAACCTTTTTTCCCCCACCCTCTTTTTTTTCTAGATAATTTTTTTAAACTTGGCTGAAGATGTAATCCTGGTTACATTCTGACATAAGAACAAAAGAGGAATCATCATCCCCATTACTGTGGAAGAAGGTTCACCAAGTGATTGAATAAATGGAAAGAGGCAGGAAATGAAGGTGCTATCAAGTCAATACACATGTACCAAAGAATGAGTGGGCATTACTCACATAGGTATGAATAACACGTTTTGATGTCTGTGCCATTTTGCATTAGCCCAGGATGTTTCACATGCACTCATGATTATGGAAATAGAAACAGACTGTGAGTCAGAGAAAACGTTGAGTCAGAATGAATATGTGAAGTGAGTAGAAAGGAATGATCATAGCCATTAACTTTGCCTGTGAAAGGTAGTAAGGCAAGACCAGTCAAAGAACCAGAGCAAACGGGGCACCCAAAGGGCAACTGGGTAAAATTGCCAAGATGTGATGACAGCTAAAATGACAGGTATTCCTATTATCTGTAGCAGTTACATCTGCATGTTACAGAAGCTCAAATGACAGTAATGTAAATCTTTTGGGTACTTTTTGTTGACTTTATTTCCCTCTGCCCTTGTGTTCATTGCCTCAGACATGTTTGTCTCTTGACTAAACAAGGTAAAATATAAATACTTCCCCATGATAATGCAGGAAGTCAACAGGTGTGCTCTCACTATGAACAAGACATCGATATTTGACTTCTTGATATCTGATTTATTTCACAGAGGTTGAAAGAACTAGAATGCTGCAGTTGCAAATGCAACAAGGGAAATGTGCCAGAGAAATCTTCTGTAGGAAAAGGGGACCAAAGAAAACCAGATTTTCATATAAGATATTGATGATTTTCTGGTTTGGTAAGTTCACAGATGGCATGAGACTAGAATATGTAAAGTATTTTAGTGTTGCAGCTCTGATTTACTGTAGGTTGTGTTAAGGGATAGGGAAATATTAACAAGATTAAATCATAACTCATTTAGTGTCTTGGGTTTGGGTCGGTAATTCTCTGAACAAAGAGTTTTGTTTCTCAACGTGAACCTAACATCCTGAAACAGACATCTAACTGACCAAAATAATTTACAAGTCCTAAACATAGAGGGGATGTATTGTGCACACATACTCCTAAGCATCAATAATACAACCTGGTATGGAACAAGACATGCTATAATGACCCTATAAAATCCATCCCAGAATTTTTTGTAATTTGTATATGTAAGTTCGGAATACATTATAAAATCCAGTTCAGATGAATTAATTAAAGATGTGTCTTGATCAAAGGACAACATTTGCAAAGACTCCTTATTAGGTCATTTTACATTGTTGAGAAAACAAATGCAGGACATGAATACTTGTTCAGGTTTGAAACAGCAGAAGCCTTTTGCAAAGCTAAACACAAATAGAGAACAAGACTCCTGAGTTTAACTGCACTCTTGAACCGTGAGACCTGAGAGAAAAAGTTGAAAACAGCAAGGGAGTGATGGTAGGACATGATTGGGCAGAAAGGTGGTGATTATCTCCCATGCGTCAGAAAGCTAATTAATCTAATTAATATGTTTAGGTCATCGTGACTATTACTACTTTGCAATGGAAGGCATTGGCTTTTTTCTCATATTTTCATTATTACAAAGGAAAAAATGACATCAATCTTGAACAGAAAGCATAGGCTCAGTCAAGTTTTGCTGACTCAGGAAAGATGATGAACTGAACATTTTATTACTTCTTGAACCTGACCCTTCAAGGGAATATGATTTTCAGTTTATTAGTGAAGTCAGTCCCAACACCCACCTATGTATTATTCCATATTTATGACAATACAGAACCAGGTCTTCACCTTGCAAATGTATATATCTCTGAGCATAAGAATAGTCCTACTGATGTCACTGGATGAACTATATTTTTAGCATGTGCTGTAGTATTAAAAATTTTGAGAAGCATGTACAGATTTAGAGCATTTTATTTTAGCAAGCTCAGGAAATTTTAAGAGTTAATTTTAAATAAAAGCACATTAGAAGCCATGACTGTCATAAAAAAATAAATTCTCTTTTGACATCACTGGCCCTGCTACATCAATTGACACTAGTTGAAAAGCTTGTTGACAATGCTGACAGAAAAGCCTGTGAAGGGTCTCCCTGCCCATGGCAGGGTGGGTTGGAATGAGATGATCTTTAAAATCCCTTCCAACCCAAAGCATTCCATGATTCTATGATTCTGTGATTGCATTGACAAGAACCCACTGTCTGATCTTAAAAAGGGACCTTTGACTGATTTATTGAAGGTGAGAATGTTGTTGTGTGGACAAATCCAAACACTCTCCAGTCAAGATACAGAAATTTCAAAGTAGGAATCCTTCTGTGATTTCTGCCACAGGGAATCCAGCAGCCACTCCAAGCCAGGAAGCCTGGCAGAGGTCTGCTCCACAAGTGTTCTGGGACTAGCTGCTCTGCACTACTGAGCGTGTAACTGCTTCACGTAGTAATCAGTCCCAACTGGCTCCCTGAAGAGGCTCTCAAACAGCTCCCCAGCCAAAAACAACAATAATCAAACTATATGAAAATTTTTTCCAAATGCCAGCCCATGTCTCAGTTTATGGTGTTTGCCACAGCACGTGAAGCTCCATATGTTGTTTTTTGTAACGTCAGCTTTGAATTTGTCACTTCTTCCTGAATCAGGTCTCTTTTCCTCTGTGTTTTAGATTCTGTAGTATCAACCACATCTGAATTTTTTTCTGTCTGCTGCCTTACTTCTCAGCAGTGCTGTGCAACATGAGCTCTACATAATCCAGGGCTTTAACCATCTTCTCTGAGATCCTTGTAAATGTACAATGACTATCACCAGTAAGTCTTGCTGTGGACCAGGGACTTTCTTCTAAATGGTAATTTGTAACATTCATAGTTATCAGTAGTTTCCTGTCACATATTTGCTCTCAATGCTGTTGACCAAATTTCCCATTATAGAACTTTATCATTACCATCTGGTAAAAACAATATGGAGCCCTCAACCCAACTACAAGACTGGCTTATCAGCTGCAAATCAGTCTATTCCTGGAAACAATAAAAACGCCAAATTCCCCAAGACCACGTATTGTCAAAAACAGTGCTACTTTTTTATCTTCTCAAACCCCTTCCAATCTGTTTCTCCATTCAAATTGCTTTCTCTTCTCTGATCACAAGTACTTTTCAGAGGGTCTAACCAACCAGAGTTTTACTTCAGCCATTTGTTTTTTTCTAATAGCAGAACCACCTGTGGTATGAGAACTAAGTTAATACCATATGACTTTTCTAAGACCATCTTTAAGATAACTTATCCAAAGACTTGCTCTGTAAGAGGTGTCTTCAGCCTCTTAATGAGGTTATTGTTTCAGGGCTTTTTTCCTCTCTCTTGGTCTTGCAAAATCTAGTCATGAAATCATCTTTTCAGACCTACATTTTTGTCACATCCTAAAATCCAGGAGGAAACAAGCCATTAAGTAGGAAATGAAGATTTTCTTTTTCATCACAAAAAGCAAAATCTGAAAGGGTGGGGGTTTTTTTGTGTATTATTATCAAGCAAAATGCAAAGTCTAAAATGAAATTTAAATATAGAACCTCCCAAAATTATTTAGAAGCGGGATGTTCCTTTGTCAACAACGTCCCTAGAGTCTTTGTGAGACTATCAGCTAATTCTGCATATGGTATGTTGTAAATAAAGCATCACACAAATGCTTTTCTTCCGGTAGCAGAACCAAGTGATTAATGCAACTCCACTGTGCTCTTCGCCCTTCACTTTAATGAGTCACGCAGGCTGGATAATGGTGGCCTCTCATCCTTTTCAGTTAGGGTTTATTTGAATACTTGTTAATTTTTCAGGGCCGCTATAATCAGGATGTTGCGTGTGAAAGGAGGCGTGCAAGATTACAGCTTTTGACACTCTCCCATCTTAAAAATAAATTTAGCAATTATGATAAGATGAAATCATCTCCTGTTTTGCTGAGGAACGGGGAAAAGCTTTGGGTTTGTTGGGGTTTTTTTTAAATAAAGAAGAACTGGTCTCAAACTCACTCCATTAGGACTTTTGGGGCTGCGTAACCAATAGAAGGATCCCTCATTCAGATGCTAATCTTCACAGCCCATGAGCGGAATGCTCTGGTTCCCTGCCTGGGGCAAGAAGGAGCATGCCATGGCAAACAGGAAACCACTATTGTACCCCAAGTGCCAAGGCAGCTCCCCCAGTCTTTCCACACCTACGATGGAGAGAGGATGTGTGTGTCACCCTTCTCCTGCGCCCTGCCTGTAGCCATGCTTTTGTAAAGGCAGCTTTCCCTCAGACTTGACTCACACAGGTACTTGAGAAGACTCAGTACTAAGGGTGAGAGGGCAGATAAAGACATTTGACACTTTACAGTTCTAGAAAGGAAAAAAAAAAAAAAGGAAACAGAAAATTAAAACTCATCAGCCCTACAAGTCCTTATGTACTCTGCAAACGCTATTGGCTGCTAAGGTGTGGCTGTGGCCTGAGTGTAGCATGGAGCATAAAGCATCTGTAGCCCTTTGTTGAAGATCATACCCTGGGAGCATCAAGCATCGTTCATTGTTTTCTGTTGTAATCTCTGTACTTAATTAATACCCAACATGTTTCAAGCACAGATCTAACCGCTTATGACAAGCAGAATGTACCTTCTCCTGCACAGGCCATCCTCCCACTTCGAGTCTGCAGTGAAAATGGGACCAAACAAAGTCTTTCTGTGACTTTGGTTTCCATGGTTGCCAAGGTTGGTACTCATCAAATGCAGATGTCTACATCTGCACGGCCCTGGGTGTTTCTAGAGCACAATCTCTTTCACCCCATGCAAGGTGAATGACACAGAGAGCCTATTGCTTCAAAAGGGCCTTGGTAAGGTTTACTTGTCTGAACTGCAGATACCTAATGTTTGCATCTCACTCAAACTGTCCTCTCCTTACCTTGCTCAGGGTTTCCACACAACCCTCCCTCGAAAAATTAGGCTGCTTATTTGGCCAGATGAGTGCCAGTCAGTCATGGCATAGCCATCAAGAGGCAAACTTAACAAGCCATCCACGTGTGCTTCAAGCGAAGCGCTGGCAGAAATCTGAAACATGGCTTTTTGATAGAAATATTTGAAATGATCCCATGCCAGAGGTCTTACTTGTAAGGAAACTTTTTTTACAGAATGAGACAGGATTTCATAAGACAATGTTTCTCCATTAAGAAAGAAACATGTTTGATTTTTTTATGTTTGCTGCAACGTCAGCTGGTACGACTGCAGAGTTTGCTTCTAAAATCTATGGCTATTTATTGTTCGTTGAGAGAAATGTAGAATCAATGTTTGTAAAGAGGCTTCACAGACTGTAAAAAGAGCAATTATCTTGTTTTTATTGTCTCATCTGTCCAGGAGGCTTGGGCCATGAACTATGTGGTTTTCACTGTATATTCAGCTGTTTTGAACAGTTCTCAGCAGCAATATTTTTTGGTACACATCTGAGGAGACTTTGGCAAACATTTGATCTAGATGCAAAGGTGGTCAACACAGATGCAAAGCAAGTAACTGGAACATCAGTGGGTTGCTTCAGTTTCAAGCAGGGATTTTGAGAAGCAAGCAACCAAAAACCTAAAGATGTGCTTAGAAAAAGTGTGGAGTCCACAGCAGAAGGCTGCAGGGGCTGCTCACTAGGAAGTCCCTACTCTGCCTATTTATGGTTTCCTTTTATAAAATCACAGAATCCCAGACTGGTTTGTGTTGCAAAGGACTTCAAAGACCATCTAGTTCCAACCCCCCTGCCATGGGCAGGGACACCCTCCACCAACCAGGTTGCCCAAAGCCCCATCCAACCTGGCCTTGGACACTGCCAGGGAGGGGGCAGCCACAGCTTCTCTGGCCAGCCTGTGCCAGGGCCTCCCCACCCTCAGAGGGAAGAATTTCTTCCTGATATCTAATCTAAATCTGCCCTTCAGCTTAAGGCCATTACCCCTCATTCTATCACTCCATACCCTTGTAACCAGTCCCTCCCCAGCTTTCCTATAGCCTTTCTTTACGTACTAGAAAGCTGCTAGAAGGTGTCCCCTTCTCTTCTGCAGGCTGAACAAGCCCGTTATCATTAGTTCTGACTTTCAGATTAAATGTGAAACTGCTAAAATTTACCAGGCGACAGGCATGGGTGGTTTTAATCAATGGTATCAGATAGAGATACACAAAAATGAGAGGATATGTCTACATGCTGTAAAAAATGCACAGCAGACAGATTTAGCCCAAATGAACACAAGCAGAGCTAGCTCTGGTAGCGTAGGTTGCCCCTGTGTTAGTTTAGAGCTGTGCTTGAGCTAATCAGCATTGTGGAGAGCAGAGGCCTTTCCATATGGACAGAGTACACTTTGGCATGAGCTGGCATCTCCAATATGACACTGTGCTGCGTGATTTGGATGTAGCTGTTTGCTTTGGGTTTCTCAACTTGACCCTCAGCCATGCAGTAAGGACGTGCCGTGACCTGCCTGCTCCTCCATTTCCAGCAGAAGAGGCATGCACGGTGAGCAGAGCCCTCTCAGGCTGCCCTGGTGTCACTACGATCCAGGTGCTCCAGCATGTTTTTTGCTTTAACTCTTATCCTTGCCACCAGGAACCTTCAAGTGATAAGTAACATGCTGTATTTAGGGCCAGAACGTCCAGAAAGAAATGGCCCATCTGAAAAATAATGACTGTGAGGACAACATACACTTCACCTCTCCCCATACTGACACATAAACCAGGCAAAGAGCTTCTGAAGCTGTCATATAGAGCTTCACATTTTCTAATAACGTTTCATGGCCTTTATAATTTGGAAACAGAAATCCCATTTCATAAAACATCTCTCACAAAGCATGTTCTTCAGAAGTACTTCACACCACTACCAAAATCCCTGTCTCCACTTTTGGATCGTGGCTTTGCCTTCCTGTCCAGGTGCACCTGCTCTAGCACCTACTGCTAGAAATAGTGGACAAATGACTACCTCTGGCAGTCTTAGAAGGAATTCAACCTTGCAATTAACTGCTTTCACAGCTAATGGAGAAGAAAGAGGCAATGTCAACTTTCAGAGATCATATTCAACAGACTCATCATAGTCCTGAAACTGCTTACATGATTCCTTGTGTCTACTACCATTCCAGAGGAGTGTTTCTCCAGTCTCCCCCTTCTCTGATTCTTACAGTCTGCCTGCATCGCAGGAAGGGACAGATGAAACACAGGACTTACTTATGTATCCTTCTTTTAATCTACACAGGAGTACATGTGAAGAGGTTTCACAGAGAGCTGGAGGAAATGTCAAGTTCTCCTTTTTGCGAGTTAATGGCATGAGAGGAGCAGCGTGAGGGGGTTCTGATGTTCACAACTGAACCATGGCAGGAAGGCACAAGGGGTTCCCTCCCAAGCAAGGGAACCTGCAGCCAGGCAAAACAAACACACGTCTGGCTTCCTGCTTCCTAGAAAACAGGATAAAAAAGGTCGACATGACCAAGGCAAGACAGGACACAAACTGTCAGGACAGGGGAAGCTTGAAACTCATTCCTTCGTTCACCAGGAGCAAAGTTCCATTCCCACCTCTACTTGCAATAGAAGAGGAACAAGTCCTGCTGGGGGGATGCTTGGGGCTGGACATCTCTCTCTTCAGATTAGGACCAACACTATCAGAATAACTTCTCAAGTGTTAGTGACCACTGGCCATCTTCAGTAGAAGGAGAAGCACCCCTTTGCCAGCCAGACCTATCATCCCAGAAAATTTGGTGCTTGAGCAGCTTTGCCTGGAGCCAGATCCATGATTTCCAAGGCCCAGGCAGATGACTCACTAACTGTTGCTCATCCACATGAATACCAGTGTTACAGCCACAGAACACTGTAGGCAGGTTAAAGGTGACCATAAAGCCTCAGGGGGAAGAGGGAGGGGATCAGGAGTCCAAGTGGGATTCTTGTTAATCCTTACAGTCACCGGGGAAAGCCCTGAAAGAAGCAGACACAACTGGCAGACAAGTGTCTGACTGTACAACTGGGATCACAGAAAGGATTCAGCTTCCTTCACCATGTGGTCCTGTCTGACTATGAGCAAGGACTGCTGAGAAGGGACTGGGCCCATTGGACAGAGAGAGAGAGAAAGAAACTTTGTGGCCATGTTTGTTACACTGCTGAGATATTTACACTAGATTCTCCAGGGAACAGAGCATGAAGCCCAGAGGAAAAGATATGCAAGGGAAAAGGTTCCCAGAGGGACTTTTGCATTACTTTTCAGAGGGGAAGTTAATTCAGAGGTTTTTCTTCTACTGCTTGTACAGAGCTTGTCCAAAACCCAGACAGGAGAAGGACTCACAAGTCCAGGCACAGCGTCAGGAAGGGCTACAACAGGACTGGGATGTTGGTAACATGGATGCTGCACTCACAATTGAAGCATGGTTCTGGATGAGTACAGGCTGATCAGGAAAGACAGGTGGGGAAGAAGTCATTGTGGGTTCAAAGAAGCTCTTTCACTGTGTAGATCTCCAGTATGAAACTGGAAGTTAGCCTCTAGCTCAATACCACACAGGGGGAAGAGCACAGGGAAAGAACACTTGGGATGCTGAAATGGGATCTGTTGCCATTTCCTTTAGAAAACAGACAGCTCTCCTGGGCACCCTTCTTCATGGCAGCTTCCCAGGGGATCATGTTTGGCAATCCCTGAATAAGCCCCTGTTTTCCCCCACAAAAGCTGGACTCTCAATTCTAGTGCTCACCTTCCAGACTTCCTCTGACCCCTGAATTCCAGCATTACATGGTTGTTGCAGATGAGGCTGCTCTCAATGACCAGCACTGCCACCAGCTCTTCCCTTCTTCTGAGCAGCAGATACGGCTGGGAAAGAAAAGGCTAAGGGACGCTGTTTTTACAGCCTATCTAGAGGTCAATTACAGAGACAGTGACCAAATACTGTGTCCAGATCTGGGGCCCCCAATACAAGAAGGATGTGGAACTGTTGGAGAGGGTTCAGAGGAGGGCCACAAAGATGATTAGAGGGCTGGAGCACCTCCCCTACAAAGAGAGGCTGTGGGAGCTGGGCTTGTTCAGTCTGGAGAAGAGAAGGCTGCGGGGGGACCTCATTGCAGCCTTCCAGTACCTGAAGGGAGCATACAAACAGGAGGGGAATCAACTTTTTAAAAGGGCAGACAATGGCAGGACAAGGGGGAATGGATTAAAACTAAAGGAAGGAAGGTTTAGATTAGATATTAGGGGGAAGTTTTTTACAGAAAGAGTGGTGAGGTGCTGGAACAGGCTGCCCAGAGAGGTGGTGGATGCCCCATCCCTGGAAGTGTTCAAGGCCAGGTTGGATGGGGCCCTGGGCAACCCTGTGTAGATCCAGGCCTGAAGTTGGTGGCCCTGCCTGTGGCAGGGAGGTTGGAGCTCTGTGATCCTTGGGGTCCCTTCCAACTCATACCATTCTATGATTCTGTGATTCTATAATATGACCAAGGGCAGTGGGCACAATTTGCTGGTCAAACAAACAAGTTGGGCATTAGGAAAAATTTAGTAGAAAGACAGTGTAGTGCTGGGACAGGCTGTCCAAAGAGGAAAAAAGCTGGAAAAAAGCCATAACGGAGCTGATTGGGCACTAGCAACACTCCTGCTCTGAGCAGGAGGCTGAGCTAGGTGACCACAAGGGCTTCGTTCCATCCAACATTTCTGTGGCTTTGCAATTGCTCTCTCCTTATTTGTTTTCCTGTCTGGGAAGCTAAGCTGCTAGGGCAAGATCTAGCCTTCAGGGTGCCTGAGAGAGATTTTGCCAAAATGCCTCCAGGCCTGATCTGTTAGGGGATGATAGGTTGTCGTTGTCAGTGTTCTTGGGGAAGACAGAAAAGTAACAACATATTTCTTTTTATATCAAAGTATCTCCCTGCCAAGCATAACTTGCATGTTATGTATTTGTACTGACAGCAAGAACTCTGCTTTAGGAAGTACCAAACAGATTGTTCAGCACCCAAGGCATTCTGGGTTTCTCATGGCCATTAATTATTAGGCTTCAGTTACAGGTGGAAGAAGGGCAGATTTAGACTAGATGTAAGGAAGGCATTCTTCCATGTGTGGACAGTGGGACTGTGGCACAGGCTGCCCAGAGAAGCTGTGGCTGCCCCCTCCCTGGCAGTGCCCAAGGCCAGGTTGGATGGGGCTTGGGGCAACCTGGTCTGGTGGAGGGTGTCCTGCCCATGGCAGGAGGGTTGGGACTAGGTGATCTCTGAGGTTCCTTCCAACCCAAACCAGTCTGTGAGTCTATGACTCAAGTGAGATCACAGCCTCTTCATAAGAGCGCTGTTTTTTAACTGAACATGTTTACAGTATAGGAATAAATGAAAGTAAATAAACAAAGCAATTACCTTTTTGCTTTGATCAAGGAAAAAAAAAATCCATCCACCATGCCAGAAAAAAGAACCTTGAGCTGGTAAAAAAGGGATTTCTGTCATGGAAAAGATAACCATTTTTTCTTTCAAACTAAACTGAGCTCTAAAGCCAGCAGTTATTATAAAAGGTTCTCTCCTTCAAAAAATTACTTTGTCTGACTCCAAATTTTCAGCTCAGTAAACACCATTTTCAACTTTTTATTTTTTTGGTAGAAAAACAAAGTGCATTTTGAAGTGATAATTTTTTCACTCCAAAAACTTTTTTCTCCAAAAATAACTCCAAACAGCAATCCACTGAAATCTGTATCAATTTAAGAAATACATTTCACTGGCACACTCTTCTTCCTAGAGACAGCTGTTCAACAAATGTTTTTTAACAGCTCTTGTGGAATCTAGAAGGGGAGTTATGAGGAAATATGTCTCATCTTTATGTTATGATCAGGGCAGTTTAATTGTTAGAAAGCTTTAGCTACAACATGTATGTCTCCATGAGGAGACAGAAGTTGAGGTACCCTACCCTTTCTGTTTCATGTGGTCACTAAAGCGACATAAAAATGGCCAAATTAAATGAGTGGAGACAGATGTTATACAACATGATAAAGCTTATGCACAGAGCTCTTCTTTCTTTCCCAAATGTACGCAGAAGCTACATCCTAATCTTTTAAAATATGTAAATGTACAGCTATTAAATGCAGTGGTAACCACTTGCAAGAGTAAATCTGCATCTTTAATCCTCATCTTCCCTTTTTGTGTCAATATGGGACAGTAAGAGTGGAGTGTACATCTCCTCAAGGAGAGGAGTCTTTTAAAATAAAGTTTACTTTTACAGGGCTATAATTAAAAGATATTTTAAAAGAATATTTACTTTACACTTTCTGTTCAGGATCTGTTAGTCCTGCATGTGCTCTGAGATCAAAATGCAACATAAGCAGAAAGATCTACCGCAGCCCCTTCCACCTCAGTGAAAGATGCCTGTCTCTCTCTCTCTTTTAGTTCCCAGCCATTACCATTTCAGCAGAGTGCCTTTATGGGATAATCAAAAGAAAACATCCCGGAAATTTCTGACATAACTTCACTTTTTTTTTCTTCCCCTCCATCTCAAACCAGGGCCAGATGCACACTTGGAGACTGAGTCATAGAGAGGGGCTTTTTGGTTATTTAATTACAGTTTTTAATTAATGTGAGAAAGCTTAACTGATCCTAAATAGTGGTAGCAGTTGACAAATTACAAGAGCAATCCATACCCACAGAAAACCTAATGCTGCAAGGAAAGCACAGGCAATCAACACCAGTTTGTAATCAGTTACATTTCAAAGAAATAGTTTTTCCAATGGCCTTTGTGCATGTGGGATTACTATAATCTTTGAAGTCTAAATCATTTTTAAGATCTGGCTAGGGGCAAATTAGATAAGAAGGTGGCTGAGCAATTAAATTAATACTTTGGAAAGCTCATATGGTTGTAAGATCCAAATACTTATCCTGATAAAATGCTGCCAACACTTTAAAGAGGTGTACCCACTTATTTTTTACCTATAAATTTTGCTGCTGACAGATTTAGTAGGTGCATGATTCAGTGCTTAGCACTGGTAACGTGATTCATCCAGGTTTCTGAAGAGTCGTCTGAGATGAAGGCTCCGGCGAAGACTCCTGTGCTGTGAATCAGCTTCCACAGGACTGGGTGCCACACTCACAGTGCAGCTCGGAGAGCCTTGCTGAATTGAGGCTTGATGCTTGATGCTTCTTTCCAGCTCAGCCCACTGAAACAGGGACCAAAAACATCTGTTTGAGGTGGTGCCAGACCCATCGAGTCCCACACACGATCACAAGACTCATTTCTGTACTCCCCTTCACACCCACCAGACAGAGCCCCTGAGCAGCTCTGCCTGCTGCTGCCTCCCCTGGGCAGGGGGGCTGCACCACATCAGGGACCTGCACCGCTCAGGGACAGATGCTCAAGCAACAGCCTCTCCCACGGCACACGGCTTCCCCATGCCATCTTCATCACACTGTCTGGCACGCTCAAAACATGCTTTCATCACTCGATTAAATGCCTGCCCTCATCACTGAGCCCAGTGCATGATGCCAGCACAGGACTTTGCTAACTTGAGAGGTCTCTTGTCAGATCCTGTCTCTGCATCTCCTTTTAGGCTACGTGGGTTTGGACTGTCAATCACTCACGCTGACAAAGAAATCAATTCTCTCCACAGAGCCAAGTGGTTTTGTAAAATGCATTCTGAATCATATCAACCAGATGCCTTTATAAAGCTGCATTTGTGACCGAGACTTGATAAAAGAAAGGAAGTTGCAAAGTAAAGTATATCTTAAACTTTAAACCTCTTGAAAAGTCAGCTAACTATATGGAGCAACGGTAAGCAACTGAAAAGGGGGTGTTTTTTCCTCCTGAGTATATAAATCTTTATTTCAGTGAAAAACTTGAACTAAAGTAGTCTCATTCTTTAAGGGAAAAAAAAAGTCTCATCTGTGTTTGCAAGAAGGAAGAGCCAAATCATTGTGCAGACTCCTTTCACACAACCTTTGGGAGCTGAGCCCCATTTGAGCAGCAGGCGTTCAAAGTGATTCACTGTGATTCACTCCAAGAGAAGTTAGATACCTGTGCTCTTTTGAAAATGCTATTATGTGATGGTTTGCCTCTTTGGACGCTTAAATATTATTAGAAGTCTGCCATGGTTTGCCTGTCGTGTACACATGGTTACAGTGAGGCATTATCCCCATTTTCTAGACCTGCAATTGGAGTTGCTGAGAAGGTGCATCTTTTACCCAAGTAAGCATACAAGAACAGTCCCACTAGGTAAGAGCAAAGATTCACTTAACCCAGGAGACTTCCCTAAATGGTGTCAGCAATGGAGACTTAGGACAAGACTGTAAGGAACATGAGTTGTATTTCCCCTGTTTTGCTTTCACAGTTGCCAGCAACAGTTAGTGTAGGGACTTCTTGAGACTGAGTTGTGTCCAGTGGTCCATGTTGATGGCCACTGGGACATCACAGAGATGGGAAATACTGGCTGAGAGCAGATCAGATCAAAATTTTTAACCTCCTGCCTTGTAGGCTGGATACTCATAAAGGATGTCTGACACCTGGAATCAAGTTCACCTTAAGGCTGAAATGTCCTGGAGATGAAAGCATGAAACAATTGTCACCTGCAAATCTGGAGACAGAACTCAGCCTGCCTTCAGGGACACATGGTTTCTCTCTCACAGAATTTAGATTTTTCATCTGGAACATGAATCTACCGAGGTGAACAGAAGTGTTACAAAACCCCACAGAGCCAGCTGTGCAGTTAAGTTTGATATCTATGACACAGAGCAAAGCAAATCACTTATCACCATCATTACATTCAACACAGTCCATAAGAGGAATCACTGAGAGTTTTCAAGAGCACTTCAGGGTTTATTTTGCTGCAGTATCTGTTGCAGAGGACTGCATTTTCCGTGGTAATGTACTCCTTGAGAAGGAGGTTAAAATTCCCTAAGTTATTGTGGTGTTATCATTTTAATAAAGATTTTTCTTGCTGGTCACAGATTCCCCTCGTTCTCTGTGCAGCCAAAGCAAGGAAGGAGTCGCTGCCAGCAGTGTTAACTCACAACCAAAAGAATCAACAAATCCACCTGCTGGGCACCACTTGTGCACTCACCAGGTTGGCTTTTGCTTAACCTAAAACACCCACAAGTGATTAGCAGTACTTGACTTGCCCACTAAAAAGAAAAAGCACACTCCTGAGAAATCAGCTGTGTTCCAGCTGGTAGGAAGTTTGTGTCAGAGGAAGGGGCAGGTTTTGCAGCTCATGCCAAGAAAACCAGTGCTGTCGCTTAAAGAAAAAAGGCAGAAAAAGCTTGAAGGTTTAAATTAGATATTAGGGGGAAGGTTTTTACCAAGAAAGTGGTGAGGTGCTGGCTGCTCTCTGGCTGCCCAGAGAAGTGGTGGATGCCCCATCCCTGGTGGTGTTCAAGGCCAGGTTGGATGGGGCCCTGGGCAAACGTGTAGATCCAGGCCTGGAGGTTGGTGGCCCTGCCTGTGGCAGGGGGGTTGGAACTCTGTGATCCTTGGGGTCCCTTCCAACTCAGACCATTCTATGATTCTATGAAAAACACAGGGTGAGAAATAGAGGACAAGTGGGAATGGCACCACAGCAGCACAGCTCCTTGGAAACCGGACAAGGTTACAGGAACGTCTCCAGCTTAGCAAGTCAATGCTGCAAAGTGCAAAGAGTCTCCATTCCTGCTGGAGTTAATAGACACCCAAAATCCTGAAGGAGGGGAAACATTTCTAAACTAAAAACTCTTTTACTCAGCACTTTCTTTTTTGCTGAAGCAAAAAAAATCATTGAGTTCAAAATCAGTGAAAAGCTGATCCAACAGCTTATGCAAGTGAGTTTCTTGCCAAAAGAAGGATTGCTGGAACAAATTAATAACTTAAGGAAAAATGGGAATACAGTGGGAACATCTAAGATGATTTAACAATGTGTCTGAGCCCATTAAAAATGATTTCTTTTCCTAAACTAGAGAACTGAAGCATGTATTAGTATTTCAAAATGAAAAGCAAAAACCTAAATGTCATCTTGGTGATTATTAAGCAGTTACATTTACTTCAAAAGAAAGAAAAACAAAAAGTAAAGTTTATATTTATACAGCACAATGCAGTATCATGTAAGGATGCCCAGATTAGCTCTAGACATGGACATTGGAGAAGGGTATTGCCAAGCAAGCAAGGAGACCATCAATGCAAACATAACCTCTTGCCGCTTTGGAAGGGCAGTGACCCAAGGCAGGGTGATGCTGTGATGATGACTGGGGCCCTTCCAGAATCAGCATTAGCTTATAGAGAACTGGCATGAAAATTTCTGGATGGCACTGCCCTTTGCTATGTAATCCCAAAGGGGCGTTTGTTTACCTAGACATTTTAGCTAAACCTCTTTCTGGTTTATAGAGGTTTTCAAGCAGTCTTCTAGATACTGTGTTTGTTTTTCCTCTTTGCCATTGTATTCCTCTGTATACTTAATTCAACATTGAAAGGAGGCAAGCTCATAAAATGCATCTGATGCCTGTCCAAGTTAAAGAACCTTGGGTATTTCCAAAACAAGTAAATAGGAAAAGTATCAAATGAATTTTCACCCTCTTGTGACAATCCATACTGCTCATAAACTGCGTGTCTGCAGTCCCTATGGGAGTACTGGCCAGGAAGACAACTCCATTTTGGCTGTGCAGACCTTCACCTTGACAGACGTCCTTTTATCTCCAAGTTCAATGTAAATCCCCAAAGGCTGCTAGCACAGACCTGAAAATAGAGACTCATTAAATGAACTGGCTTCTCCATAAAAACACAAGCATCTCAAAAAACACAAGAAGAGAGGATTGATTTGATGGATCAATTTGCTGCTTTCCTTGGAAGCAAAGCTACCTGTCTGGGATCTCCATCCCTTGGATCTGAAGCTGTAATGGGTGGATGATCTGAGGGGGAACAACACAAGGATAAATTTGACACACATGTGCATACTTCTAGTCCAATTTTTATAATATTTCGATGAAAGACAGGCTTTTTTTTTTTTATGTACTCCATGACAGTTCTTCACAGAGATTTACTTTTCTTGCTCTTTCTCTTCCAAGATCCTAACAAGCAAAAACACTATGAACTCATCTATTTCCCCAGTATGACTCCACTTGCCTTGGCCCCATATACTAATGTCCTGAGATACCTTGGGTAGAGGCTGGAGGAGGAGCAACAATCATGATAATTCTCCTAATTGCACCAATGTATTTCCCCTTCTGCAGGCCCTGAGGTCCTCTGAAAGACACCAGCAGCTGTAGAAAACCTCATCAGCAAGCTCCCTGTGCAGTAGTCCTACCTCCTTTTCCCTTGTATAACCGGAGGCACATAGCTAACATCTAGGTACAAATTTTTACTAGCATCCAACTTCAAGATACTTAGAAAACAGAGAAAAGTGATTTAAATAGATTTGTTTCCTACAATAAAGGAAAAAAATATCTCTAGATATTTGGACTTAGCCACTTTGTTCGCTGTCTCCACAGCATAAGGATGTATTTCCTTTTGGGAATGTTGTAGAATTACTGCTCGGGCATATCTCCAGCTTCTCCCTCTTCTCACTTTTCACAGTTAACCTCATTCATAACTGGCAATACTCGTATCCCCCTTGGAAGTGGCAGTCACTGTAATTGCTGGGAAAAATGAAAGCAGCGCTGAAGAGAATGGCCTGAGGAGCCACCAACACTGAAAGTCACAGGCATGACAGAAAGGTAGCCAGTTCATGCTTTCAGGAGGAAAATCAAAAACAAGTGGGTTTTCACGAATTGTGAAAAACAGCTACATATCTACCAGCTGAGGGCACGTTGTGTCAGGAACTAATCAATACTAACGTGCCAGATGTTTGTCCTCCATGTCATGTTTCCTTCTGTGCATCTTCCTTCTGTTTGCAGCAGTGTGCAGACTGCTACAGGCTACTCAAATGTTTTCTTCTTGCATCTTCCTATTTCCACAAGATCACTTCAGCAAAGGAATTTCCCCTCTCAGCAAAAGTAAACTGTTCCTGTTTCTCCAGATGGAGAAAATAAATCATTAATTCATGACTTAGAAGATACATTTTTATGACAGGACTTTGTAACACCCTGCACTTCTTTTTAAAGTTAATTTTTTGTGACATTTATGAGCAGATAGGAAAATAAAATTAGAAACAGGAGATTCCTCAAAGCGGCAGCATGCTGTCCTTAATCCTCAGGCTGCAATTGCAGATCCTCTTCTGGCAGCAGCAACAGCCCCAGGTAAAGTCGTTCCTGCTCTCTCATACTCTCAGCACCCTGATGCTGGTGGGTATAAGGGATCAGGGTTGTTTGGTGGGGGAAGGAAGGGTGGGAGTGGACATTTGGAGACAGCAACACCTTTACTCAGCGGAGCAACAGCAGAGCCACGCTCCAGGCCGCAGCCTCGGCCAGCAGGGATCAGCCTAGTCCAGAAATTGCATCTCTTCCTCAGTTCAGGATGGCATCCGACAGCAGGTGAACTTTCCTTCCCCGTGCTCCTCAGAGGTGGAGAGGCACCAGTCTCAGTAGTGTGATGTAAACATGCCTGACACGTTAGCATGCCTGCCAGCTTCCAGCATTTGGCAATACATGAAAGGGAGCCAGGATTTTCTCCCTCCTGTGTGTGCATAATGTCCAGCGCTTCGCATGGATCTACCTGCCACATCAAGCACACGAGTGATGCAGCCTCTTGCTTGCAGGGGACTGGGAGTCAGCATTTGGGGAAGAGCCAAGCACCCGGGGCTGACAGAGGTGTCCTACCAGCCTGCCACAGCTCCACGGGCATGAGGTTGCTCCCTTGCAAAAAGCCCAGGATCTTACACGTGCAAGATTGCCCAACAGGCAGGGGAGGAGAGGCCAGATCAGAAACACTGCTTTTCATGAAGTAACAAGGTGGAGAGCCTCTCCATCCCTGCTTTTGAGTAAGTCCCACGGCAGAAAGCGTTTGCTCTCTCTTTCTGCTCCCACAACTCTTCTAATAATTTCACAGATAAAGTGATTTGTGTATCTCTGAGAGCTTTGGGCAGCCCTTCTGGGTTTTTTTCTTATGGACTTCTGCGCATCACAGTTATTAATCAGCTGATTCATTGATAATGCTGACACAGAGACAAGGTTATGAAAGTACACGTGCTTTGGAAACTGGATCTGATTAGTGGGTTTGTTTGTAGAGCTGCTCAGACTGTGGGAATGGTGACAGACTCTAAGAGGGCAAATTAATTTTTTTAAGTCGGATGAAGCGGCTGCTGCTTTTAGTTAATTGCCAACTCGGTTTTTCAGTACTAAACAGAAAACAAATTCTATTCTATTCCCCAATAATGAGCCAATTCCAATTAGGGTAATTACCATGGGATAATTGTAGAGTACCTATGGTTAATTAGGGCTCCAGTGTGTGTTTACAACACTCCAGGGATGTAAATATTTTATGATAAGCACAGCTTCATACATCGTTACCACTTAATTTAATATATTACATCATTGTTATTGGGAGGGTGGGAGAGGGAAGAGGCAAACCCTTGAAACACCATCACAAAAGCTGCAACTGGTTCTTTCCCGAGTAGCCGTGTCCCCCCCCAGCCTGTAATGTCATTATGCTGAAAGATTCCCTTTTTTTAGGTCATCTCATGTTCACTCAGCATGAAAAACAAGTGCACCGTCATCAGTGCTGGGCTCTGGACTTTTCTGAGCTTGATGGCAAGCAGAAAAGCAAAGGAAGCCAAGAGACAGTGCTGAGCCCAGTCCTCGCTGTGCAGCCCTGTCTCCCTGGGGAACCATGCTGGTGGCACTGCGAGCACCTGCATCCTCACTCTGCTGAAAAACACGTCACAGAACACAAATAGTCTTATTGGGATGAAACAGAGAAAGAACGGCAACTATCTGCAAGTTTTACTTGGTATGAAATGTTGTCAGCTGGTCTCCTTGGAAATGTGAGTGGTTTTCATTTAGTCATTATTTCATCAAAAATGTGACATCATGAGCGGGAAGAGAGAGTGAAAGCTTCAACTTCTGGAGAAATTCACAGGAAACTCCACCTGCCATCACAACTGAGATCAGGAATCTGAAACCCACAGAAACCCTCGGTTTGCTAACTGCCCCCTCCAAAAACTGTCCTACATGCAGAAATTAACATTTAATAGAACAAAGAAGGTTCCCCAAAGCATGTGCATGTGTGGGGTGTGAGCAACTGATTTAATTTTCCAGTTGTGTAGTGTAACTCTTGATCCCTAGGTTGTAACAAAAGCAGTGTGGCCAGCAGATCGAGAGAGGTGATTCTCCCTCTCAGCTCTGCTCTGGTGAGGCCTCACCTGGAGTACTGCTCCCAGCTCTGGAGATGTGGGTCACAAGGATGACCAGAGGGCTGGACCATCTTTCCTATGAAGACAGGCTGAGAGAGTTGGGCTTGGAGAAGAGAAGGCTCAGAGGAGACCTTAGAGCAGCCTTCCAGTTCCTGAAGGGCCTAGAGGAAAGCTGGAGTGGTGCAATTCACAAGGGCCGGTAGCAACAGGACAAGGGGCAATGGTTTTAAACTAGAGCAGGGCAGGTTTAGATTAGACAGTAGGAAGAAGTTCTTTACTCAGAGGGTGGTGAGACACTGGAACAAGTTGCCCAGACAGGTGGTGAAGGCCTCATCCCTGGAGACATTCAAGGTCAAGCTTGATGCAGCTCTGAGCAATCTCATCTAGTTAAAGGTGTTCCTGCTCACTGCAGAGGGGTTGGACTAGATGGCCTTTAAAGGTCCCTTCCAACCCAACACATTCTATGATTCTACGACCTGTTAAAGCCTTTTCTTAAACCTACAATTCAGAATCCCCCTTTCCAACAACAGGGAAATTTAAAACAATCAGTTCCTTCCTCTACGTTATACAAGAAAATACCAATGTCTAACATGGGTTTGGTGGGAACATTCATTCTAGTTCCCAGCTTTATCAGGACTTTATGATAATCTCATTCATCTGTAAAGAAACATTTTAGCCGAAATTTTAGTCTAGAACCTTTCTCACAAAACAAGCCCTAACCATAGCAGCTGAGATAGCTCTCATTGCTAGTCTCCTTCAAGATAACCTCCCATTCATGAGACATCTTCTAGTTTCTTAATAATACCACAACTACTTTGAAAATGTCCTGCTCACATACCTCTGGTGTCCTTCAGAAGGGAAAACTAGATTTGCAGCACAACAGGTGAAAGCTTCTTTGTATGCCACACCAATACTAACGGGCATTTTTGCTACTGATCCATCTTCCTTTGAGTTCCAGCCAGGACAATAAACCAGACACATATTATTAAATCCTTGAGTACAACATCCATGAGAACATTGTTTTACTCACACTATTCTAACCCTGTACAAAGTAATCACTGTACAGACTGGGGAACTAAACGTGCTCCATCTAATCCATTTTCTGTGTAGAAGCAGGAAAAGGGTGGAAGTGCTGCAAGAAAATTGTGTCTCTTCTGGAGACATCTGCAGTACACTTCTTGACCCAAAAGTGTGGTGGTGATTCTAGGTCCCCTATTTAGACACAGCCTCCGGGTCTATCCCAAACATGAGTCACTGTTAGTGACAAAAACACAAGTCTGTGTGAGTTCCCTGGCTTGTTACCATCCTCTGATCCCTCATGAAGGACTATTTCAGAATTATTTCACAATCCCTATATATAGCATAATCATGCTTACAGTTTTGTTGGTTGTGAGGAAATCTTCAAAAGCACAGAACCTTTTAAAGTGATACCATATCAGCAGCTGCAGGCAGCCTGAAGCAGCATTACTGCAGGCTTTGTGGTGCCCAGATTGTCTTAGAAACACCAAATGATGACAATTTATATGAAAACTTTTTTTGTTGCCTACAGTTATTGATACTAACAGACTTTGGGATGATTTGGAGTTCTTCTCATTTTCAAAAAACCTCCTGTATCAAATATGTTTTCTAGATAGCTGCTATATCCACTACCCTCCTTTGTGTGTCAGCTGAGTTAAGACTGTCTTCAAGAGAATTTAAGAGACACTGAAGACTGACATTGTGGGACAGCATTAAAAACCTTTCAATCATGGACTGTGTTGCATTTATTAATTATTGTGAGCATTCAGTATTCAAACCATGATGGAGTATCCACTGTGCAAGCTGTAGTATTCCTCTGCTTTGAATTTTAGTTATAAAAAAAAAAAAGAAGTGTTTTCAAAAATGCAGTTGACCTTGTTGCCAGCTTTCTATTGCACTTAATCCAGAGATCTTGCATGTAATTACACTCTCATTAGCTTCCAGGACTTGACTGAAGGCCAGCTGAGATGCTGGCGTTCTTCACTACCTGCATACTGGGGAGAGGCAAGGGCAAAGAAATTGCTGTCATTTCAGAAGCATTTTTCAGAAGATGGAGAGGAGAGGAGTTCAGAGAGGTAAAATGCTTTGCGGGAGAGGCATGCTGCAGGAAGCCAGAGGTCAGGCAAGGGGGATGGCAGCTGAGAAAGCCCAGGAACTGGCCGGTAAGTGAGACAGAGCCCCAGAGAGCAGATCCCTGCAGTCGCCCCTTGCCTTCCCAGCGCACCCCCAAAGCTGGCCGCGCCGTCGAGGACATGCTGGTCTTCCGCAAAGTCCGGCAGTGCAAGAAAGAGCCCACCCCTTTCTTTTTCTTTCCTCCTGGCTTCACACCTTGCACAAAATGTGAATCTAAACTTCAGCTTCTGCAGGGATTTTATGGGATGGGCATTTCTTGGCTGCAGGCTGCAACAACTGAGTGAAATGAGTTTTATTTTCCAGGCCAAAGAAAATGCACAACTGCATTAAACACTCACAGCTCTGTCACGGATAAGTTACCTGACCCTCATGGTTTTCATTTCCACTCCTCATTTAAACTTCAACATTAGTTGTTTACCAAAACTAAAGTCTTATTTAAATATGCGAGTGATAAGTGATTTATTCCAAAGCTAAAACTAACAATTCTTACAAGGAAGCCGGAAGCTCATAAAGATAAAATCCACCTGATCTAATCACATTTCCCTTTCTTGAGTTCCTCCTGCTTTTTAGTAGCTTAAATCACCTCTGAAGGAGAAAAACAATCAATCCACACATGTCTTTTGAGCAAAGCAGAATTATTTTTAGATTGTACTTTGTGGCTAAAGCTATAATGTATTGTGCAGCACTGAGAAAGCACTCCATAAATGTGGCATCATACAGGTCTGCTTTAGCAAATCTATCAGCTGTTCATTTCTGAAAAGGCAGCAATAATCACAATGAATTAAACTTGTGAAGTGTATACTTCCTTTAATTTTTTTTTTATGGCTACACCAAAGATAAATACCAGTAAACAGTTAAAGACTTACTGACAATCTCAGGAGGGTAATGGCTGTGCAGAGTCAATACTCTTGAAAAATCAGGAGGAGGTAGATAATGAATAACTAACGTATAGATACATTTTTGAAGGACTTTTTAAAACAGAACAAAAAAAATCTCAGGAAGGACATCTTTATACATAGTAAAGAAATGCTATGCAAGAGACTTGGAAACCAGTCAGCTGTCATTACTAAAAAGCTATCAGATCTCAAACCTAGGTGAATTCCTCTATAAAAGTGGGGCACAGGTGAACAAATCACATTTTTTTGGAATATGTGAAGGAGCAGGGGAGACAAGGAGAGCAAAAATATGAGCCTGATCCTGGTTTATTTCATCTCCGTGCTCAGAGCAATACTAAAATATAAATGCAGGGGGCAATATGGCTTTAAGGTAGTTTTTAATTCTATTTAAAGGTGACTTTGAAAAAACCAGAAAGAGTCAGACCTGGAGAAAACAGAAACTTGGCAAAATGCAAGCCCCATATGCTGTGCTCTCCTGGTCTATATAAGTCAGCCAGGTGGCTGCACCAATCCATAGGCAATCCCCACCACACACAATTTACTCTTTCCCAAAAACCACCCTGGTCAGCCTCCAGTTCCTTTGGACATGCCCAGAAGCAGCCAGTCCTTCATGAGAAGATTCCATTTCAGATCTGACTCTCTTTAGCACCACTTGCAGCCCCCTTTCAGAGCCATGCTCTGGAGGCATTACAGCTCTTCCAGTCTCTTCTCTTAATGGAAGCCAAGTCCATAAAATACACCTTTCTCCCCCAGGAAAAAAGGCTGTGGGAGAACAGTATTGAGCATAGCAGGGTAGGCAATTACAGCTCAAGTTTAAAATCTGGTCTGTAGTGGACTTCACATAGAAGCTGCACCGACCCATTTTAATGAAAATGGGAGAATTACATAATCTCTGCACCTCCTACTGCCTGCTCGACTTTACTTGCCAAGCACTGGTAGCTGTTGAGCTATTGTTTTCAGAAGAGTGTGGGTGAGTTTTATACTCCTTCATGCCGAGTGAAGCATTCCCTTTGCTCTCCCCTTGAGGTCATAATGTGCTCTGGCTGATCTTCCTATCTCTATATATTTCTCAACTTTGCCAATGCTCTATTGCATTTCAGGGCAGATGCCAGCATGGACCTCTACAAGCATCACTTCATTATTTCTCAATTACACAAACCATACTTCTGAAATTGCTTGGTTAACTTTATTATATCCATGATTCTTTAAAAGGGTTTTTAATTCTATCCCCTGCTGTCTTAGGTATCCAGCCTTTTAATAGGAAGCAAATTTATAAAATTAATTTCACAACAGGCAACGGCAGCAGCTGTGTCTCAAAAGACCAAAAAGGATGGGATGTTTTTCTCTACACAGTGACACAGCTTCAACAGAGAAATGGGAGATAGCATGTCAAACTGTGGGCATGGTATTGCAATCATTCTTTTATTTTGAGAGGAAACACAATAGCTTTTTCTTAAAAAAGAATAACTCAGTTTAGTTCTTTGGTATTTTGATGACTGTTCTGTACAGTCCAAAGACAAAAGAAAGATTGGGTATCTGAACACTAGAGTAATTCAAATCAAGAAGTATATTCATGTAGTCTAAACAACTAGCAGACAAGAAAGGATTTTTCTAAGGTAAAGGTTCAAGAAGATGCAATCTCCATGAAATGTGATCACATTAAGGAGCTGCAGTAGAGCCACAGTAAACTTTACAATGAACAAACTTACTTAGAATTTTAAAAAAAGAAAACAAAATAAATTAAATGCATCTTTTATTATATAGATGATTGTTGGTACAACAATAAATAATCCACCTTAAAAGTTTAAAGTGTAGTGAGTGATTTCAAATCTTTAGCAAAATAGGAGTTTTGTTGATTGTTTTCCTCTGATATACTTTTCTTGACTTAAAGGTACCGTTTCGCTAGTGCATGATGGAATATGTCACTGTGAACTAAAACCTGCAGAGAAAAGGCCTGAACAACAACCAGGCAGATCATAAAGAGACTGCAGAATGCACTTGCATGAAGCTCAAGAGAAAGAGGAGTGATTTGTACTTGGGCCTTTCTGAAGACACATGCTATGAAAAAGAATGACTATACTTTAATAGAACTAAAGGTCATATGGATCTGTTTATGAAGCCACTAAACTCTAACCCTGAAAGTGGGGAACACTGGGTAGCTACAGATGCTAAACTGCATCATGACAAATGTGTGAACTATTTTCACCCTATTCATTCCCAGTATGATGCAGTCAGGAACTGAAACATCACCATACCCTGAGTTGCACTCCAAGATGATGGAGTCATGTAAGCCCATCTGATAGAAACACGTTCCGTGGCACTTAGCTAGACACATTGCATCTTCAAAAGAGAATTCTCCCAGATATCTGAGTCTTGTACCTAGAATATGACAACTGGATCTTTTTACCATGTATACCACGTATTTTCACTTGTTTTTCATGTCAGCTTCATAGTCTTGTGCCATTTTCCTTTCTTTGAGAAATTTTGTCCTGAAGTTCCTTTCATATGTCATCAAGATTGGCTTTCCATTACACAACAAGCCATACCTCAGCCAGTCACTTGAATACTTTTATTACTTGCTACTAGCAATGCCATGCTGGAAACCGTAATCTATATGTGCAGTGATTTGGGAAATGTATACCTATGTTCAGATGAAATTATACTAGTGCTAGCTTTAAAACGGAAGTATTGTGGAAAACTACTTGATTAATATGTATTTATTTTTGTAGTCTGTAAATGTTAGTGCGCTTTTCCAGGGGTGAAAGCATCCTATGACAGCGGTTCAATGAAGCCAGCAAAACCAATTTTGTCCTTCCAGACAAAAAGGGAATGTAGTCTGGAACAGAGGAAGACAGTCAGTACCAAAGAAAAGAAGCCAAGTGTTGGGAAGGGAAGTTCACAAAACTACATTAAAATCCCATACACTTTATATATTCTGCAGCACTGGGGATGTCTATTCTAAAGAATCTATTAGCATATTGAGGACACTTTTATTCAATTTACAATGCAATCAGACAATATTTTCTTTGTAACAGTGCTGTCTATGCACAGGTATGTATCTATTTTTTATAGACCATTTGGTACAAAATATGACCAACTCAATTCATATCATTTGCAATAGCTTGTCCTAAAAAAAAAACAAACCCCAAATAATAAAAGTAAGAGGGAAATCCTGTTTCCATTAAAGTTAATTAATACTTTGCTATTGCTTCCAGCACAGATGAGATTTCCCCATGACAGAGAACACTTACATAAACTCAGTTTGATTACTTGGCAGAGTCACACCAGTGACTTTGCCCATAGTTTTAAGGGGAAAAGAGACCTTCTGACAGTCATTTTTTAGAAGTAGCTTGGATATTTTAGAATGTAAATAAATCAAAGGAGAAGCCAACTAAGATAAATTAGAAAACCTTGTTTTATTGCATTTCATCTTTGATAATCCAGTGATACATGTTTTTTCCTGACATTACTATAAAAAGCTTTCAACATTATCAATTTGCTACAAATCCCCTATTGGAGTGATGTTTTTATTGCCAACACATCCAACTGATTGATCAGCTGACATCTAACAGAAGACAAATTCGGGTTTCATCAAATGAGGAGATAGAAGGCAAATCATGGGATTAGCTTTTGTCCTGTTTTCTGCAGGGACAGTTAATTTTCTTCCTAGCAGCTGGTCTAGGGCTGTGTTTTGGATTTAGAAGGAGAATAATATTGATAACACGGTGATGTTTTTAGTTGTTGCCAAGCAGTCAAGGCCTTTTCTGCTTCTCACCCCACCCCACCATCCTGGGGGGTGCAGAAAGTGTTGGGATGGGACACAGCCCGGGACAGCTGACCCCAATTGACCCAAGGGATATCCCATACCATATGACATCATGCTCAGCATGTAAAGCTGGGGGGAAGAAGAAGGAAGGTGGGGACGCTGGAAGTGAAGGTGTTTGACTTCCCAAGTCACTGTTAGATGTGCTGGAGCCCTATTTCCCTGGGGATGGCTGAACTGCCTACCTGCCCGTGGGCAGTGGGGAGTGAATTCCTTATGTTGCTTTGCTTTTGTGCAACTGTCTTTATCTCAAGCCAAGAGTTTTCTGACTTCTACTCTTCGTTTCTCTCCCCCATCCCCACCATGGGGGAGTGAGCGAGCAACTGCGTGGGGCTGAACGGCTGGCTGGGGTTAAACCACAACAGCTTTAGATGATTCTTCTGGTGTTCCTATATATCTCAGTATTTGTCAAGCCTGTATTTGTGCTACTGAGGATGAGTCACTTGAATCTAATTCATCTTCCACTGCTTTTTCTGTATTCCTGCAAGGACAAGCACAGACCTCTGTTCCGATAGGAAATATGTAAGAGAAACTCCCTGATCTCAGTAGTGTGGGGGGTAGGGTGAGACTGACAGAAAGGAGTGAGCTCTAGTGCAATGCCCAGGGGGGTTCAGTAATGAACTGGACAGCATATCTGAAGGTAATCTGGTCTGGACTTCCATTATGCTCTGTTTCACCTTTTCTATGGCTCCTAACTCCTCCCCTGTGAAGCAGCTAGACTAGAAGAGACAACTAGATTAGATGCAACGTGATCTTATTCTTAATGGCACAGCTGAAATTGCTGTAGCAACAGTGCAGCTTAGGATGTCCCACTGAGCCTTGTCCTCAAAAACAGAATAAAATTTGAGACTAACTCCCAGCATTAAAAGACATTAATAATAGAAGTGCCTGAGGTGTGTCAGCAAGAGGGATGAGATGCGCAAAACCTGCAAGTAGTAAAACAGACAAACACACTCCCCGTGGTACTCTCCAGGTAGGCAGCACCAACTGTACAGGTCTTGTCAAACTAACCTGCAAAATGGCATTGAATCTTAGGTACTTTGTTGCACAGATGAGCAGAATTAAGATGATGAAAGACAGACATGTAGATAGACTGATGGTCGAACAGGGGAAAAATAAGCCATAAAATTGAACTTCTGGAGAGGAAATGATCTACACTCCAGAGAGGGCACATAGGTAGGTTAACTAGAACACAGAAATGTGCTTAAAATGCTGGTACTAGAACATGGAAAGGAATACTCAGATTTACAATAAGTCTAGCTTGTAACAGTCAATTCTGTCATTTTTATGAATATTTGTCAAAAGGAGCACTAAACACATTCTTCAAAACTTATTTTTTGTGGCCCTGAAAAAAAGCATTGGGAGCAGACTTTCATTAACATGCAGGTAAAAATGATGACCCACAGGATCAGTCATTGCTAATTCATCCAGTTCTGCTATATATCCCTGAAGTATTATATAACATCCCTTACATTTTCTAGAAGTCTGACATCATGTGATAAATACTACTGGAAACAAAATGAATGGATCAATTAGCCGTCCATAGCTCCTTATTATCTGTGTGCATTTTCAGCTTTTTATAACAACGTGAAAGCCATAAAAATGTCAAGGCCCATTTTATAGATATTTATGGGTAGATGGTCCATCAAGAGAAAGAACTTCTCCCTGCCATCTGGGATAATATGGCTTACATTTAGCAAAACCTACAGGTTTTAGTTTTCAATAAATATATATATATATATATTTTCCATACAAATACTATGCACAGAGTGTGCATCATCAACAGTAGGGACTTCATTTTATACCTGTACTAGCTTTATAAATAAAGTGGTGGTTTGGAGGTTTTTTATATCTTACATACATAAGAGCCTGTATCTATATGTATGTGTACACCTGTGTAAATTTTATTCAGTTTCTTCCCAAGAAAAGAACCATTTATGGTGTCTGAGACAGAAATCAGCCATGTCAGACTATTTGTCCACTTCCTATAAAATTAATTTCTTAATGATTAATAAAGAAATTATACTCTAACCTGTCCGAGTCATTCTTTAAACAACACTTTATAGAGGAAAGTTGATGTGTTCTCTTTTCTTTGTTGTGAATTTGATTTACCTGGGGGGGGAGGAGGAGGGATTGTGGCAGAGGGAGAGATCTGGGAACAGTATATTGTGTGTTGATCCCAACTAAGCTGCTCTCATTCTGGGTTCCTCACTCACATTAAGTTGTTGATGCCTGAAAACCAGGAAGCAAAAGTTGTTTCATCTATTCCACTATTTGAGTCACTTTCATAAAAAGTAATAGAAGATTAATACAAGCAAGGAAAATTAGCTGTTAAAATGCAGAGGAAAAGGGGCTGAGTAGGCAAGTCTGCTTCTGACAGAACTCAGTACAATTCTCAGTGGTTACTGACTCAATCTGCAGCCAGAAAAGTAGTTTCTTGGCCAGGAAGAATAGTCCTTTTGCCATTTTTCTTGCATTTACAGTGTCAAAACAATCAAGAATCTATTTACGATTAGAATAACTTCTCAGATAGACTCTCCTATAAACATTCTCACAAGGCAACGGGGAGAACAGTTGAAGAGCCAAGAGGAAATCTGACTGAAGATGGCCCAAAATTAACATTAATAAAATGTAAAATTATAGCAGCATCTGCATCCTTGAGTTGTCTCTCATTTCTTTTTTGTTAGAGCTGTACCTGAGCAGTCCCAAGGGCTTTAAGAGGTGGAGTTGGCTCCTCCAGCTTCCCTGTCAGATGATTATTTTGCAGTCATTGCAACAGCTGATGTTTTTAAAACTGTCAGGTTGCATTAAAAAACAGATGGGTGTTTTTATGCCTCCAGTTCCCTTTCGCTACAGTGCAACTCACTGTATAATTTTCCAAACTGGAAATGAGCATGGATTATGTCTGAGGGAGGGAGGCGTTGGGAGGTCTCAGAAGTGCCGTGGGTTCAGCAGCAAAAAGCAATGAGCAGTTTAAAAAGGTAATAGTCAGAAATGACCATGAAATATCATCCACACACTTGCCACCTCCCCTGATAAGGAAAACTGCTTAGAAAGCACTTTGAAATGTTCCAGTGGTAGAGCAAACTGCTATTACTATTATAATTTCTCTCCTTCTTGCAAGAAGGATGGCTTAGTCACTGGAAGTCACAGTGACTCACTTAACGGGCATGTGTTCGTGCCTAATCTCAGGCACAGAGAAACCTCAGGAGATCCCTGGATTTAGGGAGGAAACTGAGGAAGGGATTGATGTGTCGGTGCTGCTGTGGTCACAGCACACCTTGCAGACCCCTGGAGCAAGTGCAGGGGCTCAAAAACTGCTCCAGCAAAGCTCAGGGGCTTTGTTTCAACCACTGCACACCCCTGAGGGCTTAACCGAAGCACACAGAAGAGAGAAAACCCAGAGCAAAGTCAGTCCTAGGACAGGTCCTCAGGCACTGGGGCCAGGCCGAGACACTCAGACCCAAATGGTAAAATTTTGGATGCAGGCATAGGATTCAGCCTAGAGCACCCTCAGAGGATGGCTCAGGCAGCCATCCTGCCATCATGACAAATGGACATTATAAATAGGATCAAATAGTCCTTCCCATGGCTTTCCCAACCCTTACATTGTCATGTTCCCCATGTAACAGGCATGCTGCACTGGTATGCATACACTGCCATGCCCGTGCCAGCCTGGGCATGGTCCTTGTTCAAAGAGAGCACCCCTCCCACTGGGAAAAACAGGTTGGGATACACCAGTTAAAGGCCAGGTCAGAGGGTGACCTGAAGGAATGAAATGACTTGGAGGTATTTTGGGAGACAGTGAGGGACCTTGTGGTCTGAGGTGATTCAGGCCCAACATCTGTACCCTGGCAGGCAAACAAACAAGACTTTCTTTGGCATTGGAAAGCGTAACCCTTGGCAGCTGTTAAACAGAGCCGGCCAATACCCTGTGTGAATGCATGAATAAAATATGCCCTGGTCTTGCTAGCAACGATGTCAGCAAGTTATTGTTCTTTAAATGCTGCCTTAGCATTCATGCACGCGCAGCACGGACACTGAACGGAGGTTTCACCCTTGGCCAAGCTTATCCTTGCTCTGACTTCCCTGATAAAAGAGGACATGCAGCAGGCGTTAGTTGTGCCTGGTGTGCCTAAGTGCTTTCTGTGATGGGCGGAGGAATGTGACTTACGTAAGAACAAGAAAACTCCGTACCCTCTTGCAAACTACTGAGTACATGGTGTGCTGAGACAAAGGCTGCAGGAAGAGGAGGTGGCGGGCATAGCTGGGATCTTCAGTGTCCTTGGCCATGCTTCTAACATGTCCTTGACCATGCCTTTACACGCCAGTATAAACCAAACAAATCTGCAGCTGCAAGGATGAATGAAGCACGATGCTGGAGGAGCATAAGCCCTGACAGAGGTGTCCTGACAGCACTCTGCGGGTATGTTGGAGAACCCCACGTCCTGGCTCACTCCTGAGCTATCTGGGCATGTGGACCGCATGGCAGTTTGAGCTGACCTTCAGCTGTACACAGGGTTTACTCCCGGGTGAGCTCTGCTCCCATCCCCCTAAGCAGATAGAGATGGGGAGGGAAAGGAAACATTTAAGCTCCTCTGTGGGGGAGGATGGGAGGCTGTACACTTCCGTGGGTGCAAATGGGCTTTGCTGCAGAATTCTCACATCTTCTCCTAGACTCATAAAAGGGACCGTCATCGGCATTTTTTTCACACGAGAGCATTAATCCCAACAAGGAAATAAGCAGAGGACACCTTACTTTGCATTTTTCAGAGAGGAATGACATGCCAAGAATATTCACATGAATAATTATTTGAGTCAAAATACAGGACGCTTTGCCAAGTGCTACACATCAGGAAGCACTTTAATCCACATGACCAAAAAGCATTGCATTCATCAGTGCTTTGAGGATAGCAGGCTTTCCTATGCTTGAGCAGCTAAAATGCGTTGTTACATCTACAGAAGTATTGGTGGCAGTTGTTCTGCACTGTATTTCCTACACTTGTCTGACAGATCATTTCTCACAAAGTTGTTGGGCTGATGGGAGATGATAGCGATTCAGTATTGCAAAGTGAATTCTGCCTCCCATGATTACCTGTATCGTTTGAAAATTAAATGGATTTGAGGATAAGGAATGTAACTCACACTGCAATATGGTTCTTCAAACACAAAGCTCATGTAAACCTTCATCTACTTTCCTAATTAAGCAAGAAAAGAACGTAAAACTGCCACCCAGAAGCAGTGCCTGTCTTTATCCTCACTTGAGCAGTGATCTGTTGAAAGAAAATAAAATTCATCAGAAATTAAAATGTTAAAGCTTTAAAAAGTTGCAAAGAAAGAAGGATATGAAAAAGAAAAAAAACCCCATCCTTGCAGATACCTCTCAAAAGGAAATGCACATTTAGTGGCTCTTATGGAGTCATATATTATGAATGATGTTTGCAATGTAATTTACTTCTATGTCACAACTGAACCAACCAAAAGTGTTAACCGAAAGTCTTTCTGATCTAAAAAGCCCATGTGTCTCGGACATCCACATTCTTGTGAACAAGAGAGAATGTCCTGAGGAAGGACTCATGAAGACAACTACCTGACAGAAACATCTCCCCATGTTTGGTCACTCCCAGGTTTAGGACACAGAGAAGTGGGCAGCAATGCAGCAGCCGTGACTGCTGCCCTGTTTCCACCAAGGCCATGAAATGGTTGCAGCAGGAAGAGTTCATCTGTGGTATCACTGGCTGTGCAGTGCTACTGCTGCATTCCCCCAGCTCCCCAGCCCCTCTGATGGCATGCCCATGATGCTTTTTCCTTTTGATGAGCAGAGGTGAGGAGTCCTCAGGAAAGGTCCATGTATAACTATGGGGACCCCAGCAACTTTAAAGTACATTTCTAGCAAACGCCACCACCACCACTATTGCCAACATGCAATACATGCTAACATGCAGAAGAGGCCTGGGAGACCTTCCTGTGTGAAGAGGAGCCTTGGAAGAAACCTGTGGTGTGTCTGATGATACCTGAGAGAAGCAGTTGTTCATTTATCATTCTTCTGAAACTCCTTTACCACGGGAATTAAGGGAAAACAGCTTTAAAGTTCTCATCACAGACCATCAGAAGGTCACATAGGCATTTCTACACTGGTACAGGAAGGGTAAATGTAAGGAACAGTGATTTTCTTCCTCTTTCAGCCTTTGCCATGATAAGGAAACTACAAAAACTACCTGTCCTACTGAACAGCCTCTTACATAGGGTGATTTGGTGTTATTGCATAAGACACCTGGAGATAGTAATTAGAGCCTAAATGCTGTTATACAACTTATATGCCCTCTTCAAGGCCATAATTAACCAAATCCTGATTTGGGGGAAGGAGGCCAGACAGATTTTCATGGCACTGCTGTGACTTTGCAGTGAATGTGGTGGTTCCCAGAATCATCCCCAGCTGCAGTTTATTGGCTTCACTGTCAGATGCAATGGGAGAGCGAGGAAAGACTGCCAGCAGCGAACAACGGGAAGCTCCATTACTGTCACTTGCCAAATTTCTGAAGTCTGAATGCAGGCCTGCCCGAACAGGGGCACTATGCTAGGCCTAGAAAGGCACACAGAGGAGGAGAGGCAGAGCAGGAGGGTGGCAGGAATTAGTACATTAAGAAGCAAAGTGTCTCATCCCTTCCAGGGTGCTGCCAGGGGGACAGCTCTGCCAAGGGCTCGGGGCTGGAGTGCACTTTCTCAAGAGTTCGGAGTGGGGGGATCACTCTGGCCCTCCGTGGGTGTTTCTACAGGCTGCTCCTTCTTGCCCTGTGCCCAGGAGGCTTCGATGGGAACTAGCAAAGCTGCCACTTTTCTTCTGGGTTTGTTCTGCTGAGGAGGAAGAGATGTGTGTGTGGTCTCCTGGCTTATGAAACACTCAGCGTTTTATTGCTCCTTAGCTTCAGCGTAGCTGAATTGCAGCAGTTTGTCTGCTGTCCGGGCCAAGCGTGCCTCAGCTTGCATAAAAGGAAATTAGCGCTGAGGGTTTCGAGCTGAGGCCATTTCTATACTAGGGTAAAACTGAAGCGTTTTGACACATTCAGCTAATTTGTGCTATAATCTAAACAGTGGGAAAGAACTCCCTCATGTTAACCCACAAGCAGCTAACAGCCACTACAACTACAGTTTCTTCCTCCACAGAAGGCACTGAATCCTCTCGCCTTAAAATTTTGCCACTGACACCAAGAGGGCAGGGTTCTGTGAGGATTTTGGCACATGTTCATTTATACTCATGAAATGTCATCTTTCCCTCGTGGGGACAAGCCCTCAACTAGGCTGGAGCATTCATGAACAGTAAGTCTGGAGGGAACGCGAAGAGCTTTGCTTTGATAAACTACTGCAGCTGGACTGCCTGAGCTGCACTGAGCATTAATTGGCTTTATTTAATTTATTTCTTTTGTTTAGGAAGGGCTAATGAAGTTCACCCATGGTAAAAACTGTAGCAGTGAGCTATATTCACTAAGCAAACCCATTAAGTGTTCAGAGAAGTTCAAAGTTATAAAAATATACCATCACTGACAGAATACAACGTAAAGGTCAGGTTGCCTTTTCATCTGTAAGGTATTGATTGTGGCTGTTACTGTTCTTAGAAAAACAGACACCAGTAAAAAGCCAAACTGCACTACAGTTTTACAACTAATTATCAAAATGTTCTTTAAAAAAAGATCTTATTATTTACCAATAAAACACTGATAGTTAAAAGTAATAATAAGCTAATTATTTTGCAACAACAAATCTAAACCTACACATTTCAGAGACCCACATGTGAACAGCCAGGGAAAGGTCATCCAGCTATACACAGTCTCTTCCTGTGGAAATTAATACTAGCTGGAAAAGAAACTACAATCATACCTCACTACGTGGGATGGGAAAAGACTCTCTCCAGCTGAATGGTCAGGGTGAATAAGCTTGTGCTTTGTGTAAACCTTTGAGGTCTATCTCAAGTACAACACTAACATGAGAGTAAGTTTTCTGTGAAACATGGCTACATCTATCTTGTGGCTCCTGAGGGTTTCAGCTGCAGATCAGGAGATGACACTGCCAGCACTCTTCTGGGAAAGGAGATGTTTAAACTACAGAGGGAGAGTGAAGAGTTAGAACCCGGATCCTGTGGTCTGCCCACTGAGACAGTGAGCTCCTGCACATAGATCTTCCTGACAAGTAGCTTCATAGCACAGTTAGGGTACAGAGCTGGAGCTTCCTGAGGGATCCAGCAGCTTTGTCCAACAATTGTGATCTGCTAAACAATCAGCGAGGTCTTTCTAGCCAGAAGAGTGTCACACGCACACTTAGCTGTAGGATTTGCAGGGAGATCCCCAGAGCATTCAGGCTATGATTGACCATTAAAAAGAAATAGCGAATGCTTAGAAGAAAGTAATAATTTCTACTAAGCAGATGTCACTGTGATGGGTTAGGGTCTGCTGGAACCTGCAAAATGTCTTTCAAGTACCCACTTCTTGCTGCTTTGCAGCCGATCAGGGCTAGTGTTGGGACATCTGGGTCCACTCAGTGCATCTCAGTGCAAGTGCATCCTGGCTGATTTGGTTTTACTGCCTCCAGAAAGACACTACAAACCAAACCTACTAGTTTTACTCTGGACTCACCTCTTTGCAGATGACAATTAGAAGGGGCTATTCTAGAAGAACCAAAGGTTGATGTCTTCATTGCAAAACTGGAGACAAAGTTCCTGAAGGCAGAATGGAGCAATGCAGCCGGTTTCCAGTCTGGCTCAGTCTGCTCATCAACAGATTGCTTCAAAGCTCTTTTCATGTCCTTCATCTACAATCCCTATGTCAGGCCTTGGTCAGTAAAAGCACAGAATCAAATATTCCCAGAAGCATTCCACTGAATGCCAGCCTCTCACAGCTTTATCAATACGGCTCTTTCCGTTTTCCTTCCTCGGTGCCAATGAAGCATTCAGGCTTTACCTGGAAATGGTTGCCTTTAACACTCAAGGTTGTTTTTGATCTTGGTCTTCTTTGAGCTACTGGCTCCTTCTACCACTTCCCTAATTCAGATGGGAAATTACTCATGTGTATTGTGATCAGCTCCTAGAGACCCGTCCAGATACAGCTGAAGTACTCGTGGCTTATCTTGGATTGAGGGGTTATCTCAACTATTCAAAGCACTTCCTTGTTGTTACAACATACATAAGTCTGATCCTGTGTGCCTCTAATTAAATTTAAATTGTACATACTCTTACTAACTATATGTCATTAAACAATCTCTTTTCATAGAGATTACATGATGCATAGATATTATAAGTGACATGCATTGTAGAAGGGCTTTTAGTCCAAGCAGCTTCCTCCCCACTTCTCCAAGGCACAGGACACTACAGTGCCATGCTGACTGCTTCAGAGATGAGGAGATTATACCCATGAAAGCCACAAGTATGATGTCCTCAAACATCGATCTCCTGCTTTGATAACTGCTCTGTGGTTGCAGAATGAACTCAGAACTGAAAGGAATTACTTCTTCTCCCGTGTTTACAAGTTACAGGAAAACTCAGCTCTTGACAGATTTCCAGCAGAATCAAATGCTAATCATAACTAGAGGCCTGAGTACACGAGACTAATTATTACACAGGCCTGCTTCTCCAAGATTATAAAGTGCAAAAGCAGTCGTTCTGCCTGGCTCCGATTCTGAACTAAACTACTCCAGCAAATACTGCTTCATGATGCTGAACCTGCTGGCAAATTCATATTGTTTACTGTGTGATTTCCAATGTCCTTCTTAAGCAGGTTGAGAAAACTGAGAAATGCACAGCTGGAACTAAAAAGGCTTTTATATTTTACATTTAAAATCCAGCAATACCAGAAGTATAAAGAGGAGTTTAAATGTGTGAGACATTCTATTGTTGAGTTACTTTCAAAACTTTATCTGTGAAACCTTGGCTTCCTGAAGTGAAACAGTTTGGGGCTGCTGGGAAGGCATGAGGGATGGGGAGGACATCCTGGAGCCAGAGGAACAGAAGGCTGTGCTGCTCTATTCTACTGCTGCACCTCATGCAGCACAAGTGCTTTGCACCCCATTCTAACCCAAATGCCAGTCCTGACTCCCTTCAGTCACACTTGACCAGAAGGTGTAGCTTGTGGCAAGTCACTTCCTTTGGGATTTTAGGACATCTCCATGACAGCTGGAGACCAAGACTAGCTTCAGGGCAGGTGCAACCAGCAGACATGTGTCAGAGTACCAAACTCACCCGCACCCAACTGCCAGCCCTACTCCAGGCTCTGCCCCTCCACAGACCATGAGCATATCTTTGGGGTGCAAGAGGTGCAAGAAGCATCAGTCTTGGTAGG
Organism: Porphyrio hochstetteri; assembly: GCA_020800305.1. Lineage (NCBI taxonomy): Eukaryota > Metazoa > Chordata > Aves > Gruiformes > Rallidae > Porphyrio > Porphyrio hochstetteri. The sequence continues at coordinate 134,030,225 of CM036905.1, forward strand.
CCACAGGCTAAGATGCCACTTCTTCACTGGTCCTCTAATATCTCTATTAATGTTACCTCTGTCTAACATCTGCAGCTCTCTATGGGATGGTTCATAAAATCTATTGGTGACCATACAGTTTGTGAACTCAAATCCAAAACTAAACTTTTGCTTTACTTGGCATTTATTTTTATCATTCTCATTTCCTTTTTCTATGTATGTGACTACACCATATCCCTGGGGGTTAATACTTTCAAAAGCTGTGGCATATATCCTGGGAGCCCTGACAAGGGGAGCTGCATTGATTTAATGTGCATTCAGGAGGTAAACATGTTAGAGGAAAGAGGTAGTTGTCTCCTGAAGACCCTGGCTTTTCAGGTATATTGCAAGATGTGGTCTTCCCACCTGCCAGCCCCAGCTGGCAGGCAGAGTGGCTGTGGCTTTAGCGTGACATGGTCATAAGCCATTGCTGCTAGGCAGAACTGCTGTACTTTCAGCAGGGTAGCCACAAAAAGAAAAAAGATAACACTCCTCCAAAAAAAAAACCAGGAACAAACACAATTTATTTGTCTGCCACTTCATCTACTAGTAGCTATGCAGGGCTATCTCATAAGACTGTTTCCAGTTTTAAAATTTATTAAATAGCTTTCACAGCCTGTAAAATTTTCAGCACTTCAGAAAGACCCTGGGTTGTGCCATCTTCATTTTGTTCATCTTCAGAAGCTGGCTGAGTCACTGAGATGGCAATCTGAAGGGGAACTGCCGTTTCTCTGAGCCACTGGATCCGATGCACGTATGTGGATGTGACTGTTTGCAGGCTCTCGGAAGGAAAAAGGGTGAGGATAATGTGCCAGATATAAATAAAGATAGGTAGCCTCTCTAAAGTACTTCAAGTACATGCAAAGAAGGAAAGGACTGATAAAGCCCAGATCAAGAAAATGCTGGCATTTTGATGAAAAACAGATATAAAATCTAGAAGCCAGAACAAGAAAGACAAAAACCTGCTTGCATGCATTACAAAAATAAAAGAAAACAGGAAAAAAAAAAAAAGGAGGCGCTCAAGACTATAATCAAAACTGAAGATCATGAGATTTGCTGCCTACTGACACTGGCCCTTCTGTGAATCATCGATTGCAAAATTTGAGGACTGTTTTAAAAATAACTGCAAGCCTTTTTCCCCGCCCCACTTTCTACTTTTCCTACTTTCCTACTGGGACACTTGCTTGGTTTTCAATATGACACTGCAACAGGTAAACTTAAAAACCTCCCTTACCCAGTGATTGGCTTTGATATGTATTAGTTACACGAAAACTATTCTCATGTCAGCTCAAAAATTGTGTGTGCAGGTTACAAAATGAAATTCATTCATGAAATGTCCCTGTCACTCACCAGTCTGGAGTTTCTCAGAGACGTTACCCATGAAAACAGAAAGAATGTAGAGCTGTGCCAAGTTACTGTTTATTTCCATAGCAACTATGTGCCAAAAAAAAAAAAAAGTAGAAGAAAGGTAAGTACTGTCAGTGTGAAACATTTCTCTTCTTAAAAAGTTAGAGTCATCATCAAGGGGCAACGGAAGCAGCAATATTGCTTGTTATCATAGCCAAAGTCTCCTAATGAGACAACTACATCATAGAATCCCCGTACTGATCACAACGATAGACTTTCAGAACTGGACCAAAGCCATCTAGTCAAGTATCTGACAGTGAACAACAGCAGATATAGGAAAGGTTCTAAAAGCAGTACAAGCATATGAAGATACTCTCACAGTTCACTCTCCCATTCCAGAAAATCCACTAGATAACAATTTCCTGAGCCAGAGGTACATGTTTAGTCTCAGTATTAAAGTGTATTTGGTGTTCTGTGTTGGGCTTCTTAATTATTATTTTTTAATGAATTTGTCTAATCACTTTTTGAATCAATGTAAATTTTTAAAACCTAGAATATGCCCAGGCCTGGGATCTACAGCTGAGCTGCTGCCTGGTGATTTCCTTGGATTCTCCTTCTTATTTTAGAAGAGCAAAATTACCCTTCCTTATTGATCTCCATCACATATATGACTTTATAAGCACTCTCATATCTCCACTGAGCCAAATTTTTCATACCTAGCAACCTTGCATGTTTGATTTTTTATTTGTCCTATTTTTACATATATATATATATATATATATATATCTGGTGGTGTAACCCTGGTTGGAGGTCAGATACCCACCAAAGTCAGACCCCTTTTCAGCTGAACAGGGGATAAAATATATATTTAGAGGCTTAGGAGTTGAGATAAGGACAGGGAGAGATCATCCCGCAATCAGTGTCATGGGCACAACAGACTCAACATGGAATTAAAAAAAACCCACCCCACATCTATTTTATACACACACTCCCCGCAGAGCAGGATAATGAGAAGTACAACCAGATCTTAAAACACTAACCCCCGCCCCTCCCATCTTCACAGACTCAACTTTAGTCATGATTTCGCTTCCTTCCTCCCCCCCTCAGGTGTCACAGGAGGATACGGGGAATGGGGGTTTCGGTCAGCTCCTCACGAGTGGTTTTTCTTCTTGTGAGGGTGTGGGAGGCATTCCTCACACCCTTCCCGTGCTCCAGAGTGGGATCCCACCCACAGGAGACAGTCCTCCATGAACTTCAACATGAGCCCATTCCCAGAGGGCTTCAGCTCTTCACCAGCTGCCCCAGCATGGGTGTCCTGGTTCTGGCCAGGCCAGAGTGAACGTCCACAAGCAGCCAGCACAGGTGAGCTGAGTTAGCCCAGCGTGTTTTCCACACCACGTGTCACCACTCCCCCATAAAAGGGGCTGGTCAGAGAGGGGGAATCCTGGGTGCCTCTAGGGCAGTCTGAGGGCAGCTAGGGCATTTTGTTGGTCCTCCTGTCTGTGCAGTGCTCTGTGTTATCACCAGGTGTGAGAGAAAATACCACAGGCTGTTATTGGTTCCCCCTTTACAGTGCTTTTGTCAGTAAGCTGTCCTTATCCCAACCCACAGAGGCTCTGTCTGTCCTCCAGGCATGAGTGAGCGGTGTGTGGTGCTTAGCCACTGCTTGGGGCTGAATCACCACAGTGGGTCACCTGTATGGAGTGCAGTCCCTCAGGCCCAGGCTGCTCCAGGCCGGTCCCCCACAGAGTCACAAATCTCCCCAGAAAACCTGAGGGGCACGGGCCCCTCTTTCCATGGGCTGCAGGTCCTGCCAGGAGCTTGTTCCAGTGTGGGTTATGTCTTCTATATGTCTCCACCTGCTCCAGCATGGGGCCTCTCCACAGGCTGCAGGTGGGGTCTCTCTACTCCCCATCATCATCCGTGGGCTGCAGGGGAACAACCCATTCCACCATGGTCTTCTCCACAGACTGCAGGAGAATCTCTCTGGTGCCTGGAGTGCCTCATCCCTGCCCTTCACTGATCTTGGTGTCTTCAGAGTTTATCTTAGATCTTCTCACTCCCTTCTCTGGGGGCATAAAGTGGCTGCTTGTGGTTTTTTCTCCTAAATGTGCTTCCCAGAGGCGCTGTGACCATCGCTGATGGGCTCAGCCTTGGTCAGCAACAACTCCAGCCTTGAGCCAGCTGGTGTTTGCTCTGTGGGGCCTGCAGAGAGCATCTGGCTGCTTCTTGCAGAAGCCACCCCTGCAGCCCCCCTTCTCCACCAGAACACAGACACCCAAAACCACAACAATATTATATATATATATATAAATATATATAGAGAGAGTAATATGAGGGCTAAAAATGTCCGCAGCATTCAAGATCTTGTAGCCTAATGTTGTTTTATGGGTTGTTCTCCCTTACTTCCCTAGTAATTTGACTGCCATTCAGCACTGTGCTGACGTTCCTACAGAACTTGCTATTATAACTTCAGAATCTTTGTACTAGTTGATAATAGCTTTTTCAGAGTCTGTAATTGCTTATATTAAATTAGGATTTCTCTTGTGAACTCTTTTTATATTTTCATACATTCTCTTCCCCCGCCATGTTACTCAGTATCACAAGATGTTATAACAACTCTTCTCACTTTGCTGGCTTTTGCTTTTTCCACCAGGAAGAGTTCAGAACAGTTACTGAACTTTGTCACTTCATTTTTCACCCCTTTTCCATTAATTTGTGAATGTGATGAAGAGTAGGGCTCCTCAGATAAGTCCCTGTGGGACCACAGTATTAAGCTCCCTCTGGTGAGAAAGGTAACTACTTATTCTTTTAACCAGTTGCATATTCACATCAGCACTGTCTGTCTCGTTGCAATCTTGATCTCTTTAAGACCCTTCAGTGAATGATCTTGTCAAGTACTGTTCAAGAATCTAAGGAGACCATATCAGCTGTATCTTTCATAACATGTTTATTGATTATTTTAGAGAACTCTGATAGATTCCTGAGGAATTAATTTCCTTTGCAAAGCCATGAAGAATCTTGCCCATTGTATCATATTTGTTTACACATCCCATACTTCTGCTATTTTTATTACTGTCCAACAGCAGACTATAATCTTCTGAAAACTCTGCAACTCCTTTCAACAACAGGCATCATCATTTGCTACAATTCCATTCCCCTGGTATCCAGGTTATTTGCTGTAGTAAGAGGTAAGCAGCTGTACACTGCAACTAGCAGTTCAGCTATTTGCATCTTTTTAGAGCTCTCAGGTGAGAAATGTGGTCTTGCTGGTAACTCTCTGTTAACTCTCCATGCTGTGGTCACTTAGGGCAATCTGCCTTTTCATGGCTTTGCCATTGCTCAGTCATTCAACGTGGCTTCAGGTTCTGTACCTTCTGAAGTCATTCTTGATTCCTATGAAAGTAACTAAAATGAGAGTTGTGAAAAGGCTGGGAGAGGAAAAATGGATGTGTCAATGGAAGGGCATGTCAGAGTGCTCCTTTCAACGGCTGGACATTTAAAACCTGCTTATTTAACTTCCCATGGTATTCCTTGAAAAGCTGTGTGCATCAGCAGAAGAGAAAAGCAAGAGCCTGTGATCACAAGAGCCTCTTTTCCTATTCAGTTGTGTTTCTTTTTCTGTCTACACTCTCCTGTTTCAAAAGGAACGAATAAACAAAAGATCATGGTGCATAGGCATGCTTTCTTTTTAAGTAGGATGAGCCTTCATGAAATAAAAGTTTCTCTAACAAAGGCTTTGAGACACTGGGGATTTTTCTACATTGCTCACATATAATTTAGTAATGAGTAGTTACCGATGTAGTTAGGCAGTTGTGGACCCAATTATCCAATTACTGCAACTGACTGCACAAACAGAGTAATTGTAAGTAATTGTACAGCGAACGTGCTCATGTACTTTGCATTCGTGCTTTTGTAAGCCTGGCATTACCCTTTCAGTGCTGTGCCAGTGAGAATTCACCTTGTTTATTAGCACCTTTGTCCTTGGGGAAGTTTTAGCTCATGTTTTGTGGAGAAAATGTTCTGGGTTTTCACAGAAGGGAGCTAACAGTGGAACCATCACTAGATATCTTGTGATAGACAAGCAGGGACATTAATTCTTTCAAATTCAGATGACATTAAATTTCCCAGCTTCTCTGAGCTTCCTAGTCTCAAAGTTCTCTTTTGTGATAAGATAATTCTATTCCTTATAGATGGTGAAAAGTCATAGCAGCCTCATCATCCAGAAATTTGCATGCAACTAAAATAAATCCACAGTGAAAACTGAATCTTCTCCTTGCCTTAACGGAATATTAGAGTATAGTGCATGCCACAAAATACAAACCCAGATCTAACTCATAGCAAATTTCAGCATTCTACATGTCATTCCTGGTGACATTTGGTTTTGTCATGGAAAGAGAGAGGTGTGTCTGTCAAGCCTGTGCCTGTACAACAGCACTATAAAGAATTCAGCAAATTTTTCTTCAAGACTCAAGGTCATGTGCAAAGATATATAATAACAGTAGATTTTATGGGCATTTGCAAATAAATCAGATCAAAATTTCATGCCAAGCACAAGTGGGGTACATATTCTTCCAGAGACTGAAGAAATGCGTTTCCCTTCACACTGATATTTCTGACTCTGAACTGTTGTGTAGGAAGTCTAATGGCTTGGGACAATTACTGAATACAATGGCATCGTTGGAAAGGAGATACTTTTTGTGGGATGTAGCAAAAGTAAAAATCGTAGCTTGTTCTAAATTGCTTGTCTAGAATGTACCTTATAAGCAGAAAATATGAGTATTTTTGCATTGGTAAAGCTATATTATTACAGTGTAACTTGTTTTCCTGTTAATCTCCTGGATTCCCACTGCGCATAGCTCTCTTCCATTTGTCCCTTACCATAAAAAGTAGTTGATCAAACTCCAGGACCGTGTTTATCTTGCTGGAGGCAATTAGCTAGGACCAGCTGTCAAAGCCGCAGACAGTTCCTTGCACACGTGTGTGTCGCTTGTCAGTGTGCGCAAGTAAGAGCATATGCCTCCCAGAAGATAATGATACTGATCTCAAAATGGAATTGGGTTTTGTTTGGTCAAATAACACATGGAGAACCAGATTACACCATTACACTGAATACTACGATATTTCTATACACGATTCAACTTCAGGCCTATTTTTGGTTTTTTAGACTGTTAGCACAGCAGCTGCTTTTAATATAAGCTCCAGTTTATCTGTGCCCTCCCAGTACTTAGAGGTTTGAATACTCCTTTTGAATTTAGTCCCATCTCTATTTTTAAAAGCTCATTTGTCAGATAAGTGCAGCTGAAAGACCAAGAAACATCTAGGCTTTCAATGGATGGATTAGATTAAAGTGTTGGGCATAAGAAGTGAAGATTATATTCAATTATACAACTTCCCCTGCACATTAGTGTTTTCAACACTCTGCAATATTTAGAATCTGTTTAGATGCAGTATTATTAGAGACACTAGTTGTGTTACTTACGAAAGAAAAACAAAATAATGTTACCAATTTGCGAGCCAGAAACATCTACCTCCTACTGAATGAGAACTGTCAAATAATAGAGAGCTCTTTGAAATCTATAAAAAGACTCCTGCAGCTAAGTATGTTCTACAGCAAACCTCTGTAATTCCCAACAAAGTCAAAACGTAAAATCGATAAAGAGCAAATAAAGACTAAGCTCACAGCAATTGCCAAGTACAGGTCAGAGATGGGAATATTTCATTCCAGGAATGATTACCAGGACTGAAAAACTTTGTATCAAGACACATGTCTAAGCGTGAGCTTTATTCCCGTGCTCTCCCAAACACGCTGCCTCCCCCTGAGAGACTGTGGCAGCCCCAGAAGGGAACCGCAAAGGCCAGAAGCTTTTCTGCGCAAGTGCCTTTAGGAAGAGAAAGTGTTACCGGACCTGACAAGGCTGGAAGGAGCTTGTTGGGAAACTGAGACAACCATCCGCTGGAAGGGAAGTTCAAACCCAATGTGGTGATCTCTTCTGAAACTGGGAAGTAGAAAAAGATCAGCAACAAACCGGTGAAGCTTGTGCCACTGGCAACTGCACTGCCTTGCAATAAACAGGGAGCTTACTGAAAGCAGACAAGTTAATGTCTTGGAGAGAAGCAAGATGAGGAGGGCTTTCTTTTCTCCGAAGCATAGATGTCTCAAGCTGGATTTGGACGTGCGGACATGTTGTCTGCCTGTGCATAATTCCTACTGTTAACATTGGCTTTTAAGCCAATGCACAATTCCTGAGCTGCAGAAGAATTCAGATTTTACGCTAGCCCATAAATTGCTGAGTTCTAGACTATGGAGGTGGTAGCCTCTTCAATAAAGGGTGCCCCTATCTTTATGGAAGGGAAATAGAGCTGGAAGCTCACAAGTGGCACAATCCTGAAACTCACTATCTCCAGACTAAATCTTTCAAAATTATTGCAGGAAGAGAGGCAAGATCGTAGCAACATCTCTCCTTTTTGGATAGTGCTCTGTGAAGTGCAAGCCAGAGGAAAATATGGGCAAGAGAAGAAATGGGAGATGAGAAAAGAAAACGTTGAGCAGATTTTTAAAATTAAGTAATGTCTGAAACAAAAGTAATCCTTGACTATGAATGCACAGACTGCACGTAGATGGGCCTTTTGGGTACAGAATTCTTACTAATCAGAAAGATAAACTCTTTGCAAGCAATCTAAAAAGAGAATAATAGTATTAGTCACTCCTCATGTTCTGAGATTAACTCCTTTCAAAACACTGATTACAGCTCTAAGTACAGCCCAAAACTGGAATTTACAAATCAGATGAGAATGTGACATTCTAGCAGTTCAGTTTCAGATCGTAGCTATTCTCTTTCTACCTAACCAGGAGTAGCTTTTATAAGCTAACAAATTTCCACTGAATGTAGTTATTCATCCTATATGGTGAATTTTCCCTGGAATCATATTATATATCAGCCAATTTGACAGCTAACTGCCTAAGACTGAAAGTTGTGCAGCCCCAACGAACACCCCCAACTACTGCAAAGCTCTGTGAAATGTCTTTCTGGCTTTTAAATCCCACTAGGCATCTGCATATAGAGGTGAGGCTGAAAACATCCTTTTGAGTGTGGGTGTCTTGCCTTCTCTGCTGTGTTTGGCCTCCTTGTTGACGCAGAACCTGTGAGAGGAGACAAGGACAGTTCTTGCATCAAGCACAGCGTGAATGGTGACCAACAAACCCTGACTGGCCAATTTCATGTGTTGCTTTTGGGCACCCTTGGCTATTGTTTGGGGCAAACCAGTTTTGAGTTCTGAATACCTGAGATCAGTGATAATTAACCAGTTAATTATGTTGTGAGAAGGTGCTGACTCCTAACAAAGACACTTGGAGAGGATAACACAGATGACTCATTATGGGAAGGAGCCAGGTGTGGTGGTTTGACCCTGGCTGGAGTCCAAATGCCCACCAAAGCCACCCTATCACTCCCCTTTTCAGCTGGGCAGGGGAGAAAATATCTATTGAGAGGCTCAGGAGTCAAGATAAGGACAGGGAGAGATCATCATTGTTGTGTGGGACTCCATATGGCAGCTTTCCCCTTCTGATGGTTTCCTACCCCACAACAGGACCTATCAGTAAACGGAGCATAACACCTTTCATCTTATGGTAACTCATTACATAGTGGTGCCTCTTGGGCACTCTAAAATCTCTGCCTTCTGGCTTGTCCATGATCTCTTCCAGGACTCATAAGCTGTTGGTTTTCCCCAGTCAAGCTTGTTGTGTGATCAGTGCTACCCGCTTACTCCATGTAACACTGGTTATGTGATGTGTAGAGGGGATGTTTCCTTTGAACATCCAGTGTAGCATGGGCAATGAAGGAACGAAGCAATGCTTCTGCACCAACAACTTCTGAAGTGTCTTGAACTCCCCCCATCCGCTGCTAGTATCTCTTTTTCATTCAGGGTATGGTGAGCTTCTGATCCTCAACACCCCCAGCTCCAAAACCCTAAGACCTTGGGTCTCTCCTGCTGTTTTCTGCCAGAGGCACTGGGTGAGACCATGGTCCCCAGCTGCAGTGTAGAGTACAGTTTGCACAGCTGGCCCTGTCCCATCAGGCTCGAAAGCTACTGCACAAGCTATTTCCTGTTCTGGCCACTTCCTGGGAAGCAGGGCTTCAGTGGGCATAGCGGTTGCTCCGGAAGACAAATGTCATAAATAACAACTGCTTCCCCACAACACTTCTTCCTGCTTCTTCCTCCACCCTTTTTTGTTGAGCAGATGCCATACAGTACAGGAGATCCCTTTGGTCAATGGGGCCAGCTGTCCTGGCCATGTCCCCTCTGGTCCCCACCCCCAGGCTACTGCTGAGGGGGAAGTTGGACAGCCAGCCTTGGTGTGTGCCAGCGCTGCTCGGCAGCAGCCACAACACCGGTGTGTCACCAGCACCTCGCTGGCTACGGACAAACAGCACAGCGCTGTGAGGGCGGCTGTGGGGACGAGTAACTCCCTCTCAGCCAGATCCAACACATGCCTGAATATGCATGGTGAATCGCAGAGTCCCTGGGCATGACTCAGAGGAGGGACTTGTTTGTCCAGCACAATTCTCGTCACTTTAAACATATGCTTAAGCTCCTGCCAGTGAAAGCTTTAACCACTGCTTTAGCTCATACCCTGCCAAATGACGTCCATAAGGTCTAATAACACCAGTCCTTGATGATTATAAAAGTGTGTGATCAAACTAAGAAAGCAAGTGCTCATCCAGAGCTCACTCTGAAGGAAGCACGTTGAATGGTAACATGGATAATGTTGCTAAAAAAGATCATAACACAGATTCAGGCTTTAAAAAGACCATAACACAGTTTCAGGCTTAAAAAACTAGGAAACCAAACCTAATAATTGTATTTGCTTAGAGGCATTCAGAGTGTACAGCTGGTAACCCAGGTGAAAGTGAATTGATCTCAGTATATGCATTGGGTCTGTGTCACCTGTATGTTCATTAAAAGTGCACACATGTAAAGAACATGCAAACTGCCTAAGCATGGCAGGACAGAAAACAGCAATGCTCTCACGTGAGTCCCTTTCACTGTTTCCTAACTGGTAATAAGATATTTCTCTCTATTTCCCTATTTCTTCCAGTATTTCAAGCCATTTATTCTCTATCCTTACCTACCCCCAAACCCAGTAATTTTTCCTTTAATTGTTCCTCAAAGCAGTTATTAGTGTGTCAATAGATGTCCAAATATTAATATCAAACAGAAATCTAAGAAAAGGAACAAGCATCATTGCTTCTTTCCTAATGTCTCCTTTTTCCTCTTTTTAAATTATCACCTCAGTATTCACCCCCTAAATTGGAAATACACACAGCTAAATTAGGGTCCCGTTCAGTTCCTGTTCAAACCAATTAGCGGAATTCCCAATGACGCAAATGGAATGGAAAATGAGACTCAGTTGTACCTCTCACTGCCTACCTTATCTTCCTTTTTTCTCTTCCTTTTTATATTAACTATATGTTTAGCTTGGTTTCTGAATGAGATGGGGCTTATCTGACCATACTGTATGTCTGCCCACTTTCACTCCCACATCGAATTTGAACCCACTGGTTAAATCTGCCTTAACTTGAGAGATCTACTGGTCTCCAAGAGATTATATTTCCACAAATTCTGGGAAGATACCAGAGGAGAGACAGCCAAACCAGTTGCCCCTCTAGGGAAAAGGTGATAGTAGGAGATGAGTAGCTACTCCCCTTGGTTTGCTGTGGGTGGCTCAGAGCCAGTCTGCGCTCTCCCATGCTGAGGTGGTACTTGGGAAGCACAGACAGCAAAGCTGGGAGCTGGACATTGAAGAATGCAGAGAAAGATGAGCTGGGATAAGTGTGATGGCAGTCTTGGGCAGATCGGATGCCAGACTGTGGAAATTAAGATTTGGAAATTAAGATTCACAAGTGACAACTTGTAAACTGAATGGTCTGTAATTTTTTTTTTTTGACAGGGAAGGGGGTCAGTTTGATCATGACTCTCAGTATTTGTGCTGATGTAAGTTCTAAAGAGAAATCCAACTGAGTCAGATGAGCATTTGGCTGAGCTTAAACTAAGCAGAAACTTCGGGGCTTGGCCTACTGGTGGTGAGAGCTCACCTCTTCGCAGTATTTCCTCCCCAGATGTCAAATCAGTGTTTCACCGGAGTACCAGCTTTTTTCACCCAGGGCAGCTGTGAAAGCTTTTACCAAGTCCAGCTTCTAGAAGTACCATTTCACCTGGATTTTTCCCACTTTCCTCAGTGATAAATTCAGCACAACTTTTATTTTTGTTTCAGAAATAGGATATATCAAATCCCAGGTCTTAAAAAATGAAGGCTGCTGCTGTCTTATAAACATAAAAGTAGGACAAGAAATATGAAAATCAAATCTCATGGCTCACTCAGTTGTGGGAATTTCATTATAATAGCCAGTGCAGCTAATGTAGCTCAGCTACAGCTAAAATTGCTCACATGCATGTTCCATTTTCTTCTTCACAGCTCCCTTGCTATTTAAAAAAGCTTAATTTAAAAATGTTTTTCCCATATACTGATCCCACCGTCACAATGGCCAGCTTCTCCAGCATCTTCCATTAAATGCTACCCAACCCCATGGTTTTGAGTGCAAGTCTCTAAGTTGTCCCCACTGAGGGAGGGCTGTCCATCTCCATCCCAAACAATGCCACTACCACAGCATGGCTGAGGGAGGTCCTCCCATTGAGTCATGAGGTTCAGAAAGGACCCCCTTGTTTTCTAAGCTCCTCAGAGAAGAGCCTAGGTGTGTGGCTAGGTGCAGTCTTAGTCCCAGACTTGGTAAACTGTTTATGGATAAGGGATTATACAGAATCACAGAATCACAGAATCGTAGGGGTTGGAAGGGACCTCGAGAGATCATCGGGTCCAGCCCCCAAACATATAACTACATATCAGAGTCAATGTTTGCCTGTCAGAGCCCACAAAGGACTTTCACTGAGGCAGTTTCACAAAGTTGAAACTAAAGGAAAGTTTATTAAAATGACAGATAAAAAGAGTTTGTGATTTCCATAGATAAATGCACTCACTGCAATAGCGCTAATATAGAACTACAATTATAATTAAAATGCTGGGTATTCTCACTAGAAAGGGTGAAATCACAATTGCTTACCAAGAAGGCATCTCTGTCATGGGTGGAGGAGGAGCACAGCCTGTTGATTGACTCTTCAGGGTCTTCAATTTCTTTTCTCCCCCCATGGAGTAGCTTCCTCAACACCCTTTATACCCTATTCTTTTCTGTTCCCTACCAGGGGTGACATTTAACATGATTTGCGTGTAGAGTCAAGTACTATAGTCATCCATGTTTAGCATGTACTGCTTTTTGCTCATAAGCATATTTTAGGGTGTCAACTTTAATATTAATTTTGCAGTTAATGAAGCAAAAGGTCTCACTCTGAGCACTGTGGCCTTCAATATGCTCTGTAGAAACTGTCTGTTTATTCCACAGTCTCTAGCCAAAACAGGGCTGTCCTGCTGCTGTAACACTCCCTCCTTTGGCTGCTTCTCACACCAACATTGCAGATCTCCATCCAGAGTATTTGCATAAGAGATAAGTGGACACATGTGTTTTTAATTTCTTAGGTGCAATTCCCACGTGTGTATCCTTGATTCTGCCTCTTCTCCACTCCCTTCTTACATGATAGTTCAATGAGAATCACCCTGTCAAACCATGCAGACCTTCTGAAATTCCTTGTCTTCCCACATGACAAGATGGTCCATTCCTGAGTTCTCAGCAAGTTGCCTTCTCCTTCATGGAAGCTCCTCATGGGATCATGGAAGCAATCCCTGTGAAGAAGCCTCTTTTTTCTCCCCCAAAGTTCAGGGTCCTCTGCTCACCTTCCAGCCTTCCCTGGACCCCAGCCTCTGGCATCTTATGGTTGCTGCAGCCCCGGCTGCCCTGTGTGATCAGAGCTACAACCAGCTTGTGAGCAGCGGGTTGAGTCAACCCTTGACCCTGTTCAGCTCGTCTGGCATTTCCATGAGTACTTGCACAGTCCAGGAGCCTCCTGGGTTTCTGGCCAGATGCTGTGTTGTCCTCCCAGCAGGCATCTGTGTGGTTGAACCCCCCACCCTGAGCATGAGAACCTACAAGCAGAAGCCTGCTGCTAGTCAGGAAATTGTGCTCCTGGAGAACAAGCCCCTTTCTGCCGTGGGTAAGCGCTGTCTGTCCGTACCATCAGGCATTGCCAGCCATGGCTGCTGTTAAACTTAGTAAGACTTCCCATAATAGTTTGCCATTGAAGAGGCTAACTGGTCTTCTATCTTTAGATCAGTCAGAGTCTTTCTATCAATTACAGTGAGACTTAATACAATGAAAATGATACTTCTTAAAAAATCTGGACCTTTGAACTCCTTTCTGAAAATAGCACGAACAGCAACCCAAATTGCTGCTTATCAGTTGCTGGTGCATTTGGGAGATGGTTGATGTGCAATCCAGTTTTCCATTTAGTTTTATTTTTAATTCTTTTTTTTGGCATGACACCCATACTCCAGTCAAAGTCTTCTGGTTTATAATTTTGATACAGTGTCTGGGGCTTGGGAGGAAATGCAGCCAGCTAAAAAAAAAAAAAAAATAGTATTGTACAGAGATTATATTTTTTCAGAGTTAAATAAGAAAATGACCATATCTGTACTGTGACTTTTCTGTTAAACTCAACTATACTTTGTTCAAGCTGTGATTACGAAACCACTGTTTATTAAAAGCTAAAATGCATTTGAATGCATTGTGGGGGCAGGGATGAGTTTTCAGCATAGTGGTAATGGAGTCTTCTGTCCCTGACAACAATAGCAAGCCTGACAAATCTCACTCTGGGATAAAAATGGTATAATTATGGTGGGGAAAAAAAAAAAAAGATATGTTGGCTGGCACTGGCAGCAGTTTTTCAGGCTGGGTGGCTAAACCAGTACAGTCTGTGTCAGGGAGACATAGCCTTAATGCTATGTTGTGCTACATTAATGTTTTTATAGCATCTGGAATTTTCAGTGCTGAAATTCAGATCCAAAAAACATGGAACTTGATGAAAAAGTGGTCACCTCTGAGGGTCTTCTCATCTGAACGGCTTTAAGGCTCATTCTTCCACAAGAGAAAAGAAGACGTCCCTGTACTGCGCCTGCAGAGCTGATAGGTGTGATACATGGGTGTTTTATGTCATTTTAGTCTGTGAGGTCAAAAAATAAAGGTGGAATGTGATGGTTTTAATGTTAAAATCTATATTCTTCCCTTTCTATACTATTCGTTTTGATCCTTGAGGATCACATTCTGCAGATTTTCACTACCAGACACTAATTTTATCATCAGAGATCCTAAAATGAGATCCGTGTTCCTTGGGATGATAACACACTGGAGTGAATACAGTATATAAATGTTCTCAGAAATAACTATCATAGAAATTTAGAAAGTGACAACTTTGGCCTATCTAGTCCAACATATCCTATTCCAGTTACAGGGATCAGCCATTAATAAGATTTTATTTCAGAGCCCTGAAGTTGTGTTGTGCTTTTCTGTCGTTGTTGCAGTAAAGAGAAAGTCTGTAGTCCTTGAGAACTTTGAGTTTTAAGGAACATGTAGAAATAAGAAAACTTCTCCCCTACTGTCTTACTCCTTTCCTTTCAAGTTTCTAGGTGAATGGGGCTTGCCATGCATTTGTAATGTGATCTCTGTTTATAAGGCATTATTTCTTATTACCTAACGTATCCTAACCATCTTTATCTAATGAGGTTTGCATGTTGCCTAAATACCTGAATGCTGCCAGCAGGAACAGGATTTTTTGTATCTACAGGGGGATATTACCTTCTAAATAATTACCCACTCTCTCACAGCAAGCCACTGATATTTCAATTTTAGCTTAGCTTTAGTTTCACCTGTTAGTGACACTGGCTATGTCTGCCCAAGTAGAAAGACTAGAGGCTGACCCAGAAGTGATGGACTGGATGGAATTTCCTGGTGTATCAAGTTCTACCTATCTGCTATTACAAGCAAACAACCTGCATCTTTCTGTTTACAATCTGGGCAAGTTCTGGTTTTAAACTACGTAGATTCTGTCCTCTCTTATTTCCATTGTTTTAAAACACTCAAAATTTTATTACCTCAATGGTTATGAACCATCCTAGCCTTCAATTTACATTTATTCATGGCGAACTTACTCATTCCTGTGCATGAGCAACTCCCCCCCTTCCAGGTGTTTTACCTGTTTTGCATTCAGAGAGAGTAACCATGACCTCTTTCAGCCCTTGCTTTTTGAAGCTGAGCAAGCAGTCTTCTCTCAAATGCTTTTTAATACCATCATCACTTCTCTGCACCTGTTCCAGTCTGAGCTCCCTCAGTCACCGATGCTCAGAAGTGCACACAATACTCCAGATGAGGTTTTGGCAGTCACACACACCTGCATGAATAGGTCTTGTATTTTCTGAAGTTGCCTCAATTGGCACATCTAAGCACTGCACTTCAAGGAAACGTCTCATTAGGGGTTCATAGTCAGATTCTGATCAGTTAATACACCCCAAAGCACTTCATCCTTTCTGTCATCCCCACCTGGCACTCCCACAACACTCTCTCCAGGATTTCTGCAGGGAACGGTTTTGTTCATAGAGTTTTATCCATCTAAGCATTAGTGGCCAGGCTCATCAACTTTAAAGTAGCTGTCCAAGGCAGTTTAGGTAGATAAAGCCCACTCTGCAATTCATCCCAGCTATCTCCAATAAATCACCAGTACTAACCTGATGTCTAGAACTAGAGGTCATGCAGACGTAGGGACACACGCAGGCCATATTCCCATGCAACTATCCAGCCCTTGCCTAGGACCTTAGGGCTATTTCTGCATCTCATGCTAGCCCTGCAAGCCCAATTTCCATCCACCATCTCCCCAGGTCTCTTTGAGCTTATACCACCCCTGACCAAGCCAAACAAGTGAAACCAAAAATCCCACAGTGTCAGTCCCTCAGGCTCACCCACTCTATATAAATACTGACCCCCTCAGCCTTGAATTACCCACCACTGAAGAGATGCGTTTTCACAGAAACCACTTAGACTAAGTTACTCCAGATGGTAAGTTGGGATAGAAAAGGATGAACTGGAAGACATCAATGGGGCTTGGAAGGGATATTAAGATCAGGTCTATACTACTGTTCATTTTCCTGGTCCTGGGGCAAAAGGGTGGACAGACCTAGACCTGGGAGAGCTTCAAAGTTTGGTGAACCAATCTGGGGAACCCTTTAGAGACTATAGAACAGCTTGGGACATGGCTTCAGGTGGAGTAAGGGTTGCTGCTGAGGAAAATAGTTTCTCCTAGATACCAAATAAATAATGAATATTTACTACCATGGCTTTTCTCACTCAAAAACTTTAAAGAGGGAACATCTACAGGTGTTTCTTTATGATCCAAGCACAGGTCTTTTCTTCCAGGATAATTTCTCAGATGGTTCCTCAGAGCGTAGGCATGGGAAGGCCAAGCAGGGCCAGAGCAATGGTAGGGAAATGATTTTGACTACACTTCTGTGCTCTTTCTCGTGGTTTGAAATGGGCAAAGCCTGGACAGATGTGGGACAAGCCCACACTGCCCATGGAAAAGTTACTGTTCCCATCCAAAAGAAAATCACGGTTAGTAGTTAACTGTTTTCCTGCATGGAAAGCCCAGGTTTAGGAACCCAGACATCATGTCAGGTTTGACATGGCAGGTGAACAAGACAGGTCTATGTCTGCCTGTCTATTTCAGGACTAACTTAATGGAGCAAATTTCAGGTTGTTGTAGTTTGCCCAGGTGGCAAAACTCCTTTGAGTTTTGTTCTCAGGCCCGCTCCTAGCCTTTGCCCTGACCACAACTCTCCTGCTCTTCTTACTGCAGGTATTTTGGCACTCTGAAACACTGGGAATTGGGTTTTTTAGTTTGTTTGGTTAGGGGGTTGTTTGTTTTTTTAACACTTCAGCCCAAAGTAAATACCTCGAAAGATGCATTGTATTTAGGTGCTGCCATCCACCTGCTTCTTTCTGTGAAGGTCAGCTCTCACCTGATTTGGACAGACCCCTCTTGCACCCCTCAGCTTTGAGGCTGTGATGGAGTCTGTCCAGATTCCCAAGGCTGTCTCTAAGATGAACAGACCACTGGGAAAGGCTGCCCAGAGAGATTGTGGAGTCTCCTTCTCTGGAGACATTCAAAATCCACCGGGACGTGATCCTGTGCAACTGCTGTAGGTGATCCTGTTTTAGCAGAAGGGTTTGTCTAGTCGACATCCAAAGGTCCTTCCCAAGCCCTGCTGTTCTGTAACTGTGTGATTCTGTGTGGTGGGATAGAGGGCAGACAGGTATCTCCTGCCATGCCATCCGACACATGGCTGAGAGTGGAAAGGAGGGGCACTCTTGCTTTCTGGATAAGAAGTGTTCAAAATTAGCTGCATGGCACTGAGCAGAAAGATTCCCACATAGTCCTTAAAATGACTGGGTAATTGTTTTGTACAACACTGATCTCATGCAAGAGAAGAGAATTCTGCCAGCTATGTTCTCTCTGCCCCACACCCACCTTCACCTAGAGACAGGGAATTCAGGGTGGTGAGAAAGGTCTCTGTGTGTGAGTAGGAGCCTGGGACACAGGCCCTGCCAGCAGCTACCCAGGGTGTTGGGAAGCTTGGTAGAGGTTTGCCCGTGAGAAGCGCAACCATTTGTTGTCCCACTTGGGAAAGTTCTGTCTGAGTGCAGAAAGCTTCTTCCAGATACAAGCAGCTTGATTTTAAGTGACTAACTTTTTTTCCTTACATTTTCAAGTTTGTCTTCAGGCAGCGACTCAATATCCAACCACATAT
This sequence comes from Porphyrio hochstetteri, assembly GCA_020800305.1. Lineage (NCBI taxonomy): Eukaryota > Metazoa > Chordata > Aves > Gruiformes > Rallidae > Porphyrio > Porphyrio hochstetteri. The sequence continues at coordinate 134,048,391 of CM036905.1, forward strand.
AAGCTACTTGTACATACAAGTTTGCATTGCTTGCAGGTTTCAAACACCCCTGAAGGTTAGCAACACATGTATTGATAATGGCCACATTCTACTTTACACTTTTCAGATGGTGCTGGGAGGTAGCTGCAATTGCCAGTAGAATATGCTAAAGTCAATCAAGCAAAACCAACGCTTCTCAGCTTCAGCTCAGCCTCTCCACCCTGGAGAAAGTTTTTTGAAAGTGTGTTGTCCCACTGCCTCTGAAAACAGGGCATTAGATATCTTTTACAAAACAATACAAATGCATAAAGCTGGGATAACTCTGTATTTTTTATTCTGTCATAGTCTATGCATCCACCTGGCACTTATTACATCATAAGTGCTATAATAAGCATGTCAATGCATGCATCTATTTAATTTTGGCAAGTCCTTGATTGCAGCCTTTTGTATGGAGGCAGTTCCTGGTGCTTAAGAATTGCAGCTAGGAATTGTGATAGACAGTAAATCTAACTGATTTTGAATTGGGAACAATAGCTGTAATGAAGATTTGCATTTTTAAAGGCATATAATTAACACCAGTATTAGCTTCTTCCTCCAGCTAAAAAGTCAAGCTGAAACACCTTTTGCTGAACTTGTGTTGGGTTTTGTACTTCTTTTGCTTTGCTGACAAGTATAAAACATGCAGGGCAGCTGCTGCCCAGGTACTGTTTTGAGTGTTGCTCCTATGAATGGTTAACCCATGAAAGGGAACCAGCAGGACACATCAGTAGGTATTTCATGAACCAATGAATGAAACAAATCCACAGCTTATTTCAGGGCCCAAGCTGAAATATCACCATTAGAAAACCTGGGTTTTACTCTGTTATGTAAAATTATACAGTGCTTGAGGCAAGAGGAATTTTCCTTCCATAGTTTCTTCACTTTTTATGTATTTTGTATGCATGTTTAGTGAGCGCACACACTATGAAACACAGACATGGCTTAGGTGGCCCTTATGCTTCTCCAGCCCTTAGATGTAGATATTCAGGGAGTTTGAACACACCCCTATGACAGCATAAGGCTTAACACAGTTATTACAATTTTTTAAACATCACCAAATACAAAATAGATTATTATTATGGTAGACAAAGTAGTAACTCATGTTCTTGAACAACTTAACAACCATCAAGAAGGGTGAGCACCTTTCTTGTAATGCTGTTTACTTCTTATTTCTTTTTTTTTATTATTATTGTCCAGACATTTTTTCTTTAGCTGAAATATTCAGCTTGTTTACCAAGGTCAGTAACTGACAATATAACAGTGAAGAACAACTTACTTGAGCTTTCTCTGGGTCAAATCCTGAGATTTGTACTTAAAGTTTATTTGGTTCTCCATTAGATGAAACTTCCATGAGTTTTTGCCTTTTGAAAGACACGAGTAAAAGCCATTTTATAGTATGCAGAGCAGTTTATGGCAAGAGTTCACTAATCTGTATCCAGAGTTAAAAATCAAGGCACGAACCTTTTAGATGTCTCCGTGGGATGGAAGGTGAAGTCTCTTCTAGTCTTGTTTATGACACAAAGCCCTAGAAACATGGAAATTTTCATCATCTAAGTTCAAGTCCTTTACCAGTCTATGTGCAAAAGGCAGTATTCATTAGTCTTCATTAATAATTACAGGCTGGAAAAGAAATAATTGGATGTTTTCACATAAAACATCGTGCATCGGTGTAGTCCATTTAAGCTAGAGACGTGAATATCTAAGCCAGTCACTGTAAACTTTCCCTGTCTTGCATTCATCCTACCATGAAACTAGAGGGATTCCTAAACAAAGGTTAAATTAGACTACCATGGTCTGCAGCGTTAGGATGAAAGTCTTCTCCTACAGAGAGAATGCCTACAGAGCCAACACCTGATGCTGAGTACAGAGACAATGTCTTTTAAATGCATGGTGTTAGACCAGGCAGCGGTTTTGACTGCTCCTAAATTGAAAGATGCTTGGCAGTGATCCTCTACATCTGGATGAATTTTGCCATTTTAAAATGAAAGTCAAAATGTTTGATTGAGTTTTTCTCCTGCAGGTATTCATTTGAATTATGCCTATGGATTCAATGGGAGAAATATTGTATCTGTTGTTTTTATGTACATTACCTTCCCATGCATCTCTCATTTGAATGAAATGTTGCCATTACTTCTCAGTTTGTTTATAAGAAGATACACTCTACAATTTAAATTAATCCCTGGAGGGGAAGAGTTATAAAAGAGTATTGTTAATGTTGTTGTGACATCAATTTCTGGAATTCCTTGGGTTTTCCTACACTTACACAGTTCTAGCATTAAAATGCATGTGTATAATTAAAAGTGGGACAAATAAAAAACCAATTCATTGAGGCCATGAGAATTCAGAAATATGCTAGCATGTTTTGCTCCTGCATAGTAACAAAAGCGTAAAAAATCAGCAAGGAGTAGTTCCCAATCTAAACTCTAGAAGGAGGAACTAAAACCAAACAAGCTAAAGGCAGAAAATAGGATTAGATCTGATATTAAATAACTCCTAAGGGTTATTAAAAAATAAATTGAAACTAAGGCAATGCTACTTAAACATCCTGAGGAAAGCCACATAAATGAAACAAACGGTATCTTTTTTTAATTATTATTTTTTCTTCTGTGTGTTCCATCTTGCTTTAAATATTTAGAGCCATTCAATGCATTCAAGTGTACCTTATCTTTTGATAAGGGACACAGTTCCACGTTTCTTATGCAAGTCAGTGGCAGTCAAAGCTTTAAATACCCAGAAGATGCAGAGTGGTAAAAAAGCTAAAGCCCCTCTCATCTTCTGCCAGCAGAGGATCTGAGCCCCGGGTACTTAAATACAGAAGGAGAGCCAAAAAAAAGTATGCTGTCAGAAAAAGTCTCCATTTGCTGCTACTTTGCTATTCCAAACTGAACTGCAAGCATTTTTTATTTTTTAACAAAATGTCCATAAAATGTGTCATGCAGGCATCAAAAATACTCTTTTTGGCCAAGAGAAATTCTGCCCAAGCTCATAGGTACATGGAAAACAAAGGCTAATGAAATGGAAGAAGGTCCGTTTGCTTACTGATTTTCCACAAGGCTCCTTCACTTCAGCTTGCAGAGACATTAGGGGGCAGGCCAAGAAAGAAAAATAAAAGCATCTGAACAATGGATCTTCAGCCAAACCATCGCTCACTGGTACACCACTGTGGCCTAGTAGGAAAGACGAAAATTACTTGGTAAGGCAACTCCACAAAAATCTTACGTATTCCTGCTTGAGACAGCATCTTCTCTATGATAGCAAATTGCTGAGTTATTTCAGGCTCTTCAGTTCCTTTTTTCTTCACGAATAGGAGTACCTGTACCTGCTACAGAGGGGGCGAATATTTGAAGCTCACGGCCAAACAGATGAAAAGAAACATAACTACTTTACTTCAAACCTAACAAGTGAGTCAGCAGTCAGATTCTATTTCCCCTGCTGAAGTCAGAAAACAAATTAAGCTGACAGCGCGCCTCTAATGGTGATGACGTCACCGAGAGTGGGGTTATTTTCAGTCTCCGCAGCACTGGTAAAGGAGAAGTGGAAAAGAGAGAAAGGGAACTTTTATTCATGCCTACTCCTAATATATTTTCTTTACCACCCACTCCCTCAAATTAAGTATTTTTTTTGCAATTGTCATTCTATGCTTAAAAGTATCTATGCATTTTTCAAAGGCTTCAGACTGAATACAACTTTTTTGTTGTTGTTGTTTCCTTTCTTTCTTTAGGGAGCACCGATACCTGAGGTTAACAGCAATTTTAGTCTAGTATTCAGTGTGAACAAGTCCTTCAAATGTTCTAGAACTGCACCTAAATAAATCAGGGAAGAATTTAAACCGTTAGCCAAAGTATTCAAAAGTGACCTTGCACGGAGTCTGTCGGTCTTTAGATGGCCAACCTGTGAGCCCCAGAGGACAGTACAGAATCTAGCTCTTCATCTGCAAAAATATCTCGCTCTCAAGTGCACTCCCTACTTTTAAAGTGGAGGTGGAAAACCTTCTGCTTTTTGACAGTATAAAAGCTGCACTTTGAAGAGTTTTCTAACTTGGAAAAAACACACTTTCTGGGACAGTGGCTGAGAGGCATTATTAAGGTGGATACAAGAAGACTCGAGGGGATTTGGGGAAGAGCAGGGCTTTCTACATGAGAAGCCTGAAGCACAAAGTGACATAAAAAATGCATGAGGCTGAGAAACAGTATGGAAAAAGATGCAGAGGAATATGGAACCACGAACAAGGTAAGGGATGAAATGAGAAAAGTAAAATAAGCTGGGACAGAGTTCTGCCTGGCCACGAAACTGAACCTGAGCAAGAAGCAGAAAGAAGCAAAGGTGCAGAAATGTCAAGGAAGATGGAAGCAGCCTGGCTTTGTCAGTGATGAGACATGAGGTGATGACAGTGTTGAGGCAACAGGACTGCAACTCCTGGCAGTGGCAACAGAGAGGAAGTGCTGAATTGCAAATACGCAGCTCCCGAAGGTACACGGTTTAATGAGAAGCTGATGACTTGACAAGGAGGATTAGAGAGGTTTCTTGTATGGCAAGTGGGAATGGTTTAAGAGAAAAGGTTTGTGTGTGAAAAGGGGAAGCAAAGTTTTGGACATGCTGCATGTGATGTGGAAATAGGTAAAAATAAAGATGACTGGGCAGGAAAGATGAGGTGCACTGAGTGAGGAAATAGATGGATACGAGGTGAGTGAGCACATCAGGTCTGCTTGATGTATTGCACAGAAAGCAGGAGACCCATTTCTTCTGTGCAGAGCTGTGTGAGAAGGATGATGAATACCTTTAAAGAAACACAAGGACGGAGTCTGTCTTCAGAAGATAAAATGGAGAAGAAGAAATGTACAGAGGATTAAGAGGTCTGGGAAGAGGCAGTCAGAGCTGGCTGGAAGGAAATTGGTGACAGATTTCCTGCTCGTCTCCAAGGAAAAATAAACCCAGTGTGGAATGTAACCCTTTAAACAAGAGTTTTGGGGGGTCACAGGGGTTTCTGTGGACAAAAGTGGACAAATTTTGCCATATATATGAGTGGTGCTTTAATGAGCTCATAAAGGATCTCTTTGTCCTATAAGAAACTATTAAACAATAACAAAAGTCTGTAGCAATGGAATTAATAATTAAGGAATCCTTGCAACAGACCGATTCAGCACTCTCTGGAGATGGCCATCTTATTGCAATTTACACTCTGCCTTAACCAACGTCATTAGTAGTGGTTCTAGAAAGCACAAAGGAATGAGACACTGAAATACTGCAGGAACACTGTCAACACTGATCAAAGCCCTCATCGTAGCTTTTGTTCAACTAGGGCAAGCAGCTCATTTGTGCGCAGCCGAGGAGCATTCATTCTTGTGAAGCAGGCAAAATAGCGTCACTCCTTCCTGAAAATTGTGATTTTTAAAAATAGCTTCTTTGAAGTCAGACAAAGTTTCAGTTTTGCTGAAAGTGAATCAGTAGAGGGGGAATATAATCCTGACAACTCGTTTAAGCCTCTCAACTCTCTGTGGTGATGTAATACCAAAGACTCTATTAACTTGTAGGCCCACTCATGAGCTGAAAATTTGCTTCTTACTGAAAACATTTAGCTGAAGCCATTGGAAATTTTATCTGGTTTTAATAGATTTAATGAGACACTGAATGGTTGGTTGTTTCATTAATCTTGTATCCAATGACTAAAAAAGAAAATATTGGCAGATTCATGCAATTGCTTAGAGCAATGGCTGATCTCTGTTTAACACATCAGCTTTTATGATTTCCTGTGATTCATTTAATAGCAATAGAAAAATTCTACATAGGATTAACTGGCTATTTATTTCCAAGATACAGCTGCTCCTTATATGCTCTTCAGAATTGTTTTGCTTTTAGAACTGTTTTGCTCTTTTTCCCCTTCCCCATTTAAAGAACTACCTCCTATTCTCAGCCTCCCCTTTCCATTTCTTCATACATCTTACCCAACCTTCCTTTTCTCTTACTGGAGAACAACCAAGAAGCCAAAAATCTTCCATAACTTCCCCTCGTCCACCTACAGTATCCTGCGTGATATAAGCAGTAGGTCAACTCCATGCCATTTCTTAGCTTAAACACACCATAGCCCAGAACTTTCTACAGCTCAGACAACACAGACTGTACGGTTTCTGACTCACCTATCACACACATACCTTTTTGCAACACCAAAGTTTCAAATAAGGGACCATGTCCTAACACAGCCTTCAGCTGCTCTGCAATACTGGACACATTTTGCTGCCCACTCATCTTGCTATTGCTTTTGGCAAGGTTGTGACTCTGGAGCAAGACCTCAAAGGTGTCTCTGCTCCATTAACAGGGCAAAGAGGGCCAACACAGCAGGGACAGAGTGTGGTACCCATGAAGGGGAAAGGGCTGTTTCAGCTAACATGTTTCTCTTTATCCCTTCCAGATAATGAGTTGGCTTCCAACACGTTCACACCCCCTTCAGTAGGCACTGACTTTGGGTGATGGAAATGAACGCTCACTGTAGAACGTCATCGCGTGGTCCTGGAATGATTGCTGGGGATCTACAATGTCCATGTTCAGAGTAGGCACCTTTTCACCCGTAAATCACCTGTGTGACACAAGGAAGGGTGCCAGGATGCTTTGGATTTTGCCAACCCCCAGCTCATATTGAGTGGTGAAGAAATACTCCAGAGTAAGTCAACCACCAGTGAAGTTCCTTTTTCACAGAAGCCATATGTCAACAGTACATGGAACTGTGAATCTGTCACATACCTGAATTATGAGGGGGTTCATGGCAGGAATTCCCCTGCTGCCCTGCAACAGCAGACATCACACAAGGAGATGGGGAAAATACTACATACGTACAGCCTGATGTACAACATGCGTGATCATGATCCCTTCTGATTTACATTTGATGATGCAACAAGTTTCATTGATCACTAGTGAGCATTTATGGGCATGGGTCCCCCTCAAATTGGCAGTGCTTGATTCTCTAGAGAGGAGAAGGGCAAGGCACAAATGTGAGGTGCTGGTGGAAGAGCATGTGAACTGTCTTGAGAGAACACACAGATCTCTCAAACCAGCAGAGGTAGAAAACTGTATTTTTAGGTCAGATCACTTCAACAGCAGGTATTTCAGAAAAGATCAGCAGATTGATGGGAATGAGGATCAGGTGTTGTCAAGCAGGATAAAGGACAGCTGTTAATTCAGTCAGGAGAATCCTGTTGACTGTAATTAAGGGTGAGGAAGGAGAAAGTAAAGCTTTAGATTTAAAATGGATTATTGGCTAAGAGGTACTGGATAACCTATAAAAGAAAGTGAAGAGTAAGATTGTTAGAATGGATGATTTGGTGGGTAGCTTTTGAAGAGACCAAGGGATGGGGGGAGTACATAAAATCAGGAAACTGAAGTAGTGCAGTTAGATCCCAAAACCACTAGATGAACTGGGCTTTGCTTGTCAGTAGACTCTTCAAACCAGGCAGAATTTGATAATTATAATAGAAAGGTATGTGACCCTTAAACCTATAGGTCGGGTACGTTTAGTGCTGTGGCCTACTCTAGACCTGGTGCATTTTTAGTAGTGACTTATGAAGCTGGTAAGCCTGTTACTGCTACACTATCTTACATAATATTGCATTCTACCTCTCACTTTTGCATCTTTTTCCTGTGAACAGCTAGCTTGTGTCATGTTTAACCCAGGAGGATCCCCAAACCTGGGACAGAGCCTTGTTCATACTCTACAGTTTCCTTTTTGTCTCAAAGTACTGAAATCCTGATCTGCTTCTCAATATTCCACTGTAATGGGGGTGACATCTTGTATTCAGCATTTGATAGCAAGTTTCCATGTAAGTTTTTTCAGAGCTCAGCAAAAGGTTTCTCATTCTCTGTGGCGAGCAGGATAAGCCCTGTCATTCAGAAGATAAATCTGAGTTATCTGTACGTAAAGAAACACTAAAATGAGAACATATGCTGGAGACAGGTATGCTGTAATGAGACCATATTTTATTGAATTCCAGGTTTCCACTCAGGATGTAGAAACCACAGGCACAATATTTCCTGCTAGTACAGCGACCGCAGATAAAATGTAGATAGGTAATAACATCAGACCTGATCCATTATGCTTTAGCCTCTCAGTGTCGTTTTATGTAAACATACATACATCCAGAAAAGCTTATTTTTTAAGTGGTGAGTCAGTCAGTCACCATATCCCTAATATATGTAGGATTTAGGAGTATTCTTATTGTCATTATTGCATCTTCTACTACGTTTTCAGGATCAGGACTTCAAAGAAGAGCCTGCCAGAGGAAATTGTAGGAAATTTTTGCATTCCTGTATGATTCCATCATCAAGGGGCCTGTAATGGCAAAAGCACCCTTCAGCAGATGTTGTCTGAAAGGTCGGGTTAAGTCTTAATTCATGATAGACATTCATTTCAGTTCTTCCCTTTTTAATTATTGATTATAACTCTCTTTAACCCTGGTTTGTACAGGCAGTCCTTCTGGTGCCTCTGCTATGACAGCTCACACCAGCTGGAAACTTCTTGCAGCACCTTGTCTCTCTCCCCCTGGTCTTTGTCAGCTTTCCAAACATCAATGAAACCATCTTTTCAATATCCCAGGGAGGCTAAGGAGACGTTCTTTATGTTTGCAACTAAAACACGGAGCAAACAGCTCTAATTAGCACCAAGGTTTTCTTAGACTATTTTGGCAGGATGTGTTTTATGCTTCTCCAATCAAGGCCTCTTCACACTTCTGAAAACATCATTAAGAAAGACGAAGTGTTCTTCGTTGAATCCTGTCTGTATTAAGTGACTTATACAGTTGTCCTTTGTGATCTCCTAGGCATTTAATCCAGGTCTCTTGAGAGTAAGAGACTCTCTGTGTATAGTAGCTATATGAATATAGTGCCTTGATATATTTTTTTAATCTCCTTGCTTTTTTTAATGTAAATTTGGACAGTAGCTTCTGTATATTTTCTCGTGCATTAAATTTAAATTACACACTTCAGTACTATGGTTGTAATACTGGAAACTGAATTTCACACTCTTGGAATGCATTTACTTTTTCATATTCTATTCATTTTAATCCAGAAGATACTGCATATTAATTCACATCTAATACACTGCTACATGTTCTAGGTGCATGTTTGATTGTGGGGTTTATTGCTATAAATAGTTTGTTTTGGCTTTTTCCCCCTTTTATTTATTTGTATTTTAAAAATGCAAATTCAAGCTCACAAACATTATTCTGATGGTAATACTCTTAATTAATGTAACTAATCCTGTTTTATACAAACTTTTTGGGGGGTATGACTATGGTGATTTGCTAACTCTGCCATGAATTCTGCCTTAATTGCAAAGAGTGAGTAGGTACTACTTCAAACCTAATCAAGGCGTTAGATACCACCAACTGTAAGCAAGCTTCCCCAGTTTCTACTACTCACACATCAAGGTGCCTTACGTGAAGGACAGGCGAGTCCTATTAAGCTGAGGTCTCCCTCAGGGAGCTTAAACGTCAGGGTGACGTTTCGGTGAGATTTGTTAGAAGTGAGGTCAAAAAATGGTGCAGCTAGTGAAGCCCACCCAATTCACGTGACGGCAGGCTACCGGGGTCTCATACAGCACTGTCATTTCAGTGCCATATGCTTTCCCTCTTCCTAACAAATATGATCAAATTTTCTGGTGCAAAGCATGGAAAACATCAGTGTGGATGCAATACGACTGCAACCACTTGTGCGAAGGTGAAATCAACCCCCGCAGCCAAGTGTGGTGGGTGAGTTGTTAGTAGTGACTACAGGCAAGTAGTGATGGCTGTGCCCAGAGGGAAGGAGGGTAAAAGGAAAGGTGTGCTGCCACAGGTGAAAGCAGGATCTTGCTTTGGCCTGACAAAAGGAATGAAACATAGGAGCTCTTGTCTTGAGGCAAAATAGCTTCAGCATCCTACCTCTTGCCGGGAGAGCAATCCAGCTCTGAGCTTAGTGGGATCTGAAAGTCAGAATCCTCCGCCATCTCCCAGAGATTAACTGATATGTTTCTCTTCCCTGTGGAGACAATTTCCAGATGATTTTCTTGCCCTGAGGTCTGTTCTTGCACAGTGGCTCCTATTAAAAGCCTGGTGCTACTTTCTCCTTCATAAAATTTAAATGTGTAGTGTGATAATACTCAACCCCCCGAACAATGGAATGGCATCCTTCTGCCTACCCTCTGCACTTCAGTGACTGAGAAAAGGTCAGGCTTCTATTGTGTGCAGCCCTTTTATATGCTAGCACGTAAGAGCTTTGCCCTTGTCTTTTGGGGATTCACAGAATGCCTACAGGGAAGGACAAAAGATGACCAACATACAATATTTGAGAGATGCTAACTGAAACGTGACACCCACTCTCCTTCTAAAAAGAGTTTTTAATTCAAGAGAGTAACTTGTTACAGGTACCTGTGGCAGGATTGGACTAGACAACTGTGAAAGGAAAAGGGGAGCTCACAGGATTTTTTTTTTTTATTTAGAGGAAGCCTTATATAAAAGGGGGATTGCTGGAACTGTAAAATGCAAGCTTGGGGTTAGGTAGGGCTTTCTTCCTGCTGTGGTTGCCACCTTTCAGCTGCTCAGGTTGTTCTCCCTAATGGCACACATCTCAGATGTACGCACACGACTGTAGTTGATGCAGGTACAAATGCACGAGCTTTGGTAATGTGAGTTATCCCTGTGAGAGAATAGAAAATCATATTTCCAGAGGGATGGAAGGAAACATTTTATTGTGGATTTTCATGAAAGTCTTGATTTGTGTGTCAGACGCATAATGCAGGGCTACTGTGAACATGAGTTTTCTATTCAACGTTCCAGCAGTCACTTTGAGACTAATGTTGCCTGGTGCTGATCAGACTACAAAAACATTATTCCTTGTTGTTATCACTATGCTATTAAGCACAAAAACTGCCAAGCACTACTGAATTATCTGTTTTCCATTACTTTGTCCAAAATCTCATACCAATACCTGGCCAGAGTTTTGCAAATTGCCTGCTTTTGAAGGAAGGAGTCCTGACCTCTCTTCAACCTTTAACTCATATTTTTATAGGGTTGGTTGGAGGGTTGTTGTTTGGTTAGGGTTGTTTGGTTTGGGTTTTTTTGTGGACAACTGAAGCTAAAAAAGGTAGTGTTAGCTTTGACATGTCTATTCCCCAGTCTAACTCACTATGTGGCCTCACAAGCAGTTGTGCCACTTCAAAAGGGATGCTGGTGCCAGGGCCAGACCAAACAGCAGTGAGTGAGGCGAGGGCACAGCTGCCTTTCCTGGCAGGGGTGATGGCTTCTACTGACCATTCAACTATAACCTTTTACTCCAGATATGGAAGTCTCTGTAGTACCAGCTCAGGTCCGATTCATTTTGAGAAGCTGCCTGTTTACTCCTTTGTATCTATAGAAATGCTTTGGGACAGTGAGGGCTGTTGAAAATGAAGTGGCTTTCTCAAACATGGTTCTGAAAAATTTAGCTTTGACAGCAAGATGCCTGACACACCAGAACCCATCTTCAGTGTCTGGTCTAATGTTTCAGGGATTCTTCTGCATCAGCCAAGCCACATGATGCTGCAAATGGGTGGGCATTTATTACAGCACTTGACATTTTAAGAGAACTGTGTAAGACCACATACATTCATGGATCTCAATGTATGCTACGTCGCTGTTTACATACCAGCTAAGAGCTAGGGATAGAGAGTGAAATAAGGGTTGTTTTCAGAACCCAGGAGGGTTTTGCTGACAGCTTTATCTTCATGTCTCTTGGCCTGCAGAAGTATGACTTTCCCACTTTGAGGCAACTCTTACCCATGCAGCACAACCACCACTACTTAAATGGTGATGTAAAAGAAATCCTGTGTCTTAATTACATTCCCTCTTTGCCTACCAATGCTCCTCACAACACTACTTACTCCTACTCCTGCCTATCCTCGCTCATGCCTCGACTTCCCCATTCACTCTTCCGTTTACACAAACTTTCCGTGCCTCTGGCTCTCCCGCCAGCCCGTCAGCCTGAGCAGCGGCAGCCCCGGGCCCCGGCCGGGCTTCCTAACGCCGTATCGGAAGCCCTTTCCGTCGGGGCTGGCCTGACGGAACCCCGCAGCGGCAGCGCTACTGGTGAAACCCCGCGCCTCGTACAAAGAGCCGCGCCCCGGCCGCTGCCGCCGTTCAGCCCGGCGGGCCTCCTCAACGCTGGGCAAAGCCACCTGAAGCCAGACAGCGGCCGGAGTAGGGGCGGGCCTCGCCCCTGGGAGCCCCGCATCGCCCCGGTCCGCCTGCCCGCGGTCACCGAGAGCTTCTCCCGCCCGCCGGACAGGGGTGTCGGCATGGCCGCGCCTGCGACTGACTCGGTCCTGCCCGAGCCTCCCGCAGCGCCGCGCTCCGGAATCTCGACCACGGCTTAACTCCGCCGTGAGCGGCCGCCAACTCCCGCTGAGGCGAGCGGGCCTCGCTGTCCCCATCCCCTGCGGCCTCGCTCGGCTCGGCCCAGCGAGCCACCCAGCCTAACCCCGCCTCGCCTTAGGGCCCTGCCCGGCACCTGCGGGTGAGGAGGGCCGGGGTGGCAGGGAACCCGCCCGGCGGTGGTGCGCGCAAGCGCCGTTGGCCGGGCAGGTACGTCCCAGGCGCCATGTTGTGAGCGGAAGCCGGGCCCGAGCAGCGGGCCGGGGGGAGGGCGGAAGCGCGGCTCCGCCTGGCAGCGGGGAGGGGGTGGGGGGAGGGACGGACGGCGGCAGCGGGCAGCAGTCGCCGTAGCCGTAGGAGCCGCTGCGTGAGTCAGCCGAGACGCCCCGCGCCTTCCGGAGGGCTTGTTGCCTGCTTCGCCGTCCCCGCCTCGCCGCCGGGGTGCGGGAAAGGGGAGCGTGGAGGCTGCGGGAGCCGGGCGGGGAAGATGCCCCTGGCGCAGCTGGCGGACCCTTGGCAGAAGATGGCTGTAGAGAGCACAGCCGAGAGCAGCACCGAGGTACGGGGCGGGCGGGGAGTTGTGGGGAAAGTTGTGGGGACGGGACCTGGACTCCCGCTGCCGCCGCTCAAGGGACGGGCAGAGTTTCCCCTCGCGGGCGCTCGGGGCGGGCAGCGCCGCGACTGCGGGAAGGGAAGGGGAGGGGTGGGCAGCGGCCCGGCAGGGGTACGGGACGCTGCGGGGTGCCGAGCCCCCGGGCCGCTCGGGCGGGCAGTGCGGGGCTGGGCGGGTGGGCGGTGAGCGCTGGCGCCTGCCGCCCGGCCGGCCCCTGTGCGCCGCTTCCTCTCCGAGGCTCGAGACTTGGGGCCGGGACCGGCCGGGACTCCCCCGCGCCGGGGCTCGGGGCGTGCTTCACCGGACCGGGCTGCTCCCGGATCGCTCCCTCCCCTTCCGCCCCCTTTCCCCGAGAGGGAGTAACCTGCTTCTGCGGCGGCGGCCGACTCGGGCGCTTTTGTTCCAGCGCGGTGTCTGGTTACTGTCACGGCGAGTTTCCCTTCGCGGGGCGGCCCCGCCGCCTCTGCAAGCGCGGCGCGGGGAGCGGGTCGGCAGGAGGTCCGGGGCCTGCCCTCACCTTGCCCGGTGCCCTCGCCCCGCGGGCCGTCCCCGCCCGGGTGCCGCTGCCCCCTTATCTAAGCAGGATGGGGTTGTCTCTGCAGTTTCGCAAGCGTTTGGGAAACCGCAGGGACGTTTCAGATGGGTGAAGCTTTGTGCTTGGTGGTGTTTGTAAGGAACATCCCTGCGATGCAGCGCGGTGTGGAGTGTGGTTTCCTGCTGCTGGTAGCGGGGAGTTCGCGTTGTGCTCCTGCCCTTGTTGGGTAGGACGCGTGTCAGCTTTCCTAAGCTGAGATAATGAGAGTGGCTGGAAATTAGATTCACCGAGGCCATAGATGCCATCGTTTCTTCTCTTTCTTTCTTTTTTCCTTCCCCTACAGCGTACTACTATGTTGTTTCAATCTATGTAAACACTACACCTACACAGGCAGTTTGTGCTTGCTCCGTGTTTCCCTAGTAGCCCACAGTGCGTGTGCTAGTTTGCGACCAGACTTCAGTCTGAAAAGAAATAGCTTCCTCTGACAGTGCAGCTTCTACCTGAATCTGCTCCAGCTGGTAGGCAGCCAGGCTGCTTCAAGTGATGCTGATCTTGAACAGTGTGGACTTCAGCCAGTTCACAACATTTAGTCGCAAGGTTAGGATTTACTCCTTAGTGAGCGGAGCAAAGCGAAGAGAGGCCAGTGCAAAGTTTCTGCAGTACCAAAAGTATTTGTCCTTCTGGTGTTTGTCTTGTCTTCCTTCTGATTGAAGTGACTGCATCTCTGGGGTTCAGAAGCATATGCAGTTCAGATCTGACAGGCAGATGTCTTTTAAATTCTTGCCAGTTACTGTAGTGACTTTTGAATTCTTGCTGGTTGTTCGCTCACTTCTGAAGTGGTGATCTTAGATGATTTTTTTTTTAATGGGGAGTAACTATGATAGTAGCGTGATGCTTTGGGGCATCAAGGGGAGAAGCTGTTAGGGGAGACGTTCCTGCAAGACCACTTAGAATAAAGATTTAGAGGAAAAAAATCTTAGTTGTTATTTTAGTCTTTCATGCTCACTGCGTGTGGTCTATGTAACTTCAGTAATGGTACATATGCTGCAAAGGTAGTGCAATAGATTATGTTATTTGAAATGGGTATATGTGCATGATTAATTACACTTTGCCGCTTGTTTTAGTGTACTTCAGGCATGATTTGTTTTTTAAACTGCTGTCATAAACTTCTTGGGACAAGTGTATTTCACCCCTACCTAAAAAAATAGTTAAACACTTACATTGACATGAGTCTACAGCAGTTTATTGTGGAAAACTTTTGTAGGACCACTAACAAAACATGAAACAGCAACTGAACTGACAGGTTTGCACTCTAAGGCCCTAGCCTAGAATAAACATTCTGTTCTTGAAAACACCAGACTGTAAAAGCTGCTCAGATGGACCTGAAACAGAAGAAGGTAGACTTAGAAGGCTGCTTACCTGAATTGAGCTTTTAAGAAAAGATGTTTTAGTGAAAATAGGTAATTTTAAGTCAAATACATGAACAAATGACCTAAATAAATGACTTACATTTTCGATTTGCCTGAGTTTGTTTATCTGTAGCATAGCAATACCCTCATTGCAGACCCTGTCCTGCAAGAGTATCCTTCGGAAAAGTGTTTTTATATCCATCTGGAAATTCATTGTGATTTCAGTCATAGTTTAGTAGTAATAATGTCTGTATCTGTAATCCTGAGTGAGGTAAGGAGTTTCTGCTAACTTCTCATGTGCTGACATAGTTCTTTTAACACTGTTATCCACATGGAATTACAAATAATTGAGCTTTAAAACTCAGCTCAGACACTTTGTCTTAACATCTCTGTGAGGTTTTTTATACTGGATGAATTTCTTTATTTGTTTCCCAGCGCAGCCCTGTATTTGGTTTTATAGTGGTATCACTGAGGTGATTTTCTGTGATGTGTGAGCGAGTTTAGTAGGAGGAATAGAATGCCTTTAACCAGCATTTCTTTGGAAGACAGTAGAGTTAGCCATCAGCAACTGCTGTAACATAGGCATACAGGACAGCAGATCTATAGAACATGGACCATCTCAAAAAATAATGCCAACTTCTTTTAGATAAAATAAGAATTTGTGGTTTCAGAGATCAGTTGTAGGACTGCTGTGTCTGTGGGTAGAAATAGATCAGTGATCCACATTGCATTGTTGACAGCTTTCAGGGTATAAAGTTGTTATGCTATATTTAAAATATTTTTGTCTATGCAGTATAACATGGTTTTGTTTTAGAAGTTTGATGTTTTAAATCACATCACCTTTAAAGCCCGTGGAATGCTTCTGTCTTTTATTGACTCAGGGTCTACTCAAGATTTATAAAGAGCATAGATCTGTGTTTTCATGGTGAGAATATGCCTGTTATTTCAAGTCATCTGCTTTCAAGCAAATTAAGTATTGATGATTTGAGTTTGTGTTTGAATGCCTGAGTAACTAGCTTGATCCTTTGATCTGTACACCAGAGATATATGCATTTTAATGTCAACTGGAGGAGAATGAATGCAGTTATAACAGCCGAATTTTGGACACCAGTGTGTTGAAAGAGCTGGCCATCATTAGGAGATGCTGTTTTTGCTAGACTTTTTGGGAAGCATTTGTACATCTATCTTTAGGAGTTTTAATTTAGGTGCTCTAAATTGGCTGTGGAGAAAGTGATGGTTTGGGGGTTTTTTCCTGCTGCTTTTGACAGGGGTTTTATGATCAATTGTTTAGGTGTGTCAGTAGAGTGTATGAATCCCATTTTGGAGAATTCCTTGTTTTATCTTCTGTATCCAGAATTATTTGAACCTTGCATGAGACAAGGGGTGCTAGCATTTAAAGGTCACGCTGATTGCTTTAAAGAATCTGGTATAATGTAATAACTGCTTTGTAATTCCATTCTGATGTCAGTGTGACATTCTCTATGTCAATGTATACATCTGGCATGGAGTTATCAGATGTCTTGCCACCTGAAGCCATGAGGCTGTGATTATCTCTTTACATTCTGTTCTAGCCAGGGTAATCAGTGTTGTACTTCTGTTGCACAAGAACAAAGACTATATTTACAGTAGTTTATTGTGTAGCCAATACCAATGAACAATTCAAACCCAAGTGGAATCACCGAAATGGACTGGTCTGTGTGGATTTTGAAGACTTACCAGTCATCTGTCCATTATAGGTGGAATTCTCTGCAGCACTCAACTACTGCTTCTCACACATACCTGCTGTCAGTCAGTACACCACATGCTGAAGTCTGAGTTTTTCACAGACTTGAGGAGCATCGTTTTCTTACGTTGAGTGAAAAGTGGCAATTGGCAATTTAATTCTCATCTGAAAAGTATGCCCTGTACTCTACAAACAACTGTGATAGATAACAGATGTTAGATATGTGTAAATACTGTCTCGAGAAACCTACCATCTACATGAAAGATGTTTAGGTGCTTGGGGGGGGGAGGTTCTCTTTAGCTTTTTCAGATCCTGAATAGTACAATTTTACCTGTACTGGTTTTTTTAGGTAACACATTCTGATTATGTGATACAGTACTGATGTCCTGCTGTCAGCTGGGTGAGGTATAGGGGGCAGGGGCTGAATTCAGTACCTTCTTGCACTGTTGTGTGAACTCCACAGCTCTTTGTTTCCTTGTGGAAGGTGTTGAGTTTGATTTCTCAAATTGTTCCATTAGGTTTGTTGGTTGATGGGGTTTTTCTTACTTTGGCAGTTCTTAGCTTGTAGTTGTTTTGTTCATTATAGCATATGTAATATTTCTTGCCACAACAGGGGCATCCAACACAAAGTAGATGTAAGCAGAGTGACATGTTTGAAGGCATGTCTGTTGTCTTTGAAATGATTTTGATCTGTCACACTAACTGTAGTTGTTTGTCATTTGAAATGCTCAACTTAGATTCACAATGATACATAGACTAAGGTGGGCGTTTAATTATGTCTGCACATCAAAAATATTAGCTTTACAAGTTAATTGATCTTGGCAGTTGGCAGATCTATCAACTTTAAGAACTCATTCAAAATACTGGTTTTGGGGTTGTGCTTTTTGTGGGTTTAAGGAGTTTGGGGGTTTGGGTGGGTGAGGTTTTTTGTTACTTTTCTTTAAATCCAAATATAATTCATAGCAGTATTCCAGTAATGAAACTTTTAAGCAGGTCTTTAGGCATAATTGTTTTTTTCAGTCTTGGTGAATTTCAAGAGGGGAATAATTTAATCAGTAAACTGGTGAAGTTAGAGTCTCTTCAGGGAGTTTTTAAGTTTAGATGGAGTGGTTGATTGTTCCAAGTACTGTGCTATATGCTTGCATACATGATACTTATTCTCTACTTTTCTCTGAAATCAGATGAAATGCCTCACCCATTGGAAACAAGGCTGGGGGGGAGGGGCGTGGAGGGGGAGTGGAACGGACAAATTCTGTGTAACAGATGGTGAAATAAAGCTCAACAGTTTAGTAACATCTAGTTTAATTCATGGGGTCTGTTCTAGAGCTAGGAGATGAGGGACCTACTCCAGTGGCTCAACCACAAAGTTACTGCTATCTCATTCTTATCAGTAACAGTTACCATATGTTCCCTTTGATGCTAGGAACCCCGGTGGTATGCTCAATGCTCCACTTAACCCTTTTTGGAAGAAATGTGCTGGCCCTCTTTTTTTTTTTTTTTTTTTTTTGTCTTTGAGTGAAGAAATTTGATAGTGCAGAAAGTAGCCTGTGTCTTCTGAATACCTTTAACGGGGAGTCTTTCTCCTCCCGTATTCCAGTAGTTGATGTTTGTTGTATAGTCATTTTAGAAATCCTGAATTTTAAGAAATAGTGAAGTGGGTCCATAGCTTAGTCTCTCTTCTTAGTAGAGTTTATTAAGATAGTTAACTGACAAAACGAACATAAAAGAATAATGCTTTAGTTGACTTCAATATTAAATGTCAACCTTTGTTATTTATCATGCAAAGAAATTTTAAGAAACCCATGTCTGCTTTGTAAGGAATTTCAGCACACAGCCTTGATGTGCCCACTGGCTGCCCCCTTACTCCAGAGGTAAGGACCTGGGACGTACCCCTGTGTGTGCCCCAGTCTCCTTTTGGAAGGAACCCCGGGCAGGCACAGGGTATTTTAGTGGGCCTGGGCCTGCAGGAGGCAGTGACAGTGGAGCACACCTGGCTTCTTGTACAAATATGGTCCTGGAAATAAGATCTGTGTGCTGTCAGGTGCTAGAATCACTCTTGGAGTGATGTGTGTGAGCAGAGGAGGAATTTATTTTCATGTGTGCAGCAGTGGTTGCATATATTAAAGTGATTTTTACATGTGTATTTCTTTGGAGCAGATGAACAGAGAATAGGTGGTGTGTTTTTGTTTTGGGTTTTTCTTGGTGGTGCTTTTTACTAAGGCTGCTGAATTGATGTGTTAAATGCAATAATTTACCAGTTATACAGGTAGGGAACTAAATGAAGATTTCACTTCCCTGTCTTCTGTGTCTTTTTATTGGTCTGGTTTTTGGTTTTTTTTCACTGAACAAATGAATGTACACAATATGGAGCTTATTTTAACTACAGAAAGTGGTTGGCCTGGATGAAGATACTATATGTCTGACATCTTCAATGATGCCCTGGCACTTGTCTGACTTCAGGCTGAGTTAATTCAGAGAATTAAACTCCTTGAGAGCTGCAAACTTTTTTTAGTCTACTTTTCTGACTTGACTGCATAGGGCTCAAAAAAATGCCACTGCCAAGGAAAGCGTTAAAGTGGAGGAAACGGGGCTGCTTTTCTGTATTGTTAAAGTATACTCAAGTCATATTAGATAAGGTGGTAATGTGAAGTAGACAGGGTTTAAGAAATAACACAATTGAAGTTGCTCAGGTATCCCAATTTAAGGAAGTTTGGCTTTGTACCTAAATAAGCCGTGTCAGTGGCTTATATGTGAAGTTGATTGTCTACAGAAGGACAAGTTTCAGTGTCCTGCTGTTTCTTTTAATACTCAGAAAACGAAGAAGTCTATTGACTAAGGTGACTAAGTTTAGAATAAATTCTGTAGAATTAATGGAACTTCAAGTAACAGTGTTTTATATGAAATAAATAATTGCAGTAATTTTATGTTTCAAAAAATCTTCAGGGTTTTTGTAATTTTTCAAAAGGTTAAATGAGTTTTTAGTACTTGTGTGTACTATTTTTAACATAGTATATGCAAAATGCATTGGATTGATGCTGTGAGAGAAAGCTAAAGAAATCTAAGTTGATAGCTCATTACTTCTACTTATGTAGGGAAGTGATTCTCCCCTTCTGTTCCTCTCTCGTGAGACCCTACCTGGAGTATCAGCTCTGGGCTCCTAACATAAGAAGGACATGGAACTGTTGAAGCGAGTCCAGAGGTAGCCCACAAAGATGACCAGAGGGCTGGAGCACCTCTCCTGTGAAGGCAGGCAGAGAGAGTTGGGTTTGTTCAGCCTGGAGAAGAGAAGGCTCCTGGAAGACTTCATAGCAGCCTTCCAGTACTTGAACAGGTCCTACAAGAAAGACAAAGAGGGACTTTTTAAAAGGGCATGGAGGGATTGGACAAGTAGTAATGGCCTTAAGCAGAAGGAGGGTAGATTTAGATTAGATATTAGGAAGAAATTCTTCCCTGTGAGGGTGGTGAGGCCCCTGGCACAAGTTTCCAAGAGAAGCTGTGGCTGCCCCTCCCTGGCAGTGTTCGAGGCCAGTTTGGATGTGGCTTTGGGCAACCTGGTCTGGTGGAGGGTGTCCCTGACCATGGCAGGGGTTTGGAACTAGATGATCCCTGAGGTTGTCCCTTCCACCCCAAACCGGCCTGGGATTCTATGCAATAGTAAGTTTTAATCATGTCAGGATTTAGGTAACTGCTTGGTGTCTATGTGGCTTCACGGCTCAGGAGTTAGGGCACAAATCATTAATTCAGATCCTATTAAAGCCTTATATTTTAGTTAAGCACTATGATAGACTGTGAAAACTCCATTACTGAAGATTTAAGAAGGGGTTAGACATAAATGTCTTGTGAGTAACATTGTAGGAATAGCTGATCATGCCTTGGTGCACTGAGATAGATTGGATGACCTCTCAAGGTCCTTTCAGTCTATTTTCAACTATTTTTCTTTGGACCTACAATGTTGTTTTTCTCAGGGTAGCTCATTGCTGCTTAGAATAGCAAGTTTGAGCATGTACCATTTGAAAAGCTTTTGCTGAATGCAGTTCTGTGCAGCACCTTGTGTTGCTAACAGTGAATTTGTTACGAATGTTTCAGTGGGAATACCGTATTCTGTGCTGCTTTGAAACAATGCTTCGGGTTTGTTACAGCTTTACCCAGTTCAAGGATCGTACAGTTCTGGAGCTTTATCTGTCAGTTGAGAGTCTCTTGAAAACACCAGAGTGTAAATGCTCAGATCTATATATGGCCAGTGGTTTAATGACTAAGTAATACCAAATGTTCTTGTATGTTTTGAAATATTTATTTTTGGTATCCTAAACTTTCTTGTGGGAGGTTTAAAGGGGGAGAAAAAAGTTGATGAAATCCTGTAACTGTGTTTCAAAGTTGTTGGGTAAGTCTGGAAGTTTTGGTAGCTAAAAACTAGGAATTACCTGGGAGAAACTTCAGACTTATCCAGGTAATTTATTTAAATTATAATTAAAGCATAGTTAAGTCATTGCCTGTGTTAATCAATGGCGCGTAAAACTTCTAGATAATGATTTTTAAATGGTGTGGTTCAGACATCTTCTCTTGTCTGCTTATTTGTGTACTTAAAGCATCATCCTGCACTGATACACAGTTCATAATTCTTGATTTGTTAAGTTGCTAAGTCTAAGAATATAACACTTTCAAGTTATATCTTAACTGGGGGGATATGGCTCTGCTAAAAGGCACCGATTACACAGAAAAGCCTTTAGTTACATAATACATTGAACTCCCTTAGTAGTGTAAAGACTGGTTGGTAACGTAATTATTAATATTAGACTTGATAATATAAGAAATGTTGAGGTTAATAGCAGAAGAATTGTACCAAAAACTATAAATGGGATTAAATTCATAAAGAGTTTTAAAATAATTGACAAAGATATTCTGGTAAAAATTTAACATATTTGGCAGAGGGGCTACTTAAGTATCCCAAAATATGCCAGTAATAGTCTAAATGCAAAGCAGAGGTGTTTGGGCGGCGGGAAGATGTTTGGTGGTATCAAATGTTGGAGAAACCTTGGGGACAGCTTATGTCCCTCAGAAAATTCTAGTAAACTGTAGGAAAGAACATAAAGTTCAGCAAGGTAAATCCAAATTAGCAGAACTTTCTTTGCAAACAGGATGTGAGAATGGAGATACTGAACTAAATCTAAAAACTTGAAGTGTGTACTATCTGTAGTATTACTGATGAAACTAATGGGAAAATTAGTATCACTGGAAACAATGGTATATTCTCTTAATATTTCATTATGGCTTAGATACCTGAATGAAACCTGTGTGATGTAAATGCTGGGTACTTAATATTATTATTAAAATACGATATTTGCACCAAATTGGTCTGTTCAAATTGCTGTTGTGGGTGCTAGATGGTGTATTTTTCACACAACATGACCTGTGTGGGTCCAGTGTTGATTAGACGGATAAATGGGAATAACGTTAGGTTTATTGTGCAGGTGCCCGAAATAGTACAATTTTGCCAGACTTCTGTGATGAATTGAATCTCTCTTGCAGTGAATGTTGGAACCATAGTTTGAAGGAAAAAAAAATGTTACAAGTGATATTAAGACTGTCGATCGATATAGCAGTTGTCATGTGTCTAGTGCAGGATAGTCCCTGCTTCACAAAAAGTGGTTAATGGATTGTGGGTGGGATGTGAGCTACGTATCTTGATGTACTCCTTTCTTGCAAAGGATTTACTATGATTGTGTCTTTTCAATACCAGTGCCTTAACATACACCACTACTTGCTTTCTCCTGGGCACTTCCAGGGCAATTTAGAGGTGTGTTACTGGTCAAGAAGTTAAATAATCCAAATTTAAAAATAATAAAATCCTTCTTTAAACTGTCTTTTTGCCAGGAAAATAAGTACTTGATTACATCCTAAGAGTTCAGTGGGTTTAAAGCTGTAATCTTTGATTCCTAGAAATATTGATGGTTTATTTCCTGTTTTGTACTGGGTAGAATTTTGTCAGAGATTCTGTCAGTTCATATGGGAGACATGCACACACCAGCTGCAGATTCCCTGATGTTTGCTTTATGCTTAGTTAGGCAGCATGTAGGATCTCTTCTGTTCTTGTCCATCTGCCTTCAGGAAAACTGCTGGAACCCAACTGCATTTAAGTACTCATTTCCACCAATTTAGTGAAATGTGGCAACAGGTTTAAAAGCTTTTGGGAGTGAAATTTGTAGCGAACTAATGTGACTGCTTCCACTGGAGACCAGAATAGGGAATGGAATTTGAGTGGATTGTAACAGCATTTTGTAGGTCACCTTTTCAAGGGATGTGCACCCTCCTTTTGTGGGGTAAATTGATTGCTGGTGTGTTTAAGTGTAAGTAGAAGCTTTCTGTGGACCTTTCCAGATATTTTTCTTGCAACTCTCTTGTGCTATCATCTGAAATTTGGGGCCAGACACCTTTGATCACTTTCACTTGCTTAGTGTCCCACTACAGTAAGAGTGCAGCTGAAGCACAATCAAGGTCTAGAATCTCTGTCTTTTGAATTAGACCAATCTGTACATGTGAGAGAGATATTCAGCCTTCTCTTGTTCTGTGTTCAGCGTTTAGTCCCAAACTGTTATGTTATCAAGACATGCCCTTGGCTCTACTTAAATGCTAGAGCCTCTGCCCAGCAAAAAGAAACTTACTCCATTTGCTCTTGAACACGAAGCTGACCGCCTCGCTCCACAGTGGTTTAAATATTGCCACTTCCGTTAGGAACCTTTTGCCTTCACATTTTAACTCATGAGAAAGGCAGTACACTTTGTAGACTCTCAGAATACACAGCTGCTTTCCATTTAATAGTATCATATACAAGCAAACCATAAATCACACATACATATTCTTCTTTACCTTACATGGCTCAGACTGTTCTGAGAAAAACTGGTTCTGCCATCCAGTGATTCCCTTAGCATAATCATTGCTTGGAGAGACCTAGTTAAAAAGATCTTGCTAATCCAGTGATCTGGCTCAGACTTGACCGTGTGGTGCACATGCTGATTTCTTGAGTTTGTTCCTAGTTCCAGTAAGTGTGTTTGGAAAGCATTGCTTGAACTCAACTGCAGAGTAACTGAAAGCAGTGCGGGACTGAACAGGGAAACCAGATTGTACAAACCAGTTCATTTGCATTGCAAAAGCTCGCTGTCTTTTTTTCTAGTAAACTAGTAAAATTGAACAAATCAGTGGCGTTAAAGATTAGAGCCTTTTTAAAACCAGAGGTCGATCTCACCTTTTTGTCTTCAGGGAGAGGCTCCTCTCAAGCCTCTGATAGTGTGTTCCACTTTCAGCTGTGTTTCAGTTGCCTTAAAATACTAAGCATGAAATCTTAACACTTACTGTGTAGTAAAATCCTCCTTAACCTGCAGTTAAGGTACATTATTATTCAGTGGCATGATTGTTGTAGCAGGAATCGCTGTTTCTGAAAGTCGGCATGTGGAGTCAGTTTAGAGCACATGGCTTTGATACACAAATTGCCCTGTTTTAGGCCCCAGAGTTTAGCCATCATTACTTGTTAGGGCACTACGGATTCCTCCTTTCCAGCTAAAGTCAATTGTCTTACTTGTTCTACTGTTTCTCGTCTGTTTTTTTTTTCTCTTGACGAGATACTTTAGAAGCTATCTTGTAGTATGAACAGAATATAGAGATGTGTAGCTAAAATACAAATGTCAATTTAAATATATGCCATAGATTTGAGGAAAGGGAAAGCATGTGACTTGTGGCCTTGATGGTAATAATATATGTATACACAATATACTTCCTTATGAACAGGCTTTATCAAAAACACACGCTGTTCTTTCTTAGGTAAGTAGGTATTTTTATAGTCTTCTGTTTGATAATTTCGACTTTATGTATCTTAAGGAAGTATAGTACAATATTCACTGCTTTTACACAATGAGTAAAGGATTCTATAGTGAAGGGAATTTAGGCTTTTTGGAACATCATCGTAACTGAGACAGCTTATAAAGATTATATTCACCTCTGTACTAACCCATAACATGTGAAGCTGATTTCTTACTAATCCTCCCTCATGGAGAGATGACTTCCAGAGTAGACTAGAGTTGTACAGGTTCTCTTGTATCTTCCTGAAGTCAATTAAAAAAAGAGAAAATGGCACTGTTACCATGTACCAACACTCTGTGCTGGAGATGGGGAAGCTGGTGTCATATTTGGGCTGTCCATAATTCTTATACTTTAGTTTTATCCAGCTGCATTTTTAGCATAAGAAAAGCTTGGGAGAAAACTTTGTAGAGAGTTGGTAAATCATCTGAGATTGACCATTCAATATGTTTGCAATGTTTGAAAATTAGAATTAATAAATTGTTACGATTAAATTTGTCATTTCTTATAAAAGATTCTCCTCCAGTCATATGCTAGTTGAAAGACTTTATTATAATCAAACGTTGTTAGAGAAAAATATTAATAAGGTTCCACATGAGAAGTTTGCTGAAAAACTGAACTGTGGGAAGGCAGGCATAGAATAAAGCTAAAAGCTGCTCAGAGCTTCAGAGATTTTATTACCTTTCCATCATCTAAAAATATGTATCCATACGTGCATGTAACTTTAAGTAAATGAAATTCTGGAAAAAAATTGCTTAATTAGGCTTGTGTTCTCTAGGGAAACAATGCACAAATTTTGCCTCTGGTAGTAATGGGAAATGTAACTGATTTTAACAGGTTTTTTAACAGCAATTCAATATAATTTTAGAAATAAATTAAACTTGAGGCATAAACTAAGAATTAATCCCACAGGTCATATCCTGTACCATAACTTAGGAAGTACATATTTTTCCATGCAACTTACTAATAATCATGTTTGTTGTGTAAGCAAGGTCATTCTGTGTCTTTCTGGCAAAAATGTTTCTTTGAGATTCTCCAAGTATCACTGACAAGAAAAAGCAATTTTTGACCAACAAGGCTTTTTAAAAATCTGTATAGCTAAATCTCAAATTCAAAAGCCTATTCCTTTATGAATTTTTAAAATGGCCCTTTGAAAAATACAAAAAGTAGTAAGTGCTGGCTAATAAAATTAGCATTATGTTCATAGCTTTTGTAAGGCTGTACTGTAGTTATGCGTGTTCAGTAGTCACAGTAGAGTAAGGACTGATTGCTACATAAGGTCTTGCTCTTAGAAAAAACCTGTTTATGTTCTTTATTGTGGGTTTTTTTTTGCTGTTCAGTCTTTAACAGGTTTATTTCTTCTGCAGAAGTTATAGTAGTAGAAATAATGTCTAGCTGCATAGAATAAGGCTTCAAATGCCAGATTGTTTTATTCTTACTTCTTACTGTGACTTCATCCAGTTTGATAATGCATGAGGATCAAAGTGAGAGTGTCATTGCATGCCAGCGATATGTAGTCTTCTGTGTTTAGTTTCAATGATTTTTTTTTTTTTATGGAATATGGAGAAAAGAACACTTGATCCTTTAGAGTTGTATGCCATGAAAGCACATCTGCAAGACATTTATTTTGGTACTTAGATTCAGCATTTCTAGTAACTTGCTGTGTCTGTTTTTTACAGAATGGCCAGCAAATTGTGGATGAACCTATGGGAGAAGATGATATCAACCCACAAACTGTGAGTAAAATATGGTTCTAATAAAGATAGTACCATATTGTGGCACGCTTATGTTACTTAATTTGCAGACAGTTTGCTATGAATGTTTTGTTGTTTAAGTTTACTTGACATGAGGTGCAATCTAGGATCCTCACATTTTTGAGAAAGGTTCTTTCTCACTGAGTCTTTTCCCGGGTTTGGTATCCTACTGTATGTTCTGATGAACTTTTATGCTTTCCCTAGTATTGTTGCATGACAGAGGCTCTCCCTAGTATCTTTAATATGAGGTGGGTTTTCCTGGAAAAAGCAGAGAGTTGAATATGGTAGCAATTATAATTGGGTTGTGGAGTGCAAAGGTTTGATAGCAATATGTGACTACTGCTTAGAGCATTCCTGAATAGGAAGTGAGATTGAGCTCTTACAGTTTAGCAAACCTTAAAAACATGTAATTCTTTAACTGTCTGTTTTTCCTACTGCCAGCAAACAAAGCACTTCCATTGTGTCCTGTTAGTCACATCCGTGCATAGGTCAAAATATTTTACATCTGTGAGTTCCAGAATATGCTTTATTAATAATTAAGGTTTCAGTCGATTCTTTCAGAGTGGCAGTGTACACCACAGTTTTTCTTGCTTTAGTTTGATGTGAAAGGTGTAGCAGTAGCAATCACCTTTGTTTTTCCATACTGTCATAAAATTTCTTGTCAGTATCTATCTGTGCCCTTTTTTTTTTAGCATTAGTCATTTCATATTTTCTTTACTGACCTATGTAAAACTGGATTATTTGCAAAATAAATCTTCATTAGCCTAAAAGATTGTTTCTATTCCCTTTCTCTATAGAACGAAGAAACCAGGATAGTCAGTTTTAGGTTTGCTTCCAGGGCTTCTGGTTGAAAAGTTTAGGAGTGTCACATTGGAGTGCATTCAAGAATAGCAAAGCTAGTCCACTGAGGCCCAGGGGTTTCACAAGTCTTTTCTTTGGTGATGCGAATTTGAACTTTCCTCTTGTGTTGTGAATTTGGCTAAGTGGGAGTGGAAGAGAACTTTATCTGTTCATTGGTTCAGATCTGACAAAGCTTGGAGCTTCAGAAATGGTTTCATGGAGATACTTGAAGATGACAGCTGTAGGTATCAATTTAGATGGTGAGTTAAGACCCCTTCCCTGCCTCAGATAAGATGCTATGGGCTGAAACATACTTGGTGAAATTTTCATCATGATGGAATAGCCAAAGGCAGAGGCTAAACTATTAATGTAGATCTTGAGTGTTTGCTGTAAATCAGATCTGGACAGTGAGCATTAGAGACATCTGAAACAGTGCATTGTTTGCATGGTTTGAAAAGTAAGTGAGCACAAAAAACCCCCAGGTTTTCTTTCTTCCTTCTTGATAACTTCTTTATTTCAGCTGCATGGAAGTTCTAAAAGCCCGTGCCTCGTATTCCTTTCTGCTTTCAGATGTCACTAGTCTTTCAGGGGAAGACCAAGGGTGAGGAAGGACTGAAAATGTAGTTTCCGTTGCTCTTAGAACTGAGAGGCATTAATCAAAGGAATTCTTAATCAAGGCTTCTTGAAAATAGAGGTTGCAACTAAAGAGAAGATCACAATCAGGAGGGTTCATTGATAATTTAAGTTCCTTATCATCATGTAAAATTTGTGGTTTAAAAAATTTTGTAATGTGAAGACAGCAGTGAGTTCAGGTTGCTTGTTATGATGCCTGTGACTTTTCATGAGACATGAAGGCAACATCAGTGTTTACTTGTAGTTTTGTGTTAGAGGTTACTAGCTCACTGTTAAGCCTGGTGATAAATGGTCTTATTGATAAACCACAATTTTTGGAACTCCGCCTTTGGCTGCAGTTCATATTCAAATGGCTGGTATCACATATTGTGCAGGCTTCAGCCTGTGGTTAAATGGTCAAAGCTGCTTCCATCTAATTCCCATGCTATAGCAGTTCATGTCTGCTGAAGTTTTGGACAGAGCCAGTTTAGGTTTGTGGAATTGCCTTTCCATGCTTGTCTTCAAATGTACCAGTAATAGATGTCACTCTTAAGCTGATAGGAAAATTAAGAGAGTAAACCCCTGCACTGCATAACTGCTTTTGATTCCTCCTCATATCATGCAAGACTCTGCTGTTGCTAACACAGGATAAAGAAATAAGGCAAGTGCTGACAGATTATTCTGAAGTAATGCAGTGTTAAAAAGTCAGAAAGGAACAATATTTGTATGGCTAGAAGGCAACACCAGAAGATCATTAGTTCTAATACTCTGCATAACATAGGCTACAGTGCTTACTTGAATTCTTGCTTGAACTAGAACATTTGTTTTTGGAAAAGTGGTCAGGTTTGGTCTGTTAATGTGCTTCGTCTACTTCCTATGAGGTTTTTTTGTTTTGTGTTTATCTGCTAAAGTGATATTCTTTATTTTATTGAATTTACATGAGAACGTTTTGGTAGCATGGGGTGGCCTTTGTGAGAAGAGGTCAGGGGCTGCCTATCACATAAGACAGAAACAGTTCTTGTTGGGTCCAAAATGGACCCACTGTTGGCCAAAGCAGAGCTTGTCAATGAAGAGTGGCTTGGTGGGTGTCCCAGCAGGCAGCCAAGTTTAGCCCACCACCACTATCAAATTTCTCTTTGAAGGTTTGATAACTGCGTACAAGTGGCTTACTTTCTTCAGGCATTCCTGAATTGCTGCTGTATTGAGGGGCAACACAATATCATAGAATCATTTAGGCTGGAAAAAACCCTTAAGGTGATGAAGTCCAACTGTAAACCTAATATTGCCAACTCCATCATTAAACTATGTCTTTAAGTGTCACATCCACACATCTTTTAAATACCTCCAGGCATAGTGATTCAATCACTTCCCTGGGCATCCTAGTCCAATGATTGACAACTGTTTCAGTGAAGATACTTTTTCTAATATCCAATTTAAACCTCCCTTAATTCAACTTGAGGCTCTTTTTTCTCCTCCTATCACATCTGAACTGAGAAAACTGACCAACACCCACCTGGCTACAGCCCTCTTTGAGGCAGTTGTAGAGAGGGATAATGTCTTCCCTAAGCCTCCTTTTCTCCAGGCTAAGGAACCCCAGTTCCATCAACTGCTCCTTGTAAGGGTTGTGTTCCAGACCCTTCACCAGCTTCATTGTCCTTTGGACATGCTCCAGAACCTCCATGTCCTTGTACTGAGGGGCCCAAAACTGAACGCAGTACTTGAGGTGCGGCCTCATCAGTGCCAAGTGCCAGACCAGGTCCTGCTGGCCATGGTATTTATGATACAGGCCAGGATGCCATTGGCCACCTTGGCTACCTGGGCACAGTGCTGGCTCATCTTCATCTGGCTGTTGACCAGCACCCCCAGGTCCTTTTCTGCCAGGCAGCTTTCCAGCCACTCTTCCCCAAGTCTGTAGCGTTGCATAGGGTGGTTGTGACATATATGCAGGACCCTACACTTGGCCTTGTTGAACCTCGGACAGCTGGCCTTGGCCCATCGATCCTGCCTGTCCAGGCCCAGGCCCTTTCTACTCTCAAGCAGATCAAAACTCCTGCCCAACTTGGTGTCATCTGCAAACTGACAGGGTGCACTCAACACCCTCATTGATAAAGAGGCAAAGAGAACTGGCCTCAGCACTGAGCCCTGGGAAGCACCACTTGTGAATGCCAACTGGATGTAACTCCATTCACCACAACTCTTCGGGCCTGGCCATCCAGCCAATTTTCATGCAGTGAAAAACTAAGCAGTCATAGGAGTCACCTTGTCATAGGAGGAGATCAAGTTAGTCAATCAGGACCTGCCTTTAATAAAACCATGGTGACTGGGCCTGATATGCTCATCAAAAGATTAAAACATTTCTCTAATATTCTTTCTGTCATGCTTGAGCTACTTGGTATAAGATTTAGTTCTTTAGTGCCTGAGACCAGTATTTCAGGAATTTATTTTGCTTTTTTTTTCTAGCTTGTGGTAAATAAGTGGTTGTCAATAGTGATACAAAATAATCTAGGGATTTTTGCACAAAAAATTTACTACAGCTGCTCAGTCAGTTATTGCTGGAAGTTAACCATTGCTGCCTGTCAGCTAGTTACATTCTTTCAGTGCTTTTTATCTGTTTGGGTGCCAGATGAAGACTAATTTTTAATGACCACTGAAACTTGTTTAAGTTATTTTGTTTAGCTTTGCACTGAAATGGTTTTAGCACTCACCTGGTCACTGACAATGTATTAAATTTCTCAGTTGTGTCTGAGGACAGGAGGATGAGCAGGCCTACCACGTACCACTACATCAGGTAGGAAGACAAAATATTTTGGTAGGTGTGTAGGGTATACAAGTTCAGGATAGAGAGTTGACGTAGTTCTGTGGAAATTAAACACTGTGTCAAGTGTTTGGATAGTGTGCTGATAATGAAAATCAGATAAGAACATTAAATATTAAAGCCTTGACACAGTTTTATCTACATAGGAAGTTTCCCTAGTATTCTGAGTATCAAAAGATTAAATTTATCTTCTTACATCCCTGTTCTTTTGGTCAAAAGTTAAGTTAATTGATAAGAGGGTCTGAGTCATGTAGCTTTGATGGAAATCCAGTAGTTTGTTTTAAGAAAATAACAGGACCTATAATGGTACATACCTGTTACTGAGGAGTCCAAGATGCTATATGATTTAAAGTCTTGCTCCTCTTCAGAGGAACTATTCAGCGTTCTAGTATCACTACAATAAATATACTATGTCTGGCTTTATAGCTTGATATCAACGGTTTTTTATCTGATGTATCTCATAAATTATCAGGGTCCAGCAGGAAATGTGTCCAGTTCTGGGCTCCTCACCACAAGAAGGACATTGAGGTCCTCGAGCGTGTCCAGAGAAGGGCAACCAGGCTGGTGAAGGGGCTGGAGGGCAAATCCTATGAGGAGCGGCTGAGGGAGCTGGGGCTGTTTAGCCTGGAGACGAGGAGGCTGAGGGGAGACCTTATCACCACCTACAACTACCTGAAGGGAGGTTGTAGAGAGGTGGGTGATGGTCTCTTCAGCCAGGTGACAGGAGATAGGACAAGGGGAAGTGGCACAAAGCTGTGCCAGGGTAGGGTCAGATTAGATGTTAGGAAAAAATTCTTCACTGAAAGAGTTGTCAGGGCCTGGAACAGGCTGCCCAGGGAGGGGGTTGAGTCACCTTCCCTGGATGTGTTCAAAAAAAGGGTAGATGAGGTACTCAGGGATATGATTTAGTTTAGGATGAGAACGGTTGGACTTGATGATCTTAAAGGTCTTTTCCAGCCTTGTGATTCTGTGAAATAAATGTAAGAACAAGTAAACACCTGGCTGAAGTTTGACATAATGTGAAAGCTTAAGTGAACAGTACTGAAAGAGGGGAAGCTATTTAAAACCTTTCATTTGCTGCCTTTCTCACTCTTGTGCTATCTGCCATTGCTTTCTGTATCTCTGTGTCCATAGAGATTGAGTAAATTAACTAAGCAAATTAATTGTTTTGAGATCTGGAAATAATGATGCATGTTTTTCTACTTGCTCTAAAGCTAACCAGAAACTACAGCTGGTCCAGCAAGTAGCTTCCCATTTTGTATATAAGTGAAGAGCTTATTGTGTGTCCTCTTTTTTCCATTCTGTTATCTGGATTCAATTTAGCTGTTAAAATGCTTACTGTAACTGATGTGTTACCATTGTGCTCCACTAACTTAAGCATAATTATTAAACATACAAATATCTTAAGTTCTAAGCATTTATGAAAAGTTATTTCCAGTAACACTTTAAGTTGTAGAAAAACTCACTACATTTCTTTTTGGTAACCTGCCAGGACTGAGGATTTAATTTTTACAGTACAGGTAGGAGTGGAACCTATTCAGGCTCAAACAATTGGGATAAAACAGTAAATCCTCTTTCCAGTGGAGGTGGTTGGGTAATATTATTACACTTTTTGTATGCTTTGGTAAAACTTTAAACAAAATGAGCAGAATTAAAGCATACATAGAATTAAATAGAACTAAAACATAAAGTAATATGTTAAAATACGCTGATCTGGATGATTAAAAACAAAATGTCAGTAGCTGCTGTCCTTTTATTAGCAATATATAACTAAGCTAACAAGACTAGTCAGTGGGCACTCAAAAGGTAGTGTAAGAAATGCTTTCAAATAAAAGTCAGTAGTGAAAAACATGTTTTTCATTTATGTTTCTCTAATAGAATTTAAAGACAACACCTGTTTGGAGTCAGGAGAGCAGAAAATTATGGCCCTTTTCTTGCCAATCAGTGTTTTAATAGAAGAGTTTATCGTAGAAATGGCTTTAAGATACTTTAGAAAAATAATTTGAAGCTTCTGGCCAATACAGTCTCTTCGTTGAAGAACTGAACTTGATTGATTGTATGGAGTAATAATGTTGACATTCTATATTGTAAATTGTACAGTATACATGTATGTATCATTCATGTATAAAACACTGGTCAGTATGGGGGTGGGTAGGTGAAGAGGAGGAGATGGCAGTTATGGCCATGGGCAAAACAGCCCCCTATCACTCAGGCAGTAACACTAAAAACGGAGTAAACTGATGTAATCTCATTTATGTCACTGTCCATGAAAACAATGAAAGATAAGAATGTTAAAATTAAGTAATTCACAAAAAATAAAGTGTCATTAAACTGATTCTGATGTCTTAAAACATTTGAGAGAGGCTTTAACTGATTTTTAGTTTCATCTCAGTTATTTATATTATAGCATTGTGCTAGTGAGGACTCTTAGTTTCAAAAACCGCATTTTGGCAGATTGAAGCACTGTTTAAGGGCTGCTCAAAACTTCTGTCGGGTATTACTGTTTGTGTACTTAGTAGCAGTTTGCAGTTACAAGAAAAATTATATGTATTAATGTGACCATGGACATATTTCTGATAATTGTTTTGATAGGTTTTTTTCCTTTTGCTGGAAAATAACCTTTACGTATCAGTTTTTTCTGTGTGTATTTCTGCCAGTATTTTGATGTAAATTCTTGACTCTGTGGTAGAGGTTGTAAGTGTATTTAAGAAATTCTACCAATTACAGAAATATTTGAGTTTACAAGTATTCATAGTCTACTGAGTTTGGGATTTCTCTCTTTTACTTTTTTTTGTGCTTTTTTTTTTTTTTTCTTAAAGACTGATAATTTTAGCTGAGACAGCTTCCTGGACAGCATATCAGTAGTAAAACAATGACAAGTTAGTACTTTTGTAGTTTTGCTGAGATGAGCTATACAATCAAGTTATTCTTTCATATTGCTTGTGCATTCTTGAATGTGCAATTACCGCCTGTTTGTATGGAAATCAGACTGAGGAAGCTTTCTTTACAGCCATAGGAATGCAGTTGTTTGAAACCATACTGTTACATAATTCACTAGAATGCCGTGGTTTTTGTTACAAAGTAGGTTGTAGTTTCTGTTCAGGTCAGATATAATATAATGAAACAGTGTCCACGGCGTAATGCAGTGAAGGAAGTGATCTTGGTTACAAATACTATACTTGGACTTTAAGGTGGTCCACAATTCTCACATTCTTTCTAATGTACTTTAAAAATATATTTAGGTGTATGCACGTGTATTCTATTTTACAATCAAGTAACTTGATTCTTGAACAAGTAAGTTTCCTAAGTAAACCATTTACACCTGTAAAACTTGAATCCATTTATTCCCTTCTCCATGCCCAGGTTTTGCTCTGTAAAAGGCAGAATATGCTTTTTTACCTCTTACTGTAATGAAATAGGAAGTTCATTATCTCCCAAAGCATCGTGCTGTGACTTGGATGAATTTTGTTAGAATCTTAGTGAAGTGCATGCCTCTTACCTTTCTAAGAACGGACTTAGTGGTCCTCATGTAAGAAGCTACAGCATCCTTGTAGACAGTGCAAACCTTCTCGTCTGAGATGTTACTAGTTAGATATCAAACCCCTATAAAGGCTCCAAACCCTGGAATACCCCTTCCCCCCAAGATGTCATTAGGGGTTGAGGAAGGGTTACAGCAAAACTTTCATTGCTGTCTTCTAATTGATTTTTTGAGTGGTTTATTTTGTACTTAGTGTCTTAGGTGCAGTGTACTTTAGTCAGAAAATTGAATAATTTGAGAGTAAGCATCGTTAGAAGTCAAGCTGCCTGCTTGTTAGATGAAAAGAAAACAGATGGTAGCCCTGAAAAGCCTGTAAACGAGCAGATGGAAACTGCCACTCCCCCTGATTAATAGAATATTGCTGCTTTGGCTATGCAAACATGTTTATCATGAAGAGAAGTATATTATTCAGCTCCAGAAACTCCAAAAAGTGTGTATCTCTTCCTCAACTGTTGACGCTCATCAAATGAGGGCTTTTCATTCCTTACGTGCAATCAATCTTTGTTTTTTTCCGGAGAATTGAAGGTGATCTGGTCTTTAGAGCCTTGCTAGTCTTCTAGCAGCATATTAATACACTTCTCAAACTGACAGAGTAGAAAGACTGTCAGTCTACCTAATGGACTCAACTTAGATGTAAGGCTTTAATGTTTCCTGGTTATGTGTAAAAGTGAGCATCCCACTGTGATGTGCACTTTTTATTCAGTAAAACTTAGAGTTCCACATGTTCTGTGCTGCTTTGAAAGTTCCTCCAGCATCTTTCAGGTCTCCTGCTCACTGTGCAGGCTGTGATCCCCATCCTCTTGAATGTCTGGACAGAAAGTCTGATCAGATTTTTCTCTTCAATTTTGTCAATTGAGTGTTCAATTTAAAAGAAGAGGAGGGGAACTGACTGTATGTTTCTGTACTGGAGGACAAAACGCCTTGTACAAGTGGAGTTCTGCAGTTGACAGAACTGTCACTGATGGGCATAGCGAATTCCTTTTGTTTTGGAGACAGTTGTGTTTCATGGTAAAC
This sequence comes from Porphyrio hochstetteri, assembly GCA_020800305.1. Classification (NCBI taxonomy): domain Eukaryota; kingdom Metazoa; phylum Chordata; class Aves; order Gruiformes; family Rallidae; genus Porphyrio; species Porphyrio hochstetteri. The sequence continues at coordinate 134,083,481 of CM036905.1, forward strand.
ATGTATAATACAAATCCTTATCAAAGACTTCAAGGTAAGGGGAGCAATTTGCTGGAGCAGTTTGTACTTGTTATCACTGACTTCCCTGTTGGGGACTGCTGCCCTCTAACCTGTCTCCTTCTCAGACGATGGAATATTTAAAAGGGCAAGCTCTCTTCTCAGAGATTCTCAAAATGAATTATGTAGCATATATCTTAATGTTTCTGGTTGGCTGGTAGGGCTCTTTGGGAACCGTGCAGCCTTTATTCTCCCAGAACACAAGACATTTCTTCCACCTGCTGCAGACCCATGCCAGTTATAGGAGAACTATTGTTGTGAAGTAACCCCGCTGACCCCTGAGCACTGTGCTTTGTACTTGGCTCAGAGGTCACATAAAAGGTTTGGGAGAGCAGTAGTCAGTAATTGTACGAATGCTGCAGTTGAAATGCCTTATTCCTGTCACCCTTTGCAGATAGAGCTTATCTGCAGCAGAATGTGCTCATACTCTTAACAAGAAAAAGAGATTAAAATGATCATTTACCCACAGTATCTTTTCAGCTTTAAAGAACATTATAGTTACTGTAGGTGTTACCACTTGCTCTCCATTTCTGTTCTTGGTTCTTCTTGCTACTGTAGAGTGTAACATGGTGATTTCAAGACTCAGTCACTCTGCCTTTAGTGCATTCATCATACACAATCTTAATCTCCAAAGTGTAAACAAGTCTGTTGCTGTTGAACTGCAGTTCTTGACATATGTCAGTTTAGAGGAGGAAGTAGCTGAAAGCTTAAACAAGGGAGGAAAGCTTCAAGTAATATTTGTACCATTTATGAAATACTTGAAATCCATGTGTTGCAGTAACCTCTTGTGTTGCTTTGTTTATCCCGAAACAAATATTGAATCATTTTTCATGTTGCATTACTGCTGTTGGAGTAGAGGTTGGTTCTTCCCCAAAGGTCGTAATATACTGAGCTGTAAAAAGTGCGTTATAATTGAGGTATAGTAGTAGAGGCTGTATGCCTGTACCATCTATAGTAATAACTATATATATTCAGTACAAAGAATCTACTAGCCCTGTGGATCTGACCTAAATAAAGCCCTGGAGCAATACAGAACACAAAAAAAAAGGGCACATTTTTTTCTTGCAGGGTCCTGATAAAGCCAAGAACGAGAGGTCTTCATTTCATCTCTGCATTTGGACAGGAGGGTCTTTGCTGGGGAGTCACATAATCCTGCCTTTAAAGGCAAAGTTATGATACAGTAGGCAGCTGGGCTGTGGTATAGAGAGAAGCAACATGTCCTGTCACTGAAAATAAACAGATTGCTGGCTTTTTTATTCTGAAGAGAAGTTAAAATCTAACAAAAAAATTGCCATAATCCAGTTATTTGTTAGAAGTCAATCAAGGGAGGTAGTTTGGAAGGTTGGTTCGTTTTCATGTCTTGTGCAGGATGAAGTACAGTATTTTGCTGCAGGTTTCCTTTGGTTGCTAAATGCAATCATCTGGGTCTGTTTATAGCTGTGTACGTGTATATGGCTCTGACTAAATAGTGTTACTGGCCTTTATTTCTTTAGTGGTTGAAGAAAAGCAGTCTTGCTTCAGGTTCTAATAGAACATGTTCTGTTTAATTCAGTGTTTTTAATAAATGTCAAAAAAAGTTCAAGATACTGTCAATTTTCAGAACAGTAACTTCTGTACTAAATTGAGGGAGAGATCAAATTAAAAACTGTTTTGAAGTAATTACATTAAACTCCTGATTCTTAGAAATATTTGGAGTGTTTTTAGCATTGCAAGAAAGCTGAAGTGTTCTTGTTACTATAAGAAATTTTTCACTCACTACAGAGCAATTTCCTATCAATTCAGTCATTTGAGCTGGGATATCCAGTTCAAATAATTTCTGCAATCTGTCTCAGCCTAACCTCTATAACATCTGTGTACCATTTTCTATGTGCAGGATTTCAAAGGGCTAGGCACAAGGTCTGTTTGCTCCTCCAACTACTCTAGTAAATAAAAATAGTCATTAAGCATAAGTATACCACATTTGTCGGCATTGAAGTCTAAAAAGTGGTGCAATATATATGTATTTTAAAGTATTTTGTAAAATTAAGTTAAATCATAAAAATACAATCATTGCATGTAGGAATTAAAATAGATGCTATTTTGCTTAACTAGTAGCATGATTTCTGAAAGAGATGTTGATCTTTTTCAGTCTTTTCTGAGAACCAGGAATAAATAACATCTGCAACAGCATGTCACTATCAGGCAATCTGTTCAAGTTTCCTGTGCTGATTTCTACAGCATCAGCACCATGGGTACCACTGCTGCCCAGTTTTTCTTTACCACAGTGAAGGGAAATTAAAAAAAAAATAAAATCAGTGTCTCTTTTTTTTTTTTTTTTTTTAAAAACCTTCTTTCCACCACCACCCTCCCCCTTCCCTTCTTTCTCCCCACCCCCTAACTGTGTCTGACTTGCCTGACAGGAAATTTTCTAATTGCCGGAACAGCTGGTCACAGCAAAAACGCCAGGGTTGGTCTTCCTTGCTAGATCGCTCAGTCAGAAAACCTAAACATCATGGTTTCTTAGTCATGTTTAAGTTTCTGGCTCTACGCGTTCGTTCTATTCGGGTGAGCTTAGTTTCTTATTTGAAAGAATAAGGGGAAGATTAATGGTAATTAAACTTTCAAAGCAATTTTAGTCTTTCAATGCTTTGGGATCGGGTACTGTTTGTGTGCAAAGCCTTTTGTATTGCCTTTTAAAAAGAAAAAAGGTTGTGGTTTGCTTTTACTTTGCAGAACTTTCTAAGGTACCTGTTAATTGTTTAACCTTACTGGAAGATTTTTACCTGTATGTAAATATTGTAAAAGTAACATTTTTTTTTTCCTCCAGAAATGTATGAGTTTAGTGGTATGTTTTCTCATTGAGGATCTAATTTTAGTAAAAATGTTTGTATTTTTGAATTTAATAGAGGTTATTTTAATAGTTAACATTTTCGTGTAGGACTTTAAACTGTAAAATAGGGTTGTATGTGGAGTGACAGTTAAAATAACTGAGGGTAATTAATAACTTACATTTACTTCTGAAAACAGTATTAAGAATAGTAACGCTTTACAGTTAATGTTGTGGCTATTTCAACTTTTAAGTAATTCAGTTGTAGCAGACATTTATTAATTTGTATAATTTGTTGAACATATATTCAAACAAAAAACATGGGCTTTTTTACATTGAGAAAACTTTCTAGTGAAGAACTATATTATGCTGAGTACTGTTTCTAAACTATTTAACAGTACAGGTAAACATGCAGTGTGGTAGAGCATTTCACCGTTGAAATTCAAATCGCTTTTCAGTTTCTCCTCCTGTAAGTCTGCAAATACTTTTCTCTGGTGATGAGAAACAACAAAACAAAACTCTTAAAAACCCCCTTTGGGTATACTGTCTTGAAGCAGGTCTACTAACTTGTAAATAAAAGGCTGTTAATTTACCACCTGTGAGCCTATGCACTGGTTTAAACTTTGCAATATGTGATAGAAAATTAAATGTAATGAAACATTTAAACAAGACATGTGTGACAAGCAATAGAACAGACTGCATTGTATATGGGGCTTTTAATGTAAACCTTGTAAAATCTACTTAGGGTGGTTTGATATTCTTTTCTACATTCTGTTTATTTTAAAGTGATTGACAGTGCAGCTCATATAAATTTTAGAGTATATTTAGAATATTATCTGAGTACAGTGGGACTCAGTTTTCATAGATTATTGCTGGATATGCTTGTGGGTGTGTTTTTTTAATTAACTTTTTTAAAATTAAAAACTTAGAATTATTTTTGTTAGTTGCAGTGCTCTGAAATGTTAGTGCTTACAAAGTAGGAGCCAAACTTTTATATGTTACTGGGAAATTAGAGTTCCACCCAATGAGTATTTTTTTCCAATGCTGGCATGCAGAGCCCAGTCCACGAGATAATTTCATTGTTTTTGATCAAAAGAGAATTGCATTAGAAAACTGCTTTTGGTGACCAACACTGACCTTTTAAAATGCTTACAGGGATTCCTCAGCTTTACCTGAGGAGCAGAATCCTACTTCTGACCTGGCCTTTTGTATTTTCATTCCAAGGATGGAAAAGCATCTTCAGAACTACCTTCCCAGCCTGGTCCATCATGTTTATCCATTGAGTTGGCTATGTAGAACAAATATGGACACAGACATCCTTCTAGATCACAAGACTGTTGTAGTAGAAAGCCAGAAATGGAAAAGAGTAGAAGTCTAGAGAGTAAGGAATAAATATGTTGTTTTCTCTTCTTTACCTCTAGGCATTGTTTTTTTCCTTGGAGACTTAACAATTTAAGAATTAAAAACAAACAAAAAACCCTAACCAAACAAAAAACCCTAACCAAACAAAAAACCCCTCCCAAACAAAAAAAACCAAACACCAAACCACAAATCAAAACACAAAAAACCCTGAAACTAGACATTTGCAAATAGTTTGCTTTAAAACGATGCTGTCAGGTAAAACAATAGATTCTGTCTGTAAAAAGCAATTTGATGTAAATTTTTTTTTATCCTTTAAAAAGAAGCAAAGACATAAATTATAAAAACCTGCATTTCTACCTTCAAATGTCCATGTTAATTAAAGCTTTTGCTCTAGTCTTGATTTTCTTTGGCAGTAGTTTAAAACAGACAACATAAATGGAATATCCTTAAGTCAGCTCGACTTAATTTTATGCATGGCAGTGCTTTGATTTCTGTTGTGTTTGAATAATTGCTACTTCAAAATGAACGTTTTAATCAGCTTTTAGAACAATTATTGTATACAAGCACTTAAATAATCATTCATTCTGTTGAGTGACTGAAAATGAATATTAGTCACAAATACAAGGAATGTGTTTTTTATTCCATGGTTTAACTCACTAACATTTCTTACTGAAGTAAGGGGAGGTTGTTAAATGCTTGTTGGACATTGATTTATCTATTTATTTTTAAAGGCAGTTATGAATTTAAAGTTGGGCGTATAATGAGTATAGAACATATGAGCATAAATAGAATGTGTTTGAGAGTCTTTTAAAATTACCTAGGCTGGTGCACTCCTCAGACTTTTAGCTCCTGCTTTCAACAGATTTCCATAAGCCCTTCTACAAAAGTTAAAAGTAATTGTTTTTCAGCTTCTTGGCTCTTTCTTTTTATTTGCTTCAAAAAGCATCGCTCATAGGGGTCTTATTTCTTCAGGTAATACTGAAAATTCATCCCGCATTCATAACAAGCTGGGAAAGTAAAAATGCATCTAGGAGACTTCCTGACTCAAGGGAGGGGAGGAAAAGGAAATTATGTATATGAGTTGGGGAACTGTGCCAACATTGAGTCATCCTTTTAAAATCACTGGATATCCAATAAGCTTGCTGTCCTTACAGGACATAACTGCTTTATGTAACTTCAGCACCAAGGTTTAATATCAGAGTCAGTATTTCAGAACTGGTTTCTATTTGATTACAGGAATCAACATAACTCTGCCTGTGACAGGCAGGAAAATATTTCGCCAAATGCAGCAATGTCCAAGTGAGCTCTGAGTACAATGAAGGCTTGCAGAGTAATAAAAGGCAATTTGTAATCGTGGTTGGAACAGTGTTAAGAAATGTGCTTGGGAATCCTGTGTTTTCAGCCTCCTCTTTGCTCGTAGTGAATGTACATGTGCCTGAAGAACGCACCTTTGTCTAGAGGAAGCAAGTCATTCCCGAAAAAGGGATTGAGAGGGGTGAAAACAAGGATGCTACTTTGTAATGCAGATGGAAAAAATCTGTGTGGCTACATGCCTACTGCTAACAGGAGAAAACTGATAAACACAGTATTTTTGCTGCTGCTGCTCAACTTTGACGTGGAAAAGAACACTACAATTCACTCTTTCTTCATTGCATTTGCTTTTCTGAAAATTGTATGGTCAATAGCATAAACTGTTACAGCAGTGAGTTTGTCAGGTAAGTGAAAAGCCATTAAGTGCAGCTGAGCAGCATTATGTAGTATTACTCTGTGAACTGTCCTTTACACTGGTAGAAATTGCTATTACCTGTCATAGTTTTGTTTTTTTTAAAGGGTTCCACTTTAATGCTGTTGAAATAAATTTATTTCAGAAACTTAATTGTAAAATTTATTTCAGGGCTGCCTTATATTGAAAGATGGCTACTGTTTCAAGGCATTGTTCACCAGTACTGGGAATATAGATCGGATTTAGTTGCTGCAATTAGGACTAGCAAAAAGGTGACATTATTATCATTACCATTATTCCATTCTGGTTCCTGACTGTACAGAAATTGAAATTCCAGAATTGTGAGCGTTCTAATGGTGATTCTAGCTCTCTCTTGTGTAAATTATCACTATACAAAACAAATATCTAAAACAGATTAAAATTAATTTTTAAATGTTATTTTAAATAGAAAATATTAATGAAAGTTCCTGAAGGAGTTTTTGGTGGGATGCCACCAACATTTCTTAATGTATTAATCGTGTCCTTTTAGAAGGAGTTTTAAAACACCAATATTGTCATGGTTAAATGCTAACTTGAGTATTAGGAACAAAGGATCTTGCACAATCTGGGGGGGAATGACTTGACTTTGGCAGGCAGTGACACCGAAAGGACTAACACACAGCTGAACCAGCACAGCCTGCAGTCTCTTCAGGTCAAAGAAAGCATAGTGTGGGGCTGTTGCTCTAGATGCATTAATCAGTCCATTGCTACCATGTCTAGCAGGTATGCAAAGACTTCCAAAATAACAAAAAAAGACAAGTATTAAAAATAATTTTAAAAATCACAGAAGACCTTACAAGATCAGGAGCTGGAAGGTTTTTTTCAGAAAAAAATCTGAACAAATTTAATTATTTTAAGGGGCAAATTAAGTCATAACTAAGTCTGTATGTAACCATATGTAAAAGATTATACCTTCTTGACTCTGCTAAGAGCAGAGCAGAATTAACAGATAATTGTGAAACTTAAGTAATGTTGTAACCAGGAATTTAAGTTACTTTCTCCAGTAGTTACTTGACCTGGCTTAGTTAGAACATAAATTCATTGAGATTAAAATTTGTTTATCTGTTTGTTTAATGCTTGCATGAAGTCAGTCTTAACCCTATTTCTTCATTTTTTTCTATGTTATCAACAATGTTTGTTGTCCAGGAGGAATTTTTGTGAATACAGGACCTGTCTAAGGACTTTTTGCATATGCCAGATTTCCCTCCCACTGGGTTTCAGTGAACTTGAGTATGTATAGCCATGTCTGGGCATCTGTGCTTCTTAATAGAAAAATACAGTTTATTTAAAAGTCCCATGAAGAGGCGAGTTGCTTCTCAATTCCAAAAGCAAACATGCTGTAGTTTTTTTTGGTTTTTTTTTTTTTTTTTTTTTTTTTTTGTCCAGAGTTTGTGTCATAAAATTAGAGGTTTTGTTTTAACATGAGTGTGAGGGTTACTGTTTTATTCTTGTTCCTTATTTAGGTCAGTTCATAACTTCCATCTCTGTTAGGTGCGGAAGGGATTGGTAGGTGGCCTTTTACTTTCTCTCCCTGTGAAACCTTTCATTGGGTTGTTACAGGTTTGGTGGTGTATTTCTTGATATATTTCACATAGCCAGCAAGTGTGCAGAGGGAAAGTTCTTTGATCACTGCTTGGTTGTCTGCCAGCTGAAATTCACTGCACTTCTGAAGCCATTTTCGCTTACATTTAGGTCCTATTCATTTTGTGGGAAAGTGAACATGCAGCCTTGTTTTGTAGTCCCTTCTGTCTCTTAGTAATGGAATACAGATGATGTGTGTTATCTTCAATATTTCTTTCCTCATGCAAAGGACTTGAGAGGGGATACAATTATTCATCATATATCTCATGCAGTAAGAACTTCTGGGGTTTTCAAAATCTATATATGAACTTTTTTAATAAAGATAATTTTCTCAGGAATCTGTTTCTGAATTTATTTAAAGCTTCCTGGTGAAGTTCAGGTATGATGGAGCCATTTATTTCATTTAGCCTTTGCCTGCTGTTACTCCCTTTTTTTGCCATCAAATAAGAATGTGGATTTTCCACAATAAAAGGCATCAAAAATGTAATGCCAATCCTGTTGAAGTGTTTTAGCTTGCTTAAAGACAAACGTAATGTTCTTTCAAAAGCCTTTAATCTGTAGGTACTCCTAGCATCTACTGTATGCTTTTCTTCAATCTTGGTACTATAAAAAATAAACTGCCAGTTTTTATGATGTACATTGTTGACCACAGATATGTTTTTTTAAAAACCCACAGCGTTACAATGAAATAAAACCTTCCTGGCCCACTTCAGCCCCCAACCCCCAGTCTTCTTGTGCATGCATATCTTTGACAGAGATCTTACCTCTGGTTATCTTGGTTTTGATTAACTCTTCTGTATTTCATCAGACTTGACTTTAATTCCAGTGAAGCTGAGAGCAGAGACAAGGCAGCCAGTCCTTCTGTTCAGGATGGGTTTAGTTTACTTTGAGACACATTTCACTTGACTTGAATGCTTTGTATGTCTTAAGCTGTAAATGTTTCCCTATTTGGTTGGTTCTTACCTTTCCAATTTTATGTCACTTCATGACTTTACATCCATTAAATGTATTCCGTTGTTGTTGTTATTGCTGTAAAACTTTTCAAGTTTTTGGATAGCTGCTGCTCTTCATAATCGTCTGCTTTCAGTGTACCAAAGAGTGTATACTCAGATCTTTGTCACTCATTGTGAAGCTGAAGAACTAATTGCTCTTTTAATACTATTATCTAGAATATGTAAGGTGTTTAAAATATTTCTACTTACATTAACATAATTTTAAGTATCCAGAAAAGGTGGAACCTGTCTAATGGGAAATCTTTCCTGAATAAGCATTCCATATGTGACAAAACAGCTTATTCCTTGCTGTTCTGTTTCAGTTAATGCACATCTTACACATATTTGAGAGTAAGGTAACTTCCTTACTGAATTTCCTGTTTCCATCTCAGTGTTTTGGAATTTCTTTGTCAGGCACTTGTCAGTGTGTATGCTCACACTGTGTTTATGCATTTATTCAGGATCCTGAAACTGAGAATTTTAGGACCCCTGTGGGGTGTGGATCTGCTAATGTTCCTTATTCTGGATAGCCTGCCTTGTGGATTATTTTGTCTGTGTCAGAGCATATAATTATTATTATTGTTGGGTTCTTTTAAGTTTAGTTGCTTCTCTGTCCCTTAACATAAAATTTGTGGGATAAAAATACTATTTTTTTTAAAGCTGCTATTTAAATTCTAATGAGTGTTTACTGCATCTTCAAAATTTGTGAGATTTAGGTTGTATCATGAGAATCTGTTTCATATGGCACTCTCAGTAGTTGGTTGTTGTAAATGCATGTCTGGAAATGCTCTCAAAGAGTCTAAATATGGTTTAAGTTCAACTCCAGAATTCTCTCACTTTTACTTGGTTTTCCTTTCATACCTCTTACATTATCTTCAGGAATTTGAAGAAGGGGTAAAAGGGCTACGAACTCTTTCTACTCTGTATTCTTGATTAGAAAATAAAATCAATCTGTAAAGGGATTGGAATTACTAGAAGTAATAAAAGAAGTGGAAACTACTATTTCATGAGAACAGTAGTGTCCTGGTTTTGGCTGGGGTAGAGTTCGTTTTCTTTCTAGCAGCTGGTATAGCGCTCTGGTTTGGATTTAGGGTGGAAATAATGTTAATAACACACTGATGTGTCAGCTTTTGCTAGGTACACTAAGGCAAGGACTGTTCAGCAGCTTATGCCCTGCCAGCAAGTAGGCTGGAGGTGCACAGCCGGGACAGCTGACCTCAGCTGACCAAAGGCATATTCCATACCATATGATGTCATGCTCAGGATATAAAGCTGGGGGGAGTTGGCTGGGGATGGCGATCGCTGCTCAGGGTTTGGCTGGTCATCAGTTGGTGGGTGGTGAGCAACTATTCTTCATTTACATCACTTGTTTTTCTTGGGTTTTATTTCTCTTTCTTTTTGTTATTTTCCCTTCCATTACAATTAATTTGCTGTTGTTATTTCAATTATTAAACTGTTCTTATCTCAACCCATGGATTTTCTCATTTTTACCCTTCTGCTTCTCTCCCTGATCACACTGAGGCAGGGGGTGGGGGGGGCACAGGGGTAGGCAGGGAGCAAGCAGATGTGTGGTGCTGGGGTTAAACCATGGCAAATAGAAACAGTATTGTAAATGATATTGGTAGCTCTCCTAGCAGTAAAGAGCCCAGTTTACAAGCCCTGGACCAGCTTTTCAGTTGTCCCTACAACATACTGCTCAGGAAAAGGTCTGCAGATAAACTCATCTATGTACAGCAAAAAGTATGTTATGCCATCCAACTCTGCAGGGGCCACTCCTTTACACAGTGCCATTTTCAGATCTCCTACTGAAAATTCAAAAATCTGAAGGATAAATTATGCAAGATTCTCTGTATGGATAAACTCATATTCTTCTCTTGCTTTTCTGGGCTCTTTCATTACTACTGAGAAATACTTCTGCTTCCACTTCCTTTACGGTTTGAAGTCCAGTTTCCTTTTAATGCATTCTCTATTAATAGTTGTTCCTCTAATAAGATCTCAGAAACAAATCAAAGTCTTTTATGTTACAGCAGAGTTAATTTAGTCTTGAATTAAACAATGAACAAAAAAGAAATTCACATAAATACATTCACAACAAAAAGTGATTTTAGTGTTCACCATATAGAATTTTATAGAATTATAAAATATAGAATTATATAAAATATATATAAATATAGAATTTGTCCAGCAAAATGATTAGGTTGTTATTTTTATATCCTAAAAATGGTTACATAGTTTTTCTCTACTTGCCTAGTGGGTGTGTATCTTATTTTTGACACGCATGTTTGCTATTCCAATTTGATTCCTAAGGATAAAAATGCATCACTCTTGATGCTGCTGAATCTTATTTTATGTATGCTTTTCTTTTGGATTTGATTTGTCTGTGGAATGTAGTGTATTCAGTGTTCTTTCCTGTGCGTTCCTGTGCATAGATGTATACAGTGAGGTCCATTACTAAGAACTTACTTATAGTGTAATACTTACTAAGCATAATATTTCTGACTTACAAGATGTATCAGTACAGGAAGTTATTCTGAAGTACTGGTGTTTAAAATTCATACCCAAACTTGTTTGTCACTTGCTTCCTTTCTAGGCCAGTGTTGATTTAGCACTATTATACTGTTAAGGAAATGCTCAGGAAACTCTAAGTACTGTTACCTTCTGCTTGTTTCCTTGTATTCTATATTTAGTTTCACAATAATGGAAGCCAGTAGCAGCCACTTTGACTAACACAGTATTGTATTTGTATTTTTTTAAGTGTTGCTTTCTGTGACAGTTATACTTTCTAGTGTGAATAAGGCCTTGAGTGCTGTGTGGCGTCTCTTCCAGCTTAGTGTAAGTCAGTATCTATCAACTAATGTAATTAGTGCAGTTGGCTGAGAAAGTGAGAGGCTTGTATTTTAATTGAAATAGAGAGTGGGTACAGTCAGGGCTGATTACTTCTGTATATAATTTGCATTTCTATAAAAGGTTTAGCTTTTGTATTTTTGACTGAATTTGCAAAATACTGTTTAGGTTAAAATAACAAACATTCAGCAGTTGTGTAAGAAGAGGAAACTGCAAATGTGTGAGTAACTAGTCAGTATAAGTCTTACTCTCAAATGTGTTATAGACCAGCTACGAAGTAGGATACGGTCTGAGTTCCATTTTGTTTAAAACAGTTGTATTAGGTCTGCCTTATAAGGACTGAAGAGTATCTGAACCCTTAGAAGAGAAGACTAGGAGTATTTTCTTTGTATCTGGAATGTGAAGTGGTGGTTCGGTATTGACTTTTTGTTTTGGTTTTGTTTGGGGTTTTTTAGAGGGTGCCCAAAATAACCACTGGGAAGTTGGTTGCATAATAATTGCATTGCAATAAAAATATTTTTTGTTTCTGTATAGAGAACGAGTTAATCTTTTCTTCATTACTTGTTTTTATTGCATTTTGTGATGCTTTTAAAGCAATGTGTCTGTCTAGTTGATCACTTTGTGTCCCTGAATCTGAGCAGATAACAGAAAGATTTAAGGGAGTTCTGTTTCACACTTTTTTATTTCCTCAGGGTTGCCAGGGAGCTAATAGATAAAACAGTTAAGCAAAAATGGATAAAAGTATCCAAAGTAATGTGTACTTGGCAATCTGTTCCACTGTGCTGTTCCTCCCCTGGGATTCTCTTAAGATTGTAGTGGGTGGTTTAAGTAGTATGTAATCCAACCAATGATATGCTAATCTAAAAGACGGAAATACAGATGTCCACCAGCAAATAATTCCTTCAACAACTAGAAGGAATCGGTATTTCTTTCAAAGTGTAAAGATTCAGACTTGGGTTAACAATGGTAGCAATCTCTGGTGGTTTGATGCTGGTTGGAGGCCAGACGCCCACCAAAGCTGCTTCTATCACTCCCCTTTTCAGCTGGACAGGGGAGAAAATATATATTGAGGGGCTCAGGAGTCGAGATGAGGACAGGGAGAGATCATTCCACAATCAGTGTCATGGGCACAACAGACTCAACACAGAATAAAGGAAAGAAACTCTCTAATTGATGACACTGCCCTGCACACCCAGTGACACCAGAGTCGGGTAAGGAGAAGCGCGACCGGATCTTAAAGCACCTTCCCCACCCCTCCCTTCTTAGCAGACTTCACTTTAGTAGTGATTTCGCTCCCTTCTTCCCCACCCATTGTGGCACAGGGAGGGGCAGGGACTGGGAGAATGGGGGTTTCAGTCAGTTCCTCACAAGCTGTTTTCCTTCTTGGCTGGGGGACGATGACATTCCTCACACCCTCCCCCTGCTGCACTGTGGGAACCCACCCATGGGAGACAGTCCTCCATGAACTTCTCCAACATGAGTCCTTGCCCATGGGGCTTCAGCTCTTCACCAGCTGCCCCAGCGTGGGTCACTGCTATGGGGTGCAGTCATAAATCCTAGAATGTCTCTCAGTCTCTCCGTCCCAGACTGCTCCAACCCGGTCCCCCATGGGGTCATAGGTCCTCCAGCAAACCTGCTCCTGCGTAGACCTCTCTCTACACAGGCTGCAGGTGGGGTCTCTGCTCCCCATCCTCTTCCGCAGGCTGTGGGGGGGCACCCACTCCACCATGATCTTCTCCATGGGCTACAGGGGAATCTCTCTCTGGTGACTGGAGTGCCTCTTTCCCCTGCTTCTTCACTGCCCTTGGTGTCTATAGAGTTTCTTACATCTTCTCCCTCCCTTCTCTGGTGGGGAAAAAATGGGTGCTTGTGGGGTTTTTTCCTAAATATTTTATCACAGAGGCACTATGAGCATCGCTGATGGGCTCAGCCTTGGTCAGTAGTGGGTCTGGCCCTGAGCCCAGCTAGGCTTTGTCGAACCTAGGGAAAGCTTCTAGCTGCTTCTGGCAGAAGCCACCCCTGCAGCCCCCACCCCCTCCTCCAGCAGAACCTTGCCATGCAAAACCACAACACAGTCCCTAAAAGGGAAAAGGAACTTATGTTTATTAGAAGTAATACACAGCAAGCATACTTGTAAAGCCATGCAAAACTTCAGCTGTCTTAAAATGAAAACTGTCACTTATCCTTATTGGTGATCTGAATTTTGGAACACCTCGGGACAAATCCACGTTCATTACTTCAAAATACCTTTTTTTACTTTCTGATTTTACAAGTTGCCAGGATGTTCTGTGCTTTATCCCAAAGTGTACATTGGAATTCCAGTATATGTGTGTACACTCTCTTAACACATACATGCTCTGGACTCGTTTCCAACTCTGGTTGAAGCCTTTGAGAGAAATGAATCTTTTGAAAGAGAAATGTTGATCTAGGAGAAGCCTGTGTTTGAGTACAGACACAGACATGAACAGTTTCTGTGCATTTATACATGGTACTGAAATGAGACCAGGTACAAAAAGATACTTTTAATCAGAAATTCATGCACATAATTTTTTCTGAATACTTGAAAACAACCTAAATTAGTGCTGCAGTTGTAGAGCTCTAGAATGCTGACTCTGTTCTGTCATCACTAGAACTAATTAGTGCACACTTTGGTGCATATAGATAAGGGGAAAGTCTGGAGCAAGGAAGACATACCCTTACTGGAAAAGGTTCAGGTTAAAGAATACTAAAGCAAATTGGATGTATGTATGTTCATGGAGTGCTGAGTGCTTAGGGACCTGGCCGATGTCATTGTGAGGACACCATTTATCTTCCAGTGATCATGGTAAGTGAGAGAGGGGCTTGTGGACTGAAGGAAACCGTGTGATATGCCTATCTTTAAAAAGGACAGGAAGGAGTACCAGGGAACTATGGGATGGTCCGCCGCCCCTTGATCTCTGGGAAGGTCATGGAATAACTAGTCCTAGAAACCAGTTCTATGTACCTGAAGGAGAAAAAGGTGACTGGGATCAGCATGGATGGTGAAATACTAAACACTTTTTTCATTGAGAGGGTGACCAAACCCTGGCATAGGCTGTCCAGGGAAACTGTGGAGTCTTCACCCCCCTTGGAGATGTTCAAAAGCTGATGGGACATGGTTCTGGGCAACCAGCTATAGGTGTCCCTGCTTGAGCAGAGGTGTTGTACCAGATGACCTCCAGAGGTTCTTTCCAGCCTGACCAGTCTGTGATTCTGTGAAATAGATCTGAGACTTCCATATTAAATAGAGGAAAAGTATCCCCAGATTTATTTTATTGTCTGTAGCCCACAGAAGGAGTAAGAAGACAATGCAGAAAAAAATGCAGTTGTAGTTAGTATGTTTGTTTTATGCAAGCTGACTTACAGTCAGTGCTGCTTAGGCTGGATTGTGTGTAATGCCTAGATAGTTCAAGTGCCTGATGAGAATCCACTTTTGTACTTGCTTTTGAACAGTTCCTGGTAAATTCTGAAATTATTTCCATGTGTGACAGGCAGTGTTGCTTTTCGGGGGATTTTCAAATTCGGTGTGGAAAATACTAAAGTAAGTGCAGAGCAAAAAAGTCTAGAAGGTCCACAGCCCTTTAGGACTTTCTGGTGACTAGTTTCTCACAGAAGGGAAAATGCTGAAGGCTGCCAACTCTTATAGAATATGCTTTCCTTCAAGAGAGGCAATGAGGTTCTTTCCCTCATCAGAATGTTCTCAGTGGCAAGTGAAGAGTGTTTGGCTGCTGGAACGGGGGTGGAGGGTGTGCTGCTTTGTGAGATGTTTTGAGCCTCATGCTGTGTTATGAAGGTGAACATGAGCATCATTGCAGAATGCTCTTCTTCATTCAAGTATTAAAAAGCAGGACTTTCCTAAGAGATTTGCACTCTAGGTATGCTTTAAGAGCACTGAAGTTTTAATCAGTGGATTTCCATTAATGGGTTGTGAATCTGGAATGGAGATTATGAACCAAGCGATATGGGCCTAATAAGCACAACAGCTTGGGAGTTGCTGACTTGTTATTATCAACTCTCTTACCTGGATTCTGATGCATCCCTAAAAATTTAAGCTATCACATAGTTACTGAACTAATACTGCCTTTTGTAACGTATATAATTTATATGTTCTGTGTCTTAATTATGAAAATAATGTTACTCAGTGTTTTTTATCTATATTTGGGAGTGTTTAGTTCACTGGATTCAGTGACACTGATATTCTTCAACGTTGTGAATTTATAAACATTTTAGGTAGATGTACCACTAATGTAAACTTATTTAACCCTTTTTTTCCTTTGTCAGGAAGAAGGAAATATCAAAGAAATTGCAATAACTCACCATGTAAAGGAAGGACATGAGAAAGCAGACCCTTCACAGTTTGAACTTCTGAAAGTACTAGGACAAGGATCCTTTGGAAAGGTTGGTAACTGAACTCTTGTGGAACCACCTATTCTGGAAGGTAGCACTCAGAATGAAATAGTTAGGAGTCCTGCTACAAAGGAAATAGTACAGCCACAATCTTGCAATAAGGGAATGTTGCAAGAGAAAACTGCTTTCTAAATTAATGCCAGCTAGCCACTGCGATTGGAGCAGATCTTTTTGAAGGAGTAATTTTTTTTCTAGTTTGTAGATCTCAAACATAAATAGAAATAAATTGGTTTGATGTGAATTAATCAGGTATTCAGTGTTAAAACAGAATATCCTTTTTCAATAATTACTTTTCCATGTTTGAGAAGGTGAGCATTGAAAGGTGTTTTTTTGATAAGTACTCCTAGTTGCTAATTTGCTGATAGTAGGTTATCACCAGTATAGAAGCTATAGGCAGAATTTGGTTTTGTAGCAGATGGTAGAACCCTAGAATCATAGAATGGTTTGGGTTGGAAGGGATCTCATAGACCATGTAGTTCCAACCCCCTGCCATGGGCGGGGACACCCTCCACCAGACCAGGTTGCCCAAAGCCCCATCCAACCTGGCCTTGGACACTGCCAGGGAGGGGGCAGTCACAGCTTCTCTGGGCAGCCTGTGCCAGGGCCTCACCGCCCTCACAGGGAAGAACGTCTACCTGCCCTTGTAACCAGTCCCTCTCCAGCTTTCCTGCAGCCTTCCTTTATGTACTGAAAGACTGCTCTTAAGGTCTTCCTGGAGGTTTCTCTTCTCCAGGCTGAACAAGCCCAACTCTCTCAGCCTGTCCTCCTAGGAGAGGTGCTCCAGCCCGCTGGTCATCTTCATGGCCCTACATTTGATCTCACTGGGTGTCCATGATTCATACTTTTAGTTGTCCAAATCCAACTTGAAAGCAAAACTCTAACTACATGTGGCAAGACGAATCATTGAAACAAAATGGCATATGCAGTGTGAGACATCCATTTTCAGTTTTAATTGCTATTCTGAATGTGATGTTAAGCTCTAGCGTATGATGCCAAATCTGTCTTGGATATGGGGGAAAATGAGAAGAATCAGTCCAATTCTCTCAGTAAAACAGTTCCAGTAAAACTTGGAAATCTAGATTTTTAGCTACTGTAAAATTTTATACTCAAGCTAGTAAGAATTCACTGAGATACGTAATTCTAAAGTTTATTTATTGTATTTGTTCTAATGCAGAAGCATAAACAAGTTTTTATTTGGAAATTTTCAAATCAGGAGAATAAAATAAGTCAGGGGCAAGGAAATGTAAGCCAATAAATGCTAATTTTAATAACTCTTTTATTGATATTACTAAATTAAATGCTGTAACTGCTAGAGGGGTGAATTTTGAAAATGCAGAAATAACCATTTGGCTGACTGCAAGTATTGCAAAGTTGCCAGCCTTGTTCTCAATTGTTTTAGCTTTTATGCAGAAAGGATTAATAGTACAGGAGCTGTATTCCCTTTTTTCTGATAATTTAGGAAGATGTCACTACTTCCCATTCAATTAAAATGACTAATTTTCATGCTTTACAAGACCTGTTGATGTTCTGGTAACCTCTTGATAATGCAAAGGGATGTCCACATAGGTGGAAATTGGATACATAATTGGAGACATAAAACTGGTTTCATAAAACATGCTTAATGTTCTCACATTCCACCATACGTTTCTATGCTTTTTTGTAATCAACCAGAAACACCATGGCAGGTCTTTTTTTCTTTTTTTTTTCTTTCTTTCTCCATTTTTATATTAAGGATATTAAAAACAATCTCATTCAAGAAATCCCCTTACACTAAAGAAGGAAACGAAGCACACTTTAATTGAGCCTGATTGTACTTTTTCAGTACATGCAAAAGTCAACCAGATCATGTTATTGAAATAAATAAATGTTTTTGTAACACGAGATTATGCATTGATTCATCTCACTTTCAGGATCAACTTTTGTACATGCATTTATTTTCATACCTGACAATTATTTTATTAACTTTAGTTGTGCCATCTTATTCATTTTAGTAAGACAACATTACTTAAAGGTTACTACTAAAATGCTGAATTTTGTGTTTAGAATTTGTCTCAGTTTCTCAGAGAATCCAAATCCATTATTTTATTCACTGAAACAATTTAGTTTAAAATTAATTTCTTAGACTGTCTTTTGGATTATGAGTTGAAGGAACATTAGTAAAAACTGCAAGGAAATTTTTGGTTTAGATTCTGCAAAGCCAAGCAAGCTGTTGAAGAAGCTAATAATAGTATTTGGAGAACTAATAACATTGAAATACTACTGAATACTTGAGTTTCATAGAAAAGTATATGGGTCTGACTTGCCTTTATTTTAATAATTCTATTTAATTTTCAATGCAGGTCTTTCTTGTCAAAAAAATCTCAGGATCAGATGCTAGACAGCTTTATGCAATGAAGGTCTTGAAAAAGGCCACGTTAAAAGGTAAGCGCTGGAGAGAGAAGAACAAAAAGAAAAGAAAATGATCAGGGACATTATACCAAAACTTAAATCTTCACGTACTTGCTATTCTACAGACTGTATTTTAGAATTTCCCTCTATTGAACAGCAGAACACTTGTATTGTAAATGCAGAAGAATTAAGTAAACAGTCGTATATTGATAGTTACAAGGGTAAGGAGGTTCCTTTCCATGCTAAGTTAGGTGATGATTGTAATAGAGTAGTTGTGTTACATCTGCCACCTGACTTGTTCCGGAGCTGTTATTTGAAACTTGATATCCTTCCTTTTTTCATCTGCTGTATATCCCCAAGGATACAGTTAATACCTTTTGCTCAGTTTATATTTAGGTCATGATATTTAAAAGTACATTGTATCAGGTGTTTATTCTAAAAGTTCTAAGCACAGGAGTTCAAGTCTGTCTTTAAAATGAAGTGTATAGTTCCTCTTCCCAAGAGTTTTGCTGTGTATTCTGGGTGTAGGATATATTTTATAAACTCTTAAGTTAATCATCTAAAGTAATTGCAGGAAAAAAATAAAAGGAGCTTTAAAACAGAGTTTCTTGGATGGTTTTGGTCTTGAATGGTATCGGTAACAAAATAAGTTCAGACCCGAACAATCCCAATTCTGTCCTGGAAGATTGCATAAGAGAGAAAGAACTAATGTAATTGTTTTTTTACTGTAGATTAACACTAAAGTGGTCTTTAACATTAACACCTTAACCAGGATGTGTATTTGTTGCTTTATGCCATTGTTTAATACATCTGTATATTTGCAGTTTTCCAACTCATGACTGAACTGAAATTGCAATGATAATTTTGGTATCGTTCCTACAACTTGTAGTACTGTACCTGTGTTGTTATTATATTGATTTGCAATTTTAACATATGATTTAATCTGAAAATATTTGTAGAATGATGCTGGGAACAGAAACTCACATTGAATTGTGGCTTTCTGCTAAAATGTTGAACATGAAATTTTTCTGCTTAAGATGTAGTGCTGAATATCTGTCTCTCAGATCTCACTGTGCATCACTTTCACTTAACACTAGTACAGAGGGTGTGTTTTTGAACAGTTTCCTATATTTTGATTCCTCTGTGTTTTGTGGCATGTGTTTATTCTCATTGTTTACTTCCTATTTTTCTGAATTTTATTTCCACTTTGATAGCTTCAAGAACCTTGCATTACCCTGAGCATGTTAATAGCTCAGAACTGGAGTCAAAGGGTCATTCAGCAGTTGCTTTTTGTAAGACGCTTGAGGGCTTCCCTCCATCACCTTTTGATTGTGGTTTTTAAGTCCAAGCCATGGATCTAGTTTTGCCTATAGATGACAGAAACTTAAAAACACTGAAACTGGAAGCTTGACTTTTGGTTGAAAAAGGCAACTTGTGGGCACTAAGAATTCAAGGATGCAAAAGGTTTGAGCAGGAAGGTGGCACAAGCAGGAGAATGCCACATTTTTCAACACTTTGTATCTGAATTTTCAGGGGCTTTTGAGTGTTTTCTGATTACAACTGTTTTAGGAAGAATGGAGTTGCAAGCAAATGATAAATGATAAGCAAAATCAAATTTAGAGAGAACATTTTCACGCTGATCTAACTACATGGTCCAATCTTTTAATATTTAGAGCAAATTCGAGAATATACACATACAGTTTTGTTTAGTGCATGAACTTGTTTATTAATGTGCTCTGATAGACGGTGTCATCTTTCAGTGCCCCTTTGTGATGGGGAGAGGAG
Organism: Porphyrio hochstetteri; assembly: GCA_020800305.1. Lineage (NCBI taxonomy): Eukaryota > Metazoa > Chordata > Aves > Gruiformes > Rallidae > Porphyrio > Porphyrio hochstetteri. The sequence goes on from CM036905.1 coordinate 134,103,483, forward strand.
CAGGGCCAAATCATTCCTAGAGAGTCTGGCATCAAATGTATTATGAAAAATCTGTACTTCCAGTAGTACACATACAGAAACTATAGTCAACAAAAGTCAGAGTTTTAATGGTAATACTAATGTCTGAGAGAGTCAAAATTTTCTCTAGCCTTTCAGAAATAAGACTCGTTGTCCAGGTAACGGTTTCATAGCTATATGCACTTCTGTCTTCTGATTTTTTTTTTTTTTTTTTTTGACCTCAATCAAGCCTGTCTTAAAAAAAAAAAAATCTCAATTTCAATTTTATGCTTCACATTAATCCCTGGAAGAATGAAATTACACAACTATGTTGTGACATATTCATGATTTTAAATGTAAGGGTCAAAATTCAAATATGATGTTTGCTCTGCATTTGAGCATTTATTTCATGCATATTTAGGAATCTTCTGCAGAGAGATGGAAAATTGATAGTTTCATTCATTAAAATATATCTACATAACTTTATTTCATAAGTGTCTGTATTATTGCAAGCCCGTGTTTCTGGGGAAAAAATGAGCTAAGCTTCTAAAAGACCATTTTGCTGCTTAACTTTTTTTTGCCTTGTTGTGTTTTAATACCTGAGAACTCTGGCTTGTTAACTGTACAGGGAATGCCAGCAGTTTAAACTTTGGACTGGTCTTCATTGCTCCGGGCACTTCCCTCAAGAAGCTGTAACATTTCAGAAAGGGGCAGTAACAAAATGTAGAATAAAATGTAAAATAAAATTCAGGACCTTAAACCAGTGTAGCAAACTTTGCTAGCCCTCATCTGGAAGAGTTCTGAATCCTGCTGGATTTGGAGCTTCGGGTGAGAAGCAGGCACTGACTGGAGTGGCAGGGGAATTGCCTGGGACAGCTGAAGCAGGTGCTGTGCTCAGCTGACTGCCCTGTGTGGATTGCCAGCCCTGTATGTGGGGCATCTGCATGTGATCCTCAGTGCAGCCTCGAGTGGCATGGGAGTAGATAGGTGTCCTGTTGAGAGGCATGATGGTGGGGCAGTAGGGGCAGGCTGAGCTAGAGCTGCGTCTGCTGTCTGATACACTGTTCCATGTGCATGTTTACTTTCAAAAAGATTGTCTGAGGTACACATTGCATCCAATGAATATTCTTTTTATTGTCAGTTCATACCAAAGAAAGGAATTTAAAGGAAACTTAAAAATTTCCCTTCCAAATTGTGAAGGTGCTTTAGTATCTTAACAGTTTTAAGTTATTTAAGCCAATATAAGCACCTTTATGATAGTGTAATTGTGTTTCTTGTATAAGCTTGTCTTGCTATAACTAATTCTCCCAACTTTTCAACAATAGAGAAAAAGGTGGTGTTTTTCTACACATAGCTGTGGCAGTTCTGCTCTACTGTTCAAAAGGTTAACAAAGTAGAGTAGACTGAAGGGGATGGTTGTGTTCTCTTGTGCTTTCGTTAAATTTATTTACCTGTTGTCAGATTTTGCCAATCTGCAGGAGCTGAAGCAAATCAAAATGCAGATGTATCAAAAAAACTCTATGCCATCTCCAGTCTCTTCTGTGTGTAACCTGCAGACTGTTGTAATACTACAGACAGAATGTATAATATTAACGTGGAATATTAATATTGCATACTCTGTAGTTAGTTATTAATGTTACAAAAGTAATTTTGCAGACTACAATGTGAAGTACATCAAGAAACATAGGAGATAATGTAAATTTATTTTATCTTGCTTTTATTCTGTTGTAGTTCGAGATCGGGTTCGGACAAAAATGGAGCGTGATATCCTGGTAGAAGTTAATCATCCTTTTATTGTCAAGTTACATTATGGTGAGTTGCTGGAAAAATTCATTTTTTATGTCATAGAAATGGGTTCGTGTCAAGATAGTACCTAACATTTGCTTTGCAGTTAAGACAATCATAGAAAATTAGTGTGCTGTCTAAATCCTGATTGTGCATAGACTTGCTGTGTAAGAATTCTCATGCAAATAAGTACCCATCTGACAGTATTAAATCTATAGGATTGAGTCTGTAGTCCTTTGCTTTATTAAAAAAACTATGTATTTGTCTAGCCATCCTTTTCCAGAATCTCTTATCTTTTGTGTATGTCATTCACCTTTTGTTTTTTCTTAAATATTTTTTATTGCTGCTTTATTTACTCTGCAGAAAACATGCAATAGCATTGTTTCCAGTTTATCAGAATTGATGGGGATATGCTTTCAATTTTAGCAGTATGGACAGCCATAAAAAATGACTCATGTCAAGGAGAAGAAAATCAATACTTTTAACGTGTCATGAAGAAAGTAAACTGAAAAAAGATTGAAAACATTTTCTGTTCTTTTTTCTTTTTCTCAGTTTATGGTTTTCTTTTAGGATCCAGTTTTTCCTGTAGTTCAGACCTCTGTTATTTTTCTGATGTGGCTAAAATAATATAGTCTTCACTATTTTACTTGTCACTCTTGCAAAATAGACTAGATGTCCCTGGTAAGTCGAGTTTCCAAAGATTTTAGAATACATGCATTAGTTACTAACTTGCCCTTTTAAATCTAGGCTTTTTACTCCCAAAAAATGGAATGAAATGTGGACTAACCTAAGTATGGTTTGGTTTTTTAGAAATTCCATTGATGACTGACTTTGCTTTCACATGTCATGGGAGTTACTTGCTCCATGACAGAGGAACTGTTACTTAATTCATTTCAGGAGAAAGAAGAATTCGTTTTGATAGTGAAAATAAGGGTGGATTATTATGCTATTTTTCTGATTATGGATAAAATTAGATGATGATTAATTTTTTTGATTGTTCTTTTCAGCTTTTCAAACAGAAGGGAAACTATATCTTATTTTGGATTTTCTCAGGGGAGGAGACTTGTTTACACGTTTATCCAAAGAGGTAAATTTTTTTAATTTGAAAAATGTGTCTTGACTGCAAGCTGCCTATATTAGGGGAGTTTAATTTTTAGATTCAGCTTTCTTTGCGTGAAATTTTGAATATTATTAACAAGCTAGGTTTTTTTGTTTGTTTGAGATTTTTGTGCAGAATAGTTCATGAAAATACTATTGATAATTGGCATTGTTTCTGGAAAAAAGGCTTAGGCAAGCAGTCTCTTTCCGTGCTGCTTTTTACACCTTCCAAAATTTTCTCCTGTTCGTACCATATTTAGAGATCAGTCTCTGAAAGAGCATGGGTTTATATAAAGTCATTTTATTCAAATTTACTGATTTCTGCCTGGTTTTAATATCCAGAATTAAGTGTCTTTTTTTTTTTTTTTAAAAGATTTACATATCAACATAAAATTACATTATTTATAAAAAGCAAGAATTGTGTGATACTTCCTTTAGTAATTTTCTGAACATTAATGTTTTGCCTCTGTCATGCAGGTGATATTTCTCTGTAGATATGTGAAGTAACGACTCTTAAAAATTTGATTCTCAAATGAATTTAATTATAACCCTTAAAACAGAGGTCACCATTTCATATATCAGAAATTTATACTTTTTTGCTGTCACTCATGCAAAAACTTCCAAGAAATATATGATTGGATAGAGATCTAAATATATCCAATGCATATCTTGTATCCAGAACTTGTAATTGTAGCTGCCTTCTATTTTCACTTGCTACAAAGTATCTGGGACAGTTGGGTCACCACTACAAAGCTATATGGTTATAAAGAGGAGAGTACAATGCAATACATTTTGTGTATAGATATATCACAATTTTGGTGCTGACCACATAAATTATTACATTTAATTCAGTGAAGCTGTCTGCTTCAAGTTGCTTCTTTTAGTTCAGTTTATTACTTATGCCACAGATAAGCAGACGGTATTAGCACGTTAAAACTGATACACTTTTTTCTTAAAATCCATAGTTCATTCTTGATTCCCAAGAAAGAATGTATATCCCTTTTCTGCTGATGACTTTTTCATCTTAAGCCACTCAAATTTTAAAAGATCTATTAGAGTTAGATAAGAAATATTCATTATAGTTATCTGAATATATGCTAATTGTTCATAACTGATGCAGTAAAATGGGTATGCTGGGTGCAATTAATGTCATCCTGATATCAATTCATGTGACTTTAAAATAGATCAGATGAGCTGCAGTCTAAAAGTTCCTGCTTTTTCCCCGTTGACTACAATGGGAAAAGCGATTAATTCAGAGCTAGGTGTCTGCACTGCAGATGTTGAAGGTTGGGAGTGATGAATTGCATGCAATGTTTATATGTATATAAGTGTGGGTGTATTATCATCCTCATGGGATCTCTTATTATTTGAGCTTTTTAAGTATTTCTTACTGAGATTTCCATTTTTAATGTCCTGTACTAAATATTGGCTCTTATGTAGAAGTAACATCAGCAACAACCTTTTGCAGAAGCTTTAGTATTGGTTTCTTTAAGCTACTAAGGGGAAAATATATGGTATTCCCCATCCTTAACACTTGCTTAAAATAATGTTCATCTGTGCTCACCGTTACCATTCTTTTTTCCAGGTCCATATGCTGTCTAAAGAAGTTAGTCCTAAATTTTAAATTGAAAATAGTATTTATTTTTTTTTAAAAAAAAAAGGCTTGGGGTAGGAACTGAGGTAGAATCAAATCATGCAGGTTTTGGGGGTTTTTTTAATTATTTTTGTCTTTTTCTGAATTCTCAGAGAAGTGTAATTGTAGTATTTTCTGTTGGTAGATCACAATGGTTCTTGATGAAATTGGGACAACATGTTTGTTTAATTGAATGTATACAAGGATTAGTTTATCTTCCTAACAGTTTTTGGGCAAGGGGGTAGGTTTTTTTTAGTTTAAACTCATTACCCCTTGTCCTTTAATTACACCTGCTGATAAACCCTCTCTGTCTTTCCTGTAGTCCCCCTTCAAGAATAATGTCTCCCTGGAACCTTCTCCAGGCTGAACAAGCCCAACTCTCTCAGCCTGTCTTAGCAGGAGAGGTGCTCCAGCCCTCTGACCACCCTCATGGTGGTCCCCCGGACTCACTACAGCAGTTTAGATTTCTTAGTTTACTCTTTGATCTACCTTTTCTGCAGTTACATCTTGGGCTGCACCTTGGAGCCTTTTGCCATCGCTGTGACTTCTTTCTCAGTACTTAGAGACAGTCCCCTCAAAAACAAGATGCATGTGCTTTTCTTGTCTCTGACTTTGTAGTCAAAATTCAGCCATGTGGACTTCTTTATTCAGTTTATGGTCTGGAAATGAAATGGGGACATCCAGTAAAGAGGTAGTCACATTCTTTAAACACTTCCAAAAATTTTTCAACCCCGCTGCAATATGTCTGTTCTCTTAAACAGTCATAAGCAAAGAACTTCAGTTTTGCTGAAAGGTGAATAAGATACTGGCTTCAGAGGTCCTTTTTTCAAATATGTACTGTGAATTAGTATTGATTATAAAATAGTTTTTGTCTGGTCAGAAAACTTGCATTTCTTGGGTCTTGTATAGAAATGAATTCAAGTATTATGAAGATCTGTTCTGCAAAACCACTGTTACCATTCCTTAGTTGGTGCTGGTATCAGCTTTACAGATTTTTACATGTAAAAGTCATTGTTCTGCTTTTTCAGGTGATGTTCACAGAAGACGATGTTAAGTTTTACCTGGCAGAATTAGCACTTGCTTTAGACCATCTACATAGTCTTGGAATAATATACCGGGACCTAAAACCAGAAAAGTAAGACATCTCTGTGGCAAATGTGGTGTACTAATTTGATTTGTATAACTCTTCTAGCTATGCAATTCTCTTTCCAGCTGATAAACTTCAGTAATTTACTGTATAATTTGAACAGGGAGGAGAGGTGGGGAAAGCTTGTGGGCTGTTTTAATTGAAAGGTTGGATTTCATTTCCACCAGGACATGAGCATCTATTTTCAGAGTGATGTGCCAAGTGCCATGTTACTTCATGGAGTATACTGAAATATTCCTAGCTCTCATTTTCCAAGTGGTTTAGGGTATACAATGGAGAAGAGGTCATCTTGGCCTTTTCTGGACTAGAGATAAACTTAGAACAAATGCGTGATACAGAGATCCAGCTGAATGTTGTCCTTTTGCATTTGAAAGCCTAAGAGCAAACTTTTTTTCCTAAAGCTGATGCGTTGGGGATTTTTAATATGTTGCAGTAAGAATGGAATTTAAATTTTAAGTAAAATATGAAAATAGTAGATCACAGGCTTTATTTAATGTATTGGCAGTCACATAATTACACTGAAAACTTCAAATAAGCTTGAAGCTACAATTCCAGTTTTGTCTTGTGTCTTAATATATTGATGAAAATGTCAGTGCTGTCATCTAAAACATTTGAACCTTTCAGATATCAATGTGTGCTGTAGTGTTACTCTCTACCTGGAGGGGAATCTAAGGCACAAAGATGTGTGCATCTCCCTAGTTGTGCTTAAACAGATAATGTACTCTGTCTTGTTGCCAGGAAATATGTAATAACTCTGAAGTCCTGATGTCCTTGGTGACCCCACTCCTCTGTTATGGCTGTATGGAGAACCTGGAAATTCTGAGCGAGATAATTGTCTCATGTGAATTAGGAATGGAAAAGAGCAATTAGTAGCAGGCATCACATAAACTGGCTGTTACGTGGAACTTCAGTCAGGATGGCTTGTTCTTTTATGTGTCTCCTGGGGGGAAAGACACAAAATTAAAAATGTTTAGCCCTGACAGACAAGAAAGGAAAGCATCATACTCATCAAAATTTTGGAGACTTCTTGCATGGGGTTATGCTTACAAATCACCAGGGAGTGAATTATGTTTGAATTTTGAGAGTGTTCTAAGTAATTCCAAAGTGAGGAAAAATAAGCACACCAAGTGGAAAAAGGTCTTTAAAAAACAAAGTGAGAAAACTTTAGTTGTTCTGCTAACATTCACTTCCAAGAGAAAGAATGAAATAGTAATTGTCAGAAGACTTAAATAGCTACTATTTCCAACATCGGTTTAATGGTTGGTTTTGTGGGGGTTTTTGTGGGTTTTTTAGGGGGTGGGGGGGGGTGGGGGGCGGGAGGGGGTTAAATTGTATGTGTGTCTACCTATTGGAAAGCCTTGGTTTTAAGCCTTGAGTGCATCTGACTAAAAAAAAACAAACATTAAAGGTTGAAAATATTTGCCAGTTATAAATGAGATAGTGGTAATTCTCACAGGCCGTGTCTTTCCTGTGGGGCTGTTTCCCACCACGGAAAGTGCAGTGAGGAAAAGGGCAGGACAAATGGAGTAGTGTGTGCTTGGTCACGTATCATCACTGGGGTGGAATACAGCTCCCCACAGGAGAAGCTGGTTAAATAAAGTTGGCTCTGTTACCAAGTCCAGCTCTTGAAGAGCTTGCACACTTTGAATTGCAGTTACATTCAGCAGTGGTTGAGGATCGCTGGCATCTCAGAAGTTTGGCCTTTTTTGTGATGGAAATAAACAGGCTTACTCTAAGTGTAGGGCCCTTGGGTCCTGTGCTTTGGTACCATATAAGAATATTTATTACTTGATGTTATTTGAAGTGGTCAGCACCCTTTGAAAGGGTAATTGCAGATGAATACTCATTTTGCATACACATGCAAACATACCTTGCATCACTGTGTCTCACTCAGTTTAATAGAAGTAGAACGATATCTCTATTTTTAACAATTGATGATGACACATGCTGCAGATGGCCAAAACTTGAAATTCAAGATAAATGTTGCTACATACTGTGTTGAATTGAAGCAAACAGCTAAACAATCTGATACACTGATTATGTTTCATATTCTTTAAAAAGAAAGAATTGAAGAAAAGAAAACATGTAGCTTCAAATTCTACTTCTGATGATTCGTTTTCATACATATTCAATTCTGCTTGTCTTTGTGTATGTTGTTCTTTTTATGCCTATATGCTGTCAGTACGTTGTCTGAAACAACAGTTAAAAGATATTCTTATTTCATTCTTTTTGTTTTTTTTTTAGCATCCTGCTTGATGAGGAAGGACATATCAAATTGACAGGTGAATAAAGGGAAATTGCACCACCTGGATCTTTTCTGGTCACAATAAAATCTTTGCATTTTACTTTTTCAGTAAAGCAATGTTTTAAAATAAATAATTTTAACAGGTCATGTTGCTGTGGGACAAACAGTGTAATTAGTTTGAAATAAATAAGTTAATATTTAAATAAGATACTGGCTTTATAGCTATATCTGATGTTGTAGACCTGTGATAAAGCAGGGAGAGAATTCTGTAATTCTTTATATGCATTTGGGTGTATACGTGACAGATATAGGCATCACATTTCACATTATGGTGCAAGTAATAATCATGAGTGATTTAAAAAAGAATTGTTACATTTAGAACTATTTTTTTTTTTTTTCTTCCAGATTTTGGCTTAAGTAAGGAATCAATTGATCATGAAAAAAAAGCCTACTCTTTCTGTGGAACAGTGGAATACATGGCACCAGAAGTTGTTAATAGACGAGGCCATACACAGAGTGCAGACTGGTGGTCGTTTGGTGTTTTAATGGTAGGTTTCTGGTAAAAGTAAATTAGAGAAAAACTGTGCTTTGTGAGGTTTGCTGAGACAAATCAAACATTGAACTGTAAGGTGAGCTTTAAATGAATTGTAACTACCAAGAGAAGTGTAAATTCCATTAAATTAATAATACCACAGAGTTGGATCAAGAACATGGACTAGCTCTCATAACAACACCATCAATATGCCATGTTTTTGTTACTGTTGAATTGAAATATTATGCATCTATTGTAGTTTGAATGTTATAGAGACTAATAGGAATACTAAAGTATACAGGAAAAATACTGTGTCTTCCAAGGCAGGGAAGAAATTTAATCCAAATCTTTAATTTGAATTTACTCTCAAGTGAAAAAAATAAAAAAAGATAAATAACTTTCTAATTAGTCTTTTCTGATTACAGCTGAGTGTAACAATGACAGCTGTTGCTCTCACATCAAAATAAGCTAAATGACACAGAGTTGATACGGGTTATAGCTGCTCAGTTCCTTATGGTGTTTTTGCAAGGAGCTAACTTCTGTGAAAGGGAAAATAATATTTATATCAATACAGCTTTGGAAAAGAAAACTAGATCATGGTTGGTATTTTAGGAACACTGAATGGCTTTGAATATTTATCTTTGTGTGCATTTTTTACATAAAGATTTAAATAATTAAATAATTTTGTTTCTTAAAGGAAATGTTTTTGTTTCTTGCTGCTTCTGCTGCATATGATTGTAACAGTACAACTAATGTGTGTGCTTGTAGTATGAGGACTCTTGTGTCTGGAAATAAGTCATCCTATCTATCACCTTTTAATCACCTAGAATGCTGTTGTGATCTGAAAACTGACTATGTAAAAGTAGCACCTGAGAACTAAACTCTCTCCAGACAGAAAAGCACCCCCCCACACACACAGAATTACACATTTTATCAATAAGAACATGGTCAATTGATCAGTGATTATAATGTAGCTGCAGAATCTTCAGCTTTGCTGTAAAGCTGGAAAATACGACTTTGAGCTTATAAAGTACATATGTTAAAAATTGCTGAAAGACATTAGATGACTAGTGTAGCTTTCACAGTCTAAGTGCACTGCATTTTAAACACTTTTGGCTTCTACTTTGAATACAAAAATATGACCTTAAACAGGAAATTCACTATATTAGTATATAGAATACAGTGCGGTTTCTTTATGACATATTTTTTGTTGCCTGTATTTCTAGCTTGCATGGTAATTTTCATAGACCATCTGTATGTAGCCAGTCCTAAATCATTCTTTATTAGAATCTCTGTTGATTGAGAATTCAAGTGGTTGTTGGTGTGGTATAACTACACTGTACCTACGTGGAACAGAAGTTATAGCATAGAAAGGGAATCTAGAAAAAATATCTCAATAAATTATTTGGCCTCTTTTCTCCTGCTGCTACACATTAAGTATGTTTAAGCTGTTCTTGACAAGTATATTCAAATTTGTCCTTTAAAACAGTGACTGTTTTAAGGGATGCCAGACATCTGAAAGCACTCATTTAAAGTTTTTGGAAGCATGCATTTGTTGAGGTGCTCTCCTGCTGAAATAAATGATATCTAGGGGAGGCCAATGTTGGCTTATTCTTAAAGTACTCTTGGCTGTTGATGTTTAAATATAGTATTTGGGGTGGTGGGGTAAGGGATAAAGAGCATGTATGTTTGAACATACAAAGAACACACAAACATATATGTTTATAAAAGTGTGTATGCTTGTAGAAAAAATAGGAGCTTGCTAAGGAAACTTTCAAGAAAGTGTGGGTGAAACATGCAGCACTACAATTTTACCCTTAAGGGGTTTTTTTAGCAAGTGCAATTTGTCAAGATCTTTCTAAACTATTAATAAAGAAAGGTAATTTTATATAGATATAGTTTTGGCTTATGCCTTTCACATCTTCATGAAAATTGTCTCAAGAAGTGCTAAAAGTTGGTCATGTTGGTCTTATATTAAATCTAAAATGTTAAATATAAGTTTATATGTAAAAAGTATTTAAGGTAAAAAGTATCTAGTAGTAGTGAAGAGTTGGCAGCTTTTATTCTCTGGATACTTTACAGTCCAATTAGAAATTTAACATTTTATTTTAATAAAAAGGGGTTTTAAAGAATGCTGTAAGTGCAACTTCAGGCTCTTGTAGATCTGAAAATGCTACAGTCACACAGTAGCCACTCAAGTTATCCACGTACATTTTTAATGCTTAGAAAGCTGAACGCTTGGGTTGTATCAAAAAAGAGGGGAATAAAGGATACCTTGTGTTCAGGATAACCTGAGTTTGAATATAAGCTGTTCAGAGGGTTTCTTTCTAATTATCTTAATTTTTATGGCTTTAAGTATGTGCCATGAAATTTCCTTGAACTAAATCGTTTTGCAATTAATTCTTAAGCCAAAAATAACGATTTCTGCCTCAGAGTGTTGGCTGCCATGACTGCTGCCAGACTGCTTTTGCTACCACGCTTAGATCAGATGTCCCTGCAGTATACTGCAGGCCAGCATATTTATCTGGCATATTTAGTCCCTTCATATTTATCTATTTTTACTCAGTCACTTTCAGAACAAACCAGTGTTTTAACAGTGTCTGTTGCCTTACTACCAGGCACCGTAGGATGTGCTTGCACGTACTGTGTAGCTCTTACGTGTTCCTTCAGGCTTTATTTCCACTGTATGCCTACAGTAACTGCTTTCCATCATGCATGTCTTTGTCAATCAACTAACCTTCTTCCCCTTTCCAATGAAGGATATGTAAATGCCAATTTTAAAAATGTTGACCTTTTTAAATATCTCTGCATGAGGAGAAATTGTCACTAACTTTTGAAAGATTATTTCTTCCCTACCCCCGTCCTCTTGAAAGCTGCAGTTGTATAGAACAAGTCTTCCAAGAATAAACTTTTTAGGTAGAATTGAAACACAGACCATTATAGTCTAAATTGTTCAGATAAAAGCATGTAAAGCAAGGTATCAATACAGGAAAATATTTTGCAGCTTTAAAAATGGCAAAAGCTGCTCGATTCTCTTAGTAATTTAAATTGTACAATGAGAAGTTGTTTTGCAGAGACTTGGTTGTTAACATATGCATGAATTTTGGAAGGTTAAGATGCTAAGTAGTTTTGTCAAAAATTAGATTTTGTCCAGGTAATGTAATTGATGAAAGTTTTACTCTATACAGTTTGAAATGCTCACTGGTACTCTACCTTTCCAAGGGAAAGACAGAAAAGAAACCATGACTATGATTCTCAAGTGAGTACACTCTTATTTATATATCTCATCAGGTATTCTACAGGGATGCCCTCCGGGCTGCAATATCTAATTTCTACTCTTCCCTCATTTCCAAAGGTACTGGTAAATCCTCACTCCCTATTCCATACTATTAATTCCCTTTGCTGCCTATCTAATTTGCCTTTCTATTCCTCTCCCATACCAGGTACAAAAAATTTCATAGCAGCTCTTTAACCTGTAATAATAACTTCTCCAACCATATGATCTTTCCCATCTTATTTCCATAATATTTTTTTAACTTTCTTACACTTTTGGATAACCTGTGCATTTTTTCCTTGGTCTTTTTTGTTTTAGGCTTTTTTTGTTGGATTGTTTGGTGGTATGGGGTTGGGTTTTTTTTGAGAAAGTATCTCCTTATCTCCTTCTGTCTTACCAGCTCCTCACCCCACTTCTTTAATATTACTGGTGCTGCCAACAACTTGCTTCCCTAATATTTCCCCTATTTGCTGAAGTGCATCTTCCCTTCTGTTACTGTCCTGTGACTTGCCCAAGCTCTGATTTTCTCCTTTGCTATTCCCAGTATAGGTTTTGTATTAGCTATATTGTGGAAATTGCTTTCCTTCATGCAGTTAACATTCTTGGGTTTGCTAATGAAGGCCCGCTTCTTTTCCTTGCTGATCCCCTACATATTCTCTGAACTAATAAAACGTATGACATAATTGTCCCACTTTTGGGACTGTAGGCTAACGCTGTGCAAACAGTTCTGTTTCCTTATGTCATAGTTTCACTTCTCTGTTTCCAGCCCTATTTTACTAACACAATGGGGGTTTTTCCCATGGAAGCTCATAAGACTATTTTAGTTTTCTCATTTGTTTTCTGCTTCATTATCATTGTTCTTAGTCCTGTTACCACTTGTCTGCCTGTATATTGAAGTCAGGGTTTCTTTTGCACAGTAAATACATTAAACTCATTTTTTCTAAGTTATTTGAATGTGAAAACCACTAGAAAAAATACACTCATTCTTTTCCTTGGTTGGTTTTTTTTTTGCTTTCATAATGCATACATGTTATGTTACTCCTTGCCTTGGTTTTCCTCCTCATCTTGTACGTGCAAATGTGTTTAGTGGTGCTAATTTCTGCTGCTGCCTCAAGACCATGCCAGTTCAAATCTTCATGTTTTGATTACTGAATGTCTTTAACAAAAAGATTCTATCTATTCACAGCAAGATTACTCCTGAGCCCCTCCTATTTACAAGAAACTACTCTGAGATAATTCTGCTGCACTTACTTATTTCAGGAGCTCTGTGGGGGGTTTTTTCTATCCATGTCTCTCGAGTCACATCTTTCTCTTCTTGTCTCTGCCTGCATGTGACTCCACTCTGTTCCTCAACAGTCTTTCCACTGTTGCTACAAAAATCTTCTGTGTTCAGCTGCCATGTAGAATATCCTCCTTGCATCTCCCCAGTTAATTGACATTCATAATTACTTTCAGATTTCATCTGAGCATGTATCTCTAACTCCTTTTCCAACTTTTCTCACTTTCTAGTCCTTATAACTGTTACTGGTTTCAGAAAGCTGCACAAAAAATGTAGCACGAAGTAAAGAAATTTTTACTTCTGTTTTAATGTTCTGTGTGCTTATTATTATTACATACATATAATTACATTTTGCTGTTGGTAATATGAACAGCTGAAAACCAGAAGGTATTTTACAGTCTTTCCTATAGTAAGTTCACATATTTTTTTGTCTGGCCCCGTAAGAATGGCAGAATGTTTTCTTTTTATTTTCTGTATACTAGTAAATGTACTATATTTCTCCTTAAATTTCTCATAAAACTGTTAAAATGGACAGGTGTGCATACAAATTCATATTTTCATAGTATATCTTTTAAGATGTATTGCTTTTCTTACCTCCTGTTCCTCAAAGTTGACAGAAAGTGTATTCTGCTTACAACACCTGTTTTCCTGGGCTCTTTGTTTCTCATAAAGTTACCAAGACAAGTTTTTGTTTATTCTTGTGTGTTTTATGTAAAACTGAGAAACTCTGCAATTTGAAGAAATCACAGATTGCAGCAATAAAGTTAACATTTTAAAGCCTTTTTCTCCTTTACTGAAGAGGTATACCTTCATAGAAAATTTTCTCTTTGTCCATCAGGAATGTCAGAAAAAAATTGCTGTCACTCATGTAGTTGTGTGACCCAGGAACTCTTAGGACCTGGTGATTGCTTTTTCTTCTGCTGTGTCACGTGCCCAGTAAAGGGGCTTGTGAAAGGTTCATGATGGAAAGGAAATAAAGACAATCCTAGTCTCTGTGGTTTGCACAAGGCCTTCACTTCACCATGGACTGCAGTACATACCAGTATTCTAGAATTTCTTCATGTTTTCTGTTTATTAAGTCCACTTCCCTGTGAGATTAATTGCAGTTATGGTTTTGGCCTGGGTTTAGATGTTTCTAAGCAGTTAACCTCTCATGCTGAACTTCCAGGGCTGTATCCTACTGTTGGAGCTGCTTTGGATTATAATTTGAGAAGGATTTCCACCCACTTCAGCACAGCCCTATTATGTAGTTGTCTGTCCTCTGTCCTTCAGCAACACTGTAAATGGTACTATTGTGCTTGTGCAGAAAATGTGTTCCTGGCTTCCCTCGTGCAGTGTAACTCCCTGACACTTTGCTGTGAGCAGAAATGACATTAAGTCAACATGCAATTAAATCACTGCATATAAAGTGCCTGAGTAAGAATTCAGCTGCTGGAGATGCATGGCAATCGGGAAGCGTTGGAGGGCCCATTGCCCATTACACCACTCAATTGGTGGTCTTGATCTGCCTGTAGTATGTTACTGAAGAGCCCAAAGAAGGCAAAGTCTTTCCAAACTGCACACCCCACCAGCCCAATGCTTCTTTAATGCAGAAAGGAATGGAAAAATTTAGTAAATTCTAGTTTTAAAGTAATGAATAGTGAATCAATGGCAATGTATATGCATTTGCTGAAGTGACAGGGAGGGGGACATGTAAGAACAGCTGGATAACTAGGCAAGAAAGCTGTAGTGGGACTTACTACAGAGATGTGCAGTGATAGGACAAGGGATAATGGCTTTAAGGGGAAGAAGCGTAGATTTAGAGTAGATATTAGGAACAAATTCTGCACTGTGAGGGCAGTGAGGCTCTGGAAAAGTTTGCTGTGATGAGTTGACCCTGGTTGGAGGCCAGGTGCCCCCAAAAGCTGTGCTATTACTCCCCCTCCTCAACTGGCCTGGGGAGAGAAAATATAACAAAAGGCTCATGGATTGAGATAAGGGCAGGGAGAGATCACTCACCAGTTACTGTCACAGGCAGAACAGACTTGACTTTAAAAACTTTATCTATACCAAACAAATCAGAATAATGAGAGATGCAAGCTAGTCCAAAACTCCTTCACCCCCTGCCTTTCCGTTCTTCCCAGTCTCAAGTTTACTCCCAAATTCTCCCTTGCCCTCAGCAGCACAGGGGGATGGGCAATGGGGGTAACAGTCAGTTCATCATCCACTGTCTCTGCTGCTCTTTCCTCCTGAGGGGAAGGATTCCTCACACTCTTCCCCTGTTCCAGCATGGGGTTCCTCCCAAATCCTGCCTGCGAACCTATTCCAGTGTGGGCTCCTCTGTCCAAGGGACCACGGGTCCTGCCAGGAGCTTGCTCTAGTGAGGGCTTCCCGTAGGATCACAGCCTCCTTTCAGGTACCTCAACCTGCACCAGGGGCTACAGATGGATATCTGCTCTACCATCAATGTCCATGGGCTGCAGGGGGACATCCTGCCTCACCATGGTTGGCTGTAGGGGAATCTCTGCTCCAGCACCTGGAGCACCTCCTGTCCCTGCTTCTTCACTGACTTTGGTGTCTGAAAAGTTTCTTACATCTTCTCAGTCCTCAGTCTGGCTGTAAAAGCTGCTACTAGTTTTTTTTTATCCTCCTTAAATATGTTATCCCAGAGGCACTACCACTATTGCTTGATTGGCTTGCTGTTGGCCAGCAGTAGGTCTGTGTTGGAGCCAGATGGCATTTGCTCTGGTAGACGTGGGGGAAGCTTCTAGCAGCTTCTTGCAAAAGCCATCCCTGTAGCCTCCCTGCTACCAAAACCTTGCCATGCAAACCCAATACAGTTGCCCAGAGAAGCTGTGGCTGCCCCCTCCCTGGCAGTGTTCAAGGCCAGGCTAGATGGGGCTTTGGACAGCCTGGTCTAGTGGAGGGTGTCCTGCCCATGGCAGGGGGTTTGGGACAAGATGATGTTTAAGGCCCATTCCAAGCCAAACCAGTCTGGGATTCTATAAATCAAATCTTCTGCTTGAAATAGAGAAAGCTTGTGTCATGGACTGTTATGGAAAAATAAAAGCTACAGCCTAACAAGTGATGGAAAAGAGACAATTACATCCATCTGTACCATTATCATGGTCATCAGAAAAAGTGAAACCTATTAACAGTGGGAGGATGAAAGCTCTACATTAAATGGGGAGGAAAAAATTATGGTAAAGGATTACCAAAAATTGAAGTACAGAACTACAAAAACATAAGTCTAACAATTCAAAACTGGCAAGTTGGAAAATAATATGTACGGGGCAGGGGGGTGGGGAGAAAAAAGAAAGAAAAAGAGAAAGATAACTTCTTTTTTTTTTTTTTTATGCTATCTCCTAGATTAGGTTTCCTGTTGTTTTGCTTGGGTGTTCTTGGTGTATGATACTGTGGTTTTTTTACCCCTTCTGAAATGTTTTTTACTATCAAAATGGATGTAATTTGGTAATAACTGAACTTAAAAGTGGATGCAAACATATTACAAAATATTAGAAGCTTGTAAACTGTTATCATAATACTTATTTTCTACGTTTTTACCACCTCTTCCTCTACTTAAGTTCCTGAGTCGTTACTGAAAATGATACTACTCAAAATGGGGGGGGGGAGAATAAATTAGTTTTACATGACTGACAGCACTTTTTCTCTGTTTCTGATGTCTGAAGGCAATTTCTCAGTGTCACTATTTTGTTTGATATGCATTTGTTGAATGACAAAGGACAAGGAGAATGCAGAGTTTATTCTTACCTAAATATGTTTGTATGCTATTAATTATTTTTGTTCTATAGGGCCAAACTTGGAATGCCCCAGTTCTTGAGTCCTGAAGCACAGAGTCTTCTGAGGATGCTCTTCAAAAGAAACCCAGCAAACAGATTAGGTAAAGTGCTTTAGAGAATATTTTAAATTCTATCATAATATTGATAACGCAAATGATCACTAAAATGACTAAATTAGCTTACAGTTTCTTGTGTAAAGTAGGCTTTGAAATAAGAACATGATTTACCTGTTTGCTCTTCTAATGACTGGCAAAGTATCATTTCTGCTATTCACACATCTAAAATTAATGTAGAAGTAGTAAGAAATATAATTTTGCTAGTCGTTCTTTTGACCAAGAAGAAAATTATTCACAGACATTTTACTTCCTTATAAAAGGAGCAGGTCCAGATGGAGTTGAAGAAATTAAGAGGCACGCATTCTTTTCCAAAATAGATTGGAATGTGAGTATTTAATTCAAAGTTAATTCAGTGAATCCTCTAGTTAAATGTTTGGTGGTGTCATATAACTTTTAAATTCACTCTGGCCTATGCCTTCTCTTCAGAAATTATACAGGAGAGAAATTCATCCTCCTTTTAAACCTGCAACGGGCAGACCTGAGGATACGTTTTATTTTGACCCTGAATTTACAGCAAAAACTCCAAAAGGTAAGAAGAGAAGAATTAAATAGCTTATATAAAAAAATCAGAAAAATTGTTGCTTATCAGTTTATGCAGTCTCCTCTTCTTCCAGGTGTTGCTGGGCGAAATGAATGCTCACTGACAGTATTCTATAGGTCATGAAAGATTTTGTGATCTTTGTTGAAATATATCACAAGTGACAACTGAGTTGTCCTGTGTTAAAAATAATCCTCACCAACAAAACATATACATAAGTTCAGTTTTACTTAAGTGGGGTTTTTTATTCAAAAAGGTTATCCATGTCTGTGTCCTTTTAAAGGCTATATTCTATGGCTTCATTTAATTCATGATGGTGACAATTCAGTAATTATTTGTATTTTGGTCCTCAGAAACACTTCCTACATATTCCAGTTTCTGTGTGCTTCATAGAAAAAAATCTCTAGCTTACTCTTCAGAGTAGACTTAATCTCATCTCTACATTTTAAAAGCTGTTTGTAAGTAGACAATGTGTTTGAATTTCAGATTCGCCTGGTATCCCACCTAGTGCTAATGCACATCAGCTTTTTC
Organism: Porphyrio hochstetteri; assembly: GCA_020800305.1. Lineage (NCBI taxonomy): Eukaryota > Metazoa > Chordata > Aves > Gruiformes > Rallidae > Porphyrio > Porphyrio hochstetteri. The sequence goes on from CM036905.1 coordinate 134,121,437, forward strand.
GGGGATTTAGTTTTGTAGCTATTGCATCAGATGATGAAAGCCAAGCAATGCAGACAGTTGGAGTGCATTCGATTGTCCAGGTGAGTACATCTGCTTAAAAAATAGTCAATAAAACAATATTGCTGTTTCTAGGTTGATGGTTTGAATTATCACAGAGTAAAGTACCATGATAAAGTCGTCATCAGCTTTATAGAAGAAAAATAAAGACCAGATTATTTTATCCAAACAAAACCTCTGAAGGTGCAAGACCTGTTTAATTACTGAGCAGCCACAAGTTTGAATAGGCTTCCTCACAGAATGGTAGGGAATGGAAAAGGACCCCTGGAGATCTGGTCCAACACCCCTGCTAAAGCAGGTTCACCTAGGGCAGCTTGCACAGGACTACATCCAGGTGACTTTTGAATATCTCCAGAGGAGACCCCACAGCCTCTCTGGGCAGCCTGTTCCAGTGATTTGTCACCCTCACAGTGAAGAAGTTTTTCCTTATGTTCAGGTGGAACTTCCTGTGTTTCAGCTTGTGCCTATTGCCCCTTCTGTCACTGAGCACAACTGAAAAAAATCTGGCCTCATCCTTCTGATACCCACCCTTTAGATATTTATAAGCATCGATAAGCTCCTCTCTTAATCTTCTCCAGTTCTCTCAGCCTTTCCTCATAAGAGAGATGCTTCAGTCCCCTAACCATCTTTGTAGCCCTTTGCTGGACTGTCTCCAGTAGTTCCTTGTTTATCTTGACCTGGGGAGCCCAGACATGGACACAGTCCTCCAGATGTGGCATCACCAGGGAAGAGTAGAGGGGGAGGAGAAATTCCCTCAACCTGCTGGCCACACTTTTCTTTGTGCACCCCAGGATACCAGTAGCCTTCTTGGCCACAAGGGCACATTGCTGGCTCAGGGAGAGCTTGTTGTCCACCAGGATACCCAGGTCCTTCCTTGCAGCACTGCTTCCCAGCACGTGTCAGCCCTTAACCTGTACTAGTGCATGGGGTTATTGTTTCCTAGGTGCAGGACCCTACACCTGCCTTTGCTGGATTTCGTTTGATTCCTCTCTGCCTAATTCTCCAGACTGTCCAGGTCTCACTGAACAACTGTGGTGTATCAGCCACTCCTCCCAGTTTAGTATCGTCAGCAAACATGCTGAGGGTACACTGTTCCCTTGTCTTGATGAATGTGTTGAATAAGACCAGACCAAGTACTGACCCAGAGGCACAACCACTATTGCTGATTGGCTTGGTGTTGGCCAGCAGTAGGTCTGTGTTGGAGCCAGATGGCATTTGCTCTGGTAGACATGGGGGAAGCTTCTAGCAGCTTCTTGCAGAAGCCACCCCTGTAGCCTCCCTGCTACCAAAACCTTGCCACGTAAACCCAATATAGTTGCCCAGAGAAGCTGTGGCTGCCCCCTCCCTGGCAGTGTTCAAGGCCAGGCTGGATGGGGCTTTGGGCAACCTGGTCTGGTGGAGGGTGTCCTGCCCATGGCAGGGGGGTTGGGACTAGATAGTCTTTAAGGTCTGTTCCAACCCAAAGCAGTCTGTGATTCTATAGTTTGATCATGTTCCTGTGTTCTTCCTAAGTGGCCAGTCCCTTTTTCCACGTTCTGTAAGTTTCCTTCTTCCCTTTGAATTTTTCCAGCAAATAGGGTGGTTGAAGTCCCCCATAAGAACCAGGACCTCTGATCATGAGGCTACTTCCAGCTGTCAGTAGAAGGCCTCATCAACTTACTGATCAGATAGCCTTTAGTAAACACCCACAACAGTGTCACCCATATTAGCCTGCCTCCTACTTCTTACCCATAAACTCTCACCTCATTCTTCACCCATGCCTGGGCAGAGCTCAATACATTCCAGTTGCTGTATTACATAAAGAGCCACTCCACTGCCTTGCCTAAAAAAGTCCGTAGCCATCTGCAATGGCATCCCAGTCATCTGGCCTGTCCCACCACATCTCTGTGATCATGATGAGATCACGGCCCTATGGCCGCACGCAGGTCTCTAGCCATTCCTGTTTATCAAGACAGAATTAGAAGGTAAAGGGGAGGAACAGACATTTCTTTTTGTTTTATTTTTTTTTTCCCCAGTGTATGAAAATGTCAGTTGATCTGAACAGTGCAGTAGGAGGCACTGGAGTACAAATGTCAGTTCTGCTTGGATATTTTGGACTGCTGTGTAGTTGGGAATCCATGCCCCAGGACGTGACCCATCCCTCCTGAGCCACTTCAAGTGGATCTGGTATTTTGTGACAACTTTCAGTGTATCTTACAAGTCAACAGTACAGTACACACACGAGCTTTGCCTTCCTAGCAGTACTACAATGACTCCAGTGCAGTCTCCCATGTTAACAATCCCAAGCTTGTCACTTTTAATAGCTATTCCTATATAAGCTGTACTGACAGTACTGCTTATTTTGGGACAAAAAAACCCCATTGCTTAGGTGTGATTTTTGTGCGAGACGAGAAAAGTGAACCTCATGTTAAATGGGAGAGAGGGCTCCTTGTGAGGTCATTCTTAAAAGCGTGCTTCAGCACCAGAGAGTTTGCAGCCAGAAGGGGGAAAAAAAGCAGATGTGTGTACAGGAAAGAAAACTGTAAAACCTCAGCAAAAAAATGTATTTCTCCCTCCTCTTTCTGCTTTTAATAATTCAAATTACTGAGGAAGACTTGAGTCGTGAAAAAACAACTGGTGCTCGTGTTGAAAACTGCTGATTGGTATATAGGTAGCAATAAAAAGGTGGCTGTATGATTTGGTTGGTTTGTCTCTTCACTGCAAGGATACTTTGCAAATGTCTGAATTTCTAAAAAAAAAAAAGTTATTCAGAAAATTAATAATTCTGCTATTTCTGTAATTACCTTATGTCTAGAATAGTCATAACATGCTCGTTTTTATGAATTACCTGTTCCATGTGTAATACACTATTCAATTTCAAGGGGGTTTAGATCCTTTTTTATTCTAAAGAAGCTGCCTGATTTTGTATATAGGTCAGAATGACTTCTGGTCCCGAAATCTTGGTAAAAGTTTCTTCAGGCTTTACTGTGCTTCTTTCCCACATAGTTCTGTGGATTAAATTCTTTCTCTTTGTATATGGTTTCCTTCTCTTGTAAAAGTCTGGTTCTCTGCCACCTTTCCTCTGTGTCCCTCAACCACTTCCTCACTCCTGTTTCCTCTTTCTGTACTGCAGCATACCCAGATGGTTTCCTGCAAATGCTTTGCATCCTTTGCACAGCCTCCTTATAGTAGAACACCATTTCCTTCCCTTGCAAGAGTGAACCACTTGTCCTTCTTTCAGCTTTTCAGTTCTGTGAAAGGATTACTGACTGCCAGTGCGTGGAACTTCCAGCTAATCTGATTCTTTTCAGTCTGGCTGGCATTCATCTATTCAGATAACGGGAGCAGCGATGCCACTAGTTTATCGTGTAGTCTTCTGATCATCTTTGATTTGGAGATTTTGTCTTTAATACATCAGTAATCAGAAACTCAATACAATGTGCAATCATTACAATGTGTCTGATATATAATTCACCTCATACTAATAATCAAACAGAAGGTTGTGATATTTAGGCCACTTTGACCTAGTACAGCCATCAGTTTAAAATTTGAAGCAAATCAATAGGAATTTAAAAATTTATTCTTAATATAAAGGTCAGTTATATATATTTGGAATATTCATTAATTGATAATGTTATTTTGGTAGCAGTTGCACAGGAACAGCATTCAGTTTACTGATGGATATGAAGTAAAAGAAGATATCGGAGTTGGGTCTTATTCTATCTGCAAGAGATGTATTCATAAAGCTTCAAACATGGAATATGCAGTAAAGGTAATTACTTTGTTATAAAACACCCACTCTTTTCAGGTTTTAGCACCACAGGCATTGGGCATCATGAATTTATTTGCCATAGAGAGCATAACAAATTAAGATAATTTTTGTAGTATGAAAAGATTTTAGATATAAATGTGAACTATACTAATCAACTAGTGGCAAATATCTATATAGAATTGCTATGGGTGCTGTTCTCTATATGCTGGTTTGGGTGGTGAAAAGCAATCTACAGTCTTTGAAACACCTATGTAATTACAGTAAAGACGATGGAAGTTACGTGACTGCTTCTAGAAGGGAATGCACTATGAAAAGCTTGTATGACCTTCTGTTACTCTTTAAAAATATGATTGATTACTTTGATTTAAACATACCTAAGATATAGTGGAGGGGGGTGCTTCTGAAGTAGATTCATAAATTATTAGCTGTCTAGGAGTTTATAACAGTGTTTAAGTCCAGTATACCTTCCAGAATAAACTTCAGCTCTTTGTCTTAGCATGCTAGTTTTTCACAAGCTTTCTAATGTTGTTTGCATGTTATTCTATTGGGCTTTCTAGCACTTCTTTGAAGGTGTTAAATTCTTAGTTGAAATCGGCAGAATTCCCAGGAGTGGAATGATAAGTGTATCTTTTTATCTTTCTGTGTAACACTGTGAGCTGAATGGTTACTAGGAAAGCAGGACTATAGATTAACAGATGTTAAAATAAAAAAAATAAAAACCTGCTAAATCCTGTAGTGTGAGGCAGTTCTCTGTTTGAATTGTTGAACAGTTTTCTGCTCAAATATGAAAAATGCAGAAGCACATTATGTTTTGCTGTATCCTTGTACACGGATTGTCTGCTGGAAACTCTCCAGTTTCAGCTTGCTAGTTACATACTTGTCATTATTTTGGCTCTGGCCAGGAACAGATCTGACTTTGATGCTTACAGTTTGAAGTAACTTCTTCAAACTGGAAGAAAGGACTGGCATAGCTGTTAATTCTCTAATCTGTAACATTTAATGTGAGGGTTACCTCATTCTTCTGCTGCCTTTGTTGTGGCTTCTTTCTTCCTCAAGGAATCATGAAAAAAAAGTAAGAAGATCAATGTCCAGTGTGTCGGGATGGTGCTGGTAGCAGTAAGGGCTTTAGGCTGTCAAGAGGAAGAAGGGGCAAGACAGAAATGGAGAAAACATTAGAGAAAATTCTGAAACTCAGCAGATGAGGGAAAAAAAGGAAAAGAATAAAAATACATTTTAAGTAGGGCAAAATAACGTTTTGCTTGTTTGCACAGGGAAAACTTCAGAGTCTGACAGCAAGCCTCCAGAGATTCAAATGAACTTTTGTAATGGAATGGTTGTCTGAATTGAATTAACTCTTGAGGAATTTTTCCTTTTTCTTATTTTTTATTCCCTTACTCTCCTGTTTTGTCTTTTACTACACTAAATATTTGTTGGAGGTTAGCTTTGTGAAAACCTGTTTATTAGCATCGTCAAACCAGTATCTCCTGTCAAATTAGGAACTTCCTATTTTATTAAATGGTAGGTGTCAGAAATCTTACCCACTAAACAGCCTTGCATTATTTATCACAGCCTGAGGGATCAGATCACTTATCCTCCAAAACTGTTTTTAACTGAGTGGGTTTTTCCCATGTTTTTCCAATGTTTTTTGCTGTGCCTTGCTGTTCCAATTTAACTTGTGTTGGTTATAATTCACGCCCTTTACTGAACAACAATAAATAGTGCATATCTTTTATGCTAGTAAGCACACTAAAGTGCTGCACCATATAGTATTCACAAAAAGAATTATGCCTATGTATTTATTTGCTCTTATAGATCATTGACAAGAGTAAAAGAGACCCAACAGAGGAGATCGAAATCCTACTGCGCTATGGACAGCATCCAAATATTATCACCCTAAAAGATGTAAGTAGTGTGTTAGACATCCTTCAGGGTATTATGATGGCACATCAATTTCTCATTTGACAGATGGCAAACTACATGTTTAAGTTATGTTACTGTTTCTCAATATTTAAAAATAAACTAATGCCCTAGTGCAATTTATTCAACAGTATCTTTTTTTTTACTGAGGTGTCTCATTGTCATCGTTTAAAGATGCTTATACTTTGGTACAGCATAATCTTACACAGTCAAATAATGAATCTTTCATAAACCCTAGCACAGGAATCATTCATTTAACATTGGTTGTATTTTTAAAGGAACAAGCAAGTTTTTTGTTGCTTGGTTAACTTTGAATCTACTTCTGTTTACGTTAGTCAAAAGAAATTTTAAAGCACATCGTTATGTAAATGCAGAGGACCCACTGTTTGAGGTAGCACAGCACCCAAAGTAATTTGCATGGACAGTAGTGGGTGTTACTCAGTAGCGGACAAAATCTTTTCATATCCACAGTCATCACTTTTCTTTTCTTAGTGTCTTTGTATGTATGTAAGATCAGCTATTTTTTATTATTATTATTTGCTCTGACCATAAAAAGCAAAGAAAACCATAAATTTGGAGGGAAAGGTTTTTCATAGTAAACAGAAGATTCTGATGATCTAACAGAAAAAGAAAAAGGGCTTTGTCTCCTTGATTATGCATTAGAGGATTAAAAATTAATGACTTAGTCTGCAAGAAAGTATTCTGGTACCCAAAGTCAAACCTCAAGCGAAACAGCTAAACGTTTCCAGGAAGCTGAGCTCAGCTGAAGGGACACTCTCAGACGTTTTGAAGTTGTTAAAACAGTAGCTGATAAATAATGTGGAGCTGAGTACTAGAGAACTCTGCCTAAATGCCTTCTCTTACTATAATCTGTCTTCACTCTATTGATATCATGTAGTTTGGCCCTTTCTTGGGAGAACACAGGAAATCAGATGTACAAGGGAGCTCACTGTGGACCTTACCTTCCAGCAAGCTAGATACCATAATTACAGCCCCAGTTTCTGTTTGTTCTGCTTCATGTGGTTGGACAATAAAGCTACCTGAAAGCAATTGTGGTAACATAGAAGAACCTGCCCCTGCATTCAGGTTGCTTTCAGTGCTGTGTGCTAGGTTTATATGCTACTTGAATTCATAATAGAGGTAATGTTACTTAGGCAGAAAAAGAAACATAAGGAATGTGAGCACATACCTGAACTTAAGCATTGAGAATATTTTTCACTGAGAGCAGAGAAACCCAGGCAGTCTTTTAAAAGTTGCTGCATGCGCTGAATCATTCTACCTTGTCATTAATTCATCATCAGTCGTCTTCCAGTAGGAGCCATCTTTCATTCACACCAACAGTAATACACAAATAGCAAAAGGAGACTACAAAAAAATTTTAAAAAAAGAGAAAGAAAAGGCCTTAAGTCCACAGAGGAAGAAAAGACAGGAGACTGTAATCCTTGCTTATTTCTACTTCAGATCAATTTCTCAAGCTCAGTTTATGGAAGTATGTCCAGTGTAAGGAAAGAGATAGAGGATTCATATGTGTTAGAAACTTGGATGATATCCACTACTGTAAAAAATTCACATTGTGCTAAGTTTTCATTCTCCTAACATAGATGCTGATGGCTTGTATATCCCACAATATAGTGGTGTGCTATTACAGCTTTCAAAGGAAAGGAGGAGTACTTGGTCTTCAGGCCTCAAACTCATCAAGAGCTCATCAATGAATTATTATATAGATAAAACTCAGTGTTGATTTGATTCAATTTTTCATTCAGTTCTACACTAAAATTTAAATGTTTCTGAAGTGTTTCAGCATTTAAGTGCATGTCTTTGGAAATTACTATTCTGCAAGAAATAAGTTCTTTTAATGTATGTCAAGAATAAATGCAGTCATGTTTGAATTAAGCTTAGGATGGAAATTTTCATTTTTTGCTCAGCCTTTTTATGGATTTTAATTCTGAAAGTGTTTGGATTGAAACAATGGATATTCAAAAGACCAAATTCTTACTGCAACGTACAGCCCTCTGGGGTTTTTCCTTCTGATTGTTATCACTGGTCTTTTTCAGTACCACAGTATATAAACAAAAGGAGCTATATTGTGCTAAATCAGATGTCCTTCTTATCCAATATCCTGCCTCTGACAGTGGCCATTAGTGGATGCGTAGGAAACAGTGTAAGAATGGAGGAAGCACATAGCTTCCAACAAACCATTACCTAGAAATTTCCTGTACCAGAACATTTTATATATGTATATATACATATTTCCCTTTTTTACTTATTAATTACTGTTCTGTATCAGAACTTTTATCCTTTTATGAGTTATTTAAAGCCTTGGCTGAAGAATGCTTTTAGAAATACAAAACTGTATCTGCAGTCTCCCTGTGCAAGTGCTTGCTTACGCTTCAAAAGAGACTCCTAATACGTACGTGAGATCCTGTTTCACTTTGCAGAAAACCACGCCCTCTTTCTCCATTACATTATATTTTGTTGGTGTGCCTGCATCTGTTTCTCACTGCAGCTTCTTCCCGTTGGCCTGGTAGAGAAGCCACACTGACTGATCCTTGGTGTGTGCCAGGAGGTCGTTTGAGAAATTGGTGTTGCGTTGATGAGCTCAGTGTAATGCTGTGCACATAACTGTGAGGGAAACTTCAGGAGTATTTATTCCGTGCAAACAACTAAATTGATAAAGACCATAAGAGGAAAATAGGATGAGGGGAATGGTTTGTTTGGGGTGGGGGTTTCAGTTGAGTTGTTTGGTTGGGTTGTTTTTGGCAGGCAGATAGGACCAGCGAGGGGTAGCAGATAAAACAGTAACCAAATGCAAATTTGGCTTGAATGCCCCCTGCAGTACTGAGATGTGTGTGTGTTGTCATGTCAAATGAAATAAGCTTGTTCCCTCCTGTTATACCAGGATTAGCGGGAGCATGCCTATTTAAAAAATCTAAAATGTCAGTTTTGTATCTAGAATTGTATAGTTCTGGGTTTTGTGTAATGTTTAAAGTCTTAATTATGACTCATATTTCAAGGGGGGAAAATCCCTATTAAATGAAAACATAGAAGCCCATCATGTCTTCCTCTCCTTAAGATCATAAGCTTGTTAAAGCCTGCAAAATTATTTGTTAAACACTCCTCCTCTGATCCTTTTTTTTGTTTGTTTTTTGTTTGGAGTGGATTTTTTGGGTTTTGGGTTTTTTTTTGTAAGAACATAGATCCTTTTAGTATCATTAAAAGCACAAACATTTCTGCATAGAATTAAGACAAGGAAATTGGGATGATTTTGGTTTGGTTTTTTTTAATTTAGCTGGTAGCTATTCCTAAATTTATTTTACTACATCTTGGATAATTTTCTACTTAAACACAGGCTAGTTTTTATTTCACATGTATTACTGAAGACAACAATTCCAACATCAACATAAAAAAATACGTTGTAATGATAATAATAATAGGGAACAGTGTCAGTAAAAGGTCTCACTAAAGCAGGAATCACCTTCTGGTTTAAGTTAAAATCCCAAGAAAGCACAACTGAAATGAAATGTTGAAGTATACCTTAAACTGTGTTGTAATATAGTTCAGTCTGTAGTGCCCCCTGGTGATAAAATAAATTATTCTCATCTTGTTTCCCTAGGTGGTAAAAGCAATGCAAAATTTAAGCCATTTTTCATAACTAGAAGGGCTAAAATATGCGTATTTTATTAATTTTTATACTAGGATTTATATGTGGAGTTGTAGGGTTTCAGCATAGCAGCTTTGCATGCATTAACTTCACTGTTCCCAGAGACTATATGAGGTGAACTTAGATTGCTTTTTTCTTTTTTTTTTTTTTGTCTGACTGTTCAGTTGGAGTGATCTCTGCTCATATTTGTAATTTGCTGCAATAATTTGTGTCTAGAATTAGCTCTGGCTTTGCTTTCATTAGGCTAATTTCCATTTATTACTACTTTCTTAATTTCTCCTGTGTCTATTTTAATTTGTTTCAGTAAAAATACGTAGGGAAAACTACTTGTTAATCATCTTTTCCTGTCTAAACATTTACATGCCAGTATTTTTATGTCACTTCATTATGGTACTGCCTCTTCATAAACTTTTTTGTGGGTTTTTGGGGTTGTTTTTTTGAAGATGAACAATGTTTGGTTACTGTGTGGGGTGAGAAATGAGGAAAAGGTAATTGAAGAAAACAGCTTGTGGATGCACCTGCACTGTCTCTGTGCATTTTGCAGGAAGATAGCAGAGGACAAATATTTTGAAGTTTACATCTTTATGTACTTCTTGCAGGTGTATGATGATGGAAAATATGTATATGTAGTAACGGAACTTATGAAGGGAGGAGAGCTGCTGGATAAAATCCTTAGGCAAAAATTTTTCTCAGAACGAGAAGCTAGTGCTGTTCTGTTCACAATCACAAAAACAGTTGAATATCTCCATGCACAAGGGGTAAGTTTTCATCTCAGACAAAATGCTTATATAGGTTTGTATTTTCTTTCAGAGGTGAAAAACTCATGTCTTGATGTGTTGTTTTGTGTGGTAATTAAGTAAATTTTGGTAAACAATCACATGGCAGCAGGAATTTGTGTTGAAATCAAAACATTCCTCACTGGCTGTGTAGATGTCCAGATAAAGGTGGTGATGTGTTTCTCTTGTCCTGCATGTGCTGTCAGGAGTTCCGTGCAATATGCAGATGGCTCATAGACAGGATATGAAAGGAAGTAAGCCAGGAAGAGCTGCTAGGACCAGCACTGTTGCCTAGCCACAGGATCTAATGTAATTCTGACCCCATCTTGAGATAGACCCTTAAAATTTATTTTCTGCCTATCACACTTGCAATTTCTTCCACTTCTTGGTTTGGAAAAACGTGGTTTATGACTTGTAACTCCTGCACCATAGGATCAGGAAGTTGTCGTGGACTGTTAAGAGAAAGAAGATTAATGCTTCAGGAAATTAATTTGGAGACAGAGGAAGTAGTCAAAGATAGACAAGGCAGGTGTGACAATTGCATGGCAAGAATTAAAAGTTGCATTTTTAAGTGAACAAGAAAAGGGGGATAGAGAAAAAGCAGAAAGTAAGGGTGCAGAGAAAATGTTGAGCTGCTGACACCTCAAGTTAGTATCCAAGAAAAGATGCTTTCAATGGATAGTACTCAAATTATTTTAAGAAACAGTTAACTATTTGACACACACTGTCATTTTTGGAGCTAGTAACTTTGATCATAAGTTCTCTGAAATAATCTGGTGTATCTTATTCTGTGATTCAAGGCTTTCTTCAGTCACCTGCTCATGTGTGGTTTTTTATTTGAGCCTTTGTGCATAGGCCTAGAATCCTTGGCCAGCAGCACCCATGGGAATTATGAATAAACCTCAATACCTTCTGTATAGAAATACAAATAATAGAATAACACAAATCATAACCTAGTTCCTTTTTACCACATGTAGCCAAAAAAGACTCAGTGTCAAATAAGAGACCTTCTGTCAAGTAAGGGACATCATAAAAAGGATGAACAAGAACTACTGTGTCATCTTGGAGCAGAATATTTCTGCATGCTGCTAGATGATTGAGAATGCTAATCAAAACCAAGATTCCAATAAATGCAGCATCTTGCATATTGTTATGCTTTTCTGCTCTAATTTTTTTTTTCTGTTGAAAATATCAATATATTCAAAGTAATCTGAAATCTTTTTAAAATTCACCTTGGGGAAAACAGTTTAATACAGGAAGGTATTTTATTTATTCTTTGCCATAAACTTTTGATTGCCTAGGAATTAACATTTAGATTTGAACTAGACTGCTACACTTACTCTTCCTCCCACTTGAGAATTGCTTCCCCTTGGAAAAAAAAAAAACACCCAACCCACAAAACCCACACCCAAAAAACATAACTCAGGCTGGTTCTAGAAACAGTCTGCCAAGTCCCCAGCTCTGTGCTGCTTCCGTTGCCCACTTCTTCCTCTCTACCCCTTTTGGGATGTATTTCCAAAAAAACCCAACCAGTTAGCATAAAACTGTGGATTTTTTTCATCTGCCTCTTGGAGCAGTAAAGGATGTTTCAGTCATTAGAGAAAAAGGATTCTGATCTCTGAACACCAAAAAAGGAAGGCTATCCACAGCCAGCTCTCTTGTACACTGACAAGCCAGAACATTCCTGTTAACATCTACTTTTCCAACTCAGGTTCTTTAACATCATTTTATATATTTTAACTTATAAAGGTGCTCTTTTCTATAATTTTAAGTACTTGGTTTGTTAAATCTGAGAATTGCAAAGTATTATCATGCTGAAAAAGCCTCTACTAAATAGACTTACTGTGTTAAATGGCTTTACAATCTCCAGACTCTCTGCAGTTTTTTACTACTTTGTCTCTTATTACTTTCCTGAAGCACTGCTAGCTTTCAGAAGGAGTGCATAGAGCTTCTGATTCTGTGCATCCCTCACTTGCAGAGGCTTTGGGGTATCTTCTTGTTCTAAGGTGATCGCCCCCTTCTATGGCTTTCCAAGAGGAAATGAGTTTTCCATTCAAGTTTAACCATGAAAGGCTTTGTTTAATATTAATCAAACACATAGAACAGGACAATCAGGAAGATAAAAAAGTCTTCATAGCAGGTCTACTTAAATATTTAAAAGAGGACATTTAGATCCACTTTACTGTCTTACAGCAGTATATACCCTTTTCTTTAGAGAGAGCAAAGTCTCTAGAGACTTGACTAATATGTCTTGTGAAGAAAATACATCAGGTCATCTGATTTCAAATAATGTCCTTGCACATTCCAGGTTTTATTAAGGCTTATTATAACTTAGCTTCAATTAAGATCAGATTCATTCTGCCAGTACTTTGGCAGCTTTACTAGTTTTTGTCAAGCATTTTACATCTCAGGCCCCTACAAAACAGCCATTTGGGAATGGGGGAGGGGGGGTTGGAGAGACATTAAAGTCCATTAGGAGAATACTTCTTTGATACTTTAGGGTTCTGTATTAAAATTCCTCCGTAATCAGGCCTTATATGTTGGCACTGAAATTAATTCAGTTTATCTGAATGAAGAGAACAGAATATAGAGGTTACTCCAAGAGTAACTAGTGTGTGGCTACATAGCACAGTGGTGCATCAGCAGCTACATCCATGACTCCAAAAGATATTGCTAGACAAAGGCTCCTATTTAAAGAGCCTTGTGGGTATGCATGTTAGAATAGAAAATGCATATGTTTACCCATTAGATGTTCAGAACTGCCTGTACAAATCCGTTTGGGGTAAGTGGGATGTCTGGAGGGAGCTTCCAAGTCAGAACTGTAGTACTCTAGACACCAGAGAGCATCAGAATACTGGAGCTGATTTTAGAAGCTGGAAATCGGGAAACCAATCGCTGATGGGAGATTTGAAATAAAGGAGCAGAATTGATAAAAAGCCTTTCCTGTGTTCAGCTTATTGTATTTAGTGGTTTGTTGGCTTTGGTTTTTTTTTAGGTTGTTCACAGAGACCTGAAGCCTAGCAATATTCTTTATGTTGATGAATCTGGTAATCCAGAATCAATTCGAATTTGTGATTTTGGCTTTGCAAAACAACTACGAGCAGAAAATGGTCTTCTGATGACTCCATGTTACACAGCAAATTTTGTTGCACCAGAGGTAAATGCTGGGGATGGCCTTGATTTATTTTGATAGGATTGTTTTTCTTCTCAGATACTTGTTTCATGCTTCTGTAACATGTGAAATCATTTTTTAAACACTAAACTAAAAGTGTGTAATCTCACTATTTTTATGGCACAATCAATGCATCTTTCTCAGAAAAAAATACTTCTCTCCCTCAGGTTTTAAAGAGGCAAGGTTATGATGCTGCATGTGACATATGGAGCCTTGGTGTTCTACTTTATACCATGCTTACTGGGTAAGGGTAAACTTTAGTTTGCTTTGCTGTAGAATACCAACCCTATATAAACAAAAAGAATAATAGAAGTAGGTTGACTGTTGAAGATGTTTCTATTGAGGCACTTAATCTGAATTTTGGCTTCAGTGAGGGGTAGAATATGCTTTGCCTTTAGTACTAGAGTCCAAGTTTGTAGGGACTGGTGGGGCAAGTTCTTGGTTTCTCATGTCTCACCTATTTTAGGTGTTGAATTTCTGCTTTATGGTGATTTAGGAGTGAGAATTGATTGTTTCATGTGAAAATTAGCAGATTAAGCAGCATATATATGTTGAAGGAAATGCTTGTTGCCGATATAATTGCAATGCATTGAAGCATGATTATGTGCAAAACTCAGCCACTGGGTAATTTGAATTGATGCAGTTAGGGTATAATAAATACAATAGAAATACATTTATGTATGCAACAGAAATTACTTGTATAAAAGATGACGAATAATAAATTCAACTGTAGCTTCACAAGTTCAAAAGATAGTTGCTATTGCGCCTGCCAAATAGATTATCTTTTTATGATGGACTATTCAGATTGCCTGAATTAGTGAAGAGTTAACATAATTAGAGACTTTTCTGGCATTTTAAAATAAATAAGAGAAAAATATATTTCTGCTAAAATGCATCTCTCTTGGATGTGGATATTCTGGTAGCAATGAGGACGCTTACAGTGAAGCAAGGAAAATTCCTGTACCCTCCTTCCTCTAAGATCAGAACAGCATTTAGTCTTTTTCAGATGCATCATAAAGTCTTCATATTTAATTTTATAAGAGTTTGTTTAGTAGTTCACTAAAATATGAAGGCCTAAGAAATACTATCTGTAGTTTAGGAACCACCAGTATTTTAGTCCGGTCTAGGAAAAATGTGATTTTCAGATCCAATGTAGAGGGAATACATGCCATAAGAGTAATTTCTTTTTACAGCTCTTTGGCTATCTGTTGCCTGTAACTATGTTGAACACACTGCATATTATGATCAGGTTTATAGTAACTATTTAGGTCCAGGTCTTGGAAGCTATTAACATTGGGATTGTTTGGTTAACCAGCTACACTCCCTTCGCGAATGGTCCTGATGATACCCCAGAGGAGATTTTGGCCCGAATAGGTAGTGGAAAGTTCTCTCTCAGCGGTGGTTACTGGAATACCGTCTCGGACACAGCTAAGGCAAGTGTATTTGCTTTGTTCCACGGGGGTGAGAAACGGATTGCACTGTGACATGTTGCTTATAATGTAGATGTTAGATCATATATGACTGGGCAAGTTCTACTCATCATCATTATTTTAAAATGCTGATCTGATCCTTTCTGTGCCTAGAAATTTGATTTCTATTTACGATCCTTTCATGTTTCGACTATCACCTTCATGTAGGAAGAAAAAACAGGTGTGCCCTGTACTGTGGCTGTTAACTAGCGTCCTCAGAAATGTAACGTGTATTATAGGGGGGTTGGACTCGATCTCTTGAGGTCACTTCCAACCCCTACAGATCTGTGATTCTGTGATCGTTATCCACGCACATGCACAGTCATCCATGATGAGAAATGCTGTAATAAAACTTCATGTGGAAACACGACATTCGTGCTAACCTAGCCTAGTACAGATAGTCTAAATCAGGATAATGACAATATTACAATAACTACCATAATTTAAAAAAAAAAATCACTTACATATGTTGTGCTCCTTCTTGTGAATTGATTTGTGATGTGCTTTCTAGTGCACTGTTCTCATAACCCAACCATTTTCCCACAAATCATGTTTTTCAGTTGATTGACAAAGCAACCTGCTAGAATAACACCTTTAGACTAATCTGGTACTATTGGCTTTTTCTTCCTTCAGTGACATTCTGTTCAGTTGTACTTGGGAGCCTGGAATGAACCAAAACCTATCAGCTATGAAAAAAGCCTTAGATTCCTTTTCAATATCCTTAGGTTCAAACTCTTAATTTGAATTACAAAACAGTGTTTTATATGAAAATGTATGGTATTGCTAGTGTAACTTAAATTATCTTAAATCTAGTTGTAGCCAACTAAAAGTATTTCTCCACAGGTCACTGCTTAATACAGAAATGTTCTTTATGCTTTACCCTTACTGACTGACATCGAAAGTCATCTATAAACTGTTATGCTGCTGTATACATTTTTTCAACACCTTGAGTGTTGTACGCAGTTCTCATTACCACAACTGGAAAAGGATTAAAATAGAAGTTGAAAAGGATGTACCTAAACATCTTGCCAGATGTCAAGAGTCACTTCCACGTAAAGAGAGTAAATAGAATACAGTGTTTTGTCTCAGCAGGATTGACTGACATGAGAAACAAAAGATCATTTCACTGATGATGCACAGAGGGAAAGACTAGTTCCTCTTTTTCCCTTGTGTGATGATTTTATTAGGGAAATTAGGAATCATTCAAGTAATAAATTCTGCGGAACTTAAAATATCCCCATAATGAAATAGCTGATAATGTTCACATCACAACTTTATTGTGGAAGAACTGAGGTGTTTGGGGGAAGGGACTTACACTTTTGCTGCTTTTGCTTATAATAAAATTATGAGCAGCAAAATTAATTCAGAAGGGATGAAGTAGAAGTCACTAAGGGTGTGTTTATGGCCAGGAGGAGTATTGAAATTCAACTTTCAACTTGCACAGTTGTTGAAAGACTGTTGGACACTGGGGAAATATGCAAAGGGAAGGATCACCTCTATTTTCTTAGTTGTTCCTTTTTCAATGCTCACTTCCTATGTACCTGCTATCTGTCATTGCTAAAAACAAAAAAACAACGGGTATAGTGGTGCCTCCAGCCCAATGTGTGTGTTTGTATGTTTGTAAATTCTGCCTCATTTAATTGGATACTTTCCTGTTGCGTTACCAAACATCTATTAAGTCACATAATTAAAAGATAGAGTTTAGTATTGCTGGGCAGTTTTTCAGCTGTTCCAAACTGACGTTATGAATGTACTTTTGTAGCGCTGAAGTCTGCCCTTTTGAACTGTAATCTGTTTTAAACTGAAGTTTTACTGTTCTTTTCCTTGATTCTTTGTGTATTGTTGACAGGACCTTGTTTCAAAAATGCTTCATGTTGACCCACATCAAAGATTGACTGCAGCCCAAGTCCTTAGTCACCCCTGGATAGTTCACTGCGACCAGTTGCCTCAATACCAGCTGAACAGGCAGGATGCTCCCCATTTAGTGAAGGTAAGTAGGTATTGGTTCAGCTTGCTGTTTAGCCAAAAATAATGTCAACAAAATGATTTAAAAAAAAAAAAAAGTTAGAGCAGCATGTGTTTCCTCTAAATACTATTGGAAAGTTCTTAGGGCTGAGAATTGCACTAAGCCATGACATGAATGTGTAATATGTAATAGGATTTCATAAGAACCCACTCACGAAGAATAAATCTAAGACATTTGAAAAATACTCTAGTATTTTTAGGTTTGAAATTTATTGGACATACTTACACTGGGAGGCGTAACTGCCTTAAGAAACCAGCATAGAAGAAATCATCTTTTGATATTGAACAATGTTGGGCGATTATAGGGGAGCTGAAAAATATTTTGCCTGTTTTTACAGTTTAAGAAGAGATTGTCAGTGACTAAAAGAAAAAACAGTGTACTTTTTCACTGTGTTCACAGTGTTCACAGCATAAGCTAAAAAGAAGTCAAAAAAGGCAGTGTCAATATGGCATTGTACTGTTCTCCGCTCTTGTCTGAAACACAGTCTGGTTTTGACCCTAATAAACTTTTTTCACTTTGAACAAGCAGAGAGAAATCAAAAATAATTGAATTCTGCTTCTCTCTATTCCACCCTGCTGTCAGTCCTACACCCAAGAATCTCTGTCACGCAACATAAAAGGGATCTGAAGAATATAATTAACACTCTGAGTCAGCTATTAGGCATTTCTAGCATCCAAGTGGAAAGAGGGGGAAGTTCTGCTCCCACAGCTCACAACTTCCTAACACTTTTTGTTTAAATGAATCTTCATGTGCTGAATAACGTGGGTGATTTTTAAATATTGTGCTGGAAACTGCAATGGTTATATAAGTGATAAGCGGAGATGGCGTAGCGAAGGGGGTTTCATTCCTCAGCTAACTCACAAAGCACGGAGAGAGACCTTAATTTGGCAATCTAGCGTATACCTTCTGGGTTTGGCTTTTTAAGCAAGGTGAAACTGCTTTAGATTACTCTGAAAACTGTTTGTTACCCTGGAAAACGCTCACTGCTTACACTGCTGGCATCTGAGTAATGCAGTGGTACGTGTCCGTTTCGTAGATGCAAAGTAGCCTGGAGGTTAGAACTCTGGTTCAGAATCTCCGGCGCTGCGCGGTCTCCAGTGCACGCCTCAGTCACAGCTTACTGTTGTCGGGTTCTTCTTCCCCCTCTGCCCCCCAGGGTGCAATGGCAGCAACTTACTCTGCTTTGAATCGTAACCAGTCACCCGTTCTGGAGCCAGTCGGCCGTTCTACTCTTGCTCAGAGAAGAGGTATAAAGAAAATTACCTCGACAGCCCTGTGAAGTGACCTCAGCCAGATACTTGGTACCACGGCATAAGATGATAGCACAAATCATGGCGACAGGTAGCACATATCTGACAGATACCTGCAAGCACACTCTGTCCCAGCTGGTACCTATAATGCTGCTGCTCCTGCTGCTGCTACTGCTTTCATCTATTCTCGCTTTAAACTGTTGATGGCAAGTTACTGATCTTACTGGAGCTTCAAACGGAGTGACAAGTGGAAACACAACGCAAACGATCATGTTCACGATTGAATAAACCAGAAGAATTACGAATGCCACCTCTGTCAAAAATACACTGAATAAAGCACTCTGCACCACATAGCATTATTTTTATAAGGAATATTTTTTTGTCCCCTAAAATATTCTTTGTTACAGGTAGAGATGGACAGTTTATGTTAAGCACTTAGCTTAAACAATCTGTTTATATTAGCACTATATACTTTGTGCCATCCAACATTTTGTATGTTTTTGTAAACAGTTCACAAGCAGTACGTTTCTGTGCTGTTTTCTTTAATGTATACATGCCTTGTTTTACTTAGATATTATTAATCATTTTGACAATTAAGGCTGATTAAACAGTTCACCTGGATTAATCAGTATTGTTGGACAGCTCTAAAAGAAGCCTGACTGTTAAACAGCTATTGAATGTAATACTATGAATATGTATTTCCTTGCCTATGTCTTTTCTACATTTCCATGGTTTTGACACTGCATGTAGTGTTATGAAAATCGGGATACTGTTTATAGTATTCAAAATTTAAACAGTGGATCTCTCACCTTACTCTGTATGCGATAGGTAATATAACCCAGAGAAAAGATAACTTGCTCCGTATTTCACTCTGTCTTTCGTTCCCCCTCCCCTCCCTTTTCTTCTCCCCCCCATCTAATCTCTGGACTCAGGAATCATTGCTAAATACTTTCTGATAGAGGACATTTCTATATTGTTTATTCTTATAATCCATTGTTAATATTTTATCTCTATTCTGTGACTTTTGTTTTAAGCTGCAAAGGATTTGATCAGTGAATGTCGGCATTATAGAAGAAAGGCAACATTGAAGATAAAGCAAAACCTATTGTCCCCTAATAGACAGAAGCCTGCAAAACAGTAGGTTTAAACCGCCTGTGTTGCGGTTGCGAAACTGATGGACCTGTAATGTTCTGTCAGTTATTTCCTGGTAATTTTAATTGACACCCAAAGCAAAATGAGAACCATCCAGATCTGTCAGGGCTTAGAAAAGGGTCGTCGTAATTACCTTTGCCATGAAAACCATATTGGCAGAGTGAGTGTTCTTCCCATATGGAAGCAAGTTCACAGTGAGGGTGAGAGACTCGTTTTAAATCTGAATCCAAGCGTCTAATACTCTTGGCCTCTCAGTCTCGATGGCACATCCTGATGGCTGCTCGTGAAAGATCACATTGCCCACATGAGAAGGTGTCCTGGAATGCGTTGAATTCCGTGAGTGTCCCGCTCCATCAACTCAGTCCAGATATGAATATGGGTACTGGGAATTCCAGCTTTAATAAATAGAGATCTGGGTGAAGAGCTCTAGGTGAGCAATACACAACTTATGAACTAAAATGTGCAATTTTGTGTTTTCTAGAAGAAGGCATTTCCTTGATTTAGTGGTATGAAATTTCTTTTATGGTGATTAATTTGCTAGTTTCCCTGAAATCATCAGAGGTTTGTCGAAAGGGAGAATCGTCTTTATGACACCACATATTTCTTCTAAATGAATGTGAGTGCTGCTCCTGCCACAAGTTTTTCCAGGGTCCTTGGGGAAGCTTTGTTAGACTTGCCCAGAAAGAAGTCTGTTAAGTATTTAATCCATCATGTAATTGTTAAGGGATTGGTTTTATGGACAAGGATTCTTAAGTTACCATAGACCTCAGAAATTGGAACACGCAGTTCTTCCAGGGAATTAGAATTTTACCCTTGCTTGGTACTTGAAGTTCCCTTTAGCTGTACAGATGCATCTACCCTTCCTTCAAGAAACATCTCTAACTAGAGGCAGAAAAGGCCATTTTAATTTCTCTTTGGCAGTGCCTGCAGTTCCAGAGGAACTTAGTAAAACCTTACCTTTCAGAAAACCTGTTTTCAGCTCTGTGAGCAATCATAAGTCAGACTTAGCAGAATCTCAAAACCACACCTTCTGGAGTGGCTTTTAAACATGTTAATCTGAAGATTGTCATATCTAGTTAACAGGCACGATTTAGAAGTGATATTGTTGCAATAAAGGGATGGCAGTACTTGCTAGTGTGTCAGTCATAGCATTTCACTTCAGGAAGGAATTCCCCCTGGGTCCTCAGTGTGTGTATATAGTGGTACCTGGCAAAGAACAGACCAAGAGGAGGGAGCATTAGGCTGCTTCACTACTGGCAATGCCTATGTTAAAATAGAAGTACTTCCAGTAATTTTATTTTAGCCAAAGTAAATTTTATTTGATCCCTCAAGCTCGCTGGTCATTAGCCAAGGAGCAAAGCAAAATAAACTCCTACACTTTATGTATCTACATTCTCTGGTAAGCTGTTAATGTAGTCTAGACTTTACAGATGCTGCTACTATGCCGTGTATGACATTCAGCATAGGTTGAACGTTGTAAATGCAGATAGCTAGCACATGCTAGCTCAAATGTGCTGAAGTCCAGATCCACTGTATTTTCAAGTTACTTTCTAAACTCAAGGTATACAGGGCCCGCCTGTGCAGGCGGTGTATTCTACAGGGTAGACTACGTGCTTTTCTGTACCTTACCTCCTGTTTTGGAGCCATGTTCACAACTTTCATGTTGATTTTTACCATTTTGTGGCTGCAGTTGTTAGAAGTCGTAAAGAAATCCATATAATGTTGTTGGTTTTGAATCCCAGTCCCTTCCTGGTAGAATGTGAGTATATATGACACACTGCAAACTCATTGCTGGACTGCCTTTCAGTCCCCAAAGCCTAGCAAGCAACTCTAGGACAGAGAGTCATGGAGGATAAAAAAGAAGAGCTGCAGATACAGGTGAATTCTCTGGAGGCTGTGGTTTATTTTTTTTTTAGTGTGAAATTCCCACCTACTGTGCTTCAGAGCATGAGAGAACAGAGGGATGAGCGTAGTTGCAATACTTACTAAATGCCATCTATATCCAGTAAGGACAAAGTTCTTTATTCATAATCACTATAATGTTGAATGAAACTTCTAAGGGTTTGGGGTTTTTTCAAAAGAACTTAAAACTTTTTTTCTAAAGAGACAAGGGCATAAGAACATAGATTTACATGTCTGGGATTTTTTTGTGTGTGTTTTGCTTTTGTAAATGTGGTGTACCAACTAAAGCTGTGCTTTTCTATTGTCAGAAGGAAAGGATTCAAAGTATACTGGTCCTTAGTAAAGCAGCAGTGGTTAATAGATGAATTTTCACTGATGAAAATGATGTAAATGATTAGCTTTATCTTGATACTCTTGACCTAATCAAAGGGAAGGTGTACTTATGAGGGATGTAATTATTTTGCAACCTAGTTGGGAGGGGGGAGGGGGTCCTACTTAAAACATTTTTAAAAAATGACAAAATCACAGATGATAAAATATTTTTCTACAATTCTATACAATCATACTTTATACTAGTTTTCTCAGCATGGCATGTAAGTGACTTTAAGGTACCATTCCAGGAAATCAGTGGTATTGTACCTTATTCTAGACCATTACAATAGCATCTGTTAGATGCTTGGCACTGCTGTCATAGAACTGAAATGCTAGTAAAGGAAAAAAAAATTGTACTGAATACTTTAAATGATTGTTTTATTCAGAGTCTGATCTAGGAAATGTTCCAATCATGCTATTAACGTGTAATTAGAACTGTTCCAGATGTAACGATGAACAGTTCTGGAAAGATACCATTGCTTGTACTCCTGTCTAATGGCAGGTTTTGTAGTCTTCAAAAGAAATTGAAATTTCTACTATGAATAAACTTTCAAACATCCTAAAGTGCTTTGTTGCTTAATTGCTTGTCCTGCCCACTTGTAAAAGTTGTCATTTGTTCACCACAAATGCTGAACATTTGCAGCATGCCAAGGGTGCTTTTTCAGCCAGAGTTTTTAATAAGGAAGCCTTTGTCGGTTAAAATGTCACTATATCACAGCCTGTTTAGTCAGACTGCTATTAGTCAGGTAAATAGATGCTGAAGACCCAATACAAGACACCGCAAGACTGAAGTGCAAGAATATTCTATTTTAATACCCTCTAAAGGCTCCAGGTACAACATAGAAGCAGGGTCCTAAGCACTTGCAAGGCCTGTGTTCTCTGGACATTGAAAATACTGGCATGTGTGAGAATTGGTGACCTTTAAACATTTGGAAAAGGAGAATATTATGCATATGTACTCCATGACCACCACCCCCATGCCTTGCAGCAGCTCACACAACTTGGAAGCTTGCGACAGGAATTCTTTTTAGCCTTGCAACATGGAATTGTAAAAGTTTGCATAAGTCTGCACAGAAATACAATGATTTTGATAGGGAATATACAAGGAACGCAGCCAGGGGCCTTGCTAAGCATGCCAAAAGCAAATTGTAAAGGCATACAGAGAGGTTTGGTCACAGGCCCAGCAAAGCACAAGAGACAGTGAGGGGACAGTTCACTCCTAAGCAAAATTCACCTGGGATCAGAAGTGCTACATGAAGCGCTATCCTGTCTACCTAAACCGTCTGAGGTGAGGTTCTGACCAAACCGGATGATCTCTAGGCCTCCAGAAGCTCTGGAAAGGGCGTGTCCCTGTGTGACCTACTCTAGGTAATCCTGCTTTAGCAGGCAGGTTGGGCTAGGTGACCTTTTGAGGTCCCTTTCAACCCGGCACATCCTGTGAGCCAGGGGGTCAGTGTAACACAGGACCCCGATGAGCTGATCTGGCCATACCCCAGGCTTCTCGTGCTCATACCCTCCCATTCGCAGCGGCTTCTCGCTTTGGCTCCTAACAATGCTCTTCCTTGCTGAGAGCCTCCAGGCTTCCCCCGGGCTCGGCAGATGAGCGCCAGCCGCTCCTCCGGGCCCGGCGCTGGGGCAGGGAAGGTGGCAGGGTGGGAGCAGGGCGGGGGCGGGCCGGGAAGGCGGGTGGAGGCGGCCGTGGGGCACAGCGGGCCGCCCGTCGGCACCGATCTTCGGATGCCCAACGCGCCGCGGCCGGGCCCGCTCAAGAGCCGCCTCCCGAAGCTTCTGATTGGCCACCGCTGCCCGCCCAGCGCGGAGCCCCGGCCAATCGTGTCACGGCCGCCCATGACGACGCCCCCTGAGGTGTAACGCACACCCCTCCCACCGCGACGCAGCGACGCCGCCGGGAGCGGGCCGGCTGCCGAGCCAGCGCTAGGCGCGTGCGCGGAGGCGGCGAGCCCGCCTGCGCGCCAGGGGGCGCTGCGGCTCGGATTGGCGCCAGCGGCCGGAACGCACGAGTCCGCCGCAGCCCCAACCCGGGTCCCGCCGCGCGAGGAGCTGCCGCCGCCGCCGATTCCGCCCGGAGCCGCCGCCGCCCCGCGGGAGCCGAGCGAAGCCCGAACCGCAGCCCCTGTCCGTAGCCCGTTCGCGGCGGAGCGCCCGGCGCCATGCCCAAGAATAAAGGTGAGGCGCCCTCCCCGCCGCCGGGCCTTCCGCGGCGGCCCGTCCCTGCGCCGTAGCGATGAGGCCCGGCCCGACCGCGCTGCGGAGGCCCGGGGGCGCCTCCCCCGCCCGCCGCTGCCTCTCACGTGGGAGCCGCCGCGGCCTGGAGCCCGCGGGCGGGGCGGGGAGGGGGCGGAGGAGCCCTCCCGCCCACCTCCCGACGCCGCCGCGTTCCCCGGGCCGGTTCCCCTTTCTGGGGCGCGGGTCCCGGCCTGGCCTCGGCCGTACGCGGCCCGGTGGCGTGTCGGAGGCCTCTGGGGCCCGGCCGGCCGGGAGGGAGGGAGAGGCCCTGGCGGGGTTTGGCTGTCAGGGGCGGCGCTGCCCGCCCCCCCCCTTCCTCCGCTGGCGGCCGCCGAGGAAGTGGCCGAGTGTGCGTGCTCTGTGCGCTGGCTGGGGACTGCTGCTTCCCCCTTGCCCCCCCGCGCCGGCTCCCTGCTTAAAGGGAAAGAAGAAAAACTGGAAGAGAACCGCGGCCTTTAAGGAGCTCGCGGGGGAAGAATGAGCTGCCCCTGCGGGTCTTCGTGAAGGGCATCCAGTCCTGTTGCCACGTGTGTGCCTTGTAAAAACGGCATCTTCGTGTCGGGCGTAAGCTTTCCTGTCGGTGTTTTGGGGGGTTCAGCGCTACCGGGGTCCCCTCCAGTTATTCCTCTGTGCTCAGGTGGTTGCATGCATCAGGTTGGCCCACCATTATTTATGGGGTATTTGGCAGTAGCCGTCACAAAACCTGAAAATGGCGATCCTGTGCAAGTCCCTCTTGGAGGCCGCTGTCACTCGAGAGCAGCCACGACGGCTTAAACAGTGGAGGCTCTAATCTAGTTGCTGTTTGCTGGTCAGTTAAAATGTAGAGCTTGAAATGTTGAAAGCAAGCAAAAAAAATACCTAGGTCTGGTTAGGGTGCTGAAGACAGCTGCGTAGGGAACAAACCCAGGGCTCCCCTTGAGTCTGTTTCATTCCCTGTATGCACAGAGAGTAACACATGCTTTTTCCCTCCCCCCTTCTCTTTTAATTTAGGCAAAGGAGGTAAAAATAGGCGACGAGGTAAGAACGAGAATGAATCGGAAAAAAGAGAGCTGGTGTTCAAGGAGGACGGGCAAGGTGAGTGTGGAACTGTAGCATGGCAACACCCTTCTTTTCAGTCAGGTATTGTAAGTGATGTGTGTCAGAAGTTGATACGCAAAGAAAACATCTGGAAGTCTGAGAAACACCAAGTTATTGTGGAATAAGGAGAGGTGTTGTTATTGGGGGGTTATTTGAACTCTGAATGGCACGTCAGGTGTAGGAAGAAGACAGTAGGAAAAGGAATGTTTTAAGTAGCTTTACCACTTAAGAATGAAGCTTGCCTCTCTCGCCCTTACTGCGGTGCAGTATGTAGTACATTCCCTAGAAATCCCTTGGGTGGCTCTGCGTGAGGCTCTGTAAGCAGCTGGCTTAGCTGCTGTGGTTCAGTGTTGCCAGTACTTGTTGGTGTCTCTTGGCTGCACGGTCCCACTTTCTGCTTTATACCAACTGTGACATCTCTTGGGTCCCTCGATGAGCTCAGGGAGTCACTGGCCTGGCAGAACAGTGCATCTCACTGCGCTGAGTCTTCCACTGTCCCCTGTTGGTTTGGTTGAAGTGGCTCCTGTGTTGGGGTGTCTAACAGTTCCTAAAGCAGGAACAAGCTGCAAGGTTCTTACTTGGATGTTGTCAGGTCAAGTAAGCCACAAGCGTGTTCAGCCGGGGGGCGGGGACAAGGATTCCTGTCTCCCCTGCCTTTTGGTGAGGGTGAGCTCACCTCCCTTTTGGCTTGCTTTGCGTCACGCTCTTGTGGTTGCTCCTGTAAGATGCAAGGACTTACCTAGTGACCAATTAATCAGTTGGTTTGTTAGAAATACAGGAAAACTACTGACCTAAACCACTGTATGAAGAAGTGACCGCTGGACTAAGAAATTTTGTGCTCTTTCTGATGAGGTGTGACAGTTGTAAGCAGAAGGAGGAGTTGCTTTTCATGCACCTGTTAAAATCCTTTTCAACTCCCAAGCAAAATCTACTTAATGAAACATTACTCTCAGCTATTAATAGTCCTGTGTGTTTTGTTGGGACTGTCCAGCTTGTGCTGGGGAAAGACACGAGAGTATTGAAATAAAGCCTTGGCTGACTGGGAGCAGCTTTTTCCCTGGCGAGTACAGGTCAGATAACGCTCTCGTTCTTACAGGCTTTATTCCGTTCAGGTGGATGGCAATAAAACATTCTGCCACACACTGTAATTGTGAGAAGTGCATCAGTAGTGATTTCTGGAACCCTGCACGGGAAGGGGGCTGAATTTGGGGTGGGAGACCGAGGGTGGATGTTGGAGAGAGGGTTGGTGGGTTTCAGCTGAAGCCTGGCAGTCGCCTTTGTTGCAGAAAGTTTCTGAGAACACCAGATGTGTGCTTTGAAGGACAGCTTTATCACAGAGCCTGGGTGGAAGGGTTTTGGGGTGTCAGTGGGGTGTGCAGGATGTGCCATGGTCTCTTCTTCCCTCAGTGACAGGGCCAGATTTTGTCAGTTAGGACAGGCACCGCGATGCTGCCATAAACCTTCAGATTGTGAGCGTGGTCCGATCGCTCGCTCTGAAACTCAGGGGTAGTAAGCATTTCAGAGGGGACAAAACCACGGGTACAGCCAAGAATGGGCAGTGTTTGAACACGTTGGTATCAACAAGGGCACCAAAGCTCAGCCTGTGTGGCTGATCAAAGCTCCTCTCAACTGGGGGTGTTGGATAAAATGTTACAGCAGATTGTGGCTACAGTAGCAGAAGTTACCCCTTGTTTCATAACTCTGTCAGAAAGTTTTACTGTTTGTTACTGTCTCTTTCAGAGTATGCCCAGGTGATCAAGATGTTAGGCAATGGAAGACTGGAGGCATTGTGTTTCGATGGTGTGAAGAGGTTATGTCACATTAGAGGGAAGCTAAGGAAAAAGGTAATTCTGAAGCCCATTGGTAGCCGACGGTGGCGTCGTGCGTGATACCTAACTGTAAAGCTTTACATGATGTAGCTCGTTACAAAGGTTAATGTTTCTACTGTATTTAATATCTTAAACTTCTTTTTAGGTAAAACCTTGTTTATTTGGCTGTTTGTGTTACCAGCACAAAAACAGGCAGGCTTTGTCTTTTGGGTGAAGCTCGTAGCTGAAGGGCCGCTCCTCAATGAGTATGTTTCAGTGGAGATTTTTTTGGCTGCTTATGAAATAAGAATTTTTTGTCTTCTAGAAAATTATATGCATATGAAATATTATAGAGTTAAATATTATAAATTGTAGACAGGGAACTTGACTATTTGGAGAATCAGCACATTCTATCCAAGGCTAGATGAGTGCTTAGCTTAGCAAGAGGACTTCTGTTATCATCAAAATTGACATGCAGCCTAGCAAAATAAAGGTGTAAAAGGGTTGTGCAAAGCCACCTCTCTTGTGTGCTCTTTCCTGAAACCGCTAAGAATCCGGGTTTGATACTCCACTAAGTGGGATCTGTGAAGGAACTGGATAATCATCTCACTGAGCGACTTACCTGAGAACAGCTCGATAAGGGTGGTTTGGAAAAGTTTCTTACAGCTTCCTGCAGGCACTTCAGGTGCCACCATATCACTGTCCACTTCATCAGTTCCCAGAATATTTTCGTGCAGAGGTGATCTGCAGAAGTTTGTACCTTCAGGGCAGTCAGGTGCACACATTCACAGTCTTGTGACTCTTGCCCTTGTCAGCTCTCTGTCCTCTGCTGGTGTATGTTACAGAGGTGTCCTCTCAGCTGTTTTTACCGAGAACAGACTGTGTTCATTCTGGATTTGCCCCTGTACTGGGCATTGGTGAGGCCACACCTCAAGTACTGTGTCCAGTTCTGGGCTCCTCACCACAAGAAGGACATGGAGGTCCTCGAGCATGTCCAGAGAAGGGCAACCAGGCTGGGGAAGGGGCTGGAGGGCAAATCCTATGAGGAGTGGCTGAGGGAGCTGGGGCTGTTTAGCTTAGAGAAGAGGAGGCTGAGGGGAGACCTTATCACCACCTACAACTACCTGAAGGGAGGTTATAGAGAGATAGGTGATGGTCTCTTCAGCCAGGTGACAGGAGACAGGACAAGGGGAAATGGCACAAAGCTGTCCCAGGGCAGGGTCAGATTGGTTGTTAGGAAAAAATTCATCACTGAAAGAGCTGTCAGGGCCTGGAACAGGCTGCCCAGGGAGGGGGTTGAGTCACCTTCCCTGGATGTGTTCAAAAAAAGGGTAGATGAGGTACTTAGGGATGTGGTTTAGCATAGGATGGGAAGGGTTGGACTTGATGATCTTAAAGGTCTTTTCCAACCTTGTGATTCTGTGTGTGTGGATGGATCCACCTGTCCATTTTGTTACTAGAAAAAGCTCCACTTGTTTTTGTGTGCTCTTTGCTATGCTAGTCCATCACCCATCACCCCTTCATCACATTCTTCTTTCATTTTCACATTCTCCCCCCATGGAGCTCAGTTCACAGCATGCCAGCTTGATGCGTTATTTCTGTTTTCTCAGAAGTTATGACTTAATAACCACCTTGTTGGCTAGAAGCTCTTCAAAGAACTTTCATTTACCTTAGTAATAGCTCTGCAACACGTGAAGTGATATGAGCATTTGTGTCCTTGGTTTTGCTGTTAAACTGGAAATACCCAATTTCATCATTTACCAGGTAAAAGTGAAAACAGTGGCCGTAGTGAAGTGTTCCCTGTCTCTCAGTAAACCTTAATGTTTTACTCTTGTGCTGTACAGCAGCAGGTGAACTCTTGCAATATAACACACGTTTTCTCTTTCAGGTTTGGATAAATACGTCTGATATTATATTGGTTGGCTTAAGAGACTACCAGGTAAAAATTCAGTGTGACTTGCCAATGGAGCATATCTTAGAGCTTCCTTTAATGTTAAACTGCAGCAGCTAGCATGAGGAGATTCCCATCTAGCTTTCTTTGAATTTGTATTTAGTTATGCTGAATCATGCCTTTTAGTTTCCTTGTATGACAGGAAGGTTGTCATGAGCAGATGACAAAACCTGGTTCAACTTGTTCTAAATTGCACCCTGGGACTTTGTGAGTGAAGGTTCTTATTGGCATCACACGCTTCCTTCCTCCTGGGTTGTTTTTTTTTCCTGGACATAACTATGTGGTGCTTGGGGTCCTGTGATGTAAGTGAGACTGAGCCAAGCACCAAACATTTTTCTTGTGCTAACTGGAATTTTGGTAATCAGAATTCTGGAGCCTCTCACCTTAAGAGGCCAGTTCATCAGTGATCAGTTTCTACTTAAATTTCCAAAAATGGAGTAGTGTAATTTTACCTAATATAAAGGCTAGTGGAAAGCAGATTGTCAGATTTTCACTAGGCAAGTGCCTTTTCAGGAAAAACGCTAAAGGTTGTGTCATCAGCTGCTTGAACCCAGGTTCTGCTTCTGAAATGCACGTTAGTTGTAAAGCATTGAAGACACCGTCAGTCACTGCACAGGTTAAACTGCCTACAGCTGGGAAGTTCTGACACTTCTGGCTGACCACCCAGCAGCTCACCTGGCTGCGTGTACTCTCTGAGGAGGGCTGTGTCTGTTCTCTGAAGGTTAGTTTCAAAGGCATGAAACTGAACTTCTCAGGTTACTTATAGAAAAGCAGTTAAGTTATCACCCAGAAGTAG
This sequence comes from Porphyrio hochstetteri, assembly GCA_020800305.1. NCBI lineage: Eukaryota > Metazoa > Chordata > Aves > Gruiformes > Rallidae > Porphyrio > Porphyrio hochstetteri. Next base: position 134,150,821 of record CM036905.1, read on the forward strand.
TTAAGTTATTCTACAAATGAGCATTTTTTTATTTCATATTGTAAGGAACCAGAGGGGAAGGAGGAACAAGTTATTTTTCTATAAATAATACAGGTGTCACAAGTCTGCTGACTTGTTAAATTGGGAGGTTTTTCCTTCATAGGTGACTAATAAATTCTAATAAATTCTTATTTAGGATAACAAGGCTGATGTTATTCTAAAGTACAATGCAGATGAAGCCAGAAGTCTGAAAGCATACGGGGAGCTTCCAGAACATGGTAAGCATCTTTTCACTCCGAACTGGAAGTTCATTTCGGGCAAAAATAGTCAGTCTATCTTGACTTGGTGTGAGTGCACTCCTTAACTTCTCTAAATTCCTTTTTAGCTAAAATCAATGAAACAGACACATTTGGTCCTGGAGATGATGATGAAATCCAGTTTGATGATATTGGTGATGATGATGAAGATATTGATGATGTAAGTAGGAACTGTGTCGTTTGTATCATGCGCTCGAAACTGTCGCCTTTGGCAATAAGCTGCTTTTCACTGCTTGAGCACAAGTCAGGCAATACATTGATGTTCAGAATAGCTCACCTTCTCAGGGGCTGCTTCAGGAAGTGGTGTGTCCCCAGGCCAGCTTTCTGTTCTCTGCCCTATCCTATGATTGTTCCCTAGTTGACCTCTAAGCAAATAGGATGTTTAGTGCCATAGTATTAAAACATACGTGGAGAGAGAGAGCAGTCTTCTCGGTGCCCTTAAGGTGCCTAGAAGAAAATCAGTGCCCTGACCCCAAAGAGCTGGCGTTTTGTAGCAGCACCCGCTCACGTGATCTCGTGTCTCTGTGTGTGCACACGTGTGTGTGTGCGTGTGTGTGTGTGCACGAGGGGCTGCAGGGACGTGAGTCGGGGGCCACGTACGTGGATGTAGGTGGGTATCTTCATGTTAAAGGATCCAAGCACGGCCCCAGTGCTGCTCCCTGAAGCGTAACCTCCTGACAAAGAGCTCACGATGGAAAGCAAAGTAGATGATGATACAGGAAGGTTTAGCAGACTAGCAGGATTTTCTTACTTCCCCTGCTCAGAAGGATAGAAATGCCTCTCAGGGAGCAGGCACAAAGCTTGGCGGGTCATTCCTGTGCTGTGTAGGGCAGCTGTGGTCTCTTGTCTCCCTGAGGCAGGGAGAGCCCAAAAGTGCTGATGCTGGGTGCCAGCGGCTGGAACAGGTCACAGGTTACGTAGGTGTGTTGCAGAATTGCATCCACACTGTGGGATTTACCTTTCTGCTCCCTCTGCAGTTTTAACCACCTCACTCTCTAATAACTACAGAAATAATTGAAGGATTTCTGTTTATAAAAACCAAAGCAATTGTAATTCAGTTTATATAGTAAAATGCAGAATCTGTTGTGAAATGCTTTCTAAGATGCTGCTTTCTAAGGTGATGTGCTTTGTTTTGCAGTTGAGATGAATGTGTGTAGGGTCAACTGGCTGAGAGGATCAGTAGTAACTTACTGAGCCAATGAGTTAAGTTAATTGGATAGACTGTTCTAAGGATGTTATTATGTTTAATTCTTCATCTTTTTAGTCCTCCCTCTCTGAGTTGAGGACGTGACTTATTTTCTGTGTGTAAACACTTGCACTATCTTTACATGCTCGAGGTCCTCAAGGTGCCATGCCTTAGATCAGATATTTTAAAAATACCCAAACCTCGATGGATTTTCCTCAGACTTCTGACACTTATGCTTTGGACCTGCCCGTGGTGGAGGTCACTGAAGCTGGAAACGCTTTCGAAACCGCGTGCTTGTACTCACGTCTAGTAGTAAAGCTGTTGTAGGGCATCACAGGGACAAGTAGCAGCAGGAATATCCAAAGAGTAAGATTTGCAAGCGGGTGGATCTGTGTGTGGGATAATGTATGGAAGGAAGCAGCCGTGGTCATTGCTAAGCTCTGCCAGCTATGCAGTGTAATGTTCATACCCTGCTTGAAGAAAGGAAAAGACATCAGGAGATAAAATGAGTGACCTCTCTGAGGGTCATCCTAGTCTGCCTGGAAGGGTGGCTTCCAAGGTCGCAGTTAACATGGAAGACTTGTTGGAGCGATTCCTTTGTTGTTTATGTCAGAAGAATGGTTAGGAAGCCATTACTTTTGCCACCAAATTAATTTTGAACAGTCGCTGCTTAAGGAAGGTACCCTTAAACTCAGCTTTAGTTTTGATTTTGAGGACTGTGGGCTAATTTGTGCCCGTACCGTTTATGTGTGATTGTGTTGGCAGAACTGCTCACCTGCAGAGCTGTCGTGTGGTAACGGGGGAGACAGGGACGGGGGTGGGGGGCACGAGGAGAGAAATTGCTTATTTGTTAAGAAAAGGGGATATGAGCCGTGGGAGAACCAGAACTGTACTGAGCTCAGGAAGTCTCCCCCTGAACTGTACAGAGAGCTGAAAGGCAGAGTTCCCTGATGAAGAACACGCGTGACTTAAATACCTGGTGTGGTGTTTTTGCTTTTCAGATCTAATTTGGAACAGAGGTTTACATTCCGACTTTTTCCCTCCAAGGATTGTTCTACATTGATATTTTGATTATTTTTTGGGTGAAGTCCCTTTCTTTTAAGAAGACTGAAAATTCTCAGTAAAGAGTGTAGTTTGTTACATCAAAAGGATTTATTTTCAATGTTGTTTTAAAGTATTTATATTTCTTTAGAAATGGATAATGCTGGATTATCACAAAGGTTCAATGAAACGCCACAAATATTTTGTCTCTTCACCAATTAGAGCTGTTACCTCTGGATGTGAGTGAGATACAGTGACATGGGCTGTAAAAGACTGCATTTCCCCCCCTCCCCCTTCTGCTTTCATCACTACAATTCCAGTCAAACTTGTATTTTGAAATAAAACCTGTTTACCCTGTAATTATCATGGATTTTGATTAAATGCAAAATGCCCAGTTCAGGTCAGTATCAAGTCATGCTATGCAGTGTCTGCCGTTAGACCCCTTGCCTTGATGTTGCCCTTAAAAAGACTTTGATAATTGTGAAAGGAAGGCAGAAATGCGCGTCGGCAGCCGGAACGCGCGGTGATCCTGCCCTTGGCGCCTCGTAGCGTGCTGCTATTTTTATACTGGTTTTGATAACTAACAAAGAAACACGCTCCTTACTTCCAAGGTGTGAATTTGCCACGGTGTCGGGGTAGGGGTTGGGGGAGGAGGGGGGGAAGTAAAGCTAACGGGTAAGCAGCATCTCCAATTCGCAGTTGTTGGAAGCTCTCCTGTGCGCTTAGCTCTCTCCTCCCGCCTGGTCAGTAAGCTGTAGCTGCGGAGGATGGACACTGGGTGGCACCCAACCTCATCGGGAGTCGGGAACACCGAGCATCAGCCGTTGGGTTTGTACTGAAAAATAACCTAAAATGGTTTTCTCCCCCCCCCCCCCGCCCCCAAATCGATTGCTTCACATTCTGGATATGTTAAATGCGTAGGATATTTTTACATTATAGGAAAGGTTATGTTAACAGTAGAGTTTTATTTTAATCTTGAATTCCATACGTTGTAAGGTGCAGCGTTGGAGCTTACATGAACTTTGATTAACAGCATAAATGAGAGGAGAAATTTGTGTCAGACATAGGAAAAGAACCTTTTCATCCGGAATAAATCCCTGAAACAAACTGGTGGAAAGATTCTTCTCTGCCTTCAGACTGGAGGTGTCGGGTAAGAGGCTGAATAAAGGACTAACATCATCATGCAAATATTATTTTGTGGTAGCCTTAGTTACTTTGTCTTCAATGATGTATTTAACAGCTCTGAAAGCAGGTTAATGGAAAAATTCCTTTGTGCCATAAAAAGAAATTCTGATTCTTGACACTTGTATTCATTATACGGTCTTTTTGGTATGATGTAAAGTGACTACCCCAATAGATAAAAACAAAATGGCTTTAAACACAGAGTGGCCTCATTGCTTTACATGACTTTTAAGGAGCAGTGCTGCGCTCGATTTGGATCTCCAGAGCTTTGGTCAAAATATCTTCCCTCTTTATCTGTCACTACAGCATCTATTTTCCTTACACAGATCTGGTATCTTGCTCTAACAGATAACGTTTGATTAGAATTAAGTCATTTTGCCAAATGTTTCATGGGGTTTGAGTATTTGTTGGGATGGGATACGTACCAATACAACATTCTTACTCTACTGATCTTAAAGCACATGAATTTACTGTCTTGGTCTGCCCAAGGGGTTCAGTTGTGAAGCAGCATTAAATGCCATAATGGGTCAGGATGAGGCTGATAAACCGTTCCTTAGCTCACTGGGTTCCTCGCTGTACCAAGCAGACTGAGAGCAGCTCTGAAAATAGTTAAGAGCTCTTAACCTTAAGGTCCAAGTGCAGGTGGTGTCTGTTCGTTCAGTTGTGCCAGCAGAAAGGCTGGTGGGCAAATTACAGTGAAGGCTTACCAAAGGTCCAGGCCTTTAGGGAAATTCCACTCACCAAAACCAACATGGTGCACGTGGGGAAGTGGTAGGTGGTAAATAAAATTGACTGTTGTAAGGGACTGACTTCACCATACCTGAGTTCTCCCATGTAACAGAGGCTTCAGCTGCAGGACCAGGATGAAGCTCTGTTCCTGGCAGACTTGGTTATGGTTTGCCCCCAGTAGGAACTTGATGGTTCCCAGACTCGTGCCTGGCTCAGCCAAAACTCTGCAGAGTCCTTAAGAAACTGATAGCTAAACAGGAAATTTTCTTACTAATGTTCCAACTCAACACTGTCTGGTTTCTACTTGCATATGCTGGGCAGCATTGTCTTCCTTTAATACAATTCCTCATCTTCTCTGCTGCTTAAAGCTTCTTCCATAACCCAGTCCAGGCAGCTGTATATTGCCCCTTCTTCCTTCTCTTCCCTTTGGGGGGCGGGGGACATGGCTGCGGAAGGAGTTCTGTCCCCTGTCTCCATGCAAAGACCAGTGGTAGGTCAGCCACTGCTGGGTAGAGGATTGCAAAAATGCCAACTGTAAAGCCATGAAAGGTGCTCCACCCGCAAGAGGAGTTTCTGGATAACTTGTAAGAACGCTTGTTTAGCTTTGGGAGCTGTTGCTGCCTTTTTACCTGTAGTATAAAATTGAAAGTAAGGATCCAAACCTTAATTTCCTGCAGCCAAAGTGTGACCTTCATGCTCTCTGTTTCCCAGGTTGAGGCCTTTGATTAAAACTTTGAAATGTGATTTTTGTTCATTGTTCCAGGTTGTGTCTCTTCAGCTGGTAACCAGGGCAGCTGTGCATTTGGTTGGGCAGCCCTCATCCTTAGCAGGTGCAGCCCAGACAAGCTCATTGGAAACAAAAACCCTCTCCCCTCCTTAGATAAGATGTGGAGGAGCTGGTGCCCCATGGTGGCTCGAGCCCTGTGCCACTGACTTGTTACTGTTGGTTATCACGTGGGCTGTCAGGCGTGCCTGTGGCACTGTGTGCTAGTGCCACGTGTGTGAGAGACGTGCCAAATGTACGTCTCTGGTACCACGTACATATACCCAGCTCCCGGTGCGGCGTGCAGCCTGGTCGGGGCTGGGCTGGAACAGGCACCACCGGCCGTGTCCCTGAATGAAAATGAGGGGATGACCCAGGGGGACAGCTTGCTCAGTGCGGTACCCAGCTGTACCCCGACCAGGTTCTTCAGGCTGAGCACAGAGGACTGGTGGTATGTCCTGGCTGTGAGCTGGGACTGCAGCTCCCAGGGACCTTCTGGTCAAGAGGTAAGTCCAGTTTTCAGGTGAGTTGGGGTGTCAACTGTTCCTGCTTGTTGAGCAGTCTCGTCTAAGCAATAATTACTTGCTGTTTCCGAACATGCCTGTCATGGGACTTGGATACCTGTATCATGATTTGCTAGAGGACTCGAGCCTTTCAGCTGGGCATTGCGCTATCCTACGGGTAGTTTGACCATTCCACAGAGCTGAGCTCTTGAAAGCTAAAATGGGTGCAGCCTTTGGAAGATGTGTGGGGAGAGGGAAGTGTTAGCAGAAATAATCTTGGAGTAGCCTGAGCGCAGCTTTATTTGTCCCTTTAGACTTGAGGCCCGTGGCTGGCTATTGTGAAGGTAGCTGGTGGTGGTGCTTCATCCTTGGTGCTGTCAGGGTTTAACCCCAGCCAGCAGCTCAGGCCCACACAGCGACTCTCCCTCCCCGCTGGTGGGATGGGGGAGAGAATCAGAAGAGTAAAAGAAAACTGGTGGGTTGAGATTTAAGGCAGTTTAATGGGTAAAGCAGAGGCCACGTGCAGAAAGCAAAACAATTCATTCCCCACTGCCCCCAGGCAGGCAGGGGTACAGCTGACCCAGGGAAGCAGGCTCCATCACGCCCAGTGGTGACTTGGGAAGCCAAACACCTTCATTCCAAGTGTCCCCCTTTTCTCTTTCTTCCCCTGGCTTTATACACTGAGCATGACGCCCTATGGTATGGGATACCCCTGGGGTCAGCTGGGGTCAAGCTGTTCAGGCTGTGTTCCCTCCCAGCTCCTTGTGCACCCCCAGCCCCTCGCTGGTGGGGTGGGGTGAGAAGCTGCAAAGGCCTTGGCTCTGTGAGCACTGCTCAGCAGTGACAAAAACACCCCGCAATGGTGTACTGTGCTGTAGCACTGTACGAGCTACTGTGAAGAAACTTGGCTCCATCTCAGCCAAAACCAGCAGAGACATGAAGCAATAAATCTTCAGAACCTGCTGCTCCTGCTGTGTGTGCCCTTCCCTTTGGAGAAGGAGGGAGAAGAGGTGAGCAGGAAGGATGCCTTTCCTTTAATATTTTTTTTATCACAGCAAGCATGAGTCAGAGTTTCTGTGGATGAATTCAGGCTGCTTGTGCTATACCTTGCCCATCACATTTAGTGCCAAGGATCAACTTTGTTCTTAGAAAATACAAACCTGAGCAAACAAGCAAGCTGCAAAGAGTGAGCACCTTCATGTAGTAATTCCATCTAGGAAGTAGGTACTAGCAACAGGGTACCAGTAGTAGCATTTGTTTCTCCTTTCAAGTGCTTGTTTGCTCCTGGGCCACACTTGGAATCCATATGTTTTAATTGTAGCAATTATGTTTTCAGACTTTCCTTTAGATGCTTAGTGGGACAAAAATACATTAAATAATATAAAGTAGACTGTGTTGTCTGTCCTATGAGTTAGATTTTCTTCATGTTCTTTTCCAAACCATAGAAACTTTACAGATAGAGAGAGCACCTACACAGCAGTTTTATTCACATTCAAGCTGCCAGCTCAGGAAGGGAAAGCTTCATCAGAACCTGAAAGAGACTTGGTAACAGTTAGGAGGCCTATTGCGCTTACATGACCAGAGGAGGGCCACAAAAATTATAAAGGGCTGGAGCAACTCTCCTGTGAAGAAAGGCTGCGAGAGTTCAGCTCTTCAGCTTCGAGAAGAGAAGGCTCTGCGGGGAACTTACAGCAGTCTTCCAGTACCTAAACAGTGCCTGGAAGAAAGCTGGGGAAGATCTGCTCACGAGGCCATGTAGCAATGGGACTAGAAAAGGCGAGACTGAGGTTGGATACTAGGAAAAAGTTCTTCACTATGAGGGTGTTAGATCACTGGAACATGTTTCCCAGAGAGGCAGTGGAGGCCCCATCCCTGGAGACATTCAAGGTCAGGCTTGATGGGGCTCTGAGTGATCTGATCTAGCAAAGATGTCCCTGCTTACTGCAGGGGGGTTGGACTAGATGGCCTTTAAAGGTCCCTTCCAACCTAACACCTTCTGTGATTCTACTGTACCACTTGTCTAACAGTAAATTCTCCTTTGAGGTACTATTACTGTATTTTGTAGTCACTCGAATGAGGTGGGTAGCTCCTCTTTGTGTCTCCAGGCTGTGATGGTGTAGGGATCTCTTCTGCAGTCACGAGCATCCAGATTCCTTAATCAGCCCTGCTTGTCTTTATGGTTAAGTTTATGACTTTTATTCCCAAGGAAGATCGTCAGGAAAATGCCCTTGGCCTGTTTGGCCTCTGGAGGGAGCAGGCAAACAAAAAACTAAACTGACCGTGGCAGATTAGAGGAAGCAAGGTTGCCTCAACTTCTCTGTAAGAAGGAGTCTCTATCTCTGGGTTTCAGGGACACTTGGGGCTGGTTTCTGCAAGAATTGTTGCCAGCAATGGAAACAAGACAGGCGTTTGGAGTAGGTCACCCTCTCCCTAAAGAACAAGCTGATCCAAGCATGTAAGTATGGGCTCAGGCGCAGGCCTGTCACCGGCAGCGACGTGGGAGGGGCGCTGCTGTTCCTATCTGCAGGGAACACAGCAAAGGGCAGCGGAGAGACTGGAGGGAGGATCCTCACAGGACACCCAGACCTGCGTGGGTCACATCTGCCACCAGCGGTACCTGCTGTCAGGGAGGATTCGGCTTTGTGACAATCCTCAAGACAGTGAGAGGACTCTGCCGCTACCGCATTTGGTCTCCGTGCTCAGAGGGGAGAGGCCAGTGCCACGGTGAGCTTGAGCAAACAGCTCCCGACTTCCCGGGCTTTAAAACCAAGTTGGGGCAGAGACTAGGGAAAGATGCCCCCCTTTTATATATATATATATATATATATATATTTATATATATAAAGCGCCTATCACTGTATTGATAAACATTTTTTGGAACCACTTTGGTTTCTGAGAGAATTTTACTCATTTGCTGCCTGACCCAGGGCAAGGATCTCCCCTGCTCGTGGCTGAAATGGCAGATGTATAAAATGGTTCAGTCTGTGTCGTCTGGGAGATTCACCAAGAAGTCAAAGACCCTGAAAAGGTGTGGAAGGCCTTGCCTTCAGACTGCTTATGATCCCTTGTGTAGACTGACATCTTCTAAATCAATTGAAGTAATAAAAGGGGGAGGGAGGAGAGTATAACACCTAATAGTTTAAATCACATCTACCAGGAAAATGGATGCAAAGACTCTGCTATCTCACACTGCATATTCCATTTTGTTTCAATGATTTGTCTTGCCACATGTAGTTAGTGTTTTGGTTTCAAGTTGGATTTGGACAACTAAAAGTATGAATCATGGACACCCAGTGAGATCAAATGTAGGGCCATGAAGATGACCAGCGGGCTGGAGCACCTCTCCTAGGAGGACAGGCTGAGAGAGTTGGGCTTGTTCAGCTAGGAGGCTCAAGGCACTGGGGAGACCTTAGGAGCATTTCAGTACCTGAAGGGGCCTACAGGAAATTTGGGGAGGGACTCTTCATCAGGGAGTGTAGTGATTAAAAAAAAAGGGCAATGGGTTTAAACTAAAAGAGGGTAGATTTAGATTAGACATTAGGAAGAAATTCTTCCCTGTGAGGGAGGTGGGGCCCTGGCACAGGCTGCCCAGAGAAGCTGTGGCTGCCCCCTCCCTGGCAGTGTTCGAGGCCAGGCTGGGCAGCCTGGTCTGGTGGAGGGTGTCCCTGCCCATGGCAGGGGGGATGGAACTAGATGGGCTTTGAAGTCCCTTCCAACCCAAACCAGTCTGGGATGCTGATCCCTCCCAATGGCTAACTTCAGCATATTTTATTTTTCTTTTCTCCCAAACTGTATTTCCCTCAAGGGGAGCACATATTACTGCAATCAGAACTCAGACATGCAGAAGTAAAGCTGTTTAGCTGAGCTCCTGGCTTTTTCCCCAAAATTTAAAGGGATCAGGGAATCTTTTTGGTGACTGTATGCCATAGTTGGATGCCTGTATTTCAGAATAACTGGATGTGGACATTATAGTTAGAAAATTCTTTATCAAGCTGTATGTTACTGGTGTTCAGAAATATATTTTTTACATTGGCTTCTGTGGCAGCTCCTTCAATGACCACGTGTGACTCACTAACCAGAACCAGTTAAAGAGGTATCCTACCTTGACACTTGCCTTACAAAAGCCTACAGTTACTGCTCTGCCAGACTGAATTCTTCCAGTAACAGACTACAGCCCGTGATGGGATGGAGTGCTGAGGTGGATTTACTGGCATGGTGAGTATGGGGGGTGGAAGATCCATGCCCAATACACTCTTTATCTTTTTCCTATAAATTCTAATCCAGAGTTGGCAAAGTAAGTTCTGTCTCATGTTTCACTTCCCATCTCCGCCACACTCTTCCACACTTGCCCTCTTAGTCTCTTTTTAATCTAAATAAGGCTTTAAGTAATTGCACCTAATCTCTTGGAATATCTGGGAATGTTTCAGGTTTGGTACCTCAACTGAGCACTTCACAGACATGAAAAACAACCAGTCTCTGACATTGAAAGGACTGTCTGGCCCCTCACACCCTGCTTTTGAAATAGCCAAAAGCAGACAGAGAAAACGTAAGAAACAGGTCATATACAACAAAATGTCTCTTCTCATGTGATCTCCCACTTTCAGTGCTTACCAGGTTGGGGGCTGTCCAGCCAGAGCTCACTGTGCCATGATAAAGCCCCCCTTTCCAGGTAGGGAAATAGGGAGCAAGGATGAAAATTGTTCAGGAAAAGCCAGGGAAGAGATTTTTTTCTTTGATTCCACAAATTCCCCGGGTCTGCCCTGGGGCTTATCAGGAATCTGGATCAAGTGCTCAGCTCTAATCAGAAATACACATTTTAGTGGCCTTGCTTAAAGAGAGTAGCACAAGATTTGTTCTTTTGGGTCAAAAAGCATTTTCCCCTTGGAGCCTGTTCTTCTGTTGGAGAGCTCAGTTGTAAATCACTGACAGCACTATGTGTGTGGGCAGAATATTTGAGTCATTTTAGAACAGTAGATCACAAAGGGGGAAACAGTCCCTCTCAGGACTGAGAAAACCTTGAGGTCAATTCTTTTCATCACACACTAAGAAAGCACTAGACTTTCAGCTCCAAGTCAGGTCTCTCTCCAGGCTCCTGTTGGACACTCCCGACCCTTTCAAACCTTTGTTCTGTCCAGAGAGGTGTGATGGTGTCTGCCTTACTTGCTGGTACTCTGCTGACCTTTGCCACAGAGCAGAAGCACCTCCTGTGGCTGCACAGGAGTTCTCTGGACCCTTTGGTGCTCTCAAGAACTGCTTCTGTCACTGGGATGTGCAAAAATACTGTCTCAAGACCAGTTCAAGCTTTTGCTCAGTATGCCAGCACAAAAGAATTTAAATTGGATGGTGCAGTGGGCTGTGAGCTCCCCCAGCCCCTATTTTCAGAGGTTTGCAACTCCATCATCCAGCTTCATGATTCTAGGTGAAAGTGCAGGGGATCTGCTGGTTAGAGGCACCCCACACACAGAGCCTTTCCCGGGACAATCATTTGGAGAAAAATAATTAACTCATTTACCGTTAAACAGGAAGCTAATTAAAAATCTATGTTGTTCTTTTGTAGTTACCTTTGAATCCCTCTACACAGCTTGGGTATGGGGCTGCGTGCAGGAGATGGGGCACGTTCTTCCCCTTCTGTAGGTTGCTCGTGCAGTTTGACAGAGGAAAGTACTGAGAGATCTAAAAATGTTTCCAGCTCAAATAGTCACATCTGTGCAGAGGACAGTGAAAATGTGCCTTTGGAGAGCAGGTTCCATCACTCTTTCAGATCAGGGGCTCCTGCTTTTTTCCATAGTTTTTGATATTTTCAGTGGTAACTGATGAATGCCCCTAGTTCACATCACCTAAGTACTTCATCTGTATGATTTCTTCAGCAGGTACTATGTTACAGAATCGCAGAAGAACATTAGGAGTTGGAAGGGACCTCCAAAGATCACCCAGTCCAGCCCCCCTGCCAGAGCAGGGTCACGGGTTGTACTATCACACCGTAACAAGAAGTTGGAAGCCACAGAAACCCTGTTCTCTCTCGAGCTGAATTAGGGGCAGTGTTGGTGTCTTCTCAGTTCAGATCCCCCCACTGGAGTTCTGCTGTGACAGGAGTCCCCCGATGGTGCTGAATGTCAGCTCTCTGAGTGAGAGAGGCGAGTACCCCACCGCTTCAGGGAGTTGGTACCCGCGTTACTCTGTTTCCATAGGGTTGTGCTGGCAGGACAGAGTGCACTGGTTGTAACTGGCACAGGAAAGGGCTGGAAACTTAACATTTATTGCAACATGAGAGTTTCAGAGATAGTAACAATTCTAATGCTGATCATTAGAGACAACTTTTTTTGCTAAGTGATCTTTAGGGGCTTCCCCTAGTTGATGCTCTTTTTGAATGCCTGCCGCTGTGTGCCAACGCGCTGTGCCGGTGCGGCACTCAGAACCATCTCACCACCACAGTTAAGGTAACTCAAGAAAACTTTTTCTTCCTTTTTTCTTTTTTTTTTTCTTTTTTTTTTTTCTTTTTTTTTAATCCTGTCTTTAGGTTGGGTCCCTTTCAGTTTGCACTAGTGCCAGCCAAGCTGGTGGGCAGATGCACTGGGCTCTGAGAAGAGCAGCAGAGGTACGAAGGCTGTTGTAAGCTGGTGGAGCCTCTGAGGACTTTGAGGAAATCACAGCCCTACTCAGCTGTTAGACCCACAGAATCGCACAGGTTGGAGGGGGTCTTTGAGCCTCTCCTCAGCATCACACACAGCAGCCCCTTCCTCCAGCAGTCTTGGTGATCATCTGCTGGACTTGCTTGTTTTTCCTCATGCTGGGGAGCCCCAAAAGGGACCCAGTACTTTGGAGGCAGCCTCCACGTAACTGCCCACTGCAGCCTGAAACAAGCGTTTGATGTGGGACTTTATTTTAAATGATTATTTTTTGCCCACTGCTGAGTGGTTGGAGCACTTGATCTGAATCACAAGACTTGAACTTGGCTCCAAGGATCAGAGAACACCTGACTTACATCCCTGTGAGAGAAGGTGACTGTGGGGCTGTCCCAGTGGAGGAGTTGTACCAAGTGGAACAAACACAATCGGGGGAGTATTGCACAAAAAAAGAGTTGAGAGGTTCCCTTTGGGGTGTTCTTTTGGACTAGCTTTTCTCTTCAGTGCAATCAGATGTGCCTGTACCTCCAGTAAAAGCTGCACCCTGGACTAGTTACTGTCTGGCTGCTGGTTACTGTCAGAACCACAGATCCATCTGAAAATCTTTGAGGGGGTAAAAAATAGAATAATTTGTGGTTTAGGGACTCCCTGTGAATGACTTCTGACTTTTGTTCCTGCCTGTGTGCTTTGTGAAGCTGGTTTTGTTTGTAGCTGTTGGACTTTAGTGGGAGAGTAAGTGAGATCCAGCCGTTGCTGCAGGTTTCTGAGCCAGCTGAGGAACGTACCAACAGGCAACAGGTTCTACACATGCTTCTGTCGCGAGCTGAGCCTGGGACTTCTATGAGACTGAAGCTGAGGCTTCAGGTGATCCTCCATCAGTTTCTTCAGCGTTCAGCTGCCAAAGTTCAACCCATTAATGTTTCTTGGGTTGGGTTTCTTTTCCTTCTGTGGGAACTGTATGGCTGCCACAGAGGGATTGGCAGTGTGGGGGGGTCGTGAGAAGGTTTCTGTCTGTTATTTCAGTGATGATTTCAGATTGTTAACTTAGAGCTCAGGTCCAAAGGTCTGATTTATACGCACTGAAGCTCATCTGAGAAGAATAAATGCTAGGATAGAGGTGGTGTGGGTTTGTGGGGCAAGGGGTTTTTTTAGGGGGGGTGGCTGCAGGGGTGGCTTCTGCAAGAAGCTGCTAGAAGCTTCTCCCATATCTGAGAGGCAATGCCAGCTGGCTCAAGGCCAGACCAACAGCGAGCCAATCAGCAACAGTGGTAGCACCTCTGTGATAACGTATTTAAGAAGAAAAAAATAACATAAGCAGCCACTTTTTGCCACCAGAGGAGGGAGTGAGAAGATGTAAGAAACTGTGCAGGCAGCAAGGCCAGGGAAGAAGGGGCCAAGGAGGTGCTCCAGGTGCCAGAGAGAAAGATTCCCCCGCGCCTTTGGAGAAGACCATGGTGGAGCAGGTGTTCCCCTGCAGCCCATGGAAGATAATGGGGAGTAGAGAGCCCACCTGCAGCCCATGGAGGACCCCATGTTGAAGCAGGTGGAGACATATGAAGGATGCTGTTATCTGGTGGGGAGCCCATGTTGAAGCAAGCTCCCAACAGGGCCTACAGCCCATGGAGATTGAAGCCCATGCTGGAGCAGGTGTGCTGAGGGGACATGTTGACCCCGCAGGGACCCAAATTGGAGCAGTCTGATCCTGAAAGTCTACATCCCATGGAAGCCACTCTGGGGCAGTTTGTGAAGAACTGAAGCCCCTGTGGGAAGGACTCACACTGGAGATGTTGGTGGAGGACTGTCTCCTGGGACCCCACGGTGGAGGAGGAGAAGAGCATGAGGTGTCCTTCCCTGAGAGGGAAGGAGCAGCAGAGATAACTGGTAATCAACCAAGTAAACCTCCCCCGTTTCCCCTCCCCCTGTGCTGCTTGGGGGGAGAGAGGGAGGGAGAGAAATCTGGAATAAAATTGAGCCTGGGAAGGAGGGACGGGTGGGGGGAGGTGTTTGAAGATTTGGTTTTGTTTCTCATTATCCTACTCTGTGTTGATGGGGTAATAAATTAGATGCATTTTATTCCATGTTGGGCCTCTTGTGCCCATGACACTGATTGTGGGATGATCTCCCTCTGTCCTCATCTCGACTCCTGAGCCTCTCAATAGATATTTTCTCCCCTGTCCAGATGAAAAGGGGAGTGATAGAGCAGCTTTGGTGGGTGTCTGGCTTCCAGCCAGGGTGAAACCACCACAAGAGGACAGGACATATTTCTCATACTAGAAGGACCTTCAGAGGTATATTTGTTTGAGCTGTGAGGTTCTGGAATTGTTTTTAAGTTCATGTTTAAATGAAGTATTCTTCTTAAGGCTATAATCAGTCAGAGTGTTCACTCTGTAGGATAATTTCTTCATCTTTATACCTAATTAGCTTGCAGCCTTTCTTCTAGGGAGGTGCCTTCTGAGGAAATAAGTGCAACTGCTGGAATAATTTCATTGTTGTTATGACAGCCTGTCTGTTCAAGCCCCATTTTAAAATCCATTCCTATATCTGCCTGAATTTGATGGATGGGCTGTTCAGTGGATAAGGATATGACTGGATGGTCACATCCAGAGGGTAGTGGTCACCAGCTCAATGTCCAAATGGAGATCAGTGATGAGTGGTGTTCCTCAGGGGCCTGCACTGGAACCAGTATGGTTTAATATCATCTTCATTGATATGGATGGTGGGACTGAGTCCACCCTCAGCAAGCTTGTAGACAACACCAAGCTGGGTGGTGCAGTTGATATGCCTGAGGAATGGGATGTCATCCAGAGGGACCTGGACAAGCTCAAGCAGTGGACCCATGCGACTCATGAGATTCAACAAGGCCAAATGCAAGGTGCTGCACATGGGTTGGGGCAATCCAAAAAGGATGTGAGAGACATTGTTTCAGTGAATCCTTGGGTACTTCTTTTTTTTCTCCCCGGATGCAGGGCTAGGTGTTTCCCCTTCTTGAATTTCATAAGGATTCTGTTGACCCATTTCTCCAGCCTGTCAAGGTCCCTTCGAATGGCAGCACACCCATCTGATGTACTGCCTGCTCCTCCCAGTTTTGTGTCATCTGCAAACTTGCTGAGGGTGCACTCTGTCCCATCATCCAAGTCATTAATGAAGAAGGTCCATTTGTCTAGTCCGGATTTCATCAGTTGGTCTATGAGGATGCTATGGGAGGCAGTGTTGACAGCCTTGCTCGAGTCACTGCTCTTCCTTCCTCCACTAAGCCACTCAGCATAGGGGAGGCACAATCTCTGCTTTGTCAATCAATGCTGACTTCCTGAAACCTCCTTATCCTTAGTATGTTTGGGAATAATTTGCAATGCCCCTCTGCAGGGACTGAGGTGAGGCCACCTGCCCTGTAGATTTGTGGATCCTCCTTTTTGCCCTTCTTGAAGAGAGCAGTGACATTTGCTTTTTTCTAGTCCCCAGGAACCTCCCCCAACCACTGTCACCTTTCAGAGATTAGTGAGAGTGACCTCACAATGACATCAGCCAGCTCCATGATGCTGTAACTACACAAATCTAGAGGAAGCAGCATGTTCTATGGACTGCAGAATGTGTAGGGAGGAAGAAAACCAATCCTTAAGTGCACATGACAGTGATCTTTAACCTTTGAAATTAAGGTAAGTTAATGTTTGATTAACATCAGATGTTTGCTCAAGTCTTGACCAACGGCTACCTAAATCCACCTAAACTCATCCCCGTGGAGCTTCTGTAAAGTTATGTTCTTTCACCTTTTTAGCATATATAATTCAGATTTCTCCAGGGAAGGTGTATGTGTTCTAAACCAAACCACCTGATCTTTCAGCACCTGTAGGTGCATTAGGTGTCTCCCATCCAGTACCTTCTGGTTCTGGTTTCCCAAAGCATGGCTGTGCTTCTCCTCTCCCTTAGATGCATCATGTCCTGTCATTTTGTCCATTGAAACCTAGAATAGTGGAGCTAAGGTCAAACCCCCAATACAAGGAAGAATTCAGATGTGTAGAATATATGTATATATACTACCCTCTGAGGTTTGGGGGTTTTTCTGTAAGGGAAAAACAATCCAAACAGAAATCCCACACCTCTAAGCAGGAGACAAGCAGGTTTCTGTTCCCCTGAACATGGAAAAGCAAGTTCTCTTGGTGGTAACACTCGAAAATCCTATTGATGAATGATCATCTTGTCATCTGCCTATGATCAGAGAAATCACGGGGACTCTCGTGTGCACGGCTGCTTGCAGGTGTCACAGAAGTCCACTTTTTTAGATCTAAAGCATGCAATTCCAACCAATTGAGCCTTTTTGGAAAGCATTTTCCCCTGTTTCATCCAACACAGATAAAACATAAGCTTGTGGCCACCAGACAGGGTCAAAGAAATAGGAGCAGAATTTCTTCACAGGTCTAAGGGCTTCGATTTCCTCTGTTCCAGAGGATGCTCCATGCTCTGTCGTGCTGAGGACAGAATTGTGATTTTGCAATTATCTTTCTATTGAGACTTAAACATCAGATGGACTTTGACAATGTGATCTGTCCCATCATGTCAAGCTATGTGGATAAAACTGGCAAATTTCTGTTTTGCTCAGAAACAAGATCTTGTATTTCACGTGCAGCTTATTCCCAGCTGCTAAAGGCAATGGCAGTCCATGGGCTTACAGGAAAATTATGATGCACAGGCTCCCCAGAGAGGCTGTGGAGTCTCCTTCTCTGGAGACATTCAGAACCCACCTGGACACATTCCTGTGTGATTTAGTCTGGGTGATCCTGCTCTGGCGGGGGGTTGGACTAGGTGATCTTTTGAGGTCCCTTCCAACTCCTACCATCCTGTGATTCTGTGATTTCCTGATGAAGAAAAAAATTCAATGCAATTGAGAGAGACATATATTTTTTTCCCCTATATCCTACAGTGTGGAAGACAGCTGGGCTGAGATGTTATGGAACCAAAAGAGTGATGCAGAATGTGTCTTATTTATGTCAAACCATTTCCCACAGACCAAACAAGCTGGATAATGCTTTGACAACACAAGGGCAGAGAAAGGCTAATTACTAATATAGGTCCTCTTTGTTTCAGACACAGCAGGAGGAGTAACTGAGTCCATATTCAGATATTAATGTGGTACAGGACTAAGTCAACTAAGTTGGAAAGGTCAATGGGTGCCAGGACAAGGGAAAGAGGGATGTGGAGCAGAAGTGTGGCTTGAATGCCTTTCCTTAGCTGAAGCCTCTTGCTATAGTTCTAATTCCATGAAGTGGGTTGATGAGAGGTGTTGCCTCAGTTATGCAACTCACCAAGGTGTTTCCCATCTGTTGAACCTTCTCCCTTCAAACAGGCTAGGTGACAATCTTCTACCGTCACTCATGAAAACAAACAAGTTAATAAACAGATTATTTTAATAACAGGGCTTTATTAATAAGATGTTGTGAAGACCTGAGACCTGCTGCAAGACCATAAAAATGTTGGTTGGAAGGCACTGCTGGACATTGTCTTTTAGTTGGACCGGCTTAGCACTAGATTATGTTGCTCTTGGCTTTGCTGAGTCTTGAAAAGCCCCAGTGACAGAGATGTGTCCACCTCCCTGGACAACCTGTTCTAGTGGCCAGCTACCCTTGTGTTGATTTTATTGTCTGATGCTCAGGCTGAACCTCCCAAGTTGTAAACTGTGGCAATTGCTCTGCTAGACCAGGTGGCAGTAGCAAGAAGAGTTTGGCTCTGTCACTTTTGTAATAATCTTTCATACAATTATAGGCTGCTGTTATGTCACCTCTTGGGTTCCTTTTTACCAGACAAAGTATTCCAGCTCCTTCAGCCTCTCCTCAATAGCTTTCCTATCAGCCCTCTACTGAACTCTCTCTAATTTATCCATGTCTCTCTTGACCAGAGGTGTCCAAAACTAAACACTACTCCAGGTATGGCTTCACCAGTACAAAGCAAATTTCCCTTGAATTGCTGACTGCACTTCTAATGCAACCCAGTGTGCACCTTCTTCCAGAGGAGCTTGCCGTGGGTTCACACCCCACCCAGCATGGGCTGTAACCCAGACTGTGACCTAGCCAGCTACTTCCCAGCCTCTACCTGTGCCACATACGGGCTCTTCCAGCTGTCCCACGTGCAGAACTTCTTACAAGGTTCATGAGGTCTCTGTCCAATCCTTATGTTTTTCAGGGTCCTTCTGTGTTGAACCAGCAGTTGCTTCCCCTAACTCAGTGTTACCTGCAGATACTTTCAGCATGAGCTCTCCATTCCAGCCAGGTGGTTAATGAAGGCATTGGATCTGGGTGCCAGTAGAGATCACAGGGTGCTTTGCTGATTAGCCAGCTGAATACTGAGTTACTGACTGCTACCCTTATAGACAGTTTTCACTTCCATCTAAGCAGCCTGTCTAGTCCATGCTTCTGCTGTTTCCAGAGGGGAAGGATGGGGAAGGTGGTGTCCAAAGCCATATTCAAATCAATCATCCATGACTCTGCTTTTGCCCACAGAGTGAATTCATCAGGCAGGTCAAATCTGGTTTGGCTTCCTGGGCTGACTGCTGCTCTTATGTGTTCCCTGGTCTTCCTACTGACTGAGGTGAAGCTGACTGGTACATAGTTTCCCCAATCCTCCTTCTTGCCTTTTTTAAAGATGAAAGATTGACAGTGGCCTCACACTCAGGCCCACCAGATCTTCCAGTAGCTTGGCATGATTCCTATCCAGCTCAATGGGTCTGAATACATCCAGTTACTATAACCTGTTCTCTTTCATTGCTGCCTGCCCAATTCCTTCCCTGACTGTGCCTGTACAGGCAGGGGGCTGGGAGCTGGCTTTCACTGTCAAGACAGAGGCAGAAAAAAGTGCTGAGTTCATCAGCTTTGCCATTGACACCTGTCATCACTAGGGGCCTCCATCACCAGAAGCCCATTTTCCTTGA
The DNA here is from genome assembly GCA_020800305.1 of Porphyrio hochstetteri. Classification (NCBI taxonomy): domain Eukaryota; kingdom Metazoa; phylum Chordata; class Aves; order Gruiformes; family Rallidae; genus Porphyrio; species Porphyrio hochstetteri. Next base: position 134,170,060 of record CM036905.1, read on the forward strand.
CTTTGCTTTTCCAGTCAGCATTCTCACAGAATCGGTCTTGGTCCCATCGGTGCACCTCAGCAGCCTCAGCTCCAGCTGGGTGTTGGCCTTCCCCATTTTGATACCAAGTACCTAACACTGCTGCTTTTTTGGTGCCTGACAAGTGGTAGTGGTTTTCTTCAGCCATTAAAATAATTTTATTTATTTAGTTTGGCAAATCTAAACCCCATAGGAGATGGTGGGGTTTTGACTCTTGCACACTTTTGCTCCAGTAGGTCAAGAATCGTGACCAAATGTGTAAAAATTGCTCTGACTGCAGAAGCAATGTGAATACACAGAATCCTTACACATTTTTTAACTACAAGTAAGTAATTTCTGTTACTTTTAACTAATTTGAAATGAAAGGAAATCCTGGCACAGCAGAATTCTCATTGAATGGAAACACTGGTTCTAGCCACCCTAATTTTTTCCAATTAGTTGGGTTAGTTGCATCGGGTTGTATCTTCAAATTGAGCTTGAAGGCAAAATAAATAACTTCTCTCATAGTTATGTCATACCTATCACTAATTTTAAAACAAACTTTGACCATTCTGATATGCAGTAGAAATTAAGGAAAAAAAAAAAGAAAAAAAAAAAGGAACTGACAAGATACACACTAGATGCCATTAGACCTGATTTGAAGGTGGGGGGGAGAAGTAAGTGTTTAAAGAGCTAGGCTTCAGAAAATATACCAAATTACTGCAAAAACAGCATTATGCATTTTGCATCATCCTTCCCATTATTTCTACAGAATCTGTCATGCCTATTTTTGTTAATCACAGAACTGTAGGGGTTGGAAGGGACCTCCAGAAATCATCGAGTCCAACACCCCCCTGCCAAAGCAGGCTCCCTAGGACAGGTCACACAGGGAGGCGTCCAGACAGGTCTTGAATATCTCCAGAGAAGGAGACTCCACACCCCCCTGGGCAGCCTGTGAAACTCACTACCTCACTACCTCACTCTTTTATATTTTGGCCTCTCTTATGTTAGCTACCAAGGTTCTTAAACATTCATAAAATGCATTCTCTATGTTTACTTAGTTATAAGTCCTATAAAATTCAAATCTGGAGGAAGCAGCGTGTGCCATGAATTGCCAGGTTGGCAGGGGGGCAGAAAATTGATCCTTAATTGTGCGTGGAAGTGATCTTTAACCTGTGAAATTGGGATAAGTTAATGTTTGATTAATATCTGATGTTTACTTGAGTTTTGAAATGTATCCCAGCTATCTATATACATCTCTTTGAGACTTCTGTAAAGGTGTTATATTTTATATTTTTTAGCATATATATTTAAGAATTCTTTGTTGGATGTTTATACATTGAAAGATGAAATATCTGTTTTTTCTTTTCAGAGGCAGATTGTGTAATTTGTTGTAGCTGTGTTGAAGTCCTCAGCCTGAGGATTCATTTCATTCTTGCTGAACAAGTTTTGTCAAGAGACCCTCCCCTTTTGTGTTAAACTGTTCAGTGCAATATTTTATACCCATTGATTTGAGGCTCAACTCAACCAAACAGGGCTTGCTTCAAAATTATTGATCTCATTTTACTAACAGGAGACCTTTAGACTGTAGGATCCACAGGCAGAGCTTGATGTACCTTGCTTTGAAGCAACCACAGAATCACTGTGACCAGCATCGCCTTCTGTATGTTTGAACACACCAAGTCACACGCACGAATAAATGCCACGGTCTGTGGATGTTGAGGAAGAATGGAAATTAAATGCCAAAGTAAATAAAATCCTCATCTTGTATAGTGTTCTTCCTCTTTCAGTGAAAGCAATCAGAATCCAACTTCTATTTCCCTATGCTGGGCAGATACTAAGTCCATTCTTCAGTTTCATGTGGGTCTGTTACAGAGTCTTAAAAGGTAAAAATTAATTAATGGATGTTTATGATTTTTAAAATATTTTTTAAATTAGTTATGAAAGCAGACCTGAAGCACACTGACTCTCCCCTCGAATTTTCTTCTCTCCCTCAGAGTTACAGGCAGCACTCAGGCTGTCACTGGACTTACCAGGCGTATGGGAAGAGGGGAGCACAGAGCGAGTGAGTGGTCTCGCTGCCAGCGTGAGGCAGAGATCTCTGTGCACATCCAGTACCACTCATAAACTCACGTGTTCTCAAGGTGGTTCGGCTTCTTGGACCTACCTGGTCTGTATGTCCCAGAGGTTTTGCATCCCCAGGCTTGTCATGACTTTCCCTTCAAGGTGACTGAATTTATTATACGTAGAATGCTAGTTTAACAACAACAACCAAAAAAAAGTAAAGAAATAATTCTCTACTGACTACCTGCCATTTAATGTAGTATAATTATTATTCAATGGTAACTGAAATTAATTAGTTTAATGCTATTTTAGGCATTCAATCAGAGTAGAAATATCTTAGGATTTGATATTTTATAACCTTGGGAACAGATCATTATCAATCTGATGCAGATATGTTCCCATCCATGCTTCTGTCATGTATGAACAGCACATGACCTTCCCCTGTATGGGTAGATATACTGCTGGGGAGGGAATGTTCCTCTCCCTGGCAAAGGGCGCTGGAGCGGTTAAACAAAAATATGACAAATAATTGCAAGTCCTTCAGGCAAATATCAATCACTTCAGCAGGTGGTGAAGAGAAACAGAGAAACGTTTCTATGGCTGCAGGGCAGACATTCTTCCCTTCCCAAGCAAGACTTATCTTTTCCTGCCTCTCCCAGCAAACACTAAGACTGTGTCACGTCCTGTTAAAGCATGAAAAGCTAACAGAGCTTTTGCCTTTTCTTTGCCTAATACTGCAGTAAAGGCTGCTTAGTTTAACCTCAGAATCAAAAGCAATCCAAAACGTATCAAAACCGACTTGTTCATATCCTCTGACGATACCTGGCCAGAAATCTGCAAAGCAATTAGTAACACAGCTCTGAAGAGTCATGCCCCACAAGGCTTTGAATCCGGAGGAGAAGAGCAGGTGGGGGTAACTAAGGAAGGCCTTGTTTATGGCAGAACTGGGGAAACAAATATATTCTCCCCCTTTCAGTGAAACCTTGATGGAAAAAAAAGAAATACTGAGTTTAAATCAGGTGTGAAATAGGTTTGTGCCGCATTCCACGAGTGTTTATCCCATCAGCGTGCTGGGTAAAGCCGAGCGTGGAGGCAGGGCTGTGTTTGTACACGACGTACGATGCCGGCGGTGAGGAACCGAGGGCGAGGCGCTGAGAGATCGTCCTCTCCTTCCCTGCTCTGGCTTATTGCTGCGGAGATCGACCCCCTTAGCGCCAACCTGTTCCAAGTCAAACAGCTCTGGCTGAGCTTCCAAAGATAACATAACTGCATGAGGCAAGTGAGAATGTGCCCCTGAGTTCAAGGCGTTACGGGGGTATTAAAAAACCATATATGGCAGGGGATGTTGGGGTAGAAGATGAGTGATTTGACAAGGTAGGGTTGGGGTTTTTTACTACATGTTTTCATGTGGAGAACTAATATCCCTTTTGCATGCCAAATGACAAATACAAAAAGCAATCCATCATGATTCACCCTAAAAATTATTTTAACGTTAGGCTGATATTATTCACTGAATGACACTTCTTAGCTCTGTAAGTACACAAAAATAAAGCAGACAGATGTAGTTCAAGCTTTGCCAGACTGAGCTGCACATTTGTCCTGCTTTTCAATCTAGGGAACTTAAAAACATGGTTTAACTCCTGCAGATATTCTGCCTGTGGCTTCTTAAGACAAGCAGAAATCGAAGCCATTTCACCAGGGCAAATTCATTCATGACTGAATGCTAGAAGCCCTTTAGAAATACCACCATAGCTTTTGATTTCAAAATGTGGTTTTGAAACAGAGCACCATTCTGCTGGTGATACCTAGCTTCAGTGCTGACACCACCACTGTGTTTTATAGAACACTTCCAAGCAACTGGGGAAAAAATTATTTTTCTCAGTTATCATACTGTGTCTCAGTTTCCTGACTCAGTGCCCACAAATTTTTTGTGTAAGACTGATCCCTCATCAGAAAGACTTCTTATCAGTCAAGTAGTCCATGAGCATTTCTGCCATTTTCTAACCTAATTTCCTGATAACTCTTAATGTACAATTATGATTTCTAATCTATTTTAGGGGAATGCTCAATGCAGTTAAGTAATATTTCAACAGTCACAAATACCTGTAGTTATACCCACAACCTCTCTTCAGTTTCTAATGTGTGTGATGCAATTTTTCCCAACTTTTGAGTCATGTTCTGTCTTTCTCAGAGTACACAAACTACCTGATGAAAAGGAGTGCTTCTCTTCAGACAAATTTGTACCATCATATTAGATGTTAGGAAAAAAACTTTTCACTGAAAGAGTTGTCAGGGCCTGGAACAGGCTGCCCAGGGAGGGAGTTGAGTCACCTTCCCTGGATGTGTTCAAAAAAAGGGTAGATGATGTACTTAGGGATATGGTTTAGCATAGGACAGGAACAGTTAGAATCAATGATCTTAAAAGTCTTTTCCAACCTTGTGATTCTGTGATCTGCAAAAATGTTTTGGTGCGAGCACTCAATTTCATTCAGAAGTTAGGAGGCACTGGACTTCCAGGAGTTTCAGAAAGGGAAGGATGATTTTGAAGTTGAAGCAGACAAATACTACCTGAGAGAACTGGATTTCCCATCCTTGACATGCAGCGTTTGCATGACGCTGGGCCAGTCACTCTATCCGAAACATCACAGGCAGCCATTCCTCTTGCCTCACTTTTTTGGGTTCTTGACTTGTCTGTTGATTCAAAATGGCAAAACAGAGCAGAAACTGTGGATAGTCATGGGTTTCTTACATAGTAAATTTGTCCTGTTTGCTCAGAGCTCAACGCTCTGTTTCTCTTGGAAGCATTCCTAGGCATAGATGGCTTTAGTTGCATAGATACAATCACAAGATATAAGAAACACTGAAAAAAGAAGCCAAGTTTTTAAAAATTAATTTACACTTTTGTCAATTTTTATATTAATGCTTGTTAAGGTGGCAAAACTAGCAATGCCTCCAGCCTCTTTCTGCCTGCCTCCTGGCCTGACTTTAAGAATTTAACCTCTCTGCAGATTAATCTCTGAGATTTTCCCAGTCTGGGGTTGACCAACACCTACTGTAGCACATGTTTAAATACAGCACCTGCTGAAAATGCATGATAAGAGGGGGAAAAACACAAAGGAAACCCAAAGTGGTTTTGGTTTTAACAGCACACGACACACCATAAAAGAATGAAAAACACTTTAAAGCACAACAAACTAGAATGAGTTTTACCACAGCTTCATTCACAGCAGGACAAACTGGGCATCTGATGAAGAAAGCTGTCTGCAATGAAACACCTCCCTGGTCAGAGGGCTCAACATGCCTTACAAAGCTGTGCTTGGGAGAATTCCTGCTTTGCCCTATAATTCATGCTGGAGAGGTGATGGCAAGAGGCTGGCCGCAGCCCAACACGCACAGAGCCTTTCCCTTCCTGACTCCCTGCCCTCACAGGCAGTGCTGTGGTAATCCGTGATCCTGGGGGTGAGGAGAAACTTCCTGGTCCTGTCTCTCAGCTCCCCAAGGCTGTAGGGCTGTCAGGTTAGGTATTCCTTCCCCCATCACTCAAAAGTGGAAACTTACATTGCTTCTGGTGATGTGCCGCCTCTAGGATGGTTTCCTTGAGTGTGATATGAAGGGACAGTAGAGCAAGGTGGGGGATGGAGAGTCAGAGAGGGACATGGTGGCATCTCCAACTCTGAGCATGCAGACACTGGCTGAAGTCCCATCGCAGTTGGAAAAGCCCCTTTAGTGTCTGTGGTCAAGAAAATAATACTGTTCTGTGAAGTATGGGCAAAATTAAACCATTCATAACTTCCTTTAAAAAAGCTGACAATTAAAAATCTCCCCAGAGTTCCTCTATCTGTCATAAAGAAGGATACACAGATAAATCTGAGGCTAGCTCCTGAATCCCAGGTGTAAGCACATGCCAAAGCTTTGTAGACTGCAAATAACCCACTATGTCTGGTGCTTAAAGATCCATAAAGTAATCAAAGTCCAACCTGAGCAAGAATGGTTCTGGTCTTGTCTCTTAGGTGCTGGCAGATGCACACTGTATTAAATCCACTATTCCCCACTTGAAAACAACCTCTCAACCTCTACAGTGTAAAATAATTAATAAACAACTCCAGACCCATTACCTTCTCTTATTTCTTCACAGTGTGTAAAATATGGTAATAGTACTACTTTAACTTATAAGGCTGTTATAAAGTTAAATTTATTAATGCTTGAAGGAGTTACGAGAGTATCACAGGAAAGCCATCATGGAAATTAATTAACCTGCCTTCAAGGAAGGGTTTGAAGGATGTACAGTGAGTATGACATGAAAGATTCCACTTTACATGATGAAAATGAAAAGAAACATTGAAGAACTATACATTAATTAAACACATCCTTTGCATTGCATGAGGCAAGAGTCCTGTAGAAAAAAACATTTCACAAAGGCAATTAAAAAACTTCCTCATATCACATACTAAGCACAATACTGCAGGGAATTTTTTGTCTTTGGACCTTTAATGTTTTCCATATAGTTTACCTAAGTTTTCTTTAAAATCTTTTTGCTGTATGATTCCCAGTCTGAACGTTGGTGAGGCTGTGAGGAGCTATCAGAGTTGATTACAGTCATAGGAGACTGCTCATTTCTCCATGCACCACGCCACGCTTACGTGCTTTATGACCCATCAGGAGCCAGCGCCAGCAGGCTCACATTCCCCAGGGCACATTCTCCTGTGGTCTTGTCCATCCCTCCACCCAAATGCCTGCTCCTGCCCCAATACCCTCACATCCCCTTCTCCAGCTTCTGGCTCCTCCGTCATTCTGGTCCCTTCATACTCCCTGCATCCATTCCCTGTTTTCCTAATTCCCAGTCCTGGAAACTTATCCTCCCTGTTTCCTTTCCTTCAGCACTAAGTCCCTGTAACTTGCACTGAGAGCAGCTGCTCCTTCCTGTGTGTTCATCAGCCACCAACAGGCTGAAGAGTAATTAAGATTACAGGAGAGTCCTCCCATTTGGTTTTGTTGCCAAAGGAGCCACTGGAAAGCAGGAGACACAGCTACAATAAGACACGTAGGAATTTTTCTGATCAAAATGGAACAATTTCACCTTTAGATGGGTAGCATCATTTCAAGTGGACCCCCCTTGACAGAAATCTCCCCTGAGAAACAGTAGGCATGGAAATATCAGGTGAAACATTTCAAAATTTGGCAGGCTTCTAAACAACAAAAAGAAAGTCTTTCACTGATAAGGCAACATTAGGAATAACTGTTGCTATGTGCACCAAAAAAAATCTAAACCTGTGTAGTTAAGCTTTTATTGAGGTGTGTGAACCCAAACACGAGGACACATCTGGAAGATATAGATGAAAGACAAATTGTTGACCAGCAAGTCCCAACAGAATAGTTTTGCACTTGGTAAGAAACACAACAAAAGGAGCAAGAATGAGAAGTGTGACAATTAAATGTGTCTTAAATTTCCCTTTTGGTAAGCTGGTGTTTTGGGTTTGTGTGGCAAGTTGTTTTGTCTTTTTTTTGGGGGTGGTGGTGGTGGTGTGCAGCAGTGGCTTCTGCAAGAAGCAGCCAGCAGCTCTCTGCAGGCCCCACAGAGCAAACACCAGCTGGCTCAAGGCCAGAGTTGCTGCTGACCAAGGCCGAGCCCATCAGCGACGGTCACAGAGCCTCTGGGAAGCACAGAATCCCATTTAGGAGAAAAAAACTGCAAGCAGCCACTTTTTTGCCACATACCAAGGTCAGTGAAGAAGGGGAGGAGGAGGCGTTCCAGGGCCGGAAAGCTTCCCCTGCAGCGTGTGGGGAAGATCATGGTGGAGTGGGTGTCCCCCTTGCAGCCCATGGAAAATGATGGGGAGCAGAGAAACCTCACCTGCAGCCTGTGAAAGACCCCACGTTGGAATAGGTGGAGTCACATGAAGGACACTGTGACCCAGTGGGGAGCCCACGCTGGAGCAGGGGAAGAGTGTGAGAAGTCCCCTGCCTGAGAAGGAAGGAGCATCAGAGACAACTGGTGATCAACTGACAGAATCCCATTCCCTGCCCACTGGGCCACCTAGGGGGCAAGAAGGGAGAGAAATCATAATAAAGATGATCCTGGGAAGAAGGGCGGGTTGGGGAACGGATTTTTAAGATATGGTTTTATTTCTCATTATCCTACTCTATGTTGATGGGGTAATAAATTAGATGCATTTTATTCCATATTGAGTCTGTTGTGCCTGTGACGCTGATTGCAGAATGATCTCTCCCTGTCCATATCTCAACTCCTGAGCCTCTCAATAGATATTTTCTCCCCTGTTCAGCTGCAAAGGGGAGTGATAGAGCAACTTGGGTGAGCGTCTGGCCTCCAGACAGTGTCAACCCAGACGAGTCAATAAGGTTTTTCAGTGTCTAGTACCAGCTCTGGTTATGTTTTGAGGCAGCGGGGTAGGAGCAGCCCCAACAACCCATCATGTTCCCTGTAGTGCTGTGGTGTCCCCGCATTGTCAAACATGTCAAACATCAGCAAGACCAAGAAAACAGGAACAAAGCAAATACATGAGCTATATGTTAAAGTTCTGGGGTTTCCAACTGCTAGCATAGGTATGTTTAGGAGAAAATGAAAGATTATTGTTCCTTTACTTCTCCTCTCCTGAGAACAAACCAGTACTGTCATGGCAGGGCCAGCCCAGCCACGAGGCCCATGTGCCAACCTGCGTGGGGTGGGATTCACCAGCCGCAGCCGGGCGAGGACGTGCTTGTGCCTTTCTCCACTGCCATCGACTGAACCGAGGCGGCGCGTGGCTGCTAACACCATAAGCAACCTCCTGCATGGAAAAAACTGGAAAAAATGGCAACAAGACCTTCTGGAAAGCTGGAGAGCTCACTGTATGGCTTTCTGAGACAAACCCATCAAACATACCTGGCCGCCAGCGCTCAGACGCGGTCACGGCCGCGCTGCCTCGCCCAGCGGGGGGCAAGCCCACGGTGCAAGGTGACAAGGCGGCGGTGCCGCGGGCTAGGCCTACCCTGCCAGCGGGACCCCATTGCCCTGCGGCCAGGCCAGGCAAGGCCGAGCCCTCCATGTCCCACCGACCGAGATGCCGGGCTGCCCGGCGCATCTGCCGCGGGACGGCGGGGGTGCAGCGGGGCCAAAGTGGAGTGATGCTCTAGGGAGGGACTACTGGCGAGACCCCCACCCTCCCTCCCTCCCTCCCTCAGCGCCGCGGGGCGGGGCAGCGGCAGCACCTGGCGACGCGGGAGCCGCCCCCGCCCCGCACAAGCGGCACCGGGCGCGGATCCACCGCCGAGCGGCACCAGGCTGCCGTCGGCTGCCGTGCCCGGCCCCGTTCCCGCTCCTCCCCGTCCGCCGCGCGGTGTCAGGTGCCGCGGGCGGGCAGTGCGCCTGTGCGGCGGCCGCTGGGCGCCGCGGAACGGAGCGGTGCCCTGGAGGAGGCGGCAGGACTCGGCGGTGGCCACTGGCTGAGGAAGATGGCGGAGCCGGGGGCTGCGCGTAGCTATCCGCGGGCGACAGGTAGGGGATGAGCCTGCGGCCCCACCAGGTGCCGGAGGACGGCGGCTTGCCCGCCCGCTTCCCTCGGCTGCCTCCGGCGCCGTCCCGTCCCTTACCGCTCCGGGTCAGGGCTGCCGGAGCCCCAAGGGGTGGCGGGCGAGGGTCGCTCTTCTGCCTGCCTCGCAGGTGCTGACCGGCGCGGCGCTGAGGGGGCGGCGGCGGGAGGGTCCGGCCGCCATCTCAGCCCGGGCCCGGGGCCGCCGTGGGGCGCGGAGGGAGGGGGGGGTGCTCCCGGCCCCGCGGAGGGATGAGGCGGGTTATCCTCGGCGGGTGCCGCGGGAGCGCTGGCACTGGGAGAGCCGGCACTGGGAGAGCCGGCGGTCGGTGGCTGCATAGGGGGAGGACGCAGAGCGGGTCTCAGCCGCGTCCCCCGGCGTGCCCCTTCCCCTGCCTCCCGGTGCCGCCTTTGTGGTGCGGGAGGTGTTTGCCATGAGGTGGCTTTTGTGCGGCGGGGCGGGCTCGCCCCGCAGCCGCGTGTGCCGCCGCGGTTTCCCGCACCGCCGGCGGTGCTGCCGGGGAGGGCGGCAGCTTGGTTTTGCCCCAAAGTGGGGAGAGCGGGGAGGGAGCGATCGCTAAACCTCGTTTTCAGCGGTGCCTGGGCCTGCCTGTGCTGGTTGGCCAACCCGGGCAGCAAACTGGTTGAGCTGGTATCGAGCCTGAACTCCTCGCTCCGAGCCCTTTTTTATAGGCACGGTTCCTATTAAGGTCCCTCCTCGTTGCTCGGTGAGCGTAACTTTTAATTTCCGAGGGCGAAGAGGGTGCGTGTGAGGTGTGGTGGAGGCTGCTGGGGCACACGGGGCTCCGCGGGAATGGGTGCCAGGAGGTGCTGGGGCTAAGGCTGGTGGTCCTGACCTTGGCCTTGCGTGTAGGTGTCAGGGTGGGTCTTGCAGCTCTTTCTTTGCATGACCTCTCCCCGGCTCCACGCATGAGATGAGGGGTGATTAAGGTGTTAGGCAGCTGCTCATTATACTTTTACCTTAATTACCCGATACGAGGCCTTTGCTTTGTGGATGGCTAACCATCTAAACCTGGGGCGTAAGAGAGAATTAATTTCCCTCTTGTCCCGAGCCACTGTAGTTTCTAAAAGTAGCTTTACAATTGCTTTGGGAGATAAGGAAGTATTATTATCCCAGATTTATGGAGTGGGAAGATGAATACAAGCCTTTGACTTCAGTGAGGTAAGGCTGTGTGGGGAGCCAAGGAGGGAGCCAGGAACGCCTGTGTTTGCTGTTCCTCCCCCTCCTCCCGTGGCAGGCCGTTGTGGTTGAATGTTCAAACACTTCTACAGTCTTGGGTCTCTGTTTTTTCATGTTTCACATAGAAGAGGAGTGAGAAAAACAATGCCCAGAATTTATATTTGTGACTTTTTTACCTTCTCTCAAAAGCACAAGGAAATCTGCTCAATATTCATTTGCACTCTTCCCAGACCTTTTTCAATTCTGTTTTTCTACTTTGTACTTTCTAGCTTCATAGGCAAACGTTGTGTAAAAACTATGCTCATGAGGTAGACCAGGACATGATCTATTTTGCACCCTGCCGAGATTGAGAATCCAGAGAAAAGGCAACATCTTGTATAATTGAAGGTGGTATCAAGTGGCTCAAGTGTTGTAGAGCATGGACAGGCAAAGAAAGATGTAATCACTTGCAATCAAGCATTAACATTTGAACACTAATGCCCAAGCACGGTACAAAGTGGTCTCTGCCAAATCTGTTGTTCTGTTTGAATTGTCTGTATGCCTGTGGTGTGTTTTTACAAGTAGCAGCGGGGATGGTATTTGGATCTGTTGCAGCAGAGAATGAGACTTTTTCTGGGACCCAACTTCGTGTTTCGTAGCAAGCAGAACAGCTATGAACTGATACTCTTATTTCACATGTTTGTATATACATTTTCATCCTGGAGTCCTTATTTTGTTTATATGGATAGGAGGAATCTTACTACTGTTTCTCACAGTAAAATGCTGTTTCTCAGTGTGTTACCCCCAGGGCTGCTGGTCCAGCAAGGGGTGGTGGCTTCACCCAACAAACTTTGCAGTTCTCTGGCAGCATCAGAGTTTTGATCTCTAGGGTCCTCCAATGCTGACAGTATTGCTAGGATAGCACTGAAAGTCAGGCACCAGGTTTAGCATGTCCATCACTTCAGACTCTCTGCCTAGATCAGCTGTAACAAGTAAGCCTGCAGTAAGGGAAGGTATTTCCATCTCTTGACATCTAGGGAAGAGTCTGTTCTCCAGTGGTTTGTAATTCTGCAAAGAGGAGCGAAATTCTGTGGCACAAGCAGATAATATTTGCAGAGCTCAAGTGTGGCCCTTGGCCAAAAATCAAAGGCATGCAGCAAATGAGAGGGATGCTACAGCCTGAGAAGACATCGCAGGAATCTTTTTGTCAGGGAGAGCTTTAGGTGACCAAAACGTAGGTGTTACTGCTGCTGCCATCTGTGGTAGCAGTAATGAGTCAATGGCATTTGATGGACAAGCTGTTCGGTATTGAATCTCTTCCCTTTTGCTGCCTGGTGAAATTAGTTCAGTGTATGTTCTCAGAGATTAAAATACTGAACACTCTGGTTTTATGAACATGATTTATCTTTTATGATAGAGTAGTTGGTCAGCCCTATAAAGATTTAAGAAAAATTACGTGTTGTGCCAACTTAGAGTGCGTGTCACAGAAACGGTTGGTGTGAAAGGAATTCATGTGTGTGTTTCTTTAAAAGTACTGTGTGGGTTTCTTCTTGATAGCAGTGCTCTTCCAACTGCAGACTTTTTGTGTGTGTGTATGTGCTATAGTATTTTCTCTCATATACAGACATTCAAGGTTGTTTATCCCAAGGTTAACTCATCTGCTGCTTTTGGTGTGATGTTACCGTTTGCAAGTATTGGTTTTATTCAGAGCAGTTTAATACCCTACGCGCTCTCAAGGTTTTTGTTTTATTACTTAAAATATTGTAACATCTGACAGTCTTTTGTCTCCTTTCAAAACAAAAATGTCTGATCCCTTTCCAATTAAGTTTCATTAAAATGCAGCAAAGAAAAATGTCTTTGAATTTCATGATGGTGGAAATAAAATGTCTCTTGAAATGCATGTGTTAGGAAGGTAAGCACCTGAAAACCCCTGTGTTCTTCTAAGCGTATCCCCCTATGAGGAAGGCTGAAAGAACAGGGGCTGTTCAGCCTTGAGAAAAGAAGGCTAAGAGAGGATCTGATCAATGGTTATAAATCTCTCAAGTGTGGGACACACGGGGAAATGGCCAGCCTCTTCTCAGTGGTCTGTGGGGACAGGACAAGGGGCAATGGCCTCAAGTTGGAGCACAGGAAGTTCCGCACCAACATGCGGAAGAACTTTTACACAGTGAGGGTGACAGAGCCCTGGCACAGGCTGCCCGGGGGGGTGTGGAGTCTCCTTCTCTGGAGATATTCAAGACCTGTCTGGATGCCTCCCTGTGCCACCTGTCCTAGGGAACTTGCTCTGGCAGGGGGGTTGTACCCGATGATCTCTGGAGGTCCCTTCCAACCCCTACGATTCCGTGATTCTGTTGTAGTGTCACATACCTCCATTTGCTTTGGTGACTGGTGTGTCCAAAGCAGTGGAAAGGCATCAGGGATGCTTTTTTTTTTTTTTTAAATTTTTGGGTAATTATTTCTAGACATGCTCATTGAAGGAGGATGTACATATTTAATGTAAATAAAACTATATATCCTGCATGTTGAATGAGATTTATGTAGTAAGGCTTTTTTGTCTCATGAATAAATTAAAGACAATTATAACTTCCTTAGTTATTGGTATTTTAATGCATGTGGAGCAAAACCAACAGCGAAATGCTTTTAAAATTTTATTAATATCTGTCATTCACTCATGAATACATCTTAAAGCTAGAGAAAAGCAAGAGCAAGGCTTTTCATTCTCTTTAAATCACCTGAACAGTCCAGAATTAAAAAAAAAAAAAGTCTTATTTTCCTTGTGTGTGTTTCACCTCTGCCAGAGGTCCTTGTGTCAGTGTTGCTGAGTAGCTCATTTGGCTTCTCTCTGCTCAAGTTATCTTCCCGCTACTCATAAAATTGGGTTTTGCACCGACACGGACAGGGCATTGTAGTTTTCAGCCTGTCATGTATGACTGGCTCAAACAGTTGACCTGATCCTAGAGGTGATTATTCCCAGTTTAAGTTCTGTATCCACTTGTGTGTTGGTTTGGTTGGTTTTGCTTTTGGTTTTTAGTAGGGTTTGTATAGAATTTTTATAAGCATCTGGTCTGTACAAGCTGAGGGGAAATACAGCTTATCAGGAAACTAATGCAAATTATAGGAATGCTAATTGCATTAAGTAACAACCAACTCAAGTTGTTTCCTCCCTCTTTCCATCTTCCTCCATTCTTTGGCTCTCACAGTTGTTACCAGCCCGATAACTTTGGGTTTTGTGAGGTTTATGTATCTTGTAGGTCCCGTTTGATGTAGTTACCTTTCAGGTGATGTGTCTCCATGTGACAGGTCTCAGCGTGCTGTGGTACTGTGATTCGGGTCAGTAGGGATGTTAAATACACTCGCGTTACACACCCAAACTTATCTTTTCTGCTGAATTTCTCCTACTGGGTGAGAGAAAAATCAGAGTAGTATTTTTAAATAATGGAAGGAGTAGTCATGCTGGAACTCAACCAAGGTTATTACAGGAATAAAAAGCAAAGTTTTCTTCTGTGCCATGACAGATTTATTTTTTTTAACCTGCATGGCTTTTGACATTTAGATAATTTCTGAGTTATTTTGCTATAATTGACTTGTGTTTGGCTTTTCTGTCACAACTTGATATATTACCTGTGCGTTTTCTGTGGCTGGAAGTAGTACGTGCAGGTACACAGTACGTGTTAGTTTTCCCATTAAAATGTGTTTGAGCAGTGCGCCCATCAAATTAGTGCTACTTAAGTCATAGAGTGGTCTGTCTACCAAACTGACCAAAAAAACGTGACTTGAAATCTTGGCTAATCACAGAGGTATTTTAGAGCATAGTATTACCCTGGACTTTCTTTAGATAGGATGTTTAGAAATACTGTGCTTTATCTCCACAATGTTGAACACTGATGATGATGTGAGGGTGTAAAGATAAGAGGTAAGTGGGTTTCACATAGTGGAAATCTAGCTAACCATTAAAACAAAAAAAGGAAAAAATGTAAGAAACTCAGTATTATTTCTACATTATTTAAAATACTGTAACATCTCTGCCAGACTCTGTCATTCAAATAAAACACTTTTTTTTTTTCTTTCTTTCTTTCTCCCTATAATGAAACTGTCAAGTTGCTAAAACCCTCTTGCCTATCACATTCTCTGCAGGTCTGAATGTTGTAAGGATCTTAGTAAAGTACTTCTTGTTGCAGTTAAATAGTAATAAAAATGTTTCATGTAGAATTGCTTTTGAATTGTCTTTTGTGTCCTGTGTACATACGTACATAATGCATATATATTTCAGGCTTTCTGCATGATGTAATGAAATAATGTATTAAAATGCCTGTTGGTCACGTCTTGGTTTTCTTCGTTTTATTCTTGTGACTCTAAGATGAATTACCCACAGTAATTATGCTTTTCCTTAACTATTTAATGTCTGTCTCCTCTGCAATACGAAGTCTGGTGAAATATGTGCTTGTTTTCCTTTACTGTATTATTTGCATATATCGTTTTTGCTTAACGAATGCCAGATCAAACAGTCTGAAAATGTTTTGCCCTGAATTCTGGGACATCAGTTCCTCTCTTCCACTTGAGTATCTGGAGGTTTTTGCTGCTGCTTTCATGTGTTTGCCTCTGTGTTCCTTTGATCAAGAGGAAGCTGATCATCTTTGCAGTACTAAGGTGCTGCAGACAAACGTCTACTCTGCCATGACTGATAAAGCATTTCTGTGATCTAAACTTCAGTTTCGTAGCAGGTAGGCTTCTCCCCTTTCTTTTTAGCCGCTTTTTCTGTCAGAATGTCCAAAGCAGTGATGCCTAGAAGTATTCTTGATGTTGTGCAGGGTTTGCGCAGTTGTGTCGTGGTAGCTGGTTGCTTAGAAGTCATTTTGCTTTAAACCGTTTGTCAGTATGCCAAAGTTTGTTCTTTCACTGTGGTTTTGTATTATTTCTCTTGGCATAAATAAAGGTGCCAGTAGCAAAGTCCTTATTAATGTTTCACTTGTGTTAAATTAATTCCTTTACAATATGGAAAGTGAAGCTTTTTGTGTTGCAGTGTTATGCATATGTGCTTTTATCGATTGGGGTAATTTGGAAAACATAGTATTGAGCTGAATTTCTTGTACCAGTTGAACAGAAGAGATTATTTAGCTTTTTCAACTTTTTTTTTCCCATTACAAGAGTAAATACATGCTTGGCACAGTCTTGGGCATTCAAATCCCTTTTCTGTTGTGTGAAAAATCTGGAAACTCTTATTTTTCTGTACTTGGAGTACAGAAATAGATGACGTTGTTCAAACTTTTGAAGTCAACCCCTTTGGTAATAATTACATCTGTTGCCTTGTAAAGTCATTCCTCTGTGCTTGCCTTCTAAGAGGTCTGGTCCACTTAATATGTATTAATTTGGTTTGATATAATGAATGTTTTAGTCTGGGTGGCCTCTTGAGGTGGCCCTTCATGCCAGACCCAATGGGCTGTTGGTCCCATATGTGCCCTGATACATTCGCACAGAGAGATGTGGATTTTTTGCCCAGTAGCCTTAACACCATCAGGGATCCAATATTAAATAACCATTTTGAAAGGAGTGTATGAAGCTTCATAAATCTGCTTCCCTTTGCTTGTTGAGTAATTTCTCCTAGGTATTCGTTTTTCCTAGCAGTGATTTTAATAAGAGAAGTAAGGCTCTAAATAGGATGGAAGAGGGTGTGTTGGATAAAAATATATGATACCACATGTGTTTGTGGATGCCACTGTAAAAGCATCTCAAAAAAGTCTTCAAGAATATGCTAGTAACACTAGTGTGTCTGATTAGTCTGTTTTAATGACAGATGCTGGAGGGGTAATGTGGTTTTGTTTCAATTAAGTAAGATCTGGAAGTATGCCTTGTTTGGTTCAATCCGTATGAATTACCAAATCACTTGCCTCATGCCAAGCAGAAGCTACCAGAGCTCTTGTTTATTTCAGCAAAACGTTCATGCAAATATTTCTAGTTTGCAATTAATTTTGGTTGTAGGTGTGGTGGAATACCAAAATTCTTAATGTGGCTTTCATCAGAAAAGAAAGATACAATTTTTCCTAAGGCACTGAGGCATGCCTGGGTTTGTTAACTTCAGCAAGAGTACTGAAGGGGCTTCCCCTGCCTGGCCAGGGAGAGCACTGATGCTTTTTCACCTAAGCAGTAAGTCAGTGATAGTTTGAAGAAACTAGTCTTGATTATTTAGCTAGAATAAACTTCAAATATGTAATTATACTGTAAATAAAAGAAACCTATTTTTGAAAAAGATTCTAGTTATATGACACCATTTTCTTTCCTTCAGAAGAGTTGTATCAACCAATGATCTGGCTCAGATGGGTAGAGAGAGACTTGCCGCAGTGAGGTGGGAGGAAATGTTTGTGGTGGTGGGATAGTCTGGTAGGGTGTGCCTGTTGCCAGCTGAAGAGAAACTTTTGTCATTGGCATTGGGTCTGCTTTAGGAAGCCCTTCTTCTCTCACTGGCAACTCACCTGCTCTCACAGTTGCTTCCATTTCCTCTCTCGTGTTGGATGTGGCATCTGAGTGTGTGTGTACAGACCCAGTCTTTGTCAGGGGAAAGACATTTCACGGAGAGGACTGGAAACATGCTGGTGGGGCTCTTTAAATGCTGATAAATAAGCTAATTATGGCTTCCAAAATAAATGATGGGTGGATGGGTTCTCCTTTCCCTGCCCTAAAAAGAAAGCCGGACTAGGGCTTTACTTTTATCCTTATTTTCTTGACTTTTTGTACTGTGCTTCAGCCATAGGGCATCTTTTCCCCATACGCTTGATGGTCTATTAATAGCTAGAAGCATTTCCATTATGTTTCCTGGGTTTAGTAGCATTAAGTGCTGTGGTTATAAGTAAATACGGCAATTTTAAACAGTCATAAGAAGGGATTTAGTGGTGCAGTGAACTAAACGGGTGACCTTCCTTTGGCATAAATGGGTTTTTGATGAGGTTCTGGGTGAGGATGCTGGATTGCAGGGTTGTGGTCCAGGATGAGTTTTGTGGCTCTTTGAGGCCAGGTTATGGCACTGAATTAAAATTCTGCAGAAAGGTCAGATGTTTGTGGCATTGTCGAGTTATGAAAGAATATGTGAAACAACTGCACAGATTGAGGTATTTACAGATAATGTGAAGTTTGTTTAAGACTTGTGACAATCTAAGGGTAATCTTGCAAATATCCCCTCTTACAGCATGTTTCCCCTGTTTTGGAATGTGTTTGGGTGTTGGGTTTGTTTTTGGTGGTTTTTTTCCCCTCAGGTTTTGTAATTGCTGTTCTTATGCCATAATCACTGCCTGTATCCAGTCTTTCTTTAAGTCTTCCAAAGGGTATCTTAAAAATAATAGGTAGCCTGTCTTTGAATCTTAAAATATTTAATCTGTGGTGAAGTTGCCCAAATGATGTGTGAATGGAACTGAAAGTCATGTTACACACTACTAGCACAACCACTTTCAAATCCAATTTTTGTGATGACTGGTCTGTCCGTACTACTGAAGACCATGAAGGAAGTCTCCGTGCAGCCAGGGTTCCTGGTGATGAATGCTCCCTGAAGCTCAGTGACAAGCTTACAGGTCATGTAGCAATTCAAGAGGTGTTTAAAATAGCACAAGAAGGCCCCTGGAAGACAGTGGAAATCTCTGTTGATCTATGCAGTACGTATAGATCTTCTGTTGCCTGCTTGCTGGTCATGGTGCACCTGTGTCATCGATAAACTGACTAGGCTAACTCTTGAATTGTTGTAAAATGGGATTTTATTTTTCTTTCTGATGGCATTTTCTTCCTTCTCCGTTCTCATCTGCTCACCCCCGTCAATGAGGTCACAAGGATGGCCGCTTTAGCAACAGTATCTCTTCACAGCTCTGTCTTCCCTGGCGTCTAGAAGAAGGCATAGAGGGGGAAGGGTGTGAGGTCACAGCAAGTGTACAGCATGCTTCCTAGTATCCCACCTCTCTAGCTCCTGGAACTGTAGTTTGTCTTGAGGAGACTTGGGTACATCTTCATTGTATATTCTCACACATTCCTCTGCTCTAGCCTGCTGATTGCTTTAGCTGCATAATTGCACTCAATGCAGTTACTCATTCCTCTGCCCCAGCAGAGCTCACCCCGCTCCATCCCACCTTGGGTGCAGAGGGAGAGAATTGTGAGGAGGAGGCTGGACCCATCAGATGGGGTCTGTCAGGAATCAACCTCTCACCAGCCCACATCCCCTACAGTGGGAGCACTAAACTTAAGGTAGCTCTTAATTATTTATTTTTTCTTGTGGCAGCCCCAGAAAAAGCAAAGAGATGGGTAAGAGGAAAAAGGTGGCAAGGAAGAGAAAATGCATTCCATGGTATTTAACCTCTGCTTCAGGCATAGCTGTTCAGAAGTGGAGATATGCCATGTCAAATGACTTTTGAAAATGAAAGGTAACAAAAAACCTAAATAGGCTGAGAGAGGATTTCTGAGTCTTCATAGCAGTATTGCTTAATGCATATTGCTGTATGATACATTTCCTTACATTATAGGCTTAGAGAAGTAGTGGGGCAGAGGTCTTCAAGATGGTTTCTAATGGCTATTTTGCACTGAAATGAACCCATGTATTTCTCTCACATTTTGAGAAACTCTGGTCAAAGCTCTTGTGACAGATGATAGTGCTTGGAAGATGTAATTTCTGTATTCTGGCTTTTAGTCCCAATGGTCAAAAACTGCTGGAACCAATTCTGAGAAACAGCATTTCAGGCTGACTATATTGTACAGTCCTTCATGAAACTGGACAGCTGAAAAGTACCAAGAAAGAAAACTGTTAAAGGAACATGGTATAACTGTTCAGCAGCTAAATGCTAGCTTTAATTCCAACTAGATTTGGATGCATTCAGTTGTGTCCCACCCACTTTTTTTTTCCAATATATAACCTAGTCCCTTACTTCATGCTTTGCCGGAATAAACTAGATTTATTCTTTAGTCTCATTTGGTAAAAAGTGGTTGGTTTCAGCATTGTCTGGCAGGTACTAAGTACTCTTTTGGGGGGGAGGGGAAACAGTGAAATAAATATATTAGTAGGTAGAGCTTAAGTGACAATCATTGAGTATAGAGTTTGGGAATTGAATTTGATGTAGCATGTACAAACTTGTAAGGGCTGATGTCAGGTTTGTAGAGAGTATCACAGAATCGTAGGGGTTGGAAGGGACCTCGAGAGATCATCGGGTCCAACCCCCCAGCCAAAGCAGCTCCCTAGCTCATATTGCACAGACAGGCATCCAGACGAGTCTTGAATATCTCCAGAGAAGGAGACTCCACCACCTCCCTGGGCAGCCTGTGCCAGGGCTCTGTCACCCTCACTGTGTAAAAGTTCTTCTGCATGTTGGTGCAGAACTTCCTGTGCTCCAGTTTACAGCCATTGCCCCTTGTCCTGTCCCCACAGACCACTGAAAAGGGGTTGGCCAATTCCCCCTGCATCCCATACTTAAGATATTTATAAACATTAATTAGGTCCCCCCTCAGTCTTCTTTTCTCCAGGCTGAACAGCCCCAGCTCACTCAGCCTTTCCTCATACGGGAGATGTTCCAGGCCTTTAATCATCTTCGTAGCTTTTCTCTGGACTCTCTCCAGGAGATCCCTGTCTTTTTTATACCAGGGAGCCCAGAACTGGACACAATACTCCAGGTGGGACCTGACCAGGGCAGAGTAGAGGGGGAGGATCACCTCCTTACACCTGCTGGCCACACTCTTCCTGATGCATCCCAGGATCCCATTGGCTCTCTTAGCCACCAGGGCACACTGCTGGCTCATAGCCAACCTGTCATCAACCAGAACCCCCAGGTCCTTCTCCACAGAGCTCTTCTCCAGCAGGTCATCCCCCAGCCTGTACTGGTACAGACGGTTATTCCTCCCCAGGTGCAAGACTTTACACTTGCTTTTATTAAACCTCATCTGGTTTCTCCCTGCCCAGCTCTCCAGCCTGTCCAGGTCTCTCTGGATGGCAGCGCAGTGTTCCTGCGTGTCAGCCACCCCTCCCAGCTTTGTATCATGGGCACTTGCTGAGGGTGGATGCTATTCCCTCATCAAGGTCGTTGATGAAGATATTAAACAGGACTGGACCCAACACCGAGCCCTGGGGAACACCGCTAGTCACAGGCCTCCATTCAGAGTTTGTTCAGTAATCTGCCCCTGACTGTTTCATCAGGCACAAGAATCTTTTTCATCTGCTGGTGGTAGCTGAGTTTCTCCTTCTGGTTCAAAAGTGTTCAGTGCATCAGTAAATGGGCACTAAAAGCAGACAAAAATCTTTCTGTCTTACAGTTAGGTAGTCCTATTGCCTACAGACTGAAACAATGCCAAAATTTTTGACCTAATTTCAAATCCTATTTGTGTTCTCGTGTAAGAAGTTCAGATGCTGAATTTTCTACTGATATTTCTTTCTTGGTAGCATTAATCCCTCCTACTGACAGAGAAAGTAGGTATAGTTGGCTGGCTGTGACCTGTAATTTTCTTTGTCTGCCTGTTACCCCAGGTAAATCTGTGGTTCTTGCTCCTGTCAATTCAGGCATAGAGGAAGGCCATCCTTCTTGTGTGTGCATGGACCTGCTCTTCCTTTTCCCAGCTTTCCTCTTGCATGCACAGGAGGGGCTGCAACTTTTGCTGCAAGTCTAACTCCTCCTCTTCCCTTCCAAAATATTTACTGGCTTCTGTTACCTAAGCCAACTCAACCTACTCATCCCTCTATTCTTTTTATTTGCTGTGGGCAGGCAGGTTTTTCAAGCCCTGGCTCTATCTTTTGATTTGTATCTGTGTGAAACATGTTTCTGGAAGGGTGCAGGGTTCCTGTGCAAGTGCCAACTTTCAGCCTGGGTGTGTGGTGATAGGGAGCTCAGCATTCAGGGAGCTGCCTTGTTGCCACTGTCAACATGCTTTTCTTGTACAGGTGTGTCCTGAACTTTGACCACAGGGAGCCTGTGTCTAACCCATCCTGGCAAGGAGCTCCATAGCCAGCTGCTTTCTGATAAGAAAGCTATGTCTGATGAATGTATAAACTTCCCAGTGAGGCAAGGTTTGTGGCCAGATAACCTCTTTTTATTAGACCAACCAATTACAGTCTAAACAAGTGAGTTTTCCTACCCATCTATCTGAAGAAGGCACAACAACATCTGGTTTGTGACACGTGGAATTGGAGAGGAGAAAAGAAGTGGATGCAGGAGCCTTGAGGCTCCCTTGGTAGCTGCAAGTTCCTGCTCTTAGAAAGGCACAGAGTGTTGTGACCCAGCCTTTTATTTTGGGACACGGCACCTGTGATCCTTTACTTTGCTGTAGGTGTGCTACAGTATGGCAGCTGTGACTCAGGGTGGTTCTGTTGAACTCAGTGTGGGTTCTAGATAAGCACTAGTCAGGAGGGTGGGAATGAAAGTCCAGATGTCTATTTTAGCTTGAAGTATTCCAGTGTGGTTCCTGGACTTGCAGTGAATGTTGCTGTTACATCTTGAGAAGCACTGACTAGGTGAAGTTACAACCAATCTCAAGATACAGAACAAAGTATGGAATAAGCAACGACAGGTATTTTAGTATTACCATTGATGGGTTTGGGGTTTTGTGCATCGAAACTACTGCAGTTCTTGTTCACCTTCCCCTCATGTAGCAACCCTGACTAGTAGGCTTATTAACTGAAGTTGTAATGGTGGAATTCCAGAATAGGAAAGTAAAACTGATGTAAAATAAAAATAAAATCAAAAACCATTTTTACATATTGATGGTATGCTTTGGTCCAGGATGCATACCTTCCTGATTATTTTTTTTTAAAGTAACTGAACAAAGAGAGAAACATTGGTGTATAGCATGGTTATATGCAGTTTCAAGACTCGACTGGACGCCTCTCTGTGCAATATGAGCTAGGGAGCTGCTTTGGCAGGGGGGTTGGACCCGATGATCTCTCGAGGTCACTTCCAACCCCTACGATTCTGTGATTCTGTGATTCTTGCTATAAATCCTGTAGCTAGCATATTTTTGAATGCACTCTGACAGTAATTGCTCAATATTTATCAATTTCTAAATCCATTGAGTACATTTAAGTAGGCAAGGCTTGTTTTACATACTGCAGTTGATCTGTTACCTGGGTTTTCACCTATTTGGACTATATAGCAAATGAAGAGATAAATGGTGCTGCTAGTTAGCTTCCATGAAAAGCGTGATATAGTCTTCACTTCCTTGCTTTGAGAGCCTCCTTTGTCAAGGGAAAACGTTAGATGCAAGCTTGCTGGCTCCCTGAAAAAGTAAAAAATGTCAGCTGTACTGCTGTTAGCAAGTGTTGTATCTATCATTCTGCATCTGGTGGGATTTATGGCACCAGACTGCGGGCACATCTGGAGCCAAACTGCAGCAGGCAAGCATGTTTCTTTCTGTGGCTCTCTTATCATGGGCTTTACATGTGGGGACTCTGCTGGTGTAGGCATCTACCATTCTTTTTTTTTAGAGAGGAATTTAAGAGCATCAAGTGTACTTTATCACTAAAGCAGTAAGAAGCAGCTTTGCTGTTGGTCCATAAGATGCTCATGGATGATTTTAGGGATGGGAGAGAGTAGAAGAGATCCAGCTGCCACCTACAGCATCGCCCAATATCCGATCTATCCATAGCACATACTTGCTGTCCTTCAGTGTTTCAGGATTTAAGCTACTGTGTATCCCTAACTATGATAAAAACCCTTTTCTCCTACCTGGGCTGTGCTTCTCATCAGAAGCCAGAACTGGAACCCCCTGTCAAAGCCTTATGTGCCCAAGGGCAAATTTTTTCAGTGCATTTGACAGGAAGGGAATTTATGAGGCCATGTAAAACTACTTCGTTTCAGATTTAAGAGCCTTCAAAATAATTACAAAAACTATTCTTGATATCTAGCATTGTCTTGCTTCTCTTGATGAAGAGTTTAGGAC
Source organism: Porphyrio hochstetteri (assembly GCA_020800305.1). Taxonomy (NCBI): domain Eukaryota; kingdom Metazoa; phylum Chordata; class Aves; order Gruiformes; family Rallidae; genus Porphyrio; species Porphyrio hochstetteri. The sequence continues at coordinate 134,193,709 of CM036905.1, forward strand.
AGTGTAAATAAAGGGGGAAGATTAAGGTCCTGCTTTTTGTGTTGTATAAAACACCCTTAGAAGGTTTATGCCTTTGAAAATAATACATATTTTCATCTCCTACACAGATTGCCTGCTAAGTAGAGAGAAGTAGCAGCTCTTTTAACACTCTGCTTGTAGCATGAGGGTATGTGCTCTTTAAAATGGTTGGCAGAACAGCAAATTTCAGATAGGAGGAGTGAGGGTTTTTTGCATACAGCATAGACACATGTAGGAGATGGAAAGTTAATCCAAGTGGATAGAATAAGCTATTAAAAAAGGTTGAGATTTTCCTTACTACTTTCATGTCTCATCTTTTAAAATATAGGTAGCTGAAAGGTGTGTAGTAGTTTCATTTGACAGGTTGAGAGTAGTAGACACATGCATGTGGGGAGGAGAAGTTTGCAAAAGCATTTTAAACTGTGTCCTCATACAAGTGTGTGGAGGCAGGGGGTAGAGGGCAGACAGGTCTGTGTTGGCAGGGATAGTGCAAATGATTCACATCATTTTGGGAAGAGTTGGAAATGATGGGTATGAAATGCTACTTTTTACTTTTGTTGTTGTTGGTTTTGTTTGCTTGTTTGTTTGAAAAGCTCCAGAAGACACATAAAGCTGAAGGTGACTGCTTCCCTCCGGGTTCTGATTGCTTAGGGAAGGTGATAAGGGAAGAAACTTTAATCAGAACAAAGGCACACCTTGCTTGGCCTTGATGTCACGGAGGTGAGGTGTCTACAGTTCAGAGCTGGGATACTGAGCATCCGTGTGTCTTGAGGATGGGCCTAATGTTAGGGAGACACTTTCAACAACTGTGAGGTAACAGGGTAAACCTCAAGTTGTTGCATTCATGTAAAGCTTTCAGTTTCAAAAACATTCTCTGTACTTGAAATACTTAATGTAAAATATTAGTGGTTTTTTTTGTTGTTGTTGTCTATGTTTACTCTACTGGAAGTCTTAAACAGTGGCCAAAATGAACAACCTTTGAGGCAGCATGCACTGTGCTGGCAGCTTTGATGTCAGTAGTAAGGAAGGAATCCATTCGCTCTTCGTTTTTCAGTAACAGCTTTTAGATCCTCCTGACAGCAGACAAACAGAGTCTCTGCTTCAGAGTACGTGGGCAAGTTCTGGCAAATTATTCAGTGATTGTTCTGTGCAGCTGTGTGTTCTCTGAAGAACAGTGTCTTACATGTAGCATGTTCTTTTGTGTAGCTGATGCTACCACGCACAAGTGCAGTTATGTATATGTTACTAATGATGACTGGTTGGTATTGTTTTCCTTAAGCCTTCTCATGATGCATTGTTTTTTTCTTCCAGCTTGAGTACTTACTGTAAAACATCATTATGAGTTGAAGACACTTGTGGCATTTGCTCTGATGCTTCCCTTTCTACTTAGCTTGCTTACTGAGGTTAGAGTTTTGCAGGGAAGTTACATCTGCTGATCAGTGACCATGGCTTGATCCCCTGGAATAATACAGAACTTTTCAAATAGCTTGAATTAAAAAAACAAAGAGACGTTGTAAAGCAGGCGTGTATGTTGTTTTGCTTTGATTTTTAGATGTGTTGACTTAAAGGTAAGAATAATGCTCATCATTTTAGTGTCAAAGCTCTGAAAAATTTTGGAGGAATAAAGCAGCAGTGAATCTGTTAATAGTTTGTAGTAGTACATTAAGTAGTATGCTTCTTGCAACATGATTAAGAATATGTATGTGTGTGTAACTACCTCTTAAAGATCCTGTGATGCCACGTGTGAAACACGGAACTCTAACGTGACTTTCTTAAATTTTCACCTTGCCTCTGTCCTCTCTCCTTTCCTCAACTGTTGAAAAAACAGTTTTTCCTGTTGGTATTAAGATTTTTTTTTTTTTTAAATGCTTTTAAAAGGCTGACACAATGTGTTCACTAAGATAGGTATAGGTTATTCACTTGGAGAGATTAATACAGTTTTGTCTCACTTCAGATGTTTCTCCTCATTGTGGTCAGGGGGGTTGAACTTCTTTATGGATAGGTATACTTTGCATGGGAAAAATCCTGAGGAGGCTGTTTTCCAGCAATACCTCTTATTGTGGTAAATGAAAGCCACACAGAAGAGGGTGAAAAGAGGGCATTCCTGTTCCCAGTTTTTAACATCCATGAGTAACAAAAGACCTGGTGTAACATCTGCTCTCAACTACTGTACTACCAAGTTGGTTTTGTTTTCACAGATCTTGCCTCCTTCTGCTTACTGTAACAGGAAGACAGTGTGCACATGTCTATGTAGAGAAAATGATCGAAGAAGCACCTGGGTGTGGACATGCTTAACTCTGAGTAGTGCAGAATATGGGAAATCTCTTCCTCTGATGAAATTCTCTTTTCTCCAGCTGTTTCTGCTATTCCTAAGGAGTTACTCATCAAAAGGTGTCACTACTAATATTATCTTACGTAGGGGGATTTTGTATTCCAGATGCTTTGCTAAAGTTGAGCAAAGCCATGCTTCATAAAGGATAACATACATTAATTAAAGAATAAACAGAGTCCATGTATATTCTTATTCTGTGAAGAAGCCTCACCATATTAGAGAGCAACTCATTGATTTTCCTCATGGTCCTGTTGCGTTTTCACATTCATAAATAAATGTGTAAGGATTTTGTGTATTGATTTTTATCTTTAGTGAGATCTCTGTGGTTGTATACCGGAACATCCTCTAGGTGCCTTGACTTAAAGGTCTTTTATCCTGCTTGTAAACAGAAAGCAAAATGAGATCCTGGAAGGTTATTTCTTTGCTATTACCGTTTGTTCATCCTCCGGTAACTGATTTAACTTGGGCAGTTTTAGTGTGTAGATATGGGACACTCCCATAGAATTTTTACATCTATATTTACTTGTACTCTCCATAGAATTCTTTTATATGCAATCGCATCATCATAGCATGCATCCCTTTGGTTCAGTGACATTTATTGTCATGATGGGAGAAAGGATAATGGGATTAAGATTAAATAAAGGTTGAGCATTTTCTGTTGGCATTACTGCGCTGCTGCTGTTTTCTAGTGACCTTTTTCAAGCATCACTCTTGCTGTGCTTTCATTAAACTAAAAAAACCCTCTGAACTCTCCTTGGGTTTCTTATCTCTGAGGTTAACAGAGCGCCAGTGCCCTCTCTTTCATGCTGCTCTGAGCATTTCAGCTTCAGCAAGTGCTGAACCTGAAAGTGTATATTGGAAAACTGGTACTATTACTGTGTTAATTTGCTGAAAACAGACTTTTTACTGGGAAATGCCTTTTTTTTTTTTTTCCCAAGCAAAAAAAAAAAGTCACCAAGGGCAGATATGTCAGTGGTATATCAAGAACTCCCATTCTCTTCATCTATTTTAGGCATTCCGCTTCTTACATGTTTCAGCTTTGAAATACGTTTTAGGCCATGTTTCATCTCTTTAGTAGACCAAGGGGATAACTATGAAATTAAGTACCTAATTTATTCAGTGTTATTTCCCTTCTTCTCAAAGCCATCTATTCTGTCCTCTTTCCCTCAAGGTCTGTTCTTCTGCCAGTGAAGGAGCATGGCCTTCATTCAGGCACCCAAAAGCTCATGATGCAGGATACAGTCATACATAATGGGACTGAAAAATAGAGCGTTAGATAGTTTAATAGGTTAGAAACCCTGATTTTAGTGTGGCATTTTAGAAGCCTTTGATCCTTAGCTGGAAATTCATCATTAAATGACCCTCTGCTGCCTAATGTTCTTCCTTTGTCGTCAGTAAAAATGTACAATTTTGAGAATACTCCCCCCCCCCAAAAAGTTTAAGTAAAACCTGCCTGCATTGTTATTAAATCTGCAATGTAATTTTTCAGCTGCTAGCGAGCAGGCAAATGAAGACAGGTGGTATTTTGAAAATACCTGCAGAAAATCCTCCCATTCCCTGTGTGTGCACCCTGATGCCTCCCTGGCAGGAGAGCACACAAATTGCATTACGGTGCACAATTAGAGGCTCTGCAGGAATTCGTCTGACATCTGTCTGTGCTGGTTGTCTTGGGCTCCCTGTAAGCAGAGTGAAATAGGAATTTCTAAATTCCTCCTTCAAGAGGAGGTGACAGGTCCTAGAAGTATCTCCCTGCTCTCCTGGAAGGGGGAGAGAGGGAAGCTCAGAGCTACTAGCTCAGAGGTGGGGGGTCTCATTGGACAGCTGAAATTAGGAGGAATTTCACCCTCCCTGGTACGTTGGAGATGCTGTAGCTCATTAGGTGTCCTCATGGAGTGCTGTGTATCTGAGAAAACAACTTGTGAGCTGCCATCCGCTCTTGATGAGAAGCCCCTGGCAGTAGCAGTCACTTCCATCCTTGCTGGTCAGGCTTCAGGCGTGCTCGGGAGGGACAGGAGGGCTGGTTACAGCCTCTCCTGTACGCTGGGTTGAACCTGCTGCCCGTGTGCCTGTGGGCAGGAGGCCAGGTGCTGTTTACGAGTTGGGTTTGTCGTGCATGTTGCAAAGGTTAAGGGCCAGTCTGCTCTGACGTTTTCCCATCTGCAGGAGTGTGTTGCTACTGGGTAGCAATTCACGGAGACTCAACGCGGCCACAGCCTCTCTCAGAAACCTTTCACTAGCTCACAAAGATGAAGCCTACGAGACTTGTCCAGTGGCAGCAGTTTGCATTGAGCTTCTGTCTTTCTCAGCATGCTGATGACTGGAAGTGCCCCATCTAGGCAAGGGAAAGCTGCTGGGTGACCTGTGAGACGGGCAGCATACAGCTGGGAGGCTGTTGGCTGGCACCATGGAGTTGATTGCTGGTAATCATTCAAGTCACTTATCACTTCATTTAAATCACTTCACTTAGGAAGGATGGCAAATTTCATAGGGCACTCTTAACAAATATATTGATGTGTCCTGAAAAAATGTATGGTGTACAGTTGCTTCTCTGGATCTGAAATATAAGCCTGTTTTAATCATAAATAGTATTACTGCTCCACATACTGTACGTCACTATAACCTTTAATCACTGAGGTTACAGCACATGCTACTTAAGCAGATAGATGGAATGTAGTGGTTTAGCTTTTGGCAGTGTAGTAATTGTAAATTTGAGGTGGATATTATCATGAGTTGCCTGTCCCTGGTTTAGAAGGGTCTGTGCAAGGTAAACATGTATATGTGGATTCTTGTGAAGCCTGTCATTCAGCAAAGCATTTGTGAATGGGTTTAGGAAAAAAAAAAATCTAAATATCATGAAGCTTCAGGCTTAGAGTTTTTGTTTTGATTATATAACTTGTTGCTTCATGTAGGGTATTTTTATTGCTAAATTACATGTAGTCATGAGGAGAGTTTGGAGGAAAGAATATGTTGCTGATAAGTAGATCATACAGGTATATTTAATGAAGATTAAAACTTAACTTGCTACATTAATCCTGCTTCCTGGACTTGGGTGTTGGGTGCACATTTCCATTGCTTATTATGTGTTTACTGGTGAATGTAAACTTACTTTCTGGTTATGTGGCCCTCTGCTTATACTTAGGAGTCAGCAGAGCCCCCTGCTTTGGAGATGAAGCCACAACTGAATAACTAGAGAGCAGACTGCTCTTTCTGAAGAAGAATCAAGATGGTATGGGACACTGGGTAGTGGTCCCAGATAGGAAGGAGCAGTGAATGAAGGCTTTCAGATAGTTACAAATAAATAAATAAATTTAGCTGACATCAGTTACAGAAAGCTCTCTGCCTGTAGGCATCCCCCAGCTGTACAGACCCTGCTTTGGCTTCTGTCAGGAATAACCATTCTTGCCTCTCATAAGACAGGTTTCGGCTTCAGGAAGGTTTAGCACACAGGCAGCAGTGCAGATAGTGGCTTAGATCTCATTGCACCCCTTCTCTTGCATCCTGCTTTACTGAGGAGCTGTAGAGCTTGCCTTACTGACACTCCAGGACTCTGCTTGGGTAAATGAAACCTCTTCTGCATCATTTGCTGAATATGGGTACTACTTAATCTTTGACCAGTTTTCCTGCCGTGGCTGTCTGTGTAATGTTTAATGCCTTATTACTATACAACCATAATCTCTGTGGGGCAGAGACTACTTTTTATTTCCTGCTTCTGATGCATGGGGCAACTTTGAGCCTAATATTGGAGACTTAGTGTGGGTTTTTTTTTCCTACAGTAGCAAAATAAAAACTTCATTTGGGAAAAGGGGGGAAAAAAGCCTATCAAACATATTTTCTTTGAACCCCTGAAACATGGTTGTACAGCAAAATAAAGGATGATATTGGGGAAAAAACATGACAAGGGGGAAATATAACAATATTGGAACATGGAAGAGAGCATAATCTCTGGAAAGTTAAATATTAATAACATTACAAGGCAAGTATTTTTGAGGAGCAAACTGGCAGAGGCAAAAAAACTGACTGAACACACCACCCTTTCAGGCAGACCCTGCCAGACTTTGTGGCAGGTTGCTAAACAGTCCACGTGTGAAAGGAACAGTCAAGAAACATAAGGCTGCATTGCTGAAGTGTAATTATTTGCATCAGTATTCTGAGTGGAGGAGCTTAAGGAGTGTTTCTTGTCCAAGTCTTTCTTACAGTGGCATGTGGTTTAAACTGTTGCTTAAACTATGTCTGATGCTAGAGGAAGTTAGCCTCAATACAAAGGCTTAAAAAATCTAGAGAACTAAAGAGTAACAAATCAAAGGGTTTAAGGATTAAAAACTGTGCCCAGGCAGCCAGGAAAGCCAATGGCATCTTGGCTTGTATCAAAAAGAGTGTGGCCAGTAGGTCTAGGGAGGTGATTGTGCCCCTGTACTCGGCATTGGTGAGGCCACACCTCGAGTACTGTGTCCAGTTCTGGGCTCCTCACCACAAGAAGGACATGGAGGTCCTGGAGGGAGTCCAGAGAAGGGCAACCAGGCTGCTGAAGGGGCTGGAGGGCAAATCCTGTGAGGAGCGGCTGAGGGAGCTGGGGCTGTTTAGCCTAGAGAAGAGGAGGCTGAGGGGAGACCTTATCACCACCTACAACTACCTGACAGGAGGTTGTGAAGAGATAGGTGATGGTCTCTTCAGCCAGGTGACAGGAGACAGGACAAGGGGAAATGGCACAAAGCTGTCCCAGGGCAGGGTCAGATTGGATTTTAGTAAAAAATTTTTTACTGAAAGAGTTGTTAGGGCCTGGAACAGGCTGCCCAGGGAGGGGGTTGAGTCACCTTCCCTGGGTGTGTTCAAAAAAAGGGTAGATGAGGTACTTAGGGATATGGTTTAGTTTAGGATGGCATTGGTTGGACTTAATGATCTTCAGAGGTCTTTTCCAGCCTTGTGATTCTGTGTGAGTAGGGGCGCAGTACAATATACAGGCAAGTGCTTGTGTGCTTTTTGTAAGGAAATTCATCTTGTAAGCCAACTGGACTTCTCGCAAGAGGTGAGCAAATACTTGGGGTGGAGTGATCCGGAAGGAGTATTGCCTGGGTTTTCTAAAAGGTATTTGTAGGAACCTTCTTCAAAGACCCTGAATGTCTCAAAATCCCTTTATTGTCTGGTGAATTCATAACTGATGCAGAAAAATATGTGGCTATTGAGATGAGGCCTTCCATTGATAAGGTGTTCTGTCATGTAAAGAGTAGTCACTAAAGTTTATTAGGAAGATTAGTATCAAGTGTCTGAGTGGTAAATAGCAAATAGAGTTCAGCATCTGTTGGTGCAAATGGATGTGGGGAATAATGTTTGTGGGAGGCAGGTATAAACAATGAAGTGCTTTGAATTGTCTAGTAACATGGGAGAAGGTGGCCTTGGAGGAGGGGCAGTTTGTGGGGGGTGGACCTGTGCTGTGTATCGAATGGGTTGGCAGCTTTTGTCACAGAAAGTCACTGGGTTGCTTGTCATGGTGGGCTCAGCCAGACCCCCTGCGTGTGCTTCATCCCTGTGTCCTCACAGACTTAGTGCTGTTGTCCGTAGGCAGGAAGAGTCTTTTGTTAGTGGCCTTAATGATCATTAGGAGGCTGGTTATGTGAGCAGGGTTTCTATGCAGTATACATGAGCGAGCAAAACCTTTTTTTTAAAGCCAGTATTTGAGGGTTTGTGGTAGAGTTTTTCTCTAAAAATAAATACATAATATTTAGGAAATAATTCTATAGGTTGTGTTAGAATTATTGAGGGTGGTTTCAAGTAAGTTAAAAAAATCCCCTCACCTGTTTTTAAATGCCTTTATTTATTTGGGCTGTGAAGTCCCAAAGCTGTTTGAAACTTAACTTTCTGGAGAATATAAGCAGCAAGGAAAAATTTGTCAAGCCTTCTGCCTCTTCTAAAATCTACAGGTCTAATGTGTATTTTTGTGCTTTTTTCCTACTATAGGTAAATCATTCAATTTTATAAATATATAACCATAGTGTAGACTTGCAGAGATTTTTCAATTCTCTGTTAAAACCAGGAGTAATTTTGGGAATGATAACTTAATTATATAGTGACTGTTCTTTTTTGCATGTTCAGTATTTTCTATTTTAATCAGATATAAATGTAATCCTCTATAGCAAAATCATTTATTCTTACTGGTTTATGTTCAAAGGGGCATCTTAAATTTTCCTTTAACATCCTAGAGTGATTTAATCCAGAACATAAAAAAACTTTCCTTTTTCTAGAAGCTAAGAAATTGTTTGATTCCGAAAATGATGATGTTATTAATAGTCCAACTCATCTACATCTACAGTAATGCTGTTTCTAGAATATATCTTGTCTGATGCTCCTGGGTGGAGAAGCATGTAATTTGACCTTCAGGTTATCAGTTGACTGTGGTGTATGTAATTATGTAGTGGTATGAATACAACAAACCTCTGCTCCCAAACATGTCACAGTTCTTGGCACCTGTTTTTGTTTGAGATGGCTATTTATTCTTACTGTGTTTGCTTTATAAACAAGGCAAACCCTGTGTCTGGTGGGATTCAAATATCATGGTTTTTATTTGAACCGTGCCAGTTCTTACCAAGTTCCAAGGTAAATGGAGCTCATGGATCAAAGACTTAACACCACTACATTTTCATTTTCCATTCCTGATCCTTCCTCCCACCCCCCACCTCCCCGCAAATATTTGTTGCCTGCATGTAAATTTGAATACATGGCTTAATATACTTTTTCTACCTCTGGCTCTATCACCTTCAGGAATGCAATCACAGTATTGTGTTTGCTTTTTTTTCTTCATTTTCTGAATACCCACATCTTTATCTCCTCTGTATGCTGTTATTCCATGTCCTTGTTTTCCAGAACTGGTCCCTCCAAAAAAGAGGAATGCATTAATGTAATTTCCATGCTTGGTGCTACCAGTTTCACTGTCAAATCAAGAGCATTTGTGATACAAATCTATTTGCTCTCTTTAAATTCTGAACTGTGTTTGCTGAAGCAATTTCTTAGTGAAATCTCATTCTTACTGTCTCTTAGATGGACATCTTGTTTTTCCTTCAAATATCCCTGCAATATATGGAAGTTAGCTTCTAATTCTTCCATCAGATGGGACTGGAAAACATAGTTTAAAATGCTGATGTCCCTGATTGCATTTATTTTGTGTCACCTGAACAGGCATTCACAAGGGGAAAGGGGGGATCCCTTCCCTGGTTTGCCACATCCCAGGCAATAGCAGTGTGCACCCTCCTTGTGGTGTATCCCATTTGTCTCTGCAGCCCTGAGAGAGCCTTCTGCCTACCCCTGGTTTCTTGGGCTTGGCTGTTATCCCTGCTTTGAAGATTTTAGTCTAGAGCTGTGCAGTCTGCTCTGAGTTCAGCTTATTTCATGACATTGTAGACTGTCTGTTGAGCCTTTCTCTTTTGATCTACCAAAGAATTGCAGTTAACAACACATTTAAAAGTACAGCAATATCAAAGAACTGAAGTTTTGACCCTTAAGAAGGGGCACAGGGCTCTGAACGCCTCCAGGGCTCTGGGATATGCACATTAAGGGAATTTTCACTGTATTAATCTAAAAGATTGACTGGCTTTGTGAAGTATTGTGAGCTAGGGCTTGAGCTATTGGAGAGAATAAAAAGTAGAATGTTAAGAGCATATAGTTAAACCTTCATATAATGCCTTTACTTTATCTTCCCATATACACTATTTGCTTCTGTTTTTCTTTTTAAAAGCTTTTTTTGCCTGTGGAGACTCTCAAAATGATGCTCACTCTTCTCTGGGTTCTACATGCCAAAATTTTTAGCTTCATCTAGGGGTTTTTTTTGTTTGCAGATGATTGAAGATGCTGCTGTATTGCTTTATTATCATGCTCCTCAGTGTTCTCAAACATTTGGAAGGGTAATGCTAGTGCTAAGATGTAAAATTAAATGGATCTCAGTTGCCCCAAATAAAAGCCTTGTAGAGCCATCTGAGTCCTTGATTTTGATATACCCAATGATGTTTTTAAGCAAGAGTAGACATTTAGATTGGTAAAATTGAAATACCGCAGCAGATTGCCTGAGGACAACTGGCTTCCTTCAAAGTAGTACAGTGTTATATTTACAAGATATTTGTAAATATGTTCATAAATACAGCATTAAATAAAATCCCAAGTCAAGCCTGTTGGGTTCTGTGGTTTAGGTGTGAAATTCCCTCCTTTAGGCAGGTCAGCACCTGCCTCTTAGCTTTAAAGAGTGATGCTGTCACCTTCCTCCCACGTGTCAGACGTAGCTGCCTGCTGCAGCTGTAATGTGCCAGACCTCAGTGTTAGGTTCTCTGGGCACGGCACGGGAGAGGCGATGGCACAGAAGTGCTGTGGGGCTGGGTGTGCTGCTTGGGTCATCTTGCCTTCAAACCAAAACTTTGCTTGCCTTCCGCTCCCCCTGCACGGGGTGGCTTTCCCACCCCTCTCTGCCTTGCCAAGCCAGCGTACAGTCATGTTGTGCACAGCAAGCGAGCGATCCGCTGTGCCCATGTGCAAATGTGAAGTAGGAAGCCCCAGATAGGTGCTGCTGCTTGTAGGTTTGAGCTGTTTTAGTTAGCTGTACTTTGGAGTTCCTGGATTGCCTGTACCTACACACACACACACCCCCCAACTTAGTAATTCTTCTACTGAAGCCAAATATTTCTATTTCATGCTATTTTGGTACAGTGAGTAGGATGAAAAAATTCTTCATAAGCCTTAAGAAGTAATTAGGAAAAAAATCTAGTATTTTCAAATACTGTGTCTGAGTGTGTGAGACTCGCTGGGTGACTAATCCACATCAGAGACCTATAGAATACTCATTGCCTTGGTATTGAGATACTAAATCAGGGGGATTTTAGGCTTGTGGACTTTGTCTGTAGGGACTGTGACGTACATCTATCTCTGTTCTTTACTTCTGGGCTGCCAGGCAGCCCTGCACTGTATATGTGCTACATTGAATAGGTAAATTCTTTTGAATATGTTTCACAGGACAATCTTGGTATAAGTGTTACCGTTGTAGAGGTATTTTCTAGCTGTCAGAGGCAGCAAGCCAGTCCTCTTTGCAATACAGCCATGTATGTGCTGCTGAGGGATTTCTGCACCTTCACAGAGCCTTTCTGACTATGGTAGAGGAAATCTAGCTGTACTTACCCATGGCAGGATCAAGGCTTATGAGTACAGGGTATGCAGACACACGCACCCCTGCGCCCACTCTCAGAAGTAAATCTGATAAGGTCTATAATGTAATGATTAATAAGTCTCTCTTGCTGTAGAAGTCTAAAAACATAACTGTGATACTTCAGGTTGCAACTACATAGAGAATCCCATAATTATGCCTTGGTATGATAATGTCTTAATTTCTTTTAAATAAATTGACTCCCCAGGAAAAGCTGTTATACTGAGAAGGAGATTCATTTGTCATTTACAAATAAATTAATTTTGTAACAGCTTGAATGCCTTATGTCAAGCTGCCTATTTCTGATTTAATGAATAATAGAAGAATTGAAGGACACTTCACAGGATTTGTGTAGGACTTTAATTCTATCATTTGAGCAACCTTGTAATAGATTTTAATAACTATGAAGTCTGAGGCAAGTTCCTGTTACCCAAAGAAGTATCCCACCCCTTGAGAAACAAATACCAAGCCTGTTGACTGAGGCACATATACATATAATTATTGAAGTCCTTTTTCATTTGCAAAAATTGGGTATTTCTGTATGGAAATTGGATTCTGAGCACCAGAAGGCAGCTATCAAAAATACCATCTTGCTCAGCTGCTGTAAGCTGGCCCAGTTCCTCACCCCCGGCTTGGATCCTTGCGAAGGGAAAGCAATACAGTTACTTCTCTCCCTGCTGTGGTTGTATCCAGATACGTAGCTGTACCGATGATCGCTACTTAGTGTATGGTTTTGCTTGCTGTATTGCCATACGGAAACAATGCCCTGAGTATGTTAGTTATTTTTGTTGGGGAATTCAGAGCTGCTGTAGTGTAGAAGCAGCAGCATCCAAACGATCTCCTTTGCTCTAATTACGTATGATAAACGATAGCCTTGTACTACTCGCTGCAAAAGGGAATTTGTTCAGAAATTGGCTTAGTGCTACGAAAACATTCCTTAGCAAGAGGCAATCTTTTTAAAGGGCTGTGTATAGGCTCACCTCAAATGAGCCTCATCAAGCTACTCACAATATTCACCGAGTACAACCAGTGCATATTTTGCATACAGATGCTCTGGGATGTCATATTGTGTCGCAGTGATGGCTGCAAGACTAGTGACTGTATGGACTCTTTTTGGGGTGCTTTGGGGTTTTTTCTTTTTTTTTTTTTTTTTTTTTTTTTTTTTTTCCCCTTAGTTTCAGTCTGGTCTTATTTATAAAGCAGGAGCAGGTCTGTGAAGTTAACTCAGTTCCTTCCTATTGCTTTCATTGAGGTGGTGCAATAATGTGAAGCTTTTAATTGGCTTGTAACTTAGGACTCTGCTATGAGTGTATTAACCCCTCTCGCTCACTGAAGTGGTAATAAGCTTCCTAAATTGTTCTGCTTGCTCAATGCTCACAGCTGACAAGAAGAGCCAGCAGCACCCGCAGCCTGCCCTTGAGGACCTCGAGCTGTTCCCTCCTCCCGCTCCCATTTATCAGTGGGAAGGGGGTTTTTTTTTTATACTTCACAAAGCTTTTGTGCTCGAGCAAGCCTGTCAGCCTCAGTTTCTGAGCATTGGGTTGAAGTGGCTATGGTACCCAAAGACTTACCACACAGAAACTGTGGTGGCTTCATTGTTTTTGGGGTGTGTTGTTTTTTTTTAAGAGGTGGCAGATAAGTCCTTGAAGCTTTAAAGCAGAAAGACTTGTCTGAGGGCTTGGAAATGCTGGCTTTACAGAATTTTTTGCAGACGTGTATATGTGGGGTGAAAAAGGGAAGAAATGTTCCTTAAAGGGGATTTAGAGTCTGTCAAACCAAAACAGCTTTTTTTAGCTAAGAATCAGAAAGTGAGTTAACTTTCCAGTATTTCTTAGTTATAGAATTACCAGTTTGTTATTGTTCAGGTATCTCTAAATGATGTCATACTTTCCATTTATACCAGAAATTGTTATCAGTGATTTTTCTATTAAAAGAAATACACCGAATGCTTAAGGAAAAAAACACATATTAGAATTGCCAGTTGCTTAAGTAGAAGCAAGCTGAGAATTCTTCTGTCAGTGGAGGCGATGAGCAAACTTGGAAGGATCCAATTGAAGATGTTATAGTTCTTGCCCTTTTAAAATTAAAAAAAAAAAATCTGTCATCTGCACCTTTCTACCTCTCATGGGAAACAAAAAAACAGATGGAGTTAGAGTTGTGAGTAGTGCCACAAGTTAAGCCAACTTCAGTCATAACAAAAAGGTTCATCTGCGTATATGTGGAACTTAATCACGCATTTGGATCCTTGAATCCTTTTAGATAAAAACATACTGATTTTATAGCTTGGGTCAGGTCATTGCAAGGTTATTTACATATGCAAAATACTCAGATAACTTCTGTTTCATGGGGCATGGAGGAGGGTGGTAAGCTTAAGAACTAATCAGAAGTACTTTGCAAAAACTAACATTCAGACTTCGCTTTAAGGTGGTTTTGGTGTACTGACATTGCTAGTTTAACTTCATTTTTACACATTTCTTAAACCTTAAGCAATCAAATATCTGTGCTTATATACATCTGAAGTGCATGGGAAGACTTTCAGGGAAAGCTTCAAGTTAAATTTTGCTTGTTCTTCTGATTGGCACATTCCTTTCTGCCAGGCTGTTTCAATTGATCCTGCAGAGATGTAATTAATATTCCCTCTTAATAGTATTGGTTATTAGAGCTCTACAAGAAAACTATTTATTGAAGAATAAGCAACTTGCCATACCAACTTAATGTTCTTTCAACTATCCTATTTTAAGAGAAAAGTTGAATGTTTGAAAATGGAAGCTTATGTGTATTTTAAAATCAAATAGTGCTTGACTTTATGGAAGTGAGATACTGAAATACTACTGTATACTTTTTGTATAGAAAATAATGTTTTCATGGAGTTTTGAGGCATAAAATTTGCCAGATGGTTTCTATAAGCTCTATATGATTGAAGACCTCTTTGGGTTTTAATTTTGTAGCTGAATAATAATCACTCAGTAAAGTTTGAATGGTGGGGAAGAACATGGGCTGGTAATATGGAGAAGACAAATAATGATGCATGAGAGAGATACAGTTTTAAAAAAATCAGAGGAAAGCAGAAAGCTGGAGTAACTTATGGTGAGAAGAACAGGTTGTCACTAGAGGATTTATAACACATCTCTAAATGCAGGATAATTTTATTCGATTTTTAGTTCTTAAAATAGTACTTAAAGCTGTATATTGATGTCTTAATACTGATTAAGAACTAGCATATAATAATTTCTGTCAAATCTTTCTGGACTAACTTGATAAAAAGAGAAATAGACCTGTTTTTCCAGTGAATTGAATACAAACATATGTGTGATTCCTGTCAGCACCTAGATAAAGTTCTATAAAAAGCTTTCATTTGCTTGCAGTGTTTCTCTTTTTTTTTTTTTTTTTTTTTTTTCTTCTGTATGAAATTGGAGCAACTCTTTCTGTGAGGAGTATTGGAGAAAATGACACTTTATAACTTTGCTGCTCTTTTGTTTAAAATTGACAAAATTCCTAATCTAGTTAGCTCCTGTAAGGAAACAAGTGCTCTTTTCTGCTGTGATTTTAAGTCTGTCCTGCCTTAGTGATTAAAAAGATAAATAAATCAAGCAGCGTGTTTTTCTTTTGCATTAACAGTACCAATATATGAGAGATTTGGAGTTATAATTTGCAAAATTAATTATTTTGGTGCATTTAGCTAGGCTGTTCTCTCATGCTTTCTGGCTGCAGGTCTGTGCCTGTAGGTTCAGGAGAAAAGCATCCACTTCTTGTCTGTGCCCCTTCCACCCATGCTGCAGCCTGGCCCTTTGCTCGCTTCTTTCTTCTGGGAAGAATAGGTCTTTGGGGTCATGTGGCAGCAGCACAAGACACTGGCCTTTATTGCCCTGTTCTTTCTTTTGGAGACCAGGCATTAAACCCAGAGAGGAGTAGGCTGGGGCAGGGGGGACCTTGTTAGCATATTCCTGTACTTAAAGGGCGGCTACAAAGAGGACACAAACTTTGTCTTCACAAGGAGCCACATGGAGAAGACAAGGGGTAACAGGTACAGCTTGTACCAGAAGAGGTTTCATCTTGATGCAAGAAATGCTGACCTCCCTGTAAAGAAATCCTATTACAGGAACATTCTCCCCAGGTAGGTGGTGGAGTCCCCATCACTGGAGGTGTTCAAGAGATGTGATTGGACAGGGTGCTAGATAATCTCACCTGGGCTCCCTTGCCCATGAAAAGGTTGGGCCAGGCAGATGATCTTCTGAGGTGCTTTCCAGCCTGGGCTGTACTGTGGTTCTGTGAACCAGTAACCCTGCCTGCATCTTCAGAGGTCAGATGTCAGAAAGCAACTAGCAAACTACATATTCACAGTACCAAAATGTAAGTTTGGGAGTAAGACCTAATGTGTGAGTTCTGTAAGGGAATCCATACAGAGTTTCTCTGCATGGCCTGGAGAGGTGGGTTTGCTTTGTAGCTGGTGCGTGTCTTGGGAGCGTGCCTGCCACCTCTGCCAGCAGGAGAAGGGCTGGTGCCACTCTTCAGTCACACTGAAGTGGTATGTCAGCAGCATTGTATAGAAACACCTGTATTTCTCTGGTGTATATAAATACAACTTGGTTTTGTGGCTAAATACAATCTAAAAATAAACACTGGGTAACACACCACCACTGAAGCCTGTGTGGTATTTTTTACACACTCAAATTCTTAAAGTGGCTATAACATGCTCAGTGATGCCTATGTGGGCAAATCTTAGTCCTGTGGGGAGAGCTGCTGGGGCACTGCTGTGCTGAGGAGGAAGGCTTGGGGCTGGTTGTTTCGGATCTGCCTTGTGTGTGGATATAATGGCAAGGGTTCTTCTGTTGATCTTTTAGATAACCTTGTAAATTCCGGTGAGCATCCTGGTTTGGAAACAATGTTAAGGGCAGGAAACTTAAATTAGCCTACCAGCCATTGCCAGTGGATAAACACAAGAGGTGTTTTAAAAAATAAATGTTCACATGGTTTTACTGTTTCTCAGTCTGCTTGTAAAAACTGGAACACATTTCTGGTTTTAGCTTTGCATTTTCTTTCCTCCCTTCTCCTACCATATATTTTATATATGTACGAGGGGAAATAGATCTAGGAACTTATGTATAGATATAATCTTTATATCTATGGTTTTCTGTTTACTCTTAATCTTGTAAATAGCTCCGAAATAGCTGAGACAAATAATGTAAGAGCTAATCCAGTCTTTTGCTGTTCATATAATAACACTTCCAACCGAACTCACTACCAGCAAGAAAAGTAATTTGAAATATTGATGTGCTCACTGTGTAGAGTATGTATGTTTTTGCCTAGAAAGACAATATTTACAGAGTGCTCCTCACTGATTTTTCTATAGAAATTAGCTTTGTATAAATCATGGTAATTGACCTATTAATTTTTTCATAGAGTTCAAAGGTGGAAAATGGTTAGTAAAAAGCCTGCATCCACTTATAGTGAGAGGAAGGAAGCTCGGTCAGTGATACTGCTAGCTGGAGCTGTCTTTGTCAAAAGTCATTTTGAGACTGGAACTCAATGGCCTGTATACATACACTTTTTATATTTAGGGCAGGGGGACAGATGAACAGACACACACCAGACAGCAGCTCTTCAAATTAGTGTTTAGGAATGTCTTGATTATGATGTCTGCTTAAGTAGTTGTCAAAAACATCCTTGAGAACTCCTCTTTGACACAGATAAGAACATCATCATGGCTTCAGTCTGCTGCAGTGGCTGTTAAAAACAAGATTATTAGCAAGTCATACTTCAGTTTTATTTCGAATAAAACTCCTGCAGAATACTTTCTGAAAGTAACTTTTAGCACTAGCTATGGTATCATGGTTGAAAAGAATGATTTTCTTTCCCTGCTGTTGTTTTTCTCAGCTGCACTATGCAGGGTATTGTCTCCCGTCTGGTTAGATCTACATGCTGTTAATAATTGGACTTGTTTGCAAAGCAGGTTGATTTCGTTTTTATTTTAAGTAATTCCTATTTTCAAAATGAAAATTTGAAAATTCCTTCTGGCTCTTCTGTTATCAATTTCAGAATTTACTGAAGTTGCATTGTGTGTATAGATGGGCTTGTCTTTTGGTTATTTCTTTTTTTTAAATATGTGGACCTTCATTAGCTGGGCTTGATAGATACTATGCCTTGGACTGTTTGAGCAGGTTTTAGTAGGCAAGTAACCCTGATCTTTTAGCTGTACTGCCCTGACAGATTACATAGGGTACAAGTCTGCCCTTCAAGTGTGTTTGAGACACCCTAAATCCTAAGGTTGGCTTTTTAATGTGGCAAAATAAAAATACTTTTGTTTCAGCACTCAAAAACTTTGTAACTCTCGTTGACCCTCCAGTCTGGAGAAATGTTCTTGAGTAGTTAATCCTAAACCTTAGGAAGAAGAGGTTAATACAAAGTGGGGGAGAAAAAAACCCACGCAAAACATTGCTGTGTAGTATCTAATCTTTCCTGTCCCCTGAAGTCCTCTTTTCTGTGTTGTTATGCAGGAGAGGCTGCTGGTTTCTTGGGGTGTGCATTAAGGAATAGGATAGGCCTTCCCCTTCTGGTGGTACCTGTAGAGTGAGGAAGTAGATGGTTTGCTGCCTCCTGGTTACTTCTGCACCAGCAGCTATTTCTCTGTGTTAACTGAATCTTTTGTTTAAGAACATCTTCTGTGTATGAAGTATTTGTCCCAGCATGATCATAGGCTTGGGTAGTGGGCATGTGTGGCTTGCTGGGATAGAAATAGAGGAAAGTAATAATAACAGGTTTGAAACCCTTTAATTTCTGTCTAATACATTTTCCACTTTATGAGCCTTTATTTAAAAAAAGTCAGTATCGTTACATAGCGTGTTTTGTTGTAATCTGGTTCACAACAAAGTTGGACTTGGAGACATCTCTGTTTAAAAAAAAGAAGGTGTCTGAAACTTGCTATGCTATTTGCTGATGACATAGCTGCTGTTTTACTCAGTTGTCATCTGGTGGATGGACTAGTAGGATAAATCCCTACTATTGGATTTTTTTTTTTGTTCTGTGTTTTATGTGGTGAAATATCTTGTTTGATGTTAATGATTCCTGGAAGTGGAAAGGAATGTGCAGGTACTTGTTGCAGTAAAAGGAATGAGAAATAAAAAGGAGCCTGGGAGAAAGGCTGTATGTACTGGTCCTCTCCTTTTACAAGGCCACTTAGCTATAGTGTGCAGCCCATGCCCTCGGTATACAATGAAGTAGCTCCTCAACTGCTGGTAGCAGAGGTGTCCAGTGCAGCCCTTTGGTTCTCCCACTTGAAAGAAAGGAGTAATTTGGGTTTCTGTGTTGGAAATAGTGTGGTGCTTTACCATGTCCTTTCCCCCCAGCGATTTCCAGCAGGGATTGGGCAGGAGCAGCACAGCAGGGTGCTGGTGGTGGGGTCAGCTGATAGTCCCGTGTTGGTAAGGTGATTACTTGGATCCAGAGGTCCTGGCTAGGGAGAGCAGGAGTTGCAATGTAGATGGGGCTACCTGAGATATAGCCCCGAACCCAGGTCCAAGGTGTGCTACATGTGGCCTGTAACCTTGGTTGGGATCTATCCATATGGCATTGGTCTCTTCTTTATGCAAGGGGGCAGTGTCCTGTGTAGAAACCTTTCTCAATAAAGGAGGTGACCAGTGAAATGGAAAGGACATGTACTTAGGTGGCACTATCTGTCTTTAAGCAAAACTCTTGTGCTGTCCAGTAGACCTGTTACTATGTGGGTGATCAGGGTGCTTGGACCTTGGCTTCTGTAGGGACTAGAGGTCTTCAAGCAGTGTGGGTTGGCTTGGTTTTGTTTTGCTTGCAGATTCCTTTGGATTAACCCTTTCTGCTGTTCTGTGTCTGTGCAGTTTATAAATAGGATAAATTTTTAATTAAGGGTTTTACAAGTAATGTTTAATACCTTTAGAAATTACATACCACTTTTTAATTTATTTTATATTGCATAATTCATGGGAGATTTCAGTCATTCATATGAAACTCATCTTTTGCTACAGACAAGTCCCTTTTGAGTTAGGACATAGCTCCTTCTCTTGTTCTGGTCATAGCAATAGGACATGTTTGTATGTGTGGTAGACCCTGAAGTAACTATATTGTAAACCAAACAAGAAGTGATGAAAAGGCATCCAAACTCGAATCTACCATTTTTATTAAAATTGGTATTATTAACATTTTATTACACTGGTAGGTTGCTAGAAGAAAAAAAAAGCATTGATAATTTTATGGTGCTTCTGTAACCGTGTTGTATAATTGTGCCAGTTGACACCTTCAGTATAGCTGGGAAGGTATTTTATTTTTTTAAAACAAAGCTTTAGTTTTCTAGGCTCCAGAATAGGAATTATTTGAAATAATCAAAGATGTTCTTGGAATGAGGAAAGTTTTGCATCCATCTCTACTCTGTACCTGCAATGTAAGCTCTGGCAGCCTGTGGGAGGATGGTCTGGTTGTCTTGGAAGATTGTGATTTCACCCTGTTGGTGAGCAAATCCAGGATAGTATTTTGCTAGCATTTTATTATAATAATAGTCATGTTGTCAGCACTATTGCAGTGAGTGCATTTATCAACTGCAATCACAAACTTTTCTATCTGTCACTTTAATAAACTTTCCATTAGTTTTGACTTTGTGAAACTGTTTCAATGAAAGTCCTCTGGGGGCTCTGACAGGTGAACATTGACTCTGATATGTGGTTTTATAAAGAATCCTTTAGACATAAACCATTGACCAAGTTTGGGACTAAGACTGGACCTAGCCACACACCTAAGCTCTTCTCTGAGGAGCTTAGAAAACAAGGGGGTCCTTTCTGAACCTGGTGACTCAATGGGAGGGCACCCTTCAGCCATGCATCAGACTCTTACCCTTTACTTGACAGAAAAGGTAAAGATAAGGAATGAATTGTAAGTACATACTCAGCTATGGAATTACCTTACAGCATGTTTTATTGGCACAGATGCCAGAGAAACTATGGAACTGTTGTAAAACGAGACCTTTCTGTATTGCTGTTTTTGTGGCATGAAAAGAAAAATAATCAAGTAGGAAAGAACATATTTTGGGATTTAGTGTTGACATCGGGGCAGGAAAGATGATGATGCACAAGTTGTTAAAAGAATTAAACCAGGATGATTTTTGTTATCTTTTTTGATGTGAAGTGGACGCTAAGTTAGAAGCTTTTGACTGTAAGCACCTACATTCTGGTGCCAAATAAAGCTGTGCTGTGTTTGCAGGATCAAGCTGGTTAAATTTTCCACCAATAAATTGTTCAGTTAAAGCTACAATTGTGACACATCAGTGTTACTCCCTCTCCCACTTTTCTGAACAAGAGAAAATTAGAGAGTAAATTTTAAATAGGAAATGCCACCTAACCTGTGTACTATCTAATTGCAGACTTACAAAGCAAAGTCTCACCGCATTAGCAGAAATTAGGCTAACTGGCCTTCATCTACCAAAACGTACAATTACATTGTATTATAAGTAGATAATTTAATTGCAAAATCATCCTTCCAGTGTTTTCAAAATCAGTTAGAACAAAGTATTGCCTGCCAAGCATAAGTGACCTTCAATTTCTTGGAGTCACCATGCATTTATCTCTATTGAAGAGCTTGCTTTTTATCCCAACATACACACTCCCCCCACCACGAGTTACTAGACTGTGTCACAGCATTAAATTAATCCATATGGCAAAACCAAGTCCGGGTGTGTGATTAGCATTGGTGTGTTCCATGCGGTGTCTCCCACAGGAGCATTCCTGATTGAGAGTGTGAATTCAGCAGTCCTAGTCAACCTTTGTACATTTGTGCTACTGTTTACTGGTGCAAATAATTATATTTGTTTCCTTCTAGAGCTTGCTACGTTCTGTGCAAATAATTTCTTCAAGCTCACCCGTTATCATCTGCTTTTTTTGAGCTGAACAGCCCTGTTCTGATAAACTGCAGCCACTCAGTTTCTCATTCTGCTCTTTATAAATAACCAAAAGAAATTACCACTGAAAAATATTCTTCTGTTATCATTGGTCAGTTTATCTTGGCAATTAATGTCAGGACACTGGATTAAGCTTCTTTTAAAGTGCTCATTTAATATGTTGTCTCTCTTTGTGTTTTAAGTCTGTCAGTTTAAATCTCAGGCAATTAACTAGATGCTCTGAAAGTCAGTACAGCTTAACATCATATGGTTATTTCCTAAAACCATCATATGGTTATTTCCTAAAACAGTTAAACTATGTTTAAATGTGTGGGGTTTGGTTAATCTGTGTCTCTTTTTAGTTACCTTTATTTTCTTATGAGTTATTCAGAAATAGTGTGTGTAATTTGGGATGGATTTTCTTAAGTTGTGAGTTTCCTTTTTTTTTCCCAAGGCCACCACCCGGTTGTGAGTAGCTGGGGCCTTGAAAGTAGAAAACCCTTAATGATGTAGGGTTATCATACACTATACTTCTAAAGGGGTGCAAATGAGTATGGAGTTTGATACAGGTTTTAAGTGTCTGGCTACAATTTCAAGGACTTGGTTGTCTGTTTCTTCAAAAGGAAACAAAGACTAGAGGATCACACCTATTTGTCCATTTTTCTCACTAATAATTAGCTGTAGAAGCAATTGGCCAACTTCAACCTAATTTGACTGAAGCTGCAGTCTAAAGGGTACTATATTCCCGTGAAGCTGATAAAAACAGGTGATGCTACAGGAGTTGTACATAGAAGCATAAGGACTAAAACAATAAACAAATCGTGCCTTTGAACCAAACTCTGCTACTACTGTGATGGAAAGATTTGTACAAGCCTTTTAATAGAGACTTGTAATTTTGGACAAATACAAAGCATATTTTTAAAACTTTAAAAATTAATTTCTGCTGGTTTTGTATAGTGTTTTAAAAGTGTCCAGATGATGATGTTGAATCGCCGAGTCTAGCAGTTACACACCACTGTTGAACTCTTTTCTGAATTGTCAGCCTTCTCCAGAAGATTGAAGGATCAACAGAAATACTCCAAGAAATGTCAGTCTTTAAGTACTTGTATTTTCTTAAAAATTCATAGTTTGGGCTGCTGTCTCTGATCTCTGAAATTAATTCAGGTAACAGTCAAAAGAAAACACCGTGCCTGGAGAGCATGAACATATGTGCCAAGTGCATGTGTGTGACCTAAGACTAAAATGACTGTGCCAAGGGAAATGCCAGCCAAGTACCCGTAGTCCTCCCCTGATGGCTGCCACACATACTCTGGCACCAGACATCCCCTGAGCTGGGGCAGGGTAGCGAAAATCGCATGTTATTGACTTAAATGCATCCCTCAGCTCCTTTCTCTTTGGGCCACAAAAGGTCACAGAGAGGGTGGGAGATACCCGAGCAAACTGGAGTCTGCCTTCATCCCACATAGCTTGGCCACACGGCACTGCCAGAGTTTAGATGAACGTTGTCAGAAAATCCTGCACACAGGAGCTGATGTCTGTACTAAGCAAGACTTGCTGCAAAGTTTAGTGAACCGCTATGTTTTAATTGGCTTTTTTCTGCTGGCCTAAGCCTGCTGTGAATCCTTCAGTGTATGCATTCATCTTTGCATGTTATTTAAGCACTTTGTATACAGCTTTGTGCCTTTATACAGGTAGCTTTCACTTCTGTCTTATCCTTTACAGAATTTTATATGTCTTTTTGTAAAAGCTTCAAATTCTTACCCTGAAAAAAATGCAGCTTCCTCTTTGAGAGTTGAGAAATCAGAAGATAGACAATCCACTCACCTTTCTGGTAAAGAAAAGTATTGGTTTGGCAAAATATCTAATTATTCTGCAGGTTAAGAGCTCCACAGGTAATGTGATTTGTGTTCTGAATTTGCATAAACAAAGCAATTTATAGCAGGAACTCAGTGAATAATCCTCTGAGAAATTACAGATTAAACAAAGATTTATCTCTTGAAGTGGTAAAAGGGCAGGCATAATCTTTTTAACATGTTCTAAAGTACTGAAAATCCACCTAAGTACTACTTATAGGTTCACATAACTCTTTCAAAGGAAGCAGAAAGATTCAGCCTTATTTCTGTATCAGTCCATCTGCACACTGTCCCTTGCCCTTCAAAAATGTTCTTCCAAGTAGGACGAAACTGATAGATCAATGCCCTCTCTCTGTTTCTGCAAAATGCAAACATTGCCTTTCCCTCAGAACGGAGTCGGGTGTCGTCAAGGTGAGCGAGACCCACTGCATCTCAGTCTTAGAGCTGTCACTGTCTCATTGTCCCCTTGCAGTTGTGGATTCCAACAGGCTGCACCGACCCCAGCCATAAATTAGGTTGTCTGTATCAGTGTTAGGACAGTCTCCACTTTGGGATGTTTCCTAAACATCTAGAAGCTCTAAGTAGTTCAGGCCTTTCAAGATAGTTCAAGGGTAAGAGTTGAATGAGGTTCTTGCTTTTTCAGCCTTGTTCTTTGGGAAAGGGTGTTGCTTTTTAAGAGATGACCTTTTCTATGCACAGTGGTCAATGTTAAATAGTTGAATTGAGAGAAATCATTATAAATGATCATACAAAGACACATTCAGTACACATGAGAGGATGTGTACAAATATAATATTGTCCTCTTTTTGGAGTGGCAGTGAGGTTGTTGGTGCTTGATCAAGTCTCAGCAGTACCTTGAAGGTGGAACTGCACACACTGAGATCTTCGAGCTTGCTTTTGCTTAGGAGTCAAAAGCTCACAGCTAAGGGACGGCTAGAGAGCCAGGCAGAAGTTGCAACAAGGATGTGTTAGGCTTTTGGTAGAAGACCTAAAAAGGTTAGGTTCTCAGGTGGCACTAATAACTCTAAGTGCCAGAGGGAAAATTCCTGGATTTAAATGGGCAAATACTCAGATCCCACCACTAAATTAATGATGTATTAAGAAGTAGAACTAGGGGCCAAGACTGGGGCATCCAAAAGCAGGAGAATATGGGATGCGCTTTGAATTGACCAGAAGCATAAACTGTAAGGCTATAAATTACCCCTATTAGTATGAAGTACGTTGGCATAGTATGCCTACTAAAATGCAGGGAAAAAGGGTGGAGACAGACACCTAACTGTAAAAGCTTTTCCTCCCTATGAGGACTTCTGTGCATGTTCCTAAAATACACTGTTTTGGTAATCAGTGGATGGTCATCTTCTCCCTTAAATAAATTCATGGGAAATATTATTGGTGTGAAGCACAGTAAAAGCAACATTTTAACTCTCGCTTCTAATCAGAGTCAAGTCCACGGAGAATTAAGTTCCCTGGATTCTGTCCACTCTGGATAAATCAGCTTTGCTTCTTTTGTGAAGCTTTGCCAAATCACCAAGAAAACGTTCTTTCTGCATCTGGTGGCTGCTTCTGTGTTATATTGCACAGCTTCAGTCATGCACCAGCTGAGGGCAGAGCGAAGTGAAGGTATATTTAGGCTAGCCCTTGGTGGGCGTGTGCCATGTTAGTAAGTCATCAAGGCCTTTTTTAAAAAAAAAAAGTAAAAAGATACATAAATGGAAAACTGCAAATTAATCCTGTAACAAAGGATCACTGCTCATCACAAAAACTGAAGAGAAACACCTTAAAGCCTCCTACAAATATTCAGTCATCACTAGCCTAGTGATAGAGGGCAGGGTATAGTGAGAAATTAGGTAATGTTAAAATGTTACGCTGTCTAGGAAGAAAAATAGGTAGGCCTGTTTGGAAATAAAGGGCATGCTGACATGCTGTCTCTGTAAACATTGTTGGAAGTGAAGTATTTTCTTGATTCTCTAAATACACCTTTTCTGCAACCCAGAGCAAATCCCAAAACACTGATATCTCTATTGCAGTTTCTAGACTTGAAATTAAAACAAAGTGTTGGTGAAAGGACTGTGTGGAGCCACCTCTCTGCATGTGTGTGCCGTGGGATGTTTAAAGTCAGCACTGCGCTGCACAAATTGCCGCCTCTGAAATGCTCATCCACTGAGCCCCCGTCTCCCTAGTCTGAGGCCTGTATTTGTAGATAGTAGCCTTGCTTTATCATTTCCTCAGTGATTTTCCTTAATTTCAATGTATTTTTTTAATGACAGTTAATGCTTATATACTGACAGGTCTGTGCCATCATTTTGACTCAGGGCTCCAGAATAACACTCTGTCTGAGACTGGTTTAGGAGCAAGCTGTAGCTTTGCCATGCCGTCCTTCTGTAAGAGGGTACTTTGACAAAGAGGTTAATTAAGAGTTTGTTTATGTGATTGCTTTTTATATCCACTGGTTGGCCCATCGGCAAACAGTGGCCTTTTTTGTGGAGCCCCACGGGTGTCTGCTTTGCCCATCAGGCAGTGACCACATGGGAAGGCAGGGTGTACAGAGACTGCCGGGGCTTCCCCCAAAACGCTGTCCTGTGACCGCCAAGTTACCTGAAGCTGGAGATTTGCAGGTCCTCTCTACTGGTGTGGGGAAAGCCTCTTGTTGACTAAAAGGAGCTCTGGCAGCAGAATAATGGACTTGAGCAGCTCGAGATGGGCAGCTTGACACAGGCTCCAGGCTACTGCCACAGTTGGAAAATCATCCCAACTTTCCTCTTGACTGTGGTGAAGCAGAATTTTAAGGAGGGGTCCTGGCTGCTGGCATGGTGGGTGACAGGGAAGTCACAGGTGGAGGTGAGGGGACTATTACTCCTGTCACAAAGCCTAGTGAAGACACTGAAGAGCCTGAGCGTGAAGACAGGAGCTCGGCCTAACTTTCTTACTTTGTGTAGCGCTCGCTTCAGGTATGCTGTCGGTTTTCTCCAGCCAGCCATCTTTGCACACCCTGGCCCCTGCACGTACTACCTCCTGCACCCCTTCGTTTTAAGTTATGGCATCAGAAGTCGCTGCCAAGGTTTGAGTAAGTGTTCATTGTTGTCAGAGAGAAAGAAAAATGGCAGTGAAAGGAGAGGAAGGGTGCTCCTCAGCTGCAGGGCATCTGCTTGCCCGCGTGGGGGCTGTGCAGGACTGCGGTGGGTGAGAAGACTTCCACAAAGGCTCTCGCTGCCTGGATCTGGAAAAGCGGCTCTGTGCTCTCCCTCCCATCAGCTGTGCTGTCTTCATGCACTTCAGCCGCCATTTAAGGGCGCAAGGCAGCAGTGGAAATTGTAAAACCAACAAAGCGTAAGCTCCCTATTCAGTGCCATAGGCAGGCAAAGCCAATTAACTTGAATAGGAAGAGAGGTTTAATGTGTGTTTGGGGATTACAGGCTAGTGGGAGGTGGCAGAAATGGATACTTAGAGTTTCCCTCTCGTTTGCTGATGCTAAAAATGAGAAACTCTCTATAAAATGCTAGTTTTCACTGGGCTCTGGTTATCCAATACCTAATAATATATAACATCAGTAGATGTTATTGCAAGAGCAGGAGCTCTTAAACTTTTAATGAGGATATCTGCTAGGCTACGCTAAGGATGCAAAGCTTTTGTTTCGGGTGCATTTTATTGAGTAATAATGGCAGCCAGTTAAAAAGCAATGACAGGGTTTTGGTGGGGTTTTTTTGAGACAGTTGGAAATTTTTGTATTGCTGTTGGTGTTCTTGAAGTGCAGTTGCTCAGGCTGAAGTCACTGAGATGGAGAGACATGTATATGCTTGTGTATGAAATGCACAGATCTGCACTTCCCTTAAATAATTTGAGCAAAATAACTATGTCTTGAGGCTTACTGTCTTACAGAGAGGATTTTTCTTCCAAAGTTTATGTGGTGAAATGAACTAGGCAAGCAGTGATTTGAGTCTTTATAAATGCTGTCCTTCCAACAAATGATTTTTTTTTTCCCATGGAGTTATTTATTATCATAACATGTGAGTGATGACACCTCTCTTCAGACTTAGGTGGGGCTTGCAAAGGCTCCTTGGTGTTGACAAGATATCTCCATCTCTTTGGTTGTTTTGTTGAACTCTGTGAAACTAGTCCGTGCAAGTTAGTAAATGCATAAATCCTAACTACATGTTGGGACAATTGCTAATTCAGGACATATGCAGTGAGTGAACAAAAGAAAATAATCCTGTAGTAGGAAGAAATTGTTGAATTTGTAATGTTTGTATCTTTGGAGTTTAGGGGTTGGTTTGTTTTAGTATATAACTTCCAGGTGGTACTGGCAGTTATTCCTTAGTGAACCCTACTTCCAATTAGTTTTAAAGTAATAATTGTGAGTTAGCATGAGTACTTATTTTTGTTTATTCCTTTTTTATCTAGCCCAGAATGTGTCATTTTTCATTCTAGAAAGATACTGATTTGATTTTTTTTCCCTATTCATCAGGTGTGCTGAAAGTAGTCTGTGGTTGTGTACAGAATTTTGAGATTATTTACCATCTCAGGGGGCAGGAGTTTGAAAAGGATGGCTTTCCTTGGATGCAGAGTGTGTGCAGGAAAAGGATCCTCTGTCAAGATAGTGTCATGAATGCTTGTATTCCTTTTGGATTACGAGTTTCTCTTTATAAGCTTGTGTAGCGAAGTATTTAAAGGGGGAACGAGCTATGGTATTGGTTTTGGTTAATAATCTTGAGGGCTTTTTCTGGTATTATGCAATTGTGACTGGATCAGGTTTCAAAAACCCCTGTTTTCCTACATCTTAATAATGAATACATCTTAATAAATAATAAACACATCTTCAAATTTTATTATCTTTTATGTTGAAAATTTCTACATTTACTAGAAAAATTAATGACTCTTTTTAAAGCAAGTGAAGGGGAAGCCAAACCAAAACCAACCAAACCCAAAAAAACCACCAACATAAAAATACCCTAAACCTCTCAACCCTTACAGAAAAGAAACCCTTCAGCCCCCTAAAAAGCCCTTTCTTAGGCTAGTTTAAAGGTCAAGTCTTAAAAATTATTCACAGTTGGCATTCTGATGTTGTGTAATGTCCTTTTTTTAAAAAAAATAAAGCAGCTCTTTAATTTGTTCATGAACTGAAATCTTACTTGAAACGTGTAACTCAGATTAGTTGCAGTTAAGCAAATTATTAGATAGGTTGGTAACAACAGTTATAAATCAATGAGAATCTTCAGGCCTCTACTTTTCTTGCTCTGTCCATCTAATGTTGCAAAATCCATAGTTTTCTGCCTCTGCTGGTGTTCTGCAGAAGATACCGTTCTTGAGACTTGCATGAGACCAGGTGTGGCGTGAGTGTCTGGTTGGGATCCCACCTGCCAGGCTGCTCTGGAGCTCGTGGTGGAGCTGTGCCTCCATGCCTGCTTTGATAGAGAACTGCTAGCTGAGGCCCTGGACACGTGTGAACGTTTTGTTCTGTATAAAAATGTTCTAGCTGGCTATTAACATTAGTTGCCCATTTGTCTTTTAGCAGAGGAAGAACTAATTGCTGGATGAAGGATCAGCAAAAGGAACTCCCCTTCTCCTTTGTCTCCTTTCCCCACCTTGTGAATCAGGAGCCATTGAAAGCGTGGGTCCTTACTGTAGAGAAAGGGTCCACAGTATAGTTTATAAGATGGAGAGGCAGGTCTGTCCTCTGTCCCTGTATTCTCTTACCATCTGTAAGTGCACAGGCTTTATTCTGTAGCTGTAAAATCTGACATACATGTCCACCATCTAATAGTCATCTCTGCACGTGTGTTTTTCTCTTGTCTGTGCAGATGAACTGTTCACTGAAATTACTTCTAAGAGTGCTTGAATGAAGTTCTTCATTTAAGGTTTGTGTGTGAGAAGTACCCAGGCGTTTTCAAGTTAGGCTGCAGTGATATAATAAACAGAAAAATAGTTATGGAGTGGAATCTGTGTGTTCAAGTATATAAGTATCTGGTATTAAAATAGTAAAAAATTCAGGAATAGTAAATGATTCGAGAATACAGACTAAGATTTCTGTATCTGCTTGAATAAAAGTTCTCTTTATGCACAATATGCACTCAGATACATATGGATTTTTCTTATGAAAGACAAATTTTCAGGTATTGTAAGCATCCAATGATTAATTTGGCTCAGTATTTACAAAGGGAAGAGTTTTTAAAGAAACTGCAGTACCTAGTAACTATATATTTAAAATTTCTGTTTGATGTAGGACTTACTCTGAAGAAACTGAAGTTAAAAATACCACGACAAAATGAAAACACACAAAACAACCACCACAGTTAAGTTGTAGCTGAACCTCTACCATTCATCTCCTTTTTTTTGTGTGTGCAGTTTTTGTAGTTACCTGCAGTAAGAAGCTGAAGGGACAGCCTAGAAGGGGAGGGAAGACCTTACTTCTGTGTTCCAAATTGGTCTGAGATCTGCTGCACTTTGCAAACCACATCTGTAAAGGTTTGTGTGTGTTACACCTGGGAGGAGACCAGCAGGTTCTGGTTGAGCTTCCAGCCTCCTTTCTGCCTGGGAGATTCCAGAAGCAGGGAAATAAATGGCAGTCTGGAACACACAGGGACATAGTGTTGCTGCTCTTGAGGTGTTTACTGTGTGGTGGGCTGCTTAACAAGGAGGTGTTCAGTAACCTAAATTGTTAATCTAGTTTTTTTTCATAAGTAAAACCAGTTTTCTGGCATCTTATCAGTACTCTGAATGATCTTGAGATGTATCTGCTGTGTCTGCCTGATGCCCGAGTCTCCACAGGATGCTGTTATGGCTGCGCACACTGTATGTGAAAAGAGCAAGCCCAGGGAGCTGGTGAGGTGCCCGTGGGCTCATAAAGAACTGGCAAGATCAGCCTTTTTTTTCTTAGCAAGCTTTTCCTCCTCATACAGTAATGAGGATATTTCTGTCGTTACACCAAATGACCTATAGATACTTTATGTAGCTTTTAAAAGTTATTTTGCTAGTGTTGTTTCACCTCAAGCTTAAATAGACATATTGATAGAACAAACTGCTACTGTAATCTTTCAGTAAGTGTAGTATACAGCTGAAGTTCTTCATTCAAATTAATGATTTGAAAACCCAGGCTGGGGATCAGGAACATAAATCAGGCATCTAGTGATGCTGTGTTCTATCTTTCAGCAGAGAGTGTACAGGTCCCTGACAGCTTCCCTGGCCTTTCTGCCAGGCCACTCTCAGACAATTAGCCTGGGGTGTCTGAAATGTCAGTGTGTTTGGCAATTGACTCTGCCTCTAACAACTTCATCTACTTAACATCTTTATAACACCAGATAGCTGTTCTGGTATTTTAACTAGGAATAATAGGAAACATCCCTTATTTATTTTGTGTCTATATTTGAAATGTGGTCTGGTAAACAGCAAAATAAAATTGAATAGCTGAAACTGGAAGAAATCTGGTGCATTGTGTTTAGATTTTTTGAGTGTAATACAATAAACAGCTTTTTAAATTAAAGGAAATTAAAAAAAAAAAATCAAAAAAGAGGACAGCCCACTAAA
Source organism: Porphyrio hochstetteri (assembly GCA_020800305.1). Classification (NCBI taxonomy): domain Eukaryota; kingdom Metazoa; phylum Chordata; class Aves; order Gruiformes; family Rallidae; genus Porphyrio; species Porphyrio hochstetteri. Next base: position 134,224,497 of record CM036905.1, read on the forward strand.
TCTTATTGAACATACCTGCAAAGCCCTTGTAGTGTTTGTATGTTGGCTCTACCCGAAAGCCTCTTGGTGATATAATTAAAATCTAGAAAAGGTGCAAGCAGTGTGCTCTCGAGGATAGCCGGTACTGAAAACTTGAGTGTAGCACTTCTGTAGTATCCAGAGGGAAGCAGTGGCAGGTGGAAAAATCCATTCCTTGTTACCTCAAAGAACAGTCTCAAGGGAGAAAAAGCAGGGGTTTTTTTTGGGAGCAAAACCTTGATTTTTAAGATTGAAATTATATTATTTGAAACAGTGGCCAGCAGGACGGTGGGTGTCTTGAGCTGGTCTGCGGTAGAGACCACCTTGCCATACAGAATCATAGAATGGTCTGGGTTGGAAGGGACCCCAAGGATCACAGAGTTCCAACCCCCCTGCCACAGGCAGGGCCACCAACCTCCAGGCCTGGATCTACACAAGGTTGCCCAGGGCCCCATCCAACCCAGTCTTGAACGCCTCCAGGGAGGGGGCATCCACCACCTCTCTGGGCAGCCTGTTCCAGCACCTCACCATTCTGTGAAAAACTTCCCCCTAATATCTAATTTAAACCTTCCTTCCTTTAGCTTTAATCCATTCCCCCTTGTCCTGCCATTGTCTACCCTTTTAAAAGGGTGGACAATCCCTGGCAGTGCTGCCTGTTGGCAGAACTGCATCCAAACCCTGGATTTCACCAGCACCGCAATGTCAGTGTGCATGACATGCACTGCAGCAAAGGTCTAAAAATGTTGGAAGGTGTCGTGTGATATGGGCAAAGGTTTATTGATGTGTTGAGCAGGGGCATGTAGGGTGGCCAAAGGTCTAGGTGTGTTGAACACTTCCGCAGAGCTGATTTCAGATCCTCTTCTGGGTTGGAATAGCCTGTTAATAATGGGCTTTGATATCTGCTATATGTGAATACATATAGCTATATGTAAATACATTGTGAAACTAAATCCTGGGGGATATTGTAAAGGACAGAAGAGTGTGGGGGGGTTCAACAGCAATGTAGGGGGGGAACAGAAAGAATGAATGCCCTACCCACCAGCAGTTTTCAGGGTAAGCAGCAGCTTGATCCTTCCGAAATGTACTCAACTCCCAGTAACCTGATTGTCCTGCCTAAGTACTTTTTTTTCTCAACAAGAAACAGGATACAGATTTCAAAAGATGGAGCTCGACTTGTGTCTTATCAAGATCGGCCAACCTTCCTCTCTGTCTTGAGCAACCACCAATAACTTATATAAGCAGTATGTGGAGCAGAGTGCATGTGGACAGGTTCTGGCATGATTTCATTAGACTGAATAGATTTATGTTGTCCATCAAAAATGGTCAAAGTAGTGATTAACATGTTAGTTTTTACTTTTGTGAATGTTTATTTCAAAGTAACATTAAAGTATTGAAAGAGCTCTGCAGCATTAGTTGGTTGTATTACTGATGCTGGCACTTGAACCAATTTTAAGTGATGGTCTTTTTCTTTAGGAACATTTCTTGTAACAAAGTCCCAGAGGAGCAGCTGGCCCTCTTCAGTCAAAAAATGAGGCACAATCTCAAGGAATTAGCCTAGCAGATAGATGCATGCCTTTGAGAGTTGGGCTCCCTTTGGAAAAGGAGATTTTGGCAAGGGCTGGGAGATGGACTAGAAGTAGCAGATGTTTTGTGTGTGTGCATGCTTCTTTACAGTAAAATCTTTAATGTTGTTTCTTGGGCAGTTTCCTTATTCTTCTGCAAGTCTGGGAACAAAGGGTTATTAGAGAACTTTCTGCCAGTGTCTCTTTCTTTCACTGCTCTAGTTGGCAGAAGGCATAACTAGCCTGTGTTTACATCCTGACCCTTAAACGTGCTGCATGCCACTATACACCTTTCTGAGAGATCAGAGGCCTAGCTGTGAATACAAGGAAGGCTCCGGTTAAAGATGAGCATGCAGAATATTAACCTGAGGTCACTTGCCCCATTGAAAGCTCTTTCGCTTTGGGCTTTTCTTTTTCATCCAAATCTTGTTCTGCCCTCTGCTGACCGTGTGTGTTATGAAACAGAGACGGCGTTAACATTCTCTTCATGGTAGAGTTGCCTGAGCTAGCTTGCTGTTTGTAGTCTGCTTCACCAAACAGAAATTGAATTCCTGTCAATCAAATCTCACATCACACAGGTAATCGCTGTGTGTTCCTTTACATTTATAATGTATATTATATGAAGATGTGTAATAAATATGCTAATTTTGGCCTAAGAGAATCATCTCAATGTACAAGTTACAGGGAATAGTTCTCTCCTTCAAAGCTATACGTACTTTCTGAAAGGAAGCATAGTTCTGTTTTTTGTCAGGGATGCTGATTTGTGAAGTGTTTGACTTAAGAAATATGCAATTACTGAGGATGCCTGTGCTATTTTAATGCTATTCTTGCTGTGTGTATATGCATTCGGTGTCTGTACTTATTAGATAATGTACTGTTCTTCCATGTGGTTTTTTTGCACATTGGTGTGTTGCATATATAATAAGCACCAATTCCATGTATTTGTTGTTTCACTTGTGACATAGCCGAGTCTGGACCGTTGCTCTCCAAGACAGGCTTCAGATTATAGTTCTGTCTGCCTTCCAGTTTCAGAAAAATAAAGTAAAAAGCAGTAATCACTTTGAACTTGGCTCGCCTCTTGAGGAGATTCATCCTATGAAATGAGTAAGTGAAGGGTCCTAAAAGGAAAAAAATGCATGATATAGGAGGAGAAATGAGGATTGTGCTGACTACTTCTATTCTGATACCTCCCAATTTCTTATGTTTCTGACATTACAGCCTTGATCTTCTTTTAATGTTGTCTGGGTGGGATTGAGACATCCAAACTCTTGAGAAAGTCAACCTGAAAAATTGTGCATCAACTCTGGATAGGTTTGGCAGTCGTGAGCAAGGCTGGAACTTTTAGATCTACTTCTGCCAGTTGTGTTCATTAAGCATGATGGGTCATGTTTTTGCCAGTGGGTTTTGTAGGTAGTTGCTGAAAGCAGGAGAGTGATGAGGGTCAGTGCAGGATTTTTGTGAATGTATCCATGGACATGGACTGTCTTGATGTTCCTCTCCAGCTTATGCCCATCCTGGTTTCCATACCTCAGGTTCTACCTGTCTCTCTGAGTTACATCCTGTGCCATGGAAGACCAGAGCTCCTGGCTCTTGCTTCTATCTTTTCCCTTTCCCCATCCTTGTTCCCAAGTTCAGTCTTCCCTCCTTGAGCTCTTGATCCAATCTTGATTCCACCTCCTCTGCTGCTTCTAGCCTAAATTGTAGGTTTCAAGCTGTTTTGACTTTCTGAATGCTGAAAAACTTTCCGTTGGAGCTGTGATTCAACTATACTGACAACAGGATTCCTCTTCTTGGTTTTGCTGCTTGTTGCAGCCCCCTTCAGAGCAGTCGCAAGCCTTCGCCAGGGGTTGCTTCACTGAGCCACTGCCTCTTCTCTGCTTGGCAAATCTGACAATAAATGGCAGCCATGTGCACTAGCGTGGAAGTAGGATGAGTCTTTGGTAATAAATAGATATTTGATTCACAACTTTTAGTTGTAATTAACTAGTTAGGAGCTTTAATTGTGATTTTTTTTTTTTTTTTTTTTTTTTTTTTTTTTCCTCCAGAGTCCTGTCTGCCATCAGGTAATCACTGTCTGTGTGTGCAGAGGGTTAGAGATGGTATTTGAAGGTGTTGGCTTGGGAGGAAGGCAAGCTGATATTCTAATGGGGGGCAGCCAAAACCTGCATTTTTCACCAGTTACAGGGGACCCCCTGAGGCTGGCTTTCAGCTTTCCTACAGAACAGTGTCATTGTACAGAAAGGTTCTTGATATGCAAAATGTTCCTGTGGACAGGGCACCCTCAGAGTGGAGCCTGCAAATGTGACTGTTCAGGAGGAGAGTTGAGGTTACAGTCTAAGTAACTTTTCCACCCATATTTATCTGATAAAATTAACAACTGTGCTTCTTAGAGCAGATAGAAGGGGGACTTGATTATAATTCAGTAACTCCGTAGGGACCCCAAATCATGATTGCAAAGGATGTAAATTGTGCTGCGAGGCACCATGCCTGTTTGCTCTGCAGGCTTGCTGAGACCCCCGGAGTTACTGAAAACAAAGAACGAAATGAGGGCACTGAAGGCCCCGTCGGCTGTTTTTAAAAGGTTACCATCCTCTAGCTGGTCTGTCAGGTCGCTGGCTGAAGCCTGCCTGCGAGCACAGACCTGTGAGCTTACCTGTGCTCCCTACCTGCCTAGCTGCTCATTCCAGAACAGGCAGATAACCCTGGGGCACCTCGCGTGTCACGTTTTGCCTGCCTCCTTAATTTGGGCTTTTTGGTGGCCTTGTGATCTACAGAGAACTAGGGTGTCTGGGTCTGGTTACAAAACATCCTTAGGCAACCTGCTCCGAAACAAATAACCTGCTTTCAGATACCGACACACTGAAGGAAATAGTGTTTCCTACCTGGGAAAGAAGGTAGGAGGGCTGCTGCCTCCTTAGCCTCATCCAGCACTAATTGCTGGTTGTTGAAATTATCTGGTGCTAGTGGTTTCCTGTGGGCAGGGGAGCTGTGGGGCTGAGTTAAGCCATAAATATGAAGGCTGGGACTCTCACATTACACTGTGAGAGAGCTGCGTACCACTTCTACTGCTTTCCTGAACTACCTTTTTCCTTTTTTTGAAAAAAAACCCTTAAAATGAGGTTATTAACAAAGATTAATACATCTTAATTGCATCATTATGACTTTTTCTAAGAAAGTTTTAAAACAAGCACTACCAGCATGCTTGTTAGCCCTGAGAAGAGGCGTCAGGCCTTTACACTGAGAAACTGTGCTTGGAGTTCAACAGTAGGTACGAGGCTGTGATCGAGATGTATCCAAATCCCCACTTGTTACCCTGCCTTCATATGAGTGCCAAGTATTTTCTACTGTTGGAATTGTTAAATGCAATAAGTATTAATTATTTTTGGTAGGTTGTTTTATTTCCCTTGGATGCTTCTTTAATTTTACTAATGCTTTTTTCCTCTCTTTTCTCTGAGTTCAGCCATTGATGGATTTCTGAAAACCGATGAAAGACAAAGACTGGCAAAGGAGAGAAGAGAAGAAAGGGAGAAGTACCTAGGTAAGATGGCAGGAAGTGTGTATATTATTTATGTATACGTGTTAATAGGCTTAAGCTGTGTGACATATTTTCCTTTTGAATTTTTAATATTGTGGTTCAATCTGTTCCTAGTCTTTATCACTTACATTGCTATTTTTTAAATTAAGTTGTAAAAAATAATCTGTATTGCCTTTGATTTCCATTTGACTATTGAATATTATATAGTTAAAAGTGTACTTTCTTCTTTGATGTATGTACTTTTGAATATGGGTTTATATGCAAGATATTAACTGTAAGGATTCAGATTTGTAAAAATACCTAATAAGCTTATAAGTACCAAATATTTAGGATAATATGTAGGATGATTTGGTGAAATAGCTTCAATTTTAATCTCTTAAGTTTTAGTCATATCAAAAGATATCATTAAGTACAGCATAAAGCAGATACTTTTCCATAAGTTTTAAAATTAGTAATTTTTTCAAGAGAAGGAAAAAAATTAATTCATTTCCTGAATGACATAAGCATTGATTTCAGATTTTTTAAAGTAATTAGTTGGTTTTAATGTACTAATACCTTCAGGGAAATGTAAAGGAAATGTTGCCATTTCATACAAATATAGATAGTGTGTGTCTCTATACAGTTAATTTAATATATATTTATAGATACACACATACATGAATGAAACTGTAAGCAAGCCCCAATGTTGGACAGTTATATTCATGAGTGCTCCTTAAGATTACATGACAATACCTATGAGAAGGAATTGTCAACCTGACAATACCTGTCAGGAGGAACTGCCAGTGTTCTGTGATTCTGTAAAGTATAAGTTAGGAGTATATTTTGAGGAATGGACACCTGTGGAAAGAATCATAGGAAAATACTGGTTTCCTTGCAATAAATAAACAAACTGTTGACCATTTCTTGACAAAACTGAAGGTGTGAGACCAGTGACTTGTCATTTTAGTAGCCCAAGCTTGGTAAGTGAGATTCCTTTTGATAGTTCCTTTGCAAATCTGCTGGTGCAGTATTTTGTCTCCCAGAGGTTCAGCCTCTGTGGGGTATGCACCAGTCTGAGGTGTAGCTTACATCTCTCTCAGGTATGCTCAGTCCAGACTCTCTTTTGTCCTCCTGACTATCCCATCTTCGCTGATTCCTGAGAAAGTGACATAGCAAGTAGATTGGGAAGGAGTTGGATTAAAAAGCAGAAGAGTAAATGAGGGAAAAACTGAAAGGTAGAGACGCTGGCATTGCATGGCCCAGGGGGTTTGAAAGGTGCTGGCTGCAGTTCTTGTCTCCAAGAATACATGCTTTTTGGAAGCGTGCTTTTCTTAGGGTTAAGACCCTTTCTAGAATAGGAATCTCTGGGGTTTGGCCACAGCAGCTGTGTGTGGCAAACTTCTTTTAGAAATTAAGAAAAAAAAGCAGCAAGTTTCCAGGAAGGAGAGACCTTGATGCAACCAGCAGGTACTTTGCAACAGTATAGAGTAAACTTTTCATCAAAGCCAAAACTCATTAATTGATGGTTTAGTGTTGCTAAATTAAGGAACAAGAATATTATGTATGTCCACGATGACAGGATGGTTTGCTTCTCTATCCATATCAGTCCTAGGTTTCACCTGCTTACTCAGAAGGTAATCTTAGCACAATCTCTGGATGCTTGTTTAGCCTGGCAGGCAGCTAGAACCACCTCACAGCTGTTTGCTCACTCCCTCTCTGCCCCAGTGGACTGGGGGAGAAAATGGGGCTGGGGAGGGAAATAGTAAAATTAATGGGTTGAGATAAAGACAGTTTAATGTGACAGAAAAGGAAAATAACATTGGTCAAAGAACATACAAAACAAGTGAAGCACATCACAATTGCTCACCACCTGCTGGACACCAATACCCAGCTAGCTTCCAAGCTACAGTCCAGCCCCTGGCCAGCTTCCCCAAGCTATTTACTAGGCATGATGTCATATGGTATGGAATATCCCTTTGCCAGTTTGGGTCAGCTGTCCTGGCTGCATTCCCACACAGCTTCTTGAGCCTTCTTATTAGCAAGTCAGTATGAGAAGCTGAAAAGTCCTTGACTAAACAACTGGACACCAGTGCATTATCAACATGATTCTCATCCTGACCCCAAAACACAGCGCTATACTGGCTACTAGGAGGAAAATCAACTCTATCTCAGCTGAACTCAGGACAACACCTCACTTTATTTTTGTGTTTTATCAACACCAGCTTGCTGGTTTCACCTGCTTTGCCTGACCTGGCTAGTAGTCCTTACCACTTAATGACTGGTCACTTGTGTTCCACTATCTCTGAGGTAATTATTTATCTCTTGACAAGTCTGACTCTTCATTCCTATGAGTTCAAGCTCATCTGCAGCCCTGCAACCCCTCTCTTACTGCCCTGTTCTGTGGGGTGGAGTAAGAAAGAGCAAGTTATCATAAAGAAAAAGGGGAACTATTTTTTTCTAGAAAGAATAAGGTTGAAGGTGTTCTGTAGAAGAGGTTACGTGTGAGGAAGAAGTATCTTACAAAGATCTGGTAGTTGTGGGGAAAAAATGCAATGTCTGGAAAAGGATCTGGTGTTGGGGGGTGCTCTGGCGTTAAACCAGGGACTTTGGGACTGAGTGGGGCTAGAAGGGACTGGAGGTCGTGGCTGTGGTTAAAGAGCCTGGGGACAGGAGCTGTGAGGAGAAGAGACTAATCTGAGAAGAGGGAATTGAGATGTCTGGGCAAGAGCCTAGGACTGATGGGAAGATGCTGAGAGAGAGTTGGAAGGGTGAAAATTTGCTGTAAAGGAAACGGGAACTGAAAAATCAGACTGATGCTGAATAGGTGAGCAGGGAGAAAGACAAGCTCTTGTATAAACAGTGTTAATTCTGGCTTTCTTTAACTTTCAAGTTCTTAGCCTGTCAACTGTGAGAATATTCCTCCTTTGATATTGGCTGTATATGTGTTGGTATGTGACATTACAGGCTTGTGTGTATGTAGGCATGCATACTGAAGTCCACTTTCCTGCCTTTTTATGGATACACTTGCATGAGAAGTGGATTTTTTCCTCATGATTTGTCACATTAAGCTCTGCTACTTGTTACCCCATGTAAACCTGAAGCAACAGTCCGGTATGTAATGTTGCAGACTGAATTTCTGTAACAAGAAGCTAATGTCTCAAGAAGGAGATAATGAAATCAGTCGGAATGAACAACTGGGCAAACCCTCAGTAATAGATTTTTTTTTTTTTTTTTTTTTTTTTTTCCTAATGCAGAGACAGAAGCAGCTACTGATGTTGCACCAAATTATGAACAGAATAGTGGATTCTCAGAGCTTTGTAGAAAATTAAGCATATGTTTTTTCATGTATTATCTTGAAGGCAACCCCATGAGAAGCACAGTTTTAAAGGCATTCCGAGGGCTTTTGCTTCAACACTTTAAAACCTGCTGGGAACATTTGTTATGTTGGGGGTAAAAAAACCAACAAGGCTTTAAGCTACAGAGAGATTTGAAATATAACCAAAAAAGGAGTTGTTAACTATTCTGCACACTGTTTTTACATAGGTAAGGGGCACAAACTGTCACCTTGTGTACAAAGGGCTTCCCTGTTTGTTTATTGAGCAAAGCACTGATATTTACTAATCATTGCAGCACTCTTGTGCACGGTATTTTTCATTGTAGTGGACTAAAACCCTGTGTACTTAGTTGTATTTGTTGTTTTATGCTGTTGTGTCATGTTACCCAGTAATTTTAAAGCCAAAGGAAATTTGTGTAAAGTCAAATGCAACTTTTTCTTTGCCCAAGCTGCAAGGGAGCAGCAGATACTGGAAAAGGAGAGAAGAGCAAAGCTTCAGTATGAAAAGCAAATGGAGGAGCGATGGAGAAGGCTGGAAGAGCAGAGGCAGAGAGAGGAGCAGAAGAGAGCTGCTGTTGAAGAAAAACGGAGACAAAAGCTTAAAGAGGAGGAGGTAAGGCCCACTGGGAGACGTATGGCAGAGCTACTCTGTATAGTAGCATTAAGCACAGCTGAATATTGGCAAGCATTACATGTTGATTTTTTTTAATTCTATTTTTTTTCCCAGAGATGTAGTAATTACTTTGGAAACTGCAAATGCACATCACCACAGCTACAAGTACTCTACTACTGCTTTTACATCAAAAAACACTTTCCAAAGCCTTTTTTATCTCTTGATTTTTGTCTGATCTCACAAAATAGTCATCTAATTATGCTAACGTATCTGGGACTCTGACTGTCAGACAATAAAGCACCAGCTTTCCAGAAGCTAGTTTTTAAAGATGAGTATTTCCATAAAAGGGAAGGATTTTTCTTACTGTTCTGTTTACTTTCCATGAAACCAAAATAATGTCTATGAAAATGGGTTATTTTGTTTTCTCTCAGTGACATAAAATCAGGAACTATTACTTAGAGTGAAGAGTTTAGGCTCGTTTAAAATTCTAGCACAGAACAGAATTAAGCACATATCTTTTGAAGCATCTTCATACCCTTCCTCTTTTCTGCTCTCCCTGCTGAGATCACTTAAGGTTCTTTTTTTTTTGCTCTAGTGAATCCAATTTCTGATGCAGATCTCTGAATGCTCTGTGTGTGTTTGTGTGTGTGTGTGTGTCTCCACATGACATTCTGTAGAAAACACCAGCGCTGTGACTGCAACTGATAAAGAATTAATGATTTTTTGGAAATGGGGGCAGTGATTAAAAAAAAAGGAAAAAAAAATCAAAAGAAGATATTTCCCTCATTCCTAGATAAAAAGGCTCTAGAAATCCACTTCTACTAATGTTCTTTTTTTTTCCTGCCCCCTGCATCTTTTGGTTAAAATATCTTTGTAAAAGAGGTGAAATACTTCTCCATAGGATCAGAATAACACAAAGCTGTCCACTGAAATTTTTTATTGGCTTTTCACTTTAACCTGAAGAGAAGATGATAACCTGCCATTCCTCTTTCAGCTGTAACATACCAATTGTGGACAGCAGCTGAGAAATTTAAAAATAATTTTGTCGTGTGATTTGTTCCCAGTTTTTAAAGAAAAAAAAAATGACAGAAACAAAAGGTAGGAGGTCAGCCTCCTTCTGTGGTAACATCAGGTCAATGATGTGCTCCTGTCCCAGTATTTCTTGCTGTAATAATTTTTTTTTGGCTAAGCAAAATTGATCCCCTCTGTAGGGGTTGTAAGGGCAAGTACAAAATCTGTCCTCAAAATTTGCACCAGAGTGGGGCAGGGAGGGAGAGAGGTGTAGGAAGAGTGAGCAGGTGCCTGCTTTCCCTGCCTACATGGTTTCCCTGTGCTGCAGAAAGAAGAGTAGGGTGGTTGGACATGAGAGGCTGTCTCTGGTCAGATCCAAAGTGTCTGGTGGTTGGGGACCCCATCCATGTCCTGTAGTGGCCTCCTGCCCTTGTCCAGAGATGGATGCAAGAGACTGAGCACACAGTGATGTTTCTCCCAAGCATCTGCAAGCTTGTTACTGCTCCCCAACACCCTGTACATGGGATGGGGCACTTCTCTAATGGCAAGAGAAAGGCTGCTTCCAAGTGTTTGGTCATAATATGAATACCTCCTACCTCTGCTCACTGAGCTGGTCCCTCAAGTTTAGACTGGCCAGAGCCTTTTGGGAGCTAAGGCAGGGCTAGGCCTGGCTCCCTTCCCTTTTCCCCAGGTTGAGGAACCTGAGAGAAGCTATGTGAACTGGGGGACAGGAGAGGATGCTTGCTCCTTTGGACATGGAATAGACCTGGTGGGAGGAAAAATCCAGGAGACTCTGAAGCAAAGGAGAGTATATAGGGGACTAATCTGTAGAACAGGGGGGGATGAGGGAAGAAGAACTGGGAAAAGAAGGCACCACCAAATCCTCGCATCCCTTCATGGTTTCTTATCATTCCCTCCTTTCTCAAATTCCGTTTGAATACTACTAAAGGTTCTGGCAAATTCCCCTCCAGCTCTTCTAATGAGCCTATTGAACCCTGTGTGTGTAGTAGCAGTGATGAAGTTACAGCTCCCTGGGCATTTTAAGTTACTCACTGCTTGTGAGTCATTCTGGACATTTGAGGCTGCCTTTACTGGAAGCACTTTGTACCTGTATTTGTCACAGCTGCGGGTTGGGGGGCGCTGTGCTCTGGCCAGTATACTACAGCACATTCTCAGTATTTCTCCTTTGAACGCTGGTTTACACTGGGTGGGGACTGGAGCACCCATTCTACCTCTCATCAGGTGTCTGAAGTGCCAAGCAGAGAGATTGCTGCCTTTGCACTCTGCCTTACTGGTTGCCCTTTATATTTTCCTTAAGTCTTTTTTCCTTGCTTGTTAACGCAGCAGAAGGCAGTATTTGTGATAAGAACAGGCTATGTAAATGTCTTTCTAGAAAACGTTGTGGTGTTTGTAAGTTTTAGAGATTAATGGCTTTTAAGAAGCTATGGGGTCTTGTTGGCTTCCTACACTGGAGCATCCTCTGCTTTGCTGTTCTGCGTGCAAAGGACTTCTCGGAGACAGGGTGGCTAAAGTTTGATTTATTTGGCTTACTTCTTCCCCTGTACAGTGCCAGATAAGAGATAGTGGTTTTGAAGTCTGTGTTGATGGGACTGCAGGTGCTCTGGCAGAGTTCTTGACTGGGGCAGCTGGAGCTTGTTGCAGAGCACAGTGGAAGTGTGTCCAGATCCTCAGGAACTGAATAAATGTATCTGAAAATAATACTTTCTGCATTGATCGGACCTTTCTTATGTGTAGAGGGCTTCAGGAGCGCTGCCCTTCCCTCCATGTTACTTTTAAAGCTGCCCACTTCCTTAACAGTAAGTAGCCAGTGGCCTTGGGACTGTTTGGGGTTTGTTTTTTTCTTTTTTGCTATGTTGAATTTCTGTGTGACTTAGTTATTTGCGAGGTATTTCCAGCAGTACACAGGGTGCTGGGAAGTCTCCATAGAAGCCATGTTGTTCTGCTGCTCTTGTGTTCCCTCAGGCAATATGAGCATCACTTGTATGGACTGTGTCAAGGCTGCTAGCACAAGAAAAGCAATAATATCTGTCTAGTCAAAGATCCATTTTTAATAAAATCATCAGGTTTTCTTAAAAAGGAAATAGATGAAGTTGCTACTGATCCTACCAATATGCCAGTGTTTAAATGGACCTGTGCTGGTAGACAGTGCCAAATCTAATCCAGTGGTCTTGCTTAGAAGGTTGGTGTAGCAACTGCTGAATGGGAGAGAATACCCTTTGGCATTGTTTTGGTGCACATGCATGTAGAAAGCACTCATTGAAACACAAGAGAGCAAAAACCTCTGAAGTAGTTACAGCATTAATTACTTTATGACAATTCAAAGTTAATTACTTTTTGAATGATAATATATGTAAATAATAAGCACTTTCCAAGCATCTTTTGTCAGTTCATGTGCTGAGTGGAATTCAGTTGCACAAGTAATACAAAACATTTTGCTCTGAACTGTTTGAGATTGGTATGTAAGCAGTCTCTCAAATTGCTGCGTGGTGGAAATGAGAAGAGTTTAGTCCTCATTAAGACACCAACTGTCCTCTGCTCCCCCCCAAAATTCCTTGTTGCTGCATCTTTCCATACACCTTAACACAGAGCCTTCATTTGTTCCATGTTGTTCTCTGCACACACCCTTAATAAATGTTCCTTCTCTATACACCCGTAATCGTAATTGGGTGCAAATAGAAGTTACTTCTATTTGGAAGGGTGCTTAAATTTAATGACTGTATTGCTTTCTAATGCATTCTTTAACTAGAAAATAACAGAGCTCTTTTGTTGCTGTGTGGAAGAGCCAGTCAAAAGGCAAAACTGATAATGTCAGGAAACAGGGCACTACTTACATACAGTGCTGATGCATGTATAACATGAAGAAGACGACGTGTATTGGCTGCTTTTAGATAGTTGTGCTGTAGGTGTAAGGCAGGTTAACTTGTACAAACAGTTCTAAACTATTTTAAGTCGTAATACTTGTAATATTAATTTCTTCCTTGCTTTCACATCTGTGTCATTTTACACAGAGAAAAGTGCTTCAGTCAAATTACTTGTATTCTCACTGTTGAGTTTTGGGTTTGTTTGGGTTTGTTTTGCTGTGCTGTTTGGTTTGCTTTTGTTGGGTTTTGGTTTTTTAATTCAGGTAGTGTAAACGTTTGTTCTGATGCTTACTCTGAGGAAAACCTGGATGCATAACTATGGATTTCAGAAAGTAATGTGTATGTTTTAGGTGCTAGCAGTAGATGGCTCTCTCTTTATGGTTTTACTTATTCTTAATTTAGTCTGCACACGAAGATTGTACACTGTCTTTTTTTGGTGGAAGGTCACTATATCTCAGTGCAGAGATTATTTCCTCTATAGCTGTTAAGAGCTCACAAATGGAGATCATGTGGATCGTTTGATATGGTTTTAAGAAGGTACTTCATACATGACAGAGAGGGAGGGGTTTGCACATTGATTACTGATGAAGAAATGCTTTGTTGTCTTTGTTTAGTCTTCATTACAGAACAAATTATTAATGTACAAGATGTTTAGGCTATGCTTCCAAGTGTCTTACTGCTTTCTTTTGGCTTTTTACTTTTCAAAAAACATTTTAAGCTTACACAACCTTTCTTTGTGAAGAACAGCCTTCATATTGTTCTTTATCTAAACTATATCTTCAGGGTTTCATGAAGTTTAATAATTATATTCTGTAGTGCTTTAATGAAAGGCTCTTTGCAAATGAAAACGAATGATCCTCTCCACATCATGTAATTGAAGATTTCAGCCTCAGATTGTAGGTGGTATGGACTTTCAAATATGTATGAAAAAGCATTTAATTTCTTTAATCTATTTCATCTTGCATTTTATTCTTAAAACAGAGCTTTCACAGTAGGTGGTATAAGTGTAGTCTGTGGTTTAATACTACAGAATATTGCTGGCCCTGGCTCCAAGCAGCATTAAAAAACTAAACCCAAACATAAATCATCTGGATAATTGAAACTTGACTGCTTTCATCCTGTCCTTTTTTTGATCATAATATCCATTAGACTTAAAGAAAGAAAGAAACATTCTATATAAGTGTATGCTTCAATGAGAAAGAAATGGGAGAGTCATTTTCCTTTGTAAGGAGTGTGTGTAGAAAGATATATATGTATCTTGCACCTATATATATATCAGAATAAAGTAACAAAAATAAGCAGACTGCAGTGAAGAACCGGTGATGAAATAGGTGGTGAGGTTTGGAAAGAGAAAAGAGACTCAAAGGGAATTAAATTAATGTTGGGAAGTAGGAAATTAAACGCAGCAGCTGTGAACTGAAAACGCAAAGCCAGCACACGCAGGTTTTAAACATGAAAATGACATCGTCGAGCCATAAGAAAGGCAGACTGTAGCACACTGAATCAGAGGGGAGTGACTTTGGGTTCCAGAGACTGGAAGATTGCTTTCTTCTCACGCCCCAAGTACAGACAAGAAGCAAGAGGGTATTCAGGACTGCGGGGTTTTCCTGCGCCGCTGCGGAAGAGGCTGTGTGCCTGAGCTCTGTGATGCCCCCTGCGTGTGCTCTGTAGGGAGAAAGAGGAGGAGGGAAGAGGTAGAGAGAGCATTTGTGTGTCTGCCTGGACACTGATGGCACTGACTAGACAGAAAGGGGGGGAGGGGAAGGGGGCAGGGAGGCAGGGGAAGCAGCTGCCTGCGCTCGGTGGTCTTTGAATGATGTTACCGTATGGACTGTGAGCTAAAGACCTAGAAGGGGGGAAAAACCAAAGCGAGAGCTCAAAACATGTAACAGAAAGATCATCTTCCTGGAGATGGCAGCAGAAACTGTAACAGGAGGGTGGGTCACCTGGCCAGAAGGTAACAGGGACAGGAGAGCTGAGAAGGACAGAAAGGGTGTGCAAGAATTGCCTTTTTCCACTCTTTGTATAGAAGTTAATACAGTGGAATTCTTTATGGTACAAGGGATTTGTAGTAAAATTAAGAGAGCTTAAAGACAAAAGGTAGTGGCTTGCTGTTGAAATTGATGGATTAATTGGTAGCAGGGTTGAATGAGGTGGAAAAAATGAGGTCGGAAATAAATTGCTGGAAGTCATGGTAGTAGAAAGAGATTCTTCAAAGATGTGAGAAAAAACAAAAGTGCATTGCAGATAACCAGAAGATGATTAGAGGGCATCTGGCATTGTAGAAAGCCAGTGACCATAGAGAGAGCCCTAGGAAGGTAACAGTATGTGCATAAGCACTCCAAGCATGGTAGTTACTGGAGGAGACTGATGTTAAGATCTGATCTGCTGAAGGAGCTCCATCAGAGAAAACAGGCTCAACATCAGTGCAAAGACTGAAGGAGATTAGGCTCAAAGACTGAAATTTTGTGGTAAAATTTCTCAGGGAAGGAGAATAGGAAACCTAGACCAAAGTCATGAATCTGTGAGAGAAAGTAATCTGGCCAAGGGATGCAGGAGAGGTTTTCTGGACAGCTGATCTGAGCTACCAAAAGATACTGGAGACAGAGCAGGGGGATGATAGTAAACAAAGGGAATGTGATGTAATCACAGCCACCTGCAGGATCAAGTTTGACATGGGTAGAGTAGGAGTTTTATACTGGACCAGGAGGACATAGGAAAGGTAATACGTAATAGGACCACAAATACTAGTGGGATCAAAGAGCTTAAACCCATTGGGGCAGGAGTTGGAGGCATCAAGAGTAGACTCACCTTTCACAGAAGGGGTTGGGCTGCTGCAGTGTGAGAGTGAAGAGGTTGCTAGATGGGAATGAGGTACTGGGAAGAGGAAAGGAAGAGGATGATAGGTGAGGGTGGGTGGGGAAGAAGCAGGTTTTATCAGCTTGTAAGGAGGAAAAGAAAAGGTGCAGAGATCATTGCTGCAACAATAAACCTCTTGAGATACCAGCACTGGGAAGAGGTGGGAACAAGACTAAGTTGTTTGGGGTCTTTGAGAGTTAGGAGGAAATGAAGAGGGTGTGAGGTGACTATACGTAGCTGTAAGTTAAATGTAGAGCAGGATTTGGGGAGGGAAAGAAATTTCCTTCTTGTTCTCCCCCATCTGAAAGCCCTAACTCATCAAGCTGTGGAGAAGAATGTTGGGGTGGAGAGGACAAAAAAAAGAAAAAGCACCATCTGGGCATGTACTAAAAAAGTACATGGTGGGGAGGGTGGGGGGTGGAGATTCAGAAGCTCTAAATGCCTGGGCTGTACAGAACGTAGTAGAAGAAAGGAGGGAGTTTTTGTAAAAAATAAATAAATAAATTTGGCATCCTGCGAAGTAACCTACTTTGGGTTTGAAGTGATCATTTATCTGCGTGGCTAGGAGGAGC
Organism: Porphyrio hochstetteri; assembly: GCA_020800305.1. Taxonomy (NCBI): domain Eukaryota; kingdom Metazoa; phylum Chordata; class Aves; order Gruiformes; family Rallidae; genus Porphyrio; species Porphyrio hochstetteri. The sequence continues at coordinate 134,240,862 of CM036905.1, forward strand.
CACTGGCACTGCAGCAATTTAGCTGTGCTGGGAAAGGGATGGAAAAAAAAATCCTGAGGTCTGCATAGACAAGAAGGAGTTAATGCTTGTCGAGCATTATTCTTATACAAATTAAGTCCAGAGCACAGCAGCAGCCTCAGCAGCAGGAGCAGATGCTAGGCAGTGATGCAACCTGTGTTATTTACTTAGGCCTCTGTAGTGACCTCAGTGGCTTGCAGACAAAGGATACACATATCTGGAGGTAGGTAGCATGCTGATACCTTCTTTATTCTGTCCTTTTTCTTTTATTGCAAACAAGCTCCTGTAAACATCTCGCGTGGAGCAACAGGGGAACTGTGTTATTTTTAGTGTGGTTTCAGGAGGAGAGAATTAACTGAAAAAAACCAAGCCCCCAAAGATCCAATTCAGATTTGTTTTTTGTTGGGTTTTTTCCCCCCTACTAATATAACCAGGAACGTTTAGAAGCCATGATGCGTCGGTCCCTTGAACGCAGCCAGCAGCTGGAACAGAAGCAGAAGCGATGGTCGTGGGGAGGAGCACTGGCTGCAGGCTCGGGAGGGAGAGATGGTGAGTGAAACCGTCTGCCTGCATTGCAGATCTTGAAGTGCAAAATGCATGAGGTTGTGGAGATAGTAAGGATGATGCATTTTATAGTTAGGGTGGTACTACAGGGGGTACTGCCTTCGGGCGTGAGTAAATGCTTTGTAATTGCTTGCCAGGCTTCCTCTCCCTAATACTTTCTGGGGAGAAAGGTCACTCCTAACTTTAGGTGTGCAGATTGTTTTAATAAAGTAACCAGAATCTGTTTGAGGGATGCTAAATGCTAAAATTAAAATTTATGCTCTGCCTCTGCCTTGTTCTCTTCCCCCACATTGTCTTCCCACGCACACAGTTAGCAAATTTAATATTCATCAAAGGACTGAGTGCTGTCTAAGCCTTGCAAAAGCTGATCTGTTTTTATTTGGTACTTCTAAAACCCGATGGGAATTTCTAGATGACTATGCAGCATGTGCAGTTTAAGATAGTTTGTTGGGTTTTTTTTTTTCCCCTGCATACTTTTTGTTGCTGCTCTTTTTGATTTGACTTCAGAACAAAGTCTTTTTATTACATAATCAGTCATGTACTGCTTTTATATTTCAAAAAGATTCATGTTTTCTGTTTTAAGTCATATAATTTGTTTAAATTTTGTCAGGTCTGAATAAACTGATGTTATGGGGGAAAATATCCATGTTTGGGTGATGATGGAATATGTTACCCTCTTTTAAACAGTGTGTAAATATATATATAACTAAAAAGGCAAACTCTGTTTCACATCATAGCTTTCATGGTATGCCACCAAAAAAAGCCAGGAAAAAGCTATGATGATAAAAGAAGTCATCTGTGCTTTGAGAAAGAAACCGGTTTATCTTTGTGATACAGTTTATGCTTAATTCCAGCTCCCCCAACTTATTCAGTAATTTCTTTCACCTCTCTTTGCTCTGATTTCTCTGCTGTGTAGGTGAATCAGAAAATACCCCACCCCCTGTTCTAGGTTTAGCTGCCAACACCCTTCCTCCAGACCCTGTGACCTCTACTGCTCCTGCTGATTCCTTCAATGGTATTTCAGAGAATCACAGTACCATCGTGTCTCGTTTATAACTGTTCTAATCACTGTAATCCATCCACTGATCCTGTCCTTCCTAACCACGGTTTCCTTATTATTTCAGTCTGGTGCTCTACGGCATTACTCTTAGCGATGTGGACCAAATGTCTTTTTAATTTCCTTTTAATTTTGCCATGGTGGAGCAGTGCATGCCTCTCATTCCAGCACAGTAGAGGCATTTCATGGTTTTCTCACTAACTGTAGATTTCTACCGCTCAGATTCTCATCTCTGTTAATGCTGTGGATGCTCTGTGTTTGTGTGTGAGTGTAAATACAATTACACGTCTATTTGACAGTTCTAATGGGGAACATGTGCAGGTGCTGTTGGGAAAAAAAAATACTCCGTTGCACAGTAAGAGAAAATGTTTTGGAGACAGTGTTTCACCAAAACAGTCCCTTTTTTCCATCTTGAGCCTTTTTCTGCAATATTTTACAAACAAGCAAATTTGGCACAAACAGCCAGTGCTGTATTTTCAGCCTCTCAAAGGGGATTCTGGCCAAGCTGCTGTTTGTAACAAACTCCTGAGTAGCTGACTGCTGGGCAATTGCATTTTTGTTTTCTTTTGTATTGTTCAGTTATATTATTAGTAGGATTGGTATAAAAGGACTTTATTTTTTTATTATAAAATTGCCTGAAAAGGACTGTGAAGTAGATGTGTGCTCCAAAATTAAGAATGGATTGCGCATAGAATTTCCAGTTTTGAGCATGGATGTTCTTGGTATTTTGAGAATGCAGTGCAGCCTGTGCTTTTAAAAGCTAATTCCTTCTCTCCCCCCAAAGGGGGAGCTAGGCTTGAATATTACTCCTGCAGAATGCACAGTGACTGTTGTCCTGCCCGTGCTCTCTATTTTTTTAATGTGTGCACAGATTCAAATTTTTCTTATTGGCTTTTTTTATGTACAGAGAGCTTTGGGCAGGCAAATGATGTTTAGCAGCATAATAGTGTTGTACCTGCTGTTTTAAAAACACCAATGTAGAGTATTGTGGTGGTCATAGGTTGTGGCAATTGTTGCAGACCCCACTCAATTAAGGGTTCAGGTAAATGTTGCAGACCCCAATGAGGCAATGTTTTGGTGGATGTAATAGGGAATGCAGTAGCTTGAAGGGTATGGAATTTGGGCCACATGTATATCTTTATTTTTGGTTTTGAAAGAAAGTGCAAATTTAAGGGACAAAACATCGGTAATTTTAGCTTCCGAGCATCATGCAATGATCATCATTGTATAGTTGTACGATGTAGTAATACATGAGTAACATCTTTGTTACTCAGCTGAGTAAATGGCAAGGTAGGAAATAGGTATTTGCTCAAACAGCCTTTGTGAAACAGCATTTTGGAAGAAATAACAGAAACAAAAAAGAAACTTGAGGTAGTATCAAAAAGTGCTTTTTTTTTTTTTTTTAAATAGTAATAAAATTCCCAAGCCCAAAACGATAAAGCCAAATGGCTGGTGCCAGGTGTTAAAACAATTCTCATTGTGCTGATGCAGAAATGTTAATTATTTGATTTTTGTATTAGCACCTGAGGTCTACCCCAGCTCTTCCAGACTGAAAATAAAGGGGTTGGGGTGGACAGAGGTGAGGAGTTCAGGGTTGTCAGGTGGGCAGTTCATTTTCTTTAGGTAACTTCCTGCTTGTGCTGGTCTTCAGTGTCTTGTATCAGAATGGCTTTACTTGCTCAGATCTGATACGTAATTATCAGTATAAAAGACAGGCTGCTGTGAAACTGAAACGTTGAATTCTTCACAAGCAGAGAAGTTGCAGCCCAAAGCACGTCTTAGAAAATGCTGGTCCTCCAGCAGTCGGAAGAGGCTTACCTCATGCCTTATTCAGTGCTCTGATCAGTGGCAAGGGCCAGGAGTACAAATGCAAGGTTAATTTTGGGAGTTTATCAACACTGTGATGTGAATACAAATATCTTCAATGCGTCTCTCTGCAGCATGTGACAAACTTTCAGCTTCTACAATGAATCTGCCAAAGCAAATGGAATCGCCAATCAGTAAGCGCCTCTCCTCCTCCACCGCGGCCATAACACATTCCCCAGACAGAGGCAAGTGACCGTGCTGCTCTCCTACCAGCATGAGCTCTCCTCCTGCTTAAAGCGCTTCTTGTCCGTATAGCTCGCTTATGTCTGTCAGTCACCCAAACTCGGACGTTTTTGGGGAGGGGGGTGGTGTAAGTTAATACAATAAGACAGTTCTGCAGCCTGTCCCAAGACTGTGCTGCCATGCTGGAGGTCCTAGGCAAGCGACAAAATCACTGACTGATTCTTACTCAGCTTTCGATCCTCCAGCAAACGGGGCTGTGTGAGAACATGTGGCGACTGCAGCAATTTCCTGCAACTGTGCAGCTTGTGATCTTCTAGCCAAATAGCATAAAACAAACCACCCAAGTGTCCAGCTTGGCAGTAGACATGTACCGTGGGCAGAAGTGTGTTCAGTGAGCCACCTGGGAGACTTCAATCTCCCAGAGTTGCAGAGCCCTTTAATTTGATTTGAAACGCTGATCCATCAGAGGCTCAGCAAAAGATGATCATCTTGCAGGATTAGTGGTTACTAAACACTACAGAAAGGACTGAAGGGTTTACCCCACTGTGAACTCTTGGGATTTTTTTTGTTTTGTTTTGTTTTTTTGGTTTTGGTTTTGTCATGTGTTGTCCCAGTTGCCCCCATCACCCTCCTCCCTTTTTTTAATCTCTAAAGAGGAAAAAACCAAACAACTGAAATAAAGTAACAATGAAGACTTATTTCTGAAATGAAAAGTGAAGGGAAATTTGATGTCTGAATTGCTTAATGAAAACACTCACCATAGCTTTGGGGTTATTATGCTAGATGTGTATATATATATATATATTCTTGTAATAACATCTATAAATATCTTCCTTGCACAGTTGATGCTTGTATTTATGGAACAGGAAGCAATGCAGGCAATACTGTATAAATAAGACTTATATAATGCAGTGAGACTGCAAATTTTAGATGCAGTCCCCGTGTGGTTGGCACACTAGTGAGTAGCTGTGCTGTTATACCAAATGTTTCACCTCTTCTGCTGGGGAGGAAGGCAAACCTTTTTCATGCTGAGTCATGAAAGCAACCATTTTGGTTGGAACAACAGTTTTGCATGGAACGTTCCTCTGTGTAAGAACAAAACACAACGCTAGCTTAACCTTGCTGTATTTATTATCCAGGTGGGAAAATAGTTTAAAGCGATGGAGAAAGTAGAAACCTTTTTTCAAAGGGACTGGAAGTTATCTTTCAATATTTTAAATATTAAACACTTCAAGATTTTTTTTCATTTCATTTTATCATCTCATTGTATTGTTTGGGTTATTTTAGTGTGACATTGTTTTGTTTCGTTGCATTTTAAATTTTATTTTATTTGCTCCCATCCTTCAGCTCACCGCATGCATCTTAGTCCAATGGAAAACTTTATTGTTTCTCGACTGCTGACTCCCACACAGTCATCTTTAGCCAGAAGCAGAAGTACATTAATGCTTTCTGAGCAGTACAATAATCCAGGTAAAAATGCGAATTACTCACTTTAAAACCATTAAGGTATGTTTTTTGGTTGCATTTGAGTATTTGCTGAAAGAAACGGAGTACTATGAACCAAAGGACAATTGACATGGTAGTACAAACTCAACAGTGAGCTATGCTCTTGAAAACTGAATATATTAATAAAGGAAACAATATTTTAGGCCAGTGTGTGCCACCTCTCAGAGATTTGTTTGATAGATTAATGTCATTCCCTTTCATAGCCAAATAGTATGTAGAACAAAAATCCCTCTGCACCATTTGAGCCTTAATTATTTTTACTAGGGTTCCAGCTCTTTGCAGTTAAATTACTTTTTGCCTTTAACTGTGTGACTGAATGTGTATTTTTATGGGGGTGGGGTGGGGTGTCTACACATAGAAAATTATACCTAAAGGGAAAAACAGAGATGCTGATAGGAAGGTTGTCAGTTCCAGACGTTACTGATCTTTAAGAAACTAGAAATTAGAGATGGTAGTTACTATTCCTATCTGTAAACATCAGTCCAATAACCCCTTACTTTGCAGACATCTACAAAACTAATGTCTTCAGTCCTAATTCTTGGGCAAGGGCATGCCTTCTAGAGTAGTTCAAGCTTATAAAGCTATACCTAGTAATAGTGCTTGCTGTAACAAGGAGAGAAGTTGAACAGCTTTTTTTTTTTTTTTTTTACTTTTATGAAAAAACAACAACAGAAAAGAACCCAAATGCCTGTCTGCAAAAGGAAACACTTTTTTGTTTTTTAGAGTAAAACTTGTTAGACAGTATAAGACTGGTCATCTTTATAATCTGTATTTTCATATGATTGAAATAGGCTCAGGTCAGGCATCTCTGCTTTCAATGCAAAGCTATATAGAAATTAATTACAAAGTAAGCCTACTTTCCTTTGCACGTTACTTTTTTGTTGCAGTGCAGAGGGATGTTGGTATTGAGTGACTCTGAAATGACTTCCCTTGTTTCTACATTAAAAGCAGCATCTGCTGGTAGCAGGAATGGTGTCATACAGCACTGGGCCCATAACAGAATTCCCCGTTTACTTACTGCTCAGGGATCAGCTAATGCTAAGACTGAATAAAAGCCAACTTGAAATTAGATCACTGTATTCTACTTAAATTTTTGAGGTGAATTGCTGGGGCGACCTACAGATGTTTTCTGTGATATATTTGATATTGAAGAGATCGATAGGCCCCACTCTGGTTATAAACTCCCAGCTTCATCTCTCTCTTCATCACTGGGTCTTTAAAGTAGCACGCTGGCATGTCTGACAAGGGTACGGTTTGGTCTGCAGATGGCTGGGGTTTTTTTTTTTCCTCCTCAGCTGGACCTGTGCTGCTGATTCTGGGAACAGCTCTCTGAACCAGTATCCTCTTGTCACTTCCTCGCAAGGCAATTAGGGCTGTAGCAGGGGTTGCAAATAGCATCAATACTCAGAGCGGCCGTTGATGGTTTTGCCAGTAATGGCCAGCAAAAGGCCTGAGGGAGGTATCTCCTATTTGTGGTGTACTTCTCTTTGCAGGAGTCATCTCCTGAAGAGGGCTCGTCCCTTTCAAGAGCTCATACTGTGCCTGATGTCATTCTATTTGGGTCAAAATCACTCTGCTCCTGCGTTTTTTTGTAAGCTTAGAAATGAGAAGTCAATTCAATATATCTTATATCAATATAAGACTCATTCTCTAGGGCAGTGCATTATTTATTTCACTCTGAGTTAAGATATTCAGACAAATAGTTATTATTGGACACATATATTATTACTTGAACTGTAAAAAAATAATACTTTAAATATCATTTAAGTTCCTGAACACTTCTCTTAATATTCAGTGAACTTTTGCCAACTTGCTGGAAAGTCAAAGGTTGCATAGGTCCAGATGAACTTAAAAACATATAAAAAGGCTTCATAAGGAATTCTAGAGGACTGCCCTAAATTTAAAAAAAAAAACCTAAGTAAAAATTGGAAATGTGAATTCCTTTGCATTTGAGCATAACGACTACTTTTCCAAAGTCGATATCCTTCTTGACTTGGGTTGAATAAGTCTGGAAACTCACTGTCAAATGCTTACAATTAGTATATGTCTTATTAATAAAGCATATACTCTGTTGAATGTTTTCTATGTATGTGAAAGTTTCATCTTAGAAGGCAATATGAACAAAACAAAGTATAAACGCCTCATTTTTTAAAAATCCTGTTCATATTGCAAGTAAAGAAAATATACCCAGAAACAGTTACCCTGTAAGCTGCAATCCTCGTGTCTTGCTCAAACTGATGTCTACCACAATTAACAATAACTGAAATACCTACAGCAGCATATAGTTTAGGCTTGGGGTGGTTTTTTTTGGTTTTGTTTGTTTTTTAGAGTATTATTTTGAAAAGCAATTAAGGTATTTAGGAGCCTTTGCCATGTTTAAGCTTTTAAAAAAAAGTTTAAAACTCCCTACTGTTCTATTACCTTTCCTGTTTTACAGTGTTTGTTCAAAAGTCACCCAACTAGAACTGTTTGATTACTCTTTTTATCATGTGCAGAGGAAGCTCAAGTTCTCAGAACAGAAAAGGATCACAGTCGTAGTCAGGTGATTGAAAAGGTGTAGGAGTAAGAGAACAATATTTTAGAGATAATTAATAAAAAACTAAAAATCCTTTAGAATGTTAATTTTAGTTGAGGTATTGTAGTAAATGTGACCACATTGAATGTGTTATGGAATGCAATCTTCTGTAATGCTTTGAAAAAGCCTTGAAAACTACCTTTAAACACTATAACATGAAAGTGTGCTGTTTTCTCCTCTCCTTTACTTCCTCTGTCTGTGCTCCCTTTTGCTCTTGCTATTGTACTATAACTCTTTAGTATTCCATATCTGTCCTCGTGTAGCACCCGCTAGTCCTCTTAAATCTCCCTACAAGCCTTCCCCCACCCGAAGCACCGACAGAAAGAAGGCGACTTCACCCTCCACTTCTGATGCCATGAAAGGGGCAGCTGAGGTTACTCAGGTGGGTTTGCAATGGTTTTCATTTTGCTTCTGGGTAAACTGAGGCAGCTTCTCATTGTTAGCTTTACATTCGTAAAAGTAAGGTATAAGAAACAGTGGTAAGACAAGTAAGCCCTGTCTGTGTCCGTTGCTTTCGTGGTCCTGTCTAGCAGCATCTTAATATCTTCCTCCACTTGGGAACCTATGTTGAGCACTGGTATTTGGAACAGCAAGACCTTTATTTTCATGGAACTGAGACTTCTGGACTTTGCCTGTAACTTCTGGGAATGGGGATAACAAATAGGATCTCTCTCTACTGAGTGTGGCGATCCAGTTTTGCTGGTTAATTAGCAAGCTTCACATATTTCGGAAACTTGCCAAGTTCATCGACAATGCCTCTGTTTTATACCAATTGCTTAACTCTTTCTGTGGACGTTTTTAATGCTGTTTGCTTAAAAGATGCGTGATTGACCCAGAAAAGCAAAGGCAAGTCATTCACCTCCTCTGACTCTACGTAATATAAGGCATGTTTTAAAAAATTCGTTGGGACTGTAAAATTCACATAAGGTCCTATGTCTTGTAATAGTTAACAGTGGGGGGATTTGTGCCATCTACATTAGATGTCAGTGAGAGGATCAAAGCTGGAAGCTAAAGATTTGTGTGGTGTCTGTCTTGGGTGTGATTCACAGTGTGACACCCAGAGGCACTGCCGCGAGATGCCTGGGTGCACGGCTCACAGTGTCCTAAGAGGCCTTGCAGGAGCACATAGGTGATTTTTGAAAACTCCACCCAGGGCCACTACCCCTCCCAGGAACTCTTGGAGAGGCTGTGATGTGGGTTTATTTATCTGCAACTTGTATGCTGTATCCATGGAAGACATGGTTGGGGTTTTTTCATGTCTATGTAAAATCAAAACCTAGGAGCTTCAGTTGTGAGCTGATGTGTAGAAAAAACCTCTAACTGCATGTTACAGCAATCTGTTTATATGCCATCTTGCTTAATAAAACAGTCAAATGCAATTTTGATGTGTTGGTCCTAATTGTGGAAACTAAAATGAGCTGTGTTTCTAGACTGAGAAGATAAAGAAAGAGAAGCGACCAGCAACACCTGGTTCATCATCTGGTTTGGGATCTCCTCTAAGAAGGTCTGATTCTCCTGCTGCTGTGTCCAGGAGATCTGCATCACCTGCAACACCCAAGTATGCCTTTCTTATTAGGGGTCTAACTTGCTGTGAGCTTCTTGCTATCTGTAAAGGAGACATAGATTCTTGAGGAACTTCCTTTGAAGGGTTGTGTAAAATCTAGTTAATTTTAGTTACACATGCACATGCATACTGATGGGGAGAGAGGGAGGTGCAGATGAACAGATAGGATATATATATAATTGTGTCAGTGGTTACTAGAGACACTCCTCTGCCTTTTCTCAGTCTTCTGAAATTATTGTGGTGCATTGCATAATTCGAGTGAAAGTATATTTAGCATTTATTTCTAAACATGCTTTTATTTTACTCAGTTTTGAAGAAACTCTGCCTAATGTGAAGAAATGCATGGAAGATAAATACTAGCTAGAAACCCTAGCATTTAATATATGCATTTCCTATTGCTGGCATGACCATCTGGTTCCATAAATATACCCAGCTATGTCTCATCTAAACCATTAGTTTTAATCTTTACTTATTGGCAGACCTCTGTGGGCTTGTTGGGTTTCATTGTTGTTTTTTCATGCAGAGTTATGGACCTATAGCAACTGGGTTGCTTGTCTTAGTTGTCATTTGGGGACACTCAAAACTAACCTGTGTACCATGGCTTGCGACTCCCAAGTCGAAGCAAATGTGCCTTGAGCTTTCTTGGAACAGGATGCTAAGTCTGGCTGAAATGCAGAAGAATGCTAAAGCAGACATGGTCTACAGTCTGATGTTTTGTTTTGGTTTGGTTTTCTCCTAGACCTTGTTCATGAGTCCCATTTCTGTCTTGCAACTTATGTCCTTTTGCCTGATTTTATTTTTTTTAAAATCTGAACCAGTCTTGATGATCCCCCCTGTGAGAAATTTCTTCTACCTTAAAAGCCAGTTCCTTTTCTGTTTCAGCTCTGAGTGTGTAGCCCTTCACTGAAGGATGATATTGTGTGTGAATCTGGTGCTAGACAAAATACAGGAAACAGCCCAAGTCTGGGTATTCCCTTTGCTTTAGGGTGTCCTCTTGCAAGCAATTCTGTGTCTATATTATGGGGCCACCAATTCTCAGGCTTTAAACACTGTACCTGTAATGTCCTCGGATTCTGAACGACGTAAATTTTGTGAAGAATGGAATTATGTGAAATATTAATGACAACTGGGTTTTTTATTACAATTTTGAGCAGATCACTGTCTAGGGGCACTCCAAAGCATACAGAGAAAAGTTTGAGCTCTAAAAATGCATATTATTCTGTAAGCACTGATATTCCCTATTCAGAATGCATCTCGGTTCAGTCACCAGCTAAAAAAGACATAGCAAGAGATGTATTTAGTTAAGCAAAATGATTAGTGGGACATAAATTTCTGAGAGGCAAGTACTTCCTGATGGAAAGACATGGGAACAGTTGGTATAGCTCAACATGGACACATCTGGAGAGGGAGGGAACCTATTTTGTGAAACAAACAGATGTTTAGTGCTTAATGAAAAAAAATATGCCCAGTCTTAATTTGTAGCACTAATTTCCATAAAAGGTTAGGCAACAATGGAGACTGTTTCCCCAAAGGTGCAATTGAGAGACCCATTTTCTAATAAAATGTTTTCATTCCTATGTGGAATGCTTTCAGAAGACGGAACATACACTCTATAGAGGAATTAAGAAGCCTTCTGGTGGGTCTCTCTGTGACTGTGAACCACAGTAGTTTTCCTTTGGTTTTTTTTTCTTTTTCCTTTAGTCCTCCCTCTCATCCTCAAGAGACTCTGATTCAGACCACTGCTGGAAATGTATTACCGAGCGTTTAATCTTAACATGGCCTAATTAGAACACCCTCCTTGACCTTCTGAGAGAGACAGTAAATAGAGTTTAAATCCTTGTTTATTACTGATTGCAGAATGACGGTTCTGCTTCAGCACTCTCGAAACTTACCCCCAGAGATTTAAAATTAAAAAGGCATCCTGTTTGACTGTACTGTATTATTATAAAAAGATACACTTTTCTCCATGCAACTCAAATGCCAGAAGATGATCTTGACAGTCATAGAATCATAGAATGGTCTGGGTTGGAAGGGACCCCAAGGATCACAGAGTTCCAACCCCCTGACACAGGCAGGGCCACCAACCTCCAGGCCTGGATTGCCCAAGGGCCCATCCAACCTGGCCTTGAACACCGCCAGGGATGGGGCATCCACCCTCTCTGGGCAGCCTGTTCCAGCACCTCACCACTCTCTCTGTAAAGAACCTCCCCCTAATATCTAATCTAAACCTTCCTTCCTTTAGCTTTAATCCATTCCCTCTTGTCCTGCCATTGTTTACCCTTTTAAAAAGCTGATTCCCCTCCTGTTTCTGTGCTCCCTTCAGGTACTGGAAGGCTGCAGTGAGATCCCCCTGCAGCCTTCTCTTCTCCAGACTGAACAAGCCCAGCTCCCTCAGCCTCTCTTCGTAGGGCAGGTGCTCCAGCCCTCTAAATCCAGTCAGTGGATTTAAAGTTAGGCAGTCTGGCTTTTGGAAGATTCCTTTAGGTTGTATATCTCACCTTTTTGTTTAAAAAGAATTAAGTATAATTCTAATGTGGAAAAAAATATTTACAAACCTGACAATCTTTCACAAGTTCAGTCTTTCTCTTTCCACGTGGCCAGAAAATAACCTGGAAGAAATAAGAATACCTGTGGTAGAGCATCAGGTGTTAGTGATCCTGCTTAGCAGCTTAACTTTAAAAGCTGTTGAGGAAAGAGTCGAGTATAGGTAGTGATTTAAGTGATAATTAGCTGTATGCATTTTTCTTAAAAGCATGTGACTTGACATTCAGGTTTTCCTCAGTGCTGTTCCAGTTACTAGTTCTTCACAGTCATCATCTTGGTTTGTGAGTGGTAGTTGCTTGTTGGCTTTGTTATTTCATTATTTATTAATTAAAAAGCTCTTTTTATCATGGTACTGTAACTGAAGCAGGCTCAAACAAGACAATAGAGCTTCAAGTTCAAGACAGTGGTTGATGGCAGAATAGATTTGCAGTAATTACATAAATAAAATACAATGTCTGAGGGTGCAAATTTTACTGAGAAAGCAAAAATGATCAACCCAAGACAAAAATGAGTGAAAAAATACACACCTAAAAAGGAGAAAAAGGAAAACAAATAAAAATATGTTGAGCAATAATTAAAAGCAAGGAAGGAATTCAAAGCTTGGCAAGATTTGAAAAAGTAAATATATTAAGAAATGTCACACAAGAAAGAAAGTCCAAATTATTGCCTTGAATCCAGTGTGGAGCAGCTGACAAAGATGAGAGCTAATGGGTTAGAGAGAGCTACGATAATTGAGAAATTATCTTTCATTTTTACAGTTGCTATTGGACACTGGTTGTGTAAAGTGCTCCTGTTCTTCAGGTCTTTCACAAAATCAATAATACCATTTTTTTGGGGGTAAATTTTTGTCATGCTTTGTCTTCAAAGATCTATAAGTTAATTGGTTTATTCTTGCAGTATCCCTCAGAGAATAGGTAAGTGTCCTGTCTTATAGATCCGCAAAGCAATAAAGCCTGTGCCCTTCACATGCCTTTGGGTAAATAGGCCTGTGGAAATCAATGGGACCTGACTGAACCAAGGAAGGGGGATTTAGTTTTAAGCATCTTCAGATAAGCCATAGTATGAGCTAGTAAAGAAAACTGGAAGGCTCTGACAAGCCTCTGCGTTACGCTATTTTGCCAAATCATTACCTCATATGAGGAGAAAGGAGAAGGGAAAAGGGACTGCAGCGTGCTGCTGGGGGGTGGTTCTTTGTTCTGGTTTCCAGCCTGTGTCAGTGTCCTTTGCTCAGTTGAACCCATAACTTGCTAGTTCTTTTGGGTGGCATCCCATTGGAGCCACTGGGACATGCTTTGACATGAGAAGTGCATGTGTTCAATCAAATTACAGAATCACAGAATGTTAGGGGTTGGAAGGGACCTCAAAAGATCATCTAGTCCAACATCCCCACCAGCGCAGGATCTCCTAGATTAGGTCACACAAGAACATGTCCAGGTGGGTTTTTAATATCTTCAGAGAAGTAGACTCCACAACCTCTCTGGGCAGCCTGTGCCAGTGCTCCATCACCCTCACAGTGAAAAAGTTTCTCCTTACGTTCACATGGAACCTCCTATGCTCCAGCTTGTACTAGCTACCCCTTGTCCTATCCTTGGACATTGCTGAGAAGAGCCTGGCTCCATCCTCCTGACATTCACCCTTTATGTATTGATAAACATTGATGACGTCACCCCTCGGTCTCCTCCAGGTTAGAGACCCAGCCTTTCCTCATAAGGAAGGTGTTCCACTCCCTTAATCATCCTGGTGGCCCTGCACTGGACTCTTTCAAGGAGTTCTATGTCCTTCTTGAACTGAGGGGCCCAGAACTGGACACAATATTCTAGGTGTGGTCTCACCAGGGCAGAGTAGAAGGGGAGAAGGACCTCTCTCAACCTACTAACCACACCCCTGCTAATACACCCCAGGATGCCATTTGCCTTCTTAGCCACCAGGGCACATTGCTGGCTCATGGTCATCCTGCTGTCCACCTGGACCCCCAGGTCCCTCTCACCTGTGCTGCCCTCCAACAGATCCGTCCCCAACCTATACTGGTACCTGGAGTTGTTCTTCCCCAGATGCAAGACCCTACGCTCGCCCTTGTTAAATCTCATTAAACTTCTCCCCGCCCAGCTCTCCAGCCAAATCTCCAAACCCTGCTGGATGGCAGCACAGCCCTCTGGCGTGTCAAATATTATTGAAATGTGTACCTAGAGTAGTACACACACACCCCCTCCCCCCCACAAACTTTTAAGAGCTTTAAAAATTATGTCTGCACGTGGTGAATTCCTCACAGAAGTAGCTTCTATATCCTGCAGTGACCTAGTTTTAGATTTTCTTTGATGTGTGTGCTACATTTACTAGTCTTGATCTTTGTTTTGCCTTGTAAAGATAAAAACGAGTAGAATGTTGGATCAAGACTATTTGGAGGGTTTGGGGTTTTTTTTCGTCAGCTACCTAGAGAATGGGTCAATTCAAGATTTTGAAAAGATCTGTAATAATGTGGCTATCAAAATAACTATTCTATACGCCAGTGCTGAGTTTGAGCTCTTTTAAGAAAGGTAAATGAGAAACGAGCCTGCCTCTGGCTAGGAAAGATCAAAACTAAGAGTGAAAGAAAGCTGCTTTTGAGAAAATATCACAGACAGCAGGGCAAAAATGTCAGAACCCAGGAAGAGCATGTGATCAGGGCAACCTCAGAGAGCAGGTCTGAGAACATGCAAGTCCTTGGTGTGGTTTCAGCAGAGCTTTTGTTGAATTAATAGGGAGGTATGAAAAATAAATATATCATGCAGCTATGTCATTGCTGCAGATTTCAGATTTAAAGTCAGCCTTCTGAGTGATGGCCTGTCACGTACCTGGCTTTTCAAGCAACCATGCTGTTCTTCCCTTGCTATTTATGGACAAAATTGGATGTGACCTCTGACTCGTGTGCTACATGGACTTTATTTTCTATGCTTAGCAATAGTAAGCCCAGAACTCCTTATGTGCTTTTCCTGAGAGATGATTCTTGCAGTATGGGCTATCCCTCTTTCACTTAAATAAGATCCATTGTAATTTAAGGACCAGGGGATCCTCAGATGTGACAGAGGTTCTTGCAGTGCATGTAGAGGTCAAGAGGAGAATAGCTTCTTACAAGCTGCCGCCCTCATGTCGATGCAGGGTGGTTAGGTGAGGGAACTAAGACCTCCTGGAAGGAGGAAGATGCTTCATGTACCACTGTATTCCCCTGTAGAATCTAGTGACAGAGATGAATCAGCTTTCAGACCACATGCTACCTCTTCTTCGATTTTTGGGGAGCTGTCATCTTAATTCTGTGGTACTCCCCAGACACACGTCTGTGTTCCCACTTCCTTACCAGGGTTTCATGACATCCCTTTTCTCCCAAGGCAAAAATAATTTTTTTTTTTTTAAACCTAAGCAGACCCCTAGGTGAGTGTTTATACATTTTCCCTCAGTTATTCCATTTTTCTGTCTTCTCAATCAAGTTTGTTCCTTTCTGGTGAAAAGCAGCACCATTTAAATACTATGGAAAGGAGTGGGTTTTTCAGGAACAATTCTGATGCCTGTGTCTAGGAATGTTAAAGATGCTGAGTTGACAATAGGTTTTAAATACAAGGAGGAAAACAGTGTTCATTTAATGCTTTCTACTGGCATCCAATAAATGATGTAAAATTCCTGAGAAGATTCTTATTTTTCTGGTGGGGTTTCTCTTCACGTTACACTGTTGTCATCCTTGCAGTAACCTGCTTTTTTATAGGCTTCTAGCTTGTAGTTGCTTTAAAACAAGCAAAGCCATACTTGTTTCTTGTTCTTCTGGCCAAAGAGCTGTAAGAAGAAAAAACTTCTGTAGGTCTGAAAGCTGAAAACGCCTTCCTTAAATACTAGATTCAGCACATGTTTCTAGTCCAATGGGTAAGTTGTACAGCCAGTCTGCTCTAATTCCTATGCAGTGCAATATATGCAGCTCTCATGACTGCACTCTTCCTACCAGCCTCTTTGATTGTCACGTCGTTATTAGGGAACAATTACTTCTGTGCAAATACTGAAAATGACTCAGCCTTAGTTATGTGACTGTTGTGTTCTTCCTGTCACAAGAAGTTAAGTAAAAGGCATTGCAAGGGATGTGTGGTAAAGTTGGAAACATAAACCAGAGGCAGGAAGAAGGGACTGTGCTTTGAAGAAGTGTCTGGTTAGTGAGAAGCTGCTCTGTGCTGCAGAAAAGCATAAGGTAGATTACTTTTCATGTACACATTACATTTTTATGAAATGTAGTTTCAAATAACTAGTGGTGAGGCACATAGGAGATGTATGTATGTATGTAGGTGAGGTCTTGAAATCTCTGCCTTTGTCTTTATGAGGGCCTGGGAATCCATCTATATCCCAAAGAGAAAACCAGAAACAGGCTAAAAATAGATTTGGTCAACACCAGCCTATCTCACTGACTTCTCCCATCGCTGGTTTTTACAAGAGATGGGAGCAGACTGGCCTGTCTGCATCTCCCAAAGCCTGTTTCTGTCAGGGAGCAGCAGCAGCAGGCTGGCCTGCAAGGCAGGGCGAGCCAGGATCTGTGGGTGGTAGCAGGGCAGGCAAGGACAGAGACCTCACCCACAGGACCCCATCCAAGAACAGATGTTGGATCCAACAAGTCACCAGGGTAGGTCTGGTGATGATTGCCAAGGTCAGCCAAAAATCCAGTGAAAGCCAAAGGCCTTCAGGAGGTAGGTCCAAGGACATGCCAGGACATCAGGTCAGGACCAGCAGGTTAGGAGGCTGGGTACAGGTGTACCTACAGCTTATCTCAGGCAAAGACCTGGGATGATGGGGAGCTCCTGGGCCTGCAGGCAGATGGTACCTGAGCTGAACTTAAAATTTAGTCAGGTGCTACTGTTTGGCCAGCCCAAGGGCTTTTGGGAATCTCTGATGGCTCCTCAGTGGGAGTAAGAAAGTACAGGTACTGCAATACTCTGCAGTCTGTTTCTTCCCACAAACCAGGCATCTCTGAGCTCTCTGTATTCTAGTGTCTCAGCCTCTTGCACATGCAGCATAGTATGCTGGAAAAGAACCCTTTCTTCTCCTGGATTCTCTAGTTGGGAGGGTGGGGGTGCGGGGGTGGTGGAGGTTAGAAGGTGTTTAAATTTTTGTCTGCTTTGTAAGGCAAATGTTCTTCTGCTTATCATAGTCTCTGGGCATACAATACTGTAGCTAGATCTAGACAAATCTTTCCACTCCAGTCCATTAATTTTCAGCCATTGTCCGCATTTTTTCATGCTTGTGGTCTGCCAGAATAAGAGTATAGTTGAGAAACCATGGAATAGTATATGAAAATGTATATTGTGTAGATTAAAATAGTGATAAGAGATGATTCATTTATATCATAATTGCATATTCATGAGAAAGGTTACAACTACGTGTGTAATGTTCACTTTAATGTAAGATTACTTCTTCTAATGGGACTCAAATCATTATTTTGAGATTGTAATCTCTTTACTTCCATGCTACTTAATCACACAGCCCAGCCTTTCCTGGTGTTCCAGGTGTGCAGTGCTGGGGACTGGTGTTACATAACCAATGAATGGCGTTTGTGCATAGCTTTGTGTTCTCTTTAACGTTCACCTATTTTCAGTGAGTATCAAGTAGCTTTTCCCTTCGGGTGACTTCAGTTATTGTTCCACCCAAAGCGTGCAGCAGCCAGGCAGGCCGTGGTCTGCACTGCTGCTGTGCATTGACGTCGGCACAAGCGCAGCCGTGTGAAGCACGGCAGGGCTTCAGTTGTGAGCCGTGAGTCGGTCGTGTTGGCGCTGACTGAAGCGCTAACCAAAACGGTGGAGCCGACTCTATAGAGTGGTACAGCCAGTTCTGTCTCTTTTTGTGGTGCCCAGCTTTACCTTGGTATATATTTAGGGCTATTGTAGAGTATCAGGTACTATTATGAAAAGACTGTGTTTGAGAAGGCTGTATTCAAATGAAACCAGCAACTTGCTACGCTGCTGCAGAGAGAAAGCAGCCATAGCTTTGCTTTAAATGTTGAGAGAAAGCAGACATAGCTTTGCTTTAAATGTTGAGAGAAAGCAGCCATAGCTTTGCTTTAAGTGTTGAGATGGACTATTGAATACAGTAATGTTGAAAAAATTGTCATGAAATGGCCCTTGTGAAAATTACTGGATTTAGATCGTGCATGATGTCCTATCTCTTTCCTACAACTTGGACAGTATTGGGCTACGAAGATGATTAAGGGCCTGGAACATCTCCTGTATGAGGAAAGGCTGAGTGAGCTGGGGCTGTTCAGTCTGGGGAAAAGACGACTGAGGGGGGACCTAATTAATGCTTATAAATATCTTAAGTGTGGGATGCAGGGGGAATTGGCCAACCCCTTTTCAGTGGTCTGTGGGGATAGGACAAGGGGCAATGGCTGTAAACTGGAGCACAGGAAGTTCCGCACCAACATGCGGAAGAACTTTTACACAGTGAGGGTGACAGAGCCCTGGCACAGGCTGCCCAGGGAGGTGGTGGAGTCTCCTTCTCTGGAGATATTCAAGACTCGTCTGGACACCTACCTGTGCAATATGTCCTAGGGAGCTGCTTTGGCAGGGGGGTTGGACTCAATGATCTCTCGAGGTCCCTTCCAACCCCTATGATTCTGTGATTCTGTAAATGAGAATTTTCTGCAGTCATTTGCACTTGCATGGCACTTACACATTTCAGCAGGAGTAACTCCTGAAAGCAACCGATATTACTACATAGCTAGAGACAAGAAAGAACCATAGATGTAAAGACAGAGCTTGATTCCAGTTTGCATAATGAATAGCCTGGGTTTATTTTTGTTTTCCCATCAGGACGGTTGCAAAGACTTATCCTCAGTCTCCTAAAAATGCCAAACAGTATCCAGCTTCTCCCGTGAAGCATCGTGCCACTTCTAATCTCAACCAGGAGACTCCTAAAAAGAAAGCAGACAAGGAGAAAGAAAATGTCAGCCATCAGAAGTCCTCAGGAGCACGCACTGAGGAGGCAGGCCAGGCGGCTTTCGAGAAGCCTGTGGCTTCTGCAGGAAAGACTGAAAATAGCGAAGGTGAGTCTTACTGTAAGGATATATTGCAAGGTGTCACGGGTCCCTGAGGCTTTTAAACGGTGATGACCTGTTCTTTTCATGAAGCTGCTCAGTCACAGGCTTCTGAGGATGTGTAAAGGTGCATACTGGCACCAGTAAATGTACAGCTTTCACCAGGGCTGCCCACTTTTGGAAAAACTCTTGTTAATGATGGTTTGAAAACAGTGACGAACAGGGATGCCCTTACCTGTGTGCCATATTCTGTCTGCTCAAGATGCTGAGGTATGTTTTCAAAAAGCAAAGGGCACGCTCTGTTCCCTGCCTAACTTTCTACCCTCGGTCATCTCCTAGGGAAGATCACAGCAGGAACAACTGATGCTGAAGAAGCTTCCAAGATCCTGGCTGAAAAAAGACGACAGGCCCGCCTGCAAAAAGAACAAGAAGAAAGGGAGAGGCAGGAAAGAGAAGAACGGGAGAGGTAAAACTATTGATCTGTGAAAGCTACTGCCTAGTAATTTAACCTGTATCACTGAAGATGCTTGAAACTTGTATGTGTAAAGCTGAGGTGGGAGCTTGTGTGTAAGTGTTAAGTTCTGTCAGCTTAGACCCATAATTCAATAGTGTCTTTGGCAGTCTTAATGACCAGTGAAGCTAGAAAATAGTAATTTGGCTTGAACCTTGAATAAACTGTTACTCATCCAAGTACTTCTGGTATGTCCACACTGCAGTTTATGGCACACTGCAGTATGGATGTACCTGAAGTGTTTTACATTGTAAAAAATATATTAAAAAATATTTGAGGAAGTTTTAAATGAGCTAGTTCGTGTAGAAGGAAGTCTTGCAGTAGTAGTGTATGCCTTAAACAGGAAAGCTTGTAGCATTCAGTAAATTAACCTGAAGTTCATCTCCCTGTCCAACTCTGTGGTAGGGAGTTGAAGGCTTTAAGGGTGTGGGCATAATGACTGTTGCTGTGTCTAAGCAGTGAAATTCTGGCTCCGTTCTGGGAGCAAGCTTTTAAGTTCTTTTCCACATCAGATGCTGGCTGCAAGTGTCAACAAATCATGCCCTTCCTTCAAGCTCCTGATATTAAATCACTAACTCTGTGAGTCTAAATTCAACTTTGTCTGTTCTTACTGAAAACATGGGTGGGGGGAATCTACAGTGACTGCAAGTTTGGCTCCACAGAAATATTTCCCAAGTTCCCTGTATGCTGGGATGGGAATGATCAGTTGTCAGAGAGCAGCTCTTGAATGTGGTGACAACAGAAAATGATGTCCCAGTGTGGACCCAGGGAGCAATGCCGGTGGAATTTGGACCTGCTCCTTCTAGTATACCAATGTGTTTAGTTGTTGCTCATCCAATCTGTTTATCTTCAGCTGAAACAAAGGTCAAAAGTACTTGCTTTCTATAGATACCAGCATTCTGGGTGTGAAATACAGGGGAAGAGGGCTGGATATTTTTATTTTTGAAACTTACCTTTATTATTGAAGTTCTAATTTAAATTAGAAAGTGAATGTTTTGTTTTTTCTTTGATCACAGCTGTTTTTTCAAGGGGACGCTATAATTTCTTTGAAATCACAGAATGACTGGGTTGGAAAAGACCTTTAAGATCGAGTCCAACTGTACCTGTCCTCTACTAAACTGTATCTCATCTACCTGTCTTTTAAACACAGGCCCTGACAACTCTTTCAGTGAAAATTTTTTTCTATTATCTAATCTAAACCTGCCCTGGCACAGCTTCATGCCATTCCCCCTTGTCCTGTCACCTGTCAGTGGCTGAAGAGACTGTCTCCCACCTCTCTACAACCTCCTTTCAGATAATTATAGGCAGTGATAAGTTCTCCCCTCAGCCTCCTCTTCTCCAGACTAAACAAGCCCAGCTCCCTCAGCTGATCATTTTAAGATTTGCTGTCCAGCCCCTTCATCAGCCTGGTTGCCCTGCTAAATATTCTAGGTAGTGAAAATAAGATTGGAATAAAAGTTTGATAGCAGCCTAAATTCTCAACATGTGCTCAAACTCTGCTGTATCTTGGCATTTTTCATGGAAATGTGCACTGATGCCTGTTATTGGTTACTGCTGATTGCATGCCATACATACCATAAGATTCATGCTAAACAAGATGAAACCTCTTAAATGCACTGTTATATATTTTTCAGGCTTGAAAGAGAAGAACAGAAAAGAAAGGCAGAAGAAGAAAGACTTCGTCTAGAGGAAGAGGCTCGTAAGAAGGAGGAGGAAAGAAAACGTGAAGAAGCAGCAGCTAGACAAAAGGCAGAGGAGGAAGCCAGGAGAAAAGCTGAGGAAGAACAAATGCTAAAAGAAAATCAAGAGAGAGAGCTGCAAGCCAAACTTGAGAAACAGGTACCATCTCAAACACAAATGTGAAACTTTGTATGCATATGTATGCATACATCTATTTATATATACACAGAAATAAATACTTCACAGTATCTGGTAATTTGCCTGAAATAAATAATTGTGTTTTATGCATTTGGATTAGAGGGAAGAAGCAGAAACCAAAGCCCGTGAGGCAGCTGAACAACTTCGCCTTGAAAGGGAACAAATCATGCAGCAAATTGAGCAAGAAAGACTGGAGCGGAAGAAGGTAGATGCTTGTGTCTCATTTAAGATAATTGCTTATTCTTCTTTAAATACATAACCCAGGAAGTACCCAATAGTCTCTAGAAATAATAATCTGGAGGGATTGCAGGTTGATATGTTTGCCTGCCTTGGTATTTGCTACTTGTGTGCTAGGGGAAAGTGGACATGAAAATTCGTAACAAAGTGGAATTGCCAAAGGCAAACGACTTCCAACTGGGTACTGAACAAACACAGAATTAGCTGCTGCCCACGAAGGTAAATGCCTGGGACAAACTGGGAATGGCATGCCAAAGCCAATGTCAATTGCTGCCCAACTCAGGACATCACAGATTGTTGAGGAACCTGAGTGACTGTGTTTTAAATCTTACTCAACAAAAACTGAGTAGTTAGAAAGTGAATGTGATTAATGAACAGGTTTTCCCCCCACCTGGCTGGCTGGCAATGGCTGCACAAGGAAATGGCTGGAGCTGCATAGTCTACAGACCTGTGGTAGGAAAGGGAGGACAACTGCAGAACCTTTGGTTATAAAAGGTCATCTTCCCATATGTGTTATTCCAATATGTTATTTCTAAATGTTTACCACTGAGCTGGAGGTATGTGGCAATTGCAGGTTAGAGTATGAAACCAGAGTGTCTTTAAATCCCAAATATTTTCCCTGCATGATCGAGCAGAGACAAGGGTTGTTTGTAAGTGGGTGGTTTTTGGTTTTTTTTTTTTAGTGAACAAAGAAGAAAAAGGGTATTTAGGGTAACTTACACATTTCCAGCAAGAATAATTTACTAATTCCTCATCTATTCCAGAAAGCCTAACTGTCCTTAAAGGAACTAATTGGAAATAGTTGGAAAAGCAACTAGAGAAAAAGAATAGCTGTTGGTTTTAAATAAACATCTTATTCCAGAGCCAAGTGCAACTTATAACTGCAAACAACTGGTATTAAAACATTGGTCTCTAAATTGCATCTGCTGAGAAAGTTGTGTTCTCTGAGCTCTGGTCTGTGAAAGCCAGCTCCCAGGTCTTTTCTGTCTTTTGTTTTCGTTATTTTTCTTATTTATTCTCCCTTTTTCAAGTCAGGCAGGGATGAGGTTGTGACAGTAGAGAAAAGTTTTTGCCTTCTCCTTTATCAGTCTCTTGTGTTAAATTTTCTGTCTGCCTTCTCATCCTCCAATTTATTTTGTTTTCTAGAGAATAGATGAGATAATGAAGAGAACAAGGAGGAGTGAAACACCAGAAATAAAGGTATGGATCAGTGTGTGGTTGCAGGGTGTTTTTGTTTCATAACCCATATGTGAAAACCTGGAGTAGTTCCATGTTAGTAGGTATATTTGGGTACACTCCACACCCAAATTTTAGCTGCATGTCAAACAGGATGGCTGTTGCTGTGTCACTGTTACTGTTGTGACACTGCTACAAACACACAGCTTTGTGCAACCTCCCTCACTATCTGATCAGGCAGCAAAAGCTGGTTCCTGGATACTGGGCCTGTCACGTTTGCTGCTGGGATGCATCTTCTCCTGCTTTGTACCAGCCAGGGAATTCGTTACTGAGCTCTCCCTGTTAAGCCTGACAGGAATGTTGGATTGAGAACAAGGCAATTGTATCCAGCTAGGAAGTGACACAGAGAGTCAAGTTTTCACTTCTAGTCTTCAGTTTTTTCTACTAAGGAAACAGTTTCTTGAGTTACTTTCAGAGAGTGTTTCCCTTTTGAAGTTTAAAAATTCCTATGCCTAATTAAAAAGGGAAAGAAAATCTCTTGCTGTCGATGACCTTAGACCACCCTGAGGCCCTGGGCAGTCTCACAAGTCCAATCAGTTCCATGAAGGTTACAGTCCTTTGTCTAAAACAGTTGACTCATTACTTGATTACAGAAGGAAGAGCCAAAACCGGAGGTACCGTCAACTTTGAATGTGGAAAAGCAGCCAAAGACCCTTGTTCTCAACCAGCCAGGTAAAAATTGCCATATTTTCTGTTAGCAATTTTCAGAGTTTTGTAGTCTCAGACAGAGCAATGTGTGTTCTCACAGGTTCTTTGCTTTCATCTCAAAAAACCCAGCTACATTTGCATCAGTGACAAATGTTAGAAACTAGAGACTCAGCTTTGTTTTGCCATGTAAGCAGAAGAAAGTTTATTCTCCATTTTAGTACCTCACATCGAATTTCTGTAAATGAGAAGTTCCAGTCTGCTGACAGGTCTGGTTGCTGCAGACTGCCTTTAATTTTGTGGGTAGAAAACTTTGCATGTAATCATGCTCACAAGCTTTTTATAGCATTACTCTAAATCTTTACCTTTAATTTGATTTGAGAAGAAAAAAACCCCAACCCTCTGTATTTAAAGAATTATTAATGAAAATATACATATCTGGCATTTATCTAGATTTTGTTTAGTTCCCCAGGCTAAAGCTTTTAATACATGATAGAAAAGATAATGTATTCTCTTCCTGCTTCCTCAAATTTAAAAGATGCAGCATAAAGAGGAATTTTAGAGTGGGGAAAAAAGGATTGACAGTATAGTGTGATGAGTCATAGATGAGACGGAGTTCTTCTGCGTTGTCAGTCTTCCTTTCTTACTCGATCTATAACTCAAAAACATTTGTGGGCTGTTTCTAAAGCTATTTAAATAAAGAAGTTGCTATTAACATAATTTCTGACCTTCTTTTACAGAGATCAATGGGCTGGCAGCCTGCCTGAAAAACAAAAGCTTGGAAAGCACTGCCTCTGTAATTCCCACCCAAGATGTAGTTGCTAATGGACTGAAGTCGGTTTCAGGGCTTATTCAGCTGGAGGCTGTTGATGGGAAATCTAACAGCATGGAAGATTCAGCAGATGAGGTTCAGTCCATGGATGTGAGGTACAGACAATATCTACCAATAGAAATTGTGGAATTTGCATTAGACACACACAAAATTTGCTGGTTTGTTTGTTAATACTTGACTGCCTTACTTTTCACCTGCCCCACAACGTGGCAGTCAAGTGTCCGCTGTGGTGTACTCCCCTCCTGTCGGGATGCAAACCGGTTGCTTCAGTCAAGTGGCAACAGAACCTCTGCTTGTTCTCACATATATTGGGGGTGGCCCTCTGAAATCCTCCTACAGTCCTTACTTATGGATTCTTTACAAGCTGGCTCAAACCTTTCAGATTGCTCTGTGGAAGTAGCTACTGTAGACAGTTAGCTGTCACCCCCTCCTTAGTTAATTTGAATTGAGACTGCATAGCTGTGACACACAGGCTTTCCTCCCTCTGGACAAACAGAATATAATCAATTTAGGATTTTAGGTACTTAACTGGAACAAACGTATGGAAGTCAGTAAATAACTTCCTGTGTATTAAGTACTGTTGCCTTTTGATAGAAGGACTTGCTGTTGATAATTTAGGGCTGCTATGAGAAAGCTAGCTCTGAATTTTAAACGTGGGAATTTTATACGATGCTTCTTTAATCAGCAGGCCAGCTTAACCTCTCATACTTTTTCAGTATTTCCAGTAAATCTGCATAAATATGTAAGAAATGGCCTCCTGGGACAGACCAGAAGTCCATCTAGGCTATCATTTGGTGTCACATAATATCAGTAGGAAAAAACTAGTTAGGCAGAGCACCTGAGCCCATTGCTTTTTGCAATCCAAGGCCCTGCAGAAGTGTTACATTAGGGATGTTTGAGGGAACAACTCTGCCTTGCCATTCAAAATATCCAACCCTGGACCTATTGCCCATGAGTTTCTCCAACTCCTTTTTCAACCTGCTGATAATATTTGCATCCAGGACCTCCTCTGGCAGCAAGCTCCCCAGTACAGTCTCACTAGGTAAATTATATTCTTTGATCTGTGTTAAACCCAGTCTGCTACTAGTGGCACAGGTTTTGTGTTGCAGAATTTGAGGCACAATAGTTTTTCCCTCAACTTACCCACCTGCTTCTTCATAGTTGTAGAAATTTTTGTAAAATTCTTCCTCTGCCTTCTCTTCTCCAAACCGAACTGCACCAGCTGTACTAGTCTTGGCAAAGCATCAGCTGGTAGCAGCAGCACTTCTTAAATTCCAGGATATTTTTGTCTGAAATCTATCACAAGGTCATAAGAGCTATTTTTCTTTAAATGTAAATTTGAAGTGTGAGTGCTCTGGCTAAATGTTTGCAATGTCAGGATAATACTTTGCAGGAGGCAGTTAACATTTAAGAAAGGGAATGGTGCAGTGGCTGAAATTGGGAGTTAGCAGTAAACTACTAGAAATGTGTTTTTAGGAGATGAATGTTCACATCACACAGCTACCCCAAACCTTAATCTTTAAGGAATATAGTTTCGGTGTGACCTCCCATCCTGAACAGGGTAACCTCTCTTTGTCTGGGGTGGGACATATTCTAGGTGAAGTCTTGCTGCAGCTAGCCTTAAGATAAATAGTAGATTTTTGGACAGTCAGAAGATGAAACTGTTTTTTGCTAAATGAAAAGTCACACACTTCTTACTCTGCATCTTCCTTTCATTAATCTTTTTGTATAGCCCAGTTTCGAAGGAAGAACTCATTTCTATCCCCGAATATTCACCCATGAATGAACTCATGCCCGGTGTTTCCTTGGATCAAAATGGGACAAGTAATTCCAAGGCTCTCGAAGATCTCTTGGATTTCACAGGGCAAGCTACGTACTCCAAGACGACCAGTGATACCATTAGCTTGGATGACTGTAACAAAAACTTGATTGAAGGGTTTAATAGTCCAGGACAGGAAACTACACTTAATTCTATCTGTTGACAACCTCACTTTGCAGCAGAACAGATAAAGGTACAGTATTGTGATAAAAATATGGGATATGATAAACTGCTGCGATTACTTAGGAGCTTCCCAGAAAAATATAGTAGCTGTAAACAATGTATGTGGAGAGAGGAACAAAGCTGGTCTCCTAGATACTTAAATCTGTCATAATCATTCGTACTTGCAGCTCTTTGTAAGTAGGCATCAGATGCAAACTGAGCATATCATAGCAACCAAAATTTATCTGGTAAATGGAAACGTTTCCTTTCTCCATTCAGAGCATAGTGAGAAGAGTTGCCTTTTTTCCTGCATTAATACATTTCCTGTAGGTCTTTGGAGCCTATTTGCATGGGGAAAAAAAAGCAGTTTACAGTGGGGCCAGCCTAGAAAGGAGCAGCTATCACTGCTGCTTCGCTGCTGCTGCTGCTGCTGGAAATACTTGCAGCATGATGTAGAATCACTTACCCTGGAAAGTATGCAGGCAATATGAAAACTGCACAGTAGGCTTCAGCAACGATGCCGTGGTCAGTTGGGGGTGGTTTTGGGTTTCTTTTTGAAGAGTTGTCTAAATTGCATGGCTGACTTGATATTCTTCTCTCTATTTTTTAATTGACAGAGGTAGCAGTTTGTGGAGGATCTATATCCCTGTGATGCTACTGGCAGTACGATATGAGCTTGTCACTTGGAAAAAGCTTCTGCAGTCCTTGAACACTGGATTTCAAATAATCAGAGCTGAACATAACTTTGTCTTCCCAGGGAATATGTTGAGTAACTGGCTGCTTGTGGTAGACACCGATGATCTAGAACCTTGATGGTTTCAGGGAAGACCGTGCATTAGACTTTGAGCTTTAGCTGCTAACACAGCACTTATTTCTTCTTTTAATTTAAAATTCATCTCAACACTTCACTGTGATTTTTACCTGTGCATTTTATTTTGAAATAATTCTTCCTTAAGCTTTATCATACATCCATTTAGACATCTTTATCTTGTAAATAATGATGAGGTCTGCCCACGGTGCATTGAAATGAAATAATATACTTTAGGTTTGTGCCTATTTTTATTTCCTTTCTTTAATAAGGAGTTATTGGCAACTTTTATGCAGGTGTATATAATACGAAACTATAGCTGAAGAGGCTTGAAAAAATATACAACTGCTGGAATCAAAGCAGCCTTCTTACTGACACTGGAGCATGGGAGCTAGCCCGTTATGGTTATGTTGACACTTCTAGTCACTAGTGGCACTTACTGGTTAATATTTATTAGTCTGGGAGCAACTACCAACTGTGTGTTTAATAACATACTTGTGTTACACCTGTAAACAAAGGCGGCAAAATGCCTAGTGTAATCCCTTTATATATATATATATATATAGTATAGCTGTAGTAGATCCAAGTTGAGTGGTCAAAGGGGGGAGGGGTGAGGTGACACATTAATCTTTGAAGACGCAGACAGCTGATTAATACCAGCAGGCTTTCTTTTGTGGGGAGAAGTATTTTGTCTTCCTGTAGGCTCAGCAAAGCAAGGTTCAGTCAGCAGCAAAACAGGACATGAAGGTTGCAGCAGGAACGCGAAGGCTGAGAGACACGCGGGGACGGCCGCCAGCCCCCTTAACGGTCTGTAAGCATCTGTATGGGAAGTTTCACATGAAGATGTATAATTTCTAGACATTATGTGCCATACAGTGTTAACTTTATTTCTGTTGGTGAACTCTGACTTTCTGCTAGATCATGTGCTGCTTTGAGGACACTTTTGTCCAGTTCCTTATTAAGAATAAATTATAAATACAACTCTGGTCACTGACACAGAAGTGAAAAGTTGGGGGGGGGTGGGCTTTTTTGCGTTTTTGGGGTGAGTTTTTTTGGGGTTTTCCTTTTTCACATGCTAAGGGAGTTCACAGCGCAGCTTGAGCTCGGTTGTAGCCCCATTCTTGTGCTCTGGAAAGCCAAGCAATGGGAAAGTAACCAATGACATTATGTGCGATGTATAAAGAAATCATACCTACAACAATCCAGCTCTATTTATGTTCGTGTACTTCAGAGAAATACTTTTCTTTTGACTGTGCAGTAAGCTGTAGCATGGTACTGTGTCTTCCAAATTAGTCCTTCATCTATTTCCAAAATAATAAACAAACAAAAGCAGTTTGTTTTGCTGTGATGCGTTGTGTTTGACAAATGTCACATTATATTTTATTATGGTGTCATTTGTATAATCTGTAGATTTCTGTATTTGCATGACATGTATAGCATGTATAAAGGTGAAATACATTTTCATTTACGAATCTCACTTGTTTCTTAGAATTTCTTTTTTTAACTCCCAGCAAAAAATGTGGCTAATGTAAAAATACATGTACGTTAATTTGTTCGGAGTCTTGTCTGAAAGAGGGTGTAATACTGAATGAAAGTGTCAGGGCCTCAGACTATTTTGCCATTGTCTCCTTTGCCATATACTAACTTGCTTTCTCTGAGGTCTTGCCAGTACACGTCGGAAAAGCAGAGTGGTGGCAGAAGAGGGTGAGGGCTTCCAAACTGTAGTATCCAGGGTGCTTGTGACTCTATATAAGATGGTTTGCAGACCCAGCTTCCATTCTCTGGGGTATCACTTGGCAAAGAAAATAGGGAAAAGAAAATCTGTAAGCCATGGCTGTTAGGTGCTCCTCTGTTGAGCACGTGGAAGCTGTTCTGTAAGGGTACCCATAGCATAAACGCTGAACTTCAAGCCACTTGTAAGTATTGCTGCTTAGAAAGAGGCCAGCCTGGAGCTGCTTGTAGTTTTCTAGTGAAACATTGTGGGAAAAACGTTCTCCAAATTTTCATTTTATTTTTTAAAAAAATCATAACTTCAGTCACAACCAGCAATGAGAGAATCTACTTTTATTATAACATGTACTAATATTTTCCATGGTGACAGTTCCTCTCTTAGTAACTCTTGAATAGATCATGTGATTTGTCCACTCAATTATTAATTCAGGAAGCATGTGAAGTGAGTATTCGTGAGGAAAGATACTGCATATTTTCCTTTCTTTACTTTCAAATGTAACTTTACAAATTTGGCTGAATATCTGGAGCAAGTACTGTTAGCTGGGAGGTTAAATCACTTCTACTTTTGGCTTTTGATGATGTAACTTCATACCAATACCATACCAGTGTCGGCTGCTGTGATTCAAGTCTGCTTTACTTCCCATTTATCTGTGGTGAAGGATCACTAGTGATTCACAGAAGTCCTTGGTAGAGCTTTTCTGCTGTAAAGCACTTGAGAATCAAACTGTGAGAAAAAAGAAAGTGGGGAGCAGTGGATGATTGATCTCTAGGCTTGTTCAGCCTAGAGAAGAGGAGGCTGCGGGGGGACCTCGTTGCAGCCTTCCAGTACCTGAAGGGAGCATATAAACAGGAGGGGAACCAACTTTTAAAAGGGTAGAGAATGGCAGGACGGTGGGGAATGGATTAAAGCTAAAGGAAGGAAGGTTTAAATTAGGTGTTAGGGGGAAGCTCTTTACAGAGAGAGTGGTGAGGTGCTGGTACAGGCTGCCCTGAGAGGTGGTGGATGCCCCATCCCTGGGGGTGTTCAAGGCCAGGTTGGATGGGGCCCTGGGCAACCTTGTGTAGATCCAGGCCTGGAGGTTGGTGGCCCTGCCTGTGGCAGGGGGGTTGGAACTCTATGATCCTTGGGGTCCCTTCCAACCCAGACCATTCTATGATTCTATGATCCTTCAATTAATTTTTATAAGTGGATTTATAAATGGATCTTTTCAGATTACCTTTATAAAATGATCTGCAAAACTGGATTGTACACGGAGTTAGATGCTGCTACTGTCCCTGCAACATCATGAGCAGCAGGATGTTGAAATGTCCCTGGAAGTGTTTAGGCCAGGTTGGATGAGGCTTTGGGCAACCTGGATGAGGCTTGAGCAACCTGGTCTAATGGAGGGTGTCCTTGCCTGTGGCAGGGGATTGGAACTAGATGATCTTTCAGGTTCCTTCCAACCCAAACCAGTCTGTGATTCTATAACTATTAGTAGGTTTCTGACAGAGACATAACGATTGTGAGGTAACTGGGCATCACTGGAGCTCTCTGGAGAGTTTCAGTACTTGCTGTGGTGCTGCCCTGGGAAATGATGCCCAGGGCCTGCTTTGGGCCTTGCAAAGACCACGACCAGACCTCCTGGCTCCACCGTGAGTTTGTTTCAAAACAAAACAGCATCAGAGAGGTGTGGATCTGGACCTCTGGAGCCATGTTTTCATCTAATGATTGAGGGTTATAAAGGGAGAAAAAACACGCTCTTCCCTGTAATTGTACAAATTATACATGTGGAGGAAGCAACAGAAACACCACAGGCTGCTACTCTCTGGCTGGCAGGGTGGGGATCTCACCCTGGCCCCCTGCATCCCACCCCACCACAGCCCCAGCTTTGCCAGCAGATACAGTGCCCCTGCCACCACCTCGCCTGTATTTGGGCACAGGCAGCGTGTCACTGCAATTGTTCTATTGTGCCACAGCCCCATGTGCCTGAGGTGGCACAGTGCCCTTCTCCAGCATCAGTTGTGCCTTGTCAGGGCACTCCTGGGGTTTCAAGGCAGCCTGAGAACCTTAGTAGAAGACATCTTCCCCATAAAGGTTTAAATTGTGCTCCCTTCCCTGTAGTAAAATGCGAATAGCTTAATACTCCAGAGCTGAAAACTTGCCTCAGTGAGATCTGCTGCTTGCTCGCTCTGAGCCACAGCCCGTATCCTGCGCAAGAGGGAGATGGAGCTGTGAGTGGTAGGGAAACGCTGCTCCTTCTCCTGCCGCAGTGACCTCTGCAGGACTTCTGCTTCTCACCTCCCCTCTCTTCCCCTGTGCAGAAACCACACAGAGACTGAAAAACTCGCTTTGCTTTCATTTTAGTACAATGTTGTTCAAGCTGTTGGTTGCCTCCAAAACTGACATGTTCACCTGTGCTGCCTCTGTGTATGCAGATCCATGAATAGTGGTTACCTGGCATGTGGGAGTATTTGGGCTTGGTATCAATATAAAGTTACAAAAAATACTACTGCTGGGCTGCTATGCTAAAATTGGGAAGATATGATGTGTATTACAACTGAATGCAACTGTCCCTGGATTGTCTTTTTAATCTTAAGGAAAGTGGGGCTTAAATTCATTCCCTCTTTCCAGAATACATACACTTAAAACTAATAGAAACCCTAAGGTATTCAGATGTGGTTTCGTTACTGCTATTACTGGCAGTAATACCAGTCCAGGACACTGTGAGCCACAATGTTGGTGTCTCCCACACTTTTTTACCCCATCATTTATCCTACCCTTACTCCCCTATGAGGAAAGGCTGGATGAACTGGGGCTGTTCAGCCTGGAGAAAAGAAGACTGAGAGGGGATCTGATCAATGGTTATAAATATCTCAAGTGTGGGACGCAGGGGGAAATGGCCAGCCTCTTTTCAGTGGTCTGTGGAGACAGGACAAGGGGCAATGGCCTCAAGTTGGAGCACAGGAAGTTCCACACCAA
Source organism: Porphyrio hochstetteri (assembly GCA_020800305.1). NCBI lineage: Eukaryota > Metazoa > Chordata > Aves > Gruiformes > Rallidae > Porphyrio > Porphyrio hochstetteri. The sequence continues at coordinate 134,272,590 of CM036905.1, forward strand.
TATATGGAAGAAATTTTTCACAGTGAGGGTGACAGAGCCCTGGCACAGGCTGCCCAGGGAGGTGGTGGAGTCTCCTTCTCTGGAGATATTCAAGAGCCGTCTGGACACCTACCTGTGCTATATGTCCTAGGGACCCTGCTTTGGCAGGGGGGTTGGACCCGATGATCTCCGGAGGTCCCTTCCAACCCCTACGATTCTGTGATTCTTAAAATCTCTTACAACTTAAAAGGAAGTGATGCTATTAACTCAACTGGCCAATTTAACTTGTCTGTTGAAGCAATGCATTAAGTGTAAAAGCCCTTAAAATTGCAGGCAAAAAGATTAAGGATGTTTAAGCATGTAAAATAATTACATGAAGTATAAGAAAATTGTTTCTTGACCACCAGAATAATTTTTGGTACTTGTTTTTTTTCTCAGTTGCCTTGTTTGTTCTCCAGCTTGTAGTACTGACACATAAATAATATGTTTTATAGCATTTCTAATGATTCTGGACTGAGGTAGGAATGTTTTTAAACTAGTGGATTCATTGATTACCTGAGGCCTGCAATATTCAGGATAAAAATAAACGCTCTGGAAACTAGTGTGTGATGTTCACTTGAGAGCTTTACGAAAACAGCTGTGTAACCCTGCTGAAATCGAACCTTAATGATTTCCAGAAAGAAAAGAACTACGATGCAGGAGAGATTCAATGAATAGAAGGAAATAGTAAGCAACGTGCTGTGCGATCTATTAAGTTATCTCTCTAAAAAGAAAAGGTTTTTAATAGTTGTATGACTAACTCAAAGCAGCAACTGTGCATTGTCACCCGTATCTTCTTGCTGTGTCACAAACAAGTAACCTTGAAGTGGCAATTGTGGGTGACTGATGTTGTTCAGGAATGGACCCAAGAACCTTAAAATCACATAGCTGGAGGAAAAAAATTAATGGGTGTGAGAGATGGTCACAATCAGGGAAATTACTCTGATAGTATTTCCTCTTTTTTTTTTTTTCTCTCCTAGAAATAACAGCCACTCGCCAAATTCAGTACTCGATCAGCACAGTAAGCAGGATCAGGGCAGTGTCTGTAACACCATACTAACGTCATGTTCACACATCCCTTTGCAGAATGCTTCTTTTAAAGTGCATGTGACAACACTGTCTGAAATACCATTATTAGCACCTTAAGTATGCAGAGCCACGAGGGTTTGTACCCATCAATTCTATGGAGTTACTCCTAATTCTCCCAGTGTGAGATCTGGAGAACAGTTCTCATTCCTTCTTTTCTTAAACCTCTTACCAGTGCAAGTGCACAAATCACAGAGAATGCAAATTGTGGTGGTTGCCTGCTGGAATGGGTTTGTTCTTTCAGCTCCTGGACAAAGACCGTCTGCATCACAGCTGGCAGAGAAACAGAAAGTCTGAGGAGACTGAATATCTCCAGTAGTGTGTCACGAACAGCAATGAGACGCTGCTAGCACAGGCACTGAATATAAAATCCAGGTCAGAAATGCCTAAAGCTTCCCAGCGTGGAGATCAGGTCACAATTTATTTCCTTTTGGCAATAAAAGTTTGCATTTCTAACCTGTATTTCTACAAGGTTAACTTAACGCTGATGTTCCCAGGTCAGCGCTGGTTCCTGGGGTAGGAAGTGCCCTCCATGCAGCAAATGAAACTGCTGGTGGATGTAGCAAATGGAGGAGCCGATGGAATGAGGGAGGGGAAGCAGGATGGGTGAAGCCATCAGCTGCTGAAGAATGAAAGCCAGGATACTTTGTGCGTATTTACTACTACATGTTTACTATTAAAATTCCTAAGACAAATTTGCATCGCTCGTGCCCACAAGGTCCTGTCAAGCTGGACATTCTGCAATTTGATGCCTCCTCAAGACTTTTCATCCTGCTGTTTCACTGCGGTTTCTCTTCCTCTCCCCTTTCCAAGGTCTGGCTCTTGCGCAGGCAAAGACAGGCAGCCTTCTTGCGCCTCTGCCTTCCTCCTCCGACTCATCTGCTGTGGCCGCTTGGCTGATCTAAGCCTGGTTCAAAGCCTTTGCTTTTAAAATCCTGTTCCTGTATTTATGTCACGCTTCAGTGTTAATTCATACCCCGAGATTGTTTTCACTGATAGTTTGCCAAAACCCGACCAAGTTTACACAGGCCGTACGCCTCGGGGCCACAGCACATTTTCACATTTTGTAACAAGAAAGTAATGATAACCTCATAAATAAAACATACGGGCATCGTTATGTCATCAGAGCCCAGCCTGACTAAAGGCTCTCTTTAAAGAGTAATTTGGCGATACTATCGGGGCCAAGTCATGCAGTCAGTCATCCTCTCACATTCCTTCAGGTTTTAATTAAACGATTACTTTACAGCTTTCCTTAAATTTCAAAGTTAAATAATGGAGGACTTATTTCCTCAATTAAGGAGGCAATCGTTATCTGTTGCTCCATGCCTAGACTGAGAAAAATATCACTGTTCCATGGCGAGCTGTTGGAGAAAGTTCTTACAACGGAATTTGTTTGGGGGTTTTGCTTTATTCTGGACCAAATTCTTTCCTTGTTTGGATAAGGTGGTATGGATTGGCAGCTACTCTAACAGGTAAACTCAGTAGCTGATGTAAGGACTGGTATCTCTCTATAAAGTAACAGCTGATGCTCCATTGCTGGGGGCTCAGAGGTTTAGCTCATTCTGTTCCGATGAACGACAGAAATGTTTATTTTTCTCTCTTAGAAGAAGGAAACGAGTAGTGTGCCTGCAAATGATTAGGCAGCTCGCTCTGGGTTCAAGACAAGGAGATGTGCTTTGTGGTTTGGGGGGAAAGTACTCTGATATAACTCAAAAGAAAAAAAAATGCCTGGATGTGCTACGGGGCAGGGGTGGGGAAGAGGTGGAAGAAACAAGCATGAATGTGAAACTCCTCCAAAAGTAGAGATCAAAGTTAATGAAGCCATGCAAGCCTTATCAGGAGGCATAACGAGATAGTGAAGTGCAAACGAAACATTTCCCTTTAGATATTATGAGAGGTTGGCTGGTAAAACCATGATTACCTTTGGACAGCAGTTCTCGATGGTGGGTCGTGCCTCAACAGATGTTGGCTCCACCAAAACCCCCTCTCACTGCCCTGACGTGCATTTTCTTCTTGGAAGCATTGCCATTTATGGGCTCTGCCTGCAGGCGCCAAAATGAACGGTGTACAATGACCAAGCTACCCCGCTCCCCCCAAAGAGCTTTTCATTTCATGCCTCTGACCCACCTCCGTGGAGAAGAGGCATTCAGCAGCTGCTGCTGTGGTGCTGGGCCTGGCAGCAGGGGAAGCCCCAGCAGCGCTCCCCGGCTCAGCTCGGGCTCCCTTGCTCTGCCTGCTTCTGTGCCTGACCTTGCCAGGGATCGAGGAAAGTTTTATTTCTGCTTTTTTTTATTTAAAAAAAATAACCAACCCAACCCACAAGCCCACAACGTAATAATATGGTTCTGCAAAGTTCAGCTCTGAAAGTGATACGTAGAAAATGAAATGCCTCCTTGAAAGAACCAAAAGGAAGGATGTGTCTGCTGCTGGGGGCTAGTTTCTGCCTCGGAGTTCCAGCTGATTCCGCTCATCATTTCCACGTATTTAGCATGCAAACTGCAGCCGTGCTCTTTCCAGAGGAAATGTTTACTAAATTAAACATTAAAGGAATGCGAAAGCTATTCTCTATTCTAATGATATTTAATTAGGAAAAAAACCACATGGAAATAGATTAAAATAATTAGTCTTAATACAAGTAATTGCTAAGTCTTGTGCAATAGCATAGCCTTCACAGTTTAGAGATGGAGACTAATGGTGCCGTGGAAGCACTAACAGACACTGCTTTGAATATTAGTCTAATTTGTAAAATGTGTTTAAGTTCTTGTTTTGTTAGACTACGTGGCCCCAGCCATTGAGACCCTTGTGTACTTAACGCTGCCCGTTGAGGTAAATGTGTACTGGATCAAGACCATCCGAGGGGAACTAAAATAAAGAGGTTAATAATCAGTCCTGATAATTTAGCTTATGTTACGTAGAAGTTTATTACATGCACATACAGATGGGTTGTTGGTAGTTATTTCTTTGGATCAGTTTTTGCCTCAAGTGAGGTATCTTACACCTCTTCATGCTTTTCTTGAGAATTTCAAAGTGTTTTGGTGAATGCAGGAAATTATTTGGCATGACAATTGTGTAGGGTTCCTCGTGTTTGAATTAGTCTAGAAAGAACTGAGCAGGATCCTGTGGACAAAGACAACCTGATTTACAACTGTGAGGAGGGATCCCTCAGTCCAACCTACAGCTCAGCTGAGAAGATGGAGATCTGAAGATGATGCTTGGCTAAAAGCTCTGTCCTATAAAAGGAGAGCAGGAAGATGTCAACAGCTAAAATTCTGATGGGTAGCCAAAGTCAGCAGCCCACGCTGATATTTGGAACATAAAGAAACTGAGACCACCCTTGAAGTACATCTAATTAAGGGGCCAAAAGTGAATGACCCTTCCTCCACTCTATCTGGTGAATACAGGCATCTAACTTCACCCTGTTAGGCTGTGGTTTGACGGCAGAGTAAATGCAGCACTGTGGCAGGATCAGAAATGTCAAGACTACGTAAAGCAGAGGGCTGATGCTGGCCCTTTTTGGGGCTTACTTTATTTAAAAAACACAAAACCTGTTGACAGGCTAACTTGGTTTTGGCAGGCTTTACACAGGATCAGGTATCGTCTGCCTGTGCCGCTGTAACGTTGCCGTATCAGGTATCACCCATCTTCCTGCAGCTAACGTAAAAATAAAAAACCAACAGCAATCAATACTAAAATAAAAGCTTATGCCTGCATCTGATCTGAATCAAATTTATACTAACGAGCTGATCTGGCTACACACTAAACTGGTATTCACGATCCTTGGCCAAAAGCCTCGGACGCCTAACATATTTTGGACAGCGTCAGTGTCTCCTTGTTGCATGGTCTTTAAACCTATTTTCTCGGTGGGTTTCTACAGTAAAAAGACACTCTGTTCCAAGAGAGCTCCCGCGTCTGTCGGTGTGTGTGTTCCCACTGTTTGCAGCTCCTGAAGCAAAGAAAGCTCGCCCACTCGGGTGCCAAACCTGTTGGGCTTGCTGGGGCTGGCGGCCCGGGAAAGAGAGAGATCTCAGCTCCTGGCCGAGGAAGGAGAGCCCGGGGTACATGGGCACTGCGGCACACCCCCCCACGTCCCCGAAAGCCTCGGGATAAAAACCCAAACCAAAAAGCCAGAAGTCTTCTAGCAGCAGCCAGTGACCAGAGAGCCGTGGCCGTGTTACCTGCGGGCCGGCAGGCAGCGCCCAGCCCACGCCTGCCCGCCCAGCGCCATGCCCGTCCTAAGGACTTTGGGTCTGACCCGGGCGGCCTGGGGGAGGCTTCTGGCCAAGCCTTTCCTGCCCGACCCGCCACGCCGCAGCGCCGGACCGGTGAAAGGGCTGGCACGGCGGCCGCGGCGTCTCCCCAGCGAACTCCGGCGCTTCGGGCCTGTCCCGCCCCGGCCCCGCGCAGGCGGCGGCAGCCGCTCTCCGGGACCCGAGAGGGGCCGGGTGGAAAGCGTCACGGGAAGGGGCTGCTTTCCACGGGGCTTTCCAGTTACGGGGCTCCTCAGAGCTCTGAATGCAGCCCACGGAGCGCCGGGGTACCCAGTCCTTTCTGCGCGGCCGGGAACAAGCGGCCGGCATGAAACCGCCCGGTGCCAAAACCCCGTCAGCACCCAGCCCGAGCGGGCGCACCGCGCCTGCGAGGGGGGCGGCACCGGGGCGAAAGGCCGAGCAGCAGCCACCAGCGGAGTGACGACGAGGAGGGGGTGGTGCCACCGCCACCACCCGGCCCCGCCCGCTCCTCCTCTTCCGGGGCGCCCGCCCTCAACCCGCCCTTTCTCTCTGCCGCGCCCGTGGGGAGCAGTTGCGGCCGGCGGGGCCCGCCGGGACCCGCCCCGCCTCCTCGCCGGGCACCTGCTCGGGGCGGAGCGGCGGCGGCGGCCGCGGCCGGAGGAGCGGCGGGAGGCGGCTCCGGAAGCGGCCCCGGCTGGCGGTAAGCGTGGGGGGCTCGCGGCAGGCCGAGCGTCCCCACGGCCTCGGTGGGGCCTGGTCAAGCCCGGCGCAGGGTCCAGTGGGGCGGGAGCCTGGCCTGTGGCGTGGGTAGGGTGAGGTGGAGCGGGAACCGGACCTGGGTGCTTGGAGCCCGGGGGCGGCGGCGGCGGTCATTGTCCCTGTTGGAGCCTCCGAATGGGCCCATCCCCCGCCTGGGTGACCAGGAGGAGTGGGCCTGGCCCTGGGGGATCCGCTGGGCCGGGGGCAACGAAGCTCCACCGCCCCCCTCTGCGCCTAGCGAGGGCCTGCCGGCCTGCTCGGCCCGGGGGCGACGGGGAGGCGGTGGGGAGGCGCCGTTGTCGTTCCTTGCGCTGACCCGGGAGGCGTTGGCCGGCGGCTGCGGGTGCTGCGGGCACAGGAGGTCAGCGGGGATTCAGCTGGACCCGTCTCGGCTCTGCCGGTGCCCGGGTGGCCCGGAGCAGCGGCACCCGTAACCTGCCTCCCGCGGCGTGTGCGCTTGTATGGGGCGCGCACGTCAGCTCCTGTGTTATTTTTCGGCATGGTATGTGTAGCTCAGGCTTTCGGCGAGGTTTTTGAGGGCCGGGATCGCAGCGTGGGGCAGGGGCGGCAAGGGGTGCGGTGCGGTGCCTCCGTGTCCTGGCCGTGTCAGGAAAGCCGTGTCGGCGCTGCGGACCCGCGGGGTGAGCAGCATGGCCGAGGCCGCCGCTGTGAGGAGAGCGTTTTCCTCAGAGGTGAGCAAGGCGTGAATGCCAGCAGTCCGTGTTCTTGGTAACATGCACGTTGCCAGGCACAGATTCACGCTGGTTGGCACGTCTGTCATAACTTCAAGCAGGGCGACTTCTGTGTAGCAGTCACGTCTTAGTTTTAACGTGTCTTTGGTTTAACTTAACCCGCTCTAGAATCCAGTCAGGCCAAAGCCAGATGAATTTGAGCTGGTTTGACCAAATCCGTGTCTTTTGATGCTTCTCTAGTTGGTTTAGTCGGTAACGCACAGTTACTCATACGCATCTGAGGGGGCAGGAAAGCTCTGTGAGGGATCGGTGATAGCAGTCTCCTCGCCTGGCTCAACTCCACCCAGAACAGCAACACCTACGTTTTGTTTTTTTGCAATTGTTAAAATGCCCCAAGTCACTTGTAAATATAGTTTAGATTCCTGAATCACAAGGGTTTAAGACAAAGACTGCCCAAATTGCTGGGAGATTTTAATTACCTGTTTACTGTGTGTTTGTGGGCCTGAAGGAAAAGTGAATCTTTTGTGAAAGTTTTGCTGGGTGTGGATGGCTGGAGGAAGAGTGTGGAGGAGGAGGATGCCAGGAAGGGAGGGGAAGAAATATATGCAAAAGGCATGGAAGAATCTCGGGTGACGGAAGCCACGATGTGGCAGGCAGTGACACACAGGGCAGGGACAGGGAATATAGATCACTAAGACTTTCCCCTCGTTCTCATCTTTCCACTCTGATGGCTCAATCAGAAGCCATGAGGATTTTTCTGGTGGGTTTCTAAAAATATTTGTGTTGATGAGGTGAGCTGAAACTAATTAACTTCCTTTAGAGGCACGCCCTGTCATCCTGATAAACAGCTGTCTGAACGAGTGTCCATGCACTCCTCCACATCTGCCTTCAGCAAAATAACTGGTATTTCTGCCCCCACTTTTGTAAGACCGATGGAACCAACTCTTCTTCTGCCTGTGCTGTGCTGAGATGGGCTTGATTTTTGGTGCAGTCTTGCTTTGTGGGTGTTCACCTGTCAGGAGGTAGCTGCTGGTGTCGCAGCAAGCTGGCAAGCGATCTGGTTGCACGCAGTTAGGTTTGCTTTTCCTCTCAGGTGGCAGCAGGAGCTCGCTGTCTGCGAGGAAATGTGCTGGGAGTCTTCCAGCAAGGGCTCGTTTCTCTGGCGTGTCTGGGGAAGGTAGCCTGGACTGCTGCGTGGCATTGCTGATTCTGAATAAACAAGGACTTTCTTTCGGTTTTCTGGTGTTTTTATGGCGTAAGGTGAAAAAGCAAAGGTCCCTGTTATGGTTTGTATGTGTTGGAGAGCTTTCAGTAGGCAGGAAGTTGTTGAGGTTTGTCTCTAGGACTATGACAGGAGCAGATTTAACGCGCTTCTGGCATCCTCTTAGAAACTGGTAGGCAGGAGCGGCTGGGCTTGGTGCTGTGACATTTAAGGCTCTGTAATAGATGCATTTAATTAGAGGCCTTTAGCACCCGTTACAGAAGTGGCTTACTGATATGTCTGTTGGTTGTGCTTTCTTTAAAAAAAAAAAAAAAGTATTTATTGGAGAGTGAAATACCTAATTTATTTTGTGATTCAGATTTATCCTGCTCAGTCTTTCCAAGCTGGTATTGTAATCCGTTTTTCTGCAAAGGTGAGGCATCGCCTGCTAATTAGCGCCATTAAATGGGTTAGTTTTAAATGAGAGCACTCTGAGCTTAAAGTTACATGCTCAGTAAAGCTAGTCAGTTATTTTTATTCTTTTGCTTAGATACGTGGGGACAGGGGAATACTTCCTACGTATCCCAAGGAATTGCTTAAAATTGTTTACTGGCCTGTTAAGGAGTCCTGTGCTTCAGCTAGGCCTGGGCTTCCCAAAATAGGCCTTCATTCTACTGGCAGTGTAACAGGATCAGTTGTTTCTATTTCTTTATATATACAGATATCCTGTATAGCAAGCAGAAAGGAGCAATGCCTGCATGCTGATGCTGTGTGGGATGATCACCTCACTAGGATGAGGTCTGGTTGTCTGTTAAAGTTTCTTAGCATTGGGATTCAGGCTGTGTAAAGGCTGCCTTCCCCAGCTTGTGACGAAGAAAAATGACAAAGCTGAGGAGGGGGGCAGAAAGTTTGCTAAGGCTTCAGTGGCTGCAGTTTTGGGAGGCCAGAGGGGACTCTATTTCTCAGCAGGCAAACTGGGGTGTTGGAGCTCGCCTAGGCCATGACATGCTCAGGAGTGTGGGCATCTGTTGCTGCCTCCTGCCATCTCTGCTCACTGTTCCCAGTTGTAGCTTCTTGGGGAGATGCTGTGGAGATCAAGAAACTTGGTCAGTACAGCACAGGATAAAAAGAAAGAGGGGGGAAAACCCTAGCTCTGTTGCCAGTGCAGCTGAGGCTGAAGTGGTCTATTTTTCTGCACCTGCAGGAAAATATTTTGGATATTCAGAGCATAACCGTGGAGATCTTGGAAGGTGCTTTGAGAGTGACAAAAACCCAGGAGGAGGGGTCAGTAATCAGAAAGAGGAGACTGAAGATGGAAGTTTGTGTTGCTACCTGCTGTGTTGTCTAAAGGGGGTATGGCTTAGAAAACCCTCAACTGAGTTTCATTTGCCTTGGCTGGGGTGTGTGTCCTTGAGTTAAATAGCTGTTCTAGCTCATAGCTTTCAAACCTGTTGCATAGTCCTCTCCTGAGGCAGTGTGCCTTCAGTTGGGAGTCACCTACAAGTGCTGGCAGAGCTGTAACCCAGCTCCGGGCACCTCTCTGGTGCTGGGGCAGCAGCGTTGGAGTGTGGGGTGGGGTTGTGTTCCACATGTTGTGACATCCTTGACCCCAGGCCGTGCAGGGTTGGGGGTTGCAGGTGAAGGTGCCAGTTGGAAGCTGTGTCTTTGAGGTTGAAGGCGTTCAGTAGAAAAAATTGGGAGAAATGGGTGTTGTGTGGCCTCGTGCAGCTCTTGGGAGCCTCTCTCTGTGGTGATGGTACCCAAGCCAGTCTGGGAAGCAGGGGCTAAGGGACATGTGAAGCCCTGTTGTGGGTTCAGAAATGTTCAGGCTAGTTTGCTGCGAGATGTTTCTCTGTTCTTATGCTCTTCCCTTGGCATTTGCTATTGGAGGTGATAAGATTTGCCTGGAAGCTGAATGGGCAAGACTGTGCCAGGCTTGTGTCCTGCTTGGACAATGGATGGGAGCCACGTGGGACAGCCTTTGAATCAGCTATTTAACTAAAAAAGAAAAGGGTTCAGTTCTTGTACCTTTCATTTAAGGATAGGATGAATGGCTTTCTGTATTGCAGGCTTCAAGAGCTATTTTTTTTTCCAAGTCTGGATTGCAGGTGAGCTTTTAATTTGATTGTATTTCTGTCAAAACTTGGCTCTTTTGGTATTGAGACTCGATTCCTGGTTTCTCTAGTCTGACAGACACTGCAGCAATACATGCTCTGGCGTGTCCCTCTCAGTATCTGGTTGATCCCTGTCTGGAAGACAGTCAAACGAAAAGCTTTCAGCAACTCGGCTTTTTGGGCAGTGTGAGAGAATAGTGAGCTGGCTAGTTTTTGCAGCAAAGGTCAGCATCTGTTTTCGTGTCTGCTGTGTGACCCAACCTATGAAAGACTTGCTTATCCCTTTGTTGTCTAAAAGATCTGGGAGGCAGTGGCATGACTGGCTGGCCAATCCCTTACAGAGGCCTGAGGAATGGCATCTCCCTTCGCTACAGGTGACATGACAATTGAAGAGCAGCTCCTTGATGGTCAGCACTACTACTAGTGACCTGCCCCCCTGGTTTGGTTTTAGGATGGGAATTGTGTTGATAACACACTGAAGTTTTGTGGCCAAGCAGTCAAGGACTCTTCAGCTTTTCATACTGCCCTGCTAACAGGAAGGTCCCTGGGAGAGGACGTAAACTGGTCAAAGGGGTGTTCTGTACTATGTGCCATCATGTTCCATGTGTGAGGGGTGGGGGTGGTGGGCTGGGAGGCTGAGTAGCTTGGGGTCTTACAGAACACTGACTTCAGGTGGTAAGAAATTGTGTTACTCATCACCTGTCTTGTATAGGTTTATTATATTATTACTATCTTTCTTCTCTCTCCTATTAAGTTGTCCTTATTTCAGCCCACAAGTTGTGGGTTTTTTCCTTTTTCATTTTCAGTTCTCTTCCCCTGTCCCACTGTGAGCAGGGAGAGTCAGTGAATGGTTGTGTGGCTGGTTTTGCTGCCTGATGGGTTAAACCCCAACAGTGTCTTGTGTGGGGCTTCTTCCCGCATCCACGGCAGATGATGGACGGCACCCATATGGCACGTAAAGCAGTTCACATATTTATGATCTCTTTACAGGAGAGTTAACTACTTCCACTCAGGCTGTGCTTTATCTGCAAGGTTTTAGCTGTTTGGGGTTTGCTGGTGTGGGGCATTCTGCATGAGGAAGAGCTCCAGTTCCCCTCCGTTCAGTTAGATGACTGCAGTCATTTGTGATTTCTTGTATTTCATGCTGGAGAAAGTCAAGGAGACTGAAGATGGCTCTGTTCAGGAGAGCAAGTTGTTAAGAATTTATAGCCTTTCCTAAGGAACGTGTGTTCGGGTTGGCACATCCCATACAACTTCTGGTCATTACTTCTCTGAAGATAACTCCTTTCAGGTTTGTATTACATAGATACCACGAGAATTTTGTGCCTGTCAAAGTGTTCATCTCTCAAGGGTGGAATCAGAGGAGTGCCAGCAGCAGGCTTGAGGCCATTTCTCCCAAGAGGGAGATGGTCTGATTTCAATTTCAAACATCAAGGAAAAGAAAATAAAAGGTGGGGTTCCCATAATACTGAAAAACTATCTAAGCACAGTTACTGATAATTCCTCCAGTGAGTCATTTTATTGTTGGTACACAGCAAATGCAAGCAGCACTATGAACCTATATAATATTCCTTCCTAGTTAATAAAAAAAGTTCTTTGTGTTTCATAGTGATGGCATCCTGTAGAGCACAGCAGGGGGACTTTGGAACCCAAAGCAGAGCATAGAAGGGCATGGCATCTCTGCTCTGACATGACCTGTCCTTGCAGAAGTGCCTGGATGCCTGACTTGGGAGCTGTAGGGCCTTTACTTAATTCCAGTAATTCGGGGCTGGTGTTGCTGGTCTAAGTGAGATGACTTAACCTTGAATTTAGCAACCTGCTGACAAATTCTGTGTAAATTATTTTGTGATTCTGGTGTTACACTGGGAGTTTTGGTTGGGGTTGAGTGTCTGCTGCCTTCGTGTGCTCTGATTGCACCTTCAGCGTTGCAGTGAGGAAACTGTATTGCGTAGGACACTTTTTAGGAGGCACATTGAAATGAGCACTTTCTTTCCACTAAACAAAAGGAGTGTCTTCACTGAAAGTTACAGTAGTCTTCTTTATCCTAAGACAAGATCTAGGACATGCTGTCACAGTCCTTCTCACGCTTTTATTACGATTGTTTAGCCAGTCTTCAAAGAATAAGGAATCTCTGGTTACATATGTTTAGTTGCTAACTCACTGCATTGAGAGATCCCGCCATACCAGGTTCTGTACAATGGTTGGGTGGGGTTTAATGGTACTTTTGTCTTTGTGGTGTTTACATGCTCATTTGGAACTGCAGGATAAAGTTCAGAACTGGAGGAAAGGAAGATAGAAAGCAAGAGCTTGAATGGCATATAAAAACACTGTCCCTTTTTGAAGTTTATGAGAAGAGAGGGTAGTAGCAAATCTTTGAAACTTGTGGGACGTGCACCTCTTCTTGAAATGTGTTAGCCAGAGGTGTGTTTGTTTTCTGAAGTACTGTTAAGTTTGGTTAGATGTATTTTTATGGGTGAGAAATAGCAAAGTGTTTTGGCCATGATGTTACTTAGCTTGAAAAATAATATTTAATATGAACACTGGCATTGGAGCATTGTATTTAACGATGCTGGTATGATCTTTAAGTAAGCAAAAAGCCTGGAGTTAATTCATGCTATGGAGTCCTCAGATACGTGCCTTTAGGATCTAAGAGGTAATGCTAACTTCATAATTGAAAGTTCAGGGAACAAATACTACACACTGTGTTTGGGGTTGGTTGTTTCCCCCCCCCATTGTCACTTACAACAGTTCTGGTGTCTTTATGCCTTGTCACATGGCAGGATTCATTGCAGAGCAAATACTGTCATGATAAACAGAACACTTTGGGGATTTAAAAGAATAAATTCAAGAGGATTGTCCTGTTAGCTTGTGGTGCAATTTAATGAGCAGTAATTGAGCATTTCCAGAATCACTCTGAAATGTAGTAGATGACCTGTCTAATGTCCACCAGTGTGGTAGGCATCAGAAGTATGCTGTATGTTCTCCTCTAAGGTACTGCAGCTTTAGCCATGCGTTAGTCATATGAAAAATCAGATACAGCAAGGGGTAATGTTTTATTTGATGAATTAGTGCGATGGGGGAGGCAAGGTATGTGGGTGTACACCTACTTCTCCAGGCTTCTTACATACTTGAAAGCTGGCTATTTTTTCTCCCCTTTCAATTCCCGTTGGTCAGGTAGAAACTTTAGTTAAATCATTTGGGCTTTTTTACACTCCCAGTTCTCATATTTGGCAGATCAGATCCAGACTAGTTTCCTGTCTCCACGAGTGTCTGTGATGAAATCTTTACAGAAAATACCAGAGTGACATTGACTTGGGTGTATTCCTCCAGTTTCAAGTGACTGGTTGTTCATTAATTTCAGAGCTTTTGATGCATCTGTCTTTGATTCTATTTATATTTCGGGCCTTTACAGCATCGGCATCTTGTGGTAAATGAGGAGCTGTAGGTATGGGGTTCAAATTCAAACTTTTAACCAGTTAGCTGAGAATTTCACTCTGCTTTAATCCTTGCATAATCCTACATAATGAATAATCATTCCATTCCTATTGACTAGTCCTGTTACTGGTGAGTTTGTATGTCTTTTCATCACTTGTTTTCTGAGTTTCTAGCATCTTTTTGCAAAAAAACCAGTGAGAAGGATAGATTCCACTGATACTCTTCTCACTCTTCCATAGCTTTTATGAGAAGGGATGCCCAGAGCTCTTTCCAGAAATCAAGAGCAGTGCAATATCCACTGGGTATTTAAATGTGTATCTCGGTAGTCAGTTATTAACAGGTTAAGTATAAAAATGAAAAGTGATCTCTGAAATATGGTTTTATTTGAATGAAGTGTGATGATTCAACAGTTAAGACTCCGTGGAGCAGTCAAAGTTTACAGAAGGACTTTAACCATGTAGAAATATCAATGTATATTACAAGTCTGAACCTCAGCATGAAGTTCAGAATAGAACTCGATGCCAAACATTTTTCTTTGTAAACTTGATTTTAAAGCTGATTCTTTCCTCTCTCTATCATCTATAGCATTTAATACATGCTAACAGTTACAGTGTGGTTTTGGTTGCTGCAGCTTGCTTGTGAGGTTATTAACACTTAGAAATGGAGTGAGTAGGCAGCGCTAAAAAACAGAGAGGAAAAAGGAGCAATGTCAGATATTTAATTTTTTATAAAGAAAATAAGCTGTGTTCTAATATCAGCAATTAGGAAAAAAGTTACTTGCCTTAAAGTGGGAGTTCAAGGTTCATCATGCTAAAAGTATGCCTCACCAAAGCATCCAGTACTACACTGGTTAAAATCAGCTGTCCCCATTGCAGTTTGTAGAGTGAGTCTGTTACCAGACTAGTAAACTTTATCATTTTTACAGCTTCAAGAAACTCCTGTAAAGACGTGAGAAGATGACAAGATCTAGATCAAGATCACCACGATGGAAACAAAGGTAAATACATATTTGTAATTTGTCCTGAATTGTAGCTCTGTGTAAGAATTTACAGCAAGACGTACAACTTGTGTAAAAGAAGGAACGTTGCATCCAGAATTGCAAATAGTAAAGTGTATGCTATAAATTAGAATATGCATTCCAAACTGAACAGCTTCTAACACTTTTTTTTTTCCACCAACATGCCATTTGATTATTATGATATTTCTTTTTAAACTGGAGGTGCTAGGGTTTTGCTGCCTGCCAAGAACCTTGTTCTGCTTGCATGTTTTGGGACTCGGAAGTGTCTTAAGCACAGAACCCAAGCACCAAACTCTAGTTAAGGTTATTTTTACTCAAACACCACCTGGTACACTTGATGTCTGTAGCTCACTCCTGTTTTGCCTCTTGGCCTACAGGGAGGGCCAGATCAACTAGTAAAAAAACCAAACCAAACTAGTTCAAACACCTCAGGCTTTCTGAGCCTTTGGGGATGATCTGCACATTGATCTTCAGCACAGTTAGAGATGATTTGCAGCATAACGCAAACTGAAAACATGGGAGTTGGTGCCTTTCTTGGACAGTTGCCTAGTAGTATGTGTCACTGATGTATGTCACCAGAATAGCATCCAAGTTACTTCATGCTGTTAGTTACCTGCCTGACTTTTAGGACTTGCAAGGCAAATTTGAGATCTTAAAACTTGGAGGCTGAAATGCAACACTAAGCTTTCAAGAGCTGTTAGTGTGTAACAAGAAACTACATTTTTGCTGCTTTGGGGTTTGGGGATTATTTGTGTGGATTATTGTTTGGTTTTAGCTATAGAAATCCTATCTATTTCCACACTAGATTGATAGTTATGAAAATGTCCTTTGCGTGGAGGGCAAGGAGGAATGCCCCACTCATGTTAAAACGCAAGCCTTGCCCAGAGCAACGTGGGGCGGCAGCAGTGCCAGTGCTGTTGAAGCTGGCTGTTACAGTTGTGTGCAGGTCTGTGGTTCTCAGCCTGAACTCACTTGCAGAAATGGAGCAAACAGCTACACAGAATTGTACATTTGCAATATGTATACAAAGGAAGGGACAGCCTTGATTTTTTTTTTTTTACAATTTCTGATTTTTTCAATGTTTTTATTAAGAGTCTGTCGAGATTGTGTACACAAGTATACTCTTTTTTCAAACTTTGTCTTTTCTGCAGGAAAAAGCCTACCTGTGCGATACTGTAATTAGAATACATGTTTTCAGTCAGTTTTTGGCATGCAAAGAAAGCCTGAAAAGTGGGGGTTTCTTTTAATCTTTTTTTCCTTTCCCCTTTTTTCTCTTGGCACTGAAAAAGATAGGGAATCCTGGAGAAGTGTGAAAATGTGTATAATGGTTGTTTTCAGTGTAGCGGAAACTTCATGTATATGATGGCATTTTTAGTTTTAAATTAAAAACTCAGAAAGATGATTGACTTACTAGTATTTTGAGTGGGCTGAAATGCTGAAAACTCAACAGAGTAAAAGTAAGCTTGGGACTCTGGCCAGGGAAATGACACCTTGAATACCTTGGCTTGTTCTAATTTTTTTTTACCAGTTGATTAAAACTGTGTAGTAAACTAAACTTCCTTAGTCAATAGATGCTCTCATTAAGAGGTTGATTCAATTTTATGGGCCTATTCAAAGCGGGTTTTGTTTTTGCCTTAGGTCCTTATCTCCAGCATTTAGGAGTCCGGAGCACCATAGGCAAAGGCATACGCATATTAATTATGACTGTGAATATAAAAGCTTTCGTAAGGACCCAAAGAAGCCTTTGCCTTGGAGAGCAGAAGATGAAAAATACGGACAAAGCAATTCCAGGTTTGCACCTCATAGAAATAACCACCAGAGAATATATGAACGTAGATCACCTTCACCAAACCTGAAAAGAATTCCCTTGGATGATACTTACAGTCATAAGCCCTACAGAACACATTCATCTGAAAGAACTGAAAGCAATAGGAGATGCCAGTTACCACCAAAGTACTTGGAAATACCATATAAAGAACACGATCGTCCGTTTTACCAGCACAAAATGGAAGAAAGATATGAGTTTGAGCACTACAAAGTCACCGGAAACGAAAAAGGAATGAAACCTTTTCATAGACCGTTAGGGCCTTCATGTAAACCTGAGAGAAAATGGCATGAAGATGACTTGAGGCACCAGAGGTTACATGAAGAGAAGTATGGTCAGTCACCCAGAAGAGTTTCTGATGATTTTACGGCAAGGAGCTCTTTACAGAAGAGGTATAGGAATAAAATAATTAAAACCTGGGTATTGTGGTGTAAAGCCTCAAGTGAAAGTCTGTTTTCATTATAGTTGAAGATATCCACCTTGAAACACGTTGGCCACTTTGTAGTTTAATTATGGGCGACTGGTAGTAGTGAAGTATTTGTCTGTTAAGTAAATCGTATTGATGGCTAGAGTATGAAAGGATAATATTTCCCTCTTAAGAGCCCCTGCACATCTGTACCCTGGCGCGAGGGATTATGGGTTAACTTGCCACGCATTCTGCTGTCCAACATTCTGCACATATAAGTTCTCGCTTTCTTCTCTAGTGCAAGTGTAAATTGCTTTATGTCAACACAGGTATCCTGAAGATCACGATTACAGAGAATATGGGCACACGTCTAAAAGGGCTAAGGAAATGGAGAGGTATGACGGTGGAGAAGTAGCAAGGAATTCCAAGTGGAAGCAAGAACGTTCTTTTCCACCTTACCAAGAAAAGGAGGAGCAAAGAAATCTGGGCGCCCAGTCCCACCGGTCGGCTGAGCGGGAGTACTCGGAGGGGCCTGTCACAAAGATAGCCTATGAGTACAGCCACAAACGGCGCAGGCATCCAGAGGGGGAGAAGCCTTTTTCAGAGGATAGAGCTCAGAAGTACCTGAAGCAGGAAGACCAGAAATACGGCTCTTCCAAGAGTGCCCGGAATAGCAAAGAGTTAGATTACTGCACCGGGGGAAGGGCGAGACGGACTGAAGACGGGCACGTAGAAGCACCTGTTAAATACAGTTCAAAGAAGGGCTGCGATGCTTGTGTTAACTCTTCCCAAATGGATGTTGATCTGAGGTCTTTTAAAAACAAACCCAATGAAAGAGTGAGAAAAGAAGGGGAATTCAGGAAAAAAGTAAACTCCTCCGATAGCCAGCATGATTCAAACCATACTGTTTCTGATCTGAAAATGTCAGATGCCAACTGTAGGAGGGAACGTCTCACAATCAAAGTGGATATGAAGAAAATGGTGACCAAGTACAGGTACTGGTTTCTCCTCGCCTCTTCTTCCTTCCTGTCTCTTTACAGTTTATGAATATTTGGAGGAAAGCACACTTTATTTTAAGGGATAATCAGGACAAACTAAGGTTTTTATTTAGTTTAAAATGTTAATTTGCCCAGGCTGGAAACCTACAGCTTTATTCAAAACCAATCCATCCCCTCTCCCAAGTTCATTTCATGGAGCTGTAATAGGGAGTGTAAAGAGCAGATAGCCTGGTGTACAAACCTTCAGGTAAAAGTTGTTTCTGATAAATAACGCATCAGTGTTATTTAAAAACAGAAATCAAATCTAGAAAAGCCTAGTCACATACGTACTTACTAAGATTATAATGGCATTTCTTTTTTTACTGAGTCATCCCTAATTTCTTTTAAAAAGCAGATCACCTTTAAATTGCATAAATCTCAGTTGCGCATGTGCACGTTCAAGATCTCGGGTTCCATAAAGCTGTTGAAAAATTAGAGATCCCTGGGATATGGTATTTATTGTAACAAAGTGGCAATCCTGGTGAGGCATCCGAACTGGAAGGAGTAGATTCTGCTGGCTGCCTTCTCTGTAATGCTTGTGGTTGTCTCTAGCATTCCCAGTGCCAGCTGAATTGGAAAGAAGTGGTAATATTATAAAAATCCAGATGATGGATATATGGGAGAGAGTAATTTTTTCCAGGCTTTTCTAGTTTGCTGCCTTGCTGTTGCAGGCAACAGTGTTGCAATGGTAGTAATCCTGTTTGGAAGGGATCACCTTTCCTTCCAAAATGATCAGTGTTCATTTTAAAAGTTGTTTGCTTCTTGTCCCAAATAAATAAAACATCTGTGCAATTTTTTCTCCCCTTTCCAGTACTTCAGAATTGGGTAATACAATGGGGAAGTTACAAAGACCATTTACTATCTGCACATAAGGGGCTAATATTAAAGTCTAAGGAAAGGAAGTGGAAAAATACAGCACCCCCACCCCCTGCCCGAGGCTAGGACAAACATTTAGCTTCCTGAATGATAACATAAGGAAAATAACTTAATTATTGCTTGGTTTTATTGCAAGCACACAGGATGATTCCTGTTTCTAGTAAGTCTCTTGCTGCTGTTTTTCAGTCATGCACAATAGACATGGAAATTATTGGCAGACTAAAGAAGCTACTACATTGATTACAGCTAATTTTATGTGTGGAAGGCTTGCTTCCACAGCCACAAGTGATAAACCTTTTAGTTTTTTGAAGATGAGAACACAAATTTTACAGAAGCAGATGACTGGGAATATTCATGCTGCCTACTTCAGGCATTTAACAAACACCTGACTTGAAATGACTCAGCTGAGAAGAATAATTTCTTTATAAACCTGGGGCACAGGTAGATATTTCAAATCATCTGCGTTTTAAATTGTTTGTATTCCCACTCACATGCATTTATTTTCAATTTACTAGGGACAAACTGATGACTTCTGGCACCTGCTTGAAGCTTTTTCTGATACAATTTTTGTATGAAATTCTGGTCTTGTTCTGCGTGCTTCCAATACAGGATGGGCAGGCACAGAATCTCTTTTTAAAATGCACAGTAAACAGAGTCTTTATCCTAAAAGCTTCTGTGCAGGCTTCTGTTTGAGTCTTCAATTTATCTTTCCAAATGACAAGCGTTTTCTTTGCAAGGATTTTTAAAGTGTTAGCTTCCTTGTCAAAATAACTCATAAGCAGCAATGCAACCATTTGGGGCATAAACTTACTTAGAATGAGTGAGATTTGGCAGAAAGATGAGAAATACATTCTTAAGTTCACACGCTGCCACTGCAAAGCTGTTTCCCCAGGCTCAAGTAATGATTCAGTTCCCAAAGAGGCCGTGAGATTTTTACATCTCTGAACTGCTCTTGAAAATTGTCCCTCTTTATAAGCAAAGACACGTAAATGCCTTCCAGAGTTATATTGTAGTAGTACATCAGGATCTTCATTTGCCCGTTTTATTTGATAATCTAGATGAATTAAGTTAAAAATTCACAAATTTAGTATTACATGCTTCACTGAAACAGGAATTCCTGAGAGTGCATCTCTTAGCATTCTGTTAAAAAAAGAACAAAATTGGAATTTCGGTTTCCTCATGTTCACTCCTTAAAATGAATTACTTAATGTGTTGTTCTGTTCTGCTCATCTGTTTGAAGTTATCAGATCTAGTGAACTATTTTAAAGTGAATATCTGCAAATTCTTATTCTAGGACTGCTTCTAGTCATACTACAGAGAGACAGATGTCCCATGATCTGGTTGCTGTTGGCAGGAAAACGGAAAATTTTCACCCAGTGTTTGAACACATGGAATCTGTAACACAAAATGTTGAAAACGACCCATCGAGAGAATTTACTCAGGAAATAATCACCATTATCCATCAAGTTAAAGGTGTCTGTAATATTTGGGGTATATGTATGTGTTGATGTATTTATAACTATTAAAACCAAATCTGATGAATTAGATGTACTGTCCTTGTAACTCAGGCACTTGTGTTTGGCTTGATTTGTGTTTTGGCTTCATTCTGTGTGTTTAAGGTAGGTTGAGGATTTTAAAGTAGTTGGTTGGAGAATGATTGTGAGAAGGTCTTGGTCGATAATAGAGGCATTATTGTGGGGTGTTATGGTCAAAAGGATTTCATGCGAGTGCTTAAGACTAACCTGCTTGTTTAGGAACAAGAGAAGGAAAAAGGAGCTTTGCTGTAATCACAACTTCCTGGTTACAGGCAGTTCCTTTACTTTCCAGATTAGTGTTCAGACTGCTGCATCGTGTTCAGTGTTGAACTTTTATTTATAGGTTCCAGTCATCTGACTGCTACCACGATGGAGCTAACAAATAGCGAACTATCTGTTGAGCCTAACCTTACTAAAGGAGGGTGTCTAAGATGGGCTGGCCTAATCTTTCACTTGTGAGTGTTAAACTGCAAGTGGAAATAGTTGGAAATTTAATCTTGGAAGTTATCTTGGTGTCCTTGAGAGTTAATCTTTTAAAAGATACAATTTCCCACTGTGCATTTTAAATACTTCAAACAAGCATTCTTGTAATTAATATCTCTTCACAGCAAATTATTTTCCATCCTCTGACCTAACTCTGCATGAACGCTTCTCAAAAATTCAGGATAAACCAATTGCAAATGTGAATGAAGTTAAAATACGGTTGGATCCAGAAATTCACAGGTAATTTATGTGCTTGTTGCATTAATTTATTTGCATTAATGTTGTTAATCTTCAGTAGATTCTACACAATGTAAATTAAACTTTAAACTGCTTGCCCATAGCCTGTAAAGAATTCTGTAGTTGGTCAATAATGCTTTTGCTATATATATATATATAGTGATGGCATTTGTTTAAGTAATATTTTTGTGTTCCAGGAGGATTGACATGTCTCTGTCAGAACTTCAGAACAAACGGACTGTGCCACCTGAATCTCCCCAGGTATTTTGATTACTTAGCTTGTTTTTTGGTTTTGGGGTGTTGTGGCTTTTTGGTTGGTTTTTTTTTTTTTCAAACAGTAAGTTAAAATTATATAGATGTAAACAACATTTTCCCCTTGCTATTGGTAGGTAATTTTTACATATTTTGAAGGCCAGCAGTAATTCTGTTTTGAAAGAAGTGTATACTGGAGCATGTTTACAGATACTGCAGCAGCATGAGTACATCCTGTGCTCACTGATGAGTAAAATGCAGGTGTGTTCTCCAGAGGGGCTGGAGTGTGGTTATTCTGCTGCTTGTACCCCTAACTGTTACTAAATAGTGTAAATACTAAGTAGGTTATTGTCACGTGGCTCTTACTTTCCCTCTGATATAAGAAAAAGCCTTAATGTTTCTTCTGCGCTGATGCTGGAATCGCCTGACACCCACCTGATTCCTCAGAATGCCATTTTATCCCGTGCTTTCATCCAGGGACATGAGATTTTCTCTTTCACCTTCCAAGCTACACTTTCTGTGATTTAGTTACCATTTTTCTGTAGTACAGGTATATGGAGATTTAACTTCCTTAATTAAGAATTGCAGAATTTACTAGAATTTAGGTGAACATTTTTTGCCTTGGCAACTCCACACAGACTCCAACACTGTTCACTCTTGTTTGAACGCTTGTCAAGAGGCAGATGGTGCAAAGAAGAGCAATTGTTGGGGGTTGCTTTTGGTTACTGTCTTGAGCTTTGGATCCTTGGGTTGGTGTGCATCCATCCTATGTGCAGATCTGTGTTAACAAGGTTTTGTATGCCATAGGCAACCCCTGAGGGATAGAATCACAGTGGAATTTAGTTATTACTGGCTAACTTGATTTCAACCTTTCCTCTTGACTAGAACATTATCAGAGTGTTAGAAGATCCAAATGATCTACGACATGACATAGAAAGGAGGAGAAAAGAGAGACTGAAGAATGAAGATGAGAGAGTGTTCCATGTAGATGGTGTGAATCCAAGGTAATTGACATATCACAGGCTTGTTGGTCCAGACCTGTGGTTCTCTGGTATGTTAATTTTTTGACTCTTAGACAGTTACATTCGTACTGGTGAATCTTTTCCTTAGCTTGTCCTTGCAAATAGGACTCTGACTGAAAAGCAACTGACACAGACCACAAACTACTCTGGAATGTTGTGTTACTTTGGAAGAGGTTAAGCTGCAGTGGGAAAAATGAAAAGCAAGCTCAGGCTGTAGCACTGAATGGGAAAAGAGGAAGGAACAAATTTAAAGATGCTTAACTATTTTTAAAATCCTTGATGTGCCATATAACAACTTTCTGTTAGTATTAGTTTTATGAAAGCATCCTAGGGTGGATACATTGTTGTGTTGCTTTGGTTGTTTTGTAGTGTCATGTACAATATCAACAAAGAATTGTCATTTTTCTGATTATCTGAGAATTTTATGAAGAAAA
Source organism: Porphyrio hochstetteri (assembly GCA_020800305.1). NCBI lineage: Eukaryota > Metazoa > Chordata > Aves > Gruiformes > Rallidae > Porphyrio > Porphyrio hochstetteri. Next base: position 134,295,249 of record CM036905.1, read on the forward strand.
GCTAGATTTTTGGCCTAGCTTCTTACTGCTGTGAACTCCTCCAGCAGGTTTGCTAAAGGTGTTTGCCCCAGAACTGTTTGCTGACCTCAGGCATCCTGTGTCATTTTTGATGCTGTGAGGTTGGCTGATGAGAGAGCTGACTTGAGTGGCTTGTATGAGAAGAGATGATGATTAAAGAATTGCCAGGGTGTAATGAAATGTATCTATACCAGAGTCGTGATCTGCAGGTGGCTCTTAACGTGCTGCTGCTTGTCTGTTCTAAATGCAGTCCACGATGGCAAGTAGTGGCAGTGCTCACACTGACTTGTGAAGCTGCAGAAGTACCTCTTGTGTGTGAGATTCTTTAAACAAAAAAAGTAAAAGTTATGAAGGCAGGGAAAAAAAAAGAATATGGGACTGTTGTTGTGTGTAGCCCTTTATGTACCCGGGCAATGCCTTCAGGGTATGTTTGGCCCGATTATCTGGGAAGGCTTTTCCTTGCCACTTCCATGGTAACTGCTGTGCTTATCTTTCCTGTGCATCGTTCAAAGTGGGAAGCTTGAGTCCTTGTAGTAAGCCTGGCTGTCCTGGAGTTTGGTGTAAGGAGAAGTCACGCTTTCAGAGTAACATGGACAGTGTAACGCGGGCTGAGAGCAGCAGTGATATGAACAATGGGCAGAATTTTCCTGAGACAGGGTTTGTCATAGTTCACATATGACATACTGGCAGTGCTTAGGAGTGCCTCTCCTTTGCCCTAGTAATTTATTTTTTGCTGCCATGAAAACTGTTCTGTATGTTTCATGAGCTATGAATTTTCACTTCTGGTGGTTGCTTTTCATGGTAAATGTTTTATTTAGGAATTTATGGACACATCTGTATTAGCAATGTGCTCGTTAAAAAAGTAGCTCAAGCAAGGGAAAGCCCAAAGCCAGAGCGTCCTGCTTGCTCGGGATGAGACGGGATTTGGGGTTTCGAGAGATGAAAGTTCTGTACTACTGGGAAGGGAGCGCGGTATGGAAGAACTGCAGGAAGCATTTCAGCCAGTGGAGGGCAGCAAGGACCGGCCCTGCAGACCGAGCTGGGCGAGCCGGGAAAGCCTGGTTTGCATAGGGAGTATGAAGTATGAAGGCGTTGTCTCCGTTAATTGGTCATTGCATAAGAGAATACAGCTTACTGTGGAGCGCCCTTCAAGCCGGACTTTAAATTTAGTCAGAGGACTAGTAATTTGATGAGTGTCATAGAAAAAAATTACTTAAAACCTGTCTGATACAGATGCTAAGCTAAGCTCGTTAAAGATGCAGGGGTTTGTTATGCAGTGGCTTTAGATTTTAATTGTTTTTCTCCCTCTCTCTGTCTCTCTCATGTACGCAGCAGGAACCAGCAAAGCTGCAATCTTCCAAAATTGCAAAACTCTCAACTTGATGGCTTCCAAAAACCTATGAGGTTCATTAAGCCACCTTTCAGGAAATTTATTGGGAAACCTCACCTGGTAAGCTTGAATGTAGAATTAGTAGTTTCTGCATTTGTTGTTCTTGGATGTATAATTGGAGGGGCTGGGGAGGGGGGGGGGGGTCTGCATTGTCTGTGCTGATGTAAATTAACAATCTGTGATGTATTGTCCTTTTAATTTTAAGTAAGGCTTTATTTATTATCTTCAGACTCTGCTTGTAGTTTCACAGTTCCAGTGCTGTACCCTCCAGTGTGCTGAAGCATAGACTAATACAAGTCCTAAAGCCACTTTTATAACCAAATGGCGATACAAGAAACTTGGTCATCTTGCTTTTGCACGCCTGTGCAGTTCTTGCAAGACGCTTTACTACTACTTTTTTGTAACCAAGCAATGAGTTGGCCAGGCATTTCTTGTTTCAGGAAACTAGTTTAAATTGGAATGCTGGGTGAAAACAAAATGTTTTTTCAGCTAGTTTGGAAATAAAATTGTGAACTTTACATAGGAGGAACATGTCAAAATAAACTTTTACATAAAATTTTAGTTTCAAAATGACTTACTGAAACAAATTAGGGGCTTTATTTCAGAAAAACTCCTGTGCTCCTGTAAAACTGCTTGTAGCTTTGTGAAAGAAATGTGTACCTAATATTGCATTTATTCCACTTAATGCTGTACTTGAAGTGTAAATTAGAAACCTTGGTATTGAGCAGATAACCTGAGGTACCATGGAACACTTTGAGAAAAAGATGACCCTCCTGCATTCTGGTTGTCAGTGGTTGGAAGGCAAGGTCTGAATCTCATTTCATGTGTGTGGCACTGTCAGTCTAAATGGTGTTTCTCCTCATTATAATAAAAGTTCCTGAAAGCTCTTTTTTGAAAACAGAAATGAGGAGTGAACCACAGAAATAATTAGAAATGTCTGAAATAACATTCCTGAGGAGTGTTACACAATGCAACAGCTTATCTGTGTTGATCAAAGCTAGTTTGGGTGCTTCTTCCTTAGGCTGTCTTTCTGTGAATACTGAAATGGGGAAGACAGTTACATTGGGTTCAGCAGAAATAAATTTGTCCATTGAAAGTAGCTTTTATTTAGTCAAAGTTGTGACCATCGCTGGAGTGCAGCTGCATTGCCGATATAACGCTGTGTCTTTCAGTGTAAAACAATAGTTTTTAACATAAAAAAACAAAGAAATTACTTACTGAAGACTAAGCCTGAAGTCCCAAAAAAACCAAGCAGTAATTGTTCATTAAGTAATACAGGAGTTATTGTTAGAGGTGCTGAAGATTCAGGAGGATTTTGCTGCCTGGGAGTGAACTGCAAATGTGAGGTTTTTAGGAAGTCCCACACTGCAGCGAGGAGTTACCCGTTCAGAGTGACAGTAGCTGTGAGGCATGGGTATTGCAAATGCAAGGCACCCCAAAGGAGTGACTCTTGATGAAGTCAGCCATGCAGAAGCTGCTTTGCAGACAACTGAGAAAAAAATATTTTAGTTTGCCAGTAAAAATAGAACTGGTGCTCGCCAACTGGCTTGGAGGGCTTGCAGACACTTTGCAAATGTGTCTGCAGTACATTAATTTGCACTTCCTAATTGCATCTCCTCTTCTGGTTTTGTGTTTCTGTTCTTGCCTTTTGACTCTTACTCTGCTCCCCTTATCTGTATTCCTGTTTGTCTAGTACGTCTAATGCTCAATCTGTGAAGTAATGCAGGAAGAGTAGTCTTTTCTGGGGCAGGACAGGTCAGTAATACACGTAACTCCTGTCTGAAGCAGGACAAATAATTTAGCTGCACAAAGTAACTCCAGCAGCGTGGCACTTCGCATGGCCTGTAGACACATTACATGAGAGATCCTGGTACTCAAAGTGGCTTTCCTTGAAGGGCTTCTTTGGGACTAGATGTGATGGGAGAAGAGCTTATCCTGGTGGGTAGTAGCTCAGGCTTGATCTCTGTACCTGTAGGCTGCTGCCGCTGCTTCAGCATTTGTTGTGGGTGTGTTAAGCAGAGCGGCATCCAGGCAGCCCACTGTAGTCTCAGCCACACGTATCGCTTCTGTGTTGAGGAGGCTTTCTGTAATGCATTCAGAGCTGCGTGCCTGCCTCCACTACCACTTTGGGAGTGTCATATTAATGGAGTTGAAAGCAGCCTTTGGAAAATGAAAATGAATGAAGGGACATTTGTAAATGGCATAAATGCTGCCAAGCATCTTCAAAAGTACAGGATGGAAACTAAAAGTTGATGTTTGCAGAATACTGCGTTGATTTAAGTGGTTTGATGGGTCACCAGAATGTTGAGGATGGGCCAAGCACACCTTTTTAGATAGGAAACACCCTAAAAATGAAGGATATGTTACTGGCATTCAGCAACACATGGAAATACAGCGGAAGTGTGAAACATAAGCAAGAGCTAAGATAATAGCTGTTGAAAGTAACTTTTAGTGGTTTTGCTGAGTCTTACACGGTGAGTAGGTTTTACAGTCCGAGCAGAGTGCTTCAGTTCTTGTCGGGAAGCTTTCTTTACATTGCAGAAGAGATGTAGCAATTGCATATTGTATCAGCAAAACTTTAAAGGTGTGGGAAAACAGGTGAGGAATTACCCAATAGCCATCTCTTACCAATTTTGTTGAGAGTTCCACCTGTAGTCCTAAAACCAAAGTCTTGGGAATCCAAACCAGGAACTCAAACCTTGAGCATTCCTCTAAGGTTTGTTTGCTCTTGTTTCTAGGTAAATACTGAGAGAAGAGTACATCAGAGCCAGATTTCAAAGGACAAGTGTAACTGTGCCAAGACTCTCATAACATGGAAAAATAACTTTTTAAAAGAGCATTTGATAAGAAAACCACTATGGCATTTTAAATTGTAACATAAGATTTTAAAAAATAATTACTGGATAAATATTTGCACACTTTCATCTTTGTTAGTAAAATTTGGGTGTAGTTTCCTGTGCTGATGCTTGAGATGCTGCATGTATCAACCCTGGTAAAAGATGGGTGCTTGTAAGCTGGAAGCCTGATCAGCAGCTCAGATCTGATGTGGGGTAGTTGCCTAATGTGAAAACAGGGTGTATGTTGGTCATGTAGAAATGTCCTTTCAGTAAACTGTCAAAATGTGATATTAACACCCCTTTTTGCTCTCTTGTGAAATGGATACTGTTTAGTTATTCGGGTCAAAATTAAATACTGAAGTGGTATTGACTTGGTTGGCCTGCTTCTGGTATCCTGTGATAAATCATTATGACCTTCTCAGCACAAGGTATGAGCACCTTTTACAGCAGGCCACTGAAGGGGAGTGTTTTCCTTAGCTAACAGGGAATTTCCTTGGGTTTTCTATTTTGCTGAATTCTCAGCTTTGAAGAGTGTACTTCAGCAGGGAGCTTCCTGATATAATTATGTGTTCTGTGGAGAAAGTTAATTTGATTTCATGAAGCATCTTGATATTCTTAGAATAAGAAGGGAGCTGGGAAGTTCCTGACATTATTTTTCCTCTGTATGTTTAGTTTTTCATACCTGTCTTTTTTTTTTCTTGGAAAAGTCTTTTTGATCTCACTTCCTCTCCTCTCTGTTTGTTCTCTGCTGAATCCCCTCTTGTCAAGGTATTTTAAGAAGCTTAATAGGTGACTTGTAGGCAGTAATATAGTCTCAAAAAAACCCAACAAGCTAGCTTAAATCCCTCTTAAAAGTGGACTTGGATACTGATACTGTGCTGTTGTGTTTAGAGCCACCCCCCTTAGTGCTTCTGCCACCGGAAGAGTTTGGGGCTTTGTTAGAGAACAGACATTCTGCAAACAGCAAAGCATGCATTTGTGTTTATTAGATGCCAGTATATATGAAATATTTCATGAGTTTCTTAGGCTGTTTTGAAAATTTATTTGAAGCTGTTAAAATTTCCTTTGAAAAAACAGACTTCATCAGCACTGGAACACTTTTTGCTCTTCTTCAAGAGTGGTTCATAAAAAACCCCCAACAACCTAATTTGCTAAGAGTTCATTAGCAAAACCATTCTGTCTGCATTAGTTGACTTTAATGTAGTATATGCCAGTATGTAACACTTCTGTGAGTGCTTAATCATATGGAGTAAGGGAAGAGAATGGTATTTTAGCTGTGTGCATCCTCACAAGGTCGCTGTCGTGGGAGAAGTTGGGAAAGGGCCGGAGCACCCAGGTAGCAGGGTGCCTGAGGGGAGTGCTCTGCTGCAGGCAGCCATGGCTGTGGGACTGCAGCCATTCAGTGCCACACAGCAGTTGCCATACCGCTTGTCCCTGCCACTTGCTTTTGAAGTCGTGTGCCCATGGCAGGCGAGCGATCCTCAGCATGCTCTCCTGTAACCCAGAGTTAAAGGGGGAGTCGCCTGAGGAGCGATGAAATACGCTACACCTTCCTCATCTGGTTGCTGCAGTGGGGTGTGCAGTGACAGTGCCTGTGTCCCCTCTGAAACACGCTCACCAGTCATAACCATATGCTAACCAGAGCACTAATGCTGTGTACATATGCTACGACCAGAATACTGATCTTGTTACCCTTATTCCGAACGCAGGGGACAGCTGCTAAAGCAGCCTGTCTGCTACACTTGCTGCATGCAAATTGAAGCATGTGTTCAGGGGGCAGGGGTCGTGAACCTTAATTGAGTTGTTACCTGTTTAGATCATCTCCAAGATGATGATATTCTGGTATCTGTATTGTCTTTGGCTTCACTTCAGCCAGTGTGGACACCAGGCCCTGTGCTCCTGTTAATGTGGTTCCTTCCAACAGTGTCATTGTGTCAGCTGCAACATTTGTTAGTATAACACAGAAATTTTGTATGTTTTCTGGAATAATTTAGCAACATTAAACTCTGTTTTCCTACTAGAATTCTTACTATTCTTCAAAACCAAGTGATACTTATCCTCACAGACACATTAGAGGACACCTTGAAAATGCAGGACCCATCAGAAGACACTTTAAGGTACAGATCAACTTTTATCAGATGTGTTATAAAATGGTGATTTGGTCCTGTTGAGGATTTTTTATGGTTTTAAGTGCTGTGAAAGCTATTGCCATCGTAGCATGATTGCTCCCATTGAAATATGGGAGGCTTAGCTTTTAGTAGGTAGGAGGGTTGGTGGTGAATTGAGCAGGGCTGTCCAGTATTGTACCTGCGCAGTTGAAATAAGGTAACTGCAAAGTTGAGAATTGCAGAACCCAGACAATGACTAAAAGCTCATCTATCCAAAATCCCAAGCTGGTCAGCTTCCTTTCCTTCACCCGATATGTCTGGAAGCCTGAGCTATTTTCCAAGACTGGGAGATATGAATTCTGTTGCTTTAAAAATTGTATTACTGCTCTCCTATTGGCTCTCTCTTACAGGGATTTCTGGGGAACTAATCATCTCTTGTGTATGCTCTGGATATTGTTGTCTGTGCCTTTAAAAAAGAATTGAAAAACTGTGAAGCTTTATTCTCAGAGCCTTGAGATGGTAAGGGGGCAGGCAACTGTTATTCTTCTCAGGGTACCGCTGTAGTTCAGCAGAAAAAACCAAAACCCGCTTTCTTCCTTTTCTGCTAGCAGTGGAATGCTGTGCATGAATCCAGTTAGAGCTCCTTCTGTATCAGAAAAGTATTAAGTAGAGGTAATTTTAAGGTAGAAAATGAGTGTAAGTTGTTACAGATTTTAACAGACATGTTCTCAAGAATAAAATAACACAGAGACTAGGTAGTCATCTTTCCTGGCTTGTAGGAAGGGAAGTTAAAGGAAGATTTTGATGGCAGGGTTAAGTAGCTAGCACTTCTGGGTGACATTTTGAAAGAGGGGCAGCGTAGATGTGGGCTCTTTTGGATTGTTTCTATTGGGTTTTTCCTCCCCCCTCAGACTAAACATCAGAAAATTGTTGGATTAGAAGGTTTTCAGGCTCTCCCATTCAGGTGTGCTTTGCCAAACAGTTTACTAGCAAAAATGCTGAGCTTATTCTGCTGGGGGAAAAAAAAAAAGTATTTTTCCAAGCTGAAGCTAAACGTAAAGTGTCAGCTTGATGTAGCTGTTTTAACATGTGAGGACCTCATAGCCTCTTAATCAGTATTGCCCCCCTATTGTCAGTCAGCCTCTAGGGGAATCTTCAGTACTGGCTGCCGTATCATCGAGGCAGTGTCAGTAACTGATGTAATTTAAAGAAAATGGAAGACTGCTTTCATTTACATTAGCCTGCAGTTCTGGAAATGAGGCAAGCATGAAAGTGTCTACTGAAGTTGTCATCACACGTGTATCCATGTGAATATCCCTGTATCCAATGATCAGTCCCATGGCGCTTTAATATTTGCAGGGAAAATAGCATATGCACTCATATTGCAGTTTGCATATGTGTATAGCACATTTATCATTGCCATGGAAACAACAGGGTTGATTTGACTTAATTTCATCAACTTTTTTTTCACATTTAATTTCCTCCTGTGTAACATACAGAGTTTCTCCTTCCCATGCTGTTGCTGAAACATGCTTAGGGAGGTTGATTTGACTATCTTCTGTACTCAGCAGACTTTATTGGCTAATTATTTAAAAAAAAACCCCCAAACTTCTAAACAAAAACCCCAAATAACCACACACACACAATCCCATTCCCTGACACCCTGCTTTCCCCTCCAAAAAAAACCCAACCCAACCCCACCACGTTTCTGGGTATATAAAGCAAGTATATTTTTACTCTATAAACAACCAAGAGGGTTTATTTGGAGTATTTAAAAACCAAATCAAAACCAAACAAACACAGTCTTGCACTATGTTAAACTTTTTTTTGGGGAAAAAAGAGTATTTTGGAACAGCATTTTTATAAAATTTCTCCAGACCCCTTTATAAAGTGTAAAGGTCTTTTTTCTAAGAATACTTGGCAGTGAATCACTAAGCCAGCCTTTTAAAGATAACCATGCATGTGCCCACTTGGAACAGAACTTTGTTCGCTGACACTGCTGTACCAACAGGTGTGGTGGGTTTACCCCCACCAGCAGCTGAGCACCAAATAGTTGCTCGACCACCCTCCCCTCAGCTCCCCTGCTCCTGCAGCAGGATGGGGAGGGAATACTGAGAGCACAAGTGAGAAAAGAAAACTCATGGGTTGAGATGAAGACAGCTTAGGAGAAGGAAAGAGGAAGAAAAAAGTGATGGAAAGGTCACCATGTCCTGCAAAAGCTGAGTGATGCCCAGCTGGTTCCTGAGCAATGGCTACCCTCTTCCAAAGCCCCCTCCCGTTTCTCTTGCTGAGGTGTGATGGCACAGGGGTATGCCTTTGCTCAGTTTGGATCAGCTGTGACCCCTCCTGGCTTCTTGCCCACCCCCAACCTACTTGCTCTGGGCCAGAGTATGGGGAGAAGAGGCGGCCTTGGCACTGTGCAGGTGCTGCTCAGCCGTAGCTGAAACAGCTTCTTGTGAAAACTAACTCTGTCCCTGGCAAAAACAAGGACAGGTGATTTGGGAAATAAAATCTCTGTGTATGCATAAAGGAACCTCTGTTCTGTACTGTCATTTCTTAGCGGTTCAGCAGCCATGCAGTGGAAAATGCAGAGGGAAAAACTGGTACCAAACTTACTGCAACCTCAGGGCAGGTGATTTTTCTTGAGGTGATCCTTATTCTGTCAAAAGAGGACTGATTTTGCCAAAGCAATTGGGTCACACCCAGGAGGGTCTACCTCTCTATATTTTGTTGTCTCCTACCCTTTAAAGGTGCTTGTAAAAGATGACAAGAATTTTATATGGCCAGGATGTTTCCTTCTTCCCCCCTCCCCCCCCACCTTTTTAAGTTTGAGGAGGGATACCCTTTAAATTTAAAGGATGAAAATATACCAGAGTGCTTTCTGTCAGGGCTGTGTTAGAGAACAGCAGTACTGGAAAACTATGAGAAATTACAGTAAGAAAACTCTCATTTATCGTAAGATTTTCACTTCCTGTTTTGTTGGAGGCCTGAGTGTTTAGGAATGAAAACCTCTGTATAACTGCTGTGGTTGGGGGTGATCTGGCTGTATTCCTTCTGTGTATGCATAATGCCATTCACCAGTAACAGCCTTCTGTTGTCTCTGTGGCCTCTGCTCCTGGTCCCACGCTAGCTTACAGTATTCTGGGCTGGAAGTGACAGAGGCATAGGGCAATGAATGTATGTTTAAACCATAAGATCCTAAAACTTGGGAGGGTGTTGGGGGGATAAAAAGATACTGAGTCTGGTTATGACTTTTTTTAGACTGACCATGTGTACCTGCTGCAGGCCTGATGTCACTGAATTAGTAACAGTGAGGTGTTGTCTCAACACCTTTTTGTTTGGGCTGGTTTACCTTCATTAAAATTTGGGGGGGGGGGGAAGAGTTAAAATGTACAACACATTTGCTCTTTTGTGTGATGAGGAAGGTAACTTCAGATGTTTGAAAGTGTCAGTACAACAGTTCCTGGAGCAGCAGTTCCTCAGGCCACCTGGTAGCTGGTGGTCTGAGGAGTATTAATTGAGAAATTAAGGAAGGGCTTCTGCACTTGCAAAGGCACACTTCTGTTGTTCAGTACTGTAAGTTTTACATCTGTATAACTGTAAATAGAAACCATTACATTTTGCTGCCCTCATTTTGCACATATTTTTTTCCCTCCCCTCCCCCTCCCTTGCAGAGCAACTTTGCAGATGGCCGTTTGCAATCCCATTATAGATCGGGCTTAGTGCAGAAGGGTTTGTATATTCAGGCTAAGTACCAGCGGTTACGTTCTGTTGGTGTGAGGGGATTTGCCACTAACAAATTCAGAGATGGATTTTTAAGGAAAGAAAAGGTAAGTTTGGTTAATTTATTTTTCATTAAGCTGTTTATAAAATATGACTATTCAGATGATCCCTTCAAATTTTTTGATCCCCGTGGAACAATTTGGGTGGGATTTTCTGGAGTGTTGGCTTTCTGTACCTTACAGGTAAACTTGACTCTGCAGTCCTGTTTCCTCCATGTTTATTCCATAGAAACTTGCTTTGGGTAACTGCATATCAGGGGTGGCCTCTCAGATTCCACAGCTGCATGTTTGAGCGTTCACTCCTTGAGCTCAGTTCTCTTCGTAGCCATCCAAAGAGAAAGTGGCCCTCTGGGGAAGCGGGGGGGAAAGAAGTGTAGTCCTCTTAGGCTATGGTTTTAAATCAGTGTGAAAGGTATTAATTTTTTAACTACATCTGTGTGTTTCTCCTCTTTGTTATGTTACCTTCAATTAATCATGTGCTTTAAAGTATGCACTGGAGTGCTGTTCTGACTAAAGCATCTCACAGCATATGATGTCTGTGTAAAATGGTTTGATAAGCTCAAGCTGAAATAATAAAGCACATCTGTTTTTATGATAACTTTTGATTTGCAGTGCGTGTAGGGCAGCGATAATCTTGAACTGCAGAACTTTTGAACCATATAAAATGTTACAGCTTTTGTGAGGATCAGTAGTTAAAACGTTCCTAATCCTTTTATTAGAATTGGTCAGGTATGATCAAAGTGGTATGAGGTTACTCATGACATCAGAGAATTGGATTAGACACCCTACACAGCCCCTAGCAGTTCTGTGTTCCTATGTGAATTCTTGTTTGTTTTGTAGTCATGTCCACCTAGCTACAAGTAAATACACTTGCATCAGCACTTGTAGTTGGGTGAGAGCTCAGTTCTTGGAGCACAGCAGTATAGGTTCTTGAGAGCTGTTTTAAAAAAAATAAATCCTCAAATTTGCAGCCTAGGGAGGGGCAGGAAGGGTAAAACACACACCCCCACACACCACCCACCAAAAGAACTCCCCAGAAATTAAAAAAAGCAAGGAAGAAAACAAAACCCTTTGGTAAATGGGTCACTTGTTACTGAGTGTACTGGTGAAGGCCTTTTTACATTTGCATGGACTCTGAGAAGTGTGATCTCTCAAGACTAAATTGAATTGGAATTAGTGGAGAAGGATTTTTTCCAAAAATTATGACCTTGTAAAATGAGCATAGAAGTGCTGTAACTTTGTTGTAGCGAGCTTTCCCCACTAATTTCCAGTGCTCTTCTATAATTGGTTATTAAGGTTCTTGTCTGGAACCTATAAAGCATGCTTAACGCAGTCTGGCTGCTGGGGATTATGATGTGAATTAGAGAAACAGAACAAGATCTGAATGTGGAGTTTCAGGCCTGATGAAGAACTTGAGTATCTTTGAGTTAAAGTAAAATAAATCCTGAAGAGTAAGTATTGCAGGTGTTTTCTTACCGCATACTGATTGCTGGTTGGCTAACTCTTAAGCAAAACTCTGCCTCAAATTCTAGCATATCCCATCCTTTGCCCATTGTAGTGATTAAACCTGTCCTTGAGATTTGTTAAACTGATCTGAATGTCTTTTATTTCACCCTCTTGAAATAATTATGCGTATGCATCCTTTAAGGTATTGGCTTCACAGTTGTGCTGTTTTTCAATCCAGAATTTTACAGAATCTTGTATGTTACATACTATAATAATACACTATGTAGAAAAGGTGGGAGGCTTTTTTCCACTGTTACAACTTGACAGTAATGATTTTTTTCTTTCTGTAGGGAAATTTAAATATTGCAACAGAAACCTGAACTGAGCTGTGATCCTGAAGTTGACACAGATTAACACAGCAAAGGGAGCATCTGTTCAATTTTTTTTGACAACTCTGTCAAGACTTAAAATAGGATAAAGGAACTAACCCTGTAACTTTCTTGATTTTAAAAAAAAAACACCAACAAAAACCAAACCTTTATTTTTCCGTAGTGGAATGCTGCAGAACTTTTTTACAGTTTTAATAATTGCTTTTAAAGTACAGTATTCAACTGAAACGTTGTAGTATGTACCTTTAGTTCCTTTTGCATACCAGTCTCGAGTAAAGAAGTCATTGAAGGGAGTCTTATTTATTGAATACTTTTTCTCTAAGCATGATGTTACAGATGGAACTTGAGTTGTTATACCCAGAGGTTTTTATGTTGAAAGTTTATTGCTTGTGTAATAAAAAAAGGAAAAAAAAAAAAAAAGTGCCTGAATTGTTTGGTAATAGCACATTAGCTCAGGATTTTCCAAGTAATGACCTTTTAGGTTGTGCAATAGATTTTACACTTCTGTTCAATCATTTCCATAAAACAGTATTTTGTATTACTTTAATAATATACTTGGGTTTCTGATGTGTATATACATTTTAAATTGTTAGAGTGTTGGGAGAACTTTCAGTATTTGATTAAAATGAATGGTAAGAGGCAGGTATGTAATGTACTGTAGCAGTAGCTTATAACTGCACTGAAAGCATGCTTGAGTTTGTTAGAGGAGATTAGTTGGTCTGTATTCAAAGTTATTCTGTCTCATTATATTTTGGTGTATGACATTCTTGACCAAGCCACATGTTCTCTAATTTTTTTTGTCATAAATGACTTGATTTCCTGGATTCTGAAATTGGGGCCTGAAGTGTTTAATTACAAGAAAAACAAAAAACGTAAGTTTTCATAAGCATATCTTTTAACAAAGCTGTTGAGAACTGAAACCACTTTAAATGCAGATAGCTTGTCATTGTTCAAAATCCCAGTCATTCTCTGAAGTTTACCACACTGCAGTATTGTTATGCTGTGTGCATACTCCAGCTCAAATAACCAGGCATATTTTATAAGCAGCTATAAACAATATTGTGCTTATTTCCTGTTTATAGCCTTTGCCTTAATATATAATACATGATAGGGTTGTGAGTATGTATTACAGATTCGTTCTGACCTTTTATTGCTGGTAAATTAAAGATGCAAAGCAGGTAGCTTTCAGAGATGTTCTTGGCAATGAAAAAAGTTGCTCCCCATACCCACAACACAGGGGTATGTTCAGGGAGGAGGGATGTGGGTGGAAGGTTGGGATGTGATTGCTGCATGCTTTTTGTATAGTGTTATTTTGGGTTTTTTTTTTTTTAACGATGACACCCTCTGTACAGAGACTATTTGAAAGTGTAGGTATAGCTCAGAACAGCTGAAAAACTGTTACTTAAAATCTTCAGTTCCAGGTGTACTGCTTAGTGCTCATAGGGCATAGACAGGCAGGAAGTGTGCCACATTCATTGATGTTGTCATTCAACAATGACACCAGACAGTTTGGATCTAAAACCCAAGTTTTCAGTTTAAATAATCATTAATGATTCAACTAGTTTCTCAGTAACTCTGACATGCATCCACAAAGTGGGAAGCTAAAGGAAAGAAATTCCCTGGTCAAATAGAGACAGGCAACTTTCTGTAGATAGGGAAATGTTTATATACTTACGCTGTCAGTGGCAAAAGCATCCTGTGTAGGTTTACTGGGAGAGGAAAATAAGGAATTGGAACAACAGGTTAAGGAACCCAACCCAAAGTGGATGTGGAGTAGCTGCAGTTGAGCAGCCTGCTGGCAGGGAAGCGCTGTATGTATGTACCCTGTGGGTGAGGGAAGGGTTATCCTCAAGCCAGTGAGCTATTCACACTGTTCCTCCATGTGCTAACGCCCTGTAAAACACGGAAGTGGTGAAACTGTATATGGATAGGGCAAACTACTGAAGCTATATTGTCTTATTCAACAGGATACTACTGTTTCTGTAAGCTTCCTGCAGTGTTCATGTTAAAGCCTGGAAGAGAACTCGTTAAGCAAATGGGAAAAGTGGATACATGAAGAGACTTCTGATGTGGCAGTTGTGCCAACGCTGTTCGGAAGTAACGCTGAAGTAGTCAGACTTCAGTCAGTTAATGCTGCTTTAACCAGATTTACAAGTGTGACTGGCTCCTCTGACTTTCTTATTTTACCTGTGCATGACTAACTGTAATGTGTTTTGTACTTTTTAACAGTTTAGCTTTGTTTTTACTTCTACAACTGTGAACAACATACTACAACGGGGTGGGGTTTTTTGCATGTTTACTGACTTTTTTTCCCCCCTCCTTGCCCACCCTTAGTCCCAAGATGAATGTCATGATGAAATGTAGTCACTGTTTCAGTTGCTTTAGCTTTTGTTTAAGGCGATACCATTTGCTCAAAACCCATTCTTTACTGATAGCTTTACTTCACTAATTTAGGATTCTGTCATGATAAAACTTCTTGTGTTTTAGAAGATTCACACAAACTGAATTCTGTGACTGGCTTAGGTGCTAGAGGCATCTACTCTCTGGTGTTACCTGTTGTGAGACATTGCTGTGTAGCTTTATCTTTGTGAGTTAAGAGATTTGTGTCTATATACTCACACACAAATCAGCTTATTTACTCTTCTAGCACAGGAAAGTTCTGTTGTGCTGGAATGTCACATTAGGTTGAGAACAATGTATTGAAGTTACTGGTGGGGTTGTAAAGGCACAAGAAAAAGCATTAAGGAGACTTAAGGTCAATTTACTTGAATAACGTGCCTTTCTGTACTGTGACTGCGTTGTAGAAACCACCTGTACAGAGACTTATGTGATCACCTGATTGCTGCACTGTGTCCAGCGCAGAGGTGGTTGAAATACCCGTGTAAGCCTCAGAAGGAAAACAGCATCTCTTGTATTAGTCTGTTGCTACTTTTGCATCGGAAGGGCAAGTTAAAAATGTGATTGTCTAAGAGCTTTCTAGCTTTGTTTTATACTTTGAAAATGTAAATGTGAATTGCCTTTCTTTCGGTTGACTTGAAACGACTGTTAAATGCTCATGTCATATTCCCAGTTCTTCACATGTGGAACTTTTAAAATTGCTATCCAAAATGCAATGGGTTTAATATGACTAGTCTTCCTTATAAATGAGATAATAAGGTGTTGTGACTTTAGCATTTATATTGCTGATTCATTTCATCTCTACATAGATTGGTTAGAATCCTCATTTTAAACTTTGTGGCGATTGAGTTCACAAGGTTTACAACATGCTGGGGCTAGTAAGAAGCAACACACTGCAGGGCTTCTACGAGCCTGCCTTAACTCTAATCACTTAACGTGTTTTAAAATCACCTTACCTGATGGATTTAGATGGTCTTGAGACCTGGATGTAACTGTCTCAACTCAGGTAACTGATAGCAGAGGATGGGTGTAAATTCAGCTGATCACCAGTTGTGATAATGGTTTACCTGCTGCCTTCTCTCCCAGGGCCTCAGGGTGAAATGCTGAATTTTTTTTTATACAAGCTTAGCTGCTTTAAAACAAAACAAAACCCAAGATTACACTTTTGTGGCATTAAAAAAAGGCAGGGCTCTCCAAACTCGCTTGTTATGCATCCAAGTCATTTTCTGCCATGTCTTGGAAATGGACAGTGAGAGTTGCTTAGAGAAGATGATTAATGAGAGACTTGATTTCTCAGTATTCACTGTAGATCTCTCTGTATACAGAGAGATCTTTACCGTCCTTGCTTTCTGAAGGGATCTTTTCCCACACTGTGTAGAAGCATGCCTCTTGCCTTTCTTTAAGCATCTCAACAGCCATCTACAGCATTCTCATTGGGAGAGCTCTCTAACAGAAGGACTTCAGACTTGCATCCTAATGAACCTGGAAAAAGAAGAATGTTTCTGCACAGAACTGTGGCCCTTGACAGACTTCATTCCATTGCTGCAGGATTTGAAGATGGGAGGTTCTTCAGCCTCCTTACCAAGGGAAAAAAAAACCAAAACAATAAAAGCCATTTCAAGATCTTTGAAAGCCTACTTATAACACTTGACTTCTTAATAGACCTTAAAGACAGTGATGAACGTTTAAGTGTGTTCTGTTTCAAGTTTAGGGAGCATGAATTTTGAGTGTTAAGACCAGAGAAAACGATTATCATAACACCTGCCCCTTTCTTCTGTGCCTGATATCTTTTTGTTGTTGTTGGAGGGGGTTTTGGATAAGTATTTAGCCAGGTGGTTCAATAGCTCTGTGCTGCCTACCACTTGAATACAGTTTTCTCTGTTCGCTGTTCATTGCTCTGAGTTTTGTCCAAGCAGTCTAAATCTCATGTTGTTTTTAAGATTTCATTTTCTGTAAATAATGTAGTGGATGGCTTTCATTTTGTGACTGGCTTCTCAAGTCTTTATTGAGAGATGGGGTGGAAGGGGTGGTTGTTAGAGTACACTCTTCATGGAACAAGGAACACCTCGCTGTTTTGTTTTAAGAGGAGCAGGAACTTTATTTCCTCCCAGTCGAACAAGTGGACATTGCTCCACATCCTTGTAAGGAATATGTGAATGCTGACGTTATTTATACTGTAGTTTCACAAGGACTGTCTAACGGTGTAGGTACACATGCAAACACAGTGCTAGTCATGTAATTATTTCCCAGTGTGGGTGGGAGTGACACTTTTAAACTACTGAAGATGGAGTTGAACACGCACATGTTTTAAGTCTGTAGTCGGTGGAGTCGACAACGGTGCTTCTGACAATGTTACCCCCTATCTGAAAGCCTCATTCCTGAGTACACATTCAGATGTAGGTATGTTTATATGTATGTTTAACATAGTTTATATAAAATCAATGTAAATTTTGTTTCTACGGACAATAAATGTTTTAACAAAATTTTTTACTCAATTCACTGATTTGCTTCAGGGGTTGTTAATGTTTTGGTGCTGTTTTCAGAGTACTTGATCTGTGTAGCCATTGAAAGGTTTTGCAGAACTGTTGCTGCTGTAACTTCATTTATTGCTGCTTTTTGAGGCTAAAGTATTAATCCACATTCTAGGCACACTTCTGGCTAAAAGCAGCTCCATTTCCAAGGGCATAAAATACAAATCTTCCTTCATGAGTAGCATGAAACAGGTAGTGTCTTTAAAAAACAACAAACCTAAACCTTGGAAAGCAGGTAGGTTGTCTCCTCCATGCTGTTCAAAATCCAAAGCTTCTGCCAAATTCTGGTTCTTGCCCTGTTCAGGGGTGAAGGCACACTCTTCCTTGGCTGATATTTTAGTACAGCTTATGTTCAGTACAAGAGTACGTTTTTAAGAATTCTCACTGTGCTGTATCATCAGTGTGAAGTGAGAATAACTGTGTTTAATACTAAGATTCCCTAGTAGAGTAGAGTGAGAATGAAGGGAAGCTAGATGAATACACCTGCAGTGTTTAATTATAAAGAGAGTGAAGTTTTCCCATTACTTAAATTTACAGTAATTCAGATCTGTCTTGATCTTCACTGTATGTAAATAATTTTGACTTTTTAAATAATTGTCCTAATCTGGTTGCTACCTTTGCACTGGGAAAACTTCACGTGTGGTAAATCTACGGTGCTGTAGAGTAGCTATGGGAGGAGGCATTGTTCATTGGAACCTCCCCTCCCTCCCCAAGGAAAATGTGTAAATAATACTTGAGGGAGGTACAATAATGATTTGAAATCCTAAGCTACAGTCTTCAGAAGTGTTACTGCTTTACTTGGGAAAGCCAGGAAATTTCCATACACACGTTTTTAGTGATGGTTGGAAATCTGTTTGAGAGGAGCATCAGATTGGCTTTCTCCTGTGCACGGTAACAGTGATGTTCGGACATCACTGTGTTGCACGCTCTCACTACCAGCCCTAAAGAGTTCTTACACAAACAGTGCTGTTGGTATGTACCCAGCTCAGCTAGTTACACCTCTTCCTCCACCTTTAACTGCAGGGCTGGAGCAGGGAAAGCCCAGCTTCATTTAAAATGGCCATGTTAACAACAGAAATACTTTCTCAAACCTGGTTGCATCAATTTACTTTGACATGTTACTGTGTTCTGACTGACGGTTTTGGCTAGTTTAAGTAAAAGCTGCTATTTCCCATCCTGGTAATTTCCCAGTATTAATCCTGTAGATTTTCCAGGTAATAAAGGTCAAGTGTCCTTGTGCAGTGAGGAATTGCAGATCAGGGAAAGCAGCCCTGTTCCGCTAAGGTGAGTATGAACGAGCGAACGCTGGCTTTTTGATAGCATGTCCCTGGCTAAAAGGTGTGCTGTGTGTGTATGAAGTTCAAATGCAGTTTCCATTTTGCCCGTCTCCCCCCAGTCTTGGAACTCGTGTTGGTGTTTTGTGACTTGGTGTCCCAGTGTTGCTGAAAGCAATACTGAGGTGGTAGTTCAAAGGCTTCGACTTTTCAGTGAAGCACTGAACTGGAGGCTCTGTTTTCTGTCTATTTTCAGTCTATTCCTTAACATGGTTGAACTTGCAGTGTTAGTTATAACTTTCCTTTTTTAGTTAAATTTTAAAATGGCTTTAAAGGACTTATCTCAAAGGTTTTATTGTAGAATAATTAATTGGCAGTTAATCAGAATTAGACAATAATTAGTCCTGGTGTTCCCTTGCTGCTATGGCATGTAAATAAGTAAATTACAAGCAAGTTTTCATAGCTGTGGTTAAAGTTTCCTTTATTCTTCTTATAAATCAAGAATTAGAGCATAGGCTTCCTGCCTATTAAACTCTTAATTTTTCCCTCACCATTCACTACAGTCACAATATCAAACTGTGAATATTCAGAGCCAGGAAGCCAGCTGCTCCCTTACATATACTCTGTTCTCTTACTTATTTCTAACTTCAAACACCACCCCACCCCCCCAAACTTACCAAAATAAACTGTTGTACGTGAGTGGGAGCAAGGGAAGGAGGACAAAAAATGCATGTATTGGCATTTTCTTCTACCTACGTGAAATACCTGAGCTCAGACCGTGCTTTATTAACATTGGCAGTGCTTCTGCTGTAAAAGATGTTACCTGCCTTGTGCTTTATCTTTTAGACCCGGCTATACGGTTTTTAATCTGTTCTTCCCCTTCAGTGCGAGTGTGGGTTTTCTCCCCGCCGGCCTTTACCTGTCGGAGGGCTTGCCTTTGAAGAAGCTCCTCTGGCGGGGTGAGGTGCCCCTGTGGCCGCTCACGTCACTGCGCGGTGCTCGCTCCTTGGGTGTATCGTAGCACACTCGTTTCCCTGCGATACCGGAGAAGAACCATCAGCTGCTCTTCTCCCGAACCGCCACCCTCAAGGATGCTGCTTCTCCGCCTTCCTTTCCTTCACCCCCAGCCCCTAGCTAAGCCTGTAAAGGGGTGGGGGGAACGTAGCGGGGCCGTCCGCTGCCCCCGGGGCTGCTGCGCCCCCGGCCCCCTCATGGCCAGGGCTAGCCGAGGGTCGTTGCGGAGAGTTCGATGCCCGCCCCAGCCTCCCCGCAGGCAGAGTCCCGGGGGTGGGACCGCGCACGGCCTGCGGTAGGGAACAGCTCCCCAGGGGCGTGCGCGGACTAGGAGGGCGGCTGGCGGGACCGAGGTGTACCCGCTTGTCCCGCCGCTCCGGGACACGGTGGCCGGAGCCCAAAGCGCCTCTGCCAGCACCGAAACAAGGCGAACCCCGCCTCCTGCCCGCGCCCCCGGCGCCTCCGGCGCTCGACTGACGCTTCCTGGCCTGAGAGGGAAGAAGCCACCCCCTTCTCCCCGAATGGGCGAGGCGGGCCCGGAGCTCCGCTGCACCCCTTTTCCCCGACCCTGCCCCCGCCGGGGACCGCCGCTCCGCTTCCTTCCTCCCCGCCCTCCTCCCCCCCGGCGGCGCAGCGGCTCTGGCGCAGTCTCGCGACACTTCCCGCAGCGCCGAGCTGAGCCGCGCCGCTCGCTCCGGCAGCAGCAGCGGCGCAGGAGCGGCACTCCGCGGCGGGGACACCCAGCTGCTCCTCGCACCCTCGCCCTGCCGTACGCACCGGCCGGCGGGGGAAGACGCCCATCCCCGCGGCTCGGCAGCAGGCGCCCCTGGGCGTCCGAGCTCCTCCGCCCGGCGGCAGCGGGGACCGAGGTGGCTGGCAGGAGCCGAAGGCTGAGCCTCTGCTTTCCCCTCATTTTCTTTTCTATTTTTTTTTTCCCCCTTCCGTTTATTTAACACGTACGAATCCATATGCTGAGAGGAGCCGAGGTGCTGTTAGGAGGACGCAGAATGCAGCCCGGCTGCAGCGGGTGCTGAGAGCGGCGGCCGCCGGAGGAGGGAGCGGCTCTTGTCAGCAGCCTCTTCTCCTTCCCGTGGCGGCGGCTCGGGCTGTCTCTCGCCCCCGTCGCCGTGGCTAGCCGCCTCAAACTTTCAGCCTGTTTCTGCCGTCAGGCAAAGCCCAGCTCGACATAAATGGGTGAGTTCAAGCCGCCGGCTCCGAGTTGGAGGTGCTGAGGGGCCGGCTGGGGCTCCCGCCCGGCGGGTGGGATGCGTGTCGCCGCAACCGAGGGCCGAAGGCGGCGGGAAGGGAGCTGGCCGCCCCCAACCTCCGCTCATGGCTTTTAACTTCTCCCCTCCCCCGGCCGAGTCAGTGATTGTTTTCATTTGACAGGCGGATAGGTCGGGGTTTGCGGCGGCGAGGCCAAGGCCGGGTACCCCTGGGGGCTGCCGCGGCGGGTGATCATCCCGAGGGGGGCTGACAACGTTACAAGCTCTCCCGTGCTCCGCCGGGCACGACCGCCCCGGGCAGCCTGGGGTGTGGTGGCGCCGAGAGAGCAGGGGGGATGTGGGAGGAACCGTTGCCCCGAGCGCGCAGGTTGCGCTCCTCCGGCCGTGGGGCTGCCGCAGAGGAGAGCTGAGGGAGGGCGCGGGGCGGCCTGTGGGGACGGTCCCTACCGCCCCGCCAGAAGGGAGCGGCCGTTGGGGCCGTTGCGCGGGGGTCGTTGGGGCCGTTACGCGGGGCGGGGGGAGGGAGGGGCGGTTGCGCTCGGCAGCCGCTGCCCGTGAGGTGGCTCCCGCGGACTTCGGGAAGAGCCTGCGCCTTGCTTGCCCGGCCCGGGGTGGGCAGCGCCCGCTACCTGTGCGGCGAGGGAGGCCGTGGGCAGCGGGAGGATGGGGGATGAATCGTCCCATTATGCGGGGCGGCAGCGGCGGTGCCAGGCGCGGGCTGGCTGAGCGATGCGCCCCGGGGCGTCGCTGGAGCGGCGCTGCCCCGCGGCTCTCTCTGCCCAGCACGGTGCCCGGCAGAAAATGACGGATTGGAGGGAACAAAAGGAACCGTCTGCTGTTGGTAGGCAGTCCTGGGTGTACCCACGGGCCGGCGTCTGAAGACAGCGGAGAACGGTCCTCCAAAAAGCCGGCCTTTCGCTGCCCTTAGGCCCCCGGCCGCCCGTTCCGCTCCCGGCTGCAGAAACGCTGTTGGTCTGTGGGGGAACCTGGGAGCCGCATCACTCCATAGAATGCGTTGCACTGGCAGATATTTTACACAGTTTTGCCTGTTGTAATACAGTGGCATTAGGGATAGAGTGTGTGTGTGGGGAAATAAAATCGTCCCTTTGTTCTTGGAGAGCTTAGTTTGCGGGGTACCGGCAGAGCGACGCGCAGCTGCTGTACCTGCCCGCTGCCAGATTAAGCACCAGCTTTTCGCTATTGACTTTCAGTTATCCCTCTCCCGTTCGAGCCGAGACGCCTTCATCCCTGCGCAGCTCATTCAGCTGTATTGATCCGAGTGAACTCTGATGCTGCTGGGAGCTGGCCGGCATCCCAGATCGCCACGTTTAATTGGGTGCGTTGTAGAGAGGACTCTGTTAGCGCCGGTTCGCCTGCTACTAGCCAACGCAGCGCTCAACTTCTGACTCGGGTAGCCACAGATAAGATTGCGAACGTCGTGCTACTGTAACGAGGGCTTATAGCTGCCGAACGGAGCAAAATCTGCCTTCAGTAGGGCATGTCGTGGGAAATAGGGGGTTTTATATATATTTTGGGGAGTTTTCTCCTCTCTGCATTTACTTACTAACTTTGCATTGTGATACAGTAAGACTCTGATTTCAGCTTAATCTGTAGGCCAGATATTACCCCGGTTTTTTTAGCTTAATGGTACAAAAGGTTAGGAAAAGTGGCAAAGGAGCAGAGAAGTAACTTGCAAGCACTGATAGAGCTCTAGAAAGGTTTTAGAATACCATAACTTGGCAGTGAAGGCCATAATTTTCCCTGTACCCGCCCTTCCCTCCCCTGGGCTGGCCATACACATCTGGCTTCTTTACAGCTCATTTGGATAATTAATGATTTTCCCAAATCACTGTGATTCAATCAGACTTTTCTTTGCAAAATGGGAGTGGAGGAAAGTAGATATGGTTTCATTGTTGTGCATATCTTTAAATGCTAAGTGCTTCTTGTAGTTAAAAAACAATTAGAAAAATTGTACAAGGAAGAGAAGATATGAGTAATATGAAAGCAAAGTCTTTCTAGGGGATACCAAATGAAAACAAGACTTTTATTTGCAACATTTTTAACGTTGTTAGCATTTTTGGAAGGTATTTTAAATGCAGAAAAAGAAGGTGAATTCTTTATGTGTCCTACATTGTTAAGATTCCTAATGTTTTATTTTTAAAATACTTGTATGCCTTCCGTTTTAACCAGTTGTATGTTACACGTGGCACTGCATATTGTTACTAGTCCAAACCTGTGCATCGATATATAAGTGTATCTTACACGTGTGTATATTACAGTTCAGTGTATGGCCCTAAGCACGTACCCCAAACCTTAGAACAAATACAGCTTTATGTTTCATGAGCTCTTCTATGGCATTATAGTTAGAGTATCTTAAGGCAAATTAATTTACACTTGGAATGGACGTATCAGGAGAGTTGAGTGAGACAATGGTGGTAGTTCTCTGGATGTAAAAAGAGGGGAGGGGGATGTAAGGTAAAGACCTTAAAGGTAACTGTGCATACAGTGGAACAAGCGTGTCTCCTTCCTTTAATGTCTGAGAAATGAAAAGGTGGTTCTTTGTGGAGACTTGTATGTGTGTGGGGGTGGGTTGCTTGTTGTTGCTTTCGGGTTCATTTTGTTCTGGGTTTTGTTGGTGGGTTTGTTTTGTTTTGTTTGTTTGTTTTTCTAAAGACTACTTGGTATTACATAGGATGAGAGAACTCCTCAGCCTCATTTGAAAGAGCTTTGCATGCCCCCACATCAGAGTGTCCTGAAGTTGGAGGACCGGAAAACAAAGTAAGAAGGTGTGGCAGCTGCTTAGGGAATAGCTATTTTTAAATGTCCTGCTAATCACATTTAGAAAATACAAAAGTATGGGTCTGATTCTAGAGAGAAGTGTTTAACCACCATCATCACAAAACCACTGGTGAGGTGTCAGTTGAGACACACCTTCCAACTTCTGCAGTAGATGAAGGAAGATCCTCTTTTCTGCTGCAAGGTCTATGCTCAACTTCTGAGTGTATTAAATGAGGAAGGGGTCCTATGTAATAATGCCACTGTGAACCTAAGCAGTCGAAGTCTTCATCACAGCATTTGTAAATGACCAAGTTATACATAAACTCTTTTATCGTCAGTATTTTTCCATCTTAACATCTTTCAGGGTATTGTTAAAGCTTTTCTGTGGGGAAAGGAGGCAAGAGGACACGTTGCTTTTGTTTATGTGAAATCACAGGGATCACTTTTGCTGTTGCTATAGTTGGAGTTGGGATCCAGAGGCAGTCTTGAGCCCTTTGAACCAGTTAGATTGCTGATGCTGGCAGACAGATACTGTCTGCGTGGTTTTACAGTAGTGATTGAGAAAGATGCTTTGCTGTGAAATACCATAGCTAGTTTGTACACACCAAAGGAATGTTACCCCAAGAAGTAATGTAATCAAAAAAACCCTGAATCTATGCAAAAGTCTGATTGTTCTGTACCAGTGGCAGGCCTTTTCCCTGATTCCCCCCTCTTAATCCTTTTCTTCTTTCCAAATTCTCCTCTATGCCCTGCCCTGAAATTCTACCCTGCTTCCTTCTAAGCCCTTGCCACTTACATTTCTTTCCTCCTCTCTCTACTTCGCTTTACACGTTTCAGACGTGCTATTTCCTCTTTCTTCCTCTCTCTTATCAAAGTATCAACAGAGGGAGCACTCTGAGCGCATTTCCTGCGTGTGGGGCCACACTGACCTCCATCCAGCAAGGGAGAGCTACTCCAGCTGGGCCCTGGGGTGGCTTGGAGACTACTCCCTGCAATGGGAGACCTGGGGAGTTTATCTGGGAAGCTAACAGCTCTACAGCCCGATGTGAAACAAAACGTTTTTTGAGGCCTGAGCTGAGCTGAATTTATATAAATCAGACAGGGAAGGCGGTGGATGTGTTTGTGGTTCAGGAGCACTCTTTGAGTTTTAAGTTCTCTCTCCAAAATGGCCATTTTGGAGCTTTTCAGCAAAATAGCTGTAAGACATTTTTGACTAGGAATAGCATGTGTCATTCTTGTCATCCTCAAAAACAGTTGAACAGCTTCAGCTGAATAAGGAAAAACCATGATGATTAGGGTGATTTTTTTTTTCACTTTGTTTTTTTTAAAAATAAGGTTTTAAGCAGCTGTAAAGAGGCTTTATATAGGAAATGTGTAAAAGCCCTCCCCAGCCTGTAATAAGTCTTTGTTCTCCTCATAGGGGGTTTTACTCAGACTATTTCTCTTGTTGTCTTTGGTAGGTTTGTTTCTCGCAACAGGGCGGTTGCATTGGAGCTGTTCAGGATCAGGTTTCCAGTTGATTGGTGACAGTATTTATACAGTCAATGTCTTCATGGTTGGAGTACAAGAGGAAGTGTTCATATACTGTGATAAAATACTGATAGTAACCTATATAAAATTTCATATTAAAATAACTGGCACTAAGCTTTTGTTCCCCTAGAAATCAAGAGATAATGACATTTCTGTCATAAAAGGTGTCAGAACTGGTTTCTAAATGGATCAAGATGGAGGTCTGAAATAAAGAAATAATAAATATATAAATATGTGTGTGTATATGTACCAGATTATGGAAATAATTTCTGATTGCACAGTCTTTTCTGTATGTTGGTATCTCTGCTTCTTTTCTCAGTGTCTCCCTTATAGTTGTTTTTCTATTAACTGTTGCTTTTAGATCAGTAACTGTGATAAAGAGGAGAATACTTAAAATAGATGGTTTCTTAAACCAGCAGAATTCTTAGTTTTTTATGTGCTAATCAAATGTAGAAAATTATGGTAGACCTGCTAGGAAAGGTGTTTTTACTCCCTGTGTTTAAGGAAGTGTATGTAATTATTAAGACACTTCTCAAGAAGCAGTTTTATTTTTATATTAATCCTGAGTGCATGTATATTTCTGTTTAAATTTCTACTAATATGATCTATACAATTTCTCTCTAACGGTATTGAGGTTGTTTCTTCTGGAATTTGTATTCACTGGATGTTAAAGGTTGGGTTGTTTTTTTTTTTTTGAGAATACAGCTGGTAATCATTCTACCAGCCATGTGTCAGAATTCATATAACAGATCAGTGTTGACCTTGGAGATAATGCATTGACTCCTTCCCCACCTGAAGGGGAAGGGACGCATGTGTTAGCAGGGGATAAAAAAAAAGGGAGAGCTTGGTAATGTGAAATGAGCAGCTGAAATTTCAGGTCTGAAATGTTAAGGGGTCACTGAAGTGCTGAAAGCAGGTTAGGCCTGGTGGGATCAAAGGGGAGAAAACAGCCGCAGAGATGGTATCTGTTGGCTCGCTCCGATACTGCTGCCACAGAGCAAGCTCATCAAAAATGGTGGTGGGCTTTGTATGGCTCCTATCTGTGTTTCTGTGTTTGTTGTTGTTCTGCTGGGGTTTTGTTTGTTTTTTGTTTGTTATTAACTCACAGAATACAAAATCCTGGACCAGGGAGTGGATGTTTTCCCTGAATGCAAAAGCAGGAAGTAGCTGTAGGGCATATCTGTGTTTTGTACACTGAGAAATGATGAGAGAATGTATCAGGGGGAGGGGAGCGAGAGAGGAGGTGAGTATCAAGATTCTGTAATTCTGCTAATGTAAAAGTGATTGCTGACAGTCTGCTACACACAGAGAGGAAACACAATAAAAGCTTTAAGTCCTTATGTGTGAAAGAATGTGCAGTACTGCAGTACAGGAGTCATGGGTTGGATTAGCAAACGGAGTTGACTCCCCCCCTCCTCCCCTTTATTATTGATAATGGAGAAGAATCATTTGAAATCAACTCTTGAAAATGCAGTGGAATGTCTGCTTAAGAGCTGTATGGTGAGATGACTTGTGATGTCTCAGCTATACTTGGTTCCTAATTTAACTTTGTTGTAGAGAAAGGGGCATCCTAGGTGACGAGGGCTGGAGGGGAAAAGGATATCTTCTCATTCTTACAGTAGTTTGTATTCCAGCGGGGGTGAATTTGTTCTTCTGATTTGGGATGAGGCATTGTCTAGAGTTGTGGATCAGAAATTATGTCTATACTGAAACAATTCTCTTTAGCAACAAGGATAATGCAGTATAGATAGCTGAGCAGTTATATGAGGAAAATATCCCTAAGTTCCAATTAATCTATAGTGTCAGTGTAGAGAGGTGCCTTTTGACCTCTGCCTTGGAATTTCATTAGAAGTATTGTACAGAAGGAAAAGTTCCTCTATCCTCACTTTTTCATACTGTGCAGCTAAATTGCTGCTGGTGAAACTAGCACACACCTAAACCAGAGTAAGCCCATTTATTTGAAGACTGAAGTCAGCATTGGTGTGCAACTCTCCAGGGGCCCGGTGCTTTTTCAAAAACATCAATACAGATTCATTGTGTGCATTGCAAGTCAAGGCCTGAGTTGATCCCATGGCAGAGGGGTTGGGCTAGATGGTCTTTAAGGGTCCCTTCCAATCCAAACCATTGATCTATCAATATTTAATTAGCTTTCAATGGTCACACTGCTCACATTATAAATTGTTTTGTCCCCTACAAGTAATTTCTATATAAGTTAATTTATGTGACCTGCCTTTAAAAAACCCAACACAATCAAACCCAACAAAACAGAAATCCCCATGACATGTTAATATCCTCTGCTTGCAGTTTCCAGGAACTTGCTTGTTAATTTACAAGGCAGCATATTGCTGCCTTTTATTGATAATGAGATCTCCAAACATGCACAAAAATCACTCCAGGGTGTTTTCCTGTTTGGTTTGGTTTTGTGGCAAGAAGTTCCTGGGGGGCAGCAGAGCTCCTGGTGCTGTTCCATGCTGTATTGACTACCGCTGTCAGCTTGAGTCTCTCCGTATGTAGGATTGTCTTTCCACATAGCTAGCTTTATAAAGGGTTTAGTTCAGTGTAGCTGAAATATTAGAATGTAAATGTACACTCAGAGAGAACTTTTCATTTTTGAGCCAAATGTAAAACCATCCTTTGAGAACTCTCATCTTAGGTATAAATCGAATATGTCCTCTATCTGCAGTTGCTGATTCATCCTCACCCCTGGCAAGAAACATTTGTAATACTCTGGTAATTTGGCAGAGCGGATTTTCTTTTCCCTGATAGGCTTGTGCAGTGTTAAAAATTTGCTATCCTTGTGGCAGATACAGAACGGGCAAGTGGCAAGACCTCAGCTTAATTTTTCAGTGTTTTTCCTCATTCCTGCTGGTTTTTTAATGTGAGGTCTCACTGAGCTCTTATTGAGTTGTTAATACTCTTCTGTCTATAAAAGGGCACACCAAAAATTCCAGAGTTTGTCCAGAAAAAAAATGCCTTTATTTTGGGGTTTCATTATGGCAAAGTTTGAAACCTTTTTGCTGTCAAATTCAGAATGTTTATAAACAAGTGTTTTAGCTTTGTCCTTATGTTTCCACGTGTAAGGATTAAAGGCTTACTTTGTAAGAGTCATGATGCTTGTTTATAACCAGTATTTGAATGTTTTATGGATGAAGATTGGTTACATAGTGTCCTGGTTCTGGCCAGGCCAGAGTTACCTTCCCCAGGCAGCCAGCCCAGGTGAGCTGAGTTAGCCTGGGCTGTTCCTACATCACCTGACTTTGCTCCCTCATAAAAGGGGCTGGCTGGGGGGGGAAGGTGTCAGTGTGGCTCTAGGATAGTCCAAGTGTGGCTAGTCCTGGTGTTGGTGCAGTCACCTTTGCTATCGCCTTGTCATGTTGGTGCAGTGTTCCATGGTATCACCAGTGTGAGTACTCTGCTCCCCTTGCATGGTGCCTGTCAGTAACTGTCCTTATCCCACCCCGTGGGGCTCTGTTTCCCCTCAGCTGCTGCCTGGGGCTGAACTGTGACACCTAGATATTGTTCCTTTTTGTCAGATGTTTCTTATGAACGTGTCCTTATTGTCATCAACAGCTGTGTGGAAAAATATCATCTTCAAGACCTTTCACTCTAGGCAAGGCTATTTTAGTTTCCTGTGCAATAGTCTGTGTTTCAGCAAGACTGCAGAACTGCAGTGTTTGTTGGATACAAATACTCTACTTTTCTGCTTAAGCTATCAGATTGCAAAATAGCAAACACACACAAAAACTCCAACATGCCAACCAGCCAAAACCCCTCAAACAACTCCTGCAAAAAACCCCCACCACAAACCCTAGAAGAACCTAACTTTGTTCCCATCAGCTTTTAAATGACCAGAGGAAGGCAAGGAGAAATGAGCGCAGAAAGGAAAGTTCTCTAGTCAAGGTTAAGCTTGAGAAGCCTTGAGTTCATCACCAAGCAGTTTGTTATGGTATATTTCTGAATGTTGGAGAGTCAGCACCAGTGCTTGCAGGCAGGGGATGGGCCTGCTAACTGGCAAAAGCAAATTGTGCCATGTGAAGGCTGGCATGGTAGCAAGCAATGGGTGGAAGCCGCTTCACTTAATGATCTGATGGGAATTTAAATTCCAGGTCCAGAAGAGTGCTAAAGATGTCTGCAAATTTTGGGGCCCTTGTGATATTAAAGCTTTGTTTCCTCAGTGGCATGCACCAAGCTTTACTTTCTCATTTTTTGTTCGAGGAAACATCAGGCTGCCAGCAGTTGAGAGCACTGGCTTGGTAGCTTTGCAAACTTTGCTTTTCTTATGCCTGTATTTTTAGATTGCTTGTGGGAAAGAAAAGCTTCATCACTACACAATGGTGAAGTTTAGAGTTGGTTCAGACTTAAATATTTAGATATTGAAGTCAAATGGTTTAAACTGGCTCCAACTATTAGATTTGAATGATTTTTGATATTCTTAAGTGCTTTTGTTGTGTTTTTCTTCAATGAAGCAGGTGTCATTGAACTTTGATCTCATTTTAAGATTCTGAACCATTTGCAGCATCAAGCAGATCATCTAACTAGTTCGGTCATTAACCTAGTCTGATACTTGATTATTTTTTATCTTGATTTCATTGTTAATAGCTGCGTTCTTAATGTTGGAAATGTGTTTGTCCTGGGTTTGGCTAGGACAGAGGTAACTCCCAAGCAGCCAGCACAGGTGAGCTGAGTTGGCCAGGGCTGTTTTCCACACCCATGATGTCATTCTCCCCATAAAAAGGGTCTGGGCAGGGAGAGGTGACTCCAGGAAGGTCTCAGTGTGGTCTGAGTGTCCTGTTGGTCCTCAGGTTGGTAAAGTGCTTTTTGTTATCACCAGTTGTGTATTCTGTCACGAGTTCTGTTGTTGTTCCTCTCTCCCTGTGCTGTCCTGACAAACTGGCCTTACCCCACCTGTTCTCCTGCCCATCCCACCAGGGGATGGAGGGTTGCCTGGTGCTCAGCTGCCAGCTGGTGCTGAACCGTGACAGTGTTCTTTGTAGCTTTTTATTTTTATTGGTAACTTTAACAACTTGCCTAGTTTTTTAGGTGACACAGAACTATTTGTGGATTTGATTGGATTTTAGCTAGCTAGCTTAAACATTTGAGCAGTTTCTCAGCTTTTTGTAGCAGTCTGAGTCTTGCTGGCCATAGCGAGCCAAGTTTAGCTGTGTGTATAAAACTGTTCCCACTTTGTAGAGTGTGAATTTAATAGAAGGATTTCTGAGTATAGTTAGTGCAGTTTAGTGACTGCTATTGATGGAAGGTCTTAATACAGTGGGGGGAAAAAGTACTTTCTGTGACTTCTTCCTCGCTTGCATGAGTGCTGCTGAAGGCTTGAACTGGGGGTCTTGTGTGTTGAAAAGGAACGTACCTTTGAACAGCCAGCTACTTGGTACAAGTAAGATGAACTCTTTCTGTTGCAAGAAACAGCCTTTCAACTGGGAGAGAAATCTCATTGCTACTGTTGCTGCCGTCTTTTGTTACAATTGTTTTTAATACTCATTTGCCAGGACAGCTGTTATTTCCTCCTCCATGCAAGAATATCTTCTCAAATCAGAAAGATCTTTCTTTTCTTTGAAACTTTATATTAAAGTCCTTTATATCTGCTGATCGTTTTATTCATCAAATACCTTTATTTAGCTGCATTTCAGAACAGTTGAAACACACTGGTTGGTTTTACTTTGACACTGAGGTCAGCTTGAATGGTCTTTGTTCTGCACCTCATACTGCCTTTCAGAACTGCTGGCTTTGATTTGCTTTAAGCATGCTACTTGCTTTAAAGACTACAATTTTTGTGTGTGAAGCATCTATAAATAGTGCTTTTGATTAGCTGACATCTCAATTATATGACTGTGCTTCACGGAAGATTGAGACAAGATGCCATCTTGTTCATGGTGAACTATGATCTGACAATTCAGTCATCTGTACTGGTTCCGGAGTCATGAGAGATCTATTAATATATATTCCTCTGCAGTATCTTTGATAATTTGCTCACAGTTGTGCAGAAAACAGTCTTGTTTGTTCCTGTGTGTTTCTTGTTCCTGTACCTCATTCTGTCAGAAAGCAGTTGCTCCTCTTCCTATCGCTTATAGAAGTGCATGTATGCTTCTTAAAGTCATAAAATCTCCTGAGTTGGAAGGGGCCCATAAGGATCATCAACTCCAAATCCTGGCTCCACACAGGGCCAGACAAGTCAGAGCATGGGGCTGAGCGCATTGTCCAGATGCTTCTTGAACTCAGTCAAGCTCAGTGGTGTGACCACTTCCGCGGGGAGCCTCTTCCAGCACCTGACCACCTGTCTCAGTAAAGAACCTTTTCCAACCAAGAACCTCCCCTTCTTTTCCCTTGCAAGCGATGTTTTGTTGGTGGGTTGGGTTTGGTGGGGTGCTTTTTGGTTTTTTGTGTGTGCTTTTGGGTTTTTTGTTTGGTTTGTGAATTTACATTACTGTGTCTTGCATTTTTTTTCCACAGGAAAGGTGTTCTTCACCCACTTTTTTTTGTCTCTTGTCTGTCATTTCATACACATTTCTTTCAAATTAATCTTTCTTTCTCTTTTGTCTGTCTCTCAAGTGCACTACTTCTCTTTTTAGGAAACTTTCCTGTATACTTATCATATGTAGTCTCAAAACTCTCTCTATTAAGATGCAAAGATATACAGAATTCTGAAGACAATTTGGCGTGGACTATAGCAAAATTGTGGATGGTCCTTTACAAATTTTGCTTTGGAATTAGGAAAATAAGAAACCTTCAGCTGGTTTTCCATAAATACCATGTCAGAAAGCAGAGGGACTGCCTGTCTCTTAGAGACTATTGATTTAGTCCACTGAGTTACCTGGAAAGTAAATGCTGAAGTGGGTGTTGCATATTGTGTTTTGCCAGTCACCTTTTTGATGTTTTCTGTTGGAAGAATGGTGCCTTTGGTGTGTGGAGAAAAGCAGGCTGTGGAAGTCAGCAGAGCCAAATGCTGAAGTTCCAATGGTTTTGAATTTGGAGAATTTAAAAGCAGGATGTTGCTATTTTAAGTAGTATTACAGTTCCTGTCTGTTTAGGTCTGTCAGTGTCTGTCTCAGAAAGCAAAACCGAGGAGCTGACGTAAAAGCAGCTTTACAAGGCAGAGATCTTAAATGCAAGAAAGAATCTTTGCCTCTCTAGACCCTCTGGAGTGTAGAATTCATTTTGGTTTCTGATTTCCTTAGCTCTATGAGCTTGGATCATTGGAAACCAGGGAAGGTCATTAAAAGATTTTTCAGATGGATGGAGCCCAGGAACCTTTTTCTTAAATAAGGGAGAAGTAGAGCTTTCTGCTTAGCCTTGGAAGAAGCTGTCAAGTCAACATACAATAACAGTGTTATCTCTGTCCTCTCTAGTTTTCTTGGTTGTATGGGTTTAACCTGGATGCTGTAGAAAGGTTTTGTACCAGCATCTGAGGATGTTCTGCTTGTCTTGAGTAGAATTATTGTTGCTTCCTCGTCCACATGTTTTGTTCTGTTCTAGACAGCACCAGTGGTGGTAACTGGAGATGGGAGGGCGGAGGAGGTTGTCAGAAGAATAATCAATTATAAAACAACAGGGTTCATTGCCTCTATGTATGTTTACTTGGGTTCCACAGAGCTCCACCCTGCTGCTTCCTCCCATTTCTGTCTGCATCCTCAATGCAGCAATAGGCTCTTCTGCCTGAATGCTAACTACTGGTTGTGCTTTTGCTCCCTACGCAGCGCTGCTGAGTGTTCTCATTCAACCAGCACACGGTGCCTCAAATCCCCTGTTGCAGCAGCGCTGTCATCAGGTCACAAGCTGTTCTTGCTCGCTATGAAAGTCAGTGACAAGCTTTCAGGTGCACTTGTTTGGCTTGCATCAGTTTTTGCTTTCAGGATTGTTGTTCTAAGGAGCAGCTCTGTGGTATCTCATTTTTGGAGGTTTATTCTAGTCATAAGTGTTGTAGAAGATCATGTGGAAGTGAGAGCAAGTGTTTGTACAGTTGAAGGAGACTTCTGGAATTCTTTAACCTGCTACTGGAGATACCTGTTAGAAGAGCTGTGTCTCCTACTTGCAGCATGACCTCTGCTTTCTGAAAGGCTTTGCCTTGTTCAAAATCCAAAGAATTTTTCTAAGACAAAATGAAAATAAAATATGTTAATGGAAGTGCCTCCTTGCCCAGACCTTATTGACACGTGGGACTCTGAAAAGCACCATGAAAGCAAAACAGAGAAGCTAATGGCTGGGATGTGTGAATATTTTTGTTCATAGAGCAAAACACTAAATATGTTGGTTTATGAATTCCATTTACTATGACATCCAGAAGAAATTGCCTGCAGAAACTGATTTGAGCTGAGAAAACAGAAACATTAAAGATACCATCTAAAACTTATTTCCTCAGAACTGCATCCTGAATTCTAAAATTGTGCATTAAAAAGCTTTCATATTTTGGAGTCAATACATGTTATCTAGGATGATCGTCAAGTTTATTTGCCCAAGGGTTGTCCAGAGCTTGTGAATCTTTATATGCAGTAATTTCTGTTTCTAAAACAGCATTTCTTAAATATCTTGTTCTTGCCACAATTTGAAGGAGAATAAAAGAACCTGATGGAAAAAGACAAGCTGCTAAGATTATGAGTAGCAGTCTTACAAGACTTCATTATTATCAAGAACAAATATGATATTGGTGGGTGGTAAAGGTGTTATTTTAATCAAACGTGTCCTTCTTCCAAACACTCCCACCCTACCTTCTATTGTTGCTCCAATAATTGAGCAAGCTAGGGTTTGGTTTTTTTGTTTGTTTTTGTTGGGTTTTTTTAAGACTTTAAGTGGTTTTTGGCTGTTTTTCAGTATGATCTAAAGAGTAGTGGAGAGGGTTCAGTACTGACATGTAAATCTTGTATTGGGCCATAGTGGTGAAATGCAAATTGCCTGTGGTGTGAGCTCTTGTACTTAGAGCTATGAGCCCAGCACACACAGAGCTTTCGTGGAATTGCAGACTGGTTTGGGTTGGAAGAGACATCAGAGATCATCTAGTTCCAACCCCCCTGCCATGGGCAGGGACACCCTCTACCAGATCAGGTTGCCCAAAGCCCCATCCAACCTGGCCTTGAACACTGCCAGGGAGGGGGGAGCCACAGCTTCTCTGGGCAGCCTGTGCCAGAGCCTCACCATCCTCACAGTAAACAATTTCTTCCTTATGTCTAAGCTAAATCTGCCCTCTTTTAGGTTAAAGCTGTAACCCCTTGTAGTGTCACTACACTCCCTGATGAAAAGCCCCTCCTGAGATTCCCTATAGGTCCTCGCCAGGTACTGGAGGGTGCTATAAGGTCTCCCTGGAGCCATCTCTTCTCCAGGCTGAAACTTCACAGCTCTGGTAATGCCTGACAATCTGTTATATATGGAAGCATAATATAGTGAGTGTCATTTCATTGGGCTTATAAATTATGAAACTGCTGTGGAGTTTCATACTGGGCCTGACCTTCCTCTGAATGTGAAGTTTTGTAGGTTGAAATGCTTGGATTTATGTAAAATAGGGTTAGAATTTAAAAAGGAAAAACCTGGTCATTTCACTTGTATGTGAAGTCCAGGTTCCTACTGAGGTGTTCCAACTAATGCATTATAAACTGGCACTGGTTTGTAGACTCAACATCTGACAGGTCAAATCACCAGAGCTGCTGCTGGGGTAAATATTTTGCAAGTGTGGTCTTAAAAATAATAGAATTCCATGAAACTGAGGGAAAAATACATAGCTTTGAAATGATTTTAAGATGCCATGTTTGTCTGCGGCTGGCATTACACCGCGAAGGTCTATAACACAGTCCAAGGATTTTGGCTGTATCAGGCTGTTGCTGCCAGCAATCTCTTCCTGCAGAAATTGCCACTTGCAACAGCAGGAACACCGCAACAGGATGTATCTCTGCACCACTTTGCAGTCTAGTTACTTAATATAAACCCATCCTTATCAGTACTCCAGGAAAAGGTGGCTGAGATGCAGAGGAGTATGTCATGTTCTCCCCATCCTCCTCCTGTGCAAAATGGTTGCTACTTTTGGCAAAGATGGATGGTGATAGTAACAGCTGAGGCATCTATAGTAAAATCCACCAGGTTCGTCTGAGATCATATCTGTAATTGCTCTCATGGTGTTAGTCTGGTTTTAATGGGACTTGGTGAACGTTACTGTTCTAGAAACTGAGGTTTTAACAATTAAACACTCAGCAGTGTACAATATGAAGGTTGTGAACCAATTGTTGACCACAACTTCTAATGTTCATGGGAGTTAAATGATGCTACATTGTATCACTGGAAAGGTAATTGTTTCCTGGCTGTACAGTTTTTGTTATTTATTTGACTCTCCACCTCAGTGCCTTTCCATCAGCATCTACACATAGTATCAAGGCAACTTTGAGACTAGCATCACATGGGACTTTCACTAGATTAGTACTCCTGAGTAAATTCAAACAGCTGTTATTTTCATGGCATCAGCTTTTCTATCCCTTTTTATGCTGATATGTTCATCCAGGAGCAATTCTCATTAATTTACAAAAATGGTAATTTTATATGTAGTCCTAGCTATGTTTAGCTGTAAGTAATCCTTCTTCTTTTTGTTCTGAAATAACTAATATCATTCCTAGCTTCTCAGTTGTCTTGAGAATATGATTTAGAAACCACAAGAGGAGTGTTATTGACAAGGTTTTATTAATATATAGCTTGTTGAATGGGAACTATTTGTCTTTGCTTAGCTTAAGTTACAATCCTCTTCTCTTTTTCTATTTATCCCAGCAATGGGTATAATACTTTATACTTTTCCAAACTTTGAATTATTTTTATGGATACTGGAGGAGGCAGGAACTCACATTAAGATGATGATGTTAAATGTTTCCCTCTGAATCTGATGCCTTCCATTTCTTCTGGATGACTTCTTGTGTGCATTAGTATCTGAGGGGAAGAGCAGCGTTAAAACAAGTGAACCAACTCTCAGGACAATTTTGCCTCTAAGAGGCACTGTATTACCTCAGTTACAGGTGAACGCTGTGTGCATCACCTACAAACCTGATGACAACGTGAATCAAAAGTAAGTTTATTTTTGAACACTGTATACTGGGAGTGTCTGCAGTCATTGATAGAACCAGCGAATTACAGTAAAATTAATCCATCTCAGTAGAAATGGTGATTCTCAGTTTGTTGTCTGAGGCAGTAGGATCACTTTGCCCTGCAAGAAAAGATGAATTTCAAGTTATAGAATGGAAGTGCTTTCCAGAATGCCAGCCATGTGGATACCAAAGGTTATCTATGCAATCTTGCCCTTTCAAATCGGTTAAGGAGACTTGCCCCAATAAAATATAATGTGTATTGTTGGATCCAAAGTGGCACATAAGGAGGCTTTTGGGAATACAGATGTGACTGCTGCCATTCAGACAGCTGCAGCAGTCACACTCTGAAGTTGCATGTTCGTGAACATCTCTGATGATCAGATGTGCTTTGGCATATTTTTTTTAGAGTTTATATCAGAGAAAGGAGTGTGGCAAAATAAATTCAGAAAGAGGAAACTGCTGTGATAGGCCTAAGAAAAGCTGAACAAATTCATAATGTTTGTTAGAAGTACCTGCCTGACATTAGCACAGAACTGCTTTGAGATGCATATTTTATATGGAAATCCCCCACCTATATACAGAAATGCAAATGCATTGGCTTACTGTTGTTCTTTATTTAACCAACTGCAAATGCAAGATTTTTGTGATGAATTATGGTCATAACAAATGCCCTAGCTGGCATATAAAGTATTTCTTGTCCTGGGTAAATTCCACTAGAATAAGTTGGTGTTTGTGTTTTTTTAAAAAGCTGGAGTCAGTCATATTGATCCCTCTTTGAAAAACAGAAAACCAGCTCTCCTCTTTTCCTGGAGGACAGCTCAGGCATTATGACAGCTGGAGTGGCTTTAACTCTGCTGCTCCCCAGAGAAGCATCACATCGGGACAGCCCGTAGCCAAGTGTTCACTTTGTCCTCCAAATGCAGTTTTGGGTTGGGGTCCCCTGCACAGCTCCTCTCTTTCTGTGCCTGCATACGTGTGAATTGCATGCAATGGGTCTTCCTCTCAGATGCTTCCCATCTGTCTGAAGTGCTCTGTGGCTGCTTTCTGTGTTTGCAACGAGTGTGCAGACTGGGTGAAGAGCATTTTTAGCCTTTGAGGAGGACTGGGACTATAACATAAAAAGGTCCATATGCACTGTGATTTAGGTGGCCCCTTCTGTGACTGCTCTGCAGTTTGACAGAGAGATTTGATGAAGATGCTATTTTAGGACTATGACCTTTAGCTTTCCCTCCATTGTTTTTGAAGGGGAAATAGGAAAGTATAATGTAAACTGAAAGCTGTTGTCTTAGCAGAGAAGTTGCTGTTTATCATGTAGCATGGATTCAACCTCTTGAAGACTGAATAGGACAGGTTTTCTTTCTGATTTTGTTTTTCTCCCCATTGAGCTTTTCTTTTTCATGAAGCTGAAGCCTTGCAGATACTTAGAGTAAAGGGTATTATTCCTGATAATAAGTGTTGCAAAAGAAGAATTTTTAAAAAATTAACACATTTTGGAATTAATTTTCAAAGAACATTATGGTTCTTCAATAACTGCTTTCAATTGAGCAGATACAAAATGTTCAGATTAATTTTTTTTCTTCCAAAGATGTGAGAAGAGCTCAAGCTGCCTTTAAAATCCCAGTTGAAATCTACATTTAAACTGTTGTTGCTGTCATTAAATTGGAGTTTGTGTGTTTCACGGGTAATATGTGGCAATGGGCATTTCCTCTTGGTAGAGAGATGCCTCAAAGGACAATCAGTGGCTCCTTCATCTAGAGTTATAAGATGTAATGACATTGAGAGAGTTGGGTCTTGATGAACTACGAACTCCGTTGTTCTCTGATAGAAGAGCCCCATGTGAACTCTTCTTCCCAGAAGAACAATCGTTTAGTTATGACTGTTGTAGAGAGGTTATAGCTGATGCCTGGAATAGCTGTGATGATTTTGGGTTGGTGGGATTTTGGAGCCCCAGACTGGTGTTCAGTGGTTACACCAGTGCATTCCCCTCTCATCAGTGCTGTGCCATCTGCAGCAGATTCTGCCTGACCTCATATGAGTCTGTCTCCTCCTTCCTCAAATGCATTTGTACCACAGCATTCCATATGTGATTGGCCTGCCAGCTGCTCAGTGATCCTGTAGTCCTTGTAGGTCACACTTGATCTTCAGGCCTTCTATTCCACCAGTTCTAGTACTATTGAATGTAATGTAATTTGAGATTTGGTTTTGTTGTTGGTTTGGGGTATTTTTGTGGGGTTTTTGGCATTGTGGGGTTTTGGTTTTTTTGGTTTTTTTAAGTGATTTGAGTTCAGAATGTAAATCGTGCTTTGTCATTTGGTCTGATAGAAGGTACTGAATTTTTTTCCCTCCTAGTGGCTCTTAATGTTTTAACTAAGAGTTGGATTGCAGCATGTTGTATAGCAAAAATACTATTTTATTGTTTGTTTGTTTAAAATATGCCCATAAGCTCTAAAACTCTTGTACCTTTACCACCTCATACCTAAGTGTCTCAAACAGAACAGCACTTCTGAACTAAGGCCTTGTCTAGCAAATTTTGAGGCAGATGGAATTTGATGGCCAGATTGTTAACCAGTTATAAAAGGTACTTACAATGAAAATGGTGATAAACTATTATTTGCTACCAAATGAACCTTTATAACTTTTACAAGCGAAATGTGGTATTACAGAAGAGCAGTGTGTTCCACTGCATTGATTAATAGGTTTTGATACTTGATAACTTACCATAGGTCGTAGAGAACATGAAGCCTACTGTAGTCACTGAGACCTTCCTGCAGAGGCTTATGCAGACTCTGACATAAGAGTAGGACTGTTGTGTGGTGCCTGTTTGTGCTGTTAGTGTCATGTTATTACTTAACAGTTAGCTTTATGCAAAAGGCAAAAGCTCTGTTGCACTCTTTTCTGAGGAAAAGTAATTTGAACTTTAAATTAAAGGTTTAGTGTGGAATATTTGAAGGTAGTTTGTCTAGTTTCAGTTCTGGTTTTTTGGGTAAGTCAATGCAACGTGTATTTATCATTCATATGAAGCAGAGTAACTAATAAAAGTGAAAACAGAAAACACAGAGAAGCACTTAACTCTTTAACTGTCATATCTAACTATACACTAGTTTTCAGGTCTGCATTTGTGTGTGAAACCATGCTGCTGCAGAAGGTGGTGTTGCCATATGGATGCTGTTACTTGGGTGGAATAGTGCCAAAGACGTTAATAACACTTCCATTGTGCCCACACACTTCACATGTCACCAGAAGCTGATTTAATAATGTAGCTTTTCTTGCACAGTAGCAAATCTCTGTTTCTCCTCTTGATTCATTTCTTGCTTGGAAAGACACTGTACAATAATTTAAAATAGCATACACTGAGATGCTTCTGTCTTCAAATATTGGTGGCATTATTAAACAAATGCTTATTCTGACTAGGTGAGTTTAAAGAGATTAAATTTTATTTCTAATCTAAAATGTGGCAAGGAGACAAACTAATCAATAGGGAAAAATGTTTGTAATTATCAAGAAAATATTTTCATGTGGTTTTGTAAGACCAATTTGGGGAATAAAAGGTCAGAACAGTTAAACTTTTAATCAACGGGGTTTTTTTCCCAAATGTGTTTACTTTAAATATAGCTGAGAGGTGACATTTCAATTCCTCATTCACAGCATTAACACTTCAGGTTTTGTATTTTGAAATACAAAAGTCATGTGCTCTGACTTGGTGGGCCCTTTGTGGAAGGCTTGATGATCTTTATGGGTCCCTTCCAACTCAGGATATTCTATGATTTTCAACCTGAACTGCTAAACACTAAACTGAAAAAAATCTTCATCCCTGACATTGCAGTAATGAGTTGTGCTGTGACAGTCTCCAGCTGGGTTGGTAATAACGAGCTTTGATTCTGTTTCATGAGGTTTTTACGTTACAATTTGGATTGATGGTAATATAAGGCTAGGAATAGCTGATTGTGTTGGCATGGGAATGAATGTTCCCCCTTTTAGATCAAAATAACTTGAATAGCTTTTGATATTGGATTTCATTCCTAACGTGAAAAATGCCTTCTTCCAACAGAAAGAGTCTAACAGCTACAGTTTGCAATCTGGGGCAGGTTTGACTTTCAGGCATTGTGGAGTACAATATATTGAAGAAAAATACACCAAAAAGAGAAGCCAGATCTGTCTGCCCCAATTTTGCTGTTTTATTTTGCTTTTGGCTTAAAAGGGATTTGGGTTTTGGCTGTTAATCTAACAAGCTGTTTACCTTGGCAGAGCTGGGCCTAAGACCAGCCTTTGTTGGTTAACAAATAAAAGTTAGTTTGAGCTCACTGTCCATGGAGCGTTTTCTCACATCATAAATCATTGTACAAACTGGGACACCAGCTCCTGAGGAGAAACCTAGCACAGCACTTCAGGAATGAGCTACGTTGTACTTGGGTGTGGAGCAAAACTCAGATCTGCTTTTTTCTGAGGATGTTTGGATCAGTGTTGACTCCAGTATCAATCTAGCTTCCACGAAAAAAAAAATACCTCGAAAGACACAAAAAAGGTTGCTTGACCAGCAGAATTAATTTTTCAAAACATAATTTGAGAAGATGGTGTAGTTTAGCATGTGTTAGAGGATGAGCTAGATTTAAAACTGGCAATTGCATGGAACTATACATTTATAAAGCATTTTTAACCTGCTATATGCTCTGCAAGATTCAGTGGTGTGATAAATGAGAATTTTCAGTGATCTCAGAAGTACCTTCTCATCATTTTGTAACAATCTGCACATTTCTTAGGTGTGCTCTTATTCCTCTTTCCAAACTGCTCTTGGTTTCCTTTGAAGAATTATAAACATCTTGATTGTATGGTCCATTTTTGGTGACTCAAATATCTCTGACAGCTTACACACACTTATGTTACA
Organism: Porphyrio hochstetteri; assembly: GCA_020800305.1. Lineage (NCBI taxonomy): Eukaryota > Metazoa > Chordata > Aves > Gruiformes > Rallidae > Porphyrio > Porphyrio hochstetteri. The sequence continues at coordinate 134,335,914 of CM036905.1, forward strand.
GTAATCAAATTCTCAGCCTTTAAAAATATTTATATGTGTGTTTCAATAAGTGGAAACTTTTATAGACAGAGAAGAGCCTGCATGGTAAAGGGGTTTGTTTGTTTGTTTAATTAACTTCCAGTAAAACAAAAGTGGTTGAACAGCTGCAGCTGTCTGTTTATGAATTAGAAGATAACACCAGTGCCCTAGCCTTCCCAAGCCACAGTAGAGTCAACTGAACAGCTCTGGCCTACCTTTTGGTCTCTCCTCATAAGAGAGAACGTAATGAGTAAGAACATGAAACTGTCAAGAGTCGTGCCTGTTTTACAGCCTTAGGTGAAAACTGCAAGTCCAGCAACAGGTACTAGAACTCTTTTAAAGCATGGGACTTGAAAAGTGGGAAGAGTTGTTTTGCCATTGTTCATTATGTTATGCTGCAGTCTGAACATTGACGACTGTTTGAAGAATCTGTAGCTGGAGCCAACCCAAATCCCTGCTCTGGTGCCATCTCCCCCTTACAGCTTTTTTAACTACCTCCTGGTTGCTTAGGGAGAATGCAGAGTAAAGCAGTTTGTAGTTGCATCTACAGCAAAAGAGAATAAGATTTAAAAGCTGCCAAAGTAGGGAGGAGAAATGACTTGGCACTTACAAGAACGATGTACAAGCTTTGAGTCCTGCGAGCAAGTGCATCCTAGTAGGCTGCTTTAAAATGAAGGATACAGGGCCTTGCTCTCAAAAGGTCTTTCCTGGTGCTGAACCAAATTGGAAATATCTTGATTAATAGACTTAATTTTGCCCTTTTGGAGCCTGAATGCTATTGTTTACTGTGGAGATACACTTTTTAATTGTTGTGAGGCTTAAAGTAGTCATTGTACCTTGGTGCCGCTGCCTGCATCCAGTAGTCTTTGGAGAGCTATTGTGTAAATACAACTTCTTAACCAACTTTACTGATTTCTCTGAGGTAAAGTGTGCATATGTGGATAATATTTATGCTATTTTTAGGGACTTTAGTTCATATTTTAGAAATATGTTGTGTTGCTTTAAAAGGTTTTATGTGTACATGAGTGTGCTCTAACTGGAATGGGTATTTCAGCAGATTCTCTAGTTTGTGTAGCAGTTGGCACAGAAGGAGCCCAGAAATTCCACCAAAGGTGGGGTGGAATTGCTCTATAGTTGTGGTGGTATACTGCAGGGCAACTAGGTGAGTTTAAAAATTGATTGGATGGTTGAGCTGATCTTTCCAGATCTACTCTAAATCCCTGAGGCTTTAAGACCCCAAACCCAAACTTTTCTGAATGGAAGTTAGGCAGAATCTGTGCCTCTTTGCCATGGGATTGAGACTTGTAGAATAGCAGGTCTGGAGACCTGAAGTTTGTAAATTCTGACACTGGAAGGAAGGTTCCTGCTCTACCTCAAGATTTGCAATTACAGAACAGTGCTCTTGCAGGTGGTGAGGGTCTAGGTGCTTCATTCAATAAAACAGCCATGTTGGCTAATTTGAAGCCATGCAGGAGCACCTGGAGAAAGTGGCAAGTGATAATAGTAGGGAAGTTTGCAGTTGTGGGGGCTGTAGGCTCCCATCTACTGACCTGACCTGTCATTTAGGGAGGCTTGTTGCTTGCTAGGGGCTTGGATCTGGAATGTCGTAGAAAGACAGCCAAGGCTTGACTGGCCCTCAGAGTACTACCCCTGCTGCTCTTTCATGTAGGCTTCAATGATATTGCAGGGAGTGATCTGGAAGGTGTCAGTTGTGACTGTATGGCTCTGGGGTGATGCTCAAGGGCATGGGAGCCTGAGTTGTTTTCTCCTTGATCCTTTCAGTGAGAGGGAATGGTGTGAGGAGAAATGGACAGATCCTGCAGGTAGCAATTGGTTGCATGCCTGATGTCAGCAACAGAGTACTGATTTTATGATTATGGGACCCTTTTTGAGGATTGTTTGGAAAAGATGGAGTCCACCTAACTAAGTGGGGCAAAAGCATCTTTACTAACAGACTGGCCGACTAGTTGAGGAGAGCTTTAAAATAGGAATGATGCAGCAGGGAGAGGATAGCCAACAGTCTTGTAAGGAAGCAGTGGACCAGGTTGGCAAACAAAATGCGTGGGGCCATGCAAACAGTAGGGACCTTGTAATCAACAAAAAAAGGTCTGAAGAGGGGCCCTTCCCATGCATCTCTATAAACAAGGAAGTGCCTTTCAGAATTACAGGGAAAACTGTTTTACTCTTTCTGGGAAATCAGCATGGCTGGTGTGGGGTTCAAAGAAGAGTAGTTGCATGTCTGTGTTCAGCTGCAAAGCTATGATTTGATTGGGATCGTGAAGATGGGGTAGCTTTACGTGACTGGGGTGCTGCAGTGGATAAGGGTAAGGACAGGCTAGGAAGGCCAGGAAGGGCCTTTATGCTGCTCTTTATGCAGCAGAGCAGCTGAAGTGTATGGACCTCAGCTATGGGACAGATGATGAATGACCTGAGAGTTTGTGGGTTACAGTTAGAGGGTGGATTGATGTGGATGATGTTATGGTGTGTGTGTGTCTACAAGTCTAACCAGGATGAAGTAGTTGATAAAGCCTTCTTCACACAGCTGGAATAAGGCTCATGTTGTCAGGACGTGGCCCTCATGGAGGATTTAAACCACCCTGATATCTACTGGAGGGACAGTTAGCTTATGTGCTGGGTGTGAGCAGTCCAGGTTTCTGGAGTGTGTTGACTGCTGGATCTTGTACTTTCAAACAAGGAAGAACTGTTTATGGATCTGATGATTGAGAACAACATTGGCTGTGCCGATCATGAGATGAAGTTCAGGATCCAAAGAGTAGGAGGAAAAAAACCCAAAAGCCAGGATTGCAACCCTGGACTTGAAGAGGGAAGACTTTGTTTTGTTTAGCGATCTGATTAGAAAATTCCACTCAAGACAGTTGTGGAGTAAAGAGGGATCCAGCTGATCTGGTTGGTTTTCAGGGATCACTTTCTCCAAGCGAGAAGACAAGCAGAGGTAGCAGGATGCCTTCATGGATGAACAAGATGCTCCTGACAAAAATCTAACATAAAGAGTAAAGGAGGTGAAAGCAGGGAGAAGTTATCTGAGACAAAGGTAGAATGTGTATGTAGGGATAGGGTTAGGAAAACCAAAGACCCCCTTGAATTGAATGTGGTGGGAGGTTGTGTTAAGGGCTAACCCCAGTGTGCAGCTCAGCCTCACATGGGCTGCTTGCTCACTCCCCCACAGAAGGATTGGGAAGCAAGAAAACTCATAGGCTGAGATAAAGACAATGGGTAAAGCAAGTGCTGCTCATGCAAGCAATCCAAAATAAGGAATTCAGATGATCCTGCAGCAGACAGATGTTTAGCCATCTCAGGAAAGCAGGACTTCACCAAACATAACGGTGACTTGGGAAGACAAATGCTGTAACTCCAAATGTTCCCCCTTCCTCCTTCTCCCCAGCTTGTTGCTGATGTCATATGTCGTGGAATATCCCATTTTGTTGGTTGGGGCCACCTGTCCTGTCTGTGTCCCCTCACAGCTTCTTGTGCAGCCCCAGGCTGCTCAATGTCAGGGCAGGGTGAGAAACAGAGAAGACCTTGAAGCTGTGTGAGCACCCCTCAGCAACAGCATCGCGCTGGTACCAGCATTGTCTTGGTCACAAATACCTTCAGGTTGGTTATCAGAAAGATGGTTTGAGGCTCTTCACAGCAGCACATGGTGGGACAGCAAGACCAGTGGATGTAAACTGAAACAAGAGAGGTTCTGATGGACTGTAGAAAGAATCTTTTCTCCCAGTCAAGCAGTGGAGCAGGTTGCCCTGCATGCCCTACCTCTGTCCTTGGCTGTTTTTAAGATCCACATGGACAAAGCCCCAAGCAGCCTAGTTAGATCTCAGAGCTGGTCGTGCTTTGGATGGGAAGCTGATTAAGGTTTCTCCCAGCATGAATGACTCTGATTTTTTAGTTAAGTTTCAGTGGTAAATTTTTCAAGTTCCTTTTGTGCATCAGCTTGTAATGTGTGATGACAGTCTTTCTCTTTTGCTGTTCATGATGTAGTTTAGCATGCCTTTTGTGGACTGTTTTTATAATGGTTTTGGGCTTCACAGAAGCACCAGTAGATGAGTATTATCAGCCATAGCCTTGTGTCTGGGCTGTATCTGAAAGTCAGAACACTCTTTTGGCTATGACTTGCAGGCCCTGGGGGAGGGAGAAGTTCAGCATCATGTCTCTGTGACATTTTGGGGGTGGAAAGGAATAACTCTGCTTTTCTGTCAGCTTAATTAAATTTAGTCCTCAGGGCTCCTGTTATTTAGGCAGAGACTTTTTAGTGTCTGTGATGTAATGGTTAGCTTTACTATGAGCTGTATAGCCTGTTTGCTGGCCACATCTTGCAAGGTTTACATAGTACATTTGTCATTTGTGCAGAAAGCAGATGCCTGTTAGTAGTTCTCATTTTGCTTTTTCGATGGTTAAAGTGCTAAATGTTTGGTGGAACATCCTGGGGCATGGTTTTCCTCTGAAGAAAAGGAGTAAGGCTTCACAAATATGTCTGTCCTTGACCTTGCCCGTCTGGCTCCTTCTAGTAGATATTTGACGAGTCACTAAATATAACTATGGCTTCCATATTTGAATACTCCAGGTGTATTCTTTTTTATTTTCCAAAGGATTTTTTCTGTCTTTGACTTGCTTAATCCTCTAGAGGAACTTTGTTGTGTGCATGGTTTCAAGGGATGGGGAGTCCTCTAAGGAAAAGAGAAAGACACACCAACCATGTAATGACAGCAAGCTTATAACACACTGTCATGGTTTTGCCCCAGCTGAGAGCCAAGCACCATGTAGCTGCTCTCTAATAGAGTGGCAGGGGGTGGGAAGAGGGGGGAAAAGACAACCAAAGAAAAAACCCCAAACCCTCGCAGGTTGGGATAAGGACAGTTTACTGGGATAGCAGAGAGGTAGATATAATAATAACAGACTTTATAGCAAATGCAGTGTCTCACTGAACTGTGCGACTCAGGCCATACAGCTCAGAGCTGTCCTGAAGCTGGGCTGTCCCCAAAACTGTGCATCCTAGAGCTGAGTGCTCCTCCCCCCACAAGCATCCCTTTATGCTGAGCATGGTGTAATTGGCATGGAATCCCCTCTTTGACCAGTTTGGGTCACCTGTCCCTCCTGTGTCCCTGCCCAGCTTCTGGGGTGCCCCCCTTTCTCGTTAGCAGGGAAATATGAACAATGGACAAGTCCCTGACTGCTCAGCAACAACTAAACCATCCGTGTGTTACCAGCACTGCTCTCATCCTAACTCCCAAACACATTCCACCGGCTGCTAGAAAGAAAATTAACTCTATCCTAGCTGAACCCAGCACACACACCTTGATAGCAAACATTCAGAGCAATAGGAGTATTTCATCTTCAGATCTCTAATGCATAATCACAAGTGAAAGTAAATTTGCCTCCCTTTGAAACCCTGCGAGAGCATGTTCATACAGCAAAGCTCTGTGTTTCTGTACAAACCATGAAACTCAGTATGATCCAAGCAATTCTTATTAAATACACTTTAGGTTAATAGTGATGTATTTTCCAAAGTAAGTGTCGTGGCTTAAGGTGTTTAGGGATTTGAGAACCTTTCCAGAAATAAAATGCTTTAGAAGTCCTGCAAACAAAAGCTAAAACAACGTCCAAGAAATAAAAATAAGATTTGTAATGCTGCCAGAGCTGAAGCATCACAAATTAATTTCCTTTCAACAGTAAAGAAAAACATGTACCACTCATTGCCTTAACTGTGATGGGCAGCACTGTGTTGCTTGGTTCGTTTTTTCTTTGGCCTCTTCTGTAGCAGTTACCCACAATATGTTACCATTACGTGTTGCCTATTCGATGTGCTCTCTTGGTTAAGCTGAACAGATTACTTTCACTGAGAATATATAATTGGATTGATGTTTAAATAACTGCTGCCTATAATTATGCATATGTGTGTTTCTCTTTTTTAGTGGAGGCGATAGTGGAGTTTGACTACAAAGCTCAACATGATGATGAGCTGACGATCACTGTAGGTGACATAATCACCAATATCAAGAAAGATGATGGAGGCTGGTGGGAAGGACAGCTCAAAGGCAGAAGAGGTTTGTTCCCTGACAACTTTGTAAGAGTGAGTACAAAGTGGAACTGTTCTCGTGTTGGGGGAATATGCTTTATGTACTGTGCTGTTTAGGCTAAATATCTGCCTTTATAGCATAATATTTCTTATATCCAAATCCATAATATATTCAATACAGTGGCCTATTTAGGCTATGTTACAAAGAAAAAAAATACTTACTTTGCAAAGACAATGTGGTTTTGATATCCTGAAAATAAGAGAAGCTACCCCTACATTTCTCTTGCCGTTCAGTAATTGTGTTTGACTGTGTGGTCTGAGAACAAAGTACTTACTCTAAAACAACTTCTATGTCATGGCATTTGTAATATTTTCACTTCTCTGTAACTGCTGCTTCTTTTCCTGAGTGCTTTCTTAGGCTTTGTAGAAGCTTTTTGCGAATACTTACTCCTGACTAAACTACTTGAGAATAAATAAAATGGATTTTTTCCAAACAGTTGCCTATAAAACTGTTTTAAAAATATGTTAAATCATTACTTTGTATTTCACATAATGTACCAAATAACATGCAGTACTACTGGTTTTAAGAAAGCCATTCAAAGTTTTAAGAAGTATGTGCCGTCTCTTACTGATGCATGTGTGTGCATGTATGTCTGCACATATGAGACTAACTCTTATTACTACTTCTGGGCTTTCTTGATTTATCATAGCAGACCTAGGCTGTTAGCTTCTATAAAACTCCATAAATTTGACTTTCCTCTATGGAAAAGAGAGCAATAACTACAGTAAATTGCATAGAAATATTTTATGGTAATCTGTTACTACAGCTTTAGAGCATCTTTGGAACTTTCCCCTTTCCAAGTGTCTTTCTTCCTCTTTTCTGTCTTTTAACTGTGTGAGCCTGTTGTGTGTTTAGACAAACACACACAATGAAGTTATTTCATTTTACTTCAGTAATGCTGCATATGCCAAGGTAATTTGGGGGAGTGGCAAACTTTACCCCGTAGTAGGGACACAGACCTGGGAGTCTCAAGTGTTCCTGTGGGGATAAACATGCTTGCATCCTAACCCTCATTCTTACCATGGCCAAGAAGAAAGTACAGCTCTGTGTCAGTCAGGCGGCAATGATTAGGAGGGAGTAACAGTCTCAATGAGATGAAAGGGAGTGCAGGAGGAAAACTGATACCCTGTTTCTTGTTAACTTCTGAAGATCCACACATTGGGGTAGGGGGAAGAAACTATTTTGGGACTCATTGATATTTTTCTGCTGGAACTCTGATTAACTGTGAAGGTCTGCGGGACAAAAGCAGACTTCCTCTAAGCTTTCTCCTGGCTGATATTTGAAATCTGTTGGTGAGTTTAGGAGGTGGTGACTGTAGTGTCCTAAAGGAATGCGACTTAGGAATTTCTGTTATTAAAATATCATAGTCTAAGTATGAAGTTTTGCCAAGTTCTCACCCTTTGTACCTAATTTTTAAGACTACTTCTTTCTAAAATGACATCAGTCTGTGCCATGCTATCACACAGTTGGGGGGTACATAAAAAATTTCTCAGCAGAAAGTTCTAAAAAAACAGTAAATGTTTGGGATTTTGTGTTCTGGTAAAATATCTAACTCTGTGCTCCCCGCACCCCTTCTTGAAAAAACCCAAAACTATCAGCATCCAGGGCAGTTTTCTAAAGAACTAAAAACCACAGTAAATTCTTCCTCATTCTCAGCCTGAACACAGTCAAATGTGGTTTTTTAATAGTTGAGCATTCCCTCTCTAAATTAGGAAATGTGGAGTGGAAGATACAAACTTCCTGAAAGTATAGTCACTTTGTGAATACTTTGAGTGAAAACCTTTATTTTTCTTCATTTTTTCTCGTGTAAATCTCATATCTTGAGAAATGTGGTCAAACATAACAGCAATCCTGTTAGAAAGCTTGTTGAGCATAAATATTCTGTCCACAAAGATTACAAGCAATTGTAAACTTTCTCTTCCAGTTATGGAAATTCTTTTAACAAGTACATGCAGTTGAGCTCACCATCAATCAGTCCATGCCCCACTGCTCTTCTGCTGTGTCAGGAAAGAAAACAAGCAGCAAGCAAAAGATGCTAGAGATGAGTGGTAGGGTTGAATGCAACTCCAAATTCCCATTGCTTATCAGAATTGGTTGTAAGAGCAGTTGCTTAAAGTTATTCAGAGGTAAAAATCACTAATGAAATTCTTGAGGTACTTTGCATTCTACCTTCAAGTGGAGAAAATAATTTTTTTATGGAAAAGAGCTTTTCTTTTCTGTGATTTGATTTTCTTTTGAATAAATTAATGATGACATTCCAAAGAAACTGCTGAATTTTGCAAAAAATTCAATGTTTGGGCTGAATTGAGACCACAAAATTAACACAATAAAGAGGTCTGAGTCGTTGTAGATTCCGGAAAGTGCAGTTTGAAAGAGTTTGGAAGAAAAGGTACAAAATCAGAAATGGAAGAATTAGGGGAATGTGCTATATTGGAATGTTTATGAAAAGACACCAATATAAAGTGTTACTTTAAAATAAAATATTTTTCAAGTGAGTACTAGGTTGTGAACGTAGGAAAAGATTTTGGGAGTTGCCTGTAGCAAAAGTGGGTTTACATTTCACCGAATAAATGCAAATTAGGAGACCATTGAAGATAAGCTGTCTGAAGCCAGATATGAGAAAGAAAGGAAAGGGGAGGTAGCGATGACATGTATGCAGTACATGTGCAGTTATCTTTTTCAGGCAACTTTCACTGTGAAGTTATATCAGAGGTGCTTCCGGTTCTCGAATCTGCAAAACAACTGCTCTGAATTTAGTATATTTTTATACATACAGACACAAAAATCCAGAGATTCATGCAAGGTGAAACAGAAAAGGTATTTGAAATTTCTTTTTCTGTTTTCACTGCCTATGTCTACAGCTATGGTCACCTGGAAGATCTGTAGGAGAAGTTTGTCTATATATGAGAAAATTCTTTGTCCCCTCTTCAAGATCTAATTTACCCTCTATCAGCCTTTGTATATATCTACTTAGAGATACTGATCCTGAATTTTTTGTATGAAATGTGCATCTGGTTGTCGTCTTTTTCTGTTTTCTTTAATTTTTTCAGGTAGTGAAATGGAAGTATGAGTGGAGAATTACATACTGTTTCTGGTTGTCTGTTTTATTTCTCAGTTACATAGTTAGAAAAGAGGGGGTAGCAGGTGTGATTGCAGTGTTGTTCATTTGCATGGTATAAAGTTGGTTTTCTCTATCTTTCTAGCTTGAGAATTTCAACTTGAAATCCCAAATCCTTACTTTTATAACCAGAAAATAAAGTGAATGTGGATGATGTGTAGTATATTAGGGTTTTGGGGTTGGTTTTTTTTTTGAATGCCATTAGGAGACAGGCAGGCTTTTGGGGTTTTTTTTCTGTTCTTATTTTAACAAGTTCCTTGTGTAACTCTGTGTAACCATGCCCCGCAATGTAAAACTGTAAGTGTGACAGCATCTGAGGCAGTTAGATTTTTGCTGATAGCAGATGAAGATGTAGAAAGCAGGAAACTGTGGTGCAGAGCCATACTTGCTGGTTTTAATTTACAAAGCCAATTCTATGTGGGATTAAATAGCATTATACTGGTAAACTGAATTTGCTGTATGTGACAACCTTCAAGGCTTGTCTGTACTCCAGAGGACTTGCCAATATTGCTAGCAGAATAAGGGAGGTAAATTTATTTTCAAAATAGCAAGAGGTGTGGTGGTAGTTATTTTTGAAATTGTGGTGTATAGCTTGTGTTTTAGAATCGATGGAGCTTGACTGTGTGTAACTACTGCTGCCTCAGGTCAGAGCAGCAACCTGGATTTCTTGTTATACAAGCAGAATGCAATCATTAAATGGTGCAAATGAGTTGTAGGATGTCAGGGGTGTTCATACTGAATCATAGGCACACAGTGGAGATCCTTGTCTGTTCTTCTCTATATGTTTTGTTTGTTTCCAGTGTTGATAACCAGGCAGATGTTGCAGGGAATTGTGAGTGAAACACGGGATGATCCCTTACTGAGACCTTTGTGCTTGTTACACACCCCACACACTCGGACACATCCCTATTAGTGCCGTCCTAAAACCTTTCATAAGACTGGGCCTGTGAACACGCAGGGGCCCCTCACAGCCATAGTTTGGTTCCTGGGAGGGAAAAGAGAATATTCTCTGTGTCCCTGAACACTTTGGTTTCTCCAGCTGCTGCTTGGTACCCGCCAGGTCTGAGAACTGACCATCTCTGGTCTGTCCCTCACGCTTTGCCACTGCAGTCTCTGATACCACTGTGCCTACCTTTGCTTTGGGGCTTCCTAAGTTCCTATGGCAGTCACGGTTCCCCCAGGTACTCTGAATCCTGTTAAGTGACACAGGGTTGGCTTTGCCTAAGTAGCCACTCCTCAAAGTTGTGGCATCTGCCGAGGCAATGAGGTTATCTGCAGGCTGAGGAAAGCAGCGTTATGTCTGTCTGTACCTGAAAAGATAACTTGCTTTATGGTTCAGTGAGTTATTATGGGGTTTTTTACATACTTGGCAGGAATTTGCAATTCAATTACCAAGCTTTTTTCATTGGCAGTTTTACTGGAATACTGTCTACCTATTCGTGCTTAGGATTGTGGTACCCAAACTGTTATGTCATCTTGGGAATGAGAGCCAGGAGTGTTAAGTTTCTTGTTCTGGGTATGGCCATTAAACTTATCCTGAAATAACAAGAGAATAGAATTGGAGAAAGAAACTCTCAGATAGGCTCCATCATGTGACAGTGGTGTTGTTCTTGAGCTTTTGTTTCTGTTAACAAGAATAAAGATTTTTGTGGAGAGAAACAGCATCACTGTAATTTGTTGTAACAAATTACAACTGATGTGTTGTAATTTGTTATTGCTGCTGTTGTTACTCTTACATCAGTGAAAGCAAAACTAATAAAATCAAGTCATTCTCCTTCTCCCAGCCCACCTCCCCACAAAAGACACAGATCCATCAAGATGGTCTTGTACCAGTTGGTAGCCTGGCCAATAGACTTGGCAGTGCTCATTCATCTACGGGAATTCAGCACAGAGCAGCAGCAGCACTGTGGGCTGTCCGGGATCCCCAAGGTGTTATTACAAATAACGTCACGCCTCAACCTGTTCATCTGGCTTCAGAGGAGGTGGGGGAGCTCCCAAGTGAGGCAGCTGCCCTCGGTCTTTGGCCTAGAAGTGATGTGACACTCCGTGACAGCGACAGAGGCTCTTTCCCATTCCCAGTTGCAGGGAACTAGTGATATTCTCAGCTGAATGGGGAGGGCACCGTGCTTGCTGCAGCCAGCAGAATGGATCTCGTATGTTTGTCATGGGGGCAAGTGTGGCGTTGGCTGTCCTGTGGTGGTGGGCTTGTTGGGTATGGTTTGATGCCAGGCCTTGAGAGGGGGATTACTTGGGGGTGTGGAACTGAGAGGAAAGAAGGGCTGCTCTTGGGGGCTGTCAGCTGTGGGAATGAGCATTTGAATGTTTATGAACTATGCAAAAGTGAGTGTTTTACATGTATGCAACAGTCGTGCAGTGGACACATGGTAATGTGAAGCTTCAGTGTTAAGGTTTTTACCAGCTTTTAGGGACTAGTACTTTATATTGTGACAAGTTATTAGTAAAAAGTAACTTTTTTGAAAAGACAAAGACTAACTTGTAATTATGTATTGATAGAAACAGTTAAAATTTAAGAGTTGGAAAGCAAAATGACCTGCTTTTAATTCTTTAATATACACTGTAATTACTGATGTTTAAAAAAAAAAAAACAAACCAAAAGAACTTACTTAGTGAAGCAATATGATATGAATTTGAGAGTTCAGTGTAGGTAGCATGCATTGATATACTAAGGAGACTATTTCCGCTTCTTGCTCGGGTTCGTCTTTTATATTCTTAAGAAAGCCTCAGCAGAGTATTTCTGTTTAAATATGCTATTGTTTAAATTGTAAATGAAAAAAAAATCAAAACTATGCTGAAAAGGAAAATAAACACTACTCTCCTCTGTCCCTTCCCAAGGCTCCAAGCCATGAGGAGGAGAACCTAATCAGAGCTTGAAACAAGAACAGAATGTGCTATTTAGAAGTTACGCTTTCAAAGATAAACTTCTTTGGAGCTGTGCTATCATACTTCTTTAAAGCAGCTTAAATTTCTTCAGAATTACTTTCATATTATTATTTGGAATTGTGTTACACAGGGAAGTTTTGGCAGTAGCTGCTTAAAGTAGTTTCCATAAGGATTTATAGAATTGGAAGAATTAGGCAGTTGATAGCTTTTCTCCAACCTGCTCCTAAAAGGTTGGGAGGCAAAGAGAAGGTGTCCTGACCTTATGCTTTTTCTTCCCTTAAGTCAGTTTGGTTTTGTGGTGGGGTTTTTTTCCTCTTTTTTTTTTTTCTTCCCCTGGCAGTTTTCCAGGCTCCGGATGTTTTTATTTTCTGTAGTTTGTTTATGTGTGGGTGGCTGTGTTAGTAATCCGTGTATTTTGGGCTGATTAATTTTTTACACTTATTCTGGCAATTGTTTTACTTTTGGAGCAAGCTGCTGTGAGAAACTCTTGTCCGTAGGTAGAATCTGTAGATTAGCAGCATTTGCATCGAAATGCCTTGCAAAAGGTTCTTCTACAGTTTTAGATTTCCAGAGAGTACAGCTGTGTGTCTGATTTTTCCCAACAGAATCGAAAACCCTTGACAGAATTCCTAAAACACAGTAACAGAAAATGTAAGTTTCTAGAAACTGAACTGCAGTTCAGTCCTGCTGCTTCCTGAGTCTAACGTGAGAATACTTGTTAGCAGCTCCACTTTTCTGGCAATTTAAATACATAGCCCTGAGATGGATTCACTCAACTTTAGGACACGTTATCTGATTTTTAATGGTGGCTTACAAAAAAGCTTGTAAGAGAAATGATATCCTGGATGCCAGTGGCGTAACTACAGCATTTAGTAATCGTAACTGTGAAGGGATGTCCTTGCATTCAGGCTTAGTCTGACAAATATTCCGTTCAATCCATTCCAGTGATCCAGCCTGTATCCTAACTACATCTACCAATTGTCTTTCAATTTGTGTCACTTGTATATTAAGTAATATAAATAGTAAGAAAGAATGAAAATGAGAGCAAGAGGGACATGTGGGAAAAAGAAAGTCATCAGGGACTGTAAGACTAGCAGTCCTAACTGCTGCTGTGATGGTTTAATGATACCGTTTGCTTCTGAATTTTCCTGCCTTGATCAAACACTGTAATTGATTAACTGGAAGTATGTGTGTGCATGTTGGAGGGTTGTTTAGTGGTGCTGATTTCTTGTTTCTTTCTCTTTTGCTGTTGTGGGGTTTTACAGAACTTCTGGGGTTTTCTGAAGTATCATGCAGACCATTTAACAGCTTCCATGTTTTTATAAAATGCACATCAACTGCAATAGCAAACTATGTGCATTATTTGCTACTGGAAATAGTATCTGACTAATTAGGTATCTTTAGGTGTCTTCAGTGTCTGTAAGTGCTGCAGCTCCCTCCTAGAATCCTTTGGGAAGTATTTGGGAAGCTGATGGTGGACACAGAGGCGCCCCTCCCCCCCCATTTCCTGCAATTGCCTAATTAATTATTCTACTAGAATTTCACTGGCACTGTTAGTAAACTTATAATATGGCAGAGTACATTAGAGCAGTTTAGGTTAATGTTCAGCACATGTTGTTTTGTTCAGAGTTGGAAAGAGATGCGTGTATATGTGAATCTCTTAATCCTTACTTTCTGGCTCTTATATATGAAATATAATTTTGTTTATATATAGACACTGTACTTATTCAGTTACCCTTGTGAAAGTCAACTACCATCATGTAATGGGATGAATTATTTACTCAATTTGACTTCAGTGATGGACTCTTAGTGCCAATGATTGTAACTCAGGTGGTGAGGGATGAGCAGGAAGAAGTACAGCACACATTTTTAAAAATAACATTGGTACCTTCCACTCAGGGAGAAGGAGCAAGAGAAACCTGTCATTTATGTAGAAGGTGGTAATGACTTCTGCTTTTTTAAATTTTATTTTTGACTGGGAATATAGAGAGGAAATCAGAATCAAAGGATGGTTTTGATTGGAAGGGATCTTAAAGATCATATAGTTCCAACCCCCCTGCCATGGGCAGGGACGCCCTCACTAGACCAGGTTGCCCAAAGCCCCATCCAACCTGACCTTGGACACTGCCAGGGAGGGGGCAGCCACAGCTTCTCTTGGCAGCCTGTGCCAGGGCCTCACCGCCCTCACAGGGAAGAATTTCTTCCTAATATCTAATCTAAATGTATCCTCCTTCTGCTTAAGGCCATTACCCCTTTTCCTGTTGACACCTGTCTTCGTAACATCTCCATGTCTTCCTTATGCTGGGAGCTCTAGAGCTGGATGCAGTACTTCAGGTGGGGTCTCACAAGAGCAGAGTAGATGAGGGGAGAATCACCTCCCTGAACCTGCTGGTCATGCTTCTTTTGATGCAGCCTGGGATACAGTTTGGCTTTCTGGGCCACAAGCTCACATGGCTGACTCATGGTGAGCTTCTCATCAACCAACAGCCTTAAGTCATTCTCCTCAGGGCTGCTCTTAATCCATTCTCTGCCCAGCCTGTACTTGTGCCGGGCATTGTCCTGACCCATGTGAAGGATCTTGCTCATGGCATTATTGAACTTTGAGGTTTACATGGGCCCACCTTTGCAACCTAAGGTCCCTCTGGATGGCATCTCATCCCTCCAGTATGTCAGCTGCACCACACAGCTTGGTGCCATTGGCAAACCTGCTGAAGGTGCCCTCAGTCCCACTGTCCATGTTGCCAGCAAGGTTGTTAAACAGTGCTGATCTCAATATTGACCCCTCATCACTGATCTCCACTTGGACATTGAGCTGTTGTCTGCAACACTTAGAGTATGAGCATCCAGCCAATTCCTTATCCATTGAGTCAAATCCATGTTTCTTCAATTTAGAGACACGGATGTCATGTTGGGACAGCGTCAACTGCTTTGCATGAGTCCAGACAGATGATGTCCCTTATTCATCATCATCATAACACCGTTGTAGAAGGCCACCAAATTTGTCAAAATAAAATAAAAACTAAATAAATACATTACAAGCACGACCTGGCAATGCATTGAGTCTGTGTATCTTCTGTTTCACAAACCCTTGATTTTTCCATTTCCCACTGCATGGGAACTCACTGCACTCCTTGAAAGATTAATTTAGTACTTGTTCTTCCAGAGAACTTGCATTTGCCTGCCCAGAGGCTACAGGTCAGTATTATTAAAAACACTGATTAAAAACACCCTTCCATCAGAAAACCTCTCCAAAACAGTAATTTATTTCATAATCCTCCTGGTTTCTTATGATTACAAGTTATTGCTGTTATTTTGGCTAGTTCATGATAACCAAGTCAGCTAAGCCTTGTTTTCTCTTTTTAGATGTGCTGAGGTGAGTTTATGTGGTTTGATTTATCTGTCACTGTGTACTTACTAATTGATAGCACAAAGAAAATGAAACTTCTTTTCATCCTTTTGGCTGGAAATGATTAATCTCCAACTTGGAGCCAAGAACATCCTGGCATCCAGCTTCCCATATGCACCTGTGTTTACCAGCTTTTTGGTTGCTTCAAGGGCTTTTTTGGGTTTTGTTTCCTGCCCCAATATTCCTTATGCTGCACCCAGGATCCCACCAGCATGTGAGCAGATTGCCCATCATACTGTGCGTTGTTGTGTCTGCGTGATGTGTCACTTGAGATAAATGCCATGGCATTTGAGATACTTGTTTCAGTGGCACTTTAGACATATGGTCCATGCACTGTTGTCATTTGTTGCCAGGTCACTGGCCCAGTGAATGCCTAATACTATGGATAGAAGAAGGTGAGATGCAAATCTCAGTGTTTTCTTTATCCTTCCCTAATGTCCCGTGTCTGGATTTTATTGTACTGTCAAGCACAAAGACAAAATGTAACCGATTCTTCATTTAAAAGTCTGTGTAAGATGATTTAAATTATTATCCTTTCTGGACTTGAATTGGAGAGATGGGGAAGATGTCTAATTCAGGATTACCATGTTAACTATCTTGAATTAAAAATATTTAAAATTCGTCCACCAAAAAACTGTATACATGTCTCAGTGTAGCTTTCAGTAAATTTTCAGAGCTTCACTTGCAGTGTAAAGGAGCCTGCTTCTAAAATTTAGTTAAATATCTTGTACACAACTGGTTTCATGGAAAAAAAGTCCTTACAAGTGGAACTACCTGAAATGAACAGTTGTGCATGTACAAAAGGGCATATGCTCAGTTGTTTTCCGCTGTTCCCACACAGCTTCTTCATTTTGCAACCTTCAGACAATTCATAATGCTTTGTGGTGTGCTATTATCTGTTTGGCTTTCTTTGACTCTGTGGGAGCTGTACTTTCAAACTGAAAGCACCTGAAGGCCCATGGTCTTGAATCCGAGTTGATGAGTTATCATGAACAGATTGTCACAGATAATGATGGTTAATTCAAAGCCAAAAACTGGTTTGTTACTGATGTTTTGTAAATACACAGAATGCTAAAGCTAAACTAAAGTCCTGGAAAGAGTTAGGATTTGTGTTATCTTGCTGCAAGATATTGCTATTAATTTTCCCTGCAGAAGGAAAGATTATCTGTGCTTTGAAATTTCCGAACCAAACAGCTGAGGGCAGGTCCTTTAAATACTGTTGTACACAAAGAGCTTCCCTGTACAAGCAGTTCACTGAAGTTGATGGAATGACTAGGAGGATACAACTGCTTGCATGCACCAATTCTTGTAGGCTTGAACTTTGTACTTCACAGTCCCTAATGGTGCTGCAGTTCTGTGTAGAAAACTTCCCAACTTCTGTATTGTCAGCCCACGTGTTTTTAGTGGGGGATTTGAACTTCTGCAGCCTTTCAAAAAATGTGAACCGGTTTTTGAGAATCTACGCAAACTGTTTGGTAGACACCAGAAGAAAATGTTGAGTATGTGAAGGGAGAGGAACACCTAATTAAACTGTAAAATGAAAGCTCTTTTAAAAAAATAGAATTCCTTTCAAAATGTTTTCAGCAATACATATCTGTGCACGCAGTAGTCAGCTTTATGTATGTGTGTGGGGCACGCAGAAATAGACACTAGGTCTAAAACCAGAAGTTAAAGTGTCAGAAATTCTTTTAAATGGGCTTTTATTTTACAAAAGAGAGAGCATGAAAGGGAATTTATTCCCTGGTGTAATTAGTTCAACCTTTTGCTCTTCACTAAGCAACTGCACAAGGCAGTTCTTCTGTATCTGAAACAGTTTTTAAAAGGAAGTAGAACATGTGCTGCTCACCCTTCTGAACTTTGGTGACACTTGCAGTAACACTCTGTAATACTGACCCCATTTCTTTGTGCTGGGATTTTTTACCTTTTCATTCTTTCCATAGCGTGTATTCAGATATTCAGAAAAGTGTAGTTTTTGTTTGGTCTGTTTAAAATAAGCATACTCTACTCCCTGCTAGGTTTTTTTAAGTTTTAGAAGCTGCCCTTCTTTTCCCACTCCCCTACCCAGCAGCTTCTATATGGGCTTTATTTTCTCATAAAGTTGAAACTGGGCGTACAAGTTACAGGGCTGAAGAACTCCTTCAGGGCTTCCTTGCTCATGCCTGGAGTTACTTGCAGTGTGTTGGTAACCTGCCTCTCCAGTCCCTGCAGCATGGCTGCCTGCTGTCAAATTTCAGCCCCATGACACTGAGTGCTATAAAGAACAAGAGAAAATATTATAGCTGTGTTAGAGAGTGGCTTCTATTTGAAGACTGGTTATATTAGTGGAGACTTTCTGGGTCATGCCTTTGAGCCTGTCTGTACTGAAACGAGCTGCTCGGCTCCTGCCACTGAAGTATGTACGTGGAAGGACAGACAGGGAGATGGGATTTGAGTTTTAACAACCACCACCACCAGTATTTACTAATGAGTGCTAACAGATGTATTTGTTTCCTACTGATGTTTTCAGACATTCATGAAGTGAAAACAAGATTTACAGGGAGAGGCTAAATTACTATCTCTTCTTTGGTTGTGTTGTTGGAAAAACTGACTAGACTGTGAGACTCAGTATCCCCTCATCAGATCTGGCAACAAAATTAAAGATAAATACTGGCTACAGGCAATTATTTTTACTTAAGGCCAATTAATATTAGCTGGTTAGACTGCTCCAGAGAAAAGGGAAGTTTGCATCATTAGAGCATGGTACGTAACAGCAGGAAGAGACCTGAACTCGAAACAGCATTATTGTACTACTGTGCTGCCATCGTACCGATACCATCATTTCACTGAACTCCATCTCAAAGTGGTAAGTTTGCATTCCTGCTACTCCCAGGGAAATGCACATAAACAGGGCTTGTGGAAAAAGAGTCACAAGTAACAATTCCGTGAAAATGTGTAGTGATTAATTACAAATGCTTTTCTGGGTGTAAAAAAAAAAGTTAATTAAAAGGCTAGATGTAGTAGTAATTGTCTGATAAGGATGATTTGGTACCAGCAACAGATATCCTTGATTTTTGTGGTGTTAACGGTGGCCATTTAACTCTTTTGACTTTTGCTCTGAATGTCTGTGCTTTTCAATGAGGACAGTATTACCTATCTCCTGCAAAAATACATAGCCTAAGATAATACAAAACCAAATTGTTCTTTGTAAACATTATGGATGAGCAGCCTCGCTTGCGATAGAAGCTTGCATCTCTCTTGCTCTGTCTGTACCATTGTTCTTTCATGGTTCTAAGAGTGTTAGTATAATGTATTGCCAACGAGCTGCTGCTGTGAAGCAGCTGTACAGTGAAGCACAGCGAAGCTTTACTTCACAGCCATCTAGTAAAACCAGGTACAGCAAGCAAACAGGCTGTACCAGTAAAAGCTCAGTTAAACCAGTCCGGCTAGTTGAATTAAGTCAGTGGTAGGGGCTTGTGCCTGTTCAGTTCCAAGTCACACCTGCCAGTCTTCCTGCTCCAGCTACGCTGGCAGAAGTGTGCAAGTCAGCACCCTTTTAGGAAATTCCACTGTGGTTGTTGCATTGTTGCAACGTGGTCTGTTTTTATTTTTCTTTTCTTTTTTTTTTCCTTTCTCCTCTCCGAGGAATTTACAGCTACGTGTCTTAGTCAAATGTAGCTGCTCTTGGTTATAGTTATTAGCCATCTGCCTCATATGTTTTCTGCACTCACAGAAGAGATGTTTAAGGTTTGAATTCTGTGATTGGAAGAAACAGAAGGTAGTTAGTACCTGGATTTTGTTTTCAAGTGAAAGGGCTGGGATAACAGCGGTTGTGTAAGTAGTACAAGACACTGGGACAGTATTTAAAATCCAAATAACTATTGCTTTGTTATAAAACACTAGCATTAACTCTTTTTGTATTCAACTGCTAGCAGATGAGACAACTGGAAGGGAGTGATTGAACAGTTTCTTTAGTGCTTTCTAAGTGAAAGGGATACCTTTCACTTAAGCTACATAGAGGAGTTGGAAAAGCTTATTCAAGATCAACCCGTAGTAAGTAAGCTAACTCCACTGTACAGACCATCACAGGAAATGTAGCTAGGGCACCAGAATGTTACTGAAGCATTTCCGTGCACTGTGAAACCATAGCTATGTTAGCACAAAACTGAGGCTGTGTTCAGTGGTGTGTTGCCTTGCAGGCCCTCTCTGCTGGGCGCACTGGTATGTAAAGAGAAAAGCTGTGCAGGTTTGTACCCTATGAGATTGCTTTCATGCAATTAGTAAGGATGGCGTGACTAAGCAAAGTTTGAGGAAGCACAGGTTTGATCAGGAAAGAAACAGAATAAATAGAAAGACATGGCAGAAATGGGCCCAGGAAAAACCATGTAAATTCAGGCATCTCTGACAGCGCTGGAAAAAGCAGTGCTGTAATACCTGCCAATTATGTGGTGGATTACATGGGGTCTTCTCTAGAACCTTGTTCATGCCCTACCCCAAGCCTGTATGTAGCATTTCCTTCCTTCTGCTGTTTTCCAGTTTAATCTGTTGGAAACTGTTCTCAGAAGTTGTTCAGCATAACAGCTGTACCTGAGTTTAGGAAAGGTAAGCTCTCAGGTCTCAATTCTGCCTCACTGTCTTGTGTTAAAGGTTAGTGTGGACAGATTAGGGTTCTTGCAAAAAAATCGCTAACAGCTTAATTCCCCACAGGAAGGTTGGGTGCTCTCATATATGGCCACATTATATATCCCATGGACTATGATAAATACAAGTTCTAAAAAATACATTTTAATCTGAAAGGTGGTGGGGTTTAGTAAATCATGGTTGTCTAAGAATGAGTGTTGAGATTGCTTGAATAGTTATGTCTTATATGGCTTAATTTCTTCTTGCTCTCACATGGATACTTAATTAGTGTTACAACTGATTGAAAAAAGTAGAGATAACTTTATATGCAGTGTTTTGATTTTTGAGAATCCTTTTTTATTCTGTCAGATGGCATGCAGTAAATTTAGGTCATACTTGCTTTCACAGTACCAAGCATTCCCTCCATCATTGCTGCAACACAGCCTGATATCTGAAAACCAACTATTATTTTCATTCATACATCATAAAGGTGAGGTAGACAGATATGCTCCAATGCCTAACCCAGAGGAAAATCTTAGAGGAGATTAATTTGAGGCGGAAAATTGATTTTTCTCAGAAAGAACCTTGGGGGAGGCTCCTGGTGATGAGCAGAAAAGGAAAGTCATTCATGTTTTCCGAACAGAAATGACAGAGAATTTTGGAAACTAAAGCCTCAGATTGACCTCTTGGAAGCCATTCCCAAACATATGAAGGTCAAGAAGCTGTTTGGGAGTAGTCAGCATGGATTTATGAAGGGGAAGTCATGTCTGAGCAATCAGTTTCCTACAGTGAGATCACTGGCTTGGTGGGGCAAGGGAGAGCGGGGGGTGGTGTTTACGTTGACTGCAGCAAAGCTTTTGACACTGTCTCCTGTATCATCCTCGTTGACAAAGGGATGAAGAACAGGCCAAGCCCAATGGACAGTGAGGTGGACTGAAAGCTGGCTGAAGTGCCAGGCTCAAAGGGTTGTGATCTGCAGCATGAGCTCCAGCTGAAGGCTGGTCGCTGGCGGTATGCTGCAAGGGTGGATAAAGGGTCTGATGCTGCTCAGCATCATCTTCACAGAAGATTTGTGAATGAGAGTGCAAGAGCATGAGGTGAATTTGGAAAGCTTCTCTTAGTTCCACTCTCCTCCTCCTTTCAGGCCCCCTACTTCCCAGTTATTAAGTTTCATTGTGGTGGTGCTGTGCCAAGCAACTGCCACTCGAGAGTCTCTTTGCTCTCATGGTTAGAAACATTCCTTTACTCTTTGTTCTAGGTTTATTAATGACCAGTTTTTATCACTTGCTGTTGTGCAAGCGCTCTCCATGTGAGTTAAGATGGCTTTTTGTTTTTTCCCCATGGTGTTTCATCAATCCTGGTTGCTTGCTCTTAAACAGCCATTGAAGATCACCTTTTTGGTTGGGATATTGATGTAAAGTAGGCTCTCATTCTCTTGAGAATACTCGCTGCAATTCTCTGTATTTTATTTCCAGCACATGTTCACATGCTGGATAGACATGACATGATAAAGAATGGTACATAATATTCCCGATTAAGCCTCAGTGTTACATTCTGTATTGACTTAGACTCATCTGTTACCTATTTAATAATTTCCCTTCATTTTCAGTAACCTGTAAATCACTTCATAGACCTGTATTTGTTAAATGAACTGTGTGAGAAGTAAAATCTCATGTTGTTTTGAAGAGTAATTTTTAATATAGTTGTGTAGCTAGTCTGAATTGATGTAGCTTTCTCTGAAATTCATCTCCTTATAAGATTGGGTTTTTGAAGCTGTACATTCATGATTATTTCAAATTTGTTTCTGCTCTTGTCTAGTAGCTAATGAGACATACAGTTTGTTCTTCTTTCCAAACTTGCTGTTTACTGGCTTGTGTGCCTCTTAATCTGGGGGCTTCATCTGTCAGTGAACCACCAGCATGCTGTCTGGTAAGCTGGATGCAGACTGGGATGAGTTTTGTTGAAGGCACAGCCTGAAGTGGGCCACTGGGGTTTTTCGTTACCTGAAATAGCCACCTTTTCTATTCAACCCTCTTTCTTTTACTGCTAATTATAATGGAATCACAGAATCATTAAGGTTGGAAAAGACCTCCAAGATCATCTAGTCCAACCATTCCCCTACCACCTATAGTACTTACTAAACCATGACCCCAAGTACCTCATCCAACCTTTCCTTGAACACCCCGAGGGACAGTGACTCCACCACCTCCCTGGGCAGCCCCTTCCAATGCCTGACCTTCTCTTATAAATTCTTACAGTCAGAGAATTCCCAAACTGTAACAAGAGGAATGAAGGATTTATTAATTTAAAGAAAAGTGACTGAGTGAAAGGGAAGAGAAAAACGATTGTGGAAGACAGTAGTTGTGATGCTTTATATGCCTTTGTGGAACAGTGAGAATAATTTGGCTGCTAAATGAGTCACGCTTCTCTTTTGACGTTTATGGGGGGCTCTGCTAAGATACAGCCTTTGTATGAACAAGATCTTTTCAGATGGGAGCATCTGAGCAGCTTGTTCTGTCCTGTAGTAAAATTTCTTTTCAGCAGCCATATTCTAAACATGTTGTACCTCTGTGAGGGAAGTACAGGAAATACAAAATCTTGCAGCAGAATTTTGGCCCTGAGTTCAATGACATTTGGCAGAGGCCAGGCTAAGATTACATTTGGAAAATGGAGTATTTGCCTCTCGGGTTGTTAAATCTAGGATAAACTTGTGAGAAACTGGTATTAGGTTGGTATTAGATTTAGGTCTGGAAAATAGATGAACAGGGAAATTACGGTAGAGAAGGTGAGGGAGAATATTGTAATGATTGGGACATGATTGCTCTGAAGAATTAAAACTGATGACCACTGTTGAAATAGGTAGAAATAAAAAAAAAGTAAAAATGAAAAGTATATGCTGTGTCAAGATTTCTGTTGAATTACTAACAAGGGTTGAATTTGAGAAGGGTGATTTGAAAGGGTGTGCAACCATGGGTTGGGGTTAAAAGGCTCAGATAGGGAATCATAGCCCAAGGTTATACACTGAAAAAATGTAAATGCTCTAAAAAAAAAAAAAAAAAAAAAAAAAAAAAAAACCTAAACCAAACACAAACCCTACAGTAAGATGAAAATGGACTGGAGGAAATGCAGAGTAACGTTCAAATCCAGCATAACCTCTGCTTTTTTTTTTTTTTGCTTTTGGGTCTTTTTTTGGGGAGGCTTTTCTTGTACCTTTTTCCTCAGTTATCACCCCTGTTAATAAGCATGCCCCTGTAGCTTTCTCAGCAGGTCATAAAGAGTATCTGTAACCATCTCTACCTGTTTCATAGAGGTTGAGTAGTAAGGCAGAGAGGTGAGGGGAGTGAGAGTCGAGGGAGTGCATAGGAAGTTAAGAACTGGAGCATGGAGGAAGCTGAACAGCTCTTAGGAGCCACCCAGTAAGGCCCCCTCTCTATTTGTACAGCAGATGCTAAGGTTTAATTCAAGCTGCACAGAGATCTTGGTTTAAAAAATTCTATTCTGTGACAACGTCTACTGGCAAAGACAGATGGTTATATTTGTAAGATTTGTGTCCTGTAATGTTTTTGAATGTGCCATAGTGACTTTGTATTTCCCCCAATTAGCCTCCTTTAAAACTGTGGTCAATAGTGTAATCAAAATCAGTTCCTCTGATTTTGTTTTGGCTTTTGGGGTTTCACTTTTGACAGCTACCCATGGCTTCTCACAACAGTTGCTTTGCATAGCTTTGTTTCATGGGATTTTTTGTTGTTGTTGTTGTTTAATTCGTGGTTTGTAGTATTAGCTTCATGGATTTGATCCAAAGCTCACGTAGTCCATAGTCACACTGCCTGTTGCCAAAAATAAGATGCATTTTCCTCAAGTTATGCTCTTACTTGAACATTTTGATGTTCATGTGTGTGTGTTTTATCTCCAGCCCATACTCTTTTCTTGCAGTCTCTGAGCAGGAACAGAAAACAATGCAATGTTGTGACGTAACATCAGATATCTGTGGAGTTTGTTTATTGTCTTTTTCTTTCTTGAGATCTTACTCTGTTAAAAGGTATTAAGAAGAATGAATTCTAATTGTCTAAGGAGACAACTTTTGGAGCTGAATCAGTAAAATATGTTTTGTTGTATTAATGTGGGGTAGCAGAAGGTAGCCCTTGCAAAGATAATACTTTGCAGAGACTGAGTGTCATTCTGAGTTCTCTTTCCTTCTGTGTGGTAAGAGTGATACTTAGATCATCTTCCTTGGTCGCCTCAAGATCAGAGTTAGTTACAACTACTGTTTTGGATAGGCAGCTCTGCAAACGATACCCTTTGAAACTACTGGGAACGTTTCTTGTTCAAGCTGATGAATCTCTGTGCAAGAGCAACTCGACATGCCTTTGTTCCCCAGCTAATTATAAATACTTCAGGCCTTAGGGCTGCAGGAACTCTGTACGTTAAGAAGTGAACATGTGCATTAGTCTAACCTTCCACCTCCTGAATACCTGGTTAATATCTAATGAATGACTGAATTATTTAAAATTATTCATGCATTTATGGCACTTTGCCCCTGAAATGTTTTGTGATACCTCTAATATTTTCTCAAAGTAAAATAGATTTGAACATTTGTGAAGGCCATTCGCTCTGAGCTGTTTCCATTAGGTTGCTGTAGTTAGTAGCTTCTCTGCACCAGCATTAACTAGTCCAGTGAACACTGTTTGTTGGCACTCTGAGCATACAAGATGCTAAATAAAGCTTAATGTTCTGCAGTACAACGCTACCAGTGCAGATGGCAAACAGCAGTTACATTCTTTGTGAACTTGGACCGCTCGCACAGTGTTTGCACAAATTCAAGCACGATCTGATGCAAAGAGAAGTAACATCTAGTTGTCTGTTTTCAGAGTAGCGTGCCAAAACCAAAGCCAGATAATGACAATATGTTTGTGATTTGAGTTTCAGATGTTTTTTCTTTTTGTAAAACGTGAACAATTCAAGAACAACTTGTTTGTATGAATATAGTATCCCTAAAATGATCACGTAAGCAGTTCAGAGACTCTACTCTGTTAGCTTTATGGAGCTTGCAGGCAAACTACAGCTTTTGGTAAAGAAGAAAATGCTACTTAATATGGAAATTATTTTACCCTGTGAAGGGGAATTTGAACAGTTAAGAGTAACCAACAGCTAGAAAGAGACTGTCCTACTGAATTCTGCTGCAATTAAAGAGAAGAGGTACTGTCATCATTTTGCTGCCTTCTTGCAAACCTTGTGACAAGAACTGTGGAAGGAAATGTGACTACCCTTTTTTTTTTTCTTGAGAAGATGCTGATAAAAGCATCAAGGGTGAAGTAAAGGCTGCTGCAGTTTATTGCAGAAGCTATTTCTACATCAGTTTTATAGCCATTCTGCTGAAATGGGAAGAGTTAACTATTGCTGTAGTTTACTGTCACAAATAACCTAACCCAGGGGACTTTTACAGCTTGAAGAATGCAGCATAACACAATGAAAGCTGGTAACTCTTGTGGTGGTAAGATTCATCAAATACTGTGCAATGATCATCTTGGATAAGCATCTTATTTTCTGCAGGAATCCTTAGAAGCTACCTTTTGTCAAGAGCAACACTCTTCCACACACTTTGTTTTCTAAGAAAAAATACAGGAGTTTCTGCCTATTCAGATGGGATGACTAGCTCCCTCACAAGAACATGAAACTTTACTGTGTTTATTCAAGTATGATAGCCTGTCATATCAAACATATATTTTAAAAGATCTTTAGTTAAATATTTTTTTTAAATGACAGAGTTCATGAAGAAAATGATCTTGCTTTTAAAAAACTGAATAAATCTGGAATAGATGAATTAATACTGCTGAAGCCTGAGGCATAAGTTTAATTAGTTACTGACACAGCTTCCACTACAGCTATTATGCAGTACATACCTCAGGGGAAAGTTTGTCTCAATGGATTTATAATATCTTATGCTGCATGGGTTTATCTTACCAGTGTTAAAGAAATGAGAGGAAATGTTAGGGAAACTTTTTCGTTAATTCCTGAAATTATGTTGGAATTTCTAAGCATGTAATGGTGCTTATCATCCCCATACTTTATTTTTACACTTTCTAGAAGGGCTTTTGAATCTTTGTGGATTTATGATACTACTTGAACAAAAAGCTTCTCAGCTACAGAGCAGTGTTTGTTTTGAGAGGAAATATCTGTGTCTGTATTAGCAGGAACACAGCATGTGCACAAAGCAGAAATCTGGTTTTGTGTTGTTTTTAACAAGACTGAACCTGAGGGGTTTTTAGTTAATCTGGAAAAAAGTTAGGTTTCGTGAAATCTGACCCCCACTGTGGAATGGCAGCAGTTACCCTTGCACTTTCTTGGCTCTGAAGGTGTTTCAGTCTTGAGAGGATGACTGGGAATTTGCTCCAAAATGTAGGTTTAGCAACTTCACTCGCAGTCCAGCTCCTGAGCACCGTGGCAGGCACAGGCCGTGGGGCTGGTTGGCTGCCTGGGAGCCTAAGCCCCTCCCAGGGCTCCTTCTTGTGGAGAGTAGCTACTTATGAGACTGGGGGAATGGATTGTCTAACACACACTGCTTTATCAGGGCAAGAAACCAGTTGCTGACATTCAGTCTTCCCAAAGATTCAAACTTAATTATAAAGCAAGCTTTGTGTGCTTGTGCACAATGTTTACAGTGCTAAAACTGGGAGCTGTAGATTCAGGTTATGCGTGTGATGCCAACCTGAACATCTGAGAAACCAGGTATAAAATTTCCTATCCCTGGGACAAGGGGAAGATGAGATGATCTCAGAGAAGCCTGTAGATCTTATCACACTACTAAGAAGGGGTCAATGAAGTAAAGTATCCTCTCCTTTCTGATTTGGTTGAACACGCAAAACTACTAATTGTATTGTGGCTTTACTTATCCTTGTTTTGAAACTCCTTAAAACCATCTGTGAAGAAAGCATCTTGAAAACTTTTGAAGATTTTGTATTCTGTCCATGGTTTATGAATTTGCCTTTGACTAACAAAGAAAGGTTATGAACCCTGGAAGGGACCTGTTTCCCACCTCCTTCTTTTGAACTGTTTGGGCTGCATGGAAGTGCAAACATCTGCAAGTCCTTAGCTATTCATAAACCTTCCTTTCACAAGGGTATGCCAGAGCCTATGACAAAATCTAGGCATAAGGTGTGCTATTTACTACCCTTTGGTAGTCATAGCCCTTTCAGGGCCTTGGACACCTGAATCAATTTTGGCACAACCTGTGCCACCCAATGTGGCTGCGTTAATCTGTTCAAGGAGTTCTGGCAGTTGTTTGTTCAGCTGCCACACTTTTTTGGACTCCTGAGTAGCAGCTGAAGGAGTCAGAGTTGTGCATTTCTTGGTTTTAAAATGGCTGTCCTCTTGCTCATGTTAAGGTTGAAGCTGCTCTTCAGAGGGGGGAAGAGACACAGATGAGTCATTCTTCTCCCTCCCTCTGCAGTGCTGCAAAAAGTTACTTGTGGTTGATGGCTGAGCTCCTGAGATGAAGGGGGAGCAACAGGAGGCAGCTGCAGAGGCTGTCTTTTAGAGCTGATAGGAGTACTTAAGTTTATCATCAATGAAAATGGTTTAGGAAAAATTGTGGGTTTCATATATCTGCTGTGAAAAGCCACATTTTTAGAGCACTGAAGGGCTAGGAAATAATGGCTTGAGTTTGGGGATTAAGTACTATGGAAGATAGGATCTGTGAAATTGTTAGAAAAGTGTTTCCAGGCCTGGAAAACTTCTATTTGATATCATGGCTGCAATCCTGAGGCTCTAGATAGAAGCAAGCCTGTATCAAACTGTGAATGTGTGTGATCACATGACTCAATGAATGATTGACTGTAATTTCCACAGCTCTATGACCTCATTCTTTGGTGTGAAAGAAGCCATGAGATTTTTTTTTTTTGTTGTTGTTATTCACTGTTTTTCTCTAATACAAATCAAATAAATTACATATATTTCAACGTGTAGGTAAATAGATGCTAAACATTCAGGTGAATGAAGGACACATGGAAGATAGGAGGAGAATTACACATGGCCTTTTGGCCAGCTTTGAATACCAGTTCTACTGTTGGCAGACATTAGAAGGAAGCAAGAGAGAAGAGGAAAGAGAAAGGTAACATGTAGATGTCTTAAGAAATCCTCAAAGAATTTGATATCTGTAGCTATTATCCAACCATACTTGTGACAACTGGTCTTTGGAGTAGAATTTACTATAAGAAATGGATTTGCCTGGTTTTATTACTGCTACAGACTAACCAACTAAAAGCAAATGTAAGAAGCTGTAGAAGAATCTCTGTAAAATGGCCACATGGGCCACGTATGATTGGTTTGGATGACTCACCTTGGCTAGCCTTTTATAACCACTGTCCTTTACAGCTAATGAATGCGGTTCCTGCAAGAGGAATGCCTCTTGCATTTAGGGAAATAATATACATTTTAGATTGGTAAGAGATCAAGTCGCCATGCAGGATTCGAGGGTCCAAGGGGTTCCAGTGTCTGTGTGTTGCCACAGGAAATCTGACTTGGACTTTAGTATTTAAATGGACCCAGGTTGATTCCTACCAGCCCTAGATGCTGCATGCCTGTGTCTGTGTGTCTGAGGCAGGGTTCCTGAAGATACAATGCTGTGACTTTGGTGGTGGGCAGAAAATAGGTGTGCCTGGAGCGCTCTCGTCCTCTTCTTACCTTACTTGGAAGAGCTGTGACCCGGATGTGATGGTTTGTGGAGCCTGTTTTGCAGTGACCATTGTGGGGTAGCGGTGAGCTGTGACTGCTGTTGTTTACATGACCTTTCAGCTGAGTGCTTTTGGATATGCTAAAATTTCTAAAGGTTGGTTCGGAAGTTTGTAGAAACTCCGAGACTATTATCTCTACGCTTGCAACCTGTGAGAGTTCCTTGTCATTGCTTCTTCCCTTTCTCACTACCTCTTCCTCCACCTCTTGTGTTCTAGAGAAGCCACTCCATTGGGCAACTGGAGGTAACAGCTCAGAGTAGTTACTACCTCCAGCTAGCTTCTGCTCAGCATGGGCTGTCAGCTGTAAACACAGAGCAGTCTGAATTGAACGCATCGTGAGAAAATGAAAATGCAGCCTTATGCTTGTCACGGACAGCACATTTGAATACGGCTTTGCATGGTATCAAGTATCTGTGCAAGAGAGAATACTCTGGTTCCCACAGAACAGCATGCTAACATATTGTAATTTCTTATTTTTCAGCATTAATTTAACTACTTGATAGACATTCTCGTATTTTTTTCTTTAAAAGTGGTGCAGCAGTTAAGAGATAATGGTGATGGAGACAGGGATAAATCTACAGTTAGATTTGGAGCTTTCAGCTATGTTTTAAACGGAACCATGCTTTTAGAAAAAGAAGTATGCATGTTCAATTTTCTTTTTGGTCATTTCATAGACAAATTAATTTCACTGATGTTAAGAAGCACATCTTATAAGTTTGAGTGCATGTATTTCTCATCACGTACCAGGGAAAGGGCCCTTTGGAACATTTGAATATTTGAATTCCAAGTTATTTTCCTTCATATTTCTGAAGAAATGAAGCCATTAAAACCTAGCCAATGGTGTATTGATGCAACTGAGAAGTATTGATTTAAAAACAAACGAAAAAAAAGGCTATGTGGAAGCCAGCAACCCAGCTCCTGAGAATGATTTTTGTCAGCTTAGTCTTCTAGTTTAGGAATGTTTTACAAAAAGTGGGGACAGAGGCAGACTGTAGATAGCAAAACCTCCTCGGTAGTGCATGTGGACTTGTGGTGCATTTTAAAGGATTTAATCTCATTTGGAATGTATGGAGGACTTTAATTTAAGCAGTCCATTGATTATTCTGATCAGCAATTCTTATTCACTTCTGTTGATCTTACAGCACTGATGTGTTTTCACTGTGTTCACCCAAGAGGTATGTCCTGGCTTCAGCAGGGATAGAGTTAAATTTCTCCCTGTTAGCTGGTGCAGTGCTGTGTTTTGGATTTAAGATGAGAATCCTGTTGGTAATGCAGGGATGTTTTTAGTTTTTACCAAGCAGTCAAGGACTTTTCAGATTTTCATACTGCCCTTCATAGTGAGAAGATGGAGGGCACCCAAGAAGCTGACCCAAACTGGCCAAAGAGACACTCCATACCATACGTCATGTTTTGTTTGTAACGGGGGGTGGGCCGAGGGCCTGGGTGGCAACTGGGAGCAGGTGGAGGCCTGGTGAGGCAGCTGGGGTCTTGTGCAGCAACAACTTCTTCAGGGCGATGGCTGAATGCCTGCCTGCGTGCCTGCCAGTGGGAAGTGGTGAATGAATTCCTTGTTTTGCTTTGCTTGCCTGTGTGGGCTGAGAGGCTGGGCAGTGTGGGGGTCTTGCACAGCAGCTGGGGGCTGGGGGTGGTGTCTCAAGCAGCACTGACTTCGGGTGGAGAGAAATTACGCTTTTCATTACTTGTTTTGGGTATATTATTAATATTATCTTCCTTATTTTGGCGTGTGTGTCCAGTTAAACAGTTTTTCTCTCAACCCAGCAGTTCTCTCACTTTTTTGATTCTTTCCCCCATCTCACTGGGGGTGAGCAAACAGCTGCGTGGTGCTTAACGGTTGGCTGGGGCTAAACTGTGACAAGGTGGAAGGTTCCCTGTGAAGGAAGGTATCTTTCCTTGGTGAAGCTGTCACACACACACACACACGCAGAGTTAAGATGGAGATCATGCTTTCAAAACTCTCTTTGCAGGAGAAAGAAAGGAATGATCAGGTTTGGACAAAACTTGAGATGTGGGTGTGATGAGAGCTGAAGCCCTTTGGAATTTCAGGATATCTGTAAATAGTGTGACTTTAACTGAAAATGTTTGTTTTACACATAAATAACATAAAATATCCTGGATGTCTGGAAGTTGAAAATGAGGGCAGAAAGGATGATAGGTATGTGGGTGGGCTAGAGTCTGCCTGAGTTGGAAGATGGAGGTTTTACTCCTATTTAAATATAAACAAGAGCTCCTATAAAGAAGACCTTTTGAAATTGCTTATGCAAACTAAAAATATTAATTATGATACTAACCATAAAATGAACTATGTACTTAACAGTGGAGTAGCTTTGTCCTTTTTTTTTTTAAATCAGAAATGTGCCCAGTAACTACTGAATGAAACTGAATGAGCCATTTGTTTTGGGGACTTCTCTGTTGTGGGGACCAGTGTGTTTATTCCTCATAGCAAACAAATGACGAATTACTTGTGGTTAATTTCTAGATCATTTTGCTTAAAGGGAAGTCTGGTTGTTTTCAAACCACTTCAGTTAAATAAAAATGAAGTGTTCTCAGTTGTGGTGTATCCTACCAGCTTTTCTCCTGAATGGAAAGTTTAACTAATTGTAACTACTGCATTCTGTCATGCCAAGGTAAACCTTTTGTCTGGAGTAAAATTCTGGTCTCCACTCAAAATAATGCTGTAATTCCTATTTAATTCAATGGAAACAGGACTTCACCCTTAAATATTAGTAGATCCGCTCTAAATGCGAGTAGGATGGTGATTAAACAGCAGTTAAAACCAGAACAAATCCTCCTGTCAAAGTAGATAATGTGCGTGTGTGTTATTTTTGACTTTCCCTGGGCCCCAGAATAGATGGAGAACTCTTGTTTCAGCTTGCAGGTCTTTCAATAGTGTGCATTTCTGTATTACAGAAGTCGCTCAGCTAACGCAGCTTTCCTCTGACTGCAGAGCTGTATGCAGAGATGTCAGAAGATCATTACAGATGTTTCAAAGTCAGACAGAGCACAGAGCTTAAAAAACCCAGAGCAACAAAACACTGTCTTTGTGTGCTGGTCTCATAGTAAACCATGGCTTGCTGGCTCCCTGCTTTTGGCTGTAGCTGTTGGAAATTAAGAGGCTAAAAGCAAAGCTGGCGGAGAGAAGAACCGCGTGTGGTTTTTGTCTGGAGCCTGTTCCTGGCTCAGTGCTGTCAGGAGAAGAAAGGCAGCCCCAGCGTAAGGCCCTGTTGGGCAGGGTCTCCAGGGGACAGACCTGCTGCTCCTGCACACCTCTGAGAGCTCTTCTCACCAGCTCAGCCTGTTCTGCTCTAAAAGATTTAAAGGTGATGGTTGAGGGGGGTTTTAGCAGGAGCATTTTGGCTTCTTAGCTTGATAGGGCTTTGGGGGTTTTGTGCATTTAAAAAAAAAAGTTCACGTTGCATCTTTTCAGCTATTCATATTCAAGATACTGGTCTCGTGATTTTAAAAATCCAAAGAACTGCACCAAAACAAACCTCCCTCCTTTGTTTAGTATAAAATTATTCCTGGCAGGTCTTGGCTCATTTATTCTCATTATTTATATTTCTGATTAAATAGTTCCTTCCCTTCCTGTTGTTTTACTATTCCTTCCCCTCTGATGTATTTTTAGAGAGCAATCATATATATTTTCAGTCTAACAGACCAAGCTCTCTTGATTTCCTCTTTGAAGTGTTCTCTACTTCCCACTGATCCTCCCAGCCCTTTGCTTTACTTCCATAAACGTGATCAGTCCCTTCTTTACTGCAGAATTGTAGGCAGCGCTTCAGGAAAGGCCAGCTTACCTAGGCCCAGGTTTTCTTTAACCTTTGATAATATGGTAACAGACTGTTTTTCTACAAGGCTTCTGCCTTGTTCCAGCCTTGTCATTTTTTATTTAGGCTCCTTATCTTGTTTCACTTGCATTCCTTTCCTTCCTCCTGGCTCTTTCCAGCCTGTTCCCGGTATTCCCAGTCAGGTATGACTGCCCCACCCCTAGGGCTTCTTAAGCTTGTCATCTTTCTTTCGGCCAGGTCTCCTCCTTTTTCCCCTGACCCCGGGTTTCCTTCCTCTCTCCCCTCCCTTGCATCCCAGGTCATCACCCTGAATTTGCTGTGCTTCACCCTCCTCCCTGCCCCTCGTTTCCTTCTGCAACATATTTTTGAACCGGATCCTTATGTCAATGTATATGCTTTTCCTCCCTCAGTGCTTCTGTGCCAGGCTTAGTCTTGGTGCGATTTTTGGTGCTGGGCTTCAGTCTTGCCTGGCACAACCAAGTGAGGGAAGTTGTGTCCTCCTTGTGGTAAATGTGCTCAAATATTCCAGTGTGTGCAGCATAGATAGAGGCTCCAGCTTAGTCAGTGAGGGTGAAATCTGGAGATCTTAGCAACTATTCCTAAATCTGTCCATTTTGTGCGTTTTTTAAATGTTCATTTTTTTAAGCACATTTGTGAGACTTTTATCTGGATACCAAAGAGCATGTTCCTTGTGTGAATACTACCCATGGTAATATGTAAAAGCATGGTATATTAAAATATGCCTCTAAGTGTGTTTTTTCAAAGGTTTAGGATTTTAGTGTAGTCAAAACTACTTTGTCCTAACCTTGTTTTCTATAAATAAGGTTTTGTTAGAAATAAGAGGAAGATGTTGATGTTTCTCTTTTTAAATCTCAAATATTTATATAGATTTAAAAAAAAAAAAAGATAATCACTAGATAAAGAGGAAATAATATACAACAATGGAGAGTATACCCGGGATCCTTTTGTCCAATTTTAAAATGGGCAAAAGCAGGTCAGTTTTGTTGTTGAATTTGTCTTTTAAATCCAAACATAGTTTTGGACAAGTAAGAACAACAACCAAAAATTATTTTTACAAAATAAATGTTTCCCTATTTTTAACTGTAGCAAGCTTTTAAGAAAACAGATTTTTTTCAATGCTACATCCGCCAACTTATATAGCTTTGTTTTAATCCATGATGCAAATATTAAATCCGTTAAAATAAAGGGAAAAAATAGGTTCCATATGCGAAATACTAACAAACAATTGAAGGCAATTGAATTTGTGGCTGGAGATTTTATTTAGTTAAAAACTTGTAACTAGTGACGGGCATAATCTGTGTCCACACACCAAAGAGTACTATAGAGTTGGTGAATAACTCTTTGTCCTACATTTGATTATTTTTGTGTTATATTTATACTGTTGGCTACTGTGAATTAAAGAAAACCCTGTTTGTGTATTGTCCTACTTGTCCTGTTCATGATGTAGTTTTTTCCCAGTTTGTACAGCAACATATGCATATTAAACCAGTAGCTCTTGAGTAGCAGGGGTCCAGCTTGAAATGCAGGTGACATTAGTGATAGGAGGTTACTGGGAAAAAGAATCATGAAACAGCAAAATGTATTTCCTTATATGCTGTTAAAAAAAATCCTGAGGCAACAAATACATATAATACTGACAGCAATATCCAGTATCTGCTTATTGCTAGACCACCCTTCCAAAGTCTGTGCTGTGTTCCAGAGCTTGCTAGATTTAGAAGCACATAACCCATTATGAGGAAAGTAATTGCATGACAAAGATCCAGCTTCCATTTAGTCCTCAATACAAACAGTTTAAAGATGTGCCAAACAGCAGAAAAATATGAAAGCTGAATTTACACTTTTAATTTTTTTTAAATGTACTTTGGAAATTATATTGTATTATGACACAGAACCTTTTAAATTTCAAATTTCAAGTAAGTAAATGTGTTTAAGGTAATCAAAAAGAGCAGACATACTTGCTAGTGTACAGATGTTGTCTTTCCACTTGTGGCAGCACTGTGAATCCTTTTTAATTTCTCATCACCATGGAGCCTAATTTAGGGATTCACCTAATAGCTTGGTCATCACAAGGAGTGCTGAGGAAAGGGGATTTAGGGATGATACTAAGCCTTTTCGTGGAGGGGCTTCTCCTTTGGGAAATGAAGGCATACTTTTATTTTTTCTTTTCCACTCCAGCTGACATGCTGTCTGACCTGGCAATAGCAAGGTCCTGAACCGTGTCTTCATTCAACCAGCACTTACTGCTGAATCCTTCAGTGGGACTTGGAGCAAGCTGATGAAAGCCTGTGCATGTTTATTAGAACAGAATGGTGCAAACTATTTGGAGTGAGGAGGTGGGAATTGATTGGCTTTCTGGTGGTGTTGATTAGAGCCTTGTTTTTCCCTCGAGATGGTGAATGGGTCTGAATCACCATAATAAAGTGCTTCTGGGTTGTTTCACAATCTGTGGTTGATCTTTCACTGCACATGAAAATAGACATTGTTGTTTCCATGTTCTTATGGTTTCTCAGGAGTCTGGGAATGCATTTGTCATCTCCTGCAAGGTTTATTTCCCTTCTTTTTTCTTCTGAAGCATGAGGTACTAAAAACCCCATGTTTCTTTAGGCCTCCTGCAGTGTCCTCTGTCACCATTTTTGCCATTTAATATACAGAGTATGTTAACAATTTTTACAAAAAATGTATATTTTTTAAAAAATTCAAGTTGCCTGTTTACTTAACTAAGACATGCTACTCTGAAGAAAACTTAATTTGACTGTCTTTGAGCCAGTATAGAAAGAATCCATGATTCACCTATTAGGCATACTGCATGATATTTCTGAAAATAATTTAAAAGGAGGAGGAGGCCTACCTGAAGCAGCCTGGTGTGAACTGCAAAGGTCTCAGAAGTGATGTAGCTGAGCAGGATCTGTCAAAACTGTGATGAGTTAATAGTGAAGAACATCAGTGATGAAATGCATTTTTTGCTGGTTGACCTTTTAAATTACTTGATATTTCTTCTAGTGTTATTTTTAAATGAGCCTTCCTTGAAGAAAATAGAGTGCCAGTATCTTACTTCACTTTGTTTCACTCCACCTTCACCCATTTTTAGTTATAGCCCTCTCCCCTCTTTATGAATTTTTTTAAAGCATTTGTCAGATGGCTCAGTGCTGTCAAGATTATGAAGCAGTAGCAGTGAGATGTCCCCTGTCATGCCTCAGAAATTATTTGGAGTAATTGGGGAAGGGGAGACTGGAGGTAATATCCTGAAATATATCTTAAGAACGGTTTGAAATGATGGGCCGTATCCTTGGTATCTTCTATGCTTCTTTTGGAAGGGTTCTGGAAAGTCCATATAGTTAAGCTACAGGTGATTGTCCATGTGAGATTCCTTTCTTGCCCACACTACAAGTTTTTCCCTTCTCTGTAACTAATTAACTCTGTAGCTGATTCAATACATGGTGGTGTTTACAGCCTGGAGAGTTAAAACTCAGTTAGTAACCATGGCAGCTAACAGTGATCCCGGGTGTCTGGCAGCGTTTCACCAGTTCAGCACATTTTTTAAGCTGCAGGATTGGGTTCCTGGCTCTGTGTTAGCAGTTTGATTCTCTCCATTCTTAGTTCTGAAGGACAGTTTGAGAGTGCATTTCCTGGGGGATCTGGAATATTTTTTTTCTTCTGTGTGCAGATTGAACCATCAAACGTAGTAATAAAGGTTAAAAAAATCCACACCCAAAACCTGCTGAGTGGACAAAACCTGGCTCAGAATTTGTTGCATGACTACTTGAGGGTTACGGGTATCTGGGAACACCAGCAGAAGGATCTTTGGAGTATTGCTTCCTCTTTATTACAGCCTTGCTGGTAAGGTACGGAGACACCCGCCTCACAGACGCGGCTAAGCAATCCACTTAGTACCTCAGGGCAGAGGGAAGGGCAAGGCTCTCCTTTGGGCTGCTGCGTGTGTGCTTGTGTAGCTTTTGCACGATGGAATCAGAAATTACTCAGCAGATTTTTAAGGAAGCTTAAAAATGTATGTTCTGGTTTATGGCTTACATTTAATCTCTTGTGTTGCTTAAGAAGCAGGATGAGGCAACAGCTATTAAATGTAAATGAAAAATCTCTGGTTAAAAATACATATTTGTTTTCCATTCTTATGCCAATCGAAATTCCTTTTGATGTGTAATAGAAGGGATTGTATCTCTGCCATTTAACACAGTGATCTTAGTTCTCCCTTGTTTCAAGATCATTTTGGAAAGCAGAGGACTGCCCTGGATTTTAGAAGGCTGTGGCAAAAGGACTAAAAATACTCGGGTAACAACTGGACTTGGTCTTCTGCAGGTAACCAAAGAAAGTACAGGTTACTTGCTCCAGATTAGTGCATGTAGGTGATAAGTACCGTCATCCCTGTATGAATCTGGAGGTTGTGCTTGAAAGAGCAGGAGCTGCTCTTGTGTTGGTCTGTCTTGTCCAGTGCCCTGTTCCTGGCACTCTGGATAGTTGAGAAGAGGCAGTAAGCTTTTCTGAATTAACCTCTCACCTGGGTGTTTCTTGTTACCTCTCAAAATGAGAATGTAAAACTGCCTTTACCATTTATTTGTTGTTTTATTATACTGAGTAACCTGCTAGTTCTGGGCTTGATGCTTTGAATATTGAAGTGCTTTGTGTATCTAGTTCCAGTGCCCATCTTGCTCTTTGTTATAAGCTATAATTGCATTGGTTGAGTAGATAAGCATCATCTCTTCCATTTATGTGTATGAAAACTGTGTTGTGATCTAATCTTGCTGTCTCCATCTCTTGCTTGGGAAAAAATCTTTAATTCTTAAGAAAAGAATGTCCAAGCTCCTCTGCTTTATTCAAATGACATGTTTTCATTGTTAAATTAGGTCTTCCATCTAAGCTGACTGTGATTTATGTGTGATTGAGGAGGTGGATTTGTTGACCGCTGAATTGCATTTAGTTTTATTACCTTGAGAAAACTATAGGACAAACCAAAATTATAGTGATGGTTGGAGAAGGACAGCATAACATTATGTCTGCCTTTTTGATTACATCATGTGGGAATCACTGATTTAATGTTGCCCACAACCTACCTGTTAGCAACAGAAACTTCTAAAACACTGTAATTTGGATGATAATTTGGTTTCCTGAGCCGGCAGGCGGGGAGAGGGGAGTTAGATGTATATTACAGTTTGTAGGTTCTGTCTTACCAGTCTGCAGAAGAGCTGCATTTCTCTTATTGAAGGGGAAAACTGCTATAGAAAGGAACAAATTACATCAGAGACAGATGTTTTGAAATGTAATAATATGTTAACATTAGTTTTTCCAAGGCGGTTGAACTCTCTGACTAATTGTGCAGTATATGCTGATAGAAGAAATGTACAGATAAAAATAAAAAAAACAAAGAGTGTCTGCTGAAAAAATAATTTTAAAGGAGGGATTACATGGAATGGGCAATGCTGATGGAACCTTTAACACTGCTCGGCCTGCCAGAAAGTAAACTATGTTGCTCACTCTACTACTTAATTCCCTGTAACTTTGTTTTCACAAATAATCACAGAATTTATAGATTATTTTCAATCTAACGTATAGATATGTAGTCCTTAGAGACTAATGCTATGAATATGCAACTCCTGCTGATTGCAGTGCTGCACTGTAATGGAGTTGAGCTTTCTTGTATTTGCCACTTAGAATCTATACATACAAAGTTGCAGATGCTAATGATTTTTCACACGAAAATATAGGTGCTCGGTTCAACTTGCTGCTGTCACACGGTGCTGTACCTGCTCCTTTGGGAGCAGGGGCTCTCAGCAAAGTGACTGGGCAGAGGTAGAAGTGGAATCGTTTGTAATTTGTCCTTAGTGAGCAATTTGTATCTTACGTCTTTTTATATCTATTCAAATAAATAATATCCAAATTAACTCCCTTCTTCCTCAAATCTTGGAGTTCATCAGACAACTGTAAATAGTACACTGGGTTTTAGACTGCCAGTGCCTGCTGATTGGCATGTTCCTTCTGTTCTAGACCCAGCTCTTGGTTTGCCTGACGCCTGTTAGGACATGTTTTGTATTTAGCAGCCTAATCTATGGACTGACTGGATTTTCAAGGGAGAGAAGGAAGGAGTTTCACTTTCTGCAGCCAGGTCTTCTACTGGAGCTTGATGTCCAAGCTGCTTGGTTGTCAATCCCCATTTTGTAGTATCCAGGTTGTTTATCATTACTCAAGTTCTTTTTCCCTCATTTTCCCTTCACTTAGGCCTTGGTTGTTCTAAGAGAATAGTGAGTTTCAGTGACAAACTTTCTTGCTTTTTCTTCTTAAGTACCACATATAATTGGGTAAAACTTGTTAGTAGGGCCATTTTCAACATGCCTGCTATTGTAGGATTTGTATTACTTTCCCTTTCATCAGCACAGCCTCTTACTGTTGTAATGCATACTTACTGGCCAGAAAGGGGCTGTTATAAGGGTGTTTACAGGACTTTGCTGAAGTTTAAGGAAATTCAGAAAGACAGGTTTGCAGCCTGTCCCAGTTACCAGCCTCTCTGGAAGCTTTCTTGCATATTTACTGTAGTTGTGAATTTCCAAGGGAGTACTTCAACATGCCAAGTTAAAAGCAAGTGAGCTCCATTGGCTACAAGGTGAGTACTACCTTGTACAAATGTTACAGTGTTCAGAGCTTTCTTCCCAGTCCGCTCGACTTGAATCTCATACATTTCCATCAGGGTTTTCAATCTAATTCAGCAATGTGTTGCCTTTTAAAAACAAACAGGATGGATTTTATTTTCATACCAGGTAGCCGCTATAGTTTCAAAGGGTTGAAGGTAGAGATCTGTGTGGGAAGGTTGAATAAATCTATGTTGAAGGGTTCTTCACCTATCCTGTATCACTGAATCATAGAATATACTGAGTTGGAAGAGACCCATAAGGACCAAGTTGAACTGTGCCCTTTTTTTTGCATATTAACCAAAACCCTCCAGGCTTTGGTGGCAGTCCAGTTAGCCTAGCAGAGCCGATCTCGCTACCTTCAGGGCATCTATCACTAAAAGAAGGGTTGCACAACGTGCTTTTCTTCTGCCCCCAAGCAAATGGGATGGGTAGAAAGTCAACTTGAGGAAGTACAGGTTTTGGAGCTGGATCTAATATCTTTGAATTCTAAATTTCAAGCTGTTTGTAACAAAAATCTGCTTTAGAAATGATCATCGGCTTGATGTGGGTATATTGTGAATAAAAGCTTCAGTTTCAAACCTGTATCTTATTTTTTGTTGACATCTGTATAAAATGCTAAGGGTAAAACGATGTCTAGTGGGGTTTTAATGCTTGCCTTTCTGACATTCTGTGTTTCAGCAGGGTACACGTCCAGCATAAAAGGTTATAAAAATAACGACTTGATGATACTCTGTTGGTAAAGGCTACATCACTGCACCAAGCAAAAGTGATATCCAACTGTGTCAGATATACACCCTCATGGGTTTTGCTTTCTCTGACATCTGGATGGTGCAGTGCTGGGTTTACTGCCCTTGAGAAAAAGACAGGTCTAATGTGCTTTTTCTGCTGTGAAAGCCCTTGAAAATATATGTAAAGCTGGTTTCTGATGTATGAACTGACAGGTTGAGAAGTACCAAGCAGTTTTTCGTGCTACTGTTAAACCCTGTTGTATCCTTTCCCTTCACCCTGCAAATAGGCAGCTTCTCAACTCCCTCAGCCAGGCACTGACTTGGTGCTGCCTGGCTGGAGTTACAGGTGATGCCAGGATTCTGCTTTAGGCTGGAGCACACAACTGTGGAATTAAATTCAACATGTTAAAATCTAAACAACCACTTCCATATGTTATAGCATTGAAATGGGATTTTTTTTTTTCAAGAAAAAGATAGGAGAAAATCTGGGTAACTTTCCCCAGTTTCACGACTCAGATTTCCTGGTTTTGTCTCATTTGGAGAGAATTTTTACTGGTCACTTCTAGATGATGTTAGTTTTCTAATATATCCAACAACCACCCATTCAGGCAGTTGACTGAGGAATAGGATTAAAAGATTCAGAGTTTTCTTTGTTTAAATAATTGAAATAGAGCATCCATTTAATCGAGAAAGATGAGATTTATGAAATAAAGCTTCCAAAATTAAATGGAGTGTAAATGAGTGTCAGTTGACTGCTGTCTTGCTGTATACACTTTCAAAAGGATTGTGCATATACTATGACAATTTAGAGTTTATTTTGTTTGGGGGTTTTTGATTGTATTTAATGCACTGAACAGTTACAGAGTTTTGCTATTCATTTATACAAAACAATTTCCCAAGACACTATTCACTGTAGAATAGTGGGGCCTGGAAAATATTTTGGATCAAAATAGTCTTCAGGGCATCTTTACTTTTGGACATCTCATGTCGTTAAAATAGGGAAAGAAGTTTAAAAATTGTGATTTGAGAAGACACTGGAGGTAAAATTACCTGTGCTCTCCAGAGGGTACTTTACAAAGTGCTGATGTTCAGAAATGTATTGTGAAGATTGATGCTAACTTTCTCTGGTTTTATTCAGTTAACCTTCTTGTGTATGAGGGGTGTGTGTGAACTAAGAACACAAGACAAATGTAGCCATGATAATTCTTGTGGTTTAATTGAATTTTCTTCTTTGTTTTAAAAATGTGCTACAAATTTCAATTTGAAGAGCTGTTAAAAGTATTTGACCAAAGATTCTTACTGAAACCAGGCTTAGCAATGTTTTTATAATACTCATTTGAATTATGTTATTTGTGGCCAACTGCCACAAATTTTGAGTGAACGAAAATAAATATCCAAAGACTAGGACAGAGTTAGGATTTTGTGACGAAGGAAAAGTAGGCTTTTCTGGCTTTTATTTTGCACTTCAGAAATCTGGGTAAATATTTTGAGGTGCCGCTGATCTACCAGGAAACCTCAGTAACTAAATGAAAGTCCTATTTTTCTGGCTCTAGAAGCATCTTTGTATAGAAAATTACTTTTGAAATTTAAATTCCTAACAGGAAGAACTTCAGAGATAAACCAAGAGAAATAAGTAGATATATAGGAGATCCTAGAATACTGCATGTGAATAACAAGAAAAATGGAAGTCTAAGAGGGAATTTCATGCTATTGAAAACTGAACTGCTTTGGTTTTCATTGCTGATCACTGAAACTGTCATACCGAAGACAGTGTTCCTGAGTTAGAGGAAAACCTGAGAGATGAACAAAATACTGTGCCATGTGCTGAGGGAGGAGAAGGGAGAAGCTGTAATACTGGTTTTGATTACCTGTGTCTTTAGCCTTTGTTTTCCAGATGGCGAGTGAAATCCCATTAAATTGTCAATGATGTTAATGTTAAGGGGTACTTGGTTCTGTTTAAGGATTTGTCTAACTGTAAATAAATGTAAAACAGACAATGCCTTTTGACCTCTGTGTGTCTTTAATAAATATTTAAGAATTCAGGAAACACAGAGTTGACCAGAGTTGTACTTGGCTAGTACAACCTTTATTGTACTCAAGCCTCTTTTTGGCTTTGTTATGTTTTCTTCCAGTTATTGCATGTTTATTTGAGTGGGTCTGGCCACAGTGAATGTGAGATAACACTTATCAAGCTGTGGAAGCAAGTGATTTTTATTTTTTTAATTAAAAATAAATAGTAGTAATAATAAACATGATTTTTAAGGATT
This sequence comes from Porphyrio hochstetteri, assembly GCA_020800305.1. Lineage (NCBI taxonomy): Eukaryota > Metazoa > Chordata > Aves > Gruiformes > Rallidae > Porphyrio > Porphyrio hochstetteri. The sequence goes on from CM036905.1 coordinate 134,378,237, forward strand.
TAGTGTGCTCTGAAATCGTTGATTTAGGAGCTTCTTGTAGCTGGTAGAATTGCAGGCCTTAGCAGATTGACTAGCAGTTACCAAATATCTTTGATCATACCAGTTGCTTTCCTACCCCTTTATAGAAGGCGGCCCTTGCCCAAGCACTTCAGCTGTTCAATGGGTGCATGTGACTCTTGTCACTGTTCATACCCTTTAGTACTCCAGAAACAATGAAGTCCAAAGCAAGCAAACTCTTACGTCGTGCTCTGTAGTCTGTGCCAACTAAATTTAGTGACAGCTTAGATGGTAGATAATGAAATAAGTGTTGAAAATGCCTAGGTCTGAAAATACCTGTAAATACTTGGAAATTCAATGAAGTAGCCACTGACAGTGCAAAAGTTATGAAAGACACATGAAAGTGGCCAGCAGCAAAATGTAGGATCAACCAATTCTCTTTAAAGGACGGAAGGCTAAATTGATGCTGTTAGAGGGACAGGTGAGTTTCATCTCCTTAAATGATACTGGCTACAGCATGCCTAGGTTTGTTTTCAACACTAGCAGGTGCATACAGGCCACCATCCCTAAAGATCTACTGAGATACTGCCTGCCTTTCACATCTTTACATTTCCCCCCACTTATGTTAATGAATGTCACCTTTGCACTGAGCGCTCACGTGCTGGATGGTAGGTACAGTGCAGGCACATCCAGGCTGCTTTGCATAGCACCAGTGTACAACTGCCTGTCTGCCTCCCCAGCTCTGTGTGGGGTTTTCTTTCAGCTGTGCACTTCAAGCTGCTTGCCAGGCCCTTGGATTTCATGGCCAGTGCTTGTTTGCTCTGTATTCGCATTCCTCTTTCTCTAATTAAACATCCTTAAACAGGCCTTGTTTATTCCCAGTCTGAAAGGAGTCACTTCCTTCATGCTTTTCAGTGTAGTACCATGTGTATTTATCCCAATTTCTTTTTCAGAGGGTTCTGCACCAAGTCCAGCACTCCCATAAATTCTGGGAAGTGTCTATTGCAGACCTTGCCTAGAGTGCTTAATGACTTCCCTAAAGCAGTCTGTTACTGATCTGTGGTTATAAGTATACTGTTAATAAAGTAGAATGTGTGTGTGTTGGGTTTGGTTTCTTTTAACTACTTCTGTGCAGGTGTTTCCAGATAGCTTTTCTGTTTTCCAATATTCCCTCATCTAGCCTGGATCACAGTGGGCGAGGAGCAAAGTTAGAAGTGCTTACAGGTTTCTGATCTCTTTTTCTGTTTTTCTTCCCCTGAGGGTGGCTTTTAGATGCAGCTCATTAAGTACAAATTTCTTAAACCACAACATGCTCAATATCTTTTACTGGTTATGTTCTTTCAGAGCCCTAATCCACACATAAATGAGATTTTATTTCCTTTTCTTTTTTAGTTTCCCATATAAGAAGAATTACAACCATACAACTCAGAAGTCATGAGTGATATACTGAATAGGAATTTTTATTTGACTGTTTCATGGCATGTGACAGCTATATTTTCAAATTACAGGGATTCTGTATTTTCATTAATCTTTATATGGTGTGACTGGGTAATATTTGCTGTCACTTGTCAATAGCCACTTTTGTGAGCCACTTTTTTTTTCACTGATTGTTGCTCAGAAGACTGAGTGTTACTGCTTTGTGTTGTTTCCAAGGGGCAGAGGAAGTTATTCTCACTTAAATGCCCACAAAATTTACTGTGTGATGAGGCCTGTTAAAATCGGTAGGACTACCTGTGCATCAAGTGTACTTTTTGACCTGAAGTAAACATGTCAAGAAAGGCTTCCAGTGAAAAAGAACCACATGGTTTCTGTTCTGATGTGTCAAAGTTAATGTTTTAAGTGTAAAAAAAAAAAAAAACCCAAAAACCCACCTTACTACTGAACTTGAAGCCGTTTGAAGTAAAGGGGTTTAAATACATCTGGGATGCTGTAATTTCTAGAACCTGTCAGAGTAGCTGGGAAAAGGCATGTTGGGTTTTGCCTTTTCAGTAAGAAATAACAGTTCAGGAACCGGGTGGATAGAGAATCCTCTTTCTTGCGAATTGCCTGGAAGAAAACTACTTGGCTTTGCTGGAACTTCTTGACTTCAATCTTTGTCACAAATGGAAGGACACTCTCTTCTGCTAAGTGAGATTTCTTCTACCCCCACCCCCCATGTTTTTATTTATAGTAATTATCCAATGATTTTTCTTATGGCTGAATTTTCTCTGGTTTGTGTTTTGCATACAGAATCACAGAATCACAGAATTGTAGGGGTTGGAAGGGACCTCGAGAGATCATCGGGTCCAACCCCCCTGCCAAAGCAGCTCCCTAGCTCATATTGCTCAGATAGGCGTCCAGGCGGGTCTTGAATATCTCCAGTGAAGGAGACTCCACCACCTCCCTGGGCAGCCTATTCCAGTGCTCAGTCACCCTCACTGTGAAAAAGTTCTTCCGCTTGTTGGTGCGGAACTTCCTATGCTCCAACTTGCAGCCATTGCCCCTTGTCCTATCCCCACAGACCACTGAAAAGGGGCTGGCTGATTCCCCCTGCATCCCCTGCTTCAGATAATTATAAACTTTGATTAGGTCCCCCCTTAGTCTTCTCTTCTCAAGGCTGAACAGTCCCAGCTTACTCAGCCTTTCCTCATAGGGGAGATGCTCTAGGCCCTTAATCATCCTCGTAGCCCTTCTCTGGACTCTCTACAGGAGATCCCTGTCCTTTTTATACCAAGGAGCCCAGAACTGGACACAATACTCCAGGTGGGGCCTGACCAGGGCAGAGTAGAGAGGGAGGATCACCTCCTTTGACCTGCTGGCTACACTCCTCCTGATGCATCCCAGGATCCCATTGGCTCTCTTGGCCACTGAGGCACACTGCTGGCTCATGGCCAACCTGTCATCTACCAGGACCCCCAGGTCCTTCTCCACTGAGCTCTTCTCCAGCAGGTCATCCCCCAGCCTGTACTGATACAAACAGTTGTTCCTTCCCAGGTGCAAGACTTTACACTTGCTTTTGTTGAACTTCATCTGGTTTCTCACTGCCCAGCTCTCCAGCCTGTCCAGGTCTCTCTGGATGGCAGCGCAGTGCTCCTGCGTGTCAGCCACTCCTCCCAGCTTTGTATCATCAGCGTACTTGCTGAGGGTGGATGTTATTCCCTCATCAAGATCGTCAATGAAGATATTAAACAGGACTGGACCCAACACTGAGCCCTGGGGAACACCGCTGGTAACAGGCCTCCAGTCAGATTCTACTCCACGAATCACAACCCTCTGGGTTCGGTCCGACAGCCAATTCTCAACCCACCTCACTGTCCACTCATCTATCCCATGCTTTCTCAGCTTTGCTATCAGGATGTCATGGGAGACAGTATCAAAGGCCTTGCTGAAGTCAAGGTAGATGACATCCACTGCTCTCCCTCCATCTACCCAGCCTGTCATGAGATCGTAGAAGGCTATGAGGTTGGTCGAGCACGATTTCCCCTTAGTGAATCCATGCTGACTACTCCTCATGACCTTCTTCTCTTCCAATTGCTTGGAGATGGCATCCAGAACAAGCTGTTCCATTACCTTTCCAGGGGCAGAGGTGAGGCTGACTGGCCTATAGTTACTAGGTTCCTCCTTCTTGCCCTTTTTAAAGACTGGAGTGACATTGGCTATCCTCCAGTCTTCAGGCACTTCTCCTGTCCTCCAAGACCTGTCGAAGATGATAGAGAGCGGCTCAGCAATCACCTCCGCCAGCTCCCTCAGCACACGTGGATGTAACCCATCTGGGCCCATGGATTTGTGTGCATTAATCCCTTTGAGCCGCTCCTGGACCTCCCCTACTTGAACCAGAGGGAAATTCTTCATTTCCCAATCAGTCCTACTCTCATCCAGTGTCTGTGGGTCCCGGGGGGCCTTTGAAGTGAAGACCGAAGCAAAGGCAGCATTCAATATCTCCACTTTCTCAGCATCCCCCGTAACCAGGACACCCTCCTTATTCAGCAAGGGACCTACATTATCCCTGGACATCCTCTTACACGTGCATCTTTTACAGCAGAGAGCTACTTTCAAGGTAAGCTGCTGCAGGGAAGCAAAAGCAAAGTCCTGGATCGTCATTTCTCCTATCTTTGGAGTTGTGCAAGCTGAAATTTGGTAGACTTTGAAGCAACAGTACTGCATATATATAATTGGAGATATAGAAGTTTCACAGTTAAGGCTATGCTGAAGTTTTCACTTGAAATGTAAATGAGCCCTCCTCAACTTACAGCAATAACACTCAGTGTCTTCCCTCAGCCTACAGCACTCACGGACCAGGAGTGTATCAACTGTTCTAAAATAGATTGCTGACCGACTTATGAAAAAAAAGAACAAAAAGCCCAATTAAATCCAAGTGACAATGCTTGGATGAATAGGTAGATCTTCCTTCCACGTACAGTATGTGCAACTTTTTCTTCCTCTTTCTTTTTTTAAATGCAAAAAACCTGGAAATTTATGTTTTAAGTGTTTAAATTAAGAAGTACTTAAAGGTAATTTCTGTAGGAGTTTGTGACTGCTGAATTCTTCATGTTTCTGCTTGCTGAGTCAGTCTGCATCAACATTCAGTGATGCTCAACAAGATGAGCAGATTCAGAGGATTCAGTCCTGGAATTCCAATATATCATAGAATCATTTTAGTTGGAAAAGGCATTTAAGGTCATCAAGTTCAACTTTTTAACCCAGCACTGCCATATCCACCACTAAACCATGTCCCTAAGCACGTGTTTTAAATAATTCCAGGGATGGTGACTCAACCACTTCCCTGGGCAGCCTGTCCCAGTGTTTGGCAACCGTGAAGAAATTTTTCCTAATCTCCAGTCTAAAACTCCCCTGGTGTAACTTGAGACTGTTTCATCCTATCACTTGTTGCTTGGGAGAGGAGACTAACACTCACATGGCTACAACCTCCTCTCAGGTAGTTGCAGAAAGTGATAAGGTGTCCCCTCAGCCTCATTTTCTCCAGACTAAACAACCCCAGTTGCCTCAGCAGTTCTTCACAGCACCTGTGCTCTGGACCCTCCACCAGCTTCATTGCCCTTTGGACATGCTCCAGCACCTCAGCATCCTTTTTGTAGAGAGGGGCCCAAAACTGAACACTACTTGAGTTGAGGTCTTGCTAGTGCTGAGTACAGGGGCACAGCCACTTCCCTAGTCCTGCTGGCCTCACTACTCTGATACAAGCCAGGATGCTGTTGGCCTTCTGGGCCACCTGGGCACACTTCTTGACCTTGTTGAACCTCACACAGTTGTCCTCAGCCCATCGACCCAGTCTGTCTAGACCCTTCTGTAGAGACTTTCTATCTTTTAACCACATTAACACTGCCACCCAACTTGGTGGTGTGTGCAGACTGACCAAGGGTGCACTTGATCCCCTCGTAAAGGCATCAAATTGAACTGGCTCCAGTCCTGAGCTCTGGGAAACATCACTTGTAACTGGCCACCAACTGGGTTTAAATCAGCTCAACTCTTTGGGTGTGACCATCTAACCAGTTTTTAAACCAGCGAAGAGTATGCCCATCCAAGCCACAAGCAGCCAATTTCTCTAGAAGAATGTAGGCTACTTGGACTTTACTAAAGACTTTGACAACATCCACAGCTTTCCCTTATCGACTCAGAAGGTCACCTTGTCATAGAAGGTGATCGAGTTTGTCAGGCGGCGCCTGCCTTTCATAAACCCATGGGCTGACAGGGCCTGATCACCTGCTTGTCCTGTACATGCAAATTCTCAAAATAATCTGCTCAATAACCTTTTCCTGGCACCGAGGTCAGACTGACAGGCCTGTTGTTCTCCGAATCCTCCTTGTTGCCCTTGTGGATTGGCGTATCTTTCTGTATGGCCAGGCTGCACCATTGCTTCATCCTTGATAACTCCTGTGCACCTGCTGTCTACTTGCTTTCTTTTAACTCTCATCTTCAAACTTTCCTGTCAGCAGAACTATATAATTGGTAATTTTCTTTCATCCCTCTCTTATTTATAAAGCTTGAGTTTTAATAGCAGTGAGCCTCATGCATACTGGAACCATGTGTCACATTGGGAAATGCCATAAAATGGCTGTGTCTGCTTGGAAGGAGGCTTATCCAAACAATGATCCTACTTTCTCATGCAACTTCTCTTATCTGTAAGCTGGAATCCTGCTGAGTGTGCTAGGCAGATACACATCAGTTTCTCTCACATGGACTTGACCATAATATGGCCTCTACTTTTTTTTTTTTTTTTTTTTAAATTTTAATACAAGCTAATGAGTCCACGTGGCTCTGGTATCTGTGAAAGTTTGTTTAAAGTTTCATGCTGGCTGGATAAACACTAGGTTGAGAAACTGCAAAGGTAGTTTCAGTATGATGCATTACTTCAAAGGTAACATGCCGATGTCTTTTGCAAACATTGAGTAAATACGGGATGGAGTAATTTGAGGCGAAGATCGTGGTCACCAGATCTTTTCCCATCTGAGATGCTAGGCTGCACCTCTCCTTCAAAAACCTCTGGCATAGCAAACTCTCTCAGACAGGTGTAGCACTAAACGCATCTTTTTTTAGTCTTGAGAAACGTTCTTTGCTATTTGAGCACAGTCACTTCTACTGTTTGCATTCTTTGTCTTTTTTTTTTTCTCACAGATGAGGCCAAAATCTGAAAGATTGTTCTGCTTGAATAGATTGACCTATCCATCTCCTCTTGCTTGTTTGTTCTTTTTTCACAGCTGTAAAACAGCAGACAACATATGAAGGGCCTAGAAGTTCTACCATGAAAAGCTTTGTTTGAAGACCTCCCCACTAATAGGAGAAAGTAGAAGAAAGTTATTGCATTTTTCCATATCAGCCAGGGAATTTTTAAGACCTGTTGTTTAAGGTTTAGGTCAATTTTCCCAGCTCTTAAGACTTTATGAATAGGGCTATCTTTTCTAAATATCGAGTTTTAGGATTAAGTCTAATACCTCCAAAGAAACATGTGACCTAATTTTTATAAAGGGATTTCCATGGTTCTGGGACATCTTTGAATGGGGATTATTAAAATTCTTGCTCTGAATCTTTTTAGTTTCGTCTCTTCCCCCACACCAAACAAACAAACAAACAAAGATCTCTTCAATCTTTGGAAACTGGAAAGGGAGATTCCAGTCTTTGGAGATTGGAAAGAGAACCACTGCTGGAGATGAGTGTATCAGGAATGTGCTGGAACTCAGAAGGCTGTACCAGACAAAAAGAAATCCACGAAGTGTATGACCTTGCTCCAAAGTCATGTGAATTAACCCATACCTGCTGTAACGTTTACAGGAAGCAAGATCAGATTAAGAAGGAACATACTTAAATAGCAAATTTTGCTTGACAGCTGCAAGGGTGGTAAGACTTGAGGAACATTGATCTCAGAAGTGATGAGGAACTGCCTCTGCCGTAAGTCCCCTCTTGAAATTGTTGGTGCTTAGTATCAGGAAAAACTGGACTCGTAATACATTTTCTTGTGAAGCTGTGGCAGGTGGATGCCAGCAATATTTATGAAGAGACCTCTAGCCCTAAACTGTCAGACTGCAGAAGGAGGAGTGTTAAATTCTAATCTCTGATTTACAAGTCTGGCAGCGCATACTATTCACGTGATGTGTGATTTGAATAATGATGTGTCTACTCCTGATCTCATTAACCCTGATTTAATCCAGGATCTTATTTCATTAATGCCTGCTAGCTTTCATACAACTGGTTACGCAAACAAACAAAACCCTAAAAATCCTGTAACATTGTAACTATCTTTCCAGATAAATATTTTCATGAGCCCTTTTTTCCTCTTGGGAAAAAAAAAAAAGCCTCCGCTTGTCTGAGGAGACTCTTAAAATACTGATGCATCTTCAGGAATCTCAATTCTCATTTTACATGTGGTGGAATTAACGCTGGCCCTGTGTGTTTAGGTGCAGTGGACTTTTCACATAACCTTTATAGCTGTATGCTCCAGAGGCTTGAGTAATTGGGTTGATTTAATAGAGCAGCGTGTATTTGCAGACAGGTCTATCAAAGAACAACAGCAATCTATGCAATTTGCCCAAACCTTTTTTATGAGGTATTCTTCATTCTGTAGTGTAGAATTATGTGGTTAAAGGCTTTTACAAGAATTCATATAATTTTTCCTGACGTGTTAATTGGAAAGAGAAATAAATGGTTGTTTGGACCATCACCAGGGTTAGTTTTTTTTTAAAGTCTGATTGAATTGAAAAATTTTTAATTCAGTGCAGTTGCAATTTTTTATTTTTGCATGGTCACTTCTGTTCTTTTTGTTTTGTTTCTTTTTCAATGTACAACTTAAAATTTAGAGAAGATAAATCCTTTTATAAAAAAATCTTCCCCATTCTTTTAAACAGAGAATGCAAGATGCTGAACAAGTCAGTTAATGTTCTCATTAGAAAATCCTGCTGTTAAGGATCATCTGGTTTGTGATAGGATTCTGCATGAAGGATTTGTGCTGCTTAGTCTCTCTGAACCTGTCTGTGTCATAGAGATAATCTGGTTATCTCTAACGCATTACAATTTGTAATAATGTCTCTCCGTGCTTATTTTTGGAGAACATATATTGTCTCTTTTTCTGTATTGATCATCTATTTCAAATTGTACGATTGTGAGAAGGAGCAAAGGTACAATCCTGGAAACTCGTGTATTCAAGTAGTTTCTTGTGTGTTTTATGAACTTTGCTTTATGTGGTAATACATGCAGGGCTTTTTATGCTGACAACAGAACTATTTCTACCAGACAAAATATCCATTTATCATCCTTTAAAACTGTAGTCTGCTACAGCAGACCGTTTTAATATGGCCAAGTGCCTGGGGAGGGGACACTATTAACATGCTAAATTCTGGCGTATCACATTCCACTCGAAGAAATCAAGGATGACATTGCACTGTCAAGCAAAATAATAATGCTTCTAATAATTAGATGAAGATGGAACCTGTGTGAAAGAAGCTTAATTCCCCTAAAAAGTGAAATTGCTTGAATAATTTCACTCTGCTGGAGCTGGACTGAGGGAAAGCTGGCAGAGAAGCACCTTTTGTGCCTCCCTGTAGCCCCTCGCCACAGTATTCCCAGATGCACAGAGCCTGGTTTCTAAGCTCCTGCACAGGACAAGGGGGTGTGTGAATGTGTACATGTATCAAGACCACTGGGCAGCTGAAGCACATACAGACTGTGCTGGGCTGCTGCCAAGCTCAGGTGAAAGGCCGGAGATCCAGCTGATGGAAGCCTGGCTGGCCATAATGAAGGAAGTGGAGGGAGTCAGTTAAAGAGACTGGTTGCTGAGCATCTTCCTGGTGGTGATCCCTGCAGCACCTCATGCCCTGAACCCCACTTCTGGCATACGCTGCTAAATATGTAAAGCAGAAGAAATTCTCAGCCCCACATTGAAACCAGAGTGTGTGCTGCAGGGTTTGCTGGTGGGTGCTGACAGAGAACTTAATGGGAACATGAAATAAGGAGGTTGCTTCCAGTTCACCTGCAGGTTATGAAACTTGCTGTAGCTGTGCAATTTTGACTGTGTCTTTTGACTCTCTGTAAGGTGCAGAAATTCAAAGTCCATATCAGCTCTGCATCTAGTACACTTTAATTCTTAGTCTTTGGGTCACCATCTCCCTAATGCCTCATACATGGGTGGTGTGACTATGTGCCCCTGTTCTGGTGACAAGTTCTGTTTTTCACACCTCTCTAATAAATCTGTAGCAAGCATCTGCTTCTGTACTTCTCACCTACTAGGGAAACCTGCACATAAAGATTGGCACATAAAGAACTCACTTGCTGTCTTTCAAAAACTTCCTTAAAGGTGTCTTCACAGTGCTTACCAAATGCTGGTAAGCGCGTATGCACCCGGCCCTTGCAGATCACTTGTGTGGCTTCATGCTTCCTGCCATCTGTTTCGGTTAATCAGTTCTACTTACACCAAGATTGTAATATCTCTGAGAAGAGGTACTGTCATTTTTTCTTCCACCACAGTGTGGGATCCATAGCTGCTGTTAGAGTACCTGCTAGAGAGGAGATTGGGAGCAAAGAAGCAAGCCTGGACCGATCTCCCTTCCTCGGAATGCCAGTGTTGGGGTCAGGATGAATTGAATGGCTTGAAATGGCATCCCACACCTGGCATAGCATCTTTTTCCTATTTGCCTTTTTTTATTGCTCTAATTATAATTTTCAGCCTTGGTCTGTTAAGTGCATTAAGATGTAATGAATTGCTTGTCCTGGCGGTAGCAAAACTCATCACTTGCGTAGCTAAGCACGTCCCCAAACCCAAACTGCAGTGAGGAGAGAGTGTATTTTTTTTGCCTCCTGATTCTCTCTGAGGCAATTAATGTTTGGTATGCATTCCTTAAAATATGCTCTTTGCTTTTCTTCCTGTTGTGTTCCTTGCTATTTCTCATAGCTTTTTTCTTTTTTCTTTCCACCATATTTTACTCTTTTCTGGAAATTTAAAAAAAGCAAAAACCTATGTGTGAATAAGAGCTAACTCTTTTTGAGCTGAAAAATGAAGTCTAAGGCTAAGGGCATGGAACAAGGAGATTTTCTTGACCTGAATGGATGCAGGAGAACACGCTCTTTTCCGCATAAAACTAGAGCTGAAATATTGCATAAGACTTATAAATTTGAAAGTTATGTTAAATTTCTAAAAGCTCAACGCTTTCTTCATGAGAAAGAGTACACATCCTATCCAGAAGACCTTTTATTATCAGAAGGATGTACCAGAAAGAAAAAGAATGTGAAGATCCTTTAAAAGAGGAGCTTCAGCTTGTTATAGCATTCTGGGTGTTGGTGTTAAGGAGAGGAACAGAGGAATTCAGGTGTGGCAGCGTGTGCCCTCCTTAGAGTTATGCTAGGGTGAGCATCATAGCACAGGCATCTCAGGCTGGGATGAAGAAGGAATGTTTGGACACAGATACCACAAAGAAGTTGCCAGCAGTTTAGGCAGGAGCTGGTTCCACTGTTCCTCCAGTGGCACTGCATTTTTGCAATAGCATAGGAGTTAATTTCCTTTTGTAACAGCTGTTTCTTTGTCACTTTAGAGTCATTTTGTTTGTTGCGAGTTGTTTGCACTAAATCCAAACTAATTTTTTACATAGATCTTTTCATGTGGCCCAGTATATAGTCCCAAGTGTTTGAGGTATTGCCTCCATATTAAGTAAAGAGACTTGATAATAAAATGAAAATTTAAGTGCTGCAAAAACAACACACGTGACAATTGGGCTGTTGAAGCCTTTACTTATGGCTAAGTAAGGAATTTATGACTGTGCTGGCTAGGTTGTAGATGTGTACAACAAATAGCCGAGCAGTGTCCTTGCAGGAAGCTTTGCAGCGTCCATAAGGCCTTCCATTTGAGAAGCAAGGGCAGTGCTGTGTGCTTACCTGAGCAGCCAGGAAAGCAGTGCTTCTGACTGTATGTGGATGGCATGCAAGTGCTTATTTGTGCCAGGAAAGAGCAAAACAGAGGATTGCACCTCTTTTGTGTAACAAGGGAATACTGCTGGAATAGATACACTGCTCAGCATGTAAAGCTTGGTGAACAACTAAAGCTTTTCTCTACGAAGCTGTAAATCAGATAGAAGTCACGTGAACCACAGAAATAGACTTGATTTGAAGGCTAGATACAGAAACCAAAGAACTCTTTGAGAGAGGCTTAGGAGGCTGTGGTTTAGAAATAACCCCAGAACTAGGCAGTATGAGCACAAATCAGGAGGCTTGTGAACTGTAAACCTGGTTTTTTTTTGTTTGGTTTTTTTTTATTCCACTCCCCCCCAGATTATGTCACATGCCTGACAGGCAGTTTGGAATGTGTTTCCTATAAACTTGGGGAAAGCTGACAGTGAAGGAGGAGAGCGGATGTGGAATCCTGCTGTGGTAAAAGGAGCAGAACTTTTGTCATGAGCTGGGATGCTGTGTGCAATAGCATTACAGGGTCTATGCGGCTGTTAGAAGCTGGGGGTCACTGCTGGGGAAGCACTCTTCCCAAGCTGTCCTTCCTGCTCTAACTTGCTGACAGCGCTACTGATAAAGTGTCTCCTGTCACGACTGCCTAATGAAGCGATCCCAGTCTTGATTGCGGTGCTTAAAGGTCCCATGTTCTGCCTCTGTGTCTTAGAGCTGGTTAATTGTCCTAGAAAGGAGAAGCTGAAGACTAGCATATCTCAAGTGATGCAGAAGGCAGGAAAATAAAAGCCACGTGGATTCTTTATTGTCTCTGAAATGTTGTCTTTTTGCTTTTTAGGGAGTTTAAGGCTAGTGTTACGAGGGCACACTGGATTTCCGTGCTGCCACCATCTTTCTGGTTGAAAAAAATTTTCAGACTAATGCTAGTTCAGTTGCTGGGAAGGTTTATTCCAGCCTCCCTGCTGTGTATGTCCTTTATTTCACAGTAAAACTACAAGAGTCCCGACAATATTACAGTTGCCTTTATATCTAAGCACATTTATAATTATTCAGTAGCTCTTAACTAGTTTTAGTGAAAATGTCACAGGAAATTACTCAGGAGGACTAAATATTGCATTGATGTACTCTGAAACGGTTGTTTTGAGGTTTTGAAATAAATGGCTAATTGAATTCATACACTGTTTGAAGTTGGAAACATTGTTTGCAGGAAATCATGGTGGCAGTTCTCTTGAAATGTGAAGTACCATTTTGAGAAAAGAGGTTAAAAGAAAAGCATTCTGTATCTCAGAGGGGCCAAAGTGCTCCTGACATTTCCATTGTCATCTTTTGATAATTCAGATGTGTTGCGTGGTTTCCCCCAGGCTGGAGATGAGCCTGTGTTCTTATTCCTGCTCCTGTATTTGACTTCAAGTAATGTGCAGGCTGTGGATTTTTGAAGTGTGAAAGCCTCATTATTTCTCAGCTTTTAACTCTTTCAGCATATGTTTTGTTTTGAGAAAGGGTAGCTTTTTGAAACCTTTTGTTTCCAGTATGCAAGAACTGGTTTTGCTTTTGCACATGGAAGCCATAGATAAATCACCTTGTAGTCTGATAGTGATTTCTCTCAGAATTTTTCATGGCTCCTGTAACTATGAGGAATGAAATGTTGGCTAGAAGTATTTCATACCTGCAGCGGCACAGAGTAGTGTTTCATTGCATTTACAGTTGTGGAAAGGATTGCAGTAATTTCCTCAGATGTTTTCAGTTGAGTTTCCTGTAAGGGTCAGAACTGCTGGAGTAAAAAAAATCTTGAAACTTTGGCATAGTGTAAATGGCAGAAGTTCTTGTACTTCCCTTCTGACTTGGTAACAGATACTAACTAACTTTTGCGGCTGACCTAATTCAAGCAGATGCTATAAATTGAAGGAAGCTTTTTGATAGATGAGGGGAAACTTCAGCATGTTGGAACACAGATAGACCTTTTCCTTGAAAGGTAATGAATGATGAAATTTTGAAAGCAAAGCTAGGTCTCGCAAACAACAGTGGAAAAATGGCAGGTGAGCTAAAGACTTTTCTCTTTGAAAACCATTAACCACTCTTTTTGTCTCTCTCCAGCTTGATAAGGTGTTTGTCATGTCAATGAGTAACAGGGTTTTACTTAAAAAAGGTGAAAGATGCTTAATTTCTAGATTTTATAGGTTGAAATAGCCATTTAGTAGGGTACAGGTACACTTGAATATAATTTATTTTGCTACTTGATGGAATTTCATCATGCTATGTAATTTGCTGTTAATATTTTGTCAAGGACTGAGCTTAGAGAAAATGACTTAAAATTTTTCTCTGGCTTCTACTGATGTAGAATTGTATTAGAGAACATCCAAATAAAATCAGCTAAAATACTGTCTTGGATTTTGTGTTTCTTTGGAGAAACCATATTTAAAAGTTTGCTAGAAAAAAAAAACCCTTTTCATTGTGATTTAGCTGTTGGCATCTATTCAGTATGCTTGAAAACTAGTTTAATTTTTTTTTTTTAGATATTAAAAGGGTATACAAAGTGTAAGGGCCTTCAGAGTACTCTCAAATATGTTTACATTCCCACGATAGATTTGAATATTTCATCAAATCAGACTTAAAGCTTACTTTTAAAGTTCACAGTGATTTTTTTTTTTTCAGAATGTCTCAGATTGAGGATGCTTCTTCCCAGTAAGATATGCTTATCGTATTGGAATCACTCTGAAACCCACATACCCGGGAGATAGAAGCTCTCTTAAAATTTGTGGCATCAAGAAGGCCTGTTTTAGATTTAGTGGTTGAAATGTGAGGTCATTTACTTAAGGGCTGGGTTCCAGAGGCATGTCGCTTGAAAGTGATCTGCTGAGAACCTGCAATTACCTTTCTGTAGGCTAGGAAAAAATGCAGCAATTTGACCCATGAAATTTATAGCAGGCACTGCCCCAAAATTAAGTATTAATTATTAATTAATTAATGATGCTGAAGAGGAGATGTAGAGATGTTTTTGAAGCTGTTAGCGCTGTGAAAACCTACCTCCTTGCCTGTAGGCCTAGTGAGTTGGACAGCTGATTATGCTCCAGAAATATCTCAGTGTTGGAGGAGTGCACAAGATGCTTGTGGTGGGGTGAAGAGCCAAACTTTGCACTCAGAGTCCCTTTGAGCCCTGTCTCCTGAGGGGGGACTCTCCATGGACATTTGTCATGTGAACTTGGCTCTGGAAAGGGCTCTCTGTGTTATTGAGCCTGGTCTGACCAGTGTGGCCGCAGGGATTCCCCACAAGGGTGCTCACACTATGTCTTTTTGAGAAGACTCAGCACACCGCAGATGTCCCACAGAACCTGTCTGGTCTCCCTTGTCCTACTTAAGGGCAGATTGGCCCACAGTGAGTGGTGGTTATATCTAATCAGAGTGTGAGTATATTTGCTGTAGCTGAAATACAACCAGCAACCAGTGCAAGAATCCTGGTCAGGAGATACACTGAAGGCCTTGTTGGGCTGGCAGATAACTCTAGGTTGACTTTTGTCCAGTATTTTAAAGCAGTAAAGTAAGTCTCTTACCTTTCTTGTTTCTCCTCTCTTTTTGTACTCAAGGAACATCAGTCCCTGTGCTCACAACTGGATTATTAGTTTCTGTTCATCCTCCATTAGCATTTAAATTCAGCTGTTCTTGAACTACCCATGGCATACCAGGGACTTCCTAACTCCCACCTAAGTGAAAGTTCATTTTCTTCTGCTTTGTGTACATGGAATTTCTTCTTTAAAACAAATACTAGATAGAAACTTCAACTTGAAAGCAGAACAGCGAACAGATTTTGTTACACTGGGTAAAGTTCCCAAAAGCCCACCACATGTGGGTTTGGAAGATCATTTGCCTACTCTTTCCTTAACATAGTAGGCTTCTGCTCCATGCAAATCTAGAATGAGTGTGCTATGTAGAGAGATTTCTATAACCACTGTTGACAGAACACAAAGCTTTTAGGCCCATTTTAGTTGCATCATGTATCAAATATGCAAGATAGTCATGTTCATTGTGTTCTTTGCAGTGAAATAAAGTAGAATGGCTTGGTATACCTATGTGGCCAGAGCTGTGTTTGTTTTCACTATGTTTTTCAAGCAGAAACACAGTTTCAGTAGGGCATTACCGTGGGGGTTTTTTTTATAGCAGGTAAAAGTGGGATAAAGGGCTCTGTCAATATTTCTGAACTTAACAGCCATAGGGCCCTTTTCTTTATTCTGAGATTAATAGACACAGTTCAACTTGCATGGCAAAAACCTCCATCCTCTGCAGGCTTGCCTGTTCCGCATCACCTGTTGGGAGCAGCCTGTGTGCTGGGTTATTTGCTGACACGTGCCCAGGTACCGCATGGGAGAGGGCTAGGCCTAGAGGACCAGGAAGTGCGTTAGTAGTGAGACAGTCACAGACAGGGCCTGTGTCCTGGCTTGGGTTGGGGCACAGCTGAAGGAAAGTCCTGAAATCCTAAGGTCCACAAGCATGAGCAGTATTGAAAAGAAGACAGAGGTTGTAATGTTGGCAGTAATGTTTGCCACAGACTTCAGTGGTGAGGCTGCTTAAGGTTTCGGGCTTTGCTTTGGTTTTGATTGTATGTTTTTAAGTCTTGTGCTGTAGACTCAGACCAGAAAGTGGAAAGGTGCACAAGACAAGTGGTTTAAAGCCGGTACTAACTTCTCCACTGCAGAATACGTGCTGAGCTGCTTAGATACGGGCTTCCCATAGAGCATTGCTAAGTATGAGTATGTTTCTGATAAGATTTTAGCTTAGGAGGGCTGACTTGACTTTTGCTCGATTTGTGTCACTATTTAGAGAATTCTCTACTTTTCCTTTGAATTCCCTTCTGGATTTGTAATTTCATGTTGCTGGGGTCGATCACATGTCATGTTACTCTGGGCAGTAGCTCTGAAAAATTATGCTCTCTCTCATGAGCATCAAAGGAAACAATGATGAAAAGTAGCCCAAACCATTAGGGAAAATGTAGGAAAAACCCCAATCCTTAGACCGTTTTTGTGGCTGCAAGGTGCTGTACTTTCTATATGAATTTCGTCTTAGACACATATGCCGAGTGTCCACTGTCTTTTCTTCCATGAACAGTGGAAGAAACAGAAGGGAAATGTAAGACTTTCCACCCTACAAACAAATGCCAGGGCTTGGGAATTGGCTATTTGTATTTCTGTTGTTTTTTTCAGGAGCTAAACAAGGTGTCCTTAAAAAGCTGTCAGCAGCAGCAAAGGCACCACAGTGATTTACCTGCAGACTTTTGAGGGCGCAGCGCTGCTTTCTGTTATAGCCGACAATTTTCTCTGTCACTTTTGAATTGCAGATAGGATTTTAATAATACAGAACTTTTAACTATTTTTTCAAAAATGTGAGTTGAGGATGTAATTACATTCTGACATAAGGAACGGAAAATAACACACTACTGATACACAGGAAGCAAGTTCTGGCAAGATGGGGTCTTCTGTAGGTTGTTTTCTTGTGGTCCTGTTCAAGTGAGAGTGCTGTTTGACTCACAAATTCTGTTTAAACTGTAGATAATTTTTTAATATGCTGCAAGTTTGTCCCACGGCTGCAAAAGAAATTTAAAGCTTCAGTATAACGAGCTTTGAGTGGACTCATTTATTATATATTTTAATTTTTAAAGCTGCGATAAAAAGGTCATGGAATAATGTATATATCAGTCTAATCCTTTCTTAGAAAGTGATAAAGCATTTTGTTCCAAATGCATTCAGTGTTCTTGAATTATCCTGTTGTTCACTTTTATACAAGAACTGTGTGCAGGATTTCTTCTTCTAACATCAGCAGTATCTATTGCACAGATGCATTCACCTTTCATCCACATATTCATGTTTGTTCTTTCAGTTATGATGGTTACTGAGATGTTTTAGGTGCTATTTTACCTGTGTGATGGCACTAGATAAAAGATTCATTGTACCCTCAGTGGGCAGCAGTTCATAAAACTCTAATAGAATAGTTTATATCTCTGCTTATAGAAAACTGATACATAAAAAATGCCTTGTGCATATGCAGAAGACTGTATTAATGTTGTGTAGCTAATAGTTCAGCTTTGAAATACCAATTGGACCGAGGACATAAGAGGTTTAAAGTAATTATGAAATTCAGGTTTAAAGTGCATCTTACAGAAAGTGACTTGGAAATTCTTGTTTTGGTTGATACACTTCTCAGATAACAACTTGAGAAGCTGCAAATAGAAATTTACTTTCTATGGTGTAGTGACCATGACTGATATGCTGGAAACCTAAGTAAGATCTAGAGTATTTCCTGTGTGTGTTACAGTGCTGTGGGATTGTGGAAGTTGCTGCTGCACCTGGAGCAGAATCGGGTAGTGAATGTATGAGAGTTCAAAGAGAGGAAGAGCAATAGAGGTTTTTTAGTAGGGGAAGAGTTTGTTCTCCAAGCACCTGTCCCTGATGCTTGCTCAGTGTAGAAGACCTCAGAAAATTTGAAGATGACACCAAATTGCTGGGAGAGGAGTTGACATGCTTGAAAGCAGGGCTGCTCTTCAGAAGAACCCAGACAGGAACCTTATGAAATCCATTAAGGCCAAATGCCAGTTTCTGTCCCTGGGAGGGAGAATTGCTGGCATACATACAGGTTGGGGCCTGATGGCTTTGGGAGCAGCTCTCTTGGAAAGGACTTGTGGACCCTGGTGGACAGCAAGCTGAACATGATAAGCCAGTCATGTACCCTGGCATCAATACAACAAACGGTGTCTGGGCTGCATTAACAGCCTGTACATTGAGAGAAGTGATAATCCTCCTTTACCTGGCACTCATTAGTCTACATCCAGAGTACAGCGTCCCGTTCTGAGTCTATCAGTAAAAGACAGACATTGATAAACCAGAGCAAGTTCAGTGGCTGTGAGAGCTGGAGCATGTGCCCTGCTAGGAGGTGCCAAGGGAGGTGGGCTTGTTCATCCTGGAGAAGAGGCAGCTTTGAGGGGACCTTTCAGTACAGACAAGAAGGTTACTCGGAAGACATGGTCAGGCCTTTCACAGTGGTGTTTGGTGGGGAGTACAGAAGAGAGCAGATGGGACTTGAAAGTTTCAGGCTGGGTATAACGAAAATTTCTGTTGCTGTAGTAGCAGTAAAGTGGTAGAGCAGGTTGTTTGTGAGGTTATGCAGTTTCTGTCCTTGGAGGGTTTTAAGACTTAGCTGGGCAAGACCTGGAACAGCTTGGTCTGATCACAGAGGTGGCCCTGCTTTGAGACAGAGATTGGGGTAGAGACCTGCCAAGGTCCACTCAGCCTGAGTGGCTCTGCGATTCTGACCTAGGGCAAAGCTTGGAGCCAAAACTTAACTTAATTTTCCTTATTTTTTTGGTACATGGTTACTAACAAATTGTTCAGCCTCTTTAGTGCGTCAGTTCCCTGTCTATAAAGTGGAGGTAACACTCCTTATCTTCCCTCCGTGGTATTTCAAGATAAGGTATATGAAGAGCTGTGATACTTTGGATGCTTTGGCAAAGTAGATACAGACAAGTAAGTATGTAGGCCTTTAAACTCTGCCTGAGAAGTTTGTAGAGAAGTATTGCACATCTTCTCAAGCGCTAACCGTGAAGCCTTGGGAAGCTGTTTTCTGTGGGTTTACTTTCATGAAGCTCTGCCATGTATTTTTTTTTCCTCTGTGTGCTGCTGAAGAAATTGATCACCTTAAAAGGTAGTCAGCTGCAAAATGTGTTAGTGTTAGCAGCAGCTCTGACAGCAGGCTCTCTGTATGCTTCTGCCAATTGTGGTAAAACTTGTCATATTTTCCTAGCTAATATTTTTCTTCCTTCTATGATCATTGTTTCTGTGGGCTTTCTTGATGGTGGGAAGCAGACTTAGCTGCCTTTACATCAGGAGCACTGAACTTGGTTCTGCCCTGTGCATCAAATGTACAGCTAACTGATGGATAAACTCAGAAGTCTTTCCCCATCACCACCTTTCAGCTTTGGTGATCTGTAGTAAGAGCTTTGCAAAGTTGTCCTATAATTTTCACACATAAATAAGGACATGACTTATTTTAGAAAGAAAAAAAAATAGTATCAGAAGAATTACTGAAAATTGTGTTCATTTTGTGGCATTTCAACTTTTAGAAGGGTCTTCGAGGTAGCGTTAGAGTAGACAGGGGTGTATACATAGAAGTTTTAAGAAACCTTAGGAGCTGGAGATTTAGAATAATCTGTAATATGTGTTTTTAACTGTTCGTTTTCTTCTCTTTCTCCACCCACCTTATCTTCTACAGGAAATAAAGAAGGACATGAAGAAAGAAAATGCTGCCAACAAACCACCAGAGAAGCCTATAAATGAAGTTTCCAATGGAAGCCCTTTACTGTTGTCTGAGACAATTATTAGAACGAACAAAAAAGGTATACTATTTGAACCATTAAATTCAGACCCTTAAATGAACAAAATGTAAACTTTCCTTGTTTCTAGAAATAAAGCTAGAGTCAGTTTAATTGTAAAAACATAGGGATGATAAAAAAAAAAATCTTACTGTCCTCTTAGTCTGGCATATGGATGTGTGTATTATGCCTAGTATTTCCACATTAATTTGCACAACATCCCTTTCTTCTAAAAGAAATCCTTCCTGGATATATTTAATTAAGGAAAGCTGTGTGAAGAGATTGCTAAAGCTTATTAAAGTAAGGAAATGACAGCTTGCATATATGGAGGTTTTTGCTCAGTGATGTCAGTCCACATTCACGTATTTATGTTCTATCTGGGAAAGAGACTGGTTACTGACAGAGAACTTAAAAACATAAGTTAAGAAAAAAGTGGAAAACATAAAACTTAACACATTAGTTTCCTGGGAAGTGTCTATCACTGTCGTTTCAGACTGGAATGTGTGCTCTTCATGTCTGGCTTGACTCCCAATGCAGATTCCTATGTAGGGTTTTGAGTAGCTAAAATGAAAGCCTCCAGATCTTCTGTTTCTTTCCCTAGCTCCCAGTCCTGCTCTCAGAAATACCAGAACAAAACAAAAAATTGGCAATAGAAAAGCTGGCTTTTTCTTTAGGTTATGTTTCTCCTCCTGTTCGTTTGTGGGAGGACAATTGGCTATGTGCAAGAGATGTAGTTTTTCCTGGAGAATTCACTGGACAGTTTCTTGCTTGTTGTCTTCCACAGAGTAATCTGCTGTCATTAATCATTGTGGTAATGCAATTTCCATTTTGGCATGTCTTCTATACAGTTAGGACATTGCATATGGAAATTTCCTCTTCCATATTGTCAGCAAATATTCTGTCTGAGCTGGTAGTTTGACTAGGGGTCTTAAACCTGAGGTTTGCAACT
Source organism: Porphyrio hochstetteri (assembly GCA_020800305.1). Taxonomy (NCBI): domain Eukaryota; kingdom Metazoa; phylum Chordata; class Aves; order Gruiformes; family Rallidae; genus Porphyrio; species Porphyrio hochstetteri. The sequence continues at coordinate 134,398,906 of CM036905.1, forward strand.
GCAAGTGAGGAAGATTTATCAATTTCTGCAAAATGTATGACTTCCTTTAAAATGTGAGAGGGTGGAATCTCCACCTCTTTTGCAAGGAGTGATGTCTTCTGAAAGAAAAAAAATTGGAAATAAATCTCAGAAAGCTTTGTCTTTTGAGTTTGCAGTGTCATCTCAAATCTGGAGACACATCCAACATTGCTGCTTTGGGTCATAGGTTTTTCAAGCAACAGCAGAATTAAATTACCACAAATTATTCTTTTTCATGGCTGCTATACAGAACTGTATGAGTCGTTGGGAAATTATCTCGGGACCAAGTCTGTTCCATATTGCTTCAGCTGCTATTTGGAGAAGGCTAATAGCTGTGGCAGATGCAGAGATTCGGTTCAGTCACAAGGGGATAACACTCCAAATATGATACGTAGAACACAGGCTTTCTCCTCCTTTTCCTTCCCTCTGTCTTGGAAGCTTTAAAGGATTCAGGAGATAAAGTTCTCTGTTTCTGTCTGTAGCTGGAGAATACAAAGCTTCATGTTTATTGAAAGGAGAGAAGCAAAGCCTGACACGAAGATGTGTAGCTTGAGGAAGGGGTTAGGTTTGGAAATAGCAGATTTCATATTTATGATGTTATTGCATTGGATTTCATTGGTGGGGATTGCAGTTCTTGTGGCTGCCTCTACCTAGGGAGGTAAGGGCTAGTAAAGTTTTCATTTTGGCTACTTCTCCACAGCTGTTTCTGTTGCTGCAGGGCAAGCGGTGTCAGTGTGCCGTACTCTAGCAGTATAACTAAAGATGGGTAGAGCTTAACAAGGCCAAGAGAGCTTCCCCTCTTTTTTTCTGGGGTTGGTTGGAGCATGGTGCCAAAGTAGCCTTGTTGAAGTGAGGACAGCTAAGCAGGTAGTTACTGCTGTATTTTGTAATAAAGAGTTTTCTAAGATCTATGTGACAAATCTCCATCTGGAAAGTGTTGCAGTGTGTTACTGAAGAGACAGCCCTAAATGCCACAGGGATTATTTTCTTCAAGTGTTCTTGTGCTGTAATCTTTGTTAAACCCTACCTCAGTCTGTGTACTGATCTTAGAATGTGACCTGCTCTGAAAGAGGGTACTTTTTTCTTTTCTTTCTTCTTTTTTTCCTCCCCTCATTGTTAAGAAGTGAAAGGAGAAGTGTGTACTGAAAGGTTTTAGCAGTGAAAATAGTAGGCAGTATTATTTGCTTGGGCAATGTCATCTTGCTGCTTGGAACTTTCAGCAGCAGATCCAGTGATGTGGGAGCGAAGCATTCTGTGCTGGTGCCTTGTTTCTATTACCAAGATGATGATAAGTGCTTTTCTACTGCTCTGGTGTTACATTGCATAGTTTCACTACTTTACTTAGTTGGCCTAATTTAAATGGCATCACTTTAGCAAGCATTTACATTTTGAGCAGAAGAATCTTGGCCTCTTGGACTTCTGGCTTGTAAAGAGTTTTTCCTTGAGGAATATTGATGAGTATCCAACAGTGGTATTCAAGGAAAATAGCTAAATTATTAGTAAGAAACATCTGAGTAGATCTAAGTAGCTGAAAGGAAAAGAATGGATTTCAGAGCAAAAAGGTATTTAGGATCCAACGTGATACCTTTGCTTGTTCATGCTAATTATTCCTAAGCACTGTACTGAAATTAGGGTTTCTTATAACTCTGTTGGTGTAAATTGAAATTCAGGGCTTACTTCATCAAATAATTAATGGGCATTACTACTTGGAATTACAGATGTAATCTAGGAGCAATTTAAAGTTGGTGTAACGCCATTGGTAGTAGCCTACCAGGTTAGTACTCCCATTACCTACTGAGTGTGGCAACCGACTGTGGTATTATTAGTTGTAAGTCACCATCATTCAGGTTTTTCATATAAAGAACGGGGAAGATGGAAGGATTTGATTTTGGTCTGATTTTTCACTGGGAGCAGTAAAATCAGAACATTTCTCATCCTTCAGTGTTTCTTGCTGACCACAAATACTGATGACCTAATGGAAACAAACAATAGAAATGACTGCTGTGGTGGACATAATTTAGGAAACTCTGTTACACTTGGCCTTGATGTAATTGTGTGAGTTTCCTTTCCTTACAGCCTTGTAAGTATGGTCTAAAAGTGCAACACTAAGAAATAATGGGCTTAGTTTATCAGTCTGCCACAGAGTTGCTGTGTAACTTCTGCTATATCACTTAAATTCTGGTGGCCAAATCACCAAAATCACTTTAATTTCCAAGGTCAGGTATCTTCATATATATCATTCTTTTTTCAGATAGGTAAAAGTTTTATTTTCCCTTTTATTGCAGTGGCATCTCCAGATTTATTTATAGCTGTCAGGTATTTCAAGTGTCTCTGCCTCAGGCTGCCTATTGGCAAAACTGGGGTTTCTACCTGCCTCCTAAAGATGTAGCAATGGCAATTAACATCTAGGAAACTGAGCATTTTAATGTAGCATTTCAGTGAGTTCATTCTTCACCTCTGAAGGGTTTAAAAAAGGACTGTTTGCTCAAGTGTAGAGATGGGGTTAGGGAAAGATGAAGTCCTTCTGCTTTCCCTCACAGTTCCCAGGGCCGCAGCAGCTCCGGGCTAGTTCTGATGGGTGCTTCAGGTGCTGCATTCTTGGCTCCTGTCTAGGAAAAAAGGCTGTGACGCTGAATAGCCTGTCTGAAACGGTATGAATGTCAGCTGTGGTTGGCTTGCCTATCATTTGCCAGAACCTGGGAGGGATCATTCATTTGCTTCTTTCTACAGTTCGTGTGCCAAGAAAAGCCATTCCTTGCCAGGTGTGGGTCTTGTATAGCTTTTCAATGCTCGAGAATTGTTGGTTGGCACGTGGAACTATTTTTTAAAAAAAATTATAAAATCCCTTTTTTTATTTAAAATTGGCATCATTGCAACATGGTAATAAAAGGTTAGGAAAGTGGTTTTATTCTTGAGAATGGTTTCAGATTATTTGAAAAAAGCAGATTTATTGCTGTTGTTACTATTTAGTAATGTATGAAAATTACAGTCAGGTCTTGGAACAAGAAAACACTGAAAGATACCTTCTTTTTATTCTTCTTTTCTTTTCTGAATGCTTTTCCCATGTGGTAAAATACCTTCTTTGTTAAGTTAGCTTCCAAAATCTAGAAGCAGATCTGAAATTGTGCAACTGTTCCAGATCTGCCATAAATTCATGGAAACTTGCATGCAGTGAACTCAACTGTTAAATGACTATGGCTGATTTAAGGACAGTTTTGGTCTGATATTTGAGTATCCTATTTATAAGTATCCTATTTACTGCACTATTTTGTGTATCTGGGAAGAGGAGCCTGCTTGCGTAGGGCAAATTTATAGAATCATAGAATGGTCTAGGTTGGAAGGGACCCCAAGGATCACAGAGTTCCAACCCCCCTGCCACAGGCAGGGCCACCAACCTCCAGGCCTGGATCTACACAGGGTTGCCCAGGGCCCCATCCAACCTGGCCTTTAACACCCCCAGGGATGGGGCATCCACTACCTCTCTGAGCAGCCTGTTCCAGCACCTCACCGCTCTTTGTGTAAAAAAACTTCCCCCTAATATCTAAACTAAACTTTCCTTCCTTTAGCTTCAATCCATTCCCCCTTGTCCTGCCATTATCTACCCTTTTAAAAAGTTGATTCCCCTCCTGTTTGTATGCTCCCTTCAAAATTGCAAAACCAGGGTTGATAGGCCATGTTCTGTAAGTAAACTAGCAACAATTGTTATACAAGTAAACATATTTGAGGAAAAGATCTATTGCTTTGCCAGATGTATTTGTTTTATATAAACTGTAAATGCAGTCTGCGTTGAGGTTATTCAAGCCAGCAAATCTGGAACAGCTCATCATGTGTTACATGTTCTTAATCAGAGCCAAACCCTGAAAGCAAGGAAATGTTTTTTTTCTAATTCTCTCAAGAATTATTTATTTTACCTTCCACCCCACTTTGAAAGAATAAAGAGGATTTGCACCTTAAAAGGGAGAGTTTTGTGAAAGTAGGTTTGATGATAGAATAGGTTTATGTTATGATAAATAACAAGTCTCTCATGTGCCAAACTGAGATTTAAGTCTATTTTTGCAAATTAGAGAAGTGGGTTCAATAGTTTCATGATTATTTGGATACAGAAAGACACCCCATTTATTGAAAAGACAAGCTGATGGTGACTCAGTGTGTCGACACTGAGCAATGTATGCACACTGTAATTCTATTAATATTTTTCAACAGAAAGGCAAACTTCAAAATTTCCTTCATAAAATCTTTAATTACTAAACCCAGTGCAAACAACTGCCTGTGTCGTGTGCCAGTCGTGTTTGATGAGGTGCCTGACCCTCAGGACTCTCAGCTATGGGTTTCTTTTCAAACACAGGAAGTTTGAAGGCATTAATCTGTCTTTTAGTTGGGTTATCTTTCTGCTGTTTATGTGTCCAGGCCTTCTCCAGAGACAGTGTTCCTTTGCAAATACTGCCAACTTCAGAGAAATTCTAGCTAGCATGAAATAAAAATTCTTTTAGATTTTAAGATCAGCTAATTGGTGTATAATCAGTACACAGTTTACACAAATATGCACAAGAACATACTTCTCAGCCTATTAAGGTTAAAATATGCATACAACATATGACACAAACCTAAAATGAGACATAAAAAATTAATGGCACAGGAAATTTGAATTCAGCAAAATATTTATTCTTTGAGTTTAAACACCATATCAGCATATGCATAAGGGGTGTCTCAGATAATACACATTTCCTTTAAAAGTACTGTATCTTGAAAATAAAAGCATGGATATTCTTTGCCCTCAGGTAAGCTGCAGTGCACTGAAGGGTGCTGCAGAACAGGAGTACAGAGAGAGGTGTTACCATTGTTCTAAATTGGAGATGAGTCTGTTGACCATTGACATGATTATATTTTCTTTTCTGGAAGAGAGGTCTCAGTGCTGACTTTTTGGGAACAGTGGAGTGGATGCTCACTCATTCTTTTCAAGCAGATCTTGTTTACAAGTCCTATTTAAATAATGATTTAATATATTTAAAACCTAAACTTCTTTTATATGTTATGGTCATTTGCTGCCGTGGTTTTCAGTTAAGGTTTCATCATTTATCCAGATTCTAAGAGCTTATTTCCAGTGAGATAGTTTCTTTTCCTGCTGTTCACTGTGCAGTGGCCCACATCTTCTTTATGTCCTAAGTGCCTACCCCTTCTTTCCGATTACTCCTTCCTGATGCTCTGCAGAACGCACAGATGCTGAGCCCTGACATAGCTCCTGCAACTCCGCATAGTTGGATCCAGCCAACTGGTGTGGGATCATGGTGGGTATCATGAGGCTCAGTGGAGGAGCAGCCTGTAGAAGTTGGTTGTAGAAATCCCTCTCAGTTTGAACTCTAATTCTAAGTTAATTTTATCATCTGGGCATCTTCTGTTTGTCTAGGTGGCTGTCTTCTTGTGTGTCATACGTTCAGCTCTGGGGTTCCCATTTATGTTCTCCTTACTGTAGCTGTCGATCTCTGTCTCCTGTAGTCTTTCATCTAGGTGGTATGGGATTTTCAAGAACTGCATGGATAACTGGATTTGAAAATTAGCAGACCAACCATTCTCTCTTGTCCCTCCTTTACAACTCTCTGTGTTTAAGGAATGGCAGAAGATGAGCAGGGCGTCCCAGTGCCTAGCTTGGTCTATCTACACCTTGTATCTGGCAGCTGAGATGGGGCATCATCAAACTTCCTGTTCTGTGGTTGAGACAACAAAAGCAAAGGAGCAATGCAGGGATACTGTTATGGAATAAAAAACATAACCCAATCTGGAATGAAAATTTGTGGTCAAGAGAGTATACTTGGCCTGTGCAAGCTAATCTCTTTTCCATGAGCCTTGAAACTTTGCTAATTTACTTTAAACTGGGTCAACAATCGTTGTCTTTTCTGACATTTCTTAATGAATTTGCAACTGCTAAGTTAAATAGGCCCATCTAAGTGTGCTCTCACTGACAGGCAGGTCCTCAGTTCAGTGCAGCTTTACGCTTGCTTGCATGGCAGCTGGGGTGGTGCTGTGTTGCTTTTATGGGGACGGGGGACTGGTGTTAACCTTGCCTGCTGGGCGGAATCAGGGCTGCACGGCTGTTGACATCTTTCCCCTGTCGCATGTAGGTAGTGATAAGAGCCAGCTGTGCTATGGTGAGTTGCTGCACTAATCAGCATATGAGGCAGTTGGAGGTTTCTGGCTTCTGTGACAACCACAGAAATCTTTGAATGATTTCTGGGGTTGTAGGTGAGAAGCAATGCCTGTCAACAGCTCCCTTGAGTCTCCTTCAAATTGCAGTGTCATGTGGCATGAAGACTTAAATAGTTTGTATAAATGATTGATTTGAGAATTAGTTCTTAGTCCAGTAGGCACCCCTCTATAAAGAAGATTTTTGTATGCATGTGCAATTTTAATCAAAACATATGCCTTTATACTTTTTTTTTTATGTGATTGCATTTTTTTAAAGCCAGCTCCATAGTTGAGCTCTCTGGATTGGAAGAGTGACTTGTTCTGCTGCTGTTGAATCCTTTAATTCAGGAAACTTTGACTTCTGCCTACTTGGACCAGAAGGAAACTACAGCCATTATTCAAGAGCTTCCTCTTCTGATGGCATGGTATTTTTAAGCCCAAGTTGGGATAAACTTCTGCAGACAGCGACAGGAGCGTACACTGCAAAAATGAATGTTGCTGCTGGTAGGAAGGGTTGTCACTGCCTGGCTTAGGGAGCTGAGCAGAGACTTCTCCTTAGACATATGCTGTGGGGGGACCTCTGTGAACCAGCTGCCAGTCTGGGGCTTGGTTAGGAGTGTGCGTCTGGGGGGTGTGTTTGTGTGTGGATTTAACTCGGAATGAACTTTGCATGGGTATTCTTCACTTGTTCTCTTGCCCTTCCTTTCTCATGTGCATGTATGCAACATCTAGAGTGCTTTAAGCAGAGCTTTGCTGTTGGCTGCAAATGACATGAAACTGTATGAAGGTATTGCACATACAAGCAGGTTGGTTTTTCTGGTTTATGATCTGTGATAGATTCTATGAAATGTTTTACTTCCTGGAACTGATAGAGGCTTTAAAAACTTTCTTCTGATAAAGTGATATGCCTGCAATGAACTGGTCACTGTGTTCATTTTAATTATTTTTCACACACAGTTTGAAATACTTGGATTCAAGCCCCTGAAGTTAGGGAAATTTGCTTTGCTGTAAGTAGAGTTGAAAAACAGATACAGGTACTGGACAGTGTTGATATATCAAGCATGGCTTGGATTATCCTGAATAGGGTGGTATTATTAGCTACATAGGTTTTCAGTCTTCAGATTCCTATATTGTGCAGGTGCAGTGACCTGAGTAACAAGATCCTATGCCTGCAAAAGCAAATTTCCTTTTTCCACCAGCATGAAGTCTCATAAATGTCATTCAGTGAATTCTTCATGCATGTTTTATCTTATTTCAGAATTTCCTCCCTTACAGTCTACTCCACTTTTATCAAGGCACTCATGCCATGGCAAGTTGTGCTGTTGTTAGTGCTGTGTTGTGATGTATTGTGCTGTTTACAGTATTTTTAATGGTTATCTCATTGCTTTCTAATGTTGTTTCACAGTTAAAATGCACCAGTAGTTTTCAGTTGTTCCTATTCTATGTCTTTTCTGCATTCCCTTTTCAGTTACCAATACGTGGTTGTGCTTGTTTCGTGCTTGGTGTTAATTTGTAATATCATCCTCTCTAAAAATTCAAAGCATGTCACTGCTGATGGTTGGTTTCCAAGCTCATTGGTAGGGTGGTTCTACCTGACAAGGGAGTAAAGCATGGAAGTGCTGACAAGTGGCTGGTTTCTGATTCTTGGCCCCAAGCACAAGATTGCAATAGGGAAGATTATTATTATCTGTCACACAGCAAGAGCTGTTATTTCCTAACTTCAGCACCAACTTTATTTTGAAACTGAAGCGGAGGATGGGCAGAGGTCCTCATGGTGAGAGGTGGTTCCCTGCAGTCAGTGGGGCCGTAGTGCCACTAGCACAGTCCCTTGCCTGGGCTGCATCGCCCAGTGAAGCACCTCCTAGTTTTCAGCTGTTACTATATCATCTGCTGTGGCACCACTATCATAAATCTGCTGCACTACTCCTCAGACTATTCCAGAGAGCACTGGCACCTGCAAGATGCTCAGGGCACCAGGATATATCTGCTTCCCCCCAGAAATACTTGGCTGCTCCAGGATCTGTTTCTAATATTTTCTTTAGGGACCGGATTTCACCAGCTTTGTACCTGTACAGCGCTCAGCCAGGGACTGTGTTCATTGCTCAGATCTCTTGCATAATGCACTGTGGTAGCTGACAGGGGTAATGCTGTGTTTAGTGATTAAACAGGGTACAGTAGTGTCCCAGCTGTCCAGTAGCTTGAATTTAAGTCATCGTGTACATTTGAGCAGCTCTTTTTTCACACTGGGTCATGTATTTTCCTGTGATGCATTCATTTGGAATATTTCAGTGATAACCAATTAAAGTACCCTCACACAACCCTCAGTCATTAGCTCCAGATATTCCATTCATTTCAAATAACTTTAAATGCTGTATTTTTGTACTTCCCTACTTTATTTACTACCACATGTACCTTGTGTAGTCTTCTGTTAGACTCCTGCCAGATTCCAGATGCCCCTCAACTATGCAGTCTGGTATCTTGCTGTGCAAAAGCTGCAAGATGCAATGTCAGCCATTGTTGCTTCATTTGTGCAACTACAGTCATAAGACATGTTATTTTTTCAGTCCTAGGAGTTCTCTGTTAGACTGCTGACTCAGCATATTGTTATCCTAAATTACACAGGGCATGGTTATTTCTGGGAATTCATAAAAAGTCAGGAAGTGTCCAGGAAGTTATTTAAATTTTACAAGCTCCAGTGACCTGTGGAAAACCAAAAGATTCACTCATGTGCCTTGCAGCTATTAAGCACACTGAGTAGTGGAAAATAAAAGTAATAAGCATTGAAAGGTTAGCCTGAGGCTGTCGTTTCACAGAGATGTTTAGCTAGCACCACCACCAAAAGAAGAGCCATCTTTCCTGGTTTCTTCTTCCTGTGTTCTGGTACAGACATTTGGCTTCCCGGTGGGCCAGACAAGGAGAATGATTGAGGTTAGCATTAAACCAGCAAGAAAAACGCAGAGGTTGTTTTTAGGAGCAGGTCAGTTCACCATCTACCTCCTCAACGCTGCTGCACGAACACTTGGTCTGAGAGGACGGTGAGGAGTGTTGCAGGAGCTGAGAGAAAATCATTCTAAAAGTGCTGGTGAGGGGAGTGATGGTTTGTCAGACTCTTTCAAAGGCTGTTTGTGGTCGTTTGGGTAAATCAACTGCTGAAGAACACAAACGTGCCCTCTTGTCACTTTTGTATGGTCAGAGTTACTCTTCACTTCTCTCTTTTTGTGGGGAGGTGTATGGCTTGGTCAGGGTCCCAGAAAACCAGCTTTGCAATAGTATACAGAACCCTTCTCCCCTCCCCACTCTACATCTGGTAACCACAGACCCCTTTGGGAGATAGATTTCCTTACAGACCCAGCTGACTTGAGCCAGAGACCTATTTATTCACAGCTTTTAATTTTGAGGAAGTAACTTCTCATTCATGTAGCAAGTGTAATGGAAAGGATAAGAGGAACTTGACAGTTATTTTTAGGAAAAGATAGTATTTATCTAAGCAAAACTAAAAAAGATGTTGAGACATTACAAACTTTAAACCTAGACAGAATTTTTAAAAAAAAATATTTTAAGCTAAAGGAGGTTCTTTTAATGCATGCCTCATTTGCCCTGTCAGCTTGAGTAGTCCTCTGCTTGCATTTTTATTTCTATGCAAATTGATGTTCTCCTATGCATCATATTAAAAACCCACTAAAAATGGAAACTGATAGTGCCAGAAAAACAGTCAACCTCATAAAATTTTGGCCAGTAACATAATAAAAATGTATTTGTTTTAAAAGTAGTATTTTCCTAAATAAAAATAATATTTTCACAACTAAAAGTAATATAATTGCACAGATGTGTCAGCATAACAGCTGACACGGTAGTTTTGTAATAGACTGTATAATTCAGGAGAGGGTGAGCAGACATGTAGCGATGGGTGTACAGATGCCATCCAAAAGGCTACCAGAAAGGCAAGGTATGAAACCAGCCTGCTTGCCTTGCCTGACATCACAAGTCTGGAAAACTCTTCCTTAAGGAAAATTGAACAAAAAAAAAAAAAAAAAGAGAGGGGCAGTGCAGTGAACTAGAAGAAATTGCTCAGTACAACATGGAAAGCTCTGGTACATTGATTAATGTGACGTTGAGGAGTCTTAGCAGCGTCCTGGTGAAAGTTTGTGGAGGTGGCCCAGTATTAAAACACAGGGATTGAAGTGGTTTGTGTGAATGCAATTAGAGTGATTCAGTAGGGGATCTTGGGTACAGGTGCACCCTTGGGTGTAGAGTTGGGACATCTGTGCAACTGGATTCCAGGAATTAGTTTCATCCCTGCACAAAGCAGAACTGGCACAAAGTCATCACCACTCACAGCACGTTGTCAGGAACAGGAATGGTTGTGACCCTAGAGACAGAGCTGAGAGGTATTAGGGTGAAGAGTCATGCAAGTATGACATGCTCAGATGTATCATGGAGAGCTGCCAGATGAAGGCCTTGCAGAAGCAAAGCAACAGAGATTTCTGATGGGAAGGTATGTACAGCGTAGAAGTTGGCATTTGGTACAGTGTAGTAAGATCAGGGTATTTCTGTGTAGAAATTGTTCAGTGTCTAATTTAAAACCCACTGAAAACAAGCAAAAAGCTGAAAATACAAGGTAAGTGAAAACGATTAGTAAGGTGGTTGGCAGTAGGTGCCTTGACTGGGAGACAGAATGTTTAGTTTGTTTATCACTCACTGTTCTGAATTTTATATGAGAAGTTCCCATCCTACACATAGAACATAGAGTTATGGGAATTAAAAAGCAGGCAAGCTTTTAGTATAAAAACACAAAACCCAACCAGCACATGTTCTACAGTCAGGTTGTAGGAAGTTCTGAGCCAAAAGTCTGAGGATACAAGTGTGAACTGGCCATGTCTGGAAGGGGGCAGAGTGGTTAAAATCCATCAGAGAAGTTTGTCTGGACTGTGGCTTCCCTGCAGCTCAGTGCTCATGTGTGATTATTTGAAGTTTATGTAGAAACATAATTAATGAGCATCTTTGGAACCAAAGGACATTTAATGTAGGGGTGGATACTTTGTGGACTTCACAGTCACTTTAGCTGCTATCTCATTAAATAAGGGATTCAAGATTACATTAGATTGCCACCTAAGCTTTTCTGTATAAATACCAGACCTAGCATAAAGAAACTACTACTACACTGAAGAATTTATTTTTTCTTAATAAATTCAGGGAAAGCAAACAACTGATTTGCACACAATCCTTACTCTTGTTGCCTGGTTCTTAAAACCTGCAATGTAGAATGGTAGATAGAACAGCTTTTGAAATATAAATTTAACTGAGTCCTTGGAGAGAAAAAGACAAATGGGTCATAAAGAAACTCTTCACAGATACCATATATCTTCATGAAAACTTCCTTTTCCAGATTCTGTAGGAAACCTATTACAAAACTAATTTCAGCATGTGAAGGCTCTGATGTCATTTTATGAACAAAACGTATTTAAAGTGTAAAATTGGTTCTGTTCACGTCCCCGTGTCCCGAAAAGATTGCTATTTGCCCTACAGGCCCGTGTAAAGGGAGGAAGAGGTAAGTTCACCTCTTCCCTTCAGGCAATCTAGCCTTGATGAAGGGGAAAACTGCAGCTCCCAGGAGGCAGGCAGAGTACGGGGAGACCATGTTCCAAGGAAGCCACCTGCAGCAAGGGACCAGCAAACGCCCCAACTCGCTTTCTCAGTTTAATGCAAAGGAGCTGGGCTCAAATGTGCTGGCTTGCATGCGAGGGGAGAGAGTCACGTAATCATACAGGAAAGAGAATGTCATCCTCTGACAATCTGGATGCCTTTGCTACTTGGCTACTTATTTCAGTTTCCTAAAGGAACAAATCTTGTTTGAGAGTGTCTGTTCATTTGCCTTCTTCCCACTGATTTTTTTGAACCCTCTGGACAGGGCCAGCCAGAGCTGGCAGAAGAGTAGAGGTCTTTAATTCATTGTGCCCATGTTGCTCTGTAGCAGTCCCAGCATCTATCACTTTCCCAGCTGTGCAGGTACAGGATACAGGTGGAAGCTGGGGCAAGGGATGGTGCGGTTGGGTAGAGGTTGGGTTGGTCAGAAGGCATTAGGTGCAAGTCCACAGTTCTCGAAGTGTTGTTAATTCTGCTGCTTATGAAATAACTTCTAGTGGCTTTTGGCTGCCCTGTTCCTCATAGAATAATATGCAGATATACATAAAATTTCACATATTTCTAGGCACACTAAACAACATTTTTTTCACTCGTCTTATGCCACCCTTGTCAAAGTACACAGAGGAGCGAAAATGCTGAAGTTTTATCTTCCTTACTTCTCTTTGAGGTTAAGAACAAAAATAAAGAGTAGCTCTAGAGGGGTTTTTTTGGTATAATGATGAAGGCTTCATTTCCCCTTGTTTTTCAGTTACATAAATGGAAGTCTTATCGGTTAAAAACAAGAGAGGAATGAAGAGTGCTAAAGAAAGGCTGTCTGCAACTCCCTAGTGAAATGCCAATCCTCATCGTCTGCACTTCTATTTCCTCTCTGATTTCAAGTGGCATTTACTGTGGATAAGATCCTAAGGGAGTTCAGTTCAGTCTGGTGAGCTGGAGGGTGGGTTGTACTAACATGAGGTTTGTAAACAAGGAAAGGCATCAAATATATGAAATCAAGTTTCTGTGAGTTTGCAATGACAGTTCACACCTAGTTGCAATAATATTCTTTGCTCTCAGCATCTTCACCTGTCAGAAGCTGACTCACAGCATGTAGAGTGCCTCAGAGCAGCTTGGTTGGATTTTAGCAATTAAGCTGTAGACCAGGAAAATTAATAACAGAAATAATACAGAATCATGGGGAATGGGGGTTTAAAGGGTAGCCCTAAAATACAATGGCAGCATAGCTGAGGTGGAAGGCACCTCTGAAGGTGGTCTAGTTCAACACCATGCTCAAGCAGGGCAACCTAGAGCCAGTTGTCCAGGACCCAGTTGGGTTTTGAAAATCTTTGTGGATGGAGGTTCCACAACCTCTATGGGCAACCTGGTCCAGCATTTGACCATTCTCCCAGTTTAAAAAGCATTGGCTATATCCCATAACAAGAGATCCTGGTCCAGCTCCAGTCCAGTGAAATCTCTGTTTTCCTACTTGTTTCTGGCCAAACAGCAAGACAATGTCTGGACAGGAGCTTGTAGTGTTGAATGCTCAAGGCACAAGTTGCAAGTTATTGCAGAATGAAGACACACCGTGTCTCAGGCTAGTTTCTTAAAATGCAGACTCACTACTCTGTATTTACAAAGGCTTTTTGGAAGGCAATGCTCTACAAAGTATCATTGTACATGGAAGAAAAAGGTAAATGTGGAAAGGATAAGAGGATGTAAGGAGAGGCTGAGGGCAGTGTGTTGAGAACTCAGCTGAAAAAACGAACGTAAGTGTTGGCCATAGAGTCCATTAGCCACTGCTGAGTCCAAGAGGTATTGTTACAATGCAGTGTCAAGCACTGTTCAAGCGCGTCTGCCTCTCTTGCTAGACCTCTCCTATTAGAGCTGCATCTCTAGCACAGATGACTCATGTAACCCTCACGTGGTCATCTGGTCCCAGTAAGGCACAGCATCCTTTAAGTGGCATCTTTAAACTGAGAAGCTTTTGGAGGCTTATATGTATTTCTTTTAACACCACATTAGCTCCTCCCAGTCTGGACAGCACTGGAGCAATTTCATTTTCAGTTGGTTGTCTTAAAAAATCTTTTGAGCAATCGTGCTATCGGTCATTTATTTCTCACTTTCATCACAGGGTATTCCTTCAAAAGAAAGGATATGTAGACTGAAGATTAAAACAGTGAGAAATCTGAATATGTGCAAGGTAACAAAGAGCTTAAATACAGCTCTGGAAATCGGGGCAGGTGTAATGAGTAGAAGAAAACAATCAGTTAATGTGTATTCAAAATTAGAAGGTATCAGCGGTGCCTTTTATAAATAAACTGTTCCTGTATCATTTGAAATCAGCAGAGAAGCAGTCGGGAGGAGAGAGGGCAGATGATAAATGATTCATTTCTTGCCGCCTCCTTGAGGTTCTTTTCTTTGCCAGCTTGAGATAACAGATGTCTTAAAGATTATGAATTCACAGGAAAATAACGCAAGACAATGGGCAGCCAAGACAGTATTCTGATAGTCTAAATATTTTGTTTCTTGTATTTTATTGCCTGTTGAATCTCAAAATCTCAAAGAGCTCTTCTATCAATGAATGCCTTTGTTCACAAACATTTTGGTTCAGTAAGGCTTTCAATGAGGAGAAGCAAGTGGCTCTTCTGTATTTGGACTATAATCTGTTTTGTTGATTGTGACTCAGCCTTTGGTTACAGGCAAGTCACCTGGGCATGGGGAAACACGAAGACTTGATTGTCCGTTGTGCTATACATCAAATACAGTGCTTTCCGCAGAACTTCTTGTTCACTGCTGAGAACAAACCTCAAAGGACGCCTGGTTTAACTGTATGAGGCCATAGAGTCTTAGAATCCCAGAATGATTTGGGTTGGAAGTAACATCTGAGATCATCTAGTTCCAACCCCCTGCCATGGGCAGGGTCACCCTCCACAGACCAGGTTGCCCAAAGCCCCATCCAACCTGGCCTTGAACACTGCCAGGGAGGGGGCAGCCACAGCTTCTCTGGGCAGCCTGAGCCAGGGCCTCACTGCCCTCACAGGGAAGAATTTTTTCCTAATATCTAAGGGAAATATGCGCTCCTCCTGCTTCAGACCATTACCCCTTGTCATGTCACCACTCCATGCTCATGTAAACAGTCCCTCCCCAGCTTTCCTGTCAGCCCCTTCAGGTACAGAAGGCTGCTATAAGGTCTCCCTGGAGCCTTCTCTTTCAAAGTTTTTCAAAGAACAGCCTGTTTTTTCAGCTTCAGTAGGGGACCATTTCTCTGCAGTCACTATTCACTAGGTGAGGTTCTTGCCTTAATATGCTAATCTCTTCAGGGATAGCAAACTCCCACCATCCAGGTCTATATTGAAGATGCCCAAAGAATATTTTAACCTAAGACTTGTTACCATAAAACGTTTGCAACCCCTACCAGACATGACAATGTATTCTTTGTGGGTTTCTACACTGAGAGCACACTGCATTTAAAATATTGGAAATAAAGTAAGATGTGAAGTAATTATTCTGACTCAGAAAGGGGATATTTAAATACTCCCACTTTAAGAAAAAGGCTAGATACGTTGGTGACTGTTTTAATCATTCCCGTGGATCTCTGGGGTAGCTGAAGTGTAAAGGGAAGGCGTGACAGTTCTGCAGCGGCTGCCAGCACTGTGCACTGGGAAAGAAGGGTCCGTGTTTGTGTAGTCGCTCTGGGTTTGTCTGCAAGCAAACGTGTTGTTGCCATGAGGTGCAATGTTCTTTACTGCAGAGTCGGGCTTCCTTTAGATAGACCCTGTGGCTCTGTCTTCCTCTGTTTCCACAGACAAATTTGGCTTTGTTCACTAAGCGTTTTGGAGTTCAGAGGTCTTTTACATGGATACATATCCATTGCAAATTGATTTGCAAGAGCATGTTTAGTCTCACAGTGAAGGCCATCAGATTTGTTGTCACCCCAGCTTAAGGTTAAACTTGATCTGTTGAAAAAGGAGAGCAAGCAGTGCTGTGTTTGCTTTTGCCTGTTGCTACTGAGTCATGCCACCTTACCACACGTTTTTCTAAGCATAAATGCTCTCTTTGTCTTTTGGAAGGGTTGTTTAAATTGGAGCTTCAGTGCTCTTAGTGGGTTTTAAGATATTGAACATCCGTGGACACTGCAGAATAATAAAACAAGATAAACAATCTAAGAGCAGAGAAACGCAATTTACTCAAAAAAAACCCCCAAAACCTGACTTTAGTAAGTTACTTACAGGTCTACTTTTGTAAATAAAAAAGTATGACTTACCTCAGAGGCAGATAAGTTACCAGATGTTCTGCACGGTTCGGCATCTGTCTTGAAAGGCAAAAGATAATGAATTACGCAAAGCTTTCCATCTATTAATCTTTCCTTGCAGTGTAAAGATATCAAGTATCTTTTGTATAGTGCTTGATTAAAATTTTGACTGAAATACAGAGTTCTAGGTTTCATTATTTTTTCATTTCATTAGATTTTGTTATTTTTTCATCTGGGGTATCGATAAGAGATTGCTTCTATGCTTACATAAAGCTTTCTATATTATTGAATTCCCTTACTCTCTGCTTTTCAATAATGCAAGCAGCACGCACTTTATAAGAACAGCCAGGGTTCATATTAGTTCCCAGGTGCTGCTTTTTGTGAAAATATAGTAGTAGCTGATTTAATATTTACAGATGACTGTATCTGGGTATAGTGTGGCTCATAGGAGCTCTGAAAGCAAACATGCTGCTGCTGTTCATAACATACAAACTAATTTTAGCCCTGAGGACAAATAGGAGCATTAGCCTGGAAGGGGAAGTTGTCTGTGGCTGCAGCTGTGCTGTGGGGATATGTGTGAACACAAGGCACGACCAAGGTGGCCTGGGGGAAGTGGGTTGCAGCTCCTTGGCCAAGCAAGGGCTGCCTATGGATGCTGCATATTCCTCCTGTTTCCTCTCCCCAAGCAGCATCCAAGATTAACCAGGAAAAATGCTTTTATGCAAGATGTTGGTGAATGTTTATACCTGAAGTACTCTGGCGCTGCATATAATACAAAGGCTTTTAAGAATGTTGAACTCTGAGTACTGAGGGAGTCATTGTCAGCTGTCTTCCCTAAGAACATGTTTTGTTTCAGTTGCTTTTGTGGCATGTGCTTTCCTGTGTCCCTTTCTACTGTATGTCAAGAAGCTGCCTTGGGGTAAGACCAGCTTCCACAATTGTAGCTTCAACATTTGAAGAGGTGTGTGATGACACTGGAGTATGTGCTTGGGCCTCTCTAAACAAATTCGAACGCTATACTGAGACATACAGATGCTTCTGGTAAGCGATGGAGCAATGAAAGTGTTTCACTGTTACATTGTCTGTAACGTATATGAAAGTAAAGCTGGAGTCACAAATGATCGGTGGGCTGAGAGGGCAGCGAGGATTTCAGAGGCTCAGGTGTGCCTCGTACTTAAATGAGAAGGATTTTTATACAGGCTCTTCCAAATGGATGGAGGAGAATTGTAGATCCATTATGCATACCTGTGACTGTGTTTGCAGCTGGAATATAAGGTTAAGCCTACAGCTGTATTATTCTACTGACTTAATCTGTATATTGAATAATACTAAGGAATAGGGAATGTGTTGCTGGAAAAATATTTAGCAATTGTAATTCTTGTGGATAATAAAGTGCCAGGAGTATGTTATGAAGAGTTGTGTGTATCTATGTTTTCATACTTTAATGGTGGTTGCATTCTGTTATAAATAAGAAGTTACAGAAGAATGTTTTATTGTATTGACACTTTAAGCAGCATGATTGACACATTAAATCACACAGGCTCACTGACATAATTTTTCTGCCTCATAAACATAAAGTGTATCTGCAAAACATATCCAAGCATCCTTGGGGTATTTCATTGCTTTATTTCATTACTGTAAAGGTGAAAATGCATCCCTGCAGGATTTCAGGGTGGGCTTTTTGGTCATGCAGGGAAACAGTAAGGGAGCAGTGAGGAAACCCCAGGGAAGCAGAGTATTGGATAGCTGTAAGCAGTAGTGTTTGGGTTGAGCCCACAGGGGCAAATTATTGTATCACTTTGTACTGATACCTTGAGGCTGTAAGATGCTCTGTTTTCAGATTTCCGTTTATGCTGGAACAGCTGCTGTTCCCTCTTCTCGTGACTGAATCTGCCTTAACTTTGACTTTCCCTTTTTGCTTCTCAGAAGGAAAATATTTGGAGGCCTTTTTAATCTCTTTTTCTTAACATTGAGCAATTCCTCTTTTTCCATCTCTTCTTTTTCTACATGGCTCAGGATTATAATATATTCCATCATGCAGTTTGCTGCTGTCTGTCTTGGATACTTATTTGCAGTAACAAACCAGTGCTGTGTTAAAAATTTAACCATGGCAAAGATTTTACAAGCTGCTCAAAAGATGTGGGAGCAGGGGTCTTTTAGACTCAGCTTAACATTTTAGGTGCCTAAATATCGAAGTATACTTGCAAATGTTTCCCATGTTACTACCTTTTAATTATGTTGATCATTCTGACAAAATTAGGCCTCTGGGGTAGGCAAATGGGTATGTCAGTACTGGAACCAGGGGGTTAGTTGTTTGTGATAAATGCAGCAAGAGAGATCAAGTAGTGGCTAACAAGCTGTTGGAAGAGATGATAATTATTATTTGAGTGCTCTGAGTGTTCTGTGTATATAAATATATATGTCTTTTGACAACAAGCTTTTCGATCATCTTAACTATTCTGCCAACAATCCTGCCCAGTTGTAGGTGTTCTGCAGCAGTGAAATGACATGCAAATGCATGTAAGAGTTGAACGAAATGAAATCAAGGCATAGTCATTGGGGAGAAAAGTGCTGCCTACATGTCAGTGGACATGGTATAATTTAAAAGTTCTGCCTGTAGTATCTCATAAGTTTTTTGTAATAAAACTCATGTTTAAAACCAATTGTATATGCCTGGCTTCTGTCTGTCTGGACTGAGTAGTGAAGTACTGATGCTTGAGATTGCCAGAGAGGTAGGAAGTGCAGTCAGGTATGCTAATGAGCATGCTTTTTGAATTTCTACACCTCTCACCTCCAGCTTTATTGGGGCTTGGGATAGAAATTATTTAATGGTAGTTAATTCTTCTTGATGCAGGTCTTACTTGGAGAGTTGTCCAGACCTTTAGGAATGCATTTGTGTTTGCATAAATGCTCTTAAACAAGGCAAAACAGATGGACTTGCACTAGAGTAGATGACAATTTGGGAGCCTAAGATGTAGTGGTCATTCTTTATTTTGCTTCTCAGCTTCAGCTTGGGTTTCATCTACAGACCTGGGTAGGAGCTCTTGTCAGAGTCACTGAAAGGCACTGAAGTTGTGGAGGTGCAACTAAGCAGCTAGATTGTCCTGAAGAACTGTTCTTGGTACCAAAGATAAGCTCTGAAAGTCAGGGTGGGAATTAAGCTGAGCATCGCTGGAAGCAAGAAAGAAAATCTTAAGGGAGTTTGACATGAAGTAACTGGGATACAGCCTAATCTCAACAGTTCAATGCTTAAAGTAACTTTAGTAAGTGGAATCTTGTGCTGTGGTTTGCCAAGCCAAATGCCATTATCATCTTTCTCCGCCACTGAAGAAAACATGTCACTCACCATGGGCAACTTGATTTGCTACTGTTGATATGTGTTGTTGGCAGAGGGTTTTCAACTGATGAGAACAACCAAGAAAATATATGAAAATTTCTGTGGCATTTAGGGTGTCTCACCATGGAAAGCTAAAGAAGCAGCAGACCTGGCTCGATGCAGCTATTGCAGAACACTCTCCTCCCTTTCTTCTCCATCACTGCCTGGGTGACTGGTTCTGCCCCTGCACTGTATGCATGGGCTGGTGACTCCCAAGATGGATACATAGCCTGTTGGTTTAATTTTATATTTTCCCCATTTGTTGCTTAGTTTTGGAGAATAGTGATACACATCTGATCTAGCTGATGCAGAAATACTTATCGTGTGTTTGTGGAATGAACTGCCCAGTGTAGATGGCACTGTTCATTTTGGAGGATGAACAGTGGATGCTAATTTTCACTTTCAGTACTGAGACACCCTTTGGGAAACGTGCCTCCTGCTCAGCTGTCATGGAGCTAATGGTGCCTGGTGTTTCAGAGGACCAGCAGCAGCAAGAATAATTGATTGATTTCAATTTGCCCTTCTGAACATGTATTCCTGCACACTCGTGCAACCCTCAAATAACAAAGTATAGCATAACATGCCCTTTAAAACGGCAGGTTATTTTGGATTACAGCGTTTTCACGATGGTAGCTGAGAAATAATAACAAAACTTAACACAAGGAGTGCAATTGAGGGCTCCTCCTGGTGTGCTTCCCTTTCAGCAGGGCTGAAGGACAGGTAGTTGTATAACCTCGCATGCTGAGCTGGTGCGTGTCAGCAGCCCGGTGGGCAGCCCTGCCACAGCTCTGTTCTCTGCAAGGTTTTGAAAATATCATGTCTTAATTGCCATGGGACACACGTGCCTGAGTGCTTCTGCCCAAGTGACTACTCGTCTCGGTGTGAGTGCTGGAGAATCAGACCCATTGCTCCAGACTGGGAGAGTCATTTTCCCAGTTTACCAGGGCATCTTCTAGCTTCACGTGTTAGCTTCCCAGAATTTAGGATTTGTCTGGGCTTGTATTCCAACGTAAATTTAATGTGGTTTCCTAGATTTTAGGAGGACTGCTGAACAGGAAAGCAAAGTATCTGCTCTAGCTGGGGATGTGTTAATATTTTTTGTTTAACATTTTTGCTTTTAATGGCTTCAAAATTAATATATAAATTGTATAGATGTCCTAGAGGAAAACAAGATTCCAGGTTAAAAATCTTGATTGATGTTCCAAGCACCCAGTATGAAAGAGAGTATTGGTCTTTGTTAAGTGGTGTTGATTTATTGTATGTGTTCGTTGTGTAACAGCTCTCATGAGTGCAGCAACCAGAAAATTGGTTGCTCTATTTTTTTGCATCTTTCCAACACTTCTTGATGCATTTGTTTAATGTATGTTGTTACCCGTTGGAGTGAAAGTAAAATCTTGACAATGGAGTTTTTTTGCCCTGATAAGCAAGGCTTGCTTGAAACTGATGTAGCAGAGGGCAGTGTAAGATTTGCAGTACAATGTCATTACAGAGGTCAAGAACCTGTCAGAAAGCACTGATACTCTGGTAATAAAAATGAAGTAACACAGTACACAGATTCAGAGAACTGTAGGGGTTGGGAGGGACCTCCAGAAATCATCGAGTCCAACCCCCCTGCCAAAGCAGGCTCCCTGGGACAGATTGCACAGGTAGACGTCCAGTTGGGTCTTGAATATCTCCAGGAAAGGAGACTCCGTGGGTAGCCTGTGCCAGTACAGTTGTTGCCATTCTGTAAGAAAGCATCATGCTTTTAAAGCTCTTCTGAAAAATTTTTTGTAGTTAAGTTGGAAAGAAGTCAGCTTCAAGTCAGCACGCTAGCTGGTAGTGCAAAGTTAGTATTTTTGGAGATTACCATGTAGGAATCCATGTGGTTTGATCTAAATGCCTTTATAGAGAGCAGAACACAAAGTAAACTGAATGTGCACAGTGGTTCCAGAAATTAGAGCTATTTGCTTTCATTTGCTCTATGTTGTGAAGTGCTACTGTGCACAGGCAATTTAAGCAGTGTGAATTATCTGATGGAACATAAGGATGTGATGGAAAGATGCAGTTTGTGTTTAGTTTTGGTTTATTCAAATGCTTTCTCTGGAGATCAATACAGAAAAGCAGCAAAGAGCAGAGTAGTTCAGCACTGTCTCAAAAGCTAGCTAAGGGGATAATATTTTGGGATTATCCCATGACAACGTGAGATGTATGCAATGCGAGTAGAAAGAGAAAAGGCCTTTTATGGGCCATTTGCAAATCTTGCTGTGTTTCTATTCTTGCATTTTAAAACTTCATCTGCCATCCAAGAAGGAGTTTTTCAAGTTCGTGTATGTTATTCTTCAGAAAAGCTAATTTATTGCTATTGATATCTACTGCCTGCAGTATTTCTTCAAGCTCCTTATACAGTCATTTTGTGTGAATTGTATACTTGCCGGCCTAACAAGCTTTTGTTGTAATGTAGCCTTGCAACTTGTCTTCCAAGCATGAGAAAAGAATCCAAACGCCCAGGCAAGCACAAGATCTTATGTTTGGTAATGGGGCCAGTCATGTCAGCAGGTGCTAGTTGCATAAGGGATGGTGGAGAACGCCAGTGCCAGGCAGCGGGACCTGGTGGGTGTTAAGGCTCAGAGTTACTGGTGACCAGAGCAAGCCACCCTGTTGAAATATGCCTTGGCCTTACCCAGCATTACAAGGAGGACGGAAGCATTTGTGGCTCCGGGGATTCTGCTGCTTGTGAAAGGCACAGGAAACAAACTGTTGTCGTTGAGAAGGGGCAAGTGAATGGGTCGTTTGGCAAAAGTGGCCTAAAGGCACCACTTCCTGCTGAGGAGTATTTTGAGGTTTTTTGCACCTCTGGAAGTAGGTGAGAGGCTGAGTGAGCTTGTCCAGTCTTTACTGGGACTGCATAACTGCTTTTAAAACACAGTTTAACAAACCAGTTTGAAACCCAGTCACCAAGTTCCAATTTTCATCTTGTGAGGGAGTGTTTCACTTGTAGTGCTAAGTGCATCTGCACAGTCATGTTTAAAAGATACAGGCACTAGAGCTAGTAGCTTTGGTGAACATACACATTTTAAGTTCTCCATGTAGTTGAGCTAATGTGTAGTTTAAAACTGTGTTTTACACTTGCCCCCTAAAAGACAGAGTATAAAATATGGAGCCTGTATGGCAATGCCAAACACTCATGTTGGTGTTTGGACTTGCTTTGTCCAATTTGTTGGTGATGATTTGATTGCATTCTTGCTGTTGGCAGCAGCAGAAGTTTCTGCTCCATTTATAGACAGCTTAAAACTTTCAGACTCAGGAAAAAAAACCCAAAACTGGTGGTGTGGTTAAGTTGTGCAAGCGGCTTTTGTGTTTGCAGTTAGTTTTCTGGCATTTCCTTCTGCTTTGGGGTAGGCTTAAATAGTGATCTCAGCTTCACTAGTACTTCAGTTCTGCCTGTCAAATGCACAAGCCTGGCTCCTGCTGTGGCATATGGAAATGGCCCAATTCTCAGTTAATTAATGATTTTCTCCTAAAAGCATACAACCACTGGTACTATGTTGTTGCTGTAAGTTGCTTTCAGTAATTACTGCTGTTATGCAAGAGGCTTGTACACGATGAACGGCCTGAATATCGCTGCATGAGTTTAACAGAAGAATTACTTCATTAAGCTACGTGACGTTTGCTGTTGTTCCAGTGGTGCATACGTGTTAAAACGTGACAAAGAGTCTTCCAGATTTGCAGGTTCCTCACAGACAAATCCTGGTCATAAAATCCAGAGCAGCAGCCAGATGGGTGAAAGCTGGAAGTGTTGCTGTGGTGTTTAGCAAGAGAAAACCTACTTCACAGTAACAGTGGAACATTAACACACTCCCAGTAATATGTTACTAGCAGTGACGGCATATTGCATTGTGGTTTAATTGTGCTTAATGGAGTCCTGCAATCGCCATGATTTAGCTGCTCACAGCAAAGTACTTCCCAGTTTAGCTGCTTGTAGAAAAACAAAGCAACTTTGCTCAGCCCCTTTGGTAGTGTACTGGAAACAACTCGGATACTCCATCTCCCCTTAACCTCTCCTTGCAGTTTATCTTCCTCTTCTCTGGTATAATAATGTCAGAAATTGAAAACAAGCAAACAACCAATAAACCAACCAAACTAAAGAAAAAAAAAAACCAGCCCAACAGTCCTGTCTCCCTCAAATATTCATACCCAGCTTACTTCTGTTTTTCTGCCAGACAGGGAACAGACCTCAGCAGGTTATCCACTGAAAAGTATTCACCCTTCTAACAGCATGTGGGTGATGACAGACTTGGATTTGACATGTCATGTCTCGGGTCAAAAAAATATTGACAATCTTAGAGGAAAAGAAGGAAATTGGAGCTTGATGATTCTGGTGCCTTTTAAAATCAGAGTTGTGTTTCTACTAGTTGGTAGTTACTGTGTTGTGGAAGATAGTGTCAGGATCCACATTAGAATTGAGTATGACCAGGACTTTATCTGAAGTCTCTTAACACTATCTTCAATATACTTTAAGAAAGCAATTAAGAAAGTTAATATGTTTAATGCTAACTCTCTCTTTTCTCTTAACTAGGTAATGTGTGTTTCTCAAAAGCATCTGAGAAGATTTTTTCTCAGAAGTAAGCTTGTAGCTCACTGGGTTTTTTTAACATTTGTATTTTAATATACACAATTCAATTATTTATAACAAAAAAAAAAAGGTGATACAGTAGCCATCTAGGCTGGCAGCCCGAAACAGCTGTACCAGCACTCCATCAGTGCCATTAAAATCAGTAACATGCAACCTCGAAGCATATACATCATCCTTTGGTTTTACAGTAGTTCTCTTTTGTCTTTTTGCACCTTAAATTTAGAACTGGTTTCTAGCTGAGTCATATCACAATCCAGCTTGTCTAACAAGGAGACTCTGTGCACTCAACCAGTTCCCTCTAGCTACAAATATAGCTTTGAAACCTGGAAGGATGGGAAGTGCAACTGAGACTGGTGGGCAGATGATGCCGCGTGCAGGGAAATCTGAAATAGCAGACAGGAAACTTTTCCTCCAACTTGTCCTTTTCTTTCTAATAGACTTGCCCCTTCAAAGGAGCTTTTTTACCAAATGGTTTTACTGAGTTCAGTCACTTTGATTCTACTTGAAGAGTGGCCCAGTGAGTCTCAGTTTCCTTCCATTGTTCACCTGAGCTTACCCAGCAAGCCTGCAATAGAAGGAAGCCTATGGAGCTGCTATGAACTTTACTGTGTTTGAAATTTTAGGTTACTCACACTGCAAACCCTGACTTAGCACCCAACCTAACCCATGCAATTTCCATAGCAACACTCTTTTATTAAAAATCCAATAATAAAAGAAATCTGGGAACAATAGGGTTGGGTTGTTTGAGCTGCAATGATATCAATAAGTCTCTTTTTTAAAACAGATCTAATCATAAAACTGTGAGCCTGGTTTTGAAGAGATTGTCAGCCATTCAGAAAAACCTTTTGTCAGTGGGGAGAGGGCAGATATTTGCTCCATGGGTCTGTTCTCTTAAAGTTTTTATTAAATATAGGTTTTTGACTGTATGGAATAGTTGGACTGTGTTACAAAATGGTTTGCTGTACTCGTTCTTTTCTGGGGGGAAAAACAGTGGATTAGTAGGTAGAGTTGATGGACTTTCTGTTGGTGAAGTTAGCCACGTGGTTTTCACTGACAGGAGGCTGTGAAGACATTGGCATCAATGAAAAGGGGGCTCTGTAGAAACCGCAAGATAACCCATATGCACATGTTTGTATGAAGGTGAGGAGGGACTTTTTCACAGTGAGGGTGGCAGAGCACTTGAACAGGCTGCCCAGAGAGGTTGTAGAGTCTCCATCTCTGGAGACATTCCAAACCCATCCAGACACTGTCCTGTGCAGCCTGCCTTAGATGATCCTGCTCTGGCAGGGGTTCAGACTGGATGATCTCCAGAGGTCCTTTCCGACCTCTGCCCTTCTGTGATTCTGTGATCTGTTTCATGACAGAGGCTTTAAGTTTAAAAAAAGTAATTTGGATTTGAAAATTCCAGTTCATTTTGAAATAGTTTGATTCCTATCTATTTTGCTGCTGCCACACTTTTCATCTAACTCCATGTTGTCAGTTTGTGACCTTTGCTGGGTCTGGTGGCAGCATGTATGTACCAGTGTGACTTCTTGTGTGGCATTGCCTCAGCTTTTGGTGCCCCTTACAAAGGTAAGTGTTTTTGGTGCCACTTTTTTTGGTCTTCATTGCTAGCCTCAGAAGGGGTATCTAATGTCTACAAATCCTGCTTTCTCTTGCATGTATGTGTAGAGCTGGAGGAAGCCTCTTTGTGGTCCCCTGCTGTCACAGGCAACTGCACAATTTTAGAATCTGATGAAACACCACTTTGAAACAAATTAGATTTGTGTCCTCCAAGATTTGTTTGTCTGTCAGTTTCAAGTCTCTATATAGGTATTCATTTCTCTTTTCATTTGGCCTAACTTTAAACCTTTTAAAGTTAGATGCTGAGGTCTAATTCTGCCACACCAGTAGAAAAAGGCACCTCTAGGGAGTGATTCAGCTGATGTATTTTAGTTGTCTATGTTACAGTGACACTAAATACCCTCTGTAGGTATTAGGTTTGCTCCAGTCCTGAGTGGTAGGCTCAGGTGTAGGCATCCAACTCAGGGACACCTACAGTGACGTAGGTGAATCTTAGGATAAAGACCAAAAGGAGCTGGTTTAGCAAAGCCTGTTGTTTGCTCTGCCAAGCTACCAAGTTTTTCTCTGAGGGGAAAGTGTTTGGGGGTTTATCAGAGAACCAGTGGGTGACCAGGAGTTGGCAATTAACAGCTGCAAATGAGGTGGCAGCCAGCCTCATTGCTGGTGCATGGTGACATGACACCTTTCGCAATGCATGCAAGGTCTGTTTTCTTCCCTCCCTTGCTGGGCCTGCAGACACTTTCTAAGGGTTCAGCGCCTTTGACAGTCCTTACAAGGAGCAGAGAAGAGACAGCCCTGCTCCACCGCACCGCGGTTGGGGTCTTGGTGCCACCCCTCAGATGCAGTATGCTTTGCAGTCACTGGTTTGTTAGCCCCCTGGTACACGCACGGCAAATTCTCTGTCGCTGCCTGGTTGGGTTACAGAAGTGACTGTGCAAACTAGACAGCTGGTTACTTTCTTCTTCTTCAGGGTTTATTGTATCTATGTAAGAAGGGGGCAGGGGTTTTTTTTTTAGGAGGATGAGTAATGCTATTTCTGTGTGATAGCTTGTTGTGAGTTGATGATCCTTATGCGTCCCTTCCAACTCAGGATGTTCTGTGATTCTCTGATCCTGAATAAACTCAGAGGTGTTCTGCCTTAAAAACGTTTCTGATGTTGCGCTGCAGCTACAGGAAATGAGAAAGCCTACAACTGCAAGCAGCAGGCAGAGCACAGTGCGGTGCTGCCTGCAGCAGGTTACCTGTTACAAATTATATGTGGATCAGTAAAAGATCACTGATCCTTTTTAAGTTCGCCGATCTTCTTTTAAGCCTTTCAAAGCCTGGTGAGGACTCTGCAATGCAGCTTTTCTGGTTTTAAAGTCCTGGCTTTATTACCTGAGTTCTCACCACGTGGTAACTTCTCACTTGCAAGTAGCTCTGTGCTCAAATGTGGAGAAAAGTGCAAAAAGCTCGGACAGTATATTTTCTTCATCAATTTATACATAGATAGTAAGTATCTGCAGTCATCATTGCAGACTTGCTGTGTGATATGGTTTAAATTAACTTTACATCAAGTGGTCAGTAAAGTCAGAGCAGCCATTTAGATCTTGGGTGCCAGGCAGTTAAAACAGAGACTGTAATAACACTTTGCAGTAAGTGGCAATATTGGCAAAAGGGGAAATGGTGAGAGATGACCAAGATGGCAGTGATCCTGTCTAAACCACTTCTTGTAACAGTTGGTCTTTCTGGTTCTTGACCATACTGCCTTTGGAGATTCTGTGCTGGTTAAGAAACAGACACCAAAAAAAAAAGAAAAGAAAAGTGATGCTGGGGTGGCAATATTACATTTGCAAAACCAGATGTTTTTTGTTCACTAACATTTTTTATATAGCTTAGTTACTCTGACTTCTCTTCCTATCAGCTCTGTTTTCTAAGAAAACTCGTACTGCTGTATTATCCAGGTTGCTGTAGTGTGAGGAAAAAGCCTAAATACCCCTTGGCTGTTGAGCTTTTCACACAACTCCTGCTCTCCTCAAGTGCTCCAAACATTAGCATGCACATGGGTTCCAGCACAACCTTCTCCTTAAAGCAAAAAGGATTCGCTGCTGGATCTGTTGTCCTGCATTACACCACAGAGAGGATCTAGTTGGTACATGGAGTCTAGGACTCTTGCTGGCTTGCTACTGTCCACTTAGGCATTTATCTAGAGAAAGAAATAGGAGGAGAGGGAGAACAGTAAATTAGGAGATGATGTGCTGGAAAGCAGCCCTGAGGAAAAGGACTTGGGAGTACTCGTGGATGAGAAGCTGGACATTTGCCACCAATGTGCATCTGAAGCCCAGAAGGCCAGCCGCATCCTGGGCTGCATCAAAAGCAGTGTGGCCAGCAGATCCAGAGAGGTGATTCTGCCCCTCTACTCCTCTCTTGTGAGACCTCACTTGAAGTACTGTGTCCAGCTTTGGAGCCCTCAACACAAGAAGGACATGGACCTGTTGGAGCATGTCCAGAGGAGGCCGCAAAAATGATCAAAGGGCTGGAGCAACTCTCCTGTGAAGACAGGCTGAGAGAGTCGGGCTTGTTCAGCTTGGAGAAGAGAAGGCTCTGGGGGACCTTACAGTAGCCCTCCAGTACCTGAAAGGTGCCTATAAGAAAGCTGGGTAAGAACTGCTCACGAGGCCGTGTGGCAATAGGACAAGGGGTCATGGTTTTAAACTCGAAAAGGGGAAGATTTAGATTGCATATTAGGAAAAAGTTCTTTACTATGAGGGTGGCAGATCACTGGCACAGGCTGTCCAGAGATGTAGTGGAGGCCCCATCCCTGGAGACATTCAAGGTCAGGCTTGTTGGGGGCTCTGAGCGACATGATCTAGTGAAGATGTCCCTGCTTACTGCAAAGGAGTTGGACTAGGTGACCTTTAAAGGTCCCTTCCAACCTAACGCATTCTGTGATTCTAACACAACCATGAGACTTACAGAGATAAATGCAGACTTTTGCTAGATTTTTCCAGTAATAAATACTTCATGGGGTGGGAGGGGGAAGGATTTGTACAGTTCTATTATTAACATCCAGAATTGTGTTTTATTTTTTTTTCTCTTGGCAGTCTCAAAAACATTCTCCAAGAGTCACAAAACATTGATTATTAAATAGGGTGGCAACTGACATCTGTCACATCAGGGGACATCAGCACATCAGTTACTAGTTGATGTTAGAAATCATAGTGGGAGTGTTACCTTTAGGGAAAATAGCCAGCCTCTTTTGCACAATCAAAGCAGCACTCAATATGGAAGGTATTTATTATATTTAAGTTACTTTGAATGCAGCTGTGTAAAATTGTCAATTTTAGGACCATTTTAGTTTAGATGGTGAAGAAGGAACAGTCATCCGTAGGTGGAAAAAGAGCCAATTTGAATGAGTTTAGTTACATGGTAGCAAGGTATTAATTTTAACATTCAAAAAGCTGCTGCTTATGCAGGATTTCAGTGCCTGTGAAAAATATTGACAGGAAGCCAAATTCAGTGGTTTCCCTTCTCCCTTCTTTCTCTTCATTCATTCAATAGATTAGAAAAAACCCCAAAAATGTTCTGCAACTTTTTATTACTGTTTACTGTAGAGCAGTGTTAGCAAATGTGGATTTGTAATTTAGTGACAGATTAAGGCCATCCTTGGACAATACACAACTGATTTTGGTGTGCATTGAGCATGTTTAATAGTTGAGAGAAATAGTGTTAAAATAAAGTACATTTACTTGTGTGGAGTGGGCATATATGTTTGGGTGGGAACATGTATATGTTCCCAATATAACATGTTATGGCTTATCCATTGCATGTCTTCTAAAGAAAAGGGAGTAATCAGTGAATCCTGTGTTTTGAATGATTTTCTCTTCCTACCTTCTGCACCACATTCCAGTATGGTCATGATTCATGTCAGTAAGTTGCCCTGATAGAGGCTGAGCAACAAGCTTCCGCAACTGAGTTTGGGAAGTCCTTTCCTCTGCCCAGCTACAAATCCTGCCACTATAACATGTAAGCCAGCAGATCTGGTGAACAAAGCTCTGCAGCTGAATCTTTTGATTTATCTGTCTTGAAACTGTGATGGCAGAAGGGTCAAGTAAGGGTAAGGAGTTTTCCTCTCATTCAGAACTCTAAATTCAAGCCTCTCTCCAGTTGTGGATCCAAAGATGCATCCTTGTACCAGCTTCTCATGGGAGCCTGGACATCCAAGATAAAGCTGGCTAGCAACTTCATTTCCAGTGGCCGGTTGATTATCAAAGCTAGGCTGTTTTACCCACAGTAACACCTAACTTTGGGAGTCCCTTGGCCTGGGTTTTCCTTCTATTTTCTTCAGCCTGGTATTAGTGTATCAATATGCACCTTTGTCGTTGCTTTGCCCCAGCTGGCAGCTGAGCACCACACAGCTGCTCTTGGGGGTGGGGCAAAGGAAAAACCCCAAAGGCAAACCTGGTGGGTTGGGATAAGAAGAGTTTACTGGGACAGCAGAGAGAGAGAAATAAGACTAAGAGGACTTGACAGCAAAATATACAGAACTGGTGATACACAATGCAGCGTTTCACCAAACCCACAACTCAGGCTGTACAGCTCAGAGCCGTCCCAAAGCTTGACCGTCCCCAAACCGCGCATCCTGGGGCTGTGTGCTCCTTCTTCACCAGCCCCTCTATATGATGGGCACGACATCATTGGTGTGAAGTACCCTCTTTGGCCATTGTGGGTCACCTGTCCTGGCTGTGTCCCCTTCCAGGTTCCTGGGTGCCCCCACCCTCTTGTTAGCAGGGCAATATCAACAACTGGAAAGCCCCTGACTGCTTGGCAACAACTAAGACATCAGTGTGTTATCAGTACTGCTCTCATCCTAACTCCCACTGGCTGCTAGAAAGAAAATTATCTCTATCCTAGCTGAACACTTACAAATTTGTGTGTGTGTATATATATATATATGTATGTAAAAATAAATACATTGAAAAAGCTTAGTGAAATATTTGTATACCTGCAAAAGAATTATGGAGGAAAAGATACAGGAAAAAAATATTGAGAGTTTAGTTCCATATAAGCAAAAGCCACAAGGTTTTGGATCCCTTCCCCACCTCTCCAATGTCTGGATTTGCCTACATCATGTGTATAGAGCATTAGCCTAGAAGAGAAATTGTAGCAAATACACCTGGTGAGATCCTCTGGGTAATGTTTTCCATCTTGTCACTAGTAAGCACAATCTCTTAGTAAAATTTTGGATCTTGAATAATATTACAGGAAGGGAAAAAAAATCTCCATGATTTATTTTCCTTTATTAATTGACTTGAATTATAAAGATAGTTGAAAGGTATAATATATACCAGAAATCCTTTATGCACCCTCTTTTTAAAAATTAATTCTGGGCAGATATACTTAGCATTGCAAATGTTCAGATTCTTTGAAAAGAGCTCAAAGAATATTTAATCTTTAAAAATTTCCCCTGGTTTGTGTTTGGCATGGAATTTTGTTTTCATTTTACAATTTCTCTGTTTCCTTCATTTCCACTAGGAGAGAGAAGCAGAAGAAGAAGATGTCAGGTGGCTTTCAGTTATATGCCTCAAAATGAAGATGAACTGGAATTAAAAGTTGGCGACATCATTGAAGTTGTGGGAGAGGTGAGCAGATCTTTAATGGAATATACATACATGCAGTTCTGACATACCTAGTGCATGCTAAGCTCTTAGATACAGTGTATTTTAAGACATAACCTAAACCAGATGTTTTTCTTCTCTGGTATACTGAAGTGTTTGGTTTGGGTTACTGTTGGGATTGAGGGGATGGGATTGGTTGCTCATGGATTTCAGGATTATTTTTCCCATAGCACTTCTGGTTTTACTCCATCAGTTGAAGCTTCTGAGTTCTGTTGAGGTAAAAAGGTCCAAGTTTATGCTACAGGGCTGTTGAGTTTATATCTCTGAAGAACTGAGATTATAGCAGGAAAAGCTCTTTCCAATTTTAGTAAACCAGCCACAGGGAAGAAATCTTTATGGATTTAAACACATTTAAGAAATTTACTCAAAGCCCTCTGGAGTTTAGCCATGACATTTACCTTTCATCATCTCTGCCTGAAAATCTTTAAAATTTCATTTTAGCCTAAACAATTAAAAACCCAAATTCTTTAGATACTCAAGGTGCACCTATTTTGGGTGGAAATGGATGTGGGAAATGAATGCACATCTCTTAGAAAGACTGGGAACAAATTACAAAAGCTTAGACAGAGATACAGCCTTTTTTTTGAATAGGTGAAATCTGGTTGCAGGATCAAGGAATGCTGTTCACTCCCAATACCTTCACTTTTGTTCCTTTAGAAATACCTTGTTGACCTTAATAGCATGAGGACCAAAAGTCAAAACGCTAACATGAAGCCTTTAGGTAGAATGCATTCAAATAAAATAATTTATTTACTTGGCTTTAATAAGATCTAAGACCTTACTCTGCTCAAGGAGCCTGTAAAAGATGTGTTTCAGCTTGTATCATTTATCTGTAGGATTTTTTTCCATGTGACTCAGTAGCTAATAAGTCAACATTTGTTTTCTTGTCAAGGATGTACGATTAACCTTATTTTTCCTGAATCTGTCACTTAAGAAATAAGTTCTAAAAGAATATAAATTCACCTGCAATCTACATGACATCCAGTTTTCTCACAAGAGATTAAATGTAAGAAGCTTAGTGATCACTGGCTTTCCTTTAACCTAGCTGCACACGCCAGCTCTGTACATCGCTCTTCCTGGAATCAGGCATGATGTGTCACTTAACTAACCTTATTCTGTCTGTGAGCAGAATTGTAATGGGGGATGTCAAGGTTGTAAGATATTTAAGAGCACATTTTGAAGACAATATAAAACCAGTGTTATAATGAGTTTCACAGCAGCATATGAGCTGTTTTCATTGTGCAATTTGAAGTATATTTGACCTCACATGGCCACACAAATATCTTTGTCATCTGCCTTACTTAAAACTTTAAAGTCTGTTCCTTTCAAGAGTAAAGTGATGGGATAGAATCCCTCCTTAGTATCCAGCCAACAGATTACCTCTACTGAATGAATTGTGTGATTAAATAATTTAGATGAGACACTAGACTGCTCTTAGGAAATGCATCTCTTGTCTTCATATAAATTTGAACAACTTAATTATAAATAGTATATTTACTTAAATCCAAATGAGACTGAAAAGATTTGCATTAAAATTGAGAGATGTAGAGCTATGAAAGCGAAACATTCCTGTATTTGTTGGGTGTGCTTGTCATTCTGGGCACGTTTATTGAAACCTGCCTGGATTGCCAATTACAGGCTATGAGTCTTAAACACATGAATGTACCTTTAATTGCTCCTGTGAAGACACCTTGCTGATTCTAAGGTTTAAGAAAGTGTATTGTCTAGGGCTGCCTTTTTGATTGGCAGTCCTAAAGAATGTCATTCTGGAATTAGTTTTTCTGTAGTGTGGAAGAGGATTGCTCACAGCTATGCCCACTTTGACCTTAACGAAATACCCTGTTCTGTCAGCTACTGAAACAGAAGCTCTGCCTCAGGCATCATCTGGTGCATTCATGCAATCCAGGACATTGTTTGACTCTTCTGGGTGGAACTACATCAGCTGGTGGAAGAGGGAAAATAAAGGAATTTAGAGGGAAAAATTCTCAGCACCTCAGGAAATGGTGTTGTGTGACCTTTATTTTCCACCTTGGTTGATAGCGAGCAGTTGATGTTGAATATTTGCTGTTATTACTTCCTCCTCTGCCCTTATCTTAGGAGTGTTAATTCCTCGAAAAAGTAGGGCAGAGTTTTTCTTTTGAAACAGGAACTTGGTTTGATGTAGAAAGCTGCACCAACCCATGTACTGATGTCACTGTTTAACTGTCTGCCTGTAAGTAAGGCTGTATAAAGAGTCATGGCATTGAAATAGGATTCACAGTGTTTATGTCATTATTGTTTCAAATTATAAATGTTTGATGTGAGAGACTTATTATTTTAAAGCTATGACTTCCTCTGTTGTGAAAAGGGAGGTTTGGTTTTGGGGTTTTTTTTTTTAGTTTTTGCAAGGGCCAAAATCATGCTGTGTCATAGAAAAAAATCTCAAAACAACAGCAAAAAATCCTCCCACGTAGGCGATAATTGGAGGCTGCTCTTGCAAAATACCAATTTTGTTTATCAAGAAGAGAAACTGGATGATGGCATCTTCAGCATTATTTACAGTGGTTCACTGGCTAATTGGAACATTTGCTTTCCATTTCTAGTTGCCCTTTTCTCTTACTTTGTCTTTTTATTCATGAGTAGGTCTCAGATTCCCACAGAGAGCATTTTGTTGTATCTGCCTAAGAAAGTTGCATCAGTTGAATTAATTATTTTTTGAATTGACTAAGATTAATCTATTCAGATCTCCATGGACTTCTGATCAGTTGGAAATAAAGAATTCCTAACTCATGTTATACTGACTATATACCTTGATGTGGGTATTTAGCAAAAAATGTGTTTAAAATGTCACTTATAGTTGTCAACTCATTAAACTTTTCCTTTTGCAAAGAAAGGCTAGTTCCAGTTGTGCTGTGCTAATTTCACTGCATCCTTAAAGAAATGGGTTCTGCTCCTTGAAGGTCGCTGCCTCCATCAAAGGGTTGGCAGAAAGGAACGACAGTTTTCTCCTTGGCTGCCTCCATCAAGCGTGTTTCCTTAGACCCCCAATGAAAATGGATTACACTGATATCCCATGGTGGCATGCTGAGGATGTCTTCCCTTCTCCCACCTCTACTTCAGGGTGCTAACTAGCATCTGAGGTGCTATAGTATCTAAAGCTGCCACAGACCCTTCTTCCTCATGCCAAGAGGTTGGATAAGGTACTTTTGGAAAGGGTTTTTGTGCCTGTGGTAGTGGTAGGTACTATTGCAAATTCCTATTGTGGCAGAAGTAGTTTGGGGCTGTACAGTGGATTGAAACGAGCAAGTGTGAGTTTTGGGATGCTAGGATTGTCACCAGATAGATATCCTTGGAAGCTGTGCATGTTCAGAACTCACAGTTCTTTCCTATTTGGTCTTAATAGTTAGAAATTAATTATAGTAAGATCAAACATTCATCACAATAGATAAAAATGCTTGTTGTTAAACTAGAGGTTTCCATAACTACACAGACACTGATACCCATGAGAGACTCATTAACAGACTTAAATTAAAAGTGCATTTGAAACTAATAAGAGAAGCATTTTCATCATTGTTTACATTCACGCTTAATATGTGATTGATAGCTTTTTGCTTGTCATTTTCCTAGCTCATTAGCTACCACTCTAATTACAGTTGTCCTAGAATACAACTGTAACTAATTGTCTTATTAAATGCAGATATCTGAATTCCAATTATGTTTCACCCTTAGACTTTCATGGGATGCCAGACAATTAACCTGTAACATCAGAATAAGGACATTTGGCATGTCATTCAACAGTTCTGAGCCTGCTTTCATTCGGGATTAGTCTGTCACCACGCTCCTATATACCTTGTGGCCACATCCTGCTGAGAAGTCAGCTTCTTAGCAACATGCAGTGCACGGAGTTAAGCTCACAACTAAGTCTGACTGAGATGTGCTCTAATACCACTGAGCTTATTCTTTGACTTGTAGTTAACATGGCCATGTGTTATTACATGATCAAATCTTATAAGTAACTCATTTGAAATTATAAAAATTTAGACTGAATTGTTACAAATGTGTTGATTCTTTTGGGCAAGGTTGGTGTGTTGGGCTTTTTTTTGTTATTGTTATGAGATAGAACAGTTCAACTCCTTTCCAAGAACAGGATAAACGCTGGGGATTGAGCTGGACTTTCCTTACAGTAACTTATTTTGACAGCTGTAGAGTTGAAAGGGGAATATTTAATAGTGGCAAGGGGATAGTCTGTGCTACAAGTAAAAAAACCTGTAAAATACTGCAAGATAGCAGCTGGGGATGAAGGCTGGGTTCCATGTCCCTCAGTTACTTTACTGTGGCATCCTGTGGTAAGATGTTTTTCCTGATCCTCTTCCAACAGGTGGTTCACAAGGACTTCTGTGACTACTGCTTCTTTGTTTAGTCCTTGTGGTAGGAGGCTTTTTTGCGGAAATAAGGGTGGAAATACCTCTGATTCTTTATAGGGTCATTCCAGTTCTGTGCAATTGTTTTCTCAGTCCCTCCCTTTCTTACATAGATGACGATGTTAAAAAACCCAATAAAAATCCAACACCCCCCAAAAAAAACCAACCCCAAACAAAAAATCCCAAAGCATGTTTTGACACTCTAAAATAAAGAACTCTGAAGCTGAAAGGATCCCCTAATACAATGTACTTGTGCAGTTTATAATTCTTCCCTTCTGCATCAGAGTTATCAAATAGCTTCCAGATGTGCTGAAGCAGAAGCCCAAGGGCTGGTTGACTTCTCATGGGGATGACTCTCTGATTGCACTCCCAGAACAAGCCATCAAGTGGCACTGTAGGCACCATCTTCTCTTGAGGTCTTGTTTCCAAAATTTCTTTCCCATTGGCAATGAATAAGATTTGTTTGTTTTGCCTCTTGGGAATCTATGTTTTTAATTTCCTTTCAACATAGGATTGCTTTGCTCCTTCAAGTTCAAGGTCTTCCTTCAGACTTTATAAAATAAGGGCTTTTTTTTTTTTCCTTTGCATTTTGGGCTCTAGTTCTCCCTAAGCAAAAGAAATATTATTGACCTTGGGCTTCTCTCCTTCCTGTTGCCTGCCTCCAGCACTGCTTTTATTCCTGGGACTGTGTTTCAATTTTAACAGCCCAGAAAGACTCTGTTGTGATCCAGGGAGACTTTCTGCCACCTGAAATATTTCCTGACTCAAAGCTTCCCTCATTTGCCCTAGCTGAGCAGTCTGCCAGCCTAATAGGCAAAGCTGCAGGTTGTAGAAAAGCTTACTGGGAACACGCTTTAGGTCAGTGACTCCAAAGAACTGAATATTTTAATCATTTAACAACTTCAGCCAATTAATTCTGTAGCAAAGCATAAGCAGGCAGCTGTGGCAGTCCTAGATGTTCTGACAAGCAACTGCTGGTAGTTGGCCTCAGCATTTCCTGCTCTTTTTGGGCATCCCTTCCTGGAGTTGCAGGGATGGCCACCCAGTTCCATCAAGGGAAGGTGCTTCTAGGCTCATAACAAGAAGCTTTATTGCACTGCAGGTCGGGCTGATGCTCCCTCTGACACTTCTTTCTTTCAAGAGTGATGGTACAGACTGTATTGGCCATGAAGAAAAAAACCTAAAGAAAATAAGAAGTAATATTTCCTCATTTTTGGAATATCTTGATCTTGTAGTCCTACTGACCTACTGAAGTGGGGTTTTTTCCTTTGGTTGCTTTACAGTTACAGAATAAAACTGCATTGCCAGACTGAAATAGAACTATTATGTGTGCCTGAAGGCTTGAAGTGCTGTCAAATTATTTTCTTTTTTGTGTGTGTGTACTTTAAAATGGAAATAGGCTGATTTCAATATTTTTGTTGATTTCTAAGCAGCTTCAAGTCTTAGCATCTGTATACCCTTTTGAGAACTTCTTGTTTGCATGCCTGAATGTCTCACACATAATTCCCTGTGTTATTTTCTTGTCTGTCTACTTCCATGGTATCTATTTTGAGCACATCATTATTATTTCTTATTTATATTATTATTTGTAAGTCAAATTAACTATTAACAACCTCTTACTGTCTTTCTGATCTGGGTTGTTAATGTGTGATGGGATCTTACAATTGAATACTCAGTTTTTAACAAAGTAAAACAGTATATTTTGAATTATTTTAACCTGCATTTGGTTTATAGTTTCCAAAACCGTCATCTACATGTCCCTGCAGATAAGTAAATTAAAAACATAAGTATTCTTTCTTAATTGCAAATGTAAAAAAAAAAAATTTAAAAACCCAAACCACAATGATACATGTGAATGTGGTGGAAGTATTGTGTAGCTTAAATTTTCCTTTAAATCTTAAAGGCAAGGCTTCTTCAGGGGATGCTTTTCTCAAGAACTGATGGATCATTCTCTGGTGATGCAAATTACAGGATCTCATTCAATCACATCCAGGCATTGGACTGCATAGAGCTGTCTGCTGTTGCATCTGTCCCTGCCCCACGCATGGCATTGACTGAGTTGCAGTTGGGTGCGTGTGTTGTTACCTCCCAAAATATATGAAGAGGAGTAATGTAGTATCTTCAGTCACATTCCTGTATGTTGTTGCTCTTCAAATGTGGTGTGACAGCAGTGCTGGCAGCCTAGGGGCTTGGCAATATGAGGACATGCTATGTCTTCCAAAAGGCAGTGAACAGATATAACACATTGAAATCACGTCTTGAAAATACCTCTAGCTGTAGCCTCTTCAGTTTGGCAGATCAGAAAGATTCTATTACTAACTTAAAACCAAAAACTTCATATTCAGACTGAACTTTGTGTTGGTGTGTACGGTATTATGAATAGTAGACCTTTTCTGGCATAAGGACATGGAGTACTGAATGAAATCCTCCTCTTTTCAGATTGTTTGCTTCACCACATGAATGCTGGGCATAAATCAAGACTTAGATGTGTAAATTGTGAAAGCACTTTGTTGTAATAGTATAGTAACAAATTTATTGAGTGCTTGTACCTCCAAATGGATTACCCCCATGAATAATGGATTTTCATTTATAAGGTTTTATTGGCTGGAAATTATTGCAACATTTCAAACCATATGCCCCAATTTGGGATAACTAAATCCTGGGGGCATTTTAGCATCTTCTTTATTGTATGGATTGCTCTCTAGCTGTGTGTTTTGAGCCTTGTCACATGTAGCTATGGTGTATAAAAATACTTAAAGTCTTTGATGCTTTTGATGAAAATTTCCTAATAAATCTTTGGGAGCTCCAGTTTGACCTGAACCTCTGATACCTTGCTGACATGAATTTGCATTTTTTTGTTGAAAAATAAATCTGGTTTTGCATTAGGTTATTTTGAATGTGTAAAATTATTGAATATGACATGGTATTTTCAGATAACTCATTCTTATATCAGCTGGAAAACTTATAACAAGCTAGTGAATGGTATTTTCTTCACATCCAATTTAGATTTACCTGGTAAAAGATCTTTGTGTGTATTTCTATACACATACATAGTGTTCCATACATAAACACACCACATAAAGAGTGCGAATGTTAACTTGTAAGAAAACTGTGAAGTGTTACCCTGGAAGAAGTAAGCAGGAGAAAATTACTTAAGGGAAAGATAGAACTGAGTGATACTGGTCACTTTATTCCTGTCAGGCAATCTTAGCATGTGACAAAGCAGGGGTCTTGGGAACTGTCTGATTCCTCCCTGATAAATCTTCTGGTCAATCAGCTAATGCAGTTGTGGTTTAATGCTTAGCTCTAATCAATAGAGCCATCTGGGAATAGTAAATTAGAAAAATTGAAATAATTTATAGTTCAAAGAGTCTTGGCCATGTTGTATATTTTCTATATAATGTTATATGTAGGTATTTTGAGATACAATTTGTAGTGTCTGCTGAGTGTTGTATGTCATGCAGTTTCAGTTTTCTATATGGCATTTAATTTGTCTGGAGAGAAGATAAGGAAATATTACCTTTTAGAGACTTTGACACTTCCATGGAAAAAATCTGCACCCCACTGAAGTGATTGTGTGA
Source organism: Porphyrio hochstetteri (assembly GCA_020800305.1). Classification (NCBI taxonomy): domain Eukaryota; kingdom Metazoa; phylum Chordata; class Aves; order Gruiformes; family Rallidae; genus Porphyrio; species Porphyrio hochstetteri. Next base: position 134,438,170 of record CM036905.1, read on the forward strand.
TTCGTATGTATTCCATCCTCTAAAGCAGCAGCACCATAATAGCCATTATTCCCAGCTTTACTCACTAATACCACTGGTGCCTTTGGGGAAACAACATTTAAAAAGTTTTGTTGTGGGCAGGTACTGAGGTTGAGTGAAAGTAACTGTAGTGGTCTGAATTGCTTTAAAATTAAAAGAAACCACCAACCCAGGAGGACAAGAAGTGTGCTAAGAAGGATGAAGATGGACAGGAAGCACAGGAAACCGCCCCGAAGTAACAATTTGCTTTGTAATAAAATTTTATGTGTAGCTAAGTTGAAAAAAATTCAACCATTCCTCTATGGTTTGAGGAATTTGCTTATATTATTAAAAGATTTGTTTTCTAACAACTTGGGATGTTCATGGATAAGCAATATAAACCAGACTTTTAAAAAAAATAATTAACTGGTTTAATTTAAGATGTGGAGTTGTTTTATAACATTAAATTTAAAACACTCTCAACTTGCAAAGTTAAACATCTATTTTCATAATTTTTGTTGGGAGGCAAAAACGAGATGAGCCAAACATTATTAGAGACTGATGTGCTACAGACTGACACTGTCCTCCCCTGTCATTTTTATTTGGTGAATGGACAGTGTCTGACAGATGAAAAATATTTGTCTGTCAAGGGTGTGTTTAGCTGATGCAGATAATAAGTAAATTCTTGCTGCCCTGTTATAACCTAAAGGCATCTGGTTTCTAAGGGCTGTCATTTCACTGCCTGACATTGCCATTCAGTCCTGAATACAGGAGGGAGTTTGTCATTTTTAAGTGATATTTTCTCTTGGGATTGGGCTAGGAAATGACTCTCCTCCTTCTGACTACAACATTATTATGTATTTTGGTGGTTCATTGTAAATGCAGACTCAGATATGCATTAGTACTGTTCTTTGTTCTCCGTTGATTTCTTACATTAACACATTACTGAAGTAGCAACATTCTTCATTTTTAAACTAGAAAAACTCTGATTTCGAGGGGTAAAGCAGGAATATTCACATGATTTATATTAAGGTACCTAGTTTAGATTCTCTGTAAAGTCCTTTTCAGGCATTCCTCTTTCACTCTTGACAACTAAGGGAATTCAAACTTCTATAGTAAATCACATTCATTAAGAAGATGTCCGTGAATAGGAGTATGGTGTGTGCTGAAATTTAGTGATTGAACTGGTATCCATTAAAACTGAAATGTGGAGACACCTTGTGCACTCTAGTTGTTCTTTTATCCTGTTATTTAATGCTCACCCATGCTTCTGACTGCTGCCAGGAGTGCTGACATTTACAGATGGGTGCATGCATCTTTCTTGTTTTCACATTAAAAAAAGGAGAGATGTTCTGGCTTGGAGCCTATGCCATGTACACCGTATACCTGCAATTAATACAAACTGTTACAAATTATGTTATTGTCATGTATATGATGTAACCTGGTGCTTATGTTAAAGCCCCTTTGTTTTGCTTTTGTCTTGGTGCAGGTGGAAGAGGGCTGGTGGGAAGGTATACTCAATGGAAAGACTGGCATGTTTCCTTCCAACTTCATAAAGGAATTGTCTGATTCTGATGACATTGGAATAGCACAGGAAGAGCAAGTAAAGCCAAGTAAGGAAAAAAAATAGTTGATCTTCTGTATGTATGCCTGTGTCTTCACACCCTAACACACTGATAGGGTTGTGCCTTCTTATCTCTTGCTTGGAAGTGTTTTTGAATGCCATGTTAATGTATGCTGTGAAAGGGTCAGATGATGATGATAAGTGCATACTTGCAATGCTACCTGAGTTGTAATATTGGCAGCAGTCCCTGAGCTGTGTTAAGACTTGCTAAGCTGCAGCAGACCAAGAACACAGAAGGAAATGATGATTATCGGCTTCGTATTTCAGAATAAATTACATTTTTCTTTTGTCTTTAGATGTGGAAACTAAGCAAACATCTACAAAGTGGCTGTGTTTATTTAAACGAGGGATTCAAGTGCCATACCTTTGATAATGGCTCCAGTAGATTTAAGAATTCATAATTATTGGTGTGGGACATGCGGCACTTTTTCCCTCCAGGTGCTGAGCATGTTACTATCACCTCCGTCACCCACTGCCCCAGCAGCCAAAGGGAAAAAGGCCAGAACTGGGACATGGACTTTGTTCTCTCACTTACAGTGGGCCAGTACTGCTGCAGGTGAAAAGCATGTTTGGTAACTAAGTTTGCAATAGTATAAGCATGGTAGTGGGTTGTCCTATTTATAATTTGCATTGAAGAGTAACTTGAACCAAAAGTATGCTGTTACATGAAATGGATACTTGGTGGTCTTCATGGGTTTTTTTTCTGTTTTTCAAACAGATATTCTTGATATTTCCTAATTCAGTGGTCAATCCTGAATCCTTAGTGAAAAGGGGAAAAAAAAAAAAAAGGCAAATGTATTTACATACTTCAGGCTAATTCCATAATACCTGCCAAGGTCTTCCTGTTTTCAGCACTGCAGATATCCATCACTACATGGTGTTCCTCTGAGATCTCTGAACAAGCACAAGCGAAAGGTCTCCCAAGATCTTTGTAACCTTATTTCAGCTGAAATTTACCAAAGCCTTTATAGTTCAGTCTGTCTGTAAGAGGTAGAAGGTTATAATACTTTTTTTTCCCCCTCTCATTTTTTCCATTTAATACAAATTTTTAAAATCTGACCTTTGCAATGATGGAAGTTTTTTGTTCTGTTTTTGTAAGGGAGTACCTAGTCTTGTGATCAGTGCTGCTAAAGATATTTACAGGTAACGTTCCCTCAGACTAGAATGAAAATATTTTAACTATTTTAGTGTGATGGAAAGGGAAGAAGGGCTTTAAGTGAAGCTCATTTCAGTGAGACTGCAGACTGCTTTCTAAAGCCTATGTATGTTATCATGAATTTTGTTCACTGCGAACGCAGTGAGTCTTGGAAGAATTAATTGTGTAGGTGTAGTTTCAGCTCTGGATTCTGTAGTGTTTGGTACCCTATATGTGAAAAGATAAGTGATACCACTCAAGACGGAGTACTCCAGTTTCATATGTATGAAAGACTAGAATGTTCCTTCCCCCAGTAATTTGGTAACATTTAGTTTATAATGAGCATCCTAAAATCTTCGTTTAATAAAAACATACTTTGGAGTGTGTAAAAGCAGCCATAGAGCATTAGCTTATTTCATTGGTACCCATAATGGCACAGGCTTAGTTCAAACTCAGGTTTGTGTGCTGGTTCTGACTGTCGGTGGCACCTAAAATCCGTGACACACTTATTGAGAAGACATCGGTAACACAGATATCATTTTTGTCTCTTTAACTAAATTGAAGATAGCTCTGGCTGTGAGATGGATTATCTTCTTTCTTCTATGTAGTTTAAATCTTTGGAGGTGCTTTGTGGCTAGTGAAGATGATGTGTTATTAGGAGCTATTTTCTAAATAGCAAGATAGCTATAAAGCTGAAAACCACTGTAAACCTCCTCAGACAGAGGCAGGGACTCAAGGAATGTTGAGGTTCTTATGGGAGATATAATGCTATTTTATTTATTTTTCTTAGAGTAAAACTATTGATTTAAGAACTGCATTCCCCTAGAAAGGGGAGAATTATGAGAACTATGCATAAAATCAGTTCTTTCTGTATGGTTTATGTAATGGTTACAGGTGTTGCTGTCTAACACATGGTGCCTTATGAGGCTGTATTCAGGCACATTTGACTCCAGATTTGAAAATCTCCATAATGAGAGTACAAAAGTTTCATTAAGTTTATATGACTGACTAGGAATGATAATCTCACTTCCAGTAACTGTACTTAGTCTTAAAAGCAAAATGAAAACCAAGCAAGTAAACCCTGGAAGATTTGGGCACTGGGCTAGCATTGCTGTTGAAATGCTCTGGGTAACATCTCAAAAGGGTGTACCTTTTGATCAACTCCTTCCTCCATGGATGACAAGACATGACAACCCTTCAAATCTACAGTCACTCCTTTTTCTTTCTCTGGAAACGTGTTTGGGTATGTCTGTATCATAGAACTTTGTAAGTCAGAAACCTTCAATATGAATATGAATTCTAGATTATTGTTAACACTCGGGTGTGAGAGACTGTCCCTGTTGTCCCTGTACTAGAGCTTGGGTGGTCATGGAGGTTCCATGCAGCTTCTAGAGGGACCTAGACAGGGTTGGGGTATGGCTTTGTAATCTTGAGCAGCAACCTAGAACTTGTAAAATAGATAAGGTAATATTTGACTGTGAGATGTGGGAAAGTAGCATAAGATCTTTGGAGAAGGGACTCGTGTAAACAAATGAGTATTTTTCAGTTAGTAGTTAAACTTCATGTTTTGGTTAAAATTGGTTAAAATTAATCTTTTAATCAGATTTTATTGTTCCTCTCTAAAGAGAAATGTTTTGGAAGAGCAAATGCAATTTCTTGTGAATTCAGAGTAGAAGAAATACAGAAAAGAAAAGTAGCATAGTTTTGCTTTTTGGGAATAAGATTAATAAAAATGGGTATTTCTCTCTTCTCCTGTTATGACCTACACAGGCCCAGTGGGAAGAAAGGTGCTGTCTGATTTTATTGGTTTGTTCTGTCCATGTAAATTTTATGGCAGATCAGAGCAAATGGCCAGAAGGAACGATCTTGACTTCTTTTCACGCTCACCCATAGAATAACTCAAAAGTTTCCTCAGAACAAAAAGCCCTTTTAAGAAATGGCTGGGGTTACTTTTGGAAGGGCCTAAATATTTCTGAATACTCATAGTGGGGCTTACTTGCCCCTTAACTGGAAAGGTTGGGAGCCTATGCTTCCCCGTAGATGGTGGGTGCTCAGCAGATTGGAAAGCAAGAAGTTTGGTGGGCTGACCCAGGCTAGAGGCCAGCTGCCCCCAAAGCTGCTCCGTCACTCCCCCTCAGCTGGGTAGGGCAGAGAGAATATAACCAAAGGCTCCCAGGTCAAGATAAGGGCAGGGAGAGATCACTCACCAGTTACTGTCACACAACTCAGGGAAAAATAATTTATTACCAATCAAATCCAAGCATGATAATGAGAAGTAAAGACTAAATCTTAAAAACACACATTTCCTCCTGGGCTCAACTTCACTCCTGATTTCTCTCCTTCCCTCCTCTTCAGCAGCGCAGGGGGACAGGGAATGGGGATTGTGGTTGGTTCATCTCACATTTTCTGCCGCTCCTTCCTCCTCAGGGAGAGGACTCCTCAGACTCTTCCCTTGCTCCAACGTGGGGTCCTTCTCACAGGAGACCCCAGTCCCTCATGAACTTCTCACATGTGAGTCCTTCCCATGGGCTGCAGTTCTTTATGAACTGCTCCAGTGTGTGTCTCATCCATGGGGTGCAGACCTTGAGGACCAGACTGCCCCAGCGTGAGTCCCCCATGGGGTCACAAGTTCCCCCAGCAAAACTCCTTCAGCATGGGCTCCTCTCTCCATGGGGACACCAGCCCTTCCAGGAGCTTGCTCCAGTGCAGGCTTCCTATGGGGTCACAGAATGCTTCAGCTGTGCATGCACCTGCTCCAGCATGGGGTCCTCCACGGGCTGCAGGTGGCTATCTTCCACCATGGACCTCCATGGGCTGCAGAGGAATATCTCCTCCAGTGCCTGAAACACTTCACACACACACTTCCCCCCACCTCCCCCTCTTCACTGACCTTGGTGTCTGTACAGCTTCTTACAGCTTCCCCCTCCTTTCTCGGGCCACAAAAAAACCACCCCAACCTGCTGCTTGTTGTGGGGTTTTTTCTCATTCTTTAATATGTTATCCCAGAGACGCTGTGACCATCACTGATGGGCTCAGCCTTGGTCAGCAATGACTCCAGCCTTGAGCTGTCTGGTATTGGCTCTGTCAGACCCAGGGGAAGCTTCTAGCAGCTTCTTACAAAAGCCACCCCTGCAGCCTCCTCCCCCTCCCCCCAAACCTTGCCACGCAAACCCAAAACAACTTCTAAAAAAGGAAACATGGGAGCAAAGAACATTCTTCACTATGGTGTTCTGTGGGGGCTGAAGGGGAATCTCTACTCCAGGTGCCTGCAGCATCTCCTGCCCCTCCTTCTGCACTGACCTGGGTACCTGCGGAGTTGTTCCTCTCACATAGTGTCAACTCCTGCCTTCTGACTGTATTGCTCTTGGTGTTGTCCAGGTTTTTCTTCCCCTTCTTAAATAAGTTATCCCAGAGTTGCTATGGCCATTGCAGATGGGCTCAGCTGTGGCCAGTGGCAGGTCTATCTAGGAGCAAGCTGGCATTGGCTCTGTTGGATATGGAGGAAGCTTCTGGCAGCTTCTCATCGATGCCACCCCTATAGTCGCCCTGCTGCCAGTACCCTGCCATGCAAACCTAATGCAAAATATTGCAAGATCAGAAGGTTGTGGGTTTGGGGGTTGGTTGGTTTGATTTTAAAGGATTTGTCCTAGCTGTAAGGCAACTGCCAGTATTTTTGTCTTCAAAGGCACATTTCAGTCCCTTGTCTTTAAAGCATCTTAAATTAAAATGTTGTTTCCTTAGAGACAATGTTACAACATGAACAGGAAGTGTGCATTATAATTTTATCACTATATTAAATGGATAGATGAATTAGAATATTATTTTCTAGATTTCTCATATATCTAGTAGGAGTTTTAAGACTGTTTTCAATACCAATCTTGTCGTTACAGCCTGTCAAGAAGCAAAAAGGTGTCACATAGTCAGATGAATCGTAGCAGAGAGAATCACAGCTTAATACTAAGATGATTTCAAAAGCATGTTAGTATGTTGATGGCAATGCCATGACAACACTTAAAGGTGGCCTTCTCTATTTTGCTGTCTCTCATATGTGTCTGTTTAGGAATTCCTAGGCCTCGTGGTATGTATCAACTATTTTTAGAACCTGTTAGTGATGGCCCCTGAGATGTCATGACTGCTGGAGCTAGAACCGATGATAGACTTGTCAGCTGATGGTTCAGTCAGGCAACCTCTTGTATTTTGAGTTCTTGGATCTTGAGATGTCCATTCCTGTCTCTCTGGTTCTCCTCAGTATCATGAAGCTTTATGTACCTTTCTCTTAGCAATTTAATTATTGTTTAACTAGTTTAATAGCATCCTTTTAATGGTGTTTGTAAAACAAGGTGGAAAGACGGATTTGTGGCATTTTGGTTTCCTAATTAGGTAAAAATAAGGCAAGGAAAAATTTTTGCTGTTAATTAAACTACAAGAACAAAACAAAGAAATGGTGTTTGACAACCATAAATGACTATAGCTTTTTATCTTCTGAAAGTCCAACAGAATGATACGCAAGGGAAAAAACTACACATTTTTTGTAACATAATGTTTGTAATGCTATGTTGGGACAATTCACATGTACTGGCTTATTTTGCTGCAAAATTTTACAGGAGACTTTTATGATAGTATATCTGCATGATAATGGCAACAAGCTGACAGTGGTATATTCTTGGGCTTGCCTGTGTACCTTGGGTTTAACAAAACCCAAACACAAAACACCTCAACTGATCGTGCATTTACCTTCACTTGACTTTCATACCATAAATATCAGAGCATGAGTTACCTTGCTATCAAAGAGAAAACCCTACAGAATTACTGGGTTTGATAAAAAAAGTGTTAGCTTAAAGTTCTAAGATGGGAAGTGTGATTTGTTTGGGTTTCTTGCTTAGTTGCTTTCTTTTTTAATTTTAGTTCTTCGTTTCTGTTAATGTGTGTCAAGTCAAAGCACCTGATTAAGCTGTTGGTTGAAAAACTGATTTATTCAGGTTTTAGTGTCCTATCCCTTCAACTAAGAATTCTTCAAAACCAGTTCCCACATCCAAAACATTTCTAATAAGTCAGCTTGGAAAGATGCAGTGTTTCTGCTGCTCACAGGATCCTGGTATATAAAAGAAATGTGAGTATTTCAGTGTCCTGTTTGGATGTCAGCTGTGCTTGTTCGAGTGCACTACATCTGCACCAGGAGTGTTGAGCCACTGTGAGTACATCATTGCAGTCATGATTCTTTTCAGGCTTCCTCTGCATCCCTGGGGAGGCTGAATAAAACAGTCAGATAATCACATTTGCAACTTGATGGACAACAGACAAAAACCTAAGACAAAAATGTATTTTGTTGGACATTGTAAAATACAGCTTTAGCAAAATCATGAGATTCTTTTATCTGACCTACATGCAGTAAGAATACTTTAACTTCATGTACAATCAGATACTTTTGTTAATATTCTCGTTGTTTTGCTAATGAGGCTTTAAAAATGTTAGTGACTGAAAATACAGATTAAAACCTCTTCCTCTCCCTTCTTTTTACCATCATTCGATCTCTTCACCCCCACCCTGCCCCTTCTCTTTTTTTTTTTTCCTCTTTCCTTCTCTTGCCTGCTGTCAGGAAAATCTGCCTTTGAAGGGACAATTCTGTACAGAGTGGCACCGGCAAAGATTGACAGCTACAGACGCTATAACAGTGAGTGTGTTTCAAAATCAACAAGCAATAGCTTTAGTCCTCAGTACTTGTTTGATTTATCTACACTTGTAAAATGTGCCACTGCTACTCACTTATGGCTACCCTACGTGCATATCTTTGTCTGTAAGCTGAAGTCAGTTTGCTGCTGATGAACTGCCTACCCTTAATGCAATGAGTATGCACTCCTTCCTTCTGTGCATGTGTATGTAATATGTCCATATATATATATATGTGTGTGTGTGTAAGCCTACAGTCAGTTGTGAATTACGTTGGATGTTTGGGTCTTGGCTATGGATTGAAATTAAGATCATTATTTTTACCACCCGAAACATGAATGCTATTGGTAATAACCACAAATCTTTGAATTAAATTTCCTTCTGCTCTAGCAATAAAGTTCACATTGTGATTGCAGAATTGACAAAATATGCTTTGCTTTTCTTAGATACCACTGCAGGGTTTGGTTGCTTTGTGTTTTGGGGGGATTTTGTGTTGTAGGTTTTGGTTTGATTTTAATTCCATCCATGCTCTTCATTTGGCATTCCGTCTTTGACAGCTATTACTCACAGCATTTTGGTTGATACGTTTTTTTCTGCCAAGGAAGGTAAAAGTTATAAAGCTCCTTTCATTTCATGTTCAGGTTTTTGCCTTCTGCATTTCGGAAGCAGGGAACATGCTGCTTTTCATATGCTTTGACTACCCTGTTAATGCAGAAGAAGAGAGGATGGTGACATCAGATGCAAGGCAGAGGAAGCAAGGAAGACAGAAATCTGTCTTTCCACCTGCTTCCTCATTGATAAATCTAGCAGAAAGAGATCCTACTGAGTCACATTCAGTGTGACTCAGTACAAAGTGTTCAGTCCTGTCCTCTGATGAGCAGGATGTTGTGCTAACTTTGGCATCTGCTTCCGTCCAGGACAACTTTCTCTTGAGAAGATCCAAGCTGTGCTGCCCTTCTTCCTCCTTTCTGGCTGGGGGGTGTTTGCTCTCCTAGTTCTGAGGACTTCTGTCTTATGCATGTTCACAGCAAAGGATGAAGCAGTTGAGGTGGTAGTCTTCTATTCTGATAACTTGCTATTAAACCTTTTTTTTAAATAAAACCTGATCTTTTTTTTAATGCAAAAATCTTTGTGGATGTGTGCAGTGCTGAGTATTTCCCCGTGGAGAATTATCTCCCAAAATTCATCTATTTTCTGCAGTTCTTTTCAGGCTTCCAACCAAGCTCTTGCTCTGGCTGGAGCAGAGCATGCAGCTGGCGGCCTTCACATACTTCTGCTGCTTCTCACCGTATGGTCTTCACAATTGCTTATGCATCACTCAAATTACATGCTTCTTGCAGAGTTCTTAGATCATCATGTCCTCAAATCAACCTATCTGATGAGCATAAGGAATTCTGAAGTAAATGTCCAGTATGCTTGACTTCTGACTTTAAGTTCCAGTCTCAAATCAGATGCAAGGTCTGCCTAGGAGCTTTTCATTTCACAGCATTAACCTTTCTGGGCAGTGTTGCCCTAGCATTACCTTTCCAAGTTTTACAGAAACTGGCTTTGACCAGACCATTTTTTGTAGTGTCAAATGACCCCTCCTCTTTTCTGGAGTAATTTAGGATGAATTCAGTCACCTTCCCAGTTCTGCTAGAGCTCTGCATTTAGATCTCCTGTGGTTGTGCCGTATCACAGAAAATAAATTTCATCAAACCAATTTCATGGAGCAGCACTCCATGGTTGGATGGGTATCTACTTGTATGTTTGATAACCAGCTGCAAGAAGACAGCTTAACCCGCAGCAGATTGTCTCACGCTGCTCTGAGCAAATACCCATCTAAACTTTGTTTTTAAAGCTAACCAAAGATCTCATGTTTAATACCACCTCCCTAGGCATTTGGTTGAGACTTGTATGGGTTTTTTCATGCAGCAGAGGTATTTTGCTTTCTCTGTAGAACTGCATCTCAGAAGGCCAGATGTCCAGCTACATTTGTTGGCTATTTGTTGCTTACTGGGTTGGAACTGGGATGGTACACAAAATCAGGTCATCTGGGAAAGTTTTAAACAAAATGAGGGTTGGCACTGCTGATGCTCTCAGAGATGTTACCTCCTAAATGAACATGTAAGGAGGGTTCATTATTCTCTCTGCTACATCTGTTGGCAGCTCGCTTCCAGCGCACTCCTGTTCTACTAGAACAGGCCTACGGAAGGAGCAGCCTCCTTCCATTTCATATCTTACCCATGCTCCTCATTTTTAGGCAAATATCTGAGTAAAAATCATTTGGAGGCATCCCATTGAATTGGTTTTGGTTAGGGATGTCTGTTGAAAACAACCCACAGCTGTTTTGATTTCAGCTGATTTCTCTGTAAATTATCCGGAGTCAATGCATAGCTTTAGATTAGTTATGCCCAAAGGGTGCTTGGGTTCACCTGTCTCACATTGCATGAAGGTTGCTGAACTTGAGCAGCAAGCTTGGAGCTTTTACTTTACAGACATCTGCTTAAGTGCTAATATACTTTTATTTTGGAAGCCATTTTGCAACTGCTGTGTTTAAAAGTTTTCTTGACTGAGGCCTGTAATAGCTAAATGCTGTTGAATTAGCAAGCTGCTTCTAGATCCTTCCACTGAAATAGGCGAGATCGTCTCCTGCATAAACACTGGGCCTTGCCCTCATACACTGGCATGGCTTTTTGGATCATTAGGTATGCCAGGCTCTGCTCAGCAATAATTCCAACTCCTTTAGCATTCTGCTCATTAACTTGCTGTCAGAAAATTTTTGCTACTGTGTACACTGGATGAAGAAGGACACACAGCAACAAAAAATGACTTGTTTTGTTGATCATAGCCCTCTTTTCTCTCATTCTGCAACTTTCCTGCACCTCCACAAAAAATGTTTCTTGGATTTTTAATTTTTTTTTCTTTTTCCTGGTTTAATTTCTCTTTCTTCCTCCGCTTTCTTTTTCTTCAAAGATGCTATAACCGAGGAACAGGGCAGATACAGTGCTTGGTTTGACAAATATTTGCCTCTCTTTCCTTATATATGGATCCACAATGCTGTCAGTAATAGATATTAGATATAATGGAAGAAGATGAGACAGGATCGTTGAAACAAAAATATTCGTGAGTAACCTTAATTGTGTTTTCTATTGCTCCACCACTTTTTTTTAAACTTTTTTTTTTTTTTACCCTCTTAATCATTGAGGAAAAAAGGCTGGTCCAAGTTCAAAGAAATCAATATGCTTGATGTATTTATGACATGATTGACCCCATTTAAGAGTGTCTGAATGTGAGCAAAGTCAAATGAGAAGCCTCAATGTGGATTTTAACAGTCTGAAAAGAATTTTTATTTCATCTAAGCTTATTCTAACTTGCTTACAAAGAAGAACACACATTAAATACACAGCTGCTACAATGAAAAATAACATCTGAGAAAGAACAATACTAAAATTGGGTGAGGGAACTTTTGATGATTAAAAATAAGCATCCTGTTTTCTGGAGAACGAATGTACAGATGGTGAGGGATCGGGGGTGGGGGGTGGAAGAATTATGTTGACTGGGGTGAAACCCATTAATTGCTTCCACTGATGGGAACTCTAGCAAGTGGTTTTCCCTGATTCTCTCAAAATGCCAGTTTTTGCTGAGTGGCAGGTAAAGAATCCTTTTGGCCGTGATTACCCATCGTTTCACGTGTAATAACATGTTCCTGTACTGGGTGAGAACAAGAGTGGTGAAAAAATAGTTCCAAAATGAGGATGACGATGGTATGGTTGTAGAGCTCCTGTGAATGAATGATTGTTTCTATTCGCTCTTGCAGTACTCGGGGAAATGGCTGGGGATGAGGTGAAGCCACCAACCTCCATATTGATGGCTCTGTGTTCATGCTGCAGAAGATGCTTGTGCTGCATTGCCCTTAATGCATGCTGCTACGTGGTGCTGGACACCGCTCCCCTTTTCCCTGCATGGTTTCTTGTGCAAGCATAAAAATCTTGGGGCTGTTTCCCACGTGGCAAGAACTGTTGTGCTAAGGAAAAAGAACATGCTAAAAGGAAATGACATAATGTTTAGATTACATGGTTACATTTCTTAGAGGACTATAACTGAGAATAACAAATAACGACTAATATCGAGATAGTATGCCTCAGCCATTTGTACATGTATAACTGTTCTTGCTAAAGAAGCGTAAATTTGGGTTTTGACAGTGTGAATTTATTAACCTTTAAACTATGAAGTTCAACATGGCTTTGTTCTACAGTAATATTTAAAACCAAACTTCCTTTTCTGGTTTTGATTTTTTTTTATGACAATTTGGAATGTTGTTGGGGATGACTGCAATAAAATGCAGGACTGTGATAAAAAGCAAGGTTAAGATAAATACCTCATAGGCTGCGAGTATTTGTTCTGCCCTTGCCAGTACGAGAGGAAAAGGAAGAAGGGGAGTTCCTGTCTGATCTACTGCAGTTGCTATGTATAACTTCACCTTCTTTGTCATTCAGATCAGTCACTCGGGCGTTCCACGCTGTCATTCTCTAAATAGAAGGAAAGGACATATTTCCTCTCACCTTCCTTCCCTTCCATAAAAGGCAAAAATCTCAATAAGCTCCATTTACAGAATCACAGACATTTACACATGTCTTTGTTCTATTAAACATAGTTGCCAGCATTTCTCTCTGGCTGCCAGGCCAAAATGGGAGATCGTCTCAGGTGTGTGCTTCTGAACAGCTGACCTTTACATCTCTTAGCAGAGGTAGCCCAAGAAGTGCTTAGAGGGCCAGAGCATCTTTGGCTTATACATCATCAGTGGGCTGCCTTTTTTGCCCAGCACCACAGATTGTCTGTGGAGAGAACAATCCAGAATAAAGAACAGAAATGAAATTGCTAAATAACAGCTCAAAATAGAAAGCTCTGCAAAGCTCGCGATGTATTCCCCCCTTTTGCTGCCATTTTAAGCTATTTAGAAACAATTTGTTTCCTGCTTTGAATTGAGTTAATTTTATCGCAGCTGTTTATTTTTGTTTTAACAGCTTTAGTTTACACAGCCCTATATCATCCCAAATATCTTTCTGATTTACTAGAGCCTTGGTTTGATGCCAGTGCAGCTCTGCGGCCATTGGTGAATTTAGTCTGATGTTGCTGTCTCTGTTTAATCCCTGTTTGAACTAATCTGTTTTGGTACATTTCAGAATGTTGCTCTGAAAAGACCTGTAACTGCCATAGCAGAAGCGTCGTGTTTGAAATGTCTTGGGAAAGCTAATCTCTCTTATATATCCATAGAGGAAAAAAATGTGTGAAGTGCAAAATTCCTCCAGACATGTTGTGAGAATTTAATCTTCATGAATACTACATTATCTTGACATTGTAAGGACCACAAAACCACAGAGAATCACAGAGTTCTGAGTGGTTTTAAGTAGCCGAATGTCAGTAGTCCCGTACCTTGTCCCAGCCAAAAGTTTGCAACAGTTGATTGCTGGGAATTTTAGCTTCTTACCAGTGATGTTACCCTTGTTCAGACTTCAAGGTGCTTACTATAAAAGTGCACTCAACACTCAGATTTGAGCTCTACCTGCAGGTGTTTCAGCAACAATAAATCTAGGTAAAAGAGCAGTGCCTTTCCTTATAGAGCCAGAAATGAGAAGTGACACTCCTAAAAGACTTACCTCCTTCCTGAGAAATTTTAAAGATCTGAAAAATTTGCCGACTCTTAGGACTGGTGTGATAGTAGGCATAGTAGTGAGCAGTGCGTTGACATTATGTGCTTCGCTTGTCAGCTCTCCAAATGCCAACAGAGAGCTGACAGACTAGAAGACAGAACCTAGAAAAGGTTCAGTTAAATTTTTTTTTAAAACAGGCCTGACTACTGTAGCTTTTATTCTGTTTTGGTTATATTTGAAGTATTTAATAACTCGCCTTAAAATGAAAAGCAGAAGATGTGCTTTTGAGGATAGCAGTCTGCTGGGCCTTGGGCCTTACCTTAGAGCTTCAGTTCAGAGCTGCGCCGCAGCTGCTTCGGCCTGCGTGGGCGTATTGGTCAGCAGCAGCAGATGACGCTGCCAACTGAAATGTTCTCCAGGTTTTAATGTCCATTTAGCAACCTGCCTCCCCAGCTAACTGTAGCTCTTCTTGCAGAAAATTTCCTGTTTAAAATTTGTAATGTGGCAGCCTGGATCACTCAGGTTGCTGCTTTGTTCCCAGCTGTGTCTGGGGGTTGAATTTGCCTTTTGGGGAAACTGTGTCCCCAGCTCTGTTCCCCTACTAAGCTGTTCGCAGTAGTGGTGAAAAAGGCTATGGAAAACTGAAGAAAAGAAAGGAGGAGGGTGGTTGGAAGAGGAACGTTTTTCCATTTTTAAGAGGGAGGCATCACCTCAGGCATCAGCTATCCCTTCCTTGTGTGGGCAGGGCTAGGGAGGACAGTGCAGCTGCATTTGGCAGGAATGCTTCTGGAGAATTGCTGACATATATATGCTTGTATATATGCATACATATATGTACACACACGTATTTATACACACATCAGGGAACTATGCAATGAAAAAATAAATGCAAGGAGATAATTTGTCAGGCAAAGGTGGACATAGTGTTGCAAATTCTTGCCTGCAAGTTCTTTATTGGTACAAATCAGAGGTGTATATCTCATATACCTTGAGAGGAAGGTAAGAGAGTGTCCTTAGCTAAGATTAAGAGCATGTTAGATAATTTTCTGCAGGACTGTTTTGTTCTTAATGTTACTGTAGATCTTAATTTTATCTAATTTGTTCTGTGTCCACTGCATATAGCCCTCCCCTTCTGTCACCTTTGTCTCTTTCCCTCAGCCTTGAGGTGATTAGAGTGAGAGCGGACTAGTTTTTGGAAAGGCCATGACTTTTAATTATTTATTTAAATCCAAGGGGCTCCTCAGCTTGTGTCTGTCAAAAAATAATAAATGATGTGATTTTTCCCAATTGGTCAGGAAGGATTCTTTTAACTTTGAAGGAGCTTTGTAAGGTTTGCGTCTGTATCTGGCTACCAAAATGCAGTTTAGTTTAGACAGGCATCATTTCAGTTAATTTTGTCGTTATTAAAAAACCCCCAAAACACCACCAAAAAATGCTATTTCCTATGTTGGTTTTCTTATGAGGACTATATACTGAGACAGAGCTTTGTGGCAGCATTGGGAATGGCTGTTGGGTTATCATCAAGCACAGATGGGTGATGCTAGAGAAATCTGTTGTAAGCCTGAGGTGAGGTTTCTGATACAAGGTGTGATGTCTCATCATAGGAGAATGGTAATAAAAGATGAAGAAGCCATAATAAAAAGTTATGACCCAGAAACAAATACTAATTCTTACTGTAGCCCCTTGAGGTTTTTGATCTCTCTTTCATGTAGGCTTCAAAGATCTGGAAGTCAGCGTGGACCTGCTGATTAATTCTCATAATTACTTCCATATTTTGTTTCCAACAACTGGCCAAGGTCAGGTCCTCCTCCCATGATTAGTGATGCAGAAAGCTGTTTTTAAAATAGCTTTTCTGTTCATCTCAGGAAGTGACTAGGAGCAGTCATGGATCCTACCAGCTACAATACAGTTACTTGTGGAGGAATGTATCTGCACTGATCCTTCCCTCCATCACAGAGTAGTTCAAGGAAATTCTGGCAAAGGACAACATCTTCCAGGGGGTATTTTTCCTATCTCCTATTAAGATCTTTTGTTTGGTGAAGAGATGATACCCGCTGTGATTTCTTTGAGTCTTTTTGAATGTGGACATTTTATTCTCAGAAATATTGCTTATAACTTAGTATGGTTGACTGGTGACCTTTCTCTTTGCATTTAGAAGGAAAAACAGTTGGTTTCTCTCAGCTGTGGCCCTGGTGACTGATCTTTTGGAAAGCTGGGAAAGATCCAGCCAATAGAACAGATTTTTTGGTTACTGGCCAAGTCACAACAAGGTGTAGGAGTAAGAAAAAGGCAGTGACTTTCACTTGTTGCCTGAAGAGAGATTTATGTCTCTCAGGTTTAATAAATCTAGGCTTCCATCTCTTAGTGACTCTGTGTTGTGGCTCTGCTACGGATAACAACCCCACTCCCTCAAACCACAGCCCAGAGCAGGATCGCTGTGAATACTTGAATTCCCTGGTTATTGCTTTCACATGCTCTCGATGAGAGTGACAGCGGGAATACTATCATTCTACCATCAGAAACCAGTGAGACCAGATTTGAAGTTTTCCTCAGGCCCTTAAATGTCCAAGTAAAGAGATCAAGAACCCAGCATATTTTAAAAAATAATTTTAGTATTGTTATTTAGAATTCAGCCTTGCAGTTTATGGAACAAATCACTTGCTCAGTGATATCTAAATTCAACTCTCAAAGAAACAGAGATGTTACTTACATTCAACAAGGAGCTGTAGCAGCCACTCAGGAGTCCAGAGGGTCTAAGCATTTTGCTTAGTCTTTAGTCTTTTTGTTGAATTAGAACTTTCTCTAATTCATATTTTGGATACAGATAATCTCAAAGCAACATACGATGGTTCCTTTCCTAGCAGCACCAGTGATGACAGTATGTAAGTCATTTAGCAGATGAGTCCCTTGCATCCTGGAACAAACACAATGTTGTGCCTGTAGACCTCAGGACTAACGGTGTTTTCTGTGGTTCACTGGAAGCTTAAAGATGACACTGTGTTTTACTGGGTAGTCATGTTCCTAAACAGTGAATTGCCAAGAACACAAGAAGTCTTCCCCAAAACCCATCTCTGCTCACCAGCATGGCAGAAAGTTGTTGGATGGAGACTGTTATTAAAACCAAAGCCATCACTTGAGTCAGGGAGGCAAAAGCAAATGATTTAATTGTTAATATTTAAAAATTTTATTCATAAATGTTTTCATTGACTTCTTAAAAAAACATTTTTTTTTTTTTAGTTAATTCCTCTTTTTTGTTTTGAGGGCTTATTCTCGTATAGGCTGGAAATGTGGAAATGCTATTCACATGCTTTCAGCTCAGGGACACTGCATCATTCTGTTTCTGTTGAACATACATATTAGAGAATCATAGAAACTGAGGCATTACAAAGATTTTTAAAACCTTTGCACATGCTCCACAATTTGCAGCCCCTTTGTAGGGATACAGTAGACTTTGTCAAATCTTGGGGCCATTTCTTTCCTTTTTGGCAGAAATGCAAGTAATTTTTGTGTGACGTTACTTGCTCACCAAAGGGAAGAGGGAAAGAGATTTGTATATAATCTCTACTAGATTTTAGGTGTCTAGATTTTAAAGAAGAATCTTCCTTCTATACTGGCAGCCTAAAATTATGAAAATCCGTTGCAGTCGCTTTGTGAACCTTGATATAAAAATAAGAACAGAAGTTTCCTTGAAATTTTTCTTTCTTTGACTTCTGAAATCTACATCTGCAGCACCGTGAATCCTAGTGAGGAGACCGTGAGGACTTGAATTTGTTGTTATTAGGTAGAATTAGTGCTGTAGCAGTAGCAATTGCTGTGGTTTTCCTGGAAACATAATTAAGTCAGTTCATAATGTAGGAAGGAAGATTTAAATGATCTGGGGGATTGTTTAAATTGGAGGAAATGTCAGTGGGTCACTTCTGCTGCCAGTGACTGTTTGGCCTGATTCTGCACCATTCTGCAAAGTGGCTGAAGCATCACCATTACTGCATCTGTGGCCTCTGCTACTCAGACAGCAGCTATTTTCAGATAAACTTTCCTACTCACTGAGAGAAGTAATGCAAATCAGAATGTCAGTTTTGATTTATTATATTCCTAGAAGATAGTGTGCATGGGTGCTTTTCTTATGAGGCTGTCTATGCTGCAGAGAGATTTAATTTTCAGCAGGGAACGTATTATGCAGCTTATTTGATTGCAAATTTGTTTAAACAGCTTTCAGCTTTATTATTTCCCAGTTAGGTAATGTAGCTTTAGATACTAAGTGCATAATTGGCTTGATATGAGTCACACAGATTGAAGGTACAGCGCGCCTGGTCTGACTGCTTGTTAGCTTTAAGTGGCTTTGTACAATAGCTGCCCTAGAACTGAACTTAACTCTTTCATTTATTGAGTTCTCTTCTGAATAGTTTTTGTCTGAGGAAGAAGGATTTTCTTGGTACTGAAGGAATGGCCATCTTCAGTCATGAAGTTTTGATGCCGGAGTATGCATGTTTTGTGGATTGGTGTAAGTTCTGACCGGTACACCAATGTGATGAAATAAAGTGATTTTTCTAACTCAGAAATGAGTGCATGGCACAGAAAGCATCTTCTGTACATGTTTCTTGTGGTTTCTTTTTCCTTGAGAGGATGGTGGGAGGGATCATTTTCCAGTCACAGTCTGTTTTGAAAATAGCGAGCTCCACACCTAAGATTCCTTCTTCCATCCTTTTGCTTCACAGGCCTAAAAGATGCTACAGGATCTGAGAGTGATGGTGGTGACTCTTGCAGCACAAAATCAGAAGGAGCCAATGGAGGCACGACAATCCAACCCAAAAAGGTCAAGGGGGTTGGCTTTGGAGATATCTTCAAAGACAAACCTATAAAGCTACGGCCAAGGTCAATAGAAGTTGAAAATGACTTTATCCCAGTAGATAAGGTACGTGTCATGTCTTAATCCTCCTTTGGTGTTGGTTTAAAGAAGTTTTCATTCTAAAGTTCTAAATTCTGTCATTGGCCCAAACTTGAAGCTCCATGATCATTATCTTTCAGTGGATGATTCTGCTTTCTTTAAATTCTGCTGCACACCGGAAAGAATATTCCAGCAAGGCTAGCTGTCTGCAAGGACTCCAACGCTGCCTAAAGCTTTACTCTTCTGTTCATACCTCCATCTGTTTAATTTGCCTTTTTTTTCCCCCTAAGAAAATTCTACTTTAGAGATTTTAGAGAACAAGACTGGAGAGGCTTTACAGCTTTTTACATTATGGTAAAAAGAAATTGCTAATTCTTATGTAAACTAAGAGGGAGTACTGTCACTGTGCCATCAGTTTGCCTGAAAAATGGAAGCTTTGGGCAAATACCTAAATACCTCAACTTAGTACCGGATTTTTTTGATTTAAAGGATGCTTTCAGAAATCACCTAACTTTGTTTAAAGGGATTAGGAAAAGAGAATGCATGGTTTTGTTCTAAATGACATAAAAGAAAGTCCTGAGATTAACACTTGGGGAAAAAACTTACTGACAAATTGAAACACACCATCTTTTTAGAGTGCAATGTTTGTTCCAAAGCTTCCAAAACTATCACTAACTAAATTAGAAATAGAGACTAGAAAGCAAGATGAGGTGTTTCTACTAAACTGGAAGAGGCAAGGTTTTTTTTTTAAAAAAAAAAAAAGAAAAAATCACTCTAAGGTATGTTCGTTAGGAGAAGAAAGAGGTGCATTCTTTCCTAATGAAGTAACCACCAAGGAAAAATCTGTGAAATCCTCCCTTTAAGTGAATATGCTGATATGCTGTGAAGTGAATATGCTGGTCTGCTGTGAAGTGTTAAGAGGCTTCCATAGCCTGGAGTTCTGCTATGGACATAGTTAGGTGATGCATTTTCTTTGGCACCACGCTGATTTTAAGAAGCTCCTAGGCAGCTGCTCTTCTTCCCTGTTGCAGCAGCTTGTCAGCTTTTGAGTTGTGTGTGTCCAGGTGTCTGTAGAATCAGGTGCTTGGTGAATTACATCTCTTTGGCCCACAAAACTTTTGTTTTGTAACATACATCGTTTCAGTGGTGTGATTTCTAGCACAGCACCTACCTCTACATATGCTCTGAGGTTTAGTGGGACATCAGAAGAGGAGATTCTGCAGAGGCTTGGTGGAAACATCTCGAGTTAGTTATACTGAGGGAGAGTCAGTTACTATTTAACAGTAATTGGTTACTATTTTACAGTAGACTGCAATTCGAATTCTGTATATGGAGAGTAGAGAAGAGCTGAGATAACATAAGTAAAGAAAAAACCTAGATTCTATTACTCCTTGACCACTGCTGGCATCTTCAGAGCCTGCATGGTACCCTGCTTTCCTTCTCTTTCTGGGTGGGCTCATTAACTGATATGAGGAGCTTTGTTAATGTGCTGAACCAGGAGCAGTTAAACTGTATTCCAGTGGCACCTCATCAAAGAACCCCCTCCCTCCCCTGGGATACAAGACAGGGCCGGGCCAGGCCAGGCCAGGCCTGGCAGCATTCAGTGAGCGCTAGCTCATGAACATTCAGGGAACAGGAGAGAGGGCAGCAGAGCCAGCTTTGCATGGAACCTTCACGGCATCTTTCTCCAGCACGGTTCCTTTGTGACCCTGACAGCCTGTCAGTGTTCAAGGTGCAGCTGGACTTAAGGAAAGCTTTGTAAGCACTCTGACAGAGACTTGTACCGGAACACAACTTGGTTAACTAAAGGTTTCATTTTCTTTTAACCCCCGTTTCAGAGGATGTTTGGTTTTGTAGTTCGATGGCTGCCTGTGATCTCGTACTTACAAGTACAAAACTTTCCTTACAAGGAAAATTGTTTTGTATGTAGGAAGCACCTGATAGCAGGCAGGCTTAAACTCACACATAGCTGTACTCTTCAGCCTTTTGGTGGTTTTAGACTCAGGGTGTAAAAGGTCCTGTAGGATCAGGAAATGTGTGTTTTAGTAATGCAGTTCTACAAGAGGTGATTTTTAAATTATTAATTGCCCACATCTAGGTATGTAAAGGAAATACACAGTGCAGGAAGAAAATAGCCCAAAACAAACACACTGTTATAATTTACATTTATAATTGGTGTGTAACATAAGCAGTCACTTGTAAGGGTGATGCACATGTGGGCACTGACCAGAATTCAAGTGTTGCACAAAATTCAGTTCTTCTGAGTCTGATATAGACAGATTAGAATTTACAAATGGTAAGTCTCTGTTAATGCTACACTAAAGATTTCTCCTGTCTGCACTTTATTATAATTGTGGCTATCTCTACAGTAGTGATTATTAATGGGAACTGATTAAAATAAATGATGTATCCCTTGAACTCGGCAGTACCTTTTTTCACGTAAAGTGTTCTCAAAGTGCTGATGAAGTGGTGTTCATCCCCTGAAGTGTTACTCCACGATAATGAAAAGTCTTACCTTTGTTTTTCACAAGGAACAAATATTTGTGCAGCATAAGTCAATAGGTTTGTTACCCAACAAAAAAAAAATACATAATTTTCAGAAAAATTCTAAAATTTTCCATCCTGCCCACAGACCTTCCTTCCTTCCTATGTCTGCAGGTTTCTCCTAAAGTTGAGATGATTAGTGAAAAATAATGGCTTTATTTTTATAAACACAGTCCATTATTTGTGTTTCAAGTGTGTAGATAACTAAAAGCATCATTTCTTTGCTGTTGTTGCTTTTTTCCTGAGTAGGGTCAGATGGTTAACCTTTGAGCCTTTCAGAAGCTCCAGCACTGTGCTCTTTGCCTGCTTGTAGCACCAAAACGTGATTCACTGACCCAACATTTGGTTACAACTGCAAACCATTAACCTCCAAAGTACATTTCTCCTGGCTGCAAGAAATTCCTCCCTCGTCACTGACATGTTCTTTGGCATTTAATGCTGACCAAGAGAGAGAAAATCCTGCATTATGTTTGTCATTCCAAACAAGGTCATGTTTAGCTTGAGAGCTCTGCATACTGGATCAAAAGTCTTGCATATGACGCAGAGTGTCAAATTAGAACAAATTTTTCTCTGGCCATATAGTTTCTAAAGGGATCTTTGTCCTGGTATGTGCCTCGCTCATTTACAAGTAACCTCAGTTTTTCAGTAACTTGCAGTCTTTTGAAGAAGCAGGATCAATGCTTTCCTCGCTTCCTTCTTTTATTCTTTTATCATTTTATTCTTGCTGAAGTTTGGGAACCCTAAAACAACTTCTCTTGCTTATTCTTGATACAGTTATTGATGAAACATTTTATGTATTACTGTAGTGATGTGCTACCTATTTGATTTTAAATCAACTAATGATTGTTTTTAAAGCATCGGTAAATTACTGTGAAGATTTTATAATGTGGGCTTATTTAGAACAAGATAATTCCCATGGAAAATGTCAGTCCTATTTACAGAAGAGCAAGTTCTCCTTTTGTTGGTGTTATCACTTTGTGTTCAAATGTGCTTTCAATTTTATGAATCATAGGGTTAGATGATATTTCATGCAGAGGTGAGATGAATTATTGGGGTGTTAAGTTAAGAAGGCTTTGACACAAATATTGGCAGGAGTACGAGGGCAGAAAGGATCGCTGCTGGCTGAGCAGAAGCAGATGCCATTTGGCTCTCCCGTAAATCACCAGGCAGTTTGATGTGCTCCAAGTGTTAGTTCAGTGGTAACAATGTAGGATATAGTGGCCATTGTCTTTTAAAGCAATCAATAAATTCCCTAACTAAAGGCAAAACTGAGGAATCGCGTGAAACCCCATTGGTTTTATTGGTGTGCAGAATTCATTGCTTTGCTGTTCTTTGTTCTAAAAACAAGAAGCAAATTATCCTAGGGAAATTAATGATGCATTTGGGGGAGTTTAATTTGAACAGTGCCATCAGAGACATGCTTTTTAAAAAAAGAAATTAAAAAATCAAATATTTATGCTTTGTAGGCCTTTTCTTTGTCTGTTTGCATTGATGACTCAGCTGCTGGCCACGTGTAACTAGAATCAGATTCCTGAAGCTTGGCTCTTTCAAATTCCTGTAAATGATAGTGAACTAATTTACCATGCTGCTGAAGACATAGCTGGCTGACAGATGACTTTTTAGAAGAAATGCAGTATGCATACAAGCATATTGTGTCTCCTGAAAGGTAGAACAGGTTTTATGGTCAAATAGGAATTCCCATTTCACATGTCCTCCTGCTTGTGCCACATGTAAACAGGTCGTTATGCTTATTTATTTTTTCCTTTTTTTCATTTTTTTAGTAGCTTATCTAAACGTCTATTTCTAGGTTGGACTTCCTTCCAATATGATCTGTATTTGCTTCCGCTGTTCTAAGCAGCTATCACTTTTTCCTCTCCTGTATCTAAAAATAAACCTAGAAAAGTATAGGAAAATTAATTCAACCAATGCATTCCTTAGTCTGAGTTAACTGTATCTGGTTGGTCTGTGAGTTGAGGCTTCAGCTGGAAACGCTAAAGGCTGCAATACATGAATATAAAATGAAAAGTCTTAAAAAGCCGTTTTTATCTTTCTGGAAACTGCCTTTACTTCAGAAGAGGCTATTGAGAGGATTTTTTACATTTTTGATTTGAGATACATTTGCAGTTTTTTTCGGGCAAGGCTTTCATAGTGGACTAGCAGTGGTGAATTTGAGCAGAGCTAGATTTTATTACCAGCCTTTGTTGAGGTTATGTTAGTGTTTGCCAGAATTTAATGTAAATTACATGCTCAGTCATCAAACTGGGGCCACTACTGCAGCCACTGTAACAATTTTATGTAAAGGAGGTCTAGTTAACTGGTGTTTAGGGATCCTTCTCGCTGCAAAACACTGAATTTATACAGAAATTTGGAATTCTGTACATATTTAGTATGTTTGGGAGAGAAGAAATGGAGAATAATGGAAGTAGACACAGGACCTGCAAGGGCTTGCTGCTCCTGTCAATTATTAAGTCTACCTGTCCTCTGTAATAAGACAGAAATGTACAGACTCAAAGACTGAGTGCCTGCAAGGTCTGAGTTTCTATTTTAAGCCAGCGAGTTAGGGACCCAGAACCTGTTGTGAGGGCCTTGCACTGTCAGTCACATCCTTGCCACACCCGTGCTCTCTGTCCCTTCTGTTCCTTGTAGAAAACATTTCCCCGCTTAATTTTCAGTTGTCATTGAAAAAGAAATCTTCAAGAGGTGCAAGGTGGAGGCTCCTCCTGGCATTTCTAAACCTGCTAATGATGTGCCCCAGCTGTGCCAATGCTGCCCAGTGGCACCCGTGATGTGGGGGCCAGCACTGGCTGTGGGTGCTGCACCCGGTTGGTCTGCACTTGCTTCTGTATCACACAGCTCACTGCTACGTGCTTTTCCCCTCTGCTGCCTTTGGAGGTGCCTGCTCCCCTAGCTGGAACGTTGAAGACAGTGTTCAGAATCCTTGGCTAATGGAAAAATGGATGTGAGTGAAACCACCTGCTACTGAACAAGGCTGTTAAAAATGCCTGCTGAGGCCAAGAGCATTATGTGAGTATCAAGTGTGTGCAGCACTTTGCGCTTGAAAGCACAGGTTTCTGGCATTCATTTATTTGGAGATGGCCACTGGCGATGGCAGTGGTCATGGCAAGCATCAGCAGTGTGTCAAGCTTTGTGTAGAAACAGGGGGAAGCACTCAGCTTTTCAACCAGCATTTGTGGTTTGCTTTTGAGTTGCCATCTGACACAGCCTGACATCCCTGCCCTTACCTTTTACTCGTCTTGTGAGGAAAGCTGCCAGGGAAGAAGGACCCTGGCCCCTCCTTCAGCTGTCATGAGAGCCAGGCTGCCTGAAGTAGGGGCTCACTCCTTTGCTGGTGTAACTTTCCATTCCTTAAGGTCAGTGTGGAAAAAGGACTTATGGGTGTGTTTCATTATGCAAAAAACCAGCACGGAGTTGCAAATGGTGCCTGATGTTCACGGAGCACTGTGGACGTTATAAATAAGTTCTTCAGGATCAGATTGCCTTTCCTGGAAAAACTAGTTCACAGCCATAAGAAGGAAGGATAGGGAAAAGATGGCTGGCTTTTAAATACAGGACAGTTGGAAAGCAGCATACCCTTTTTGGGGGAGGCTGACTCTCAGTGGGACTTGGTACCAGGGACTAGAGTGGGAAATGGAGAATCAAGTTTAAAGAGAGGAAAAATTCGATAACCTAGGCTGGGGATGAGTCTCAGTTGAGTCATTGAACTGTGCTACATGAGTGAATAACGTCTCCTGATCTCCTGCGTGCTTCCTGCCCTTCCCTGCTCTCCCACTAGATAGCTTTGGTTTCCTGCTTTGGTTTGTGAAGTGTTCCAGCTGCCCAAACAGAGGTGTCCAGGTGTTGGTGACAGGGTTCAGCTCTCACAGCAGCCTGCACTAGCAGCTTTGCACAGAGGAGGTTACCCACACAATGGTTTGTGCTGCTTGTGATGGTTGGACTCTAGATAAACACGAGATAGTTGTTATCTGTGACACAAGACTTTACACGTATAGTGTTGGTCTTTATTCAGAAAATATTTGTCCATATGGAAGAAACACGTCAAGTATGCATGAAAACATTTTCTTGAAGAACATCTAGAAATAGAGCTACTTGAAGAATATCTAGAAATAGAAGCAGAGTAGTAGAAGAAGTATTGATAGTACCAGAAGTTACTCCTAAAAGTAACATGGAAAATCTGTTCTGTTCCCCTGGGAGTGAGTGCTGGGCTTCTGCCAGCATGAGTTCTCTTGGAGGAGCGCTCTCTGGGAGGGAATACTCCTTGGCTCTCAGTCATGGTTTTGGTTAGGAAATCTTAGGATGCTTCAGTCTGAAAAACAGGATGTGTAGGTTTAAGCTAATGGGATTGTATTTCGTAATTGGGAGACAATAAAAGTATATATGTTGTAAGTTGCTCTGGATCAGCTGATGATTGGGGGCTTGCTAATCACAGTAAATCTCTGAATTTCGGTTGAGTCTGTACCATTACCAAGCCTGATACCCCCTCAGGCATTTTAAAAGACGAATCATTAAAACCCCCAAAATGCAGTCCTTTAGTAGTTTAAAATAAAACTGATTTCCTGAGTTCCAGAGGTACTTGATGGAGACATAAACTGAATTTCTAGGAAAGATTTGTTTTATGTTTTAACTTTAGTACAGAGAAAAATACTTCAGAAAGTAACAATACTGACATGCAGGCTGGCAAACTGGCTTTTTTGCTGACGAGTTTCAAAAGAACTGGTTCAAGAATTAATACAACATAGTACCTAATTGATATAAATGAGATAAAAGGATCTAAATTAGCATCATCAAGGCTTTAGGAATAAAAAGTTAGTTCATTTTGTAAACTATATTGTAGTGTTACTAAGTAAAATGATTTTTTTTCTTACCCCATTTATCTTTTGTCAGATAATATAACTTTGATTTTTGACACATCTGAATTATTAGGTTTTTTACTTTATAAAGATTTTATATTCTTAGCACACGTATGTGTTGAAAATTAAAATAACAAATACAGTTACACAAATAAAATAACCCGTCTGACTTTGAGTATCACATAAATAACTTTCACGCTTGCTGAGGTATTAAAAAGACTGATGACCATAAACCAAACTGAATATAACCTGTAAATTACCTAGAGTAAAATTTATACACTCATCTTTTGCTGTCTTTTTAGATTCATTAGTCTGTGGAATTTTTCGGAATGGGTTTCCTTTTTTAAATTCTCCTTTATTGAGAATTATCTTTTTAAAAGTCATACCTGATGATCTGGAGTCCTGGTGGACAATAAGTTGACCATGAGGGAGCAGTATGTGTTTGTGGCCAAGAAGGCCCCTGGTACCTTAGGGCACATTAAGAAGAGTGTGACCAGCAGGTCAAGGGAGGGTCTCCTGCCCCTCTACTCTGGCCTGGTGAGGCCTCAGCTGGAGTATTGTGTCCATTTCTGGGCTCCCCGATTCACAAGAGATCGGGAAGTACTGGAGAGTCCAACAAAGGGCTACAAGCATGGTTAAGGGAATGGAGCATCTCTCTTATGAGGAAAGGCTGAGGGACCTTGGTCTGTTCAGCCTGGAGAAGAGAAGGCTGAGAGGAGAGCTGATCAGTGTGTGTAAATAATCTGAAGGGTGGCTGTCAAGAAGATGGAGCCAGTCTCTTTTCACTGCTTCTGCGTGATAGGACAAGGGGTAATGGACATAAACTAGACATAGGAAGTTCCACCTCAACATGAGGAAAAATTTCTTTACTGTGAGGATTGCTGGAACCGGCTGCCCAGAGAGGTTGTGGAGTCTCTCTGGAGACTTTCAAAACCCACCTGGATGCTGTCCTGTGTGACAAGCTGTAGGTGAACCTCCTTGGCAGGGAGGTTGGACTAAATGATCTCTAGAGGTCCCTTCGAACCCCAACAATTCTATGGTTCTGTGACTGCAGTATTCATACATTTATATACTCATAAATTGTCTAAAATGCATATGTGTCACAGATTATTTTTCCCTCTTAAATACCAGTAATTATGCATTTTCTGGAACTGAAGTTAATGACTTATTGTAATATAATTTTAAAATAATTTATCTTCAGGAAGATGACAGGCTCAGTAGGCCTTCAGACTTTGCTGTGAATCACTTCAGAACCTGTTCTGCAGCACGGTGCAGGCACAGGGAGTGTTGCTGCAAGAGGTGTTGCCATCATCTCTTGCTCATTTCCATTCTTCAAAACACCCTGATAGTTTTTCTGGAGATCTGCACTCACAGTGATAGTCCTACTCAGATTGGTTATGATTTGCTTTCGGTATGAGGCCAAAGGGGATCTTGGAGATCATCTAATCCAAGCCTCTCAACTGGATTAGGACCAAATACATAGAAATACTGCCCAGGGGATGACTGGATTTTAAAAAAGCACCAAGTAAAGAAAATTGTGTATCCTCCCTATGTTCTCGTATTTCACTGTTGTAGCAGAAAATGTACTGTAATATCCTGCATCTACAAAATGGCCTTTTTTCTTTTTCGTTGGAACCATGTTGAACAATTTATTGTCCCCCTTTCAAAATCTACATACTAAGTTTACCATATCCTTCCTTACACTGGTTCTTAAAACTAAAGAGAACTTAAAACTGAAGAGAACATTTTTTTTTGCTTTTATCTGTTTAATGTATGAGTTCAGGGGCTTTTTTCTTGTCTCATAATTGTGTTGGCACTCCCATGAGAATGCCTCTGTAGAGAATGGGCTGTATGTCTATAGGGAATGTGTTGAGTGCACCTAAGTAGGTCCAGAGTAGACATGTTTGTGTGCAAATGCTTACTGAATAGGATATAAGGTCAAATGGAAGAGGAGAGTGTGTGGTATCTCGTGGCTCGCTTCAATATAAATCTTTAATTTCTTCCAAATTATCTGAGAAGCCAAATGCATGTTTCCCTCCCCTGCTCCTTCAGTCATTTTAAAGTTGAATCTTTGTGAGGAGGTGGTATTAAGATTTTAAAAGGTTTTGTTGTGGTTTAACCCCAGCTGGCAACTGAGCCCCATGCAGCTGCTCATGCACTCCCCCCAGTGGGCTGGGGGAAGAGAATCAGAGAGGTAAAACTGAAAAAACTCCTGGGCTGAGACGAAGACAGTTCAGTAGGCAAAGCAAAGGCCAGGCACAAGCAAAGTAAGACAAGGAATTCATTCACCACTGCCCATGGTCAGGCAGGAGTTCAGCCATCCCCAGGACTTGGGAAGACAAACAACTTCACTCGGAACATCCCCTCCTTCCTCCTTCTTCCCCCAGCCATATGCTGAGCATGGCATCATATGGTGTGGAATACCCCTGGGGTCAGCTGTCCTGGCTGTGTCCACTCCCAACTGCTTGTGCACCCCCAGCCTCCTCGCTGGTGGTGTGAGAAGCAACAAAGGCCATATGAGCACTGCTCAGCAGTGATGAAACCACCCCTGTGTTAGCAACACTGCTTTCAGTATGAATCCAAAACACAGCCCCATACCAGCTACTGTGGAGAAAGTTAATTATATCCCAGCCTAAACCAGATTTTCATGGAAGAGAGCATCATCTTTTGGTGTTTCACTTTATCATCTTTCTTTAAAAAACAAAAGCTGAAATAAAGGCATCAATGATACTAAATGACAGTTGATTTTTGTGGGTTTGTTGTGCTTTTTTTTAATAGAAACACCAATAGACTCAGAATTTGTCATAAGCTCGTTTTCCCTTGGTTATCTGCAAGACTTTCTGTCTGGCTGGTCACAAAAAGCTTGTGCATCCTCACTCACATTGCCTTTCCTAGCTGTCAGTCTCAAGAAGCAAGGAGAGACCAGACTGGCTTGGGAAAGGAGAGGAAACTTCTCACTGTGACTGAGCAGAGGTAGGAAAGGCTCCAGATTTCCTGTGAAATAAACAAGTGGAACCTTTGTTTCCCTGGGATGGCCCGAAGTGTGAGTCAGTGTCAGGGCTGGGCTCCCAGGCTCACTGAGCTGAGCTCATGCAAGGAAGGGGCAGGACTCCAGGGCTGCTCTTGGACACTTGGAGCTGCTGAAAGGCAGTTTGGCTTCGCAATGGGAGAGGAGGTATTTCTTTTACAATTAGTCGGGGTTTTGGTTTTTGGTTTTGTTTCTTTTTTTTCCTGTGGCTGTTTAAAACTGTATTGTAATTTAGATATTCTGCAGAGTGCAGGATTCTTTGGTTCTTCTGCCCACTGTGTAGATGCTGGGTAGGTAAAAAGAAAAAGAAGGAAAAAGAGTGCTGGGGATCCTGAAGTCCATTTTTGCTGGAGATGAGAGGACCATACTAGAACAGGGGGTTACTTTTGTGTGAAAACATATTCCATCCTGGCTCTGTTTAGCTATTTTCCCCCCCCCCCCCCTTTTGGACTGTTTGGCCATTAAACTAGCACAGATGTTTTTTATTTCTATATGATTTGGTTTCAATTTTCTTACTCTAAAGAATAATGTAACTTTTCGGTTAAACAGGACTAGTTACACAATCTTTAGGATGCGTTGCTTTTTCATATGTTTGCTTTGTAAATGAAAAATCACTCCCCCCCCTTTTTTTTCTCTCCCCAAGTGCACTAATAAAACTGCACTACTTCTTTTGGGCAGAAAAAGAGGAGGAGCTTTACTTATTCCTCTTCTGAGTGAGGTGACATTTGGTGTCTTTTGTACAAATGAAGAAAAGTGATACGAATGATTTCTGGAGCAAATGATATAAGGATAATAAAATCTAAATGGAAATTATCCTTTCCTTCAAGAAACAGCAAGGAAACTGGAGTCAACTGATGCTTGTAAAATTTTATAGAAAGCTGAATGGGGAGACACCAAGTAAACTGTTTAATGAGTTGCAGATACTTTGGAGACCTTGGGGAGAAAAATGTAAATTTCTCTCAGCTTTGGCTTTTCACAGCTAGCGTCAGTAAGCTGCATGCAGAAAGGAAGCTGCAAGTTCTCTGAGCTTTTTCTCTTTAAAAGTGCCATGTGTCTTTCTTTTTCTGACTTAAAAAAAAAAGAGGAAGGAGGAAAGGAGTAGTGCAAAAGGAGACCGGACAGACACTCAGTAGAATAAAAAGTCTACAGGCCAGTTTCTAAAATGCCTTTTTAATTCCTTTTTTCATGTATTTCTATAGGAAGTCAATAGCATTTTGTGTTTCCAAAATGGTTCTTAAATACTATAGGCATGAACTTACATTACTACCTTTAGTTGACTCAGTGCTTCATAAAGACTTTCCAGCAAAATCCTGTGAGGGGGAGAGAGGACTCAGCTCCTGGAGAGGGAGGGCTGGTGCAACAGTGACTGGTATCCAAGTACAGGCTGGTGGTCCCTGCTTTCTGCTGGCCCTGGGCTCTTTGCCACATGCTGGCCACCCAAAGAGCAGTAGACCTCCATACGTACAGCTGACAGCTTCTTCTGCAGCAGTGTCTGTACCTAGAGCACTTGCTGAAACAAAAAGCTAAAGCACATGATATTAGTCATTTTCCATTTGTGCTCAGAGTTTCAGAGCTTCATCCAAAAGAGAAGAGATGAAATTCCAGTCAGTTCACAGAGAACTGGATGGAGATGCTAATGCATTTTGCTAGGTTACTTGTTGCTCTGCGGTTTTCCCTCCACGATTTGCTTCAGTAGCTTCTGTCCTGATTTCAGTGATGCAAGGTGGGGGGAAAAAGCCACTCTAAAAAAAAGAAAATTAAAGATAATCTGAGAAGAAATGTAGAAATATGATGCCAAAATGGAAGTAATATTTCACATCAGCACTGTGTCTAGGACTATCAGTATGACAGGAGGGGTTTAGTCTTCTTTTTAAACATTGAAGTTGAAAAATATAATAATTGAACAGCTACTTGGCAGTTTCTTGCCCACATCATAAATTTCACAAAAGAGCAAAGAAGTATTGTTTCCACTTTAAAAACTGAAGATACTAGAGAAAAGCCATTCCCTGATTACTGTTTTCCTTGTTTATTGGTTGGGTTTTTTTTTTTTTTTTAATTTGAGAGATGTAAGTAGCCACACTGCTTTCTTTCCTGCTGCAAAAGGCAGCAGAGATCCCTGTCGCAGTTGTCAGGTTCATTAATTTTTATAAAAGAGGGAGGTTTCATAACAATGTTTTCTAAGCTGGATGGTACAGTCTGGATCAAGCTAGTTACCAACTGCAATCTAGACAGGCACTGTTCTCCTGGGAGAGTGGTGAAGAATTTCATTCACTTGATGCACACAGACTGGCTCCAGGATTCTTCCTAGAGGAGATAGAAATTAATTGCAAACCTCAACCTGCAAATGGTGAAATTCCTGGCGAGGGTTGCAGGGGGACACAAACCTTTACATTCGTGAGCCACAGTCAGTAGAAGGGGAGAATGAAAAAATAAATAAAGCAGGGAAGAAAGATTACTTATCTGCTCAAAAAAAATACTTAATTCTGCTACAAAAGCATCTTCTAGCATGGCACATCTGCAGCTTGGGAAAGAAATAAAACGAGCTTGTTCCTAGAGCTCATTTTCCTGTGCACGCTTTCCGTGCTTTGAGATGAGGCAGTTGGGAGCTTGCTGCGTGGGCTTCGTTGTACATTCACCATCCCCCCCCCTTTTTTTTTTCCTTACTTGATTTAATTTGCTGAAGTGTTTTTCATCAGTGAGTCTGCTATGTCCTGCTCCATTTGTTCCAGCAGCATCTACCTAATCTAAACTCTTACATTTGCTTTCTCACCGTTAACCTTTTAGGAAGGCAGCTTTTGAGTTCATTAATGGTTTGAAACTGACAGCCTGACGGCATCAAATGTCAGGATTCCAAAGTTTACAGAAATATAAATGTTATAAAGCATGCAATTTAAGGCACACAGATTTCTCCTCTGTCCAGCACATCAAGCATATCAGTAGAAGAAAGCCTTTCCACTCTCCTCCCTGCCTGTAATTTGAAATGTTAGGGACTTGTCAAAATACCATGTTACAAAGCTTTAGAGTGTGAACTCACCTGCTGGTAGAACAGGTTTAACTGTGGAGAATAGTGATGTAAAAAACAGAATGTGCACTCTCCTCCTCTCCAAGCCTACCCTGAGTTTTAATGAAAATGGTGTTTCGCTGTTCGTATTCATCGATGGTTTTGTTCCTACTTCCTTTTCCATCCAAGAAGTTAATACAAAAATTTTCCATTCCATATTTTACCTACTGGTTTCTTTGACCATTATTTGAGATAGCACATATTTCTCTGGTGGCTTGCATAACAATAATGAAGATATTCTTCGTGCTTTGTAGGCTGCTGGTGGTCTGCAAAATACCTGGTAGTTTTAGTGCATGGATAGATGGATGGGACATTTGATGCTGGCTCAGGTCATTTCTTAATGGAGCTCAAAAGCTGGAAATGAGTGCTAAAGTAGATTTCCATTTAAGCAGTTCTGAAATTGCTGAAGAGATGTTTTAGAGTTGTAAATGGGAAGTTAGAAACCTGTCAAAAAGTCTCACTAATTAGATGTTTTCCCCACTAATGATGGTTTGAGACTCCTTTTAATGCAAAAATACAAATTGCCTGAATGTGGAGGATATAAACAGTTACAGATCAGCATAAACATCAGTATCATGGCTGAGGGAGCAGTGTGTATTCATACACTGAAATATTAAAATACTGTGCATCTGAAGACATAGAATGCATTAGATTGGAAGGGGCCTTTAAAGGTCACCTAGTCCAACCCCCCTGCAGTAAGCAGGGACATCTCCACTAGATCAAGCCTGGCCTTCCAGGGATGGAGCCTCCACTGCCTCTCTGGCAGCCTGTGCCAGTGATCCACCACTCTCATAATAAAGAACTTTTTCCTAATATACAACCTAAATCTTCCATTTTCAAGTATAAAACCATGACCCCTCATCCCATTGCTGCATGCCCTCGTGAGCAGTTCTTCCCCAGCTTTCTTATAGGCACCTTTCAGGTACTGGAAGGCCACTATAAGGTCCCCCCGGAACCTCTCTTCCCCAGGCTGAACAAGCCCAGCTCTCTCAGCCTGTCTTCCCAGGAGAGGTGCTCCAGCCCCTTGATCACTTTTGTGGCCTCCTCTGGACACACTCCAACAGATCATGTCCTTCTTGTGATGAGGGCTCCAAAGCTGGACACAGTACTCCAGGTGAGGTCTCACCAGAGCAGAGTAGAGGGGCAGAATCACCTCTCTGGATCTGCTGGCCACACTGCTTTTGGTGCAGCCCAGGACATGGTTGGCCTTCTGGGCTGTGCTGCAGATGCACATTGGTGGCAAATGTCCAGCTTTTCATCCATGAGTACCCCCAAGTCCTTTTCCTCAGGGCTGCTTTCCAGCTCATCATCTCCTAAAGCTATAGCCCTTTCTCAGAGAAAATCAGAGACAGTTAACACCTTTTCACACCACTTGATAGAGTAGAATTTATTCAGTAGGTTGGTAAGTTGTTCTGAGCATTTCACTGAGGGTGCTGTGGTAGACTTAGTCCTCCTACCAGGTCAGAAAAAGTTCAAGATGGCTAAAAAGGAAATGCAAATACATGTTTCTGTCCTCTGGATTTGTCTTTCATTCCATTAGCTGACTCTCAGTCTCGTGTTGGTTTTTTATAATCTTTTAGACTGTCACTGTGTTTCTCTGCTGTTGTGGGAACTACAGAAGATGACCCAGGAAAGCAGGCTTACACATGCCATAAAGCATTTTTTTCCACTGAAAATCTCTGTAACTGCTTACAAGTCAGAGAATTGAAATTAACCTGTAAAAGTTACTGCTTTAAAATCCTGGAGAGTTTTCTAGTTATTTTCTCCCTGTGGTTTTGTTTTCTTCTTAACTGTGAAACTTTTTGTTTGATAATGTTATTGGGGAGAGAGGAGTTGTAGTAATCCTTTGACGTTTCCCCTTTGCTTTTACCTCACCTTGCTTTCTTTAGATTTACTTTCCAAAGTGTAACGTATTCAATCCCACTTCCATATGTTAAAGAATGAAATTTCCAGGACTTTGGAAGATCCTGAGACATCTGTAGTTCAGATCAGAATTGTGTCAAGGCTGGCATCGTGCCTCCAAACAGAGGTCAGTACTGGGAGGGAAGAGTGTGAAAACACGGTAAAAATAAATTCCTGCAGTGAGTCTTCACAGCCTCTAGTTGTTTTGAACTTGGTGTTTAAGAACCTTAATGCATTTTTTTTCTTCATCAAATTGGGTAGTCACGTTTTCATTGCACGTAACATGTTGGCATGTGTAACTCCTGTGAAAGAGTTCCACTCAGCTGGATCACACGCTGTGGGAAGCAGTTACCTCCCTTTGTTTATTTTGAATGTAGTACCTGCTAATTTAATTTGATAGCCCTTAATTTTTATTACTGGA
Organism: Porphyrio hochstetteri; assembly: GCA_020800305.1. Classification (NCBI taxonomy): domain Eukaryota; kingdom Metazoa; phylum Chordata; class Aves; order Gruiformes; family Rallidae; genus Porphyrio; species Porphyrio hochstetteri. The sequence continues at coordinate 134,472,935 of CM036905.1, forward strand.
AGAGATAATGAGCGAGCCCGCCCTATCACAGTGCCCGTCCTGAATTTTATAGACTTGTGTTTAATGACCTGTGTGTACCTTTTTTCCCCAGTATGAGGTTTGATTGTTCTTCCTGACTTTTTATTGTTTTCCAGTTCCTTTAGGGACTGAGGTGGGTTATGTGTGAGAGGGGAAAGAGAGAGAATGGCATACATGGACTTATGGATGGATGGATGGATGTATACAGCATTTTGATAGTGTTTTCCATTGCTCTTCATTCCTTTCCAAAGTATTAACAGCTATGTGTTTTGAAGCCCATAATTTCTGCCTAAAGATAGTGGTTTTCCTCCAAATGTGTAATTTTACTTCTCTCTAAACTGAATTTTGGTCTTTCTTCATTTCTGGATCATCTGTGAACATGTGGAGAAGAAAGGCCTTGATCTAGATCCCTGAAGGACTCCACTCATCACCATGATGAAATCCTGCCTTTTGTTTCCTTTTAATGGGTTACTTACCCAAGTTAAGCTTTTTTTTATAAAAAATGATTGTTGAAAACTTTTTAATCTGCTGCTTTCAGTTTTTAGTGTGCACTGAGGTCACAATTTGACTCTTCTTCAGGAGCCAGGACCAGGAACTTTTTTTTTTTTTCATTTTAATGAAAATTGTTGTGATTTGACCATGCAGAGTAGAAAAGATCATACTGGACTTGCGTACAGACAGCACTGTGTTGCTGTAACACCGTTATTTATTGATTAGATATCTGGGTTTATAGATTTATTGATGGATCCATAGGTGGGGCCAGGGATGGGGGGGGGGGAGAGAGAGAGAGAGAAAGGTACATCAAGATAGATAAGGTATATAAAGATAGGTATATAAAGATAGCTCTATAGATAGATGAGCAGGCTATGGCCCTGGCAGGTAACATGCAAGGACTGTACAACTAACAGATTTAAAACCAGCAACTATCGTGGGATTCTGTTGACTGAATTTAGATGTCTTGGATGTTTCAAGGTTTCTTCACAGTCCATAGACTGATAGGTAGTACTAGGACATGACCTTTCTTACCCCAAAGGAGAAGTCCAGATAACGACATGCTAGAAGGGCTGTTTACCTCCAGTGGCAGAAGGAGGCCTGTGACAGCTGGCCTGTATGTACACATCTGGCTTGTAGATATTTAAGTGAAATTACCTCCACCCTGAATAACTACTTCAGAATGACAACATATTGTCCTTTTACATCTCAGTGACAAAACCAGCTGCATGCCATTGTACTGAGAAGTGTAACCAGATTGCATGTAACATATGCAGACTGATGTGTAGCTGCAGAAATGAGGGTGGCCATTGTCAGATTTCCTAGCTTTGGAGCAGCTAATAAATCGTGATAAATCGTCATTAAAATAACAAGTAATTGTGAATAACATATTAAATAGATAAAAAATGGTTAATAGAAGACAAAAACAGTAATGGAAGTTTAATGGCAGCACCTAGTGCTTTCTCCTAAAGAAATTCACACCTGGAAAGTCTACCAATGAATTTACAACTCTGATCTTTGTTTCTTAATCATTCTCCCTTCTTCTTTTAAATGACTTTTTCCCTGAAAAAAACCCCAGACATTTAATTGTTGGTATCAAATAAAATGTGAAGGAATAACAAACTCTGAGCCATCAACAAATGTTGGATGTAGGTTGATTAAAACATCCTGGTCTTTCTTTTTTCCCTCCCTTTTCTGTTGTATGTAAGCTTTCATAGCAGTATGCCAGAGGTGGTGCAGGCTTGCCATTTTGTCTTTATTTTGCCATGGACATTCAGAACCACATAAATCATTCCTTGTCTATCCCAGTAAGTGATTTTCTAGGTCTTCTCTATATGTGATTTCTAAATACTTTTGGATGTGATAATGTAAAGCACCTGTAACTTCTTTTATTAAATATTTCACAAGTTACAGTTGTTTTAAAAAATAAAGTAGGGTTTTTTTTTTAAAAAAGGTGACTATTTCTTAAATAGTCAAAGCATTTGTTTTCAGCCTTGATGTAGTTTCAGTGGTTGAACTGATGAGAAGAGGTAGTTTTGCTTCTTTTTTCAACTGTAAAAAAGGAGCACATCAGAGGAATAAGCATCTGTGATGAATCGGAAAAGAAAACCTCAGCGAAATCATCTTTTGTTCTAAAGTTTCCCTTGTTTGGGGACCTCTATGCTGCTTTCTTTACTTTGTTTACTCTCCTGCTTGCTTGTCTGCTTGGATTCCAGTGTACGATATACGCAGCAGTTGTAAGATGCTCTGACATTCCGTACTCTTATTTCCAGGGCACCAAGTGAACTGAGTGTGGTGTAATGTTATTAAAATCCATTTGCCACTCTCTGGAATGACAGCTAGAGTATTATAGTAGGATTTAGACTGACATGTTATTTTTGTGTCATGTCCCCCCCTTTTTACTTTTGCATTCAAGAGGTAACTTTTGTATTTGGTAAAAATGTGTCGGTTTCTGTGAACAGTAAAAAACATTTTCCCCCAGATACCTTTAATTTTTCTGCCTGTGCATCCTAATTCCAAAAGCATTTATCATTCAAGCAGGAGATACCTGTTGACTACTTGAATGCTGCTTTCCTCTTAAGCAGTGCTGGCATAGAAGCCAGTTCCAGGAGGACTGCTGTTCATGAACAGCTGGGGGGCCTCCACCTCTTCGTTGTTGATTTCGGACACTTGTCTGCCATGGCCAAACATGTTAATTGTAGTAAGAGTCATGCTGATGGCTGAAATGATGTTTATTTTCAAGGAGCTCTGATGGGATGAAGGCTTTGCTGCTTTGTTTTACAGGATTTTATTTGGAGGGACATCTGTTATTTAGAGATTTGTTGATTTTGTCTAGACAGAGAGAATTAAGGTGCCAGCAGTTCATATGCTTTTTGCAGGACCTAAATACAGAGTTTTGCAACCTTGCTGAAGAAGGGTAAGACCTTTCACAGTAAAATATTTTTCCGAAGGAAAAAGTATTTATTTCTTTACAAAGATATGCTGTAATACAGAAGGCCTATGTTCATCCAAGTCCAAAAGTCACCTAGTATAGACATCAGCTGGAAAAACTGCTCTTAGGTCTTGCTGGAATATGAACTAAGCATGAATATCCATTCTTTTAAGATTGTCAAATCAAAGGTGATACAGCTTGACTATGTGCAAAGAAACTGTAATAAGAAATTTAGAACTCCTTCTGTTGCTTTTTTGTCTGCATTCTGTGAAGTATTTGTCAAAAATCTTAGTAAAAAAGTTCTGTGGGTGTGTGCCACATCTGATCCTGTAGTCAGGGTGGCTGTTCTTGCTGGAACTATCATCTGGTATATAAAGCTGAGTGCTTGTATGTCATTCATGTTCCATCTTTTGAATTATGTAAAGGCCAGCACTACTGCAACCTTTCTTTGAGCTGCCCTGAGCATGTTCAGAATGTGATACGCTGGCCTTGGGAAGTAATAAAGCACACTGTGAGGTGCTCACCATACTTTCCCAATGAGCTTGAGCTGGTTTAAATGAGCCCTGCAACTGCGAGTTGCACCTTACCCCTTTCACCATAAATTTTCCTGCCTCAGTTCAGTTCTACCCAGATGGTTGTGCAAGTGGTTAGTGAAGCAGGTAGCATTAAAACTCTTTTCTTCTTCCTTCTCCTCTGCAGTACTTGTTAACATGGACCAATTCCCTCCTCTCCACTTGCAGAATGCTAATGTCACTGCAGAGGGGAGGAGTGATGCCACAGGAATCAGTGGTTGAGGGTGGCTCCTCAGCGGGGCGTTGCCACCTTTGGTGGGTGTGTTTGGGCAGCAACTGGGCTGTTCCTTCTCACAGCAAGTGAATTATGAGACACCTGTGAGACACCAGTTATGAGACATCCCGTCTCTCTGCTCATACTCAGAGTAAACTAGGAGCAGGAGGATAAAAACAATTTTTCTTGCCTGTGCTTGCAACAGTCTGGTTGTAATTGAAGTCTTGATGAAAACTTGTTTCCTGTCCCATTCATTCACCTAACCTAGTTTTAAGGAAATTACCCTGGAATGTCCTCATAGATGATGTCAGTAGAAGTGCGTGCAGCTTGGGCAACTGGGGCTCTCTCTATTAGCTGGGTGTGCGTTGGGCAGATGTACCTCTCTAGTTGGTATTAAAAATTACTGATAATTGTAGTTCAGGAGCGTATGAGTGGTATTTCTACCAAACACTGCTGGGTAGAAAGTAAGTACAGAGCAAGAAGCTCTTTTTGATGACTGAGGCAATCAAATGTGCAGGCGGGTGCTTAATCACACTTTCCCTAAAGAATTTTTGGTTTTTTCTATAAAGGTTTCTTAAAATTCCCATTACTCTCTTTGAAGTGGCATGTGGTGACCCTGTAGGAAAAGTGTTAACTCTGTCCTTTTGGGAAAGCCCAGGATAGCAGTACTTGATCATGCTGTCATAGAAAGCATTTTATGTGGAGTTGAGTCTGGGTATCAGGGGAAAAGCTGAGATCCCAGACATTTCTCTTATTTTGTCTCTGACAAAGTAAGAGCACTTTTGATATCTGAAAGCTTTTGGGATTTTAATATTTGGGCACTTTAAATTTTTTATAATTTTTTTTTTTTGAGGTAAACCAAGTAGGGTGGATAAAGGACTTGATGATGTTTCTTAAACACTTGAAGCATATTAGAAAAAAAAAAAGAAATTAATTTGGCTTCCCCATCACACCACCAGCATTATACACGGTCAGTAAGAAGCTTGTTTGTGGTTCTGCTTGTCCAGAGCTGGAAGAATCTATTGACCATTTCTGCTTCTTTGTGAAAAAGGTGTTATCAGTTCCAAAATGGATTGTCAAAGATAGATTAAGGAATACAGCTCTTATATTGTCAGTAATAGTGGACTGGATTTACACATAAACCTTTAGATAAAAAAAATTCTCATGCATAAAAACAACACTCAGAAATACTAGCTCAGGGTTAAAAGGAAGTATTGTGGTCAAAGAAACACGACGCATTTTTTCCCTGATCGAATCATTGGGGTTTTCTGAAATTCTAAATATTCTCAAGATACAGAACTGCCCTTTCCTCTCCTGTGTAAAACGTCAGCACATATGGTTCTATTTTCACTATTCAAACTGATGATGTTACACTTAAAAACATTAGTGTTTCCAGCTCATACGGCCCACTTTTATGATTTTTTTTTTTAAATTGCTTTATGTATTCCTTAAGAATATCTTCATGGAATTAAAATTCAAGTAGCAGTTCCAAAATATTTTAGCTAGGGCAAAGACCTCAATATGCTTTCCACAATAAATACTGATGCTGAGTGAATCTTTTTCCCTTAATCCTGAGTAAATAAGCTGTTGCTCTGAGAAGCCTATATTGGTTAAAGGAGACTCGAAGGATAGGTATGTTCCTTTAGTGCAAAGAAGTATAACTAAATTCTTCTGTACAGACATAGCTGGTGCACAAGTGGCCATGCAACTGAATTTTCAGATTAAATATTCTGTAGACACAAGACCTGAAGGACAAAAGTAAGCAGACAAGTCAGTTTTCAACAACAGAAACCCCTGAAATACAATTTTAAAATATCCTGAAAGAGGAAACTTGATCACAGGTCTACTTTTCTTCCTCTGACCAGGGTTGAATAGCTGCAGGGAAGGGTCGTAGTGCCCTCAAGTGAGAAAAACCCACTTGGTACTGACCGGTGTGCGCTCTGCTTCTCTCGTGTTGTTCTCTGCTGTTTGGGATTGCAGTTGAGCCCAGAATACATTAATGAAAGGAAATGAAACTGCTTAGATTGTACCGTGACCTCATTCACATGACTTTGTGTGCCACCTCAACAACTTTTGTAATCACTGTTAATTCAGTATCAGAGGAAACTGGTCTGCAGTGATAGGGATTTGCAGCGTTCCAAACTGCCATCGAGGCCCCTCCTGCTAACAACCTGCTAGACTGGCCTTCCTCTGCTTCATTAAACCAAGCATTAATACTGGCAGGTTGCTGCTAAATCTGTCTCATCCCTCTGCATATCTGTACACCAAACCATGGTCATTACTCATGCTTTTATCAGCTGTTTTCTGCAGCAAGAGGGCACTTTATCCCCTTTCATCTTTAGGATTCTCTTGTCAGGCGATTAGGGGGATTTGTGTCTGACAGCCAAATAATCTAATTACACTCGCCTTGCGGAAACGCTGGGATCAAGATTCTGCTTGTTCTGTTGATGTGTCCTGTTGTGTGCTGGGAGTCAACCTAGGCTTGGAGTCAGGAAACATGAACTCTGTTTCCACCTCATGTTTCTTGTGTGACAGGACCCAGTAAGTCAGAGTGGTGTCTGCAGAGCAGTGTAAGTGAAACAAGGCTGACAGCCTCCATGGTAATCAGCATGTTGGAAGAGGATAGAAGGAGACTGAAATGGTGTTCTTCAAGAGTGGCTCTGAACATGCTACCCTTCTTGCTGGTGCTGAAACCATTCTGCAGCTGAGAATTCAAGCTATACAGAGCCTGCAAAACTTTACTTGTCTTTGTAGCCCATTGATTAGGACGCTGCAGGAAGGGCATCATTATGGACCTTCTAGTTCATGCTCCCTGTGACTTTTTGTTACAAACATTACTGATAAAATGTTTGAGTTAGGTAAATGGAGAGAGAGTTCATCCTGGGAGGTGGCAAGGGACAGGGTGGAGTATCCTGCTTAAGGATTTGGATAAAAAAGTCCTTCAGGTTCTACATCTTGTTTTATGCCTGAGCCCCAAAGGGGTAAAGTATTGAGTCTGATAGATAAGAATGATGCAGGTAAATGACTAAGTAACATGAAAGTTGGAGCTCTGTATCAGTATTTTGTGGCATAGATCAATGTGTTTAGAAGGGCTTGGAGGAATATTTTTTTTCTGAATTGATCTTCCTATGTAAAGGAGGAACAGAGGAAGAGAAAGAATTCTGCTGAAATCTTCAGTTCAACCCAGTTGGAACTGAATTGGGTTGAACTGAACTGGAAATTTGCTCCCATGTTTCCTTGTTTAGAAGTTGTTTTGGGTTTGCGTGGCAAGGTTTGGGGATGGGGTGAGGGGACTGCAGGGGCGGCTTTTGCAGGAAGCTGCTAGAAGCTTCCCCTGGGTCTGACAGAGCCAATACCAGACAGCTCAAGGACGGACCTGCTGCTGGCCAAATAGCGATAGTCATAGTGCCTCTGGGGTAACATATTGAAGAACAAGATATAAAACACAACAAGGAGCAGATTGGGTTGGCTTTTTTTTTTCTGGCCAGAGAAAGGAGGAGGAAGATGTAAGAAGCTGTGCAGACACCAAAGGTCAGTGAAGGGGCGAGGAGGAGGTGCCCCAGGCACGGTAGGAGAGATTCTAGTGCAGCCCATATTGAAGACTATGGTGGAGCGGGTGTCCCCCTGCAGCCCATGGAAGATGATGGGGAGCAGAGACCCCACCTACAGCCTGTGGGGGATCCCCACTCTGGAGCAGGTGGAGACACCTGTGGGAAGCCTGTGCTGGAGCAAGCTCCTAGCAGGACCTGCAGGCCATAGAGAGAGGAGCTGAGACCAGAGCAGGTTTGCTGGGGATCTTGTGGTTTTGTGGGGGATCGTACTGGAGCAGTCTGGTCCACATGAAAGGTCTGCACCCCAAGGAAGGGACCCACGCTGGGGTAGTTGGTGAAAAGCTGAAGCCTGTGGGGAGGACTCATGTTGGGAGAAGTTCACAGAGAACTGTCTCCTGAGAGAGACCCCTTGCTGGAGCAGGGGAAGAGCATGAGGAGACCTCCCCCTGAGGAGGAAGGAGCAGCAGAGACAGTGAGAGATGAACTGATTGCAACCCGCATTCCCTGTCCCCCTTGGCCGCTCAGGGGGAGGAGGGAGAAAAATCATGAATAAAGTTCATGCTGGGAAGAAGGGATCAAGTTGTCATCTTATGAGATATTTCATTATCTTACTCTGCTTTGATTGGTAATAAATTAGATGGATTTTCTTCTGTGTTAAGCCTGTTTTGCCTGTGACGGTAACTGGTGAGTGATCTCTCTCTGTCTATGTCTGAACATGAGCCTTTTGTTACATATTTTCTCCCCTGTCCAGCTGAGGAGGGGAATGACAGAGTGGTTTTGGTGGGCATCCGGCCTCCAGCCAGGGTTAAACCACCACAGAAGTGAAAGAGATTTTGATAAATTACGCTAGACTTTCAACTGGAGAAGTGACTGTAATACTCTATAGTAACTAGTCTCCGAGAAGAAGAGTGTATGTAATGGATATATATGTTGAATCAGCAAGAATTTAATGTTGGGCTTGCTTGGTTCTCCTAGGCACTAGTAAATTTGGTAGATATTTTAACTGTGTGGGAGTAGGAATGATGTAGAACAGTTGGAGAGTCAGAACGAAAGTTTCTAGCTCATATGGGAGGAGGTGTGTCTGTCTCGGTGTCGGAAAAATTGGTAACTGTGACAGTGTTACTTGATCTGGGACTCCCAGCACACAGATCTTAGCTATCCTTGAGGTTTTATCCTGTTAAAACAGAACCATCAGACTTAACAGATTATAGAGGGTTCGGGGTCTCTTAGTGAGGAAAGCTGATCTTGCGTGTTTCCTAAGGAACAGATGAGTCCTGTATTAACTTTCATGGAGATATTTTCAGAATATGGTAACAGATGTTTCCATGCAAATGTATGGATCAGTATAGACCAGCTGTAATCATAAATAAATCATGGTCAAACAAAACCCCAACTCCTTTAGTACCATTTTTTAGGAAAAGTAAAACATCTTTGTAGCTCAGGTCCATCTGAAGCCATATTTACATGGCTTACCCTTTTTTTTTTTTCCTTTTCCAGTAGTGCTTGTGTCGCTCCCCTGCCCTGTAAATCTTCGCATGCAGTCCCCTTACAATTAAAGAATACCAGTTCTACTTGTCTTCTCCTCTCCCTGTTCCACAACAAATTCAGATGTCCCTCCTCACTGGAATGGGTTCTACTCAAGCCTCATTTAAATTATTTGAATTATGACTTCCTGCATTCTCCTAGTAGATATAAACCTTCCTTCCTCTCCTCACTGCAGAATTCTGGGACAGCTTTGCTTTTTCTACAGTAAATGGTCTTTGGATCTTGTAGGACCATGATCTTTCAGGACATTGCATGTGCTAAATCCGGTTTTGTGCAACTCTTCTATCAGTAGACCTTTCAGAAGCCTTGTTGTGTGCTTGGGCTGTTTCTATATGTGCAGAGTCACATCTTCAGCCGCTTTTCTCCCTGGGCTTTTTACCTTCTCTCCTTAACAAGTTGCAACTCATGCTAAGACCACTTTCTGACCTGTCTCCTAGCTCCCAACAAAAGAGCAGCCTTGTTTGGATGGTAACCTCTTTTCTGGTCCCAAGGAGTAAGTTGGTTCCCCATGCTGATTTATCACCTGCACAGGCATTTGCTCTGAATAAGCAGATGAATGAGTGTTTGAAGCAATGCAGCACGCTCTTCTCTCTGGGATACACTAGGTTCTTCCTCTTTGCCCATGGTTCTTTTGCTGTGATTTTTAGCTTAAGTTTTAGCTTATTGTGAGCTTATCTGGGTTTTGGTTTCATGGCATAAGGTCAACAATTCATGTGTAAAGTAATTACCAAAAGCTTTCCTTCAGTTAATTGTTCTTGAATAACAATTTCATCTTTAAAAAAAGAAAACCTCCCCTAAATTCAAGGGTTTGGATATTCCTTTAGTAATCATTTCTTCCTGAGTTAAGTAGCAGTGCAGTTTAGAGCATGTGCCCTCATGATTTTCCAAACCATTTTATGAAACAGGACTGTGAATGGTGAACTGTTTGATGATGGATGAGCATGTACTGAGATTTGCAGCTATCTTGAACTGCTGTGTTTGCCTCTGAACCAAAAGCTGTCTTCCCAGCCTTGCTTTCATCTTGAAGGCATTCTCTGCTTTCATCTGTGTCAATGCCCAGTAGCTTCAAATTCTTCATTATAGCTCTCCTAGTGTGATTTTCACTGCTTTCCAGAGACATCTCAGAGTCTGCTCTTCATCCTCATCCTTCTTGACTCTAAGGTTCTTCAGACAGCCAGGTCATGCTCTTTTCTTAGTTTTGCCCTCTCCTGATTTGCAGGTTTCCATCATCTCCTGGCTTTCTGTTACCTCCCTAATTGCTACTTCAGATAATGCTTCTCATCTCTCATTTCCACCTCAGGAAAGACATTGGGACGTTCTGTAAAGCTTTGTTGTTGATTTCTCTTCCCCATCAGTTCACAAACTCTGGATTGTATGAGTTGCAAAGCTCATCAGAAGGTCAGTTTCTGTTGCCACCTGCAAGTTAAGTTACAACAGGACACTTTTGTGTATTGCAATTCATAGTTTGCCTTACTTATCAGCTCATAACAACTGTCTTGTGTGCAACTCTCAAAACTACTGCTCTTCCAGAGGTGCTCCTTTTGCTAGCCTAAAACCCCTGCCTGTGTATTTTACTCCTTTTTAAAGGTAAATTTTGACACAGTTAGTGTACAAAATGATGAAAAGGGTGCTCTTCATGTTCTTTATACACCTTGAAAATATTCAACTACTTGAAGTGCCATACTTCTATTGCTTCTCTTATTGAATAGTGTTTTCCTCATGGTCCCCAAGAGGTCCTCGGCGCCTTCAAGACTAAATCTTAGTTCTCCTGTCTTTTAGCTTTTACTCAGAAGCTCACTGGAGTATGAAGGAGGTTTTGTGGACTTTATTCATACCTTACCAGAAAAGGATCTTGAAATAGAGCTAAGGGCTTTTAAGTACTCATATCTATATAAACAAGTAATAATTACATTCATATCCTCAACTACACGTCTGGGATTTTAAAGCTAGACAATGTTCTTGATAAGGAGAAAAGCTGAGAAGACAGAGGGGAGGGTGTGCATGTAGTAATTGGTGAAGAGGCATAAAGGATATCACCAGTTTTGTTTTATTTTGTTGGGGGCAGCTAACGCTGGTTTACTGGTCTGTCAGCTTACCTGCCTGAGGCTGATTATTGCTTACTGTAGTGCACCTCTGTAAATTAGGTGGGGGGTTTTGCTCAAAATAAATAAAAATGGCAACCATTTAAAGAAATGTTGTCAACTTAAAAATTGCATTCAATCTAGAATGACTGAAATGAATGCTCCTTGTATGACCAGATGTCACAGGGTTTCTTGTCCCCCTCTTCTTTCAGTTTTACTTTTAATACTGAATAGCATCTTTCCTTAAGCAATTTCATCACTCAGTTCATCAAAGAAATGTCAGTGAGTCTGCCCTGAAACTGTGTTAATGGATTATTGTTTAAAACTGTTATTAACCTTTTTTTTTTTTAAGGGAAGATTTGAGGATCCTGTTTTCATTAACTCTTTATCACTTAAACAAAAAGCTGACAACCCCACACACAGAGACAAACCTCAGTATAGTTTAATTTCCCTCTGTTTCTTTACTGTCCTTTTTGTACTCCTATATTTTGCATTTCCATTGCAGTTTTTTCATCTTGTCCAACTTTTATCTGAACTTTCAAATTTTAAAGGAGAATGATATTTTTTTTTTTTTCAGAGTGTTGGGAAGAAATTACCTCCAGCCACAGCAACTCAGGAGCCAACAAAAATAGAAGTGGACAGCAGAACAAAAAGTAGGTTTCACAGTTTTTTATTCTTTGCACTAAGTGCTCTTAAGTCTCTTAAAAGCAAGCTGAACACTTTTCTCTGGTTTTGGCTAAAAGAGTGTCTTGTATATATGAAAAGCAAGGATGGGGATAGATATATTTAGGATAAACTTTGAGTAGGTGGTACACAGACAGAATGCTGTGCTTCACAGAACCCTCTGAATTGTTTTTGCTCTGATAATCCTACCTAGAGTTTTCTGCCACCAAAAATCAAATTAAGTTACGTGATCAGCTTTCAGCCTTGAGGGTACTTCAGAATTAGAGTTGACTAAGATCCAGCTTCACACTGTAACTTGTAGGTAGGACAGAGAAAAATATCTGTGGTTGTGCCTACCCTTGCTCTTTTCCTATTTTTTTCCCCTCTTTATCTAGTAGAAATGGTCTGTGTGGGTGGTATAGTTTGTATGGGAAATGGACACTGTCCAAGAACTTCAGTTCTGTTTTCATCATTTCAATGCTTAGTAAACAAAAAGCAGTAATTAAATCCTTTAGGCAGGTCTCAGTGCTGTTCTAGGGAGGTGGATGTAACTAGTGTACCAAATGACTTATGTATATATTCCCTATCTTTTGATTTTATTTTTATAAAGTGGCAACTAAATGTTATGGATCCTGGTAGGAAAGAATAAGAAGGAAAATAATATAGCCATACTTTAGAAAAGAGATTGAGTATAATACAAACTGCTGAGTTTTTAAGACATGCATCACCCTTCTCCTTTCTTTTAAATAGCTAGCAGATAATGTTCTGTGTCAGAACTGAAACACATGCAGACACAGGAAGGAAAACATTTGGGGAGCAGAACATGGGCTGTCTGAGAGAAGTGTACGATTATGACCTAGTTCACCACGTTTTAAGCTCGGAGTTGCAACAGCAGCTTAAAACAACTTTTAGTGAGTTACTGTCCACTAGCTGCACAACACTAATTGATGTGCTGCATCCTCCTATCTCGGTCCCCTTGTGAGACAAGGCTCTTCACAGGAAGTACAGCAAGAACTCAAGTGCCCTGAGGAAATGAGAACTTGAAATACTAAAAAATGTGCAAGCTGGTAATGTAGAGCAACGTTCCTGGCTATATGTGTTTGGGAATTACTTGTCCCAACTTGCAGCTTGAGCAGGTGACGCTGACCCAAGAGCAGGTGCCGTAAGAAGGGATGGTCCCATCGGCTTTCCCACCTAGGGCGCTTACCCTTGTGTGGTGAGCCAGGCTGGGAGACAGCTGCATCTTTCTTAAGTGACAGCGGAAACTGCTCATGGAATTGCATCCCAGGGTACTGAGGTGTCATTCTTTTAACATTTATAAATGAAAATGAAAACCTTCTGAACAGTGGTTTGAGAACTGTACCTTCTACAGTGACACACTGAGCTCTGGTTCAGAGAGAGACATGTCTCCATCAACACTATAGGGGTCTGGTTGGTTCTTCTTTCACCTTTTTGCTATTCCCCTTTGACATGCAGTTCCTTCTGTTGCTGTATATTTTCACTGTGGTTGTGTACAAACACCACTCTACATCACTTTTGCCAGAACTGATGAGGAGGATGGGCTACTTCTTTGGAATGCTTAAAAAAGCATTGAATCCAGGGAAGTTTGCTGTCCCAGAAAACTGTTGATTATACTAATTGCAATGCTAAGCATAGAAGTATCAATTTACCTTGGACCTCAGCTGCTTTCACTGTTGTCTGGGACAGTAGGGTCCCAGTCTTCCTTGGAGTCTTTTACTGCTAAACAAAATAGGTACTGTGCCATTCTCCAGAGTAGTAGCAAGAAAGGGAGGATCCATGAATTCAGCTAAACATGGAGAGGGGGCTTTTGGAAATTTGATGTAAATTCCCTGGGGATTACTGTTAGAGATGTATGCTGCAAGCAAGAGAGAGATTATATTGGTAGAGGAATAGTACAATTTTTCATCTTCCACCTGTTTTTTCCATGACCGATGCTGTTATTCATTAGTCTCAACTGGATGAAAAATGCAGTTGCACTGTGAAAGAGCTGTGTGAGAGAGGAAACAGGGAGCGGCTTCCCCCTCTTCCCTCTCTGCCCACGGGGTTTCAGCATGGAGTGATGGTTGCAGACTCTTCTCACATCTTGATTTGAGTCTGCCTGTTTCCTGTGGCTTTCCTGATGTGATAGGGCAGTGATACGCAGCACGGCACTTGATGTGCTTAGCATTTCTTTTAGTACTTGCAAGATGGCCTAAGTTCTGCTGTGGGCTGAGTTGGTCAGAGCAAGAGGCAGTGTGTGCTATAGGTGCATCTCCCAGTAATGTGCTATGTAAATCTCCCTAAGAAGTGGGCTTGGAATCTGGAGGATGACTCTTCAGTGCCAAAGAGGACTTTTTGCTCAAAGGAGGAGAACACAGTGGAAGCACAAATCCTTACAGAGCTTAAGTGGTCCCTTGGAAAACATCATTAACCTTTCAGGAATGAAAGAATGCATCTTTGAAGAGAAGAGGGGACAGCTGTTTGGTTCAGGTTTTTTGGTGCATAGACTTACAGGGAAATGATTCTGCTGTTGAGATTCCATCTCTCTTACTTATCTTGGGTGTCACATGTCACGTGTATGTGTTTATACTTCTATGTCTGGGGTGAGATACATTTTTTTTTCTATGAAGTAGCTTGCTGTTAGTTGAAGTGCCTTGCAGTGAAAAGGCTATATTGTAGAAAATATATATAAATATTTAAGTAGCTCCATCAGATTCTAAAATTCAGCAAAGCAAAACCATCTACAGTGACTGAGAGTGCTACTGCAGATTACTGAGATGGCAAAAATGGAGTATAAATAAAGCAGATGACAAAACAGCGAAGGCAGTAAGTCACAGAATGCATTGACCACAGCACTTAATTTGACTACTCTACTCACTGACTGTTTATAATTTGTGTTAACCTATTGCATAGTAGGAATACCAAAATCCTAGCAAGCCACTAATCTTTTTGCATGATGGTAGAAGCAGTAGCTGAATCTAGATTAATGGGATCCTAATTATTTCTGTTTCTATGTTTTTTTTGATGAGTAGTGTTTTGACAGTTTGAATCTCATGAAATTCTGCAAAAGCATTTATTAATGCAATCCGTGTATGAGTCTTGAGTGTAGCAGTTAATGGGAAACCCAAATTCTGCTAGATGAGATTTTTTTTTTTTTTAAATCTGCTTTGTATTATTGGTAACAGTGATGTCATTTTTCAGTAGATTTTTGTACACTTTTTCCATTTCAGAAACATTTTATGAGTGGTAAAGATAGGAAGGTTAAGCTCAAGGAATACTACTTTAATGCTCCTTGTTTTCTAACTTACTGTTAGAAAACTGTTTGTGCCCATAGTGATTGGTGTGTAATTTAGACTTCACCAAGCGGGAAATATTTAAACCTTAAAAACCAACTATACAAGTTTGTTGTTTGTTTTACTAGAAAATAAATACATAATCCATTCCCAAAATTTAAAAGGATGAATGCAGCCTGGTGGTTAGGTTACCTGAGATGAAGGAAATCCTGCAATGAGTTGGAACAGTTCTTGCTTTAAAAGGAAGCGGCAGCAGCAGAGTTAAAAGAAGGAAATTGTGCCATCCTGGCCTAAGAGGAAAAGCAAATTCCAGAGTCACTGTCCCCATGAAATTTAAGCTAGAAGTTTAGTGTGTTTGTCTTTGGTCTGCTGCCTTGAACGTCACTGTTCATCCTAAGAGTCTGGCAGGAGGACAAACAGAACAGGCATGCTTTTAAAGTGAACAGGATCCCCTGATACCATAAATGGAGTTTTACTTGGTTCTGGTTTGAGTGATGTAATATTTAACCAGTCTCTCAAAATTCAAACAAATTAGTTTACCTACTACTGTACTACAGGACCCCATCATAGAGGAGGGGTCCTTTGAAATCAGTGCTTTACACTGTAATTGTAAATACATGTTCAGCCACTGAATTCTGTGGGTGAAATACACAGAATTCAGTGGCTCAGTGAAATACAGTACTTGATCAGCCTGGGTAATGAAGCAGCTGTATTCTGAAGGAAGGCTTTCTCTTACTATTGTTCTCTGTCTTTGAGGCAATTGTTTTTTGGGTGGCTTGAGACCATATCACATCAGCTGCATTTTGAACTCAGGACAGAGATGCATGTTAACTGCCCCCATAAAACTTCCAGTCCTTTTTAGAGGTTACCCCCTTTGTAGTGTTTACAATGGCCCTGAGACTTTTTCCTCAATGAAGTGTGGGCAGTGACTGACCACTTGTGATAAATATCTTGTTCTGTGCTGCTGCTTTTTTCTTCCAGCTTCCAAGCTACAAGCATGATGCTGGGTAGGGGAAATGAAAGTCACTTTGGCTCTTGGGGGTCTGTCAGAGATGCTAGCAATGGTGGTGTTCATCTTTCCAAATGGTAGATCTAGGAGGAACGTGGGCAGAGAAGCTGCTTATTGTTGTGTCATCATTGTACCTGGTCTAGTTCAAAAATGACAGGATTAAACCAAGGGTACCAATTTTCAAATGGGATAATACTTAGCCCATGCCCTCTCAGTTGGGCCAGAAGTTGAACATCCTGCATTAGATCCAGCCTGTTTGAATTTTAAGATGGGCTGTGTATGGTTTTCTGCTTGCTAAGCTCCCTGAGCAATGCCCCTTGCCTATGGCAGGTTGTCCTCCTTTGCTTGGGAGGAGCTGTGAGTTTGTAGGGAGAGACCCTCTGGTCTGACAGAGTGAATTATTGTTGAATTAAAAAATGAGGATTGAAAAGCTCATGAATATAATCTTTCCTCCTCCCTTACTGTTTCCAAGATGTCTGCTGTTGGGGGTGTATTAGCAAGTATATTTTTTAAATGTCATCAGGTCAGAGGAAAAAAGAGAGGCTTCTGGAAGAACCATCTGTGATGTGTAAACCCAGTCTTGGATGTCAAATGTAAACACGAGATTTATTATCTACAGTTGGGGGATGCTTAATATTGGTATCTCAGTTTGAAGCTTTAATTTAGCTTAAGTCTATTTACCAAGCTTGTAATAGGATATATTATATTGACCTTTAGGGGTTTTGCGGGGCGGGGGGGTGGGGGGTGGGTTTCACTTGGAAAACACTCAAATTCAGCAAGTTTCAGTGTGGTCTTACAGTGATGTGTCTGAAATTAGAATTTCCTTTTATCTCTTCTTCCTTCCTATTTAAATACAACTTGAATTAAGTGCTTCTACATCCTCTTATGGTATTTTGCTCTGCTGAGTAAGGACAATTTTAGTACTGAAGTGCCATAACCTGTAAGATTCTTCTCTGCTTTTATTAGTCTGACTTTAACAGTTCATATTATTTTGAGTCCTGTTGGCTTTGCTTTTACTTACTTAAATCACATTGGTCTACCATTTCCTTAAAACAAGTTTGAAAGCTGATTTTGTCCAGTCACTCACATTGTTCCAAACTTTGCCGTGTTGTTGAGACCCAGCTCAGTTGTAGCATGATCCACAGGGTCCTCGTTAGGCAGAGGAATGTATTGATTTAGTGTATGTCAGTGTGAATTGCGCTTAACAGGTCCAGACTTCTACTGTACATAAACCATGATTATTTTCCACGGCTGTGCCTTCACTCTTGTGTTTTTGTGCCAGTCCTCAGAGCACAGGGTGGTCATAAGCCTCCCCCAGCTCCCTCTTGTGCCTCTCACAAGGTTGTCTACTGGCTCTTTATGCACTGTATCAACATTTGGCTGAGCTTAAGATATGCTTTTTGACATTTCTCTCGAGTTTAATTCCTCCTTTCTCTGCTATCTGGATATTTAAAAAAAAAAAGGCAAAAGTGCAAGAGCTTGGTGGGGAGGGCAGACAGGTCATGGGAGAACAGATTTCTTGACATCAAAGCTAGAAGGTGAAAATGCTTCGCTATTTGCTCTGTGTCAAAGACTATGAGTTATTTGGTTAAAGTCTTGCTGCTTCTGACAGCCACGTACTGCGAGATCCACACTGACATGTACTTTTACAGGAAAAGCTTAAAAAAGAAATAAGAAGCTGACTTTTACAGATACTGAAACTACAACCTTCTCTCTACTCTTATCTGTCAGGGTCTTCATCTTGAACGACAGTTCAAATTTACGGTCTTCACATAGCAAGGGGGACCTAAGGGCCTGTTATAGAATTCAGGGGACACAAGGACCCTGGACACACTTGCTGTTCAAAGCATTCTTTAACCTGAAACAGGTGGGATTCATCCATGCCTTGGGCAAGAGCTGCACCACTGGCACCCTCTCAGAATGGTACTGTTTTTGTGGAAGCAGGCCTTCTCTGTTGATCTGTGCACTGTGCTTGGCTTCCCATCTTATCTTGAGATCATACAGTGTATAGATTATATAGTGAATGGAGGAAGGACTTACATACTTGAGAATGGGTACTCAGGAATTATCCTCATTGGGCCCAAGAGATGTTTGACTAAGAGAGCCCAGCCTCACGTCTTTTGTGGATCCCAAAAAAGAGGTGCTAAGCCTGTTTCCAGTAACCAGAGACTTGCCTGAGTATGCAGCACTCAGGTTTTTTTAGTACAGTACATCTCTGTAGTAATTCCCTGAATCTACTGTTTTGCAAAGCTGTTTTTCAGGATGTGGATACTCTCAGAATAGGAAAAAAAAGTCTATAATTATTTAAGGAAGTGTACACAGTGAAGTGTAAAAATGTGCTGAATCTCATGTTTCTCTTACATGCTGCGCTGCATCTACCAGACCTAAGTCAGTATGTGTCAGCTTTTCACCAGCTTTTACATTGAATGTTATTGTATAGACAAGATAGTGGACAAGTGCAGCGTCGTAGCTGGATCCATGAAGAGAGGTCCAAAACCTTCCTCAAGAATGCAGTAAGCTAGCAGTTAGGCACCCCTTTCATCGCCTGAAATCTGAGTTGTGACGTGGAGGTTCTCACATCTCCAGTCATTTGGCAGTGTTACCAAATGTTTATTTGACAGCGTTCCCTGCTCTCAGAAACAGCGAAAGAGGATTATTTTCCCCTTGGTCTTATTTTTTTCAAAGAGCATGTTTGTTGTCTTCATCTGACTCTTCTTTCTTCAGAGACATCAGAGGGGATATAGTGGGTTGACGCCAGCCAGCAGCTAAGCTCCACCCAGCTGCTTGCTCCCCCATTAGGGAGAGAACAGGGAGAGAAAAAGCAAGAAAACTCATGGTTAGAGACAGTTTAATAAGTGAATGACAGGGGACAAAAAGAAGCGATGCCAAAGCAATCATTCTTCAGCTACCACAAGTAGACCAATGCCCAGCCAGTCTCCAAGCCACAGCTACCTCCCAGACAATACAGCCCCCCAAGCCCACCCTTTTTTATTGCTGAGCAGGAGGTTCAATGGCAGGGGATATGCCTTTGCTCAGTTTGGGTCAGCTGTCCTGGCTGTGTCCGCTCCTAGGTCCTTGCTCACCCCCGCCCTACTTTCTGAGTACCAAAGTAGGGAAAGAAGAGGTGGCCTTGGTGCTGTGGAGGAGCTGCTCAGCCATAGCCAAAACACTAGTGTGTCCCCTGTGCTGTTTTAGTCACAAAGCCAAAACGTGACACCATGTGGGGCTGTGGTGAAGAAAACTAACTCTATCCCAGCCAGGCCAGAAAGCCAACTGCTAATGGTTATGGGTAGATGAAAATTTTTGTGTTCAGGAAAATAAATGCCTGAAGCCTAAGAAATTCTTGTTTACTTGAATCAGCACCACATAAAATTCATGCCATTTCTGAGTGACAGCGCGGGAACTGGAGAAGAGCTTTCCCCTTCCCCATTAGTACTGTTTCATTTCTCAGCCTGAATGTGCTTACAGAAAGAAACCCTTCACGTGCACGTGTGCTGGCCCCTTGTGCAATGCAATATTCCTATCACTAAGCTTCAGCAGTTGGGATGCAGCTTCTGAGTCAGAGTGCTAAGGTTTGGTGTATACATGTGAGCTTGTTGTCTGCTCCCGTGGTCCCAGTAGAGATCTGTCTGTGATGTCCAGCAAGTTCAGAGTGTGAGTTGGCTAATCAAATGTAGGCATCTGCTCTCTCAGGGCAAGAACAGGTCTCAAGGCTTTGCTCACTTTAGTGACTTGATCTCCATCAACTGTAGTGCTTGCATTAGGCACAGACTCATCCATTTCTGACACCAGGTGCCCAAATCTGAATCCAGAAGCCAGGCCCAACACTGGGGGCCAAAATCAGTAGCCTGCATCTGGTGCTGCTTGACATACTCTGAGGTATTTTGGCTTGCCTTCAGCTGCTAGATCAGTGGGGCCTGGCTCTTCCGTAGGTAGTGTATTGTGTCTGCACACCACATGTGTGTCTTACATGGCCATGAGTGTCTGAAATGGCATTTAGTGTCTGTGCAGCTAAACTGAAGCCCCCGGTGGAGCTTCAAATGCCCACAAGTGTCATAATGCAGGTTCTCTTTATATTAAGTGTAAAGAAATAGGTCCTGTTGTTTCAAATTAATAATTTCTGTGTCCTGCAACTCCCTGTTTCTCTGCATCAAGTATGACAGATGACTAGAGGGAGAGGTTATCAAAATGGAGACATTTAAAGGAGGTGAACACTTCTACAAAGTCACGTGCCCTTCTACAAAGGGTCCAGTAATTTCTATGTGTGTTTCTTTGGTCTTTTTAAACCTGCTGTCTTACAGTATCACATATTTTTATACATTATTTAACAGCTGGAATACATATTCCCTTTTTATTTGTAAGGCACATTGACATTCTTGTCTGTTGCACAGCAACATGTTGTAACTTCTTTTGATGACAACTGCTTTTCATGATTTCCAAGTAGGAGTGCTGGCTCCTGTATTTTCCAGATGAAAGTGGAGATGATGCCCTTATTTATAGACAGTAGAGGGAGAAGAGGAAACTGTAGAATAATATTCAAAATTTTTCTTTTATGCTGAGTGTGCAGAAGATTTAGTTATAGAATAATATAGGTTGGAAAAGACATTTCAGATCATTGAGTTCAAATGTAAACCTTTGCATATATGAATGTATTATTTGTTACTTTATCATCTTTATAGATGCAGAAGTATGTGCTTTCTTGCACACCAGGGGATAAATAAGCTATGTCAACCCACCACATCCTTTACGCTTCCAATTTAGGTGATCTGGTGGAAGGCCATACTGGTGGAACTATAAAAGCAAGTGTGAGATACAGGGTTGCTGTAAGGGAAATTGTTTGTAGCAGGTTGCCATCTGGAGAAATTTTATTTGAGAAAATAATGCTCATCAGTGTACGTTTTAAAAAAATATTTCACACTGTTTATGAAAGTCTAAAATGCAAAGAAAAAGATGGTGAGAAAATGAAAGAGAGACTGGTGGAACATTTTAGGAAGATTTTCACCCATAGATAAGCAGTTGTTATAAGGTGATAATTTATTACATTGAATGTTATTCTTTTCAGCCAAGGAGTATTGCAAAGTGATATTTCCATATGAAGCACAGAATGATGATGAACTCACAATCCGAGAAGGTGATGTCGTCACACTTATCAGTAAGGTAAAAGCGTTTTTTCACCTATAAGCAGGGATCCAGTTTTTAAAATACAGACATCTTCAATTGCTGTAAAATCCTTATTTGTGCCTTTAGTAGTGTATTTTCTAAATGAGTGCTAGTTTGAAAATGAAACATTACAGGGACTTCAGCAAGCCCTACATCTCCCTTGCTCCCGTGTTTTAGAGCCTTATCTTGATAATGTTAAGTGAAAAACTGCAGATGGGTTCCCTCTGAGTTTACAAGTTTATACAATTAATTTTGATTTGAATCTGCTGACAGTTCTACATAAATTGTAAATTCATCCCTGTAGCAACATAAAAGCCTAGAGAATAAACTGAAAGACTCAGGAAAGCAGCAGCTTTGAACATCTCTGCTAGGTGTGCGAGTTATCTTTCTTCTAACAACTGTGAATTTGATTTCTTGGGTTAGTTGTAAATAATGTGCCTAAATGAGCTTAATGAGCTAAACACTTATTTAAACTGTAGCCACCCTTAACACTATGGTAAAGTACAAAAAGCTGATAAAATAGAAATTAAATCAAATAATTTAAAATCTGTGTTCTTTTCTTTAAAAATTACTTGAAAATATTCTAGGTTAGAAATTGAGATAGTGCCAGAATTTAGATTAAATCTCCAAAGACTAGACAGTGAGATTTTGAGGCAACAGTTGGTTTTCTTTTCAAAGAGGTGTGCACCATGCCACAAAGAATGGATTGTATCTTAGGTGCACTTGATTTCCTGCTCTTGTTTAAAGACTTTACAGTTTGCTTAAATGTTTTTGAGTGCTGGATGTTTAAGTATTTGGGGGAAAAAAAGCTAGAAAAGCAAACTAGAAAAGACTGTGGATTTTGCATGCTGAAGATTAATTGTAATGATGTGCACAGTAGTGCTGTTGGTGCTTGTGCTTATGTGAAAGTAAAAATGAATTCTATAATTGGTAAGTTTCATAAGAAATGGTTTGGCTGAGCGATTTGGCACCTGGGTGGAAACCCCCCCAAGACCTTGGAAAGTACATGTGGTGTTTGCTATATACTGCACCATTTGCAATCCCAGAGGACAAATTATCCTAAAGAACATGCATGTAGCCAAGGAAAAATAATCAGACATTTGATAAGAAGAGAAACTGCAGATTTAGGAAATAAATTGTGTACGTTAAATATCCCTTAATTGTTGCCCTCAGTGACTTTTTCTTTAGCTCGTCTTGAAAACTGCTTGGCTTGACCTGATTTAGAATGTTCTTGTGTGAGTATTTAACAGTGTCTCTGATCATAGAAATGGCTTTTAAGACATTGCTCCTGTCCATTTTACACTTTGTTGACCAGGTTGATTTAACTTGCTGAGATGGCTGGTCTCCAGGTGGAGCTCTGTTCTTCTGTGCAGATAGACTAAGGGGCAGTTACTTTACTGAGGTTTTATTATGCCATTTCTTTTGCTTGTTTTTTCCAATTTTTTTTTTCCTCTTGCTGCCTCTGCCCCCACAATGGGAGGATATTTGTCATTTATAATAACTGAGCTGATGATTTGACTGACTTGCTCAGTTACCCCGACCATGCAGTGAGAAGCTTATCAGCATTTTCTTTGGTATACATCCTTGTCCTTCTGTGCTCCAACCTGATATTAACAAAGCACTGCAGACATTTTATTCAAATTTATTATATTTTTCTGTAGTATGTCAGCTGTCTAGGAATAATTACATAAAGCATGCCTTTAGAGAGTGGAGAATCTCAGTGCAAAAAGGCTTGGCATTTCTCCCTCGGTGTTTTTTTATGTTGCATCTGAACTAAGCTGAGATACTAAGATACTTAGTATCTGAGATACTGAAGAAACAGGGCTAACAAGCAGTCACTTTGTAGATCCTTTTGTGGTCTGTAGGCTTGTGGATTTTTTTGTCTGTTTTTAACACATAGTTTAGAAAATCAAATTCAAGCAATGTGGAGTCAAGGTCCTTGCTGTAGAGTTCTGAAAAGTGAGGTCTCCTCCATGCTTTACTGTGGAATGTAGTAACTTTATTTTTGTCCAGATCTTCTTAAGCAGGTGTGTGCATTGTCTTTTTTCTGTTAGTCAGCAATATCAAAGTCAGCTTCACTTTTCTGCCCACTAATGGCTTCTGCTAGAGAGTTGCCTTCACCCTGGAATACAGATCATCACGCTTAAAGAGCCTTTCAGTGACCAGTTAGTGATCCACACTGAGAGTCATTAAATAGAAACGTATGGAGTACTTCAGAAACTGTTACCATGGTTCTGCTTTCATAACAGATCATGAAGTTTCTTTTAATCTGTTTTCAAGGAATTGTTTTGCAGACTTTGCTTTCTCTACCACAGAGCGTTAGACCAAATTTATTCTTCCCAATTACCTAGACCCAAGGAGGGAAGATTGTTTCTTTTAAAGAGATTGGTGTCATAGTACTTCCCACAACCACAGATGCATTATGTTGTATTTTGTTGAAATCACTAAACCCAGGAGGTGATATGAATTCTGGGTGTGAAAAGTCCCTCACTAGGCTAATCTGTTTTCACACAGTCAGATCTATAGGAATGTTGAAGACTCAGTTTTAACTTGTACTGAATTTGCATTTAATTGAAAACAACAGCAGTGGTGAGAATGTGTGGAAGTGGCTGAAGTAATGAGTGGCACAAGAATGGGAGAGAAATCTTATGAAAATAATATAAAATGCATTGCAAGAATCTTAAAAGCCTGAAGATTGGATATCACTTGATAGGTGCTAAGAAGGGAGAATGACTTAAATGTGCTAAATGATAAGTTACTAGGAGAGCCTGTGTATTTGTGCATGCACTTGTGAGAATATGTGTCTGAGGAAGCTGATGGTCTGGTATTCATCTTAAAATGCTAAACCTTTATTTTGTTGAAAGAATTACAAAGGAGTGGTATCAGTAAATGTAGAATTCAAAATCACCATTTTAACAGTGTCTCTCCAGATAAAAAGAGAATATCAGAGTTCTTTCCTTTTTTTTTTTTTTTTTTCTTTTTTGCTAAATTAGTTAGAAAGTCTTTTTGTGAAGATCATCAAATATCTACCAAATAAGATGATAAAATCATTGTATTTTTTGTCATGGCCTTTGCAGAATCTGTTACAAATTCTTGCTCTGTTTGGATGGATGATGAGATCTTGAATCAAAAGCTGACCTGACCTTTCGTATAGGCCTCTGTGATAAGGGTTTATGAATATCTAAGTTTTTTAATGAAGTAACTAAAGAATACTTGGAGCAGATTTGCTGAATCACAAGTGATACGTCCTCCTCCCCAGTGAAGCAGATAACCGTGTAGATACAGATAAAAGGTTTTATTTATTAATTGCTGGAACTTAAAGTGGACAATTTGTAGTCCTTCATGAAAAATAAGCCCTTCATGAAAAATATTTAAACATTAAAAAACCCAGAAAATACTGCTGAGAATTGTAGAGGAATGTAAAAGCTTCACCTTCAAGGCAATAAAACGGTAACCCTGGTACCCCTGCTTTACAAAAAAGGGCCTAGGAAAAATACTCCTTTCGAAGAAAGAGAACAAAAAGTAAAATGGAGTAATTGTACAGTTAAGATGATTTTTGTGCAATTTGATGAAAAGATGTTTATAAGCTGAAAAGATATGAATGTCAAGAGGCCATGAAATTGACCCTGTAAGTTATACTTTGTAATGTCAAACATTTGTCTTCCTTACGTAGTTTTCTTAGTGTCTTAAAAATGTTCTTAGCATTTGAGTAAGGATGAGAATGCTGATAGTGACAGCATTGTGCAGCTGAAGGACAGTGTCAAACAGGTGTTTTATCATGATCAAATATTGATTTTGGAGATTGTATTTGTAGTAAATGGAGTCACTCTAAGCCACCAAAGATTCATGTGACATTTTCAACTGTCATCTTGAAAGTCTTTTAGGGTTTTTCATTCCAGCACTTTTAGACATAGCTAGCACTACTTTCCAGTGGTAGTAAAGATTCTTTATGCAAACACTACACATTTCTTAGTAGCTCTAATAAATTCTGACAAAATGTATAAGATTGTGAAGATTTCACTGGCATACAGAAAATGACCTGTGTAAGGAATCGATAGTAATATCTAAACAGTTTCAAGGCAAGTACATCAAACTCACGCTGGCAGCTGTGCACTCATTTGAAAGCAGTTTTACCTGCAAGAGTGTGAAAGATTTCACTGCACTGCATCAATCTACCTGGGCTCTAGGCTGTAAAGCCCACTTTGTTCACAGGAGTGAAAATGATCTGGACAAATGAAATTAACTACTTCCAAAATCATCGCAGATTTGAAAAGCTGACAGTAATAGAAGGGTATCCTTGAACCCTTATAATCGGAGTAGGAGTAGAGGAGGGCAGTATCCTAGAATCCCAGACTGGTTTGGGTTGGAAGGGACCTCAAAGCCCATCTAGTTCCAGCCCCCTGCCATGGGCAGGGACACCCTCCACCAGACCAGGTTGCCCAAAGCCCATCCAACCTGGCCTTAGACACTGCCAGGGAGGGAGCAGCCACAGCTTCTCTGGGAAACGTGTGGCAATGTTGCTAATTTTGAATTGAAACGATGTTGAAATTAGTAGGTATCAATATATTAGCTGGTATAATACTCTTGCACTTGCTCCGTGTATCCAATCTGTTCCTCGGCCTCCACTTTCCTGGATTGCAAAGCCTTTCCTCTGCTGCTGCAGGCAAACAGCTGCTGCATTGGTATCATGAAAGACACAACAAACTGATGTCTGTCACCAGTGAAAGAATTACGTAACAAAAATATCTGGTCTAGATATTTAGTGACAATACAGATACTTAAAAGATACTACAATTAGTAGTGTTTATTTCTGTGTTGGGGAAAAAAGAGCCATAAACCTAGTTTCTAAAAATAACCATAATGGAAATTACTTTTTGCAGAGATCATATTTGCTTTTGGTGTTACTGTTGATGATTTGCTTTACTGTGAAATTTGAAGGTTTTGCAGCTGAAAATGCTGTACATTTAGTGAGTTCCTGTCGCAAAGCACATGTAATTAAGTGTTAAGACAGACAGGACAGTACAGGGGAGTGAAAGGGTATAAAGAAGCAATGAAATGAGATTTGGTCTTGATAGTCTCTTTCATAATGTCATTTTCACTATTGCAGCCACTGCTTTTGTTCCTGCTCAAGTACAGAACCTGTCCTTACGCAGAGCACTTAATATAGGGTAGTGGTTAAGCACCTAATTTCACCCTCACTGTATTTATAGACAGTTGTTTGAGTATGGTCCTTTCACCAAAACAGTTCTTGTGCTTTTCTCTCTTACAACGTCTTTAAATGTTCATCCTTGTGCAGGAGGTAATTGTCCAGAGTGTTTTCTTTAGCACAGCGATTGCCAGGGGGAACTCAGCTGGGTAGGCTTGTGAGGGAAAACAGCTGCTCTGAGGGATGCAAGAGACTCCTAAAGGAATAAAAATTAGTAAGTGTTATGTGCAAAAGCCTTGCCAGTGGGCTGAGGCCATGAGCAGGGGAAGGAGCAGGAACCCAACGGTACAGGTATGATAGAAGAGGACACTAGCTGATACATAATTGAGCAGTTTGCTAGGTTGTGGCATCTCTGTGATAGAAACCTATCTGTTTCTGTATTTGTTTCTGTGAGGGGTGCGTGGTGTTTGTGTCATTGCTGAATTTTTATGTGCACTTTTAATTATAAACAGCACACATATTTTATGACCTTTGCTTATAAAAATATGTGGAGGAATCAGAATACTCAGATTTTCTTTCAGGATGAGCAGATAGGTAGATACTATCACTCATTCCATATTAACGTGATTTTTTTTTGTATTTTCCACTCTATGGGTTTAAAAAAAAAGTGTGGTGATATTTTAAGTCAATAAGAATAAATCTGATTGGCCAAGAAAATAGAAATTTTCAAAGCAGAAGTATGGTAGCTTAAGGTTGTCTCTTTCAGAAGAAAGGGAGAAGTTAGTCATATTTCATGATAGTCATTCAGGTAGTTTTGGTTTGCCTTGATTGGCAGCTAAAAGCTTTTATCTCATTGTTAGAAATGAATCTACTAATACAACGGTACAAAAAAATTCAGGTTATGCAGGGGAAGATACATTATCTGGTTTAATAAAACGTAAAAATGGCTTTCTGCCAGAGCAATGCAGTGTATATTTTTATTGACACTAAATATTTGGTCATGAAAATGCCCTTGTTTGGGGTTTTAATGTAAAATATTGTGAGCATTGGTAACTTTTGCCACAATCTTGCATACAGAAACTGAGTGTCTGACTGTAAGAAAGCTTTCATGACAGCTTTAAGAAAGCCTTTATGATGTTCATATGAACAATGAAGGCACTTACTGCTTGTCTTTGGAAATAAATAGATATTTCCCTCAGAAGCAGCAATACCATAATGTGTCTCAGTGCATGCCCTTTTCTCTCCTGAGATAACCATGAATTATTCAACACATCTTTGGCCAGAGCCAGGCTCCACACCTAATCTGCTTTCTCTGTTCCTGGCCTCCTACACTGTACTCAGCAACAGGGTTTCCCCCAAGACCTCCCGCCTCCTTAGCTGATTGAGAAACCGGCTCGTACTGAAGCTGCTGGCTTCATACAAGGAATTATTTTGCAAACTCTGCATGCTGAGGGTGCACTTTTACATGATTGATGGTGGGTGGCTGCTCAAAGGGATGGTTCTGCTCCTTCCCTCTTGCCTTGGCCACAGGACATGCAGGGGCGGGTGAGTAGGAACGGGTGATATGAGGAGCAGGATCTCCCTTGCAGTCAGCAGCCTGCTGAGGGTCTGGCTTAGTTATAGGGTCGCTTTTCCCTGATCCAAAACCTTCCTCTGGAGGTTTCAACCTAATACAAATAATCAGGTTTGGATGTGTGCTGGATTTCAAGCCATGGTGCCGTGCAGGACGGTATCTGGAGAATGTCCTGCACAACCAAGACCCTTTTGCCATGCTGCCGATGTCTGTGGCGAGTGCGTGGGGTAAACCTTGTCATTGCATCGAAGCATGAGCTTTTCCTCACACGTGTTACACAAAGCAGCTATATAAAACTTGTGGGCACACTGATGATCAAATAAATATGTTCATTTTCTAAAATTAGTTGATATAACTCAGTAAGTCATAGAGAAAACAGACTGTGAGTCCTCCTGTATTTCTTCTTGCCTGAACCTTGTCCTTGGCCAAAGCTTTTAAATATTTTTTTTGCACTTACTCATATCTTGCAGCAATTCTTGGCTGCTCTGATTAGCAATGGGGGGATTAGGTAAGGTCTGTGTAGAGATAAAGCCTGACAACATGTTTAAGAAGGTACCAGGTGCAGCTCACATTTCAATGGTATCTTTAGAAATGTTACTGAAACACTGATTTTTGAGCTGAGCTCTTCAGTAAACTGTGAAGCCTGAGATGTGTACGGGGAGAATGGAGCAGCCAGCACTTGAATGTTTTTCTTTTTAGTATATTTGCAATATTAATTTTGTTTTAAGTGCTCACTGACGTTCTCTTTGACTGTTCTTGTTATCAGTGCTTGCAGTGCTGCAGCAGTGCCTTTAGAGGACAGGACTCTGCTGTTCCTGGGAAGTGCCAAATTTGAATTTTGACAAATGGAAGTTCATGCCAAGCTATGTAGGTGAAGTGTCAGGATTCTCCATGCATGCAGTGTTTCAAGATTTGCAGCATTCAAAAAGAGTTAGGTTTATTCATAAGTACGTTTAGTACAGCCAAGCTAATCTAAAAAGGTGACATATTTTAAGATAAAAAAGGAAAGACATTTTTTTCTGCCCTGTGCTTACAAGAGATATCACTGAAATGCTGAGGCATCTGGAAAACTGTGATTATTGCTCACAATGTGGGCTTTAGACTCACTGCTTAGCTTCAGCCTGCCTTTTATCCTGAATGCTGGGTTCACCTGCTGGTGTGATGGTATTATCTGAAGCCCAACCTTTTCAGCACAGGGAGACCTATTTAAAAGGAAGGTAAAAATGCACATTTAGGGCCTAGTAATTAGTAACTTGGACCCTGGGCCTAAAATGCCTGTGTTGTGAGCAGTAATAATAGCATTCAATAATCCTTCAGATGTTTTGTTCTATGTTTTTATAATCTTTCTAAATTGAAAAACATGTAGTTATGTAAATATTGTATTGTGGCTTATCAGAAGCATAAATAATGTCTGTTACTAGCTTCACCTTCCGTGTTTGTGTTGGCTAATTTAGTTTTAATGTGAGTATTGGAGTGCTAGGGTTTTATGACATGGAACATACAAATTTCTCCATGAAATTTGCTGACTGAACATTACAAGTGACGTGAATCCCCAGAAACTGTTGTTTTACTCAATGAGCAATGTAATTTTTCCTGTTTGCACAAATATTTCATCAAAGCATTTCAGATTCCTTAATGATTAAACTGTTTGCTCACAGAGTTTAAAGTTCAAAAAGTTAGATTTAGCCTGAAACAGAATTCACAAACAAAATAGATCCTCTACTCCAACGTCCTGGGTATTGCAGGTCATCTGTTATTCTCAGCCAGTTTCTCTGATAAGAGATAAGTTGGGAAGGGACAGGTGAACTTGGGGCTGTAGTGTTCCCTGAAATGGCCAGTCTTTCCAAAGAGACAAGGGAGCGAGTACCATCTAGAAGACCTCGTTGCTTTGGAGGAAAAGGCAGGAAACATCTTTACCCCTAAATCAACAGGAAAACTTGGTTGAAGCAGTGGCAGTGCTGTGCTTTGTGGAGTGACTGAATAAGGTATTTAGGCAGCTCCTACCAGCCTTGATCAGATGCTCTCGCGTTCCCCTGTATTTTAGTAAAGCCACAAAAGTTGCTCAGCTGTTGGTAGGTTCGCAGGGAGGACCAGGCAGCAGCTCATGCTGGAAAGAATCATCTCCAAGCATTTCCAACTGGCTTCAGCAGTGGTCGAGATGCAAGTCCGGTGAGCTTCTGAGCAAAGGCCAGAGACAGTTATGATCACAACTGATCAGAGACCCAAGTAGATACCGTTTTTAATTTAAGTGATTAAGAACAGTCTCTTAGCATGCACCAACTGTCCTGTAAGTGACTTGAAAAGAATTAAAAAGGAAAGAAATAAAACATAGTAGTTAAGAAAACATAGTTTAGCAAGTCTGGCATTTGAATTATAGTAGTCTTGTATGCTTTATTGACTCCTAGCAAAACAATGAAAAAACCCCACATAGTGAGTTTTTACTGTAAACACATTAACAGCCTGAAGTGCTGCATCCCATTTCCAAGGAAAGTGTTGGTTGTCTTCGTGGCTCAGACCTAAAGTACAAGTACAGTAGCAGTGTGGGCTAGAAATAAGCCCATAATAATCCTGCCTGAATTTTAAGATAGAGAGCTTTATACAAAACCAAACCCCCTCTTTCTTTGGGGTATGGGAAACTCCTACCACTTGGAGCAGAGGGAGAGGCTGTGAAGCTGTGAGCATGTCCAGGAGGGAGAGTTCAGTCCTGTTTGTGTGACAGGGCAATCTGTCACCCTCAGGCTCGTAGCTGAGACACAGCACGGCGTGAGAAAGGCATGTAACTTGCCAGGTATGAACTTGCATCTTCCAATTTTGCAGTCTTGAAAGTGGTACCAGCTACTAAAGTGGAGATCAAGTTAGCGGGGCACTGACAGCTCTGTCTTGTCAACCGCTGTTGTCACCTCTCACTGCCAGATAAAACCTGGGGTGCTGTTTGAGTGGAGGGAAGGTTGTGTTCTTGTCTTGCGAGCAGCTGTACTCCAGGGTTGGGAAGATGGCTCAGGCCAGCGTCTCATCAGTAGTGCCTGTCTGGGTACAGCTGCTTCTGTGCAGCAAGCACAGTGTTTGTAAGACTACGTAATCGAAGGCGCCTTATGTTGGGGCTTTTTGTTCAATCTCCACCAGCTTCTGCTTTTTTTACAGTTGGATTGAGAGCACTGAGGGAAGGAACTGCACAGTGTTGGTTCTAATATAAGAGAAAGAAAAAAAAAGTACCTATTTCTTCAGATGATTCCCTCTTAAAATTTTCTTGCAGCTTGTAATGGCTCATTTCTAGTTACCTGGAGGATGGTACTCTCTCTCTTCCTCTTCACATCAAGAAGACGAGCGGTGGTTTTTAGTACATCTATGTGTACCCTTAAAATAGTTGGCAAAAAAGCTAGCTGAATACTTCTTTTCTGGTAGTTCCCATTTCTCCAAGGTTTATCCCTTCCTCTTACAGTGTTTTTCTGACTTACTTAAGAATTCCAGCTCAGATTAACATTTTAGTACCTTATATTTGGTGTGTAATATTTATTTCTTAAAAAGTTTTAAAATTCCTCCTCAAAAATTCCTCGACACCTCTGTCTCTCTTATCACTATGTTTCATCCAATTTTTTACCATAATACTTACCACAAAATGAATGTTGCTAATAAATCTAATAGACTGAATTTATTATCACTTATATGGGACCTGCTGAGCTTGGAATTAGAATGGATTTTGATTCTGCTTCTCAATCCTTCTTTCATTTTTGCCTCTCCTCCCTCCCTTTACTTTGTTCTCTGAAAAGTAATTTGAATTAAACTCACCAGAGACAAGATTTTGGAACAAAACTACTTCACTGGAAATGAGGATAAGACCAAGATTTTTGTTTCAATGAAAAAAACGCTACAATTTCCCTCTAGATTTTGTTTTTCTCTATTTTATGAATCCATCTCTGCCTAAGCAATGAAAAGAGGCTTGGCAAGGTGGGCCAGCAGTGGATTTCTCTAAGGTATTTGATTGCACTGTCACTGCTCTGAGTACATGAGTGTAGTCTTGGAGGCAAGCTTTGGTGCCTGATTTTTACAGTAGCAAAATGTTGGCCCAGCTACTTATTTAACTGTCATGAATTCCAGTGTCTGTCAAACACAATTTCTACTTTTTTTCTGTTTTGTAAATATTTTGTTTTCCTTTTTATTCCTCCCCTTAAATCAAGCTAAGATGCATTTATAGTAATTGGAATACATTTTTTTTCCATAGAACCTTAAGGATATTTCAGTGTCTGGTTTTTGACTGTTTTCATTGTTAGGAGTCTGGTAGGATAGCATAGAGAAATCCACTTGGTTTGTTAGTAAAATTTGGAATATCAGTACTGGGTTATAATAGCTTGACAGCTTTTGTATAAAATCTGTCATTTGAAATTACAACCATTTTGCCAACCTTGAGCTCATGAAGATATATTTAAAAAGTCTCTGATTAGGGCTGCATAGCTGATGGGGATCTAGAGGCATCGGAGTAGCTTTCGCTCAGTGTCCACAGGCAGCCACAGGGTTTTTATCATATTGCTTTGATTGCACTTCATAGTCATGTCATTTGTTAACACACGAGGCAGCTTGTGCAGCTGTAGCTCAGGTATCCTTGTGCCTTGTGATGAAGAGGCGCCTGCTGCCAGCATCATACCTGGACTTCCAGAGGCTGCTGAGGTACAGCCAGCCTGCACCACTGCTGAGACTCCTCACCTGATCGCATCTGAAACTTTTAATTTTGAGATCTCTTTCTGTCCTTTGGCTCAGTGGCACAGAAGCTGCTTCTGGCAAGTAAAGTAAATGAGAAAATTAAAGAGAAGCTGCGTAAAGATCGATCCACTGTGTGAAAATCCTGCGTGGTGATTGGCTGCATAAGCCTGAGCGACAAGCTGGAGGGGAGCAGAAAGCAAATCTGCAGCTGTTTGGGATTAATGAGCGTGTAACACAAGCAGCGTGTTCATGCAAACAAATGAGCTTTAAAAAGAGCAGTGAATACAAAATCCATGTGGGTTAATAAAATGAAGAAGCAGGAGTAATATTTGGGTTTTCTAAGAGCATAAAAAAGCATTTGACCTCAAAAAGAATATATGTGATGTTGTGTTGTTTAGCCGGGATTATTAGCTAGCGCTAAGTGGTGCTATCAACTGAAGCTCAAGCTTTTCATGTCTGGAGGCTTGAATTATTCTTAATATTTTTCAAAGTCTAAATTAGGTCATAAATGTTTTGGCAATTTCAGATTAGCAGTGTCGGGGGTGGAGGGCATTATAAAACACAACATGTGATGGAACAGTTGAGTGCGCTGATTACTGGGCTGCGCAAGTAGATAGAGCCAAGTGGGAGGGCACCTTTGCATCAGGAATGAGGGGTGCTGGCTCTGTAGTAGGAGTAAAATCCTGCACGGTGCCTGCCCGTGCCATGCATGACTAGCTGATTATCTCAGTCCTTCATGGAGCCCTGTATTTCCACAGCAGATATTTTGAAGCCATCAGCTAGTCGAGGATCAGCCCTATTCACTAACAAAGGCTCAGCAGTCTAAGAGAGCTGGAAAATAGCTCCTAAATAGCTCCTGGGAAGGTCTAGAAAAGGTAAGTGTCCTTTGGTGAAGGCCACTCTCTTAAAGAAAAAATGCAGGAGAAAAACACAGGTTGAGCATAAGAGGAAACAAACAGAAAAAGAATGAAAGGATTGTTCACTGCCTGCGTTTGTGGATCAGGAACACATTGAAGCAGAGTGTGGAGATAGGAAAAAAAATACCCACCCAGAACAGACATAATGCAAGAAA
The DNA here is from genome assembly GCA_020800305.1 of Porphyrio hochstetteri. Taxonomy (NCBI): domain Eukaryota; kingdom Metazoa; phylum Chordata; class Aves; order Gruiformes; family Rallidae; genus Porphyrio; species Porphyrio hochstetteri. The sequence goes on from CM036905.1 coordinate 134,506,450, forward strand.
CCGAGCTACTTAGCTTGCATATTTAGTTAGCATATTCTACCTCAGGAGATGAGTTGGACTAAACAAGCTAAATAAAAAGCCTAGCCCGGAAGAATAACTAACTCTGCCCCCTCCGAAAAAAAAAAAAAAACCAACCCATGAAAGCAATGATCTTATTTAATGCTAGTCTGCTTTCTCTCAAATATCATCCAGTAGTTTTGCATTATAACATACAGAAAAATACCAACAAGCAGAGTCATTGTGAATGGCATTTTTTAAAACTTCTCTTGGTATTAAGTATACCTCATTAAGGTAACTTGCATTCTTCTGTCACCCCTGTAGCAGCTGAAACAAACTATTTCATAGAAGTGTAGCAAAAAGGCCATTTTGCATACATATATTACCTTTTGTTGTCCATTCACACTCAGATTTTTTTCAGTGGATCCTCCTCCCTATTTAAACTACTGTTTGCTTCCTTTAGACAAAGAAACGTTCCTTTCCTCTTAACCTTTTCCCTCTGTCCTTTTGTAGTCTGGGCATGATTTCTAAACATTTATCTTCAAAACTTTTCTAAATTATGAAGGCATGCTAGACCCTTCCTAGGCAGAGGATGGAATGAAGTGAGTATATTTTAGTTTTTGCTCATTTTGGAAGCTCAGTATGGGGTAAAACAAATGAGATCTGTCTTTTAGTGAATATTTAACATTCCTCTATACACATGGCCACAACAGTGACTGATTTGAGCGTGTGACATTTTTAACCCTAGAGCTTCCAATCTATGCAATTAGGTCTGACTTCACAACCTAATTGTGTAGATAAATAATGTTAGACATGGGTTTCCACTCAGTATTTTTTAAGCTATTTTCTCACACCACAAGAATGTTGAGATTCTGGACTCCTGATCCAGTGCTGCCTCTGGAGGGATGTTGCCTCATAGCATCTATGAGGTTTGTAGGATTTGGCCTGTTTTGCTTGCTTCTGTTCAACTTTGTTTAGCTTTATTCTCTGTGTAAACCAATACAATTATTTAGTGCTTGTTCTTGCTTTTTCCTGAACTACCTGCCTGCTCTTGCCTACGTTTATTATACCCATACCCCTCTGTTCCTCCTCGTCCCTATGTTCTTGTGTTCCTTACATACAGCTTGTTCACTCTCACTTTACTGAAAAGCAGGAAGAGACTGGTGATGGTAATGTACAGCTCTGCACATTATCATGCCTTTTTTTCCATGGCCCAGATAGACTCTTTACAGGGAAAGAACCATTCAGTTTCTGCAGCAGTGACTGATGGAGAATCCTTACTGCAGGCTGACCTGGAACAGTGACCATTCCCCAAGCTAGAACTGTTAGACCCGCATCGGTACCACCCAGTATTTGGAGAACACAGCTGCTAAATTTCAAGTGATCTCTTCTGAACAGTGGTGACATCTGATTTTTTTGAAAAGCAGCAGCACTTCATTAAATCTGCGAGAGTTTCCTTAGGGTTGGAATAGAAATGTCAGGATAGGAACATCCAACATGTTGACCTCTCAAGGAGTTGCAATGTGGCTCTGCTACCAGGGCAGCAGGATATACCTGGCAGGTGCAGATGGTTTGGTTGGTCCAGATCATAGAATAATAGAATGTGTTAGGTTGGAAGGGACCTTTAAAGGTCATCAGTAGCTGTGGAAGCAGTGATGCCACAGTGATTGCTTCAGGCTGATGTTACTAGTTAATGTGAGAACGGAGCTGTAGACCCAACCCTGTTTAGCCCTGGCTCTCTTAGAACGGGGGGATCCCCAATGAGTTTTTGGCATGTTTATGGGATTTTACTTTCCCTCATGTCTCGGGTGTGTAATACTTACTGCATGGTTCTGAGCCACATGAAGACACAGAGCTGCTGCCCAAGAGGATAGAAAGTTTGGCCAGCCTGATGCTGACCCAACTGCTAAAATTGGGTGAGCAGATACTGGGTGACTTTCCCATAATTGTGTTTTGGAAAACAGCTGGATTGGTTCAGCCACAGCTTTCAGAGAAGAACATGGAAAATCTCAACTAGAAGTCTTCAGCAAACACAAAAATAAGTGAACTCCATGGAGCTTACCATCCAGGACTCAAGGAACAATTTTAATCTCTACAATGGTTCTGGCTTCTGTTACTTTTATTATTCATTACTGAAATAGCAGTACTAATTTTTTCATCATTTAGGCTCACCGATTTAGCAGTTCACTCATAGCAAGCATTTAGCTGTGCACTGTTTTGCTACGCACTCTGCTTTGTGCTGCTCAAAAATGCTACAGAAAAAGGTGATGCTTAATAACAATCAAGTGTATAATGCCTTGTTCATTGGACTGTGCTGAAATTTAATCAGCTCAGAAGCAATTACAGTGTGTCAAGCTTTTCTTGAAAGTATGGGAAATAAAGGAGTGCTTTTACCTCCTGGGATGTGTGATGTTTAATTAAGTTATTGTCTTTCTGTAAGATGAAGTCAGAGTAGCATCATACACGTTCAAAACGCTTCCTGGTTTAGTAGATTGACTGGTGAAATGGTGTTTTGCTTTAGACACAGACAAGCTCTTGAGCTCTTACAGCATGTTTATTGTTCTTTCCTAGCTGTTCCATGTGCTAATATAATGCGGGGTGCTTACTGCAGTTTTTATCTGGCAGATTACCCCGTTAACCTGGCACTCCAGTAAATTGATGTGTTCTAGCAGAAAGGCAGGGAATTATGCAAAAGGGCACTTCAGCACACCGATGTGTTCGGTGCACCAACACATTGTGGCTTTAATTTTATTTTACTGTTTTGTAGGACTGCGTCGATGTGGGTTGGTGGGAAGGAGAACTCAATGGCAGGCGAGGAGTGTTTCCAGATAACTTTGTCAAGCTTCTCCCTTCTGATTTTGAAAAAGAGGTAAGCAATGTGTTTCCTTTTTGCTTTAGAATCCAGAATGGAAGGGGAGTTGAAAGAAATTCTGTTTTGGATATGTGGTTTTGACAAAATTTTACTTCTAACTTAATAACAAAAAAGCATTCAAGGAAACCAGTTTCTGTGTTACAGAGCATCCATGAAGAGGTCGTGTAGCACTCAAAGTCATATGATAGAGTTTCTTTGAAGGGTTTATTGACTTATCCAGTAGGTCTGCCTCTACTACATTGCTCTGAAAGCCCTCTGTCCATCCTAAGCTTGAGAGAGAAATTGGAGGTCAGTTCAGTTTTCTGAGTCAGGTGATGCAAGGATGACCAGAATTGTTAACTCTTCTGCATTGTTTTTGTGGTGGAATATGAAATGTTGGCCCACCACCTGCATGCTTATTGACAGCAGTCAATCAGCTCCTCTGAAATGAAAGTGGTGAAATTTTATATGTGATATTTGAAAGACAACAGTCACCCTTTGGTATCTCAGAGGGATGTTTCTTTTATTTTTTTAAAGGAGGTACAAAATACATGCAGAATCTTTTCCAGCTTCTATTTATTTGAAAGATTCAGTGTAGTTGTTTGCCAAACAATATTTAGAAATCTTGAAGCTTCCTGGAAGTAAGTAAAGGATTACTTCCCCCACAAGTCCATTCCATTTTTAGGAACCTTTTCAGTCATGGGTGTGATATTCTGAGCTTGCAGTCAGGCTTTTGATGAGTGTTTCACAGTGACGGTGTAAGCCTTCCATGATAAAACAGAGACTTACTGATACTCAGCTTCAATCTTTGGCAATAAAATTGGATGCCAGAGGCAAAAATTAAATAACTTGGAAAGCTTAATAAAGCAACTATTAAACAAGTCACAGAAGCTAACATGATAATTATTGAAAATGAAGGCAGAAGAGCAGCAAAAACTGGGAAGTGAAAATGCAATTCCATAGCAGAGTGGATATCCTGGCTTTAGGCCTAGTAATAAAAGAAGGTGATTTCCAGGAGAGGCAGAAATCTTAAACCTTAGAGCATAGTGAGCTGCTTATAGAAGAAAAAAAATCTTTATTCTTATCCATTCTTTTGTGGTGAAATTTATTCAGTCTTTTTGAACTTATAAATTATATATCTTTAAGTGTGGGGTTTTTTTCTTTAAAGTACAATGACTGTAGCTTGTAGAATAAAATTAAATATTCAGACACTTAGAAATTGTGGCTAGGTTTGCTGTAAATGTGGAGAATAAAATTCTATTGATTCTTAAATGGCACAGGTTTGGCCACATGAGTAAGTAACTGGTAGGACTATAGAGTGTCTTTCTTTGCTTGAATCAGTGCTAAAGGGAAGGAAATAGATACTTTTCCAGTGGTTTTCTCAGGTATTTTTCTGATGTGATCTAGTAACGTTGGATTCCATCCCATGGTCTGAAAAGTATTTGTTGCAGTAGCTCTGCTAGTTGGACAGAAGCTTGGGATCTTTTCCATCTCCTTGTTCAGTCCCCAGTTTTCCAATCCTGATTGTTTTCCACACGTGGGTTTTTGTCTGAGACCTTTTCTATTCACTGCCTAGTCCCAGTCTCCATCTCTCAGGTGGTCTCAGTTAAAGGATTTTCCCCTGAGCTCACTATCTGAGCCTAAATGGCCATCTGGATTTACTTTCTATCCCTACACCCAATGTCTTTATCCAGCTTGTTTTCCTCTCCCTCCTCACTCTTTGTCTCTGCTCTGCAGTTTTGTTCTCTTCTTGTCCAACCAATCCTGGTTTCCTTTCTGTTGGCTTTACTTCTCGTCTGTCTCCATCAGCTTCTCAGTTGTCTCATGCAGCCACAGACCCCTGTAATTCCTCCTTGCTTATTCATGTTTCCCTCACCAGTCTTAAGGCTCCTTCGTGCTACCTCCTTTCTAATCTTTGCCTTTTTCAAGCAATATTACCCTCATCAGCTTCCAGCTAAAACCACTTTGTCTAATGAACCACAGGAACCTTTCTCCTTTGTGTTTTAGTTAGTTACTGCTTTAGTTTTAGTCAGAAGTGGGATCTGTACTGAATCTCTCACTTGTCCTTCCGTACTTACTGGTTTGCCTTGAAGACAGGTCGTGAGGGACTTGAACTAGACTCCTTTCAGATGAGAACTAAGCCAAAAGATGTGCTAAAGGAGTGCATGTACATTCCAGCTGCTGACCTCTGGACATCCAATGGGGTCAGGCTCATGCCATTCCAGAATAAACACTCTGCAGCTCCCCCCTGCCCCCCAAACCTTGCCATGCAAAACCCCAATGTGTACATTATGTTATTGAATCCACACCACCACTGACTGCACTCTGCAGCCATTATCAACTAAACCCCAGCTGCCATCACAAGAAATTCATTGTCCCTGTCTTCTTTCCTTTCCACTATTTTTCTGCACTTTTCTGCATTTAGACCTTGAACCTTGTTGCCTAAATCCCTGCAGAAGTGTCTCTGAGGGTAGAAGGGACTCTCTGTTCATGGACAGTCACCCAGAGCGATTCTGAGCTCCCAAGTTCTTTGCCACAGCTTTCTCAGGTCGGTGACAAGAGGTGATCTGGTTAGGATAAGGTGGTAGGAGAAACCTAAGGCTTGTGGGTTGGCAACTTCAGAGATTTAAGCTGTTGGGTTTATTCTCTCTGTGTGAAGCTGGTATTTTTTTTTCTCCAGAGATGAATACATTTGCTAGATCTGAGAGATATCTCCAGGAAGGGTGAACAGTGAGGGCTCAACCTTCACAGGAAAACTGCTCCCTGTCAACATTCAGACTCAGAATTGAGAATTCCAGGGCAGAGGCTTAACTAACTGCTGCAAGCGAGGACAACCGTTACCTTCCCTGAAAATAGCTGAGCCACTCAGCAGACATATAGAAAATAATAGGGGGGGAAATAAACGTGAGTTTGTTAGAAAATACCACCCTAAATGGTTGGTTGATGTTTGGCAAGGTGATGCATACCTGGAAACATCACATTACAGGCAGTTCCACAAGAGGATGGATAGTGTTGCATAGCCAGCAGCTGTGAAGTGACAGTGACTATGATCCATCTGTAGCAAAGGAAATAAGGCTCAGGTAAAAAGGTGGACATATGTTGATAGTAATTATTATTTTTTACTTAGCCTTTATTCTCAATATTATTTTTTTTAAGAGTTAAGGTATGTAAGAGCCCTGTTTCCAGCTATACAGGTTGAGTGCCAGTATGGTGGGTGTGCTTGCACATATGTCAACACAGAAGAAAAACAACTTTTTACCTAACCTGCAGCTGAAGAGGAATGTTTCTGGGAGTGGTTCTGGTGCTGATTTGGTGGTTATATTATAGAGCTGATAGAAAAATCATCATATCAGGCAAAGTAAAAGTAAAAAGTACGGATCAGTTGGAGTAATTTCTACCATTTCATCAAACATCTAAAATTCTGGTAGCTGTCTTTAACAATTGGAGCTGTAAATGCATCACAATGAGTGAATAAAGTGTAACCTTAAAAGAATTTCTTGTGTTCTACAGTTTTGCCCCATTTATGAGTCTGAAAAAACACACATCAAGTTTTCCTACATAGAATTTTGTTTTGTGAGTTGGCTTTTTTTTCCAAAATGAGTTGGAATATTTACAAGATGAAATTTTAAATAAACAGGTTTCTTCATTAAGCTGAAGGTTATGTATTTTTCTCATCTTAAGGCACAGAAACTGGACTCCTCTTTTTTTCTCCTCAGCAGACCATTTCAATTGCAAAGGAAAAAAAACTCATTTTATTTGCCAATGCTATTTTCTCTCTTCAAATTCATTTTAATCAAGTTATTTCTGGGGAAATATGTGACAGATCTGTAGTCTCAAGTCTTTTAATTTTTACTGTTAAGCAATGTATGATTAACTCCAACCTTTGTATGAATGAGATTTGCAGACATTTTGAAGCAATCTGTTTTTTTCTCTTATTGAATTTCAGAGACCGAAGAAACCACCACCTCCATCAGCTCCTGTCATCAAACAGGGATTGGGTAAGATGCAGTTGATTTTATACAGCACCTGTCAGTGAGCACATCTCAGTCCATTCAAATTTGTATAGGATTCATCTGTATCGAAATCGATAAGCAGGAGGTGTCCAGGCAATAACTAATAGATCAGAATCAAATGGCAAAAAGATGAAAACCCTGAAAGGCTGTGGTGTGCATCTGCACCATTTTAAAATAATGCATTTTGCCCCTTAAACGTGCTAATTTGCAGTGGGCCTGATACTGCAGTTTTATCTCAAACTTCTCCAGTTCCACTGGGGTTGATTGTGTGCATGTCTTGGCAGTATAGACCCAGTAAGTTGCAATCTAGTAATACACACAATAGGAAACAACAGTCACTGTACACCTGAAGATCTGATTTATTCTAGACATAAAGAGCCTTTTTGTATATCTGTAAGACAGTGTCAGAGAACTTGGCTGCACTACAGTGGCCCCATCTGAGTCACAGTGTAAGTCTTAGAGATCTGCAGGAATGCTGGAGCTGGCTGTCCCTTGGTTCTATGCCACAGCTACATTCTTGGGTTTCAACACTATGAAATTTAAAGGAGTTATCCTGAATTTGGGCGTGTAGATAATAGTGATGCTAAGGTATTAAGGGCTGATTGAGTTTTGCAAATAGATGAGTGCTAGCAAAGCTGGTTTTGGAACATGTTAGGCTGAAGTGTGTATAAATACCATGAGCTGAAACTGCTTTTCTTTGTAGTTTTAGAAAGACCTCTCAATACAGATTTTCAAAAGCATCTGCAAGATTTATTTTTCTGTGACACTTAGTAACAGTTTAAGTATCTACCACCCTTGACAGTTCCGATGTCACAACCCAAACTGGTTCCATTCAGGTAAAATCACAAATCAGGAGGTGTGGGATAGATGCTTTCAGAGTTTTCAGTTGTACTGAGGTTGTGGTGGAAACATAACCACGGCTGGAATTCTTTAATCCCTTAACTCCAATTAGTTTGTTAAAGTTCTGTGGCAGCATTACTGCTCCCCTATTGCTGGCGCACATTAAGAAAGCAAAATGTACACGTCCAATCCAGCCAGGTTATTTTTCCTTGTCACTGTGTCCTGTTCCAGCTTTCAGTGCTTTACAAAGTAAATTTCCCTTTCCTACAGTCTCGGTCTATTAATAGAAAAAGAAGTTATACCAGTGTACAACGTACTGTGAATCGATAGGCTGTAATTTAACTAGTTAGAATTTGTCAAGCAGGTCTTTGACTACAGAACCATGGCTATAAATACTCGGGTTGCTTATTGACACCCATAGTTTATTCTCTGCTCTGTCTTGAGCCCCCGAAAAACCTAGCTTTGATTTCAGGATCAGCCAGTGAGTGTCCAGAGAGAGCAGTGCTGCTTTGCCATCTAGTGGTGACCGCGTACCGAGACGTCGTGGTGACAGCTGACGTTACAGCCCCACGTGCGTTTTGGAACAGCTCTATGAAACATTATAGTCCTTTCTGTGTATAGTCCTCTAATTAGAGGATAACACTTTTAATAAGTTTGTGCCTGTTTTCATCCAACACGTTGGTTATGTCACTGTAGCAGGGTAACGTGCCCCTTTTCGGAAGGAGAAATGGATGCATGAAGGATGCAGACAAGTTGATTAAAGCCCTCTAAGCCTGTGACAGAGCCAAGGCTGTTGCTGTTCTTTTTTTTCCAACTCAACCTTTGTCCTGGTTTCAGCTGAGACAGAGTGAATTTTCTTTGTAGTATCCGGTATAGCGCTGTGTTTTGGATTTAGGATGAGAATCGTGCTGATAACACAATGATGCTTTTAGTTGCTGCTGGGTAGTTGTAGCATCTACACTAAGCCAAGGACTTTTCAGCTTCTCATACCCAGTCAAATGCACAAGGAGCTGGGAGAGCATGGCCAGGAAAGCTGGCCCAGACCTGCCAAAGGCATATTCCCTAACATACAGAATCATGCTCCCAGTGTAACTAGGGAAACCAGCTAGGAGACAGATTCGCTGCTCAGAAACAGTTTGAGCATTGGGTTTGGGGTTTTTTCCTTCCACATGTGGTGAGCAACTGCATTCGTGCAGCACTTGTTTTGTATGATAATGTTGTTGTCATTATTGCTATTATTCTCTTCCTTTGTTATCCTTTAAACTGTGTTTATCTCAACCCATGAGGCTGCTGAGGAGCAGGGCTCTGAAGAGGGAGACTCCGTCGAGGGACCCCCTTTCTGCGAGCAACAACCCCCGGACATAGATCCGCGAGGGCAACTAACAAAAAGCACCTAAGATCAAAAGGAGAGAGGCAGAGGTGCACCCATCAGTGGCCATCAGCACCCATTAACAGCCATTGTTCGTCCCCTGCACTGCCCGGAGCGGTGACTCATCGGGGGCGGAGCTAAGGGCGACAGGAATTATCCCTCTCCATACAAGAGAGGCCTCTGGGAGCGCGGCGACCCGGAGCGCGGCGACCAGGACGGGCAAACAGGGCGTGGCGCGTCAGAAGGGCGTGGCGCGGCAGTTAGCGAGGCAGTTCGCGCAGGCAGAGCAAGCAGGCCGAGCAAGCCTCCCCTCCTAGTTTGCTGAGGGGATATACTCAGAGGACCAGCTCGCAGAGTACAAAAGGGCGAGCTGAGGGTTCCCTGTCTGCTGTGTGCTCAGCTAACCATGGTCTCCACCAGGCGCAGAGGTTCCCCCTGCAAATCTCGGGCAACCCCGATGGAGGGCCTGCCTAGGGATGCTGCGGTCCAGGTCTCAGGCTGCAGGGAATGCCAGAGCCTGCAGTTGCCTGGGATAAGAGGCAAACACCTAGCCTGTCTGAGGTGTGAGCAGGTCGATGACCTGCTTGCTTTGGTGGTACAACTAAAGGAAGAGGTTGAAAGACTGCGGGTGATCAGGGACTGCGAGCGAGAGATTGACTGGTGGAGTAGCTCCCTGGCGTCCCAAAAGGAAGACAGTCGGGATGACACCTCACACCTGAAGACGGTCCCCCCTCACTGCCCGTGCCAGGTTAATGGGAGTGACCCAAACCCCGAGGAGGCCTGGAAGACAGTCCCGACTCGGCGTCGTAGGCACTCCCCCTGCCTACCTACCCCACCCCCTCAGGTGTCCCTGAGCAACAGGTTTGGGGCCCTGACAGTTGAGGAGGAGGTACCTGAGGAGATGAATGGAGCCCCTCTGCCTCAGAGAAAGTGGAGGCCTAGAGTGAGGCGGTCATCTGCACGCCTTGAGACTGCCTCTGTTAGGCAAGAGAGGAAGGTAGTCGTAGTAGGAGTTTCCCTTCTCAGAGGGACAGAAGGGCCTATATGTAGGCCAGACCCTACACGCAGGGAGGTGTGTTGCCTCCCTGGAGCCCGGGTCAGGGATATTACCAGAAGGCTACCAGGCCTGGTAAGATCCACTGACTATTATCCCTTACTGATAGTTCAAGCAGGCAGGGACGCAATCACAAAGTGTAGCCTGCAAGCTGTCAAAAGGGAATTCCGGGACCTGGGGCGCTCTGTTGAGGGGGGGGGGAGCCCAAATAATATTCTGCTCTATCCCCACTTGTGGGAGGAGGGGCTCAGAGCAGGACAGGATAACCCACGAGTTGAATGTGTGGTTAAAAGGCTGGTGCCGGCGCAAGAACTTTGGATTCTTTAACCAAGGGATGGTGTACTCTGCTTCTGGCATGAGTACTGCTAATGGGGCTCACCTGTCCTATAAAGGAAAGCGGATCCTCGCCCAGGAGATAGCAGGGCTCATCGATCGTGCTTTAAACTAGTTAGGAAGGGGGAAGGGGATATTAAGGCGGCTGCCAGGGTTAGGCTTCGGGAGACACAACGGGAGTTGACGGTGGGAAGAGGTAAAGACCAACAGCACAGTCGTGGACTTGGGGACGTTTTTCCACGTGAGAGTAGGGAAAATTCTGTGGACTGCCCTGAGTACTCCTCCGTGGAGCCACTTTTGCCAGTCCCCTGTCAGAAATCTCGCTGTGGGCCGTTGAGGATACCTACATCTGCTTCACCACTGAACTGTCTTTACACAAATGCACGTAGCATGGGGAACAAACAAGAAGAACTAGAGATCTTTGTGCGGTCGCAGGGCCATGATCTCATCGCAATCACAGAGACGTGGTGGGACAACCTGGACGACTGGCACACTGTCATGGATGGCTATGTGCTTTTTAGGAAAGACAGGCTAGGGAAGCGAGGTGGAGGAGTTGCTCTTTATGTGAGAGAGCACCTAGAATGTGTTGAGCTCCACCTGGGGAAGGATGAACCTTCTGTCGAGTGTTTGTGGGTTAAAATCAAGGGGCAAACCGGTATTGGGGACATTGTTGTGGGAGTGTGCTATAGGCCCCCTGATCAAGAGGAGCAGGTAGATAACGCATTCCATAAACAGTTAGAAGTAGCCTCAAGTTCCCGGGCACTGATCCTTATGGGGGACTTCAACTACCCAGATATTTGCTGGGCAAGCAATACGGCCAGTCGTATGCAGTCCAGACAATTTCTGCAGTGTGTTGAAGACAATTTCCTGCTACAGATGGTGCAGGAGCCCACAAGGGGAGGGCGGCTGCTGGACCTTGTTTTCACTAACAAGGATGGACTTGTTAGGGAAGTGAAGGTCGGGGGCAGCTTAGGGCAAAGCGACCATGAAATGGTTCAGTTCATGATCCTGGGTGGAAGAAGCAAGCCAAAAAGTAGGATAGCTACCCTGAATTTTGGTAGAGCTAACTTTGATCTCCTCCGCCACTTAATGGGGGCTATCCTGTGGGCTACGCTGTTTGAAGGAATGGGAGCCTGCGAGAGCTGGCTAGCATTCAAACAGCACTTCTTCCAAGCACAGGAACGATGCATCCCTTTGAGGAGGAAATGGGGAAAGAGAGGCAGAAGACCTGCATGGATGAACAGGGAGCTATTGAGCAAACTCAAAGAGAAGCAGAAGATCTATGAATCGTGGAAAAAGGGTCTGAGCACCTGGGAAGAATACAGGAATGTGGTCAGGGCCTGTAGGGATGCAACTAGGAAGGCTAAAGCCCTCTTGGAAATTAAGCTGGCAAGGGACATAAAGGATAATAAAAAGGGGTTTTTTAGACACGTGAACAGTAAGAGGATGTCCAGGGATAATGTAGGTCCCTTGCTGAATAAGGAGGGTGTCCTGGTTACGGGGGATGCTGAGAAAGTGGAGATATTGAATGCCGCCTTTGCTTCGGTCTTCACTTCAAAGGCCCCCCGGGACCCACAGACACTGTATGAGAGTAGGACTGATTGGGAAATGAAGAATTTCCCTCTGGTTCAAGTAGGGGAGGTCCAGGAGCGGCTCAAAGGGATTAATGCACACAAATCCATGGGCCCAGATGGGTTACATCCACGTGTGCTGAGGGAGCTGGCGGAGGTGATTGCTGAGCCGCTCTCTATCATCTTCGACAGGTCTTGGAGGACAGGAGAAGTGCCTGAAGACTGGAGGATAGCCAATGTCACTCCAGTCTTTAAAAAGGGCAAGAAGGAGGAACCTAGTAACTATAGGCCAGTCAGCCTCACCTCTGCCCCTGGAAAGGTAATGGAACAGCTTGTTCTGGATGCCATCTCCAAGCAATTGGAAGAGAAGAAGGTCATGAGGAGTAGTCAGCATGGATTCACTAAGGGGAAATCGTGCTCGACCAACCTCATAGCCTTCTACGATCTCATGACAGGCTGGGTAGATGGAGGGAGAGCAGTGGATGTCATCTACCTTGACTTCAGCAAGGCCTTTGATACTGTCTCCCATGACATCCTGATAGCAAAGCTGAGAAAGCATGGGATAGATGAGTGGACAGTGAGGTGGGTTGAGAATTGGCTGTCGGACCGAACCCAGAGGGTTGTGATTCGTGGAGTAGAATCTGACTGGAGGCCTGTTACCAGCGGTGTTCCCCAGGGCTCAGTGTTGGGTCCAGTCCTGTTTAATATCTTCATTGACAATCTTGATGAGGGAATAACATCCACCCTCAGCAAGTACGCCGATGATACAAAGCTGGGAGGAGTGGCTGACACGCAGGAGCACTGCGCTGCCATCCAGAGAGACCTGGACAGGCTGGAGAGCTGGGCAGTGAGAAACCAGATGAAGTTCAACAAAAGCAAGTGTAAAGTCTTGCACCTGGGAAGGAACAACTGTTTGTATCAGTACAGGCTGGGGGATGACCTGCTGGAGAAGAGCTCAGTGGAGAAGGACCTGGGGGTCCTGGTAGATGACAGGTTGGCCATGAGCCAGCAGTGTGCCTCGGTGGCCAAGAGAGCCAATGGGATCCTGGGATGCATCAGGAGGAGTGTAGCCAGCAGGTCAAAGGAGGTGATCCTCCCTCTCTACTCTGCCCTGGTCAGGCCCCACCTGGAGTATTGTGTCCAGTTCTGGGCTCCTTGGTATAAAAAGGACAGGGATCTCCTGGAAAGAGTCCAAAGAAGGGCTACGAAGATGATTAAGGGCCTAGAGCATCTCCCCTATGAGGAAAGGCTGAGTAAGCTGGGACTGTTCAGCCTTGAGAAGAGAAGACTAAGGGGGGACCTAATCAAAGTTTATAATTATCTGAAGCAGGGGATGCAGGGGGAATCAGCCAGCCCCTTTTCAGTGGTCTGTGGGGATAGGACAAGGGGCAATGGCTGCAAGTTGGAGCATAGGAAGTTCCGCACCAACATGCGGAAGAACTTTTTCACAGTGAGGGTGACTGAGCCCTGGCACAGGCTGCCCAGGGAGGTGGTGGAGTCTCCTTCACTGGAGATATTCAAGACCCGCCTGGACGCCTATCTGAGCAATATGTGCTAGGGAGCTGCTTTGGCGGGGGGGTTGGACCCGATGATCTCTTGAGGTCCCTTCCAACCCCTACAATTCTGTGATTCTGTGATTCTTTTCCATTTTCCTCCCCATCCCCTTGGATCTACCTTGGATCCCCTTGAAACTGCCATTTGATGTACTACTGGCTTATGGTATGATAAAATCGTTGATAGACCAGTTTTGTACTTGTATGCAGCTGCAGCTGAATCTGTATTTAGTGGTGGTGGAGTAACAGCAACTGTTTCACATCTCTGTGTTTCTGGAGTCATCTCTCAAAAACTATTAATAATTACACTTTTTCTTCTCAGAGAGCCAATATGTGGGGGAGACACCTTCCTTCACCTTCCCTTTCTTCTCCAGGCTAATTACAAGAGTTTTTGAGAATGTTGAATATCCTTGGGATGTTCAAAGCAGCATGTTTCTATTGCTAGCTCTCCTGAGGTCTTGTTTAGTGTTAAACAGCTATATAAGCAAGCGGAGGTCAACCCCCATGACAGGCACTGTGGCTATTCTAACCCCCATGAGAAGCACTGCAGCTGACCCAGAGAACCAACCCATACTGGTATCAGTTGCCCCTATACACGAGAAGAAATGGACATGAAAGTCAACTGGTTTAGTAAAGTATGATGGAATAGGGCCATCACAAGAACAAGAGGAAAAGCTGGAACCAGAGATAACTTCCTGATCCCTGAGTGAGCTGTGAGATATGCAAAAACATTTCGGTCATCAATAGGTGTGCAACTTGTCACCTGGCTGGAATGATAGCAGGGCCAGTAGCCTGGAATTAGAGGGTAGGGAAGCCAAATAGCTGGGATCCCTGTCCAGGGAAGGGGGCATTGCCAAGGCAACTGGAAAAGGGACACAAGCCCTCAGCCTCTGGAGAAGACTCTTGTCAAGAGCAAGGGAAAGGTATCCCTTCAGGGAAGATACTCTATGTCATCCAGGCAAGTGGACCACCATGGAGAGAGTTATCCAGTACTGAGGGAATTAGCCCTTTAGGAGATGTTTTATTATGACCAGGACAACATACAATGACCTACAGATGCAGATGAACTCCAGTGTACGTGACCTGTGTGGTGGAGATTTGTGCAGCTCGCACCACCAACGTATGCCAACTCACTGGCTGTACTAGCCTGGAAAGGCACAGAGGCACCGATGGTGAATGAAGCAGCTGGCCAGCAACACAAAGAAATCTGTACAGGCCTGTGTCCCAGCCATGGAAAGGCTGTCTGAAAAACCTGAAAACCTGTTTGAGAAACTCCTGGGAGGTCTGGTCAAAGGGGTTACGTCAGATTCACTGCTTGTATGGACCAGTATCTCAGCTATTAGGAGCTGGCATTCCTCTGTGTACCCCTCCAGGGTACACACCACAAGGCACCCTGTGGTTTTACCTGCATGATCACAGAGAGGAGGAAAATATGTCTTGACCCTAGAGGCACAGGTATGTGAATTGCAAGGAAAAACAATCTCAAATGGACAGTTGCCCAGACAGAGTAAGAGGGCTGATCTTACTTCTCATCTTCTGAAAGGAGCTTCTGATTTGTATTTACAAGTGAGGAACAATGGTTGGATTTGAACCCCCATGGACCACACAAATCCATTCTTTGGTAATGAATAGTGTGACCAGGACTAGAAAGGCCCTGCCCAGTCAGGTGGAGGAGAGGGACAACTGGGTTTACTGAACTGAGTGGATTCAGTGACCTGGCACTCAAAACCACAGGAATATAAGTCTCTAATGGACACTGGTGCATTGCGTACCCTGCACCATCACGAAGAAGAGTGAAGAGTGAAGAGCCAGAACCTATCTGCATTTCTGGAGTGACAGGGACATGACAACAGTTAACTGTATTGGAAGCCAAAGTGAGTCAAACTGGCAATGAGTGGGAAAAGCACCCCATAGTGACTGGATCAGAAACTCTGTGCATGCTTGGCATAGACTACCTCCACAGAGGGTATTTCAAGAACCCAAAAGGTTACCAGCGGGCTTTTGTAATAGCTGCCTTGGAGATAGAGGAACTTAAACAGCTGTCTACTTTGCTTGGTTTCTCAGAGGACCCTTCTGTTATGGGGTTGCTCAGGGCTGAAGAACAGCATTGCAGGGTTTTTTTCTTCCATATGTTATGAGCAATGCACTTGTGCATCACTTTCTTTTCATTATTGTTGTGGTGGTTGTTATCATCAATTTCCTTTTTTATCATATTAAACTGTCTTTATCTCAACCCTTCAGGCTTTTTTTTCCATTCTCCTCCCCATCTGCTTTGGGGGGTGAGTGAGCAGCGACGTGGTGCTCAGTTACTATCTGGGGTTAAACCATGACAGTCCTTGACAAGTCCTGGCTAATTATGCACAGGAGTTTCTTCTGATATGTATTTAGAGGTGAAAATCATCCTATGTTTGTTACCATCCTGACACCCTCTACTTTACCACTTTACTGAGAGAACACTGTAATTTACCACATCCCCATGTCAGGCTGTACTGTGGATCATAGGTAATGAGTCCCAGTAATGTTTCTGTGTATTTAACCACTCATACTGTGATGAATACATTGAGAATTGTCAGTTGCAGCCCAAATATTTAAATACCAGTATCTTCTCATGCAGAGCACAGAATCATAGCAGAGAATTGGAATTGGTCTTTGTGGTACAAGTGGTACATGTGTAAAGGAGGGGTCTAGTTTATATTGTAGTATAGCTTGAATTTTGTCTGTGCTTCCAAATTCTGCACAGCAGTAGACTGCCAGGTCCATCTGTGCTGCGCTGCTTTACAGAGTTAGGTTAAAACTGGAGAACCAAAGTTAGGAGCACAAGGCCCTTGTGTAGTCATTGGAACACAGGAAACATTTCACCAAGGAGCTGGGATAAGCAGTACACCTGTGTCTAGACTGGAGCGTAAGAAAACTGTTGAGTCCCTGTGGGAGTTGGTGCAGAGTTCACCAGAGCTTCCTTGCAGGTGACCTTCTTCTGGCAGCAAAGGCAGGATCAAGGTGCCTGCCTGGCTACTGATCATTTTGGGGGTCACAAC
Organism: Porphyrio hochstetteri; assembly: GCA_020800305.1. Lineage (NCBI taxonomy): Eukaryota > Metazoa > Chordata > Aves > Gruiformes > Rallidae > Porphyrio > Porphyrio hochstetteri. The sequence goes on from CM036905.1 coordinate 134,523,066, forward strand.
CTAAGTAGGGAGCACAGCTGAATCTGGGAGCAACTATGTGTTCGTAGGCTCATTGTTTTAGACATGGCCTGAGAGTGTCCCTCTGTGTGTTGATAATAACTTAATGTTATTGTCATTAGGTCTATAGACTTGTGTCTCTTTTTTTCCTCCTTACACTAGTGTGTGGGAGATTATCAATAAGTTGATTTATGCTTTGCATAACTTTGCATAACTTGTATTTAGAAAGACTTTAATTGGTCTCTAGCAAGTTTGTCGGGAGTGAAGTATTTTTCATAGAATCATTAGGTTGGAAAATACCCTTAAGATCATGGAGTCCAACTGTAAAGTGGGAGTTCAGTATTATTTATTGACATGATAAGTGGTACAAGTGTTGCCTGTCCAACAGCACATTTATACATCGAAACAATGGCCAGTGATCACCACTGATGAGCAATTTGCACTGATGAGTACTGATTTCTAGGAACCAGCTGCAGAAGAGAATTGCAGCAGCACATTCAGAAAAATGTAAATCTACTGGAGAACTGCATAGAATAGAATAGAGTGAAGCAAAAAAAATTGCCTCATGTTCCCTGCCCTGCCTCCTCTGCTTTTCTTGGATGTCATCTACTGTCATTTTATTGAAATACTCATAGTGTTACCTAAAGTGATTTTCAATACTACTAAGTTGAAATGGCATTAGCACCTAGTAGTTAGCCAGTGCAGTGAAGCCAATACCCATTAAAGCATTTCTTATGCTACGGGGACCAGAAGATTGCATCTTGCATGTGCCAGGAAATTTTTGCAAAATTTTCCCGTTGTTGGTACCCCAAGTTCCCTCATTCCCGGCAGCGACAGAAGGCGGCACGTTGGGGTCTCTAGAACAGAGGCAGGAGGTGGCAGAGGCTTACGTCTCCGGGCCAAAAGCTGTCAGTTGAAGTAGTCATGCAGGATACTGTCAGTACTGCTATTCTCATCTTTCTAATATGTGATTAACACCTAGTGCTGGAGGTGAAAAAGACGGGTGTTTTTAACTTAATGTAAAGTCATCCCCCATATTTGTCTATATTAGCAGAAATGCCCAATTAATTGATTTATTCCTAATGATCCTACACACTGTGGAATTGCTCTCTGGTTAAGCATGTCTACAATGCTAAAGGGCTATAAATATGTGTCCACATTTAAAAATCTGTTGTTACTGAATTTTTGTTTTTTCAGAGAATGGTGTGAAAGTGCCCATTCTCTTGAAGTGCGCTGTTCAGAAAGGCAGCAAAAACATAAACATCCAATTGTTGTGGGGTTTTGTGTCATTATGGTGTAAGCAAATACTTGAGAATAGATTTATGTCCCATTTCAGTAAGAGATTTCCACGTAGGAGAATGTAAAAAGCATAAGAGATTGCAAAATTAAGTCTTGTGTGGCTTTATGTGCTAGCTTGTTGGCTTGTTCAGAATTCCAAATTTTCCTTTCTTTGACAGGTACCACTGATCGAAAGCATGAAATCAAAAAGGTACCTCCTGAAAGGCCAGAATGTCTTCCTAACCGAACAGAAGATAAAGGTATGAAATGTGCTTTCCTGTCTGCTCTCTGCAGAGAGCCAGGGGCAATGGAACACATTCACAAGCTCATTTCCCAGTCCATTTTCATTAAGTGTATTGTTTAGATGTTTATTTCCCACTCTGATAGACCTCTGGTGATACACATTTTGTAAAGGATCTCATCATTGGGTTTGAGCTAAATTTGGGATATTCATTTATACCAATCCAGAGCTGTTAAGTACCTGCAGCCTTAGATGAAGTCAAGCAGAGATATGTTCTCAATACATAAAATGCTGTCTAAAGCGCTGTGTCAAGAGAAACCCAGGTCCTAGATCAAGTATAATACCTAGTTCATTATTTTCTCTTAACATGTGTATGCCTTGGTTGTCTAGTTAAAAGCAGGGTTTGTGGTTTTTCTGCATCACCGAGGGGTTTTGTGATGATATAGTCATTAATGCTTATGAATCACCCCATTATCACAGTCACAGAAGTCATAGGCAAGCCTGTGAAGAAATGAAAAAATTCTGTCTTCAAAGCCAGGTTTGAACATTTCAAGAAATGGGGCACAGTACCACGCACAGCAGTGACAAGCAGGTGAAACTTCTGATGGTTTCGTTGCGTTCACTGTGCATTCTGAACAGTTTGGGGAAAGTCATTCTAGTGATTCTCTAATTGAAGATCATGTTGACTTTCATACCTTTAAAGGGACTGTGAGACTGTACAGACAAGTTTGTTGATGGGATTTCTTAACTTTAAGGTTTTGAACTTGCAGTCTTTTAAGAGACACACAGAAGCGCATGACTAAATCTATAGGATGCAGTTACACTTCAGTGCCAGAACGTTCAAACTTTGCACCAAGATCTGTTTCTGGACATAGATCTTAACAATCTGACAGGTGTTCCAGCACTTTCACCTACATGTTTAGTTTTGGTTATGTGCATTCATTCTCATGGTTCTCTTCTCAATAAAACACTTTCCCTTCCATTTTTGGATTTGCAAAACTGACTCTGAAAACAGTGGAGGAGTTTTAAATACGTTACTGATCCAGGTTATAAATGTCTGTAACTTTTCTGAATGTTGAAAAGAGGCCACAGGAGTCGTGCTGGCATTTCTGGAGTACCAGGGGTGGCAGGATTGTTCGGTGTGGTCTGGCAGCTGGGGTGGCACTGGAACGTTCTTTATACTGTGTGCCCAGCCTGTTCCTCATACATAGTTTAGATTCTTTGACACTGACACAGTATAAATTGTAATAGGAGTAAGTGTGTAAAAATGATACATTACATTGGCAAAGCTTCGCTGTTGCAGATGACCCAATGACTGCATCAGCTGAAAGTGAGCTGAGAAGAAGGGTATACACCTGCAAACACACAACATTCACTTACTGAACTATTTCATATCTAACATGGATTGTGTTCCTGGTGATTTATTCCATGGTAGTCTCAGACTGAAACCTAGAACCCATTAAGCAATACCCTGTAGCATTCCCAATACCTCCTACGTGAATAGAGTTGTAATATTCACAACATACTATAACAGTGTTGTCAAGAGAAGCAGGTGGGGTGTTGACATAGTAGGATACAGAGAGTGAAACTTGGTCCCTGTGAGATTTTTGCCCTTTCTTTAAGGAGAATTTGGTTTCCTGTGATGTGGCAAACACGTTTACACATTTGTTTTGTATTAAGAATTTAGAGCATGTTATTTACAAGACCTGTTCATGTGTATTGTGCTTTACCTGCTCACAGGTATTGTGTGTTTGGCATTGGATAATAGTATGGTGGCACTACCTAATGATGCATAATCAGTTCTGCAAATGATCCAGTTTTTCATTGGCAAGCTGAAAAGTGCAGCATATAAGTCTATGATTAAGAACCTAGATTAAAGGTCTGATTTTTTCAGAGGGGTTTACATCCTGCCAAACATCACTAAATTTTAATGCTTGTATTCTCATTTAACTGCACTGTTCACCACACTTTTTTCCCCCCAGAAATAGTATTTCTCTGTTTGCTTAAGACATGTTAAGAATATCCAGCATAATTACCTTTGGACATTCTAACTTAATATTGTTTCATGTTAGAATTTGATGCAAGTTGTTCCATTTTTACTTTTTACACTTAGAAATCTCTAAGTTTCTATAACAAAAACTAGCCATCCTGTTCAGCCACTGCACACACTTTTTGGCCATGAGGCAGGCAGGACAAGCAACCGTTTTGTGGTAAACATGTTATTTCAAATAAAGAGTGAGTGAGGCCAGAAGTGGAAAAGGGATAAGCTTTTTCTTTGTATACAGCATATCGACAGTTAAAGAGGTTTTTTAAAATTGTAGACTGGTGAGTGCAAATGAATTCCACTTAATAATATATGCGTTCTTCTTTTCTGGAATTAATTGATTTAAAGAAAGATCAGAGAGAGAGCAAAAACAGTTAGACCTGCAGAAGCCTTCCGTTCCTGCTATACCTCCGAAGAAACCTCGGCCACCCAAAGCAAACTCTGTGAATAGACCTGGTACCTTGCCCCCGAGACGACCAGAAAGACCAGTTGTGCCTGTGACTCATACAAGGTATTTGTTTTCCTCTGTCCAGTGCTTTTGGGATTAGTGGAAAAAACACACATTTAAATAATTTAGATTTTACAGTTAACGTTATACTTTGTTTCACAGTAAATTGCATTTAAAGAGCCAAAAAATGCAGCCTTCTAGTTATCTGGCTGGATCATAACTATCTTCTGAAGAATTTAATAGTCTTAGACCATTCATTACAGGTTCATTTCTGTTGACGAACACACTGATGAAGAATATGCAGGAGATACCTGCGATAGTATGTTGTGCTACCATTGACTTTTTTAGTTTACCTCAAATTATTCCACCTTAGCTGAGGCACTGTCAGTGCAAATACTGGGATTGTGCTGAGGAATAGCATTAGACAATGCACATTTCAAATCTCTCAGTTTGGTTTCAGTCTGTGTTCTTTGATTGTTTTAGATCAATTTCTAGCAAAATGTCTTCAACGGATGCTCTTTAATCTGATACAACTGCAGAACACTGCTGTCAAGTATTTATGCTCTAATGCTCGTTGTTCCATAGTTACATGATGCTCTTTGTCAGGGGTCTTTACAGCCTTTGAGGAACACTGAGAGATTGGACTTGCCAACAGAACTCCATGTAATCTCTGCCAGAGCTTGGAAAAGCCGCGATGGCTGAAATTAAAGGCCTCGCCTTGAGTCCTAATCAAGGCTAGATGGCTGCATCAGTCATCGGCATCTGGGCTGTGCACCGTGGACTTCCATTGGGGTAATGGGTAGAAATAGGTGAAACACGGAAAAAATCAGTGGCCTAAAATGGGCAAGCTGCACATTTTGCAGAAATATTAGAATATAGGCCTAGAAATAATTAGAAAAATTAGTTGCCATTGAACTACTGGAGTTAAGTATACTAATGATGAATTAAATACCAGAATGGAGTATAGGGTAGACTGGAATAAAATAAGTCCTAGACATTGATTCCCCTCATGCCTCCCCATATGGGTCATTAAACAAACACTCTCGGGGTGAAATCTGAGACACATAAAATAAAATACATGGTGCCTGCCTTGTGCTGCCAATTTCCTTTTACTTTGTCTGTTCATCTCTGAGAACCTGCCCTCAGCTTCTTTTGGGCTTCTTGGCTTTGAACGTGCTTCCTTAGTTGTTCCAAACTATAGTCCACACTCTGTGGTCATTTGGCCATGCTTGGAAAGGCAAGTATTTGCTATGACCTTTAGATTTAGCTAAGTGATGTCTTCTTGGCAAGACCAGTACATACCCTAGGGTTCAGTGCACTGGCTAAGCATGCCATGAGGTAGCTATTCTTTTGTTCTAGGTTATGCCTGGAATATTGTAAACACATTTTGAAGAGAGTTTCAGAGGGGTGTTCTATTGCTCTTCTGGTTTCCTTTTTTCCTAAGTACAAAACTGTATAAAGAAACCACGTGTTTTCAAAGAGATTTCAGTTTTCATGTTAACAAAGGGGGAAAGCAGATCTAAACAGTAACCCTGCTGGCTTCTTAATTGTCCAAACTCTGCTATATCTAGCACAGGAAAAAAAAATGCTTTGTGCTTTTTATTTAAGACCATTATATTTGAAATCATTTCACTTGTAACAGTAGTTAGACTAAAAGCTAGAAGAAAGGTGATTTTTAAGGTGATGGTGATATGTATCGATGACCCCAGTGCTAGCAGTTTCCCTGTGAGTTACTTTATGAGCTAGTGCAAATTAATGGATTTATCTCATATAGCTGCTCTGTCTGGGAAGCACTGACTTATAGGGGTGCCTTATAGGAAGAGGGCAGAAAGTTCGCAGAATAATCCATGGAATAGACTTTGAATTACTCAAATAATAAAGAAATGTGAAACTTTGAATGGAAGCAGTCACTTCAATATAGGAGTTTTGTTTTTAAATCAGTTCAGTTAATAAGATAGTAAATATTTTTAAGACCTGCTGGTATCCATTTCCAGAACATGAAAAAATTAAGGCAATTAGGAGAAAAATTGAACCAGCATAATTTTTGCTGACCTGTTGTGGTTAAATGCCAGGAGGCAGCTCAGCCCCGCGCTGCCACTTGCTCGCTCCCCTACAGTGGGATGGGAGTGAGAATCAGAAGGGCAAAGGTGAGAAAACTCCTGGGTTGAGATAAAGACAGTTAAAACAGATAAAGCAAATGCTGTGTGCACAAGCAAAGCAAGACGAGGAATTCATTCCCCACTGCCCACAGACAGACAGGAGTTCAGCCATCCCCAGGGAAGCAGGGCTCCATCATGCCTAATGGTGGCTTGGGAAGACAAACGCCTTCACTCTAAATATCCCCTCTTCCTCCTTCTTCCTCTGGCTTTTATTGCTAAGTGTGACATTGTATGGCATGGAATATCCCTTTGGTCAGGTGGGGCCAGCTGTCCTGCCTGTGTCCCCTCACAGCTTCTTGTGCACCCCAGGCACTATCAGAGCATCATGGAAAACCTAGAAGGCCTTAAGGCTGTGTGAGAACACCTCAACAACAGCTAAAACATCTCGCTGCCACCAGCACTGTTTTCATAGCCCCAAGCAGGCTGCTGTGAAGAAAATTAACTCCATCCCAGCCAAAACCAGTCAGCGCATGACCCTAGGGGAAGGAACTGTTGTCATTATAAAGCCTCGTGGAGATGGCCATGTCTGCTGCTGAACAGAAGAGGATTCCTTTTTCTGTTCTAAGTGGCTTGCATCTCATGCATTTCTCTGACTTCTTGTGGTGATGATTGTTTTTCCGCTTAAATATAATCCTCCTTCCTTGGAGGCAGGTTAGGGCTTCAAGGGCAATAGGAGAGACAAAAGCCACGTGGGACAAAGAATACTTGTCAATTTGCTCCAAAGGCTTCACAGCTTACGTAGACATACCTGTGATCACACAATTTACTCATGAGTCAGTTCTCCAGAGCAGGCAAGTCATAAAAACCTACAGAAAGTGCAGTTTTAGCATGGGTCTAAACCAACCTGTGTCCATGCTGCTGCAGACAGGGGCAGCTCCCTTTCCTGGCAGCCTGCTCCTGCCGCCTCCCTTATGTTAGCACCAGCTTTTGTGCAGCCGTTCGGCCATATGGGTCAGGGAGTTGTTCCAGATGGCAATTCATCAGTTCGCAGGGGGATTTCTATTAGTGTGGGGTTTCTTCCAGGCTGATCATGTGTCTGGATCAAGCTGACAGACTTATCTGCATGGGCACGAGCTGAGGGAGGAAAATGCCCCAACCAGGAAGGGGTGGTTCCATTCCTTTCACAACAACATGGATGTAGATCGGCGTAATAAGCTTGTTGATTCTTTTGAACAGAGTTGGGGTTTTTTGTGGGGGTTGATGTCATATGTCTTGCTATCTTTTCTTGTCATGTGGTAAACGTTGTGACTTTCAGCCCTAAATCACACCAGCCTAAGAACCTCCTCCAAAAACATACTCTTACATTTTCTAGAGCACTTTCAATTCACACGGTACTCTCAGTTTGCTGGGAAATAAATATGTGCAAAACAGAGTATGCAGTCAGGTGCTCATTGCCCTGTCAGCCAAGAAACAATGTTGCTTCTTATAGATATACAAATATATAAGCCATTTTAAAAAAACAGGTCCAGACCAAAAGATAAAACTAATTGGCCAGCTAGATCACTTGGAGAATACCCTTATTTATCATCTCACCAATTAATGCATTTTTCTGTGAGTGTGTCAGATTCCTTCTGTGTCCTTCCTGGTGCAGCCTGCCTGCCATATTGGCAGCTGTGTAGGACTAATTTGTTTTTCAGGTCATAAACTAGTTATCTCTTGTTTTTAGTTCACTGAATCCTTGTCACCCTACCACAGTTTTTAAATGGATAAACTTTCATTTAATCTGTGACCTCCTCCGGTGTTTAGCACAAATTTTCAGACCCTTCATCTATCACAGCCTTCCCGTAGTCTGAAATAGTATTTCCAGCCTGTTTGCATTTTGCTTATAAACTGCTGCCATGAGTTGAGGTTCAGGCCATCTGTCATCAGCTTATGGCATCAAAAGCAGAGATGAATGAAAAAAGCAATGAGAACTGGGAGCTTGCGATGTGTTTTGCTGTCAGTGTCTAGTCACCGCTGTTCACAGAAAGGCACACCTGCCTGGGCTGGTTCAGGGACAGATCTATGGTTTTACCCATCGTTTGGGTACCTCAGGTACATCATAATTATTACAGCACAGAGTAACACTGGGAATTGTAGTTGTGGAGAAACTATATTTGTTAGGTGACAACCTAACAAAAGGACCTTTTTTACTTTAGCGTTTAAATAGTCAGGTTGCTTTAGTAAACCTAAGTAGTTGTGGTATAGAAAGTTCTACAGAGAATGAAGAAACTTGTTGATCTCCTGTCTGATTTAAAAATAGTTCCTCTGTGTCACAACTCTTGACACTTACCTGTTACAAAGATGTTTTAGACAGACCGGGTGATCTTAGTTCTTTGGCCCTGTGGAAACAATATTCATAGTCTAATCTCATTAGCAATGTGAAAAATAAGGTGGTGGAGGACCTGCATTTATCAGTAAATAGTAGGAACCACTGAAATGCACAATGCTGACTTGAGGTTCTTTCCCTTTCTACAGTATTCTAGATAGTCCATCACTATAGTTTATGCAAGCCAATTAATTAGAAAAAAATTACAAATAAGATTTTGAAGAATGCCTCTTTGCCCTTAGGTTTCCTTCATGTTGAGATGCTGTGAACATCTGAAGAATTACTCAGGACACTCCTGTGTCTAAAATAGGCCTTTTTGACAGGTGCTAAGGAGAAATGAGATAAGGTTAATCCATACAGCATGTCTACTTACTGGAGATTGCTCTCTCTGACACACTGCTATAACTCTGGTGCTACAAAGGAAGACTATTTCACTCTCTCATTCTTAATTGCAAATTACCTATCAATTTACTGTAAGCCACACAAAAACTCCCAATAAAACATCTCCTCTTCTTGATCCAAATGCAGGAGTGATAGTCCAAAAGTGGAATTAGTGGGCAGTACGGTATCCGTCACTCTAGAGAAAGACGCCTCTGAAAGAAGCAATGATATCGGTAAGTTACAGTGCTTTTTATAGTTTGCCTAAGAAGTTTGTGATGTGAAACTCTGCTTTTTAGTGACTTTGTTATGATCCAAAAGGCAGATTGAAGATTTGGCAATGAATATGCGAGTGCATTTATATAAAATTTTAACTGCAGGACTAACTGCCTTATTTAAAAATAGCTTTGTCGGGGGGTCTTCTGCTATTTTGACTAGGAGAGCTTTCATTATTTCTCTTTAAAAGTCTGAAAAAAGTGAGAACACCAAGGGTAAGAAGTCATACTTCTTAAACAGATGTCATATTAAATGCTGCTATATTTTTAATGCTGCAAAAGGTTGTGGGTTTGGTGCAGTTAGTAATGTTTATGTTTTTTAATACAAAGGAGTAGAGACCAAATTGAGGCCAATTTGAATAAATTTTGCTCCAAACACCAATTAAAAGCAGTCTAAATTTCTCTCAGAAATAATAATTAGTGTTCCTGCAACACAAGCAACTTAATCGGGGCAGTCACCTGGAAAGGAGTAGGGTGGGGTATTTTTCAGTCTTCTCCCGCTCTCCTTGCTTCTCGGGTTGTCAGTGCAGGATTGGTGTTTGCTGGGCTGGGTGCCGCAGTGAGTGCCGCTCGGAAAGCAGGGTGCTCCAGCTCGTGTCCCAGGGCTGTAAGCAAAAGCCGCCACAGCCATCTTCTGCCTCTGCTCAGAAATACCCCGGCGGCAGCTGCTGCCGTCGCTCTCCCCCGCAGCCGCAGCCTCAGCCGCAGCCGTGCCGCGGGACACCCGGGTTCGTACAAGGCAGCACCGGGGCACCCTGAACGCGTGAGCGTCGCTGCCTTTTGCCAGCAGCATTAAATGTTCCTTCGGCCTGACGGTTTCTGCCCAGCCTGCTTTGTTAGTACAGCCTTTCTGTAAAACGGTTTGCTTTCAACAGCCAAACCTGCCTTTTTCTTCGGCCTTGAAAGCAGAGCTTTAAGTTGTAGGTGGATTTTAATTGCAACGTAACAAGAAAACGCTCAATTGATTTCACGTAGGTCTATGAGCTTTCCAGCATCCCTGTCTGCTGCTTTTTAACCTTCTGCT